>CM035843.1:69095217-70467641 GCA_020510985.1 Pholidichthys leucotaenia
GAGAGGCATATGGTAGTCAGTTAGTGCACCTATATACTATGGACTTTTCACACAACACACCACACTGCCATTTTCAGAAGTTCTCTGACGACTCTACGATCATCGGCCTCATCTCTGATGGAGATGATGCAGAGTACAGAGGACTTATCCAGGACTTCGTGGACTGGTGCCATTGGAACTGCCTACAGATCAATGCGAGGAAAACCAAGGAACTGGTGGTGGACTGCCGCAAGCGAGAACAAACCGTCACATCACCAGAAAACATCCAGGGAACAGACTTTGAGATGGTGACGTCCTACAAGTACCTGGGTGTTCATTTGAACAATAAACAGGGCTGGTCACACAATCACAGGAGCTGAGGTCGCCAAGGTGGTAAAAAATCTCCTTGGTGGCCGGGCCCCGGGGATGGATGAGATTCACCCTGAGTACCTCAAGGCCCTGGATGTTGTTGGGCTGTCATGGTTGACACCCCTCTGCAACATTGCGTGGAGGTCGGGGGAAGTACCTTTGGCATGGCAAACCGGGGTGGTGGTTCCTCTCTTCAAAAAGGGGACCGGGGGGTATGCTCCAACTTTAGAGGGATCACACTCCTCAGCCTCCCTGGGAAGGTCTATGCCAAGGTACTGGAGAGGAGAGTCCGGCCGTTGGTCGAACCTCGGATTCAGGAGGAGCAATGTGGTTTTTGTCCTGGCCGTGGCACATCGGACCAGCTCTTTACCCTCTCGAGAATTCTTGAGGGTTCGTGGGAATTTGCCCAACCAGTTTACATTTGTTTTGTGGACTTGGAGAAGGCATTTGACCGCGTTCCTCGTGGTTTTTGTGGGGGGTGCTTCGGGAGTATGGGGTATCGGGCTTGTTGTTACGAGCTATTCGGTCTCTGTACGACCGTTGTGAGAGTTTGGTTCATATTGCCAACACTATGTTGGAGTCATTCCCAGTGAGAGTTGGACTCCGCCAGGGCTGCCCTTTGTCACCGATCCTGTTCATAATATTTATGGACAGGATTTCTAGGTGCAGCCAGGGAATGGAGGGTGTCATGCTTGGTGACCACAGGATCTCATCTCTGTTGGTTGCAGATGATGTTGTCCTGTTGGCTTCATCCAGCAATGACCTACAGCTCTTGCTGGGACGGTTTGCCGCTGAGTGTGAAGTGGCTGGGATGAGAATCAGCACCTCCAAGTCCGAGTCCATGGTCCTCAGCCGGAAAAAGGTGGATTGTCCTCTCTGGGTTGGGGACAGGCTCCTGCCCCAAGTGGAGGAGTTTAAGTATCTTGGGGTCTTGTTCACGAGTGAGGGGAAAATGGAGCGAGAGATTGACAGACGGATTGGAGCAGCATCTGCAGTGATGCGGACGTTGTACCGGTCTGTTGTGGTGAAGAGGGAGCTTAGTTCTAAGGCAAAGCTGTCGATTTACCAGTCAATCTACGTTCCTACTCTCACCTATGGTCACGAGCTTTGGGTAATGACCGAAAGAACAAGATCGCGGATACAAGCGGCTGAAATGAGCTTTCTCCGTAGGATTGCTGGACTCACCCTCAGAGATAGGGTGAGGAGCTCAGTCATCCGGGAGAGGCTCAGAGTAGAACCGCTGCTCCTCCACATTGAAAGGAGTCAGTTGAGGTGGTATGGGCATCTGATTAGGATGCCTCCCACTTGAGGTGTTTCAGGCACGTCCCACTGGGAGGAGACCCCGGGGCAGACCCAGGACTCGGTGGAGAGACTATGTCTCCCAGCTGGTCTGGGAACGCCTTGGTATCCTCTCTGAAGAGCTGGAGCAGGCGGCTGGGGAGAGGGAAGTCTGGGCTTCTCTGCTTAAACTGCTGCCTCCACGACCCGGACCTCCGGAAAAGTGGTAGAAGATGGATGGATGGATGGATGGTCACACAATACCGACACGCTCTGCAAGAAGGGGCAGCGCAGGCTGTTCCTCCTGAGGAGGCTCAGGTCTTTTGGTGTACAAGGGGCGCTCCTGAAGACCTTCTACGACACGGTGGTGGCATCAGCCATCACATTTGGAGTGGTCTGCTGGGGCAACGGCATCACGGCAGCCGACAGGAAGAGACTGAATAGACTGATCAAAAAAGCTAGCTCTGTCCTGGGGCAGCGCCTTGACGCAGTGGAGGAGATAGGAGAGAGGAGGATGGTGGCTAAGCTGTTATCTCTGCTGGAGTCTGAGTCCTACCCCATGCAGGACATGCTGAGCGCACTGAGGAGCTCATTTAGCAGTAGGCTGTACCATACTAGGTGCACGACCGAGAGGTTTCGCGGGTCCTTCCTACCCACAGCTGTCAAACTTTATAACCTAAGCAGGGCTGCTTGTAGAGGCCGTATTGAATGCACAAAACGTAACAAACTTGCACAATAATGCCCCCCCCCATTATACAACTAGGACAATATCAATTGCTACGGATGGTGACAACTGGGCTGATTCAAATACGTAATATACTGTATGGGTACATATTTATACTAGGTGGGGTAACTGAATAGACCATTATGCTGTTTATTCCATCTACCTACAATGCTCCGCACTGTGTATATTTCTGTGTACATATGTATATTCACTGCTCTTATCTTGTCTTCTGAATTATTGCTCTGAATGTTGCTATCCTTGTGCTGTTGCAGTCCTGGAATTTCCCCATTGTGGTACTAATAAAGGCTTATCTTATCTTATCTTATCTTAGAAGACACTGGAATTTGGGGGCAAGATTTGGGGATGTGGGGGCAAGATTTAATACAGTGGAATCACACAGAGCATAAGTGTTAAACACATGAAGAAAAAGGGGTGCAAAAAGGCATATAAAGCTAAGAAATCAGGTGAAATCCATTAGAATTTAGGAAGCCATTCCATCCCCCATCAGTGCAAATTAATTTCAGCTGGTTAAGGCCTGACTGATAGCCTTTAAAAAGGTTTTTGAATATCAGATTGTCACACCACAAGACCTTGTGATGGGTAGAAACAAAGAGCTCTCTCTAGACCTCTGCAACCTTATTGTTGCAAAACATAATGATGGCATTGGTTTCAGGTGCATTTCTAAACTGCTGAATGTTCCAGTGAGCACTTTTGGAGCCATCATTCAGAAGTGAAAGAACATCATTTTACCATAAACTGGCCATGATCAGGAGCTCCTCGCAAGATTTCTGACAGAGTAAAAAGAATTATCAGAAGAGTGATCCAAGAGGCAGAGACCACTTGTGGAGAGCTCCAGAAAGACCTTGAGTTAGCAGGTACTGCTGTTTCAAAGAAAACAATAAGTAATGCACTCAACCGACATCGGCTGTATGCCCACTCACCTCGCAAGACTCCATTGCTGAAGAAAAAGAAGCTCACTTAAAGTTTGCTGCACAACATTTGGGCAGCCCAATAAAATACTGGGAGAATATAGTCTGGTCAAATGAGACCAAAATTGAACTTTTTGGATGCCACAACACACAGCATGTTTGTGTCACAACTCACTCTCGCCTGTCTCCCGTCTCAGCTGTGCGCACACCTGCACCTCATCAAGCTCGGGCTATAAAGCCCGCTTCACCCTGAGCCTTGGTCTGGAGCCATCTGCTCATCCATGCTGTTCTCTCCAGAGCTCGCCTATTCATCTACGGCCTGCACTCTTCTGATACCAACCACCCTGGCACGTAAGATAATACCACTCACCTTCTCTCCAGTCTCTCCCCTGTGCACAGGTGGATCCTCTGGCGGCAGACATCGCTCCCTCGTCCCAGCCATCACTCTCTTCACCACGCCGAGCGCACACCTGGACGCTGTCTTCCAGGCAGAGGGCCTGCAACGTCATCCAACGCCAGCCACCTCTCCCACCTGCAAGTAAGCACCAGCATTAAGATTCACTCTCCCGTGTGTTGCCTGCTGCTAACCTCTGTGTGTGCTTGCCCTTAGGGTTGCCTGGCTGTACGGTGCTCCTCTCTGCCCTCGGCGCACCCCGTTCTCCAGCACTACATCACACCTCGCCCTCATGCACTCATACACTATTATTGTTCAATAAAATCACTGGAAACTTGCTCGAGCCTTGTGTGTGCATGTTCCCTGGGTCCGTACTTATGTCAGTACGGCTCCAGCAGAGCGGCCCAGCGGACAGCGGGCTCACACACCGTTTGAACATCCTCGAGGCTCGAGTAGACCAGATTACTCACCAGCAGCAGGTGATTTTGAATCAGCTGATCCAGATCAATTGCCGGTTGGATCGCCTGGATCCCCCGCAGGCATTCCCTCCGGCTCAATTCAATTCAATTCAACTTTATTTATATAGCACCATTTCACAACAACAGTCATCTCATAGCACTATCAACTGTAGGGGGGAACCCCCACAGTTGCAGAAAGACCCCAGCAATCAGGCGATCCCCTGTGAGCAAGCACTTGGCGATGGTGGAGAGGAAAAACTCCCTTTTAACAGGAAGAAACCTCCAGCAGAACCAGGCTCAGGAGGGGCAGTCATCTGCTGCGACTGGCTGGGGGGTGAGGGGATAGAGAAGAAGAAAAGAACAGACATGTAGAGAGCAAACAGCACGATGGGGACTCAATCTATGGATCGAGTCCCCATGGCTCAGCGTAGCGCTCCGGCGTCCGGCGTTCTCCCAGCTAGCCAGGCTAGCCCGCGGCCGCCCACCCGGCTCACTCCCATTCCTACGCCCACGCGCTTCAGCGGCAAGCTTGGTGAAGCGCGGGGGTTCCTTCTCCAATGCGAGTCGGTGTTTCGGCGCGTCCCCAGGGACTTCCCGACCGCTCACTGCTGAATTGGGTACATTGCGAACCTCCTGGAAAGGCGAGCATTAGCCTGGGCCTACGCCGTAATGGCAAGGCCCAGCTACGTGAACCTGACCTACGCCCAGTTTGTCCGTGATTTTAACAAGGTCTTTGATCATTCGGATCAAGACAGCGTATTAACCACCTGGCTGTTCAACCTTCGTCAGGGTAGCCGGTTGGTCGCCGACTATGCTGTCGACTTCCGGGTGGTGGCGGCGGAAGTTGGGTGGGGAGATGCTGCCCTCTGAAGTATTTTCGCCAGTAGCCTGAATGCTAGTCTCCGGGATGAATTGGCCAGCCAGGATTTGCCGGAGCATCTTTCTGATTTAATTTTCCTGGTTATTAGCCTCGATAACAGGTTGAGGGAGTAGGCCGCCGAGCGGAAGTCGTTCAGCCGCTCAAGCGGAGCCTCTTCCCGCGCCCCTCAACCTCGCCCCCTGGTGTTGCCCGCGCCAGAGTCCGCCGCCGACCCAGAGGTGATGCTGATAGGGCGGACCAAGCTTCTGCAGGTGGAGAAACAGCGCCGCAGGGAGTTGGGCCTCTGCACGTATTGCGGAGATGACCAACACCCTGTGGAGTCCTGCCCGGTTAAGCCAAAAGGGGGGGTCCGCAAGTCACTGTAGGGGGTCTCGCGGACTCAACCCAGCCGAATCCCCTATCAAAATGCCTCCTCCCTATTAGATTCTGCCATAACCTCAAGGAGCATTTCACTCACGCACTGGTGGACTCGGGGGCAGAACAAAGCTTCATTTCCAGAGGCCTGGCAACCGCTTGGGCATCCCCTGCCAAGCCCTTCCAGTCCCCCTCAATTTAGTCACTCTCTCACGGACGCCCCTGGAGAGGGTCACTCACCGGACCGTCCCCGTTTCCGTCCTCGTCTCTGGCAACCACAGGAAGGACTTGAGTCTTTATGTACTGCCCACCTCCGCTGCACCCGTGATCCTAGGCTACCCCTGGCTACGCCTCCACAATCCGGTCTTCGATTGGCGTTCCAGGAGCGTCCTCTCTTGGAGTACATTCTGCATGAACGCCTGCCTCCAGTCAGCTGCCTGTGCCCCCTCGTGGCCTCTCTCGCCTCCTGACACTCCTCCCCCGGAGCTCTCCAAGGTACCTCCAGAGTTTCACGATCTGGGGATGGTTTTCAGTAAATCCAAAGCTCTATCTCCCCCCCCACCCCCCACCGCCCGTATGACTGCACCATAAACCTCCGCCCGGGGGCCCCCTTGCCATCAGGTCGTTTATACAGCCTATCGGCCCCGGAGCGGGAGGCCATGGACGTCTACATAAAGGAGTCAATCAGCACGGGCATCATCCGCCCCTCCTCATCCCCAGTTGGAGCAGGATTCTTCTTTGTGGCCAAGAAAGATGGGTCCCATCGGCCGTGTATTGACTTCCGGGCCCTAAACGACATCACAGTCAAGGACAAGTACACGCTGCCGTTGATGGACTCCGCCTTCGACTCCCTCCAGGGGGCCACCTGGTTTACGAAGCTGGACCTCCGCAGCGTGTACCACCTCGTTCGGATCCGGGAGGGCGACGAGTGGAAGACGGGTTTCCGGATGCCCAGCGGCCATTTCGAGTACCTCGTCATGCCGTTTGGGCTTACCAACGCTCCGGCCGTCTTCCAACGGCTCATTAACGATGTCCTGCGAGATTTCCTGGGTCTGTTCGTCTTCGTCTACCTGGACGACATCCTGATCTTCTCCTGATCTTGGGAGGAGCATCTGGTCCACGTGAGGCGGGTCCTTCAGCGTCTTCTCGAGAACAAGCTCTATGTAAAAGCTGAGAAGTGCGAGTTTTTTACTGATAAGACCTCCTTCTTGGGATTCATCATATCTCGCAACCATATCATCCCGGACCCGGCCAAGGTCAAGGCGGTAGTCGATTGCACCCCCCCCTCCTCCAGGAAACAGGTCCAGCAGTTTCTGAGGTTCGCCAACTTCTACCGCCATTTTGTCCCAAACTACAGCTCGATCGCTGCTCCTTTGACCCGCCTCACCTCCCCCAAGGTGCCGTTCCGGTGGACTGAGGAAGCTGCGCTGGCCTTTGCGATGCTGAAGAGGGAATTCTCCTCCTCCCGGGTCCTGACTCAGGTGGACCCCATGCTTCAGTTCCTCATCGAGGTGGACGCCTCTGACACCGTGGTGGGAGCAGTATTGTCTCAGCGCTCTCCAGTAGATGGGGTGGTGCGTCCCTACGCCTTTTTCTCCCGGCGCCTGTCTGCAGCGGAGAGAAATTATGACATCGGCGACCGTGAACTTCTTGCAGTGAAGCTCGCGCTGCAGGAGTGGCCTCACTGGCTGGAGGGGACAGCACAACCATTCGTGGTCCTGACAAATCACAAGAACCTGGAGTACCTGAGGATGGCCAAGCGCCTGAATGCCCGCCAGGCGCGTTGGTCCCTGTTCTTTGGTCGCTTCAGGTTTTCCATCACCTACCGCCCCGGCTCTAAGAATGAGAAACTGGACGCACTGTCCCTGCAGTTCGCCCCGGATGTTGCCGAGGAACTCAGGCACACCATCCTACCGGCCTCGTGCGTCGTGGGTGCTGTTTTGTGGTCCATCATGCACAAGGTCCGGAAGGCACAGGAGGCTGAACGTGATCCTGGCGGCGGCCCGGCTAGGAGGTTATTCGTGCCATCTGCTGTCCGGGGTGACGTCATCCACTGGGCGCACACCTCGAAGCTCACCTGCCACCCGGGGGCCTCCCGTCTTATTGAGCTCCTCCAGAGGTCCTTTTGGTGTCCGGGTTTACGGGACGAAGTGGCCAGTTACGTCCGTGCCTGCCCCCAGTGTGCTACGGGTAAGACCTTGACCTCTCCCCCCTTGGGGCTCCTCCATCCCCTGCCGGTCCCAGGAAGGCCCTGGTCCTACGTAGCCTTGGACTTCGTTACCGGTCTCCCGACGTCCAACTCCTTTGATACCATCTTGACCCTCGTGGACCGGATCTCCAAGGCCGCACATTTCGTGCCGCTCCGTGGCCTCCCCACGGCACAGGAGACGGCAGAATTGTTGATCCAGCACGTTGTGAGGCTGCATGGGATCCCAGTGGATGTCGTCTCCGATCGGGGGCCCCAGTTCGTGTCCAAAGTTTGGAGGAGCTTCTACTGCACTTTGGGGGCCACGGTGAGCTTATCCTCCGGTCACCACCCCCAGACCAATGGGCAGTGTGAGCGCACGAACCAGAAGCTGGAGGCTGCTCTGCGCTGCGTCGCCTCGACCAATCCTTCCTCCTGGAGCGTCCATCTACCCTGGGTGGAGTACGCCCACAACTCTACCCTGTCAACCGCCACAGGGATGTCTCCCTTCCAGGCGTCTCTGGGCTACAACCCCCTGCTGTTCCCTGAGGAGGAGAAGGAGGTGGCAGTACCGTCCATCCAGGCCCACCTGAGGCGCTGCTGGTGCATTTGGACCGTTACGCGCTAAGCGCTGTTACGCACGGCTGCGCGCAACTCCAAGACGGCAAATCGTCGTAGGAAGGCCGCCCCCTACTATCAAGTGGGCCAGCAAGTTTGGCTGTCAACCAAAGACATTAACCTGAAGGCCGAAAAAAGGAAACTGGCGCAGCGCTTCATTGGGCCTTTCCCCATCGTCAAGATTGTTAATCCGGTGGCTGTGCGTTTGGCTCTCCCCCCCTCCCTCCGGGTTTGTCCGACGTTTCACATTCCCGGATTAAACCCTTCATAACCAACCCTCTCTGTCCCCCCCCCAGGTCTCCCCCCCCCTCCTGTGGTGATCGACGGCGACCCGGCGTGGACTGTCAACTCCATCCTGGATTCCCGCCGCCGGGGTCGCGGTCTCCAATATCTGGTGGACTGGGAGGGGTATGGCCCTGAATGGAAGTCCTGGGTATGCCCATCGTTTGTGCTGGACAAGCGCCTCATCACGGAGTTCCATCGGGTGTACCCAGGTAAGCCAGCGCCGGGAGGCGCTGCTCCGGGGGGGAGTACTGTCACAACTCACTCTCGCCTGTCTCCCGTCTCAGCTGTGCGCACACCTGCGCCTCATCAAGCTCGGGCTATAAAGCCCGCTTCACCTTGAGCCTCAGTCTGGAGCCGTCTGCTCATCCATGCTGTTCTCTCCAGAGCTCGCCTATTCATCTACGGCCTGCACTCTTCTGATACCAACCACCCTGGCACGTAAGATAATACCGCTCATCTCTCCAGTCTCTCCCCTGTGCACAGGTGGATCCTCTGGCGGTGGACATCGCTCCCTCGTCCCAGCCATCACTCTCTTCACCACGCCGAGCGCACACCTGGACGCTGTCTTCCAGGCAGAGGGCCTGCAACGTCATCCAACACCAGCCACCTCTCCCACCTGCAAGTAAGCACCAGCATTAAGATTCACTCTCCCGTGTGTTGCCCGCTGCTAACCTCTGTGTGTGCTTGCCCTTAGGGTTGCCTGGCTGTACGGCGCTCCTCTCTGCCCTCGGCGCACCCCGTTCTCCAGCACTACATCACACCTCGCCCTCACGCACTCATACACTGTTATTGTTCAACAAAATCACTGAAAACTTGCTTGAGCCTTGTGTGTGCGTGTTCCCTGGGTCCGGACTTATGTCAGTTTGGAGGAGAAATGGCAGTGCACATCAGCCCAAAAACATCATACCAAAAGTGAAGTTTGGAGGTGGGAGCATCATGGTGTGGGGTGTTTTTCAGCACATGGTACAGGCAGACTGACTTCATAAAACTGAAGGAAAGATGAATGAACAAATGTACAAAGACATCCTTGATAAGAACTTGTTGCCATCTGCCAAGATGCTGAAGATGAAATGAGGGTGGACATTTCAGCAAGACAATGATCCCAAACACACAGCCAAGGAAAGTCTCAACTGGCTCCAGAGAAGGAAAATAAAGCTGCTAGAATGGCCCAGTCAGTCCATTCTAGCAGCTTTATTGAATCCAATTGAAAATCTGTGGAATGAACTGAAGATCAGAGTTGATATAAGACATCCACGGAACCTTCAAGATTTGAAGACAGTTTGCGTGGAAGAATAGGCTAAAATCACTCCTGAGCAATGCCTGTGCCTAGTTTCTCCATACAGGAGGCGTCTGGAAGCTGTTATTACCAACAAAGGCTTTTTACTAAATATTAAATGAATTTCACCAAGCATTTTCAATACTTATTCGCTGTGTCATTCCACTTTATTAAATATAACTTGCTTTGTGAACACAGTTGCCTTGATTTCTTTGTATTATGGATTACTTGGGTTGTTACTGATATCCGGTGAAAATCTCAGGTCGATGGCTCCATCAGAAATATGTTTAAAGATAAAAATATTGACGTGTTCAATACTTACTTTCCTCGCTGTACTTTTCAGCTGGCCAACATTTCTATTAAAAATACATTTTTAAAAATTAATTACCTCCTCCAAGGAGGTAATGTTTTTACTGGCGTTTGTTTGTCTGTCTGTTACCAACATAACTCAAAAAGTTATGAACGGATTTTGACGAAATTTTCAGGAAAGGTGTGTAATGACACGGGGAACAGATGATTAGATTTTGGTGATGATCTGAGAGTGCATACCTCCACCAAGGGCTTTTTTGTATTTGTGCAGCAGGATTACACAAAAACTACTGGATGGATTTGGATGAAATTTTCACCACAGGTGGTTCTTGGCCTACAGAGAAACCCAATACATTTTGGTGATGATCTGGGAATGCATACCTCAGCAAGGCTCTTCTCAGTGTGTCACCCACAATACTCCAAAACTAATGGGCAGACTTTGATGCAATTTTCACCACAAGTGGTTCTAGGCCTACACACAAACCTATTACATTTTGGAGGTGATCCATGAGAGACTGAAGGAGCCTTGGCGGAGGTATGCACTCTCTGAGTGCTTTTCTAGTTTTATGTAACATTATGGCGGCACATGGGGAGAGCATAATTGTGTAACATCTTAGACAAGAACAAAGAGCAGAGGTTCCCTGATGAGATAACAGGGAGGTGTGAAGGATGAATGCAGTGTGACCTTTTGTGTGTTAGAAACTTCTAGAGGAATGGTAAAGGATTAAGGAAGTGAATGCAATGTGACCTTTTGTGTGTTAGAAGCTTCTAGAGGAACGCCATGCTATTTAAGAGAAGAGTCTCTGCTGAGATGTCATTCTGTCTATGCTTCTTGTGTGAGATGTGTAATAAATCGTCTGAGTCAAATCCGCCTCTTCATTTACACGCTCCACACTGGTCACACTGGTGACCCAAGACAAATCATGGAACACGATGAAAGATCCCCGGAGCCAACCTCAACGGGAACCCCCAGCCACGCATGTGCTGTTGCGATCAAGCTACCGGATTTTTGGCAGCACAACCTGCGCTCCTGGTTCCACCTAATCGAGGTGCAGTTCGCCCTCCGGGGGATATCGGCGGATGACACCAAGTTCCACTATGTGGTCGCAGCGCTCGACGCCCGCACGGCTCAGCACGTAGAGAGCCTGCTTGATCAGCTACCAACCGACGGCAAGTACGGCGCGCTGAAGGCTGCGCTCATCCAGCACTACACACTCTCGGATGGTGAGAGAGCAGAGAGACTCCTGGCGTGGATCGGGTTGGGAGACGGGTCGGCCATAGACCTGATGGAGAAGATGCTGAGGTTAAAGGGCACAGACGATGACCATTTTATTTTTACCCACCTCTTCCTCCGGAACATTCCGTCAGCGGCGAGAGCGACCCTGGCCAATTCGCCGTTGCTGGCCAAGCGGGACTATCGTGCGCTAGCCCGGGAAGCAAACCAGATCATCGTTGCCACCAGGGAGTTCACGACCATTGCGGCAGCGACAGAGCTCGGCGCGATGACCAGTGGAGGCGAGGAGCCATCGACGGCAGCAGCAGAGCCACCGACGGCAGCAGCAACAGCGGGGGCCAAGGAACGCGGGGGAGACACACTTTGTTTCTACCACTGCCGCTTCGCAGAGAGGGCACGCAAATGTATACCACCGTGCCAATTCAAGTGACTCGGGAAACGCCAAGACCGGGGGTCGGTAGCAGCCGCGGCCCTCGGGGAGGAGAACAAGCTGCTCTACTTGACGGACGCATGCTCGGGGAGGCATTTCCTCGTGGACACCGGCGCCCAGAAGAGTTTCATCCGGCCGACCTATGCTGACCGGCTGGCAGGATCTAGCGGCCCCGAGATGGCAGCAGCAAATGGCTCAGAGATTAAGACCTTTGGTGAGAGGACTTTACTCTTGTCTCTACACGGCTGTACATTTGAGTGGACTTTTGTCATAGCAGCATTGAATTTCCATATACTGGGGGCTGATTTTCTATGTGCACATGGTTTGTTGGTAGATGTCGCTAACAGATGCCTGGTTAATGCTGACTCTCTCCCCTGTATAGCTCAAGTGACCCGGCCAACAGCACAAGCCAACGTCACAGCTACATGCGGTAAGTTCCACACACTGCTCACTCAGTTCCCAGCACTCACTGTCACGACGTTTTCGGCAGCCATCGCTAAACACGGGGTGGAGCATTTTATCACCACCACCGGGCCGCCCGTTTTTGCAAGACCTTGGCGCTTGGATGCAGCTAAACTGGCCATAGCGTGCGAGGAGTTCGCCAACCTGGAGAGGTTGGGCATCATTAGGCGCTCAAACAGCCCATGGGCTTCCCCGCTACACATGGTCCCTAAAGCTGAGGGTTCGTGGCGACCTTGCGGGGATTTCCGCAGGCTGAACAACACCACAGCGCACGACCGTTACCCAATTCCTCACATTCAAGATTTTTCCGTTCACCTTGCAGGAGCGTGCGTTTTTTCTAAAATAGACCTGGTCCGCGGTTACCACCAAGTCCCAGTGCGCGTTGAGGACATACCCAAAACAGCAGTAATAACTCCGTTCGGTTTATTCGAGTTTTTGCGCATGCCATTTGGGCTTAAAGGGGCAGCACAGACGTTCCAACGCATGATGGATGCAGTGCTGCGCGATCTCCCTTTCATGTTCGTCTACCTGGACGATATCTTAGTAGCCAGCGCGTCCGAAGACGAACACGAAACCCACTTCACGACGGTTTTCCGGAGGTTGGAAGAGTACGGGTTAATAATCAACCCAGCGAAATGTCAGTTCGGGGTGATGGGGATTGATTTTTTGGGGCACCGCGTCTCTCCCGAAGGAGCGGTCCTGCTGCCTGACAAAGTGCGCGCAGTAGCAGATTTTCCCCGGCCGCAAACAGTCAGGGCGCTGCAAGAATTTTTGGGAATGGTTGTAGGGAGCTTGGAATAAGGAAGCGAAGTGATTTTATAAATAAAGTTTTATTGCCAGCTTCCAGTCCCTAACATGTATCATCTCAAATGCAGAAGCAGAATGAAGAGACTGATCGCAGTCAGACCTTCCTACTTATACATCACATCACAAAAGACATTGCATATCAAAGCCGACATCCCCCAAGGTGTTATCTTCCTCCATTGTCCTCTCTCTCCTCCACCTGACCCTGGGGGGTCAGGAAGTCCATTCAGGTCTCCACCGCTGTGCCTCCGTCTACTCCTTGATCTTTGCTGGCGGTCGAGACCTCTTGTCCTGCCCTGAGATGTGAGGTCCTTTCACATATGTAATCACTAAACATTCCTCTTAAGTTTATACATATGCAGGTATGGATATATGAATAATATAAGCCACAATGGTGAACTTTTATAACCGTTTCCTTCCCCGCGCAGCGCAGCTCATGCAACCACTGTACGCCGCGCTCAAAAAACAGAAACCCGCGGATAAGGTCGAATGGACCCCGGAGCGAGAGCGGGCGTTCTCGGAAGTCAAAGCAGCCCTGGCAAACGCCGCATTGCTGGCACATCCAGACCCAACGGCCCGCATAGCGCTCACCACTGACGCTTCAGATGTGGCCATAGGGGCGGTCGTGGAGTAGCGCGTAGCCGGGGCTTGGCAGCCGCTCGCCTTTTTCAGCAGGACTTTGCGCGACAGTGAACGTAAATACAGCGCGTTCGACAGGGAGTTGCTGGCTCTCCACCTGGCCATTCGCCACTTCCAGTTCTGGCTGGAAGGGCGCAGTTTCACCGCGTTCGTTGAACACAAGCCGCTAACATTCTTGATGGCCAAGGTTTCAGAACCGTGGTCGGGCCGGCAGCAGAGACAGCTGGCCGCGATCTCAGAGTTTACGACCGATATTCAGCATGTGTCGGGTAAACTGAATGTAGTGGCAGACTGCCTCTCGCGCGCCGTGGCGGCCCCGGTCTGCGTGGGGATAGATACCGGAGTGGTGGCTCAGTTGGTAGAGCATCCGCCCCACACCCGGGAGGCAGGGGTTCAAATCCCGGCCGGGTCATGCCAAAGACCTTATAAAAAAGTGGAACTTCCTGCCGTCCAGCTTGGTGCTCAGCAATAAATGGAATGGAGGAGGGAACTCTGTGGCGGCGCCTTGCATGGCAGCGGCCCTCTGATTCTAACTAACTAACCTGCACTTATATAGCGCTTTTCTAGTCACAAAGACCACTCAAAGCGCTTTTACTAGAACTAACCCTCTATTCTAAGGGCCTATAGGAAACAAATATCTAGGGACAATTTAGAACAACCAATTAACCTAACATGCATGTCTTTGGATTGTGGGAGGAAACCGGAGCCCCCGGAGTAAACCCACGCAGCACAGGGAGAACATGCAAACTCCATACAGAAAGGTTCCAACTCCTGCCAGCCTGGGGATTTGAACCAGGAACCTTCTAGCTGTAAGGCAACAGTGCTAACCACTGCACCACCATGCTGCCCATTCTGCACTTGGGGTGTGTGTGATTAACACAGTAGATAGGTAAAGCACAATCTCGTTCTGCTGTACATGATTGGTTGTACAGTTGAATGACAATAAGGGTGATTTGATTTGATTACGCAGCCATGGCCGCGGAGCAGGTTAGTGACGCGGACGTGCGTGCGCTCCAGTCTGGATCAACTGGGTTAAGGCTGGAGAGCAGGGTGCTGCAAGACGGCATGCCCCCCCTAATCTGCGATGTCTCCACGGGGCGCCCGCGTCCCGTGGTCCCGGCCGCGTGGCGCCGCCGCGTGTTTGACTTGATTCATTCTTTGGCGCACCTGGGAGTGCGCGCGTCGGTCAAAATGGTAGGGGAGAAATTCGTGTGGCCGAGCCTTCGCAAACAAGTGAAAGAGTGGGCGGCAGCCTGCGTGGCGTGCCAACGAGACAAAATACACAGACACACGAAGGCTCCCTTGGAGCCGTTTCGCATTCCGGCTAAGAGGTTCGACCATGTTTACGTGGACCTCGTGGGCCCCCTTCCGCCATCACAGGGGTGCACGCACCTCCTGACAATGGTGGACTGCACCATGCGCTGGCTGGAAGCAGTTCCGCTGGCGGCAACCACGGCCGAGGAGGTGGCGCGCGCGTTTTTAACAGCATGGGTGGCGCGTTTTGGAGTCCCGTCAGACATTACGTCCGACAGAGGCCCTCAATTTGTTTCCGAACTCTGGTCAACAATGGCCTGCAGCCTGGGTGTCACAATTCACCTCACAACCGCGTACAATCCACAGGCTAATGGGTTATGCGAATGTTTTCATAGATCATTGAAAGCGGCTCTCAGGGCTTCACTGACGGATGCAAATTGGGTAGACAAGCTACTGTGGGTTTTATTGGGGTTACGTTCTGTGCCTAAAGAGGATCTGGAAGCTTCCCCGGCTGAACTCGTTTTTGCGCAACCACTTCGGCTGCCCGGGGAGTTTCTGCCAGATAATCCCGCGCCGGGCAGCTCCCCATCTCAGCTGTTGCAGCATAGCATAGACACAAGCACGCTGCCGGGCCCTGCCCACCACAGTTTTCTGTGCGTTCTTGTGCCTAAAACTTTGAAAAACACGGAGTTCGTGTTTGTCAGACACGACGCCCATCGCCCTCCTCTGCGCCCACCCTATAATGGACCGTTCAGAGTACTGGAAACAGGGAACAAGCATTTTTTGCTAGATTTGGGGGGTAGGAGGGAAAAGATTGGCATAGACAGACTCAAACCCGCTTTCGTGGTGGCGGACGAGCAAGTGCTGTTGGCGAGGGCCCCTCGGCATGGAAGACCCCCACGGGGAGCTCCCCAGAGAAAAGATTCCCCAGAGCACCCACACGGACAGACAAAAAGTTTTACCCCCCAAACATCAACCCCCCAGCATGACAGCGCCGCGGAGGCGGTGAATCCTGGCTACAGCAGATACGGGAGAAGACTGAAGCCCAAGCAGCATGTGGATTGATGTTTAATTGTTCTATCACAGCATACGGACTGTTATTCTATTGTTCTATCCAAGATGCTCGGAGGGTCGTATGGCGGCACATGGGGAGAGCATAATTGTGTAACATCTTAGACAAGAACAAAGAGCAGAGGTTCTCTGGTGAGATAACAGGGAGGTGTGAAGGATGAATGCAGTGTGACCTTTTGTGTGTTAGAAACTTCTAGAGGAATGGTAAAAGATTAAGGAAGTGAATGCAATGCGACCTTTTGTGTGTTAGAAGCTTCTAGAGGAACGCCATGCTATTTAAGAGAAGAGTCTCTGCTGAGATGTCATTCTGTCTATGCTTCTTGTGTGAGATGTGTAATAAATCATCTGAGTCAAATCCACCTCTTCATTTACACGCTCCACAATATTCTAATTTTTTGAGAAAGTGAATTTGGGGTTTTCATAAGCTATAAGCCATAACCATCAAAATTAAAAGAAAAATACCCGAAATATGTCACTGTGTGTGATGAATCTACATAATATACACATTTAATTTTTTGAATTGAATTATTGAAATAAACCAATTTTTCAATGACAATCTAATTTATTGAGATGCACCTGTACCCCCTTTACACAGGAGTGGAGATCACTGAGAGCTCGTTGAGAGATCTGGCCAATTTTTGATCTATCAATGATCTTCAGTGATATCCACAGTCACCAGTTTCCTCACAGTTTTGACTCAGTTCAAAACACAAAAGGATCTCTCAAACAATCCCAAAGATCAAAAATTGGCCAAATCTCTCAACAATCTGCTTGCTGTGTAAAGGAACCCTGTGTAAACAGTTTTGTCATATCAGTGTTGAAGACTATAATATGACCCAGTTCTGCTCACAACTTGTTTCTTTGATTCGTTGCCAGGTGGTAGAGAATCCGATCTCCTTTGCTGGTGCATTAGTCTCAAAACACAGGCCAAAGCAAGGTACGTCTTCTAAAAACGGTGGTCCCTCTTTTGTTACTGTATTTATCATGCATCTGAGCACCTGCAATTGATTTTCATGCAAAAATAGAAGTGACTGTTTTCCTTTTTTAAGCTCCCTGGCAGTTTGCTTATTCAATTAAAATAGAGTATTAATACAATCAAACTAAATCTCTCATGGAAGAAGCTGGGGTCACAATTTTCTCATTCATGTGCATACGAGGCAGCCTTGGGCAAGGAACACATTTGAAGACTGTGTTCATGCTGTGGGAATGTGGGAGCGCTAAACAATAATAAAAAAACAGCATGTGCACAAGAGTTGAGGAATTTTCTTTTTCCAACATCTGAGGTCTAGAACACTCCTCAAGAACCACATCTCTCTCATCCAGGTCCTCACATCCAGTCACACACACAACTTACATCCTTCCTCTATTAACACTCCCCCACCTACCCTTCTCCATTGTATGCACAATGATTCTCTTCTCCCATGGTGCCCGGCGTTGCACAAAGAGGAAGCTGCCCCTCCACTTCCTTCTTCACTGGTGAGAACAATTCATGCCTTGTCTCTCACCCCGTCTCTTTCCCTCTCTCTTGGTAATGCTCTCTTACGAGGCCAGACTCCATCAAGTTCTCAGGATAGCTGGTTTCCTGATGCTTTAAATCTGAAAAATCCACCTGTTGGTCTCACAATGTGATTGCATTATGTATTTTATATTTTCTCTCTCTCGGAAAAAAATCTTCAAAAGTGTATAACTGACTAAGAATGATTCCACTTTTGTAGTTCAACTGTATGAGAAATATTATAAGTACTATGGCTCAGGATCTCTACAGAAATGGGGTTGGACTCTACTGGTGATTTACAATTTTTTGTGTAGCTTTATATGTTTTTCCCCTTGAGCAATTCAGCTGATTCAAGTCAATGAAACTGGGCCAGTTGTAAAACAATTACAGTACCTGCCACAAACAAGGGTGTTCTGTGTGGTATTGATGATATGATGTGTGAAAAACTGTTTTAATGATACTTTCCATTTAAGTCTGAAGTTGGACCTCAGCTTTTCAGCGTAATGAAGCATTAAGTCCTCTAAAACTTCCTGGTAGATAGCAGTCTTGACTGCTAAAAATACAGAGGACCAGCACAAGCAGACAACATGACACCTCAAATCATCACAGACTGGATATTTCACACTGGGCTTTTGTAGAAGTAGTAGCTCCGCATTCAACACCATTCGCCCCGCTCTGCTCCGGGACAAGCTGTCCCTGCTCAACGTGCCTGACTCCCTCTGCAGGTGGATCATCGACTTCCTGACGGACCGGAGGCAGCATGTGCGGCTGGGAAAGACTGTCTCAGACTATACTAGCATCAGCACCGGATCACCCCAGGGCTGTGTACTTTCCCCCCTACTCTTCTCCCTTTACACCAACTCCTGCACCTCCAGCCACCAGTCTGTCAAGTTGATCAAGTTTGCGGACGACACCACCCTCATCGGGCTCATCTCCAACGGCGACGAGTCCGCCTACAGGAGAGAGGTGGCCCAGCTGGCGTCCTGGTGCAGCAATAACAACCTGCAGCTGAACGCTCTGAAGACAGTGGAGATGATTGTAGACTTCAGGAAAGTCACTACTCCTCTGCCCCCCCTCACCCTCTCAGGCTCTCCCATCACCACTGCTGATTCCTTCCGCTTCCTAGGCACTACCATCACCAGGGACCTCAAATGGGAGCTGACCATCAGCTCACTCATCAAAAAAGCCCAGCAGAGGATGTTCTTCCTGCGGCAGCTGAGGAAGCTCAAGCTACCCACCAAGATGTTAGTGCAGTTCTACACAGCCATCATCGAGTCCATCCTCACCACCTCCATAACCGTGTGGTACGCAGGAGCCACTGCCAGGGACAGACTAAGGCTGCAGCGCGTCGTGCGCACTGCTGAGAAGGTGATCGGCTGCAAGCTCCCATCTCTCCAGGATCTGTACATCTCCAGGACCCGGAGGCGTGCTGGCCGGATCATAGCCGATCCCTCACACCCTGGTCACGTACTGTTTGCCCCCCTCCCCTCTGGTAGAAGACTTCGGTCCATCCAGACTAAAACCTCCCGTCACATGAACAGCTTCTTCCCCTCTGCCATTAGACTGCTGAACACTAAGTGACTCTCGTGCACCATGTACAGCAGCTCAACCAGACTCATGTCAATCATCACTGTTTTCGTCCTGCATTACCGACTGCACTATATAGTTCTCCACAGTATCTGCTGCTGGCTAATATATATTTTAACTATTGACCAGTATCACTTAATCTTATCCTACACTTTATTACATGTATAGTTTATTTCTCTTATCTTATCATGTTTAATGTTGCAGCATTGTACCGAGACAAATTCCTAGTTTGTGTACTACATGAACAATGGCAATAAACCTGATTCTGATTCTGATTCTGATTCAGGTCTCTGTTGGTCAGGGTTGACCATGATTTAAACATCCTAGATAACTTTATCTGCTTATACAGTGTCATTTGTGGTTGAGGAGACCAAGGCGTGAGTGTCAGTCTCTTGTGCAAAGGTTGCGTCTGTGTGTGGTCTCTGGTCTGGTAGAGTTGTTGTGCTCTCTTCTGCATGCACGTGTCTTCTGCCAGACTTATCAGTTTCTTTTCCCTGACTAGAGATGCTGGTTCAGGCTACTGACAAGCATCTCAAGCATCAATGGACTTTAAACACCTTGGATTATGTGCTTCACCCCACTTCCTCCAAACTCTAAGACCATGGGCTGTATGGCAACAAAGTGCATTGTCAAAAGCACAAAACTAATTTATGCGTGCGTCCAAGTCAATTTTGCGATTACTACAGCAAGAAAAAAAACAGACTTTGCACTGACAAAAAGCACAAAAGAGTTGTCCTAACTCTCGTAATTATTCTGAGCTGTGTTTTGGGTGTAACATGCAATAACCAAATCAGAGTAGCTCCTCTCTTCACCTTTAAAAGGTAAGGGTGTACACTCCCTTCTAATAATATTGGAATAGTGACAAGTTATTTTAGTTGTTTACTAAAACATATTCAAGATACAGTAATCTATGTATTTAAAAGGGATTCTGCGGTGCATGTACTGTATGTATGTTTGCATGTATGTACAGTGCCGGCATTGGCCATGTACTGTATATCATGACTGAAGAATAAAGTGATGCCTTAGTAAATGAGGTAAATGTCAGTTATGTGTTTAAAGCCTGCATCAGACTGTGGTGCATTTTATTTTATGCAATAAAAAAACTAATATGAAAAAAATTATATATATTTAATTCTTTACATCCCCTTGAGAATGTAGGAATACTGGAGCAATAACCCTCCTTGAGTGCTACATAAAAACAATGCATTACCAGCATTTGGAAAAATCAGCTTTTTAAGTTGCACTGCCACCCTCTAGCCTTTATAAATATTACACACAACATTATGTAAGGTTGACATTGTTGCATGTAGGGTGCTGTCTGGGAAAGGGACCAATTACATGGAAGACCAGCCTATTCAAAACGTTGCCACGACATGCAGTTATATTTCTGGAGAGGTGCACATCAAATCAATGTAAGCTATATATTCATTGCAACTGAGCTGAGCTGTGGGAGAAGCAGATGTTTGTCAGCAGGTCGTTCATATTGCTGTTGTAGTATCATCAGGATTAAACACTGCATGTTGTATTCACCAGACATTGCTGCTAATCAATATGGGCTTAAAGCGCATACTCACAGCTCTATTTGGAAGGCATTTACATCCAAACTGGAGGAACAGTTTAGGAATTGCAACCATTTTTATACAAAATCTCCCCATTTCAGTGGCTCAAATGTAATTGCACAAATTAACATTTCTTTAAATAAAATCCATCCATCCATTTTCTACTGCTTTTCTGGGGGTCCGGGTGGCAGAGGCAACAGCTCGAGCAGAGACACCCAGACCTCCCTTTCGTCACCCACCTGCTCCGTCTCTAGAGAGGATGCCAAGGTGTTCCCAGGCCAACTGGGAGACATAGTCTCTCCAGCATGTCCTAAGGCTGCCCTGTGGTCTCCTTCCAAGGAGACGTGCCCGAAACACCTCAAGTGAGAAGCGTCCAGGAGGCATGTTCATTTTAAATACTTTGTTGAGAATCCTTTGCAGGCAATGACTGCTTGAAGTCTGGAACCCATGGACATCACCAAACACAGGGTTTCCTCGTTTGTGATCCTTTGCCAGGCCTTTACTGCAGTTGTCTTCAGTTATTGCTTGTTTGTGGGTCTTTCTGTCTTATGTTAAATAGCTTTTGAGTCAGTTGTTCAATTGCTTTTGAGTGCCTGAAATAAGGGGACTTAGGTCATACTCTCACTGGTGCTGTTTGCTTTGCTCTATGCTAAGGTGACATGGCACTCTCAGTGGGGTGTCAGCACTGGCCATACTCACATTGTATCTTTCTCCCTGTTCTTGTCATGTGCAGGCAGAGCACAGACTTGAAGTGGTTTATGTTTTCAGGGTGTGTGTGGATGGTGGCAGATGACAGTCAGCTGAGCACACAGCAGGTGTTTTAAAAAATAATTAAAAGTTTGTAGATCGGGACTTCCAGTTATGGCGGCCACGTAGGAAGACGTGTTTCACTCTGCTCTGCTCCTAATAATAAAAAATAGGCTAAAACTCTCTCAATTGGAGCAAAAAACCTATCCTCGCGTTTAGGCGCGGATATGGTAAAAACCAAGGCTGTGAAATCAGGCGGAGGAAAAACTGATTCGTCGAGACAATCCAAATTAACAGACTTCCACGCTCGTGACGAAGCAGGAAAATCTCCAGAGACCATGACTGAGGATGGAGCTACCGGCGGAGCGGTGACTGCCGAAGGAACGAATGTGGTCCTTGCTGCTATCAGCGCTATGAGAGCAAACTTTTCATCTAAGTTTGATGGGATAATAGCAGCGATAGAAGCCATGAGAAAAGAAATAAGCGACTGTATGGAACGAGTTTCGCAGGCAGAGCTCAGAATCTCCAACGCTGAAGATGATGTCACCAGCCTACAACTAAAGGTTCAAACATTGGAATTAAAAAATAAACGTCTGGAAGATAATGTCCTGGACTTAGAATCCCGGTCGAGACGGAATAATTTAAGGCTGGTGGGCCTCCCGGAGAGTTCGGAGGGACAGGATGCATGTTCCTTTTTGGAAAAGTGGATTCCAGAAGCGCTGAACAACGCAGATCTACAGTCATCGGTCGTCTTGGAGAGCGCACACCGAATTGGCCCACCGAGAGATAATAAGACACCACCAAGGACGCTGATTATGAAGTTCCTCAACTACAGAGACAAGATGACGGTCTCCAACGCAGCGCGTACTAAAGGAGAAATCAAATACCAGGATCATCAGGTGCGGTTCTACCCAGATTTGGCCACAGGAATCCAACAATTAAGGAAACAGTTTGACCCCGCCCGTAAAGAGCTGCGCAGCCTCGGGATTTGTCACGGAGTGATTCATCCAGCAAGACTGCTGGTCACATATAAAGGGAGAACCCATATCTTCAAGACCCCTCAGGAGGCGCAGGAGCTAATTAAACAGATCCAAGGAGAGACTGGCGGGAGCTAAGCATGAAGCAAGAACAAGATATAAAGGTAGAATATTTAAGCATGTGTACAAGTATCTGACTGATCTGAAACATATAGCATGTCTACAAAATATAGATTGTATTATATATATATATAAAAAAAAAGCTATGATGTACAAAGTTCCTATAAAATTTTGGAGTTAAGTTGGAAAACTACAGAAGAAAGTTATTGTCATGTCATTAAAAGTAGCAGAGTCAGGGTGATTGAGAGGAGAAAGAGAGAGTGGTTTAGACTGAACCTCGCGGGTGAGGAGCAGTCATTGGCTACAACGGGAGACGGAATTTTATTTTTGGTTTTGGGGGGATTACCACGAATGTGGGGAGGGGGAATTTGTTTTTGTGTAGTTTGTGGGATGAATATTCAACCATCCATGTTTTTGCTTCTCTGTATGAGCATGCTTATTTTGCAAGGTAATCTCAAACTCTTTATCGATCATAGACCAAAGCGTTAATCTTAATTTAACATCATGGAACTGCAGAGGTCTACAAAATCTAAAAAAAACTTAAACAAGTTTTGAATAAAATAAAAGATATAGGTTCAAAAATTGTGTTTTTACAAGAAACTCATCTAATAGAGGAGGATGTAAAAAGAATAAGGAGAAGGTGGCAGGGAAGTGTGTTCACCTCATCATTTTCATCCCGAGCCAGGGGAGTTATGACTCTCATACATAAAACAGTTCCATTTCAAGTAAAAAAATGTAATTGGAGATAAATTGGGAAGATATCTAATCATCCAAGGATCTTTGTTATTAGAAAATATAAATCTGGTGAACTTATATGGTCCCAATATAGATGATCAAAACTTCTTCGTTAATTTATTTCTTACTTTAGCATCACTCACAGGGCAACATATAATAGCAGGGGATTTTAATTGTACATTGGATCCCAGTATAGATAGATCAACAGGACAGGACTGTACGCACAATGGATGTAGGATGACCATTAATCATTTTATGAAAGAATTGAGATTGCTAGATATATGGAGAGAAATGAAACCACAAGTCAAAGCCTATTCTTGCTATTCTAATATCTACAAGACATTTTCACGTATTGACTATTTTTTGATCTCCACAGAATTAAGGTCCAAGATTCAAAATTGTTTCTATGATAACATCGTGATCTCTGATTACGCACCCTGCTGTCTAATATATGTAGATAAGAAATTGACAAAGGTTCCAGGTAGGTGGCAATTTCAGCATAAATGGCTTCAGGATGAGGAATTTGTTAAGTACATAGAAAAACAGATAGATGAGTTTTTTTGATATCAATACCACACAAACATCAGCATGTATAAAGTGGGAGGCTTTCAAAGCTTTTATTAGGGGGCATATTATTAGTTATACAGGTTCAAAATCTAGGAAGACTCGAGAGGAGAGAGTCCAGTTGGAAAGTAAAATAAAAATTCTTCAAGAAAAAGTGTATGCAGGAAGTAATCCAAAATTAGAGAACGAATTACTGATTCTGAGAGCTGAATATGACAAAAAAATCAGCGAATAGAGCTGCCTCAAGTCTTCTAAGATTGAAGCAAACCTTTTATGAACAAGGTGAAAAATCAGGAAAATTATTGGCATGGCAGATTAAACAATTAGAATTTAAAACACCAATTACCAGTATTATAAGTAACGGACAGGCAGTTGTAGATCCTTTAGAAATTAATAGTGCCTTTAGAGATTATTATGAAAAATTATATGATACAAAAAATGAAACTGACTTAACAAAACTAACTGGGTTTTTGGACGGATTATCTATACCATGTAAAATGAAATAGGGAGATACTGGAGTCTAAAATTAGTCAAGAAGAAGTTGGGCTAGCCATTGATAATATGAAATCAGGAAAAAGTGTGGGACCTGATGGTCTTCCAGTTGACCTCTATAAAAAATTTAAGAATAAATTAATAAAACCATTTTTGGAAATGGTTTTAGAAGCATTTCAAAATAGTAATTTACCACCATACATGAATAATGCCTTAATTATACTGTTGCCAAAACCAGGTAAACCCTCTAATAAATGTGAAAACATGAGACCAATAAGCCTATTAAATGCCGACCTTCAGATAATCTGTAAAATTTTAGCAAGACGACTACAAGAAATATTACCAAATATTATTAACCAAGATCAGAATGGCTTTATAATGGGAAGACTGTAGAGGATGTGCTCAAGGATGAGGGTGAGTTTATTTCTCAGGTTCAGCTTTATTATCAGAACACATACTCTAACAATCTCCAAGCAAGAAAAAGCGACAGAATAATATCACATCGCTCTTTTATACTCCGGAACATCGAAACTCAAGTCACATGGTGTCTAAGCAAACATACAGTCACATGGTACTTAATCCCAGTCACACTGTAACCCTTCTGTTCTTCCACCATTGTCTCTTAGCCTTCGATGGCCCGGAAGTCCCTCCAGGGCTTCTCTCTGAGACAAAGGCCAAATCTCACACCTTCTCGATATCTCCTGCAGACTCAGTCCTTTTGTCCCTCGAGACGTGAAGCACACAATAAACATACAGCAATACATTTGTGGAAAATATGTACCCAACATATGTGCCACAAGACAAGGCTTCCATAATGTAAGAAGACTATTTAATATTATTTATTCTAATAAAGAAGCACCGGATACAGCTCTTCTATCATTGGACGCTGAAAAGGCCTTTGATAGGGTCGAATGGCCCTTTCTTTCTGAAGTCCTACAAAGGTTTGGACTTGGAAATAATTTCATAAAATGGGTTCAGATAATATACAATAATGCTACAGCAGAAATCCTAACAAATAGCAATATCTCAAAATCAATAAAAATCAATAGAGGATGTCAACAAGGTTGTCCACTTTCACCTTTACTGTTCACTATGGCAATTGAACCTTTAGCGATGGCAGTACGTTTACATCCACAAATATATGGAATTAAAGTAGGACCAACAGAACATAAAATCTCCCTCTATGCTGATGACATAATTTTGTTTATGTCGAATCTTAAAAAATCAATTCCGACCGTGTTAAATTTAATAAAGAACTTTGGGGAAATATCAGGATATTAAATAAATAAAACTAAATCTTCAATATTAATGCTAAATGAGACCCAGAGAAATTACCCAGCTCCTGAGGTAAACCAATTCAATGTTGTAAATCAGTTTAAATATTTAGGAATTCAAATTGTGCCTAAGCTAGAATCAGTCGCCAGTGCCAACTATGAAGCCTTAATGACAGATATTAATGAGTTGCTTCAGAGATGGATGTCACTACCAATGTCGTTGATCGGGAGAATTAATATACTTAAAAGTAATATTTTACCCAAAATACTATATTTATTTCAATACATTCCTTTACCACCACCCTCAGATCTATTCTCAAGAATTAAAAAAAAGTTAGTGGAATTTATATGGAACAATAGGAAGGCTAGATTACATCTGTCCTTACTATATTTACCATTTGATCGTGGAGGTCTGAAATGTCCAAACTTTATGTTGTATTACTGGTCAGCACAACTGAGGTCTATGACATATTATTTTTCATCAAATGATCTCCCTCACTGGACTGAAATGGAATCATACAATTTACCTTTACCTCTTCCCTTATTCATATACTCAGACTTGGCTAAAAAATTACAGAAACAAGTTAAAAATCCTATTGTAAAGCATATGATCAAAATATGGTGTGAAATCAAAAAATATTTAAAAGAACCACACTTATTGTCACAATTTAGCCCAATATGGGGTAATCAATATTTTACACCAGGGAGAGCGGATGCTGTATTTAAAGTATGGAATTTAAAAGGGATTCAAAAGATTCAAGACTTATATTTGTCACGTTCAGATAACATAATGTCTTTTGAAGAACTGAGGGTCAAATTTAATCTTAATAGAACACATTTTTTTAAATATCTTCAGCTTAGGAATTTTATTCGATCAAATCAAAATAATGTTCTCACCCGACCTACTTATTCATCCTTGGAAAAAATTTTGATGAAAGATAGTAAGAGAAAGGGTATTATTTCAGAGTTTTATAACTCATTGACACTATTCTCAAGTGAAAACTCACAGAAAAGATTGAATTATTGGAAAGAAGACCTGCAAACTGAAATTTCAGAGGAACAATGGGAATTGGCTTGCACAGAAGCTCAAACCAAATCAATAAATGTACGTCTTAAATTGATACATTTTAGATGGTTAATGCGGATGTATGTTACACCGGTGGAGTTAAATAGATATAACAAAAACATACCAGATACGTGCACAAAAGGTATGGAAAGTAAAGGAACCCTATTTCACTGTTTATGGAAATGTAGAAAAATTAGAATGTTTTGGGAAGAGGTGAGGGTAACAATTGAAAAAATAATTTCAAAACAATTCATATTGAACTCTAAACTGTTTTTGTTGGGTCTGTATCCAGAAAAGCATAATTTTAATAAGAGTGAAAGAACATTCATAGACCTTAGTTTGCTTAATGCCAAAAAATGTATTGCACTATTGTGGAAAAAGACTCATAGACCAGATGTGACTCAGTGGTTAAGACAGATGTTAACAAACCTTCCACTAGAAAGAATAACATACATACTGAAATCAAAGGAAAATGTGTTTGAGAATATATGGAGACCTTTCATTGATTATGTAAAGAAATTAAACATAACTTCTGAAGAAGAAGGTGAATGATGTGTGTGGACCTTGTAAATTCCAAATTGGTGAATGTATAATATGTATACTTATGTAATGGATTACCTAGACTGAACAGAGGAGCATTGTTTGACTAGCTTTTGTTAATGGTTGTTGGTGTTTTTAGTATATTTTTTTCTTTTATTTTTAAATTACTTTAGTGTTAGTGTTTGATTGTTCGTGTCATGTTTGTTAAAAAAGGTTCAATAAAAATATTAAGATAAGATAAGATAAGCCTTTATTAGTCCCACAATGGGGAAATTCCAGGATTGCAACAGCATAGGGATAGCAACACTCAGAGCAACAATCAGAAGGCAAGAAAAAACAACATCTAGTAAACATATGTCCATATTACTATAAATGTATATATATAGACACACAGTGCAGAGCATTATGGCTGGTGAATGTGCAGCAGAAAGTCTAAGCTCTCTCTCCGCGGATGCAGCGGGCCAGCTGGAAGTCTTTGGGCATGATGGTGACCCCCTTAGCGAAGAAGAGACCCACCAGGTGGGCCTCGCTGGTCTCCTGCAGAGCCATGACGGCGAAGCTCAGGAAACGCAGGACGGTCTTGAAGTCCTGAGCGATCTCCCTCACCAGGCGCTGGACGGGCAGCTTACGGATGAGCAGCTCCGTGGATTTCTGGTAGCGACGGATCTCTCTCAGAGCCACGGGCCTGTGACGGCGAGGCCTCTTCACTCTGCCGGTGGCCAGAGCGCCTCTCCGAGCAGCCCTGGTGGCTAGCTGCATCCTGGGGGGCTTCTTCCTCCAGTAGATTTTACGGGCGGTCTGCTTGGTTCTTGCCATCGCTCTTTATTATTCTGTCTTATATTTCTTTCACGCCGCCTAAACTCCAGCCCGGCACCCGCGTCCTTTTCGCTACAGCTCCCGGTATGTCGAGTTTCCCATTAGCACCGGGCGGCGGCCAAGTGCTAGCTAGCACTAGCTCCTCCCCGCTGTAACGTCTCCCGCTGCAAACTGTGGCTCCGTCCGCCGACCCGGGAGACCCCCGGGGAGATCCGTGCGTCCGTGATATATATACAGAGTGAAAGGTGTAGAAAGAAGAAGGAAGATTAAAAAAAAAGGCTGTTGCAACAGGCAGCCGACTCGTGTGGCGCCGCCGGTCCGGCGGAACCGGAACCGGTATTGTGGAAAAAAAAAAGTTTGTAGATCACAAGCAACAAGAAAATGTGTACAAAAATAGATAGTTTGCAGCCTACTTCAAACTGAGGAGCATGGGACACCCTTTCAGGGCTGTGCTACATCATAGCCCCACAGTAAATAGACAACCCTCTGCCAAACAGAAAAATAAAATTGATATGAAAAAAAGTCTCAAATTTACCAGGAAAAAAGTTTCAAATTCATCAGAAAAACTCTCACATTTACATGAAAAAAGTCTAATATAGCCATCAGTGGAAAAAGTCAGAAATTTACGAGAAAGATGTGTGTGTGTGTGTGTGTGTGGGGGGGGGGGGGTCACAATCACAAGAACAAAAAATAGCATCCAAGAGAGCTACAGTTTAAAAACAGCAGACAGACAATTTTTGCCAGCATTGATGAGTTTGATTTCCTTTAAATTTATTTCTAATATTAAGTATTGCTGTCACCAACTTTCCCCGACAGCCATAGCAGAGGCATGCATTTTAACAATTAATAAAAGGTTTGTAGTCAATTGCTAAAGAGCGGCGACAAAACAATTGATAGTTTGTACATTAATTTGAGGATATTTTCCAGTTGAATAGATGAACCTACTTAACCCACACTACGGTGACGGGGCTCCATGAAGCCTGGGCAGATCTCGTTATTCAGCCTCCTGGTACAGTTTACCTTTTTCATTTTTTCACCTTCCCAAGTTTATATTTTAGGCTGTTTATATTGTTAGTTAGTTAAGTTAATCCCTTCCACACCAGGTGGTGTATAGGGGCGGCGCCTATCTCTGTTTCCCCAACCCTAGGCCACACAACTGCTGTGAGTAGTGAAAGCTACAGTGGGGGGGTCAGTCCTCTGGTAGCTCTGTGCGTTAACTTTCCTTTCCCCATTCTATTATGCTGAGCACCAAGCTAGAAGGCGGAAAGTACCATTTTTATATGGTCTTTGGTATGACCCGGCCAGCATTTGAACCCACGACCTCCCAGTTGTGGGGCGGATGCTATACCAATTAGGCCACCACTCCGGTTGTTTATATTGTATTGGTAGAATATTTTTTTTCCAGCTGTTTTTCTCTGACACAGCCTCAAACCACACCGGTCTCTCGGGTTTCCTCCATTGCTTTCATCTGGCCACCAAAGCTTACCGTCCGGGTTGTCGGCAGAGAAAAGGCCTATTTGCAGAGTTTCCAGCACGGCACCCGTTGTTTCTGTTCAGCAGGAAAATATCCTACATTTAATGAACAGACGCAAACAGCCTCAGCCAGAGAGAGGCAGAGCGTGGTCAAAAAAAAAAAAAAAAAAAATTCTGTCAACTTTTTTAGCTGATAATTTATTTAAAATACAGGCACATAAACTTAACTTGATCTCATCACCAGCTGAGGCCACAGCATCATGAACAGCTGGCCAAGGAGCTGTAGATTTTGCAGAAAAACAAAATTTATATGGGAGAAAAAATGCACATTCACATGAAAAAAAAAATAGGAAAAAACAGCTGCAACTATTGTGGTTGCTTGGCAACCTTCATGGTCAACTTGTCTATAGTAAGGTTATCATGACAGCTCTATACTGTATATACAGCCTATATCAAACACATGTAAACGTGTGCACGCATGTGCTCGTACACACGCAAACATTTGCAGCCGCTCTGTTCCACAGACCACCTCTTCCAAACGTTCTAAGGCTGGGGGAAGGCGCAATTCTGCAGAATGGTAGGGAGTAATCACACTGACAAAGGTTCCATACTTGATGGGTCAAACCTCGGTCAGCATAGAACCGGCACTACAGTGAGAGTAGGCCCTTATTGCTATTATTCTGACATGGTTACCTTGGAGAGGAGATGAGTTTTGCGCTGGGGAAAGGACGTAAAATGCACATGAACATCATTGTCTGTGCTGCTTGGCATTAAGCCAGGTATTCATTGCAATAAATGCCCTGGCAGTTATTTTATGGAAGAGCAGGAGATGTTTGAACAACTGGACTGAAGTTAAATGATTTAAATTCAACACAACATCTGTGAAATCATACCTGACTCGTTCCATTCCTCCATTGTGCAACACACAGACTTGAATGGGTTTGATAGCATTTTCTCTGGGTGTGGGAACAAGGAGGCATACCCAGAGAAGGATTCTGTAAATAATTTTGTGAAATCATGCATTCTTTCTTCTTTCTCTGTGCAATGAACAACAACAACAACAACAACAACAACTGCAACCACAATATCCATGGTCCTCTGACTGTTTACTGTTTCTTTATAGGATCTGGATTATATTATGGCGTAGATATGAACAACAACTCCTCCAAGTACAGTAAGATGTAAAAGTACACTGTCTGTTCCCAACCTGACTCACTTTCGGTTTTGTGATAAACTTTCTTTTGGCAGTAAGGAAAGGGTATAGGGATACTTTGCACAGATTGTGACTGTGACTTTCCATCATGTCACTTCATGTCACTATTTCCACAACCATTATAGCTCACAAAATGCCAAAACATACGTAGCTTGTAAGATCGGCTGATAAAAAAACCACAGAGGGTGTTTTCTGTTGGAGGACAGTCTTGCAATGAAAGGTGCAATAGAAATAAATTTGCTGTTGCTTTATGGTAGTATGGACCTAACCCTAAAGCTGGATTTATGCACCTGCATCACATCAATGCCATTGCCAATGCACGTCACCGACACAGTGATTGGCAATTTTTTCTTGTGTGCTGATTTGAATGCATTGTTCTATTAAAAAGAACAATGCATTGTTTAAATTAAAGTTTAAATAGTTTCTACCAATGTGTAGAGTGATTTATGTTCGCTGTGCGTTTTTGTTTATTAAATAACAAAGGACAAGAGCAGATTGTGATGAGTTGGAGCTAATAAATGTTATAAAAGCAACTTTTCATAGTCGCTGCAACAAAGGAAAAAACAAAAGATGTTACAGTACGTCCAACCACCAGCGCTGCCATCATTTCACAATCAATGTAATAACTGGGGTTAGGACAAGTCATACAAATGCTCTATCTCTGCTGAACTTCCTCAGTATTCTTTTGAATTCAAATCATTGTTTATCCGACTCCCTTTGGAAGTGGCGCCACAGTGAACGAACAGAGCAGAGCAGAGACAAGAACAAGGAAATATGAAGGAGGAGACAAGCAGCCCAATCGCAGCTCTTGCAGCCTGTGTCACCGACATGCACCTCTCAATCTCAGGAGGGGTGCACGTCAGGCAAAGCAGGGGAGCACTGCGTTTAACACCGGCTGGTAATAACCTAATATACAGGTGTGTCTCAATAAATTAGAATGTCATTGAAAAGTTGTTTTATTTCAGTAATTCAATTAAAAAAAAATGAAACTCATACATTATATAGATTCATATGGCTTATATCTAATGAAAACCCCAAATTCACTTTTTTCAAAAAATTAGAATGCTGTGAAAAAGTTCAATATTGTAGACTGATGGTGTTACATTCTAATGAACTAATTAACACCAAACACCTGCAAAGGTTTCCTGAGCCTTTAAATGGCCTCTCAGTCTGGTTCAGTAGTCTACACAATCATGAGGAAGACTGCTGACTTGACAGATGTCCAGAAGACTGTCATTGACACCCTCCACAAGGAGGGTAAGCCACAAAAGGCCATTGCTAAAGAAGCTGGTTGTTCACAGGGTGCTGTATCCAGGCATATTTATGGAAAGTTGAGTGGAAGGAAAAAAGTGTGGCAGAAAAAGGTGCAAAAGCAACAGGGATAACCAAAGCCTTGAGAGGATTGTGAAGCAAAGCCCATTCAAAAATTTGGGGGAGATTCACAAAGAGTGAGACTGTGGCTGGAGTCAGTGCTTCAAGAGCCACCACACACAGACCTATCCAGGACATGGGTTACAACTGTCACATTCCTTGCGTCAAGCCACTCCTGAACCAGAGACAGTGTCAGAAGTATCTTATCTGGGCTAAGAAGAAAACAGACAGGCCTGTTGCTCAGTGGTCCAAAGTCCTCTTTTCAGAGGAGAGTAAATTTTGCATTTCATTTGGAAATCAAGGTACCAGAGTCTGGAGGAAGAGTGGAGAGGCATAGAATCCAAAGTGCTTGAAGCCCAGTGTGAAGGTCCACAATCACTGATGATATGGGGAGCCATGTCATCTGCTGATGTTAGTCTACTGAGTTTTATCAAGTCCAAAGTAAACACAGCCACCTACCAGGAAATTTTAGAGCACTTCAAGCTTTCCTCTGCTGACAGGCTTTGTGGAGATGCTGATTTCATTTTTCAGCAGGACTTGGCACCTGCCCACACTGCCAAAAGTACCAAAACCTGCTTTAATGACCATGGTATCACTGTACTTGACTGGCCAGCAAACTCTCCTGACCTAAACCCTGCAAGAGAATCTATGGGATATTTTCAAGAGGAAGATGAAAGACACCAGACATTTGACCAACAATGCAGACAAGCTGAAGGCTGCTATCAAATTAACTTGGGCCTCCATAACACCTAAGCAGTGCCACAGGCTGATTGCCTCCATGCCACACTGCAGTGATGCAGTAATTCATGCAAAAGAAGCCTCAACCAAGTATTAAGTGTGTATATGGACATGCTTTTCAGTCGCCCAGCACTTCTACTAAAAATCTTTTTTTAAATTAATTTTATGTAATATTCAAATTTTTTGAGAAACTGAATTTGGTATTTGACATGAGTTATAAGCCATAACTATCTGTCATGAATTGCCCTTTGGGGCAGAGAGGCGAGACCCATGCGTTGAACTGTGAGTTTGTGAAATTTATTGAAAAAAAACAACAAGCATAAAGTGCAACACAGTGCTCTAAACACAAAATACAAACGCGAGAGCAAACTTACTGAAACTGCACACCAGAGCGAGAACAGGGCTCTGGTGGAGGCGAAGAGAAGCTCAAACAAGACTGCGGCAGTGAGAAGGCAAAACAACAGTCTTTAAATAGCAGAGAACATGATTGATGGCAGGTGCGGATTCACATGAGCGGGCAGGTGACCTAATTACTAGACACAGAGCACACAAGTGAGATAATGACAAGGTGGGAGTGCCTGGAACAGGTGTGAAGCTCATGCCACGAGGAACAAAATATAAACCCTGAACGCAAAATAAAACAGGAATCTAAAAATACTGACAGAATCATTATCATAGTAATAAGGACATGAAAATATAGTAAAACAACCGACAGCAAGGAACACATCTAAAATTAACACACAGGAAAATAATACAACACTGGAAAAATACAGAAAATACTTAGATATAGATAAAGAGCCTGAGCCCGGTAACGCACTGCGCTCAGCCTTGTGACACAGCCCCCCCCCCTTCCCAAGGGGTGAATTCTAGACACCCCAAGGTAACGCCAAAAAAGTAAAAGCCCCCCCTCAAAAAAAGGTATAACAATAAACCACCCTGGGTGGGAGGTGGGGGGAACAGGTTAGGAGGGAACAAAAACACAAACCCCGCTCAGGACCCACACCCACCCAAAACCAGGCCCCTAGGCCAAAGAACTAAACAGTTCAGGTGGCCGGCCAAAGTCCCAGGTCTGACAGACAGTGGGATGATACGAGTCGAGTGGCCTGCCAGAGAATATGGGCCACCCAACCCAACGGCATGGTCCATCAGACGGTCGACCAGAGTTTTTCAGCCACCTAAATAGAAGGGATGGCCCAGGAGGTGACTCCCCCACGGGGAGGCCCAACGAAGGAAAAGACAACAGAGGAGGGGAAACCACAACGGCGCCTGGCAGAGGAGGGGGAACCACGATGGCATCTGACAGAGGAGGGGGAACCACAACGGCATCTGGCAGAGGAGGGGGAACCACGATGGCATCAGGCAGAGGAGAGGGGACCACGACGGTGTCTGGCAAAGGAGAGGGGACCACGACACCCTCGGACTGGCCACAGCATTCTTGGTGGCTCTGCACTGGAGTGAGGTTGCACCCGCGGAGGCTCCGGGCTGTCGCAATGATTCACTGCAAGAGTTGGAAAGTGTTGCCAGGGTCTGCTCCAGCTATCCACTCATTTGAATATTTAGCATCACAACTCATTGGCGCTATTCCCACCATTATTTGTACTGTTTATAGGCCGCCCAGGTCTAACAAGGACTTTTTAAATGACTTTGCAGCTCTCATTACTCATCTTTTCATAATCTCTCCTAACATGGTAATCCTTGATGATTTCAATATACATACAGACAATGACAATAACACCCTTGCCAAAGACTTTACATCTTGCTTGGACAGTTTTGGACTCCAGTAGTATATTCATTTTCCCATCCACTGTAAAGGTCATATTTTGGGCTTGGTTTGCTGTTCTGGCGTCACTCCCACTGACTGCAAATCTCATTTTATCCCCTTCTCTGACCATATGCTCATCTCTTGCAATATAAATTTACCAGTTTTGAAAACCAACCCTCCCCACTACATTACCTTCCGGAAAATTAGGGATATTAATCTGCAATTAACTGCCTCCCCAGCTCACCTAGCCACTCCACCGCTGATCAATTAGTAATAATAATCTACATAATCTTCTTAATACCTTTGCTCCATTGGAACAGAGATCTGTTTATTTCCCCGCTCGGCACCCTGGTACACTTCCTCCCTGCATGAACTCAAGGCCAAAGGATGTAATTTGGAATGCCTTTTCAAGAAATTTGGATTAACCATTCACAAAGAAATGTACAAAAATCAAATTTTGCTCTACAAGGACTCTATTGCATCAGCTAAATCTACAGTACATACTACTCTGATCTAAACTCCTCTAATAAAGGCAACTCAAAGACACTCTTTTCTCTCCTCAGTAATACCACAAGGTCCCCAGACTCACTCCCCTCTTATTTGCATTCACCAAACTTCTGCAACTCTCTCATGTCATTCTTCACTTCCAAACTCAGACAGCTTATGTCTGACGGAGCTGCATTTTATGGAGTTTATTCCCCTGTTTCTTTTCCTTCTGTTATTCATCCCTTCTCACATTTTACACTCCCATCCATAACCAACATATCCCATCTAATTCACAAATCCAAATCATCCACTTGTCAGCTCGACCTCCTCCCTACTGTTCTTGTTAAAGTTTGCTTTCCTTCATTGGCTCCTTTCATTGCCACCATTAGTCACTCTTCCCTCACTGGAATTCTTCTGTCACCACTCAAAACAGCTGCTGCTATGTCTTTACTTAAAAAAACCCGGTGCAGATTTATATGATTTCAGTGCCGCTCAGCTCTACACTCACCTCAGTAATATTAAGCTCTATGAACAGGTCCAGTCCAGTTTCCGCACCCTCCATAGTACAGAAACAGCTTTGATCAAAATCATTAATGACGTCCTGATGGCTGCAGACTGTGACTTAAGCCCAAATCATAGTGGTAAAAACGCATTGGTATGTGAGCGAGCGCAGTGGACACATTCGTGCGCAAACCCTACACAGAGGGTGAGCGCTGACCGAGTGCATGTATTACGTCCGTAAAATGAGGAGGAGGCGAGGTGACAGTTTATGTGTTTTATTAATAGAACAAGAACTAAACAGGAGCCACTCCGAACAGGTAGAGAGTCCACAGCAAAAGAGACAGAGGTTCAGGTTCAGGTTACTTTATTTGTACCCGTAGGTAGATTTGTTTTGCAGTCTGGTGACATCCATATTTACAAGCCACTAATTACATTCAACATAGACACAAACACAGGCACACATGAAGCTGACTATAAACATGATAAAAATACTCAAGGTTCCATCAATCAGGGTATAAAAAGACAAAGAGATGAGGGAGAAACCAGAGGTAAGAGAGAAGGGTTATATTAAAAGTTAAAAACTAGTCAAAGAAGTTAAAAAACTCAAAGGTCTAAAACCCAATAAAATATTTAGAACCCAAGTGACATCCTAAATAAGTAAATATAAAATGAAGTTAATAAATAGGTACCTAAATTATGTACAATATATTTTACAGCTTGTTCAACTCTTTGACAGCAGCAGGGACAAAGCTGTTTTTGTAGCACTGGGTTCTACTTTTTGGGACAGCAAACCTCCGTCTTGAGGGAAGAAGCTGAAAGTGGCAGTGCAAAGGGTGGGAGTCATTATTTAAAATGGAGGTAGCCATCCTCTGTACTTGTCTGGTGTACAGGGATGTCAGGCTCAGCTGTGGCTCACCAAGCAAACGACTGGACCATCTAACTATCTGATCCAAGGATTTCCTCTGTTTCAGTTTTATCTGACCAAACCATGACACTAAAGAAAAGGATAAAACAGATTCAATAAAAGCCCGATAAAACATTGTCATTATGGTTCGGTCAACTTGGAAGCGTGCAAGTTTCCTCAAGCAATGCAAATGTTGCTGACCCTTTTTGCACACCCTTTCACAGTTCTCTTCAAAGTTTAAATTACTATCAATAATCGTCCCAAGATATTTGTAGGATTGTACACATTCGGTGGTCTGGCCTTTTAGTACGGTAACTTTGTGCCTGGGAGTTTTCCTCCTAAAGTCAATAATCATGTCTTTAGTTTTTGTCGTATTCAGCTGCAGGTAGGAATCCTCACACCAGTGAACAAAATCATCAACTACTGAGCCGTGGCCAGAGGATCTCCCACCATGACCTCTTATACTCCCCGTGACGCCACCACCGGAAAGGAGGGGCGTCACCTCCCACTACACCCAGGTCACCGCCATATTGGTACTCTCAACTATGTACATAATATTCATATCCAAAATTTCCCCTCCTGAAGAAAATCGCAAGCACACTAATTGGGCCCTCCCAAAATTTACAACCTGACTCATACACTAAGTATCCAACATTTACAAGACTATCCATGCATACAATACAGGGCCTGCGGTTTATTCCGCCATTTTGATTGTTAGAGTCCTAAAACACAAAAAAGGGCCATTAAAATAAATTAATCCCAAGGCAAATATATAGTATAATTCAAAGTACTTCAAACATCAAACATTCACAAACACTGTACACAATAGCTTAATGGCGTCCAGGGTACCACGAACACTCGCACTGGAAACTCCCTGCAACGGCGCTCCATATTGTCGGTCACGCCCGTCATCACTCGTCCTGGGCAGGTCCAAGTCCCACACTTCATCGTCATTTCCCACATAGAAAGGTCAGTTCCACAGTCCGCAGCCAGACCACTCCTCTCCTACACTGCAAGCAATGGAGAATCCGAGTCCGTAAAACAGGTCGCAGCCCATTAGGTTAGCTCCTTCAGTGGACACCATGAACTCTACTGCACACATCAATGCTGATTTGTATCTTGCCGAGAGAATCAGCGAACCCACGATGTTCACGGGATTGTTCCCATAACCATAACATGCTATGTCAGACCTGCTCACTCTGTAATGTGGGAAAAGGTTCTTCACTGTTTCCCAGTTCAGGATGGAGGTTGCCAATCCCGTGTCTAGCATCAGCCGTACCACCACTCCATCCAATTTGATGTTGCAATAAATGCGTCCATCCGTGTTCGGTGAGACCGTGTGAGCCACCGTAGGTTCCCTCGTAGAAGAGCTCCTCTCTGGTTTCTGGTCCCCCTGCTCAAAGTTTTTACTGGCTCTTGCGAAGTGGTGGAACAGACCACACTTTCCACAGCGCTTCCCCCTCACTGGACATTCTCTCGCCTTGTAGCGGTGCCTAGCGTACCTACAGTCATAGCATCTTGGCGTCCCCGGGGGGGGACCTAATTTTCATGGCGGAGGCATATTCCTTGTCACTCTCACAATCCAGGTCCACGGCCAGTGCCTTCTACTGTTTCCCGTCCTTCTGCAGCTTATTTTCCTCGCCGAGGTTTCCAGTCAGCTTTTCCACTGCCTCATATTGCTGCACTGATTCCATGGAAGCTAACAGCTTCAATTCTCCCACATTTGAGGAGGTGAACCCTCGCAGAGGAATAGAGGACATGCTCTGCTAGTTGGTCGTGGATCATTTCTTCCTCCAAAACGCCAAAACGGCATTCTCCTGCCAGCTGCCATAGGTCAGGGACGAATTGTTGCACCGACTCACCCTGCCACAGGAGTCGCTGTCGAAACTGGATTCGCCTCATGATGATGTTCTCTGGGGCATGAAAATATCCCGCCATTAGCCTCACCACATCGTCAAATGTGTCACCACCTCCTAACGTATTCAGGATCTGCTGGCCCTCCATACCCAGGTTGTCAACCAGAATTGCCCTTGCACGCAATTTTTCGAGCTCGCCAAGGTCCACAGCGATGAGATAATTCTCGAAGGCTGTGTACCACCTGGCCCAGGGGACGAGCGGTTCTTCTGGAGCCTCCAAGAATGGTTGGAAAGTGGTAGCAGCTTGCTCCATACCCTTTTGTCCTCGTCGCCAAATGTTATGTCCTTAAAATGAGGAGGAGGCGAGGTGACAGTTTATGTGTATTATTAATAGAATAAGAACTAAACAGGAGCCACTCTGAACAGGTAGAGAGTCCACAGCAAAAGAGACAGAGGATCTCCCGCCGTGACCTCTTATACTCCCCGTGATGCCACCACTGGAAAGGAGGGGTGTCACCTTTCATTACACCAAGGGCACCGCCATATTGGTACACTCAACTATGTACATAAGATAAGATAAGATAAGATAAGCCTTTATTAGTCCCACAATGGCAAATCACCAACTATCGGCCTCAGGCTCCTAAAGGTCAGGATGACAAAGCCTTTTGTCAAAGATTGTCCCAACACTATGCCCGTTTTGACAAATCGTCAGCTGTGTCCAACTCCCCCCCTCCCTCCAGCTCCACAGCCTCCACGGTCCCTACTTCATCAAAGGCGGCCCCCCCTCCCCCCCTGCCCTTGTCATCAGTGAGCAGGACGTGCTCAAACAGTTCTCCAGACTGAACCCGCGCAAGGCCCCCGGTCCAGACGGCGTGTCTCCCTCCACCCTGAGACACTGTGCGAAAGAGCTGGCTCCTGTCTTCACAGACATTTTTAACACCTCCCTTAAGCTATGCCACGTGCCAACCTGCCTCAAATCCTCCACCATCATCCCTGTCCCCAAGAAGCCACGGATCACTGGACTTAACGACTACAGACCTGTAGCGCTCACCTCTGTAGTCATGAAGTCCTTTGAGCGCCTGGTCCTGCCCCACCTCAAGTCCATCACCACTCCCCTCCTGGACCCGCTGCAGTTTGCCTACCGAGCCAACAGGTCTGTAGACGACGCAGTCAACCTGGCCCTCCACTCCATCCTGCAGCACCTGGACTCCCCGGGAACCTATGCCAGGATCCTGTTTGTGGACTTCAGCTCCGCATTCAACACCATCCGCCCCGCTCTGCTCCGGGACAAGCTGTCCCTGCTCAACGTGCCTGACTCCCTCTGCAGGTGGATCACCGACTTCCTGACGGACCGGAGGCAGCATGTGTGGCTGGGAAAGACTGTCTCAGACTCTGTTAGCATCAGCACCGGATCACCCCAGGGCTGTGCACTTTCCCCCCTACTCTTCTCCCTTTATACCAACTCCTGCACCTCCAGCCACCAGTCTGTCAAGCTGATCAAGTTTGCGGATGACACCACCCTCATCGGGCTCATCTCCAACGGCGACGAGTCTGCCTACAGGAGAGAGGTGGCCCAGCTGGCGTCCTGGTGCAACAACAACAACCTGCAGCTGAACACTCTGAAGACAGTGGAGATGATTGTGGACTTCAGGAAAGTCACAACCCCTCTGCCCCCCCTCACCCTCACAGGCTCTCCCATCACCACTGCTGATTCCTTCCGTTTCCTAGGCACCACCATCACCAGGGACCTCAAGTGGGAGCCAACCATCAGCTCCCTCATCAAAAAGGCCCAGCAGAGGATGTTCTTCCTGCGGCAGCTGAGGAAGCTCAAGCTACCCACCAAGATGTTAGTGCAGTTCTACACAGCCATCATCGAGTCCATCCTCACAACCTCCATAACCGTGTGGTACGCAGGAGCCACTGCCAGGGACAGACTAAGGCTGCAGCGCGTCGTGCGTACTGCTGAGAAAGTGATCAGCTGCAAGCTCCCATCTCTCCAGGATCTGTACATCTCCAGGACCCGGAGGCGTGCTGGCTGGATCATAGCCGATCCTTCACACCCTGGTCACGTACTGTTTGCCCCTCTCCCCTCAGGTAGAAGACTTCGGTCCATTCAGACTAAAACCTCCCGTCACATGAACAGCTTCTTCCCCTCTGCCATCAGACTGCTGAACACTAAGTGACTTATTGACTCTCGTGCACTATGTACAGCAGCTCAACCAGACTCATGTCAATCATCACTGTTTTCTTCTTGCATTACCGACTGCACTATATGGTTCTCCATTATCTGCTGCTCGCTAATATATTTAAACTGCTGACTAGTATTACTCATTCTTATTCTACACTTCATTGCATGTATAGTTTATTTCTTTTATTTTATCATGTTTAATGTTGCAGCATTGCACCGAGACAAATTCCTAGTTTGTGTACTACATGAACAATGGCAATAAATCTGATTCTGATTTTGATTCTGATTCTGACAATGGGGAAATTCCAGGATTGCAACAGCACAGGGATAGCAACACTCAGAGCAACAATCAGAAGGCAAGAGAAAAAACAAGAGCAGCAAGTATACATATGTACATATAAATATAAATATATATATATATATATACTGTATATACAGTATATATATATATATATATATATATATATAGACACACAGTGCGGAGCATTGTAGTTGGATGGGATAGATATATAAATATATAAACACAGTGCGGAGCATTGTAGCTGGATGGAATAAATATATGAGTATATAAACACACAGTGCGGAGTATTGTAGCTAGATGGAATGAATATGTGAATATACAAACACACAGTGCAGAGCATTGTAGCTACATGGAATAAATATCTAGATATATAAACACACACAGTGCGGAGCATTGTAGCTAGATGGAATAAATATGTAAATATATAAACACACACAGTGCGAAGCATTGTAGCTAGATGGAATGAAACAGCACAACAGTCTACTTAGTTATCCTACATGGTATGATTATGTACCCATACATATTCTCACCCTCCATAGCGACCAGTATTTTCCTAGTTGTATACCGGAGGGGACCATTGTGTAAGTCTATTGCGTCTTTTGCATTCAAAACTATTAGGTTGTCACGTCTTTTTGCTATCTCTGCGAGCAGCCCTGCTTAGGTTGTACAGTCTGACAGCCGTAGGTAGGAAGGACCTGCGAAACCTCTCGGTTGTGCACCTAGGATGATGTAGTCTGCTGCTAAATGAGCTCCTCAGTGCATTCAGTATGTCCTGCATAGGGTGGAACTTGGACTCCAGCAGAGATGACAGTTTAGCCACCATCCTTCTCTCTCCTATCTCCTCCACCGGATCAAGGCGCTGCCCCAGGACAGAACTAGCTTTCTTGATCAGTTTGTTCAGTCTCTTCCTATCGGCTGCTGTAATGCCACTGCCCCAGCAGACCACTCCAAAAGTGATGGCTGATGCCACCACCGTGCCGTAGAATGTCTTCAGCAGCACCCCTTGTACACCAAAAGACCTGAGTCTCTTCAGTAGGAACAGCCTGCGCTGTCCCTTCTTGTAGAGTGCGTCAGTATTGTGTGACCAGTCTAGTTTACTGTTCAGATGAACACCCAGGTACTTATAGGATGTCACCAGCTCAATGTCTGACTTATAACATAACTTATACATAATATTCATATCCAACAGCATGCAGCCCCAAAAAAGTGAACGTATGTACAAGTATGCAAATGGTTGCAGTGAACTGCACATGCACCTGGAAATTCCCACCAGGGGGTAGTACTGAGCAATCCGCCAAAACTGAGAAGATGCTCGTCTTTTTGACTGTTTTCTTCCTCTGCCCCTAAACAACAAAAGCTCCTGTTCGTCTTGACTGTCATTGTATTCATGTACCTCCATCCCTTCTGCCATTTAAAATGTCCGCCAGCACGCTCTTCTTTTGTGTTTCGACTGCAGCTGTTCAGATCAGTTTGGTGGCTCTTGGAGGCTGCCGACTGTATGGGCATGCAAACTGCAGACTGCTGTTACTGCACTTGAGTGAAACGCGGCTGCTGAGTGGCAGCTGCAGTGGCTCAAAAGCCACTCTGAATATTGCTGTCTATAGAACGCAAACGTTTTCCTCTTGGAGGGACTCTGATCAGGCCTTTACTCACCATACTCATTCTCCTAGATCTCACTGCGGCCTTTGAAACCATTTCTTATAACACCCTCCTAAATAAACTGGCTTCCTTTGGTATCACCCATACTCCCCTCGCTTGGTTCACTTCATATCTCTCCAGCCGCACTCAGTTCATCTAAATCAAATCCCACACCTCTAGTCTGTTCCCCATTGCTGCAGGTGTTCCCCAGGGCTCTGTCCTGGGGCCCCTTCTCTTCATTATCTACATCCTTCCACTTGGTCACATTTTCCGCAAATACAATATTAATTTCCATTGCTATGTGGATAACACATACATACCTGTCAAGTGATACGGTTTCGCCATATTTTAATACGGGGAAAATGCAATTTTAGCAAATACGGGCGTATTGCCATTTCTGTACGCCAAAAAGAAAACTATATAGAGAAAAAAAAATTATTGAGAGAACCTAAAATCAACTGAACAGTAATTCGATGCCTTGCGAAATTGAGCACACCTAAGCAGTCTTTTTGTGATTTTCAAAATGGCTTAATGCAGCGCGCTGCCAACGAAGAAAACAAAGCTTGAAGAAAAGGGAAATCGAGGGACTGGACGTCATCGAAAAGAATGGGAGAGTCCGAGCTTGGAGAGGGGAAAATACACTCATCTGCATCAGATCGTACCTGACAGCCAGACCCACACTGCAGGTCGGCGCCTTTTTAGTCCTTCATGCTTCCTAGACACACTGGATATAAAGTATCAAACTTCAGCTTTCAGTAGATCAAACCCAATGAAGGTGATGATTTACAGTAGGTGAGAATAGGGAAACACCATCTTTGACTGACAGAGCTGTTCAGATTCAGCAGGGCATATGCTGCTCCATGATAGCTATGGCACTAAAAAACAGGCTTTTCAATTTTATATAATTTAGCTAAAATATAGAAATGTTACACATTTATGAGGGTTGTTCATAACAGATTTCCCCTGAGTCATCTTCCATGGACTGAGAAGACTCCACCTTGGCACATTTATTAGTCTTTCTCTGCATAGTTACCACCAAGGGTTACACATTTCTCCTATCGCTTTATGCAGCTGTGGAGACCTCACCTGTAGAAGTCTGCAGGCTGTGCCAGAAGCCACAACTTGACCATGGAAATCAGCATTTCATTGTCTTGGAAGGGCTTGCCCTTCAAAAATGACTTCATTGTTGGAAAAAGGTGGAAGTCAATGGTGTAAGGTAGGGAGGGGAAGTGGGGTGAGGAAGGATTAAATAGCTGCATGACTGTGCTTCCCTCTGGGCAACATATAAGTTGTGAACCCGGCATTATCTTGCAGGAAGCAGACACCTTTGGTCAGCAGGACGATTGCTTTTGATGACCTTCTGCAATTTCTGCAGCAGTGAAGTGTAGTAAATCCCGGTAATTGTGGCTCCGCTTCCCCCAGCTCCTCAAAGTGTACTCAGCACTGCTTTGCCTTCCTCACAGCAATGCTGACAGTGAGAGGGCTTTCAGCATGGTCAGGAAAATTCACACCGACTTCAGAAAAAGTATGCTCCCAGAAACTCTGACTTCTTTCATGCAAGTGAAAATGAATTGTGACACTCCATGCTTCAAGGTCAAACCTTCAAAAGAAATGCTAGAGTCAGCAAAGGCTGCTACTTGGAACTATAACAAGCAGCATCAGTGAACATTTTCTTGTTTCAAGTTCATCCAAGTGCATTAGTGTAACAAAGCTGACAATTAAAAACTCTTTAATTCCAAGTGTATATATCTAGCTGACAATTAAGAACTATATTCAGAACTATTCTTATTGTGTACTTTCATATTAAGCAATCTACCTTGTGCTAATGTAAATTTGAAAAATATTGTTTATTTATTTATTTATTATTAATATTATCATTTATTTTTTAAAATTTATTTATTTTTTTATTTATTTTTTTTTGTGCTACTTGGCTTATTATTTTCACATTACCAAAAAGTTATGGCTCAAGATTGTGTCCTTATAAGTGTACATTTGAATAAATATGTTTGAAATAGTTCATGTTGCAATTGTTGTTGTTTGTTTGGTTTTTGTTTGGTTTGTTTTTTTGCTTCAGTTTTCTTTCCTCTGCCGATAAATACAGTTTTTAAGTACTCAGTACAGGTGTGAAAGCCCCCCCAATAAGGGAGGCATGAGGTATGCCTTGACAGGTATGCACATAGCTCTACTGCGCAGTGGTTAGTACTGTGGCAGCACAGTTTACCCTCGGCCGGGGGATCGCGGGGATCGTGAGATCGTGGGTTCGATCCCTGCCCCCGACCAACAGTGATCTGTGTGGAGTTTGCATGTTCTCCCCGTGTTGCGTGGGTTTACTCCGGGATTTCTCCGGTTTCCTCCCACATACCAAAAACATGCAGGTTAGGGATACAGGGCGCTTGCGCACGCAGTGACCGGCAGCTGGTGGCTTGTCATCAGACTGCAAAACAAATCTACCTACGGGTACAAAATAAGTAATAAAAAAAAAAAAAAAAAAAAAAAACAACTCCACACTGCCACCTACCTCTCTCCTTGACTGTCTCTCTGAAATTAAATCATGGTTTATCTCTAATTTCCTCAAACTCAATGGTATTAAACCCCTAGCCCTCTAGCCTCTCTCTCAGGTCCTCCTCTCACCTCGCCATCCCTTCTGCCCACCTCACCACTATGGGAATAGAGCTTTCAGTCGCTCCTGCTCCCCAGCTCTGGCATTCACTCCCACCAGACATCTGCAACATTGACTCTGTCCCATTATTTAAATCCAGACCCAAAATTCATCTGTTTAAACAAGCTTACTCTCTTTGATAGTTTACTTTATATTTCACTATCCTTAGTTAACTAAACTTCATTATTACATTTTAAATCTATTTTTAATGTTTTAATGCTCTTTTGTAAGGAGATAAAATAAAATGTATTATTATTATTATTATTATTAATAAAACATTTGAGATCCGAACATCACATACAGTATTGGCCCTTTCATAAACCAAATCCCCTGTCAGACAGGACAGTGGGGCTATGGTGTAACAGGACATGGAAAGGAAAGCCTTAAGCACAAATGCAGGTAGTGAGTCTAAACAGTCCAACCTTCTCACCATTTAAACACATTGCTCGCTATTGTAATCCTAACAACAATTTGTATTTAACTTTCTCACAAACTGTGACACAATTACCGGTGGAAAATATTTACCAAAGAATAAACTTTAATTTTTGAATATGGCTCATTTTTCTTGTAATGACGTGTTTGAACACATTATTTTATGTGTTTGGGTGTCTTTTGTTTGCCAGCTCCTGTGTGCTTAACGGGCCTGGTTATGCACTTCCAGGCTCATAAATGACCCCGTCCATGAGATGAATGTCTTTGTGAGCAAATGAAGAACAGTAGGCTGGCTCAACTTCAACAAATCCGACCTCCAGAACACAATGGCCGAACCGAAGTCCAGCTGGGTTAAAGCCCTCAAAAACACAAAGCTATGATTTAGGGCCAGATATGGCACATGCTGGGAAAGTGTCTTAAGCTAAGATAACATTTTATTGATTAACCTGGTAGGAAATTCTGTTGTTATGGCAGCAATTGTAGGTACAGTTAAGATAAGTCAGTGATTTGGTTGAAAATACTGAATATAAAAATACATAAGAATTGGGTTTTAAAAATTAAAAACAGTACAGTGGTCCAGTTGTTACCACTGTTGTCATTATAGCAAGAAATCCTTAAGTTCAAACCCAAGCTCTTGCTAGCTGCAGCCTATCTGTGTAAGTCTGCATGTTCTCTCCATGTCTGCATAGGTTCTCTCCTGGTACATCAGCTTCCTCCCACGGTCCAAAGACATGTACCTCAGGTTACTTGGCATTAACTGGGGATTCAAAATTGCCCATAGGTATGAAAGTGAGAGCAAATAGTTGTCTATCTCCCTGTGTTTGCCCTGGGATTTATTGGCAGTCCACCTCCCACCCAAAGAAGCTACATGTGTGCATGTACTTATACATACAGTGATGTGAAAAAGTGTTTGCCCCCTTTCGAATTTCTCATTTTTTTGTATGTTTGTCACACTTAAATGTTTCAGATCATCAAACAAATTTAAATATTAGACAAAGATAAGATGCTGGGATAGGCTCCAGCTCCCCCCACAACCTGAAAAGGATTAAGCGGAAGAAGATGAATGAATGAATGAATGAATGAACACAAGTAAACACAAAATACAGTTTTTAAATGAAGGTGTTTATTATTAAGGGGGAAAACAATCCAAACCTACATGACCCTGTGTGAAAAAGTGATTGCCCCCTAAACTTAATAACTGGTTGGGCCACCCTTAGCAGCAACAACTGCAATCAAGCGTTTGCAATAACCAGCAATGAGTCTTTGACAGCGCTGTGAAGGAATTTTGGCCCACTCAGCTTTGCAGGATTGTTGTAATTCACCCATACTGGAGGGTTTTTGAGCATGAACTGCCTTTTTAAGGTCATGCCACAGCATCTCAATCAGATTCAGGTCAGGACTTTGACTCGGCCACTCCAAAGTTTTCATTTTATTTTTCTTAAGCCATTTAGAGGTGGACTTGCTGGTGTGTTTGGGATCATTGTTCTGCTGCAGAACCCAAGTGCGCTTCAGCTGAGGTCACGAACAGATGGCCGGACATTCTCCTTCAGGATTTTTTGATAGACAGCAGAATTCATGGTTCCATTTACTACAGCAAATCTTCCAGGTCCTGAAGCAGCAAAACAGCCCTAGACCATCACACTACCACCACCATATTTTACTGTTGGTATGATGTTCCTTTTCTGAAATGCTGTGTTACTTTTACGCCAGATGTAATGGGACACACACCTTCCAAAAAGTTTAACTTTTGTCTCGTCAGTCCAGAGTATTTTCCCAAAAGTCTTGGGGATCATCAAGATGTTGTCACAATCTGAGCACGGGAGGATTCTCCTGTGCTCTGTCTCTTTGTCTTTCCATATTTGTATAGTGTTGTATTTTTTGAGGTCTATCCCTGTTATCCTCGGTTGGTTTTCACATATTCTGTTTTGTTTCTTAGCATGACTTATTTTCCTGTTTATGTTCATTGTAGTTTTGTTTTTTACATATTTGGGTTTACTTGTCTTTATTTGTTATCACATTGTATTTGTTTCTTGCCAGTTTTCTTCTCTTTCTTTCTCTCTCCGGGGTTGCAGCTGTCAGAGGCACTTCCGGGATTTTCCCTGGCTGTGGTTGGTGCAACTGTCAAGCTGTCAGCCCCGTCTCCTCTCCTCATGACTCACAGCTGATTGTCATCACCCTCTCCTCCAGCCCGCTCATGTGATTCACACCTGTTACCATTTGTGTTTATATGATTCTGGCCCAATTTAAGGGCAGTTATTTCGTTCCTGTATTGCTGGAGTCTGTAGTATCGTCTGCGTTTAAACCCTTTCCCTGTTCAGACGTTTATTATCTTCGCAAATCCTGTTTTCTCTGTTGCTGTCTTTGTTCGTAAGTTTTTGCTTTGTGCTCTGTTTGTATTTTTGGTTGTGCACAGTTTGGACTTTTATATTTTTCTAATAAATACCACAAACTGCAGTTCAGCACCTGGGTCTCTCCTCCCTGCCGTTCAGGCAATTGATGACAGAAGACTCCAGCCAGTTAGAGACCCAGCTGTTGCAGTTTGTGGTTCTTTTGTTTCGTTCACCTGTGGTTTGGTAATGGACGTGGCCAAAAAGAGACCCAGGCAATTAAACACATCAGTTTTTGTTTTTTACCTGGGATTTTGCCATGTCTGCTACCCTGGATTTTTCAACTCTGGGACTGAGCGAGGAGGAGTGTGTGGCGGCAATGCTCATCACCAGTTTTGCCTCGGGGGCTGGAGCCTCCCGCTCTCCCGAGGAGGCTTGGAGGTTCGTGGACGGCGTGGCCCGGGTGATCAAGACCCATCCCAGTCTCTGGAGCTACCCAGGCCTCGCAGTCTTCCTTGCCTCGGTGGTTGATGCCCATTGTAAACTCTGTGGGCAGGCAGGGAACTCCCCTTCGGCACCACCGGAGTTCAAGAAGAAGTGCACCCGGGGGCGAAAGACTTGCTCGTCCCGTCCGGAACCCGAGCCTTCGCCCATCCACCAGACGACCCCCGAAGGTCCCGGACGGATTCTGTCCAGCCCCAAAACAGCATCCCCACATTCTTCTCCCAAACAGTGGTTCACACCATCAGCCGAGGAGCTGGAGGAGTGCAAGCGGGTCCAATTAGCGGAGACAGAGCTCCTACTAGAATATAAGCCATGGCTCCTCCCGGAGTTCGCCCAGGAGTTGGAGGAGGTCTCACTGGGGGGCCCGGAGTTTGAGCCGATGAGTGAGCGCCCCCTGACTCTGGGTCCTCTCCCACCTCGCCATGAGCGGACATCTCCACCTCCTGCTTCCCGCCATCGCCCAGGGAGATCCCACCGGAGGAACGCCTCCACCTCTCAGGCAGCAGTTCCCCCTGAGTCGAGTCGGACAAGCCCCGCCGCAGCTCCCTCGCCGGATGTCCCGTCAGCCTCCTCCTTCTCTTTGGCTGCTGCGACTCCCGTCTCCTTGACGTGCCCTCCTACTGTTGAGGGTCCGGCAGCTTCTTCCCCGGCTCCGCCTGTTGCCGTGTCTACAGGGGCGGCTCCTCCACGTTCCTCTGAGGAGCCCACTACTGCTGAAGTCACGGAGAGGGCTGATTGCCAACCAGCTGCAGCAGAAGACATCACACCCCAGGAGTTCAGGCAAGTGGTTTTTCACTCTCATTCAATTAAGCATAAATTATCTTGCCTGATTCCTGGTGGTGAGGCTCAGATTGTGCAGTGCTCTGAGTACTCACTATCTACTGCAGCTATAGACTGTTCAACTGCTCTCTCCGTGTCTCCTTCTTTTCCGCTTGAGTTTCCGCCAGCCCCAGGACTGAGCCGTCAGATGATGGAGGAGCCTGCAGCCCTGGAGGATTTGGTTCCAGCTCTGCAGCCATGGTCTGGACAGAGGGAGAACGCTGTGACCGAGCTTAAGCCTGTGCCTACATTGCAGCATCCTCTGGCCTCAGCAGAGCAGGATCCAGTGCCAGCTGGGAACCAACCTCCTGTATCGACGCCGGATGAGCCACCTGCGTGGGTCACTTCGCTTGGGGGTCCTGCGACTGCACCTATCACCATGCCTGCTGCAGGGGCCACCACAGCAGAGTTGAAGCTGGACCTCCAGAGGGCCGGGCCTGAGACATTGTCGCCTGAATTGACGGAGTCCTGGGTGGCAGTGGAGCTTGAGCTCAGGCAAGTGCTCTTCTTTAGGGAAGACTAGGAATTGGAGACACTTCCTGTGGTAATGTATCGTCACTACCTGTGTTGCTGGCTGTCTGTGTGGTTTGCTCTGTGGTTAGCTCTCCTCAATCTACTGAGGGTTATTGCCTTTAATTGTATTTTAATCACTTTTTTCCTTCTACTGTCAGCTCTCACTTCTGTTTAACAAGTCTCTTGCACCTGTGTGCACACTCAGTGTCATCTAATCACCCTCATTAGCCTTCTGTTCACCTTTCATCGGTGTTTTTGTTAGCTTCGGGTTAGCCACTAGCTATGGCTACTAGTTCTCCTTCCCCTTCTCCTCTGGTGTGCTCTCTCTGTCAGATGTTTAGCAACACCTCTGCCTCTTTTAGTGATACTGGTAAACGTAATAAATGTTGTCTTTTTGAGGTGCTCAAGGCGAGGTTGTGTGATTTGGAATCCCGGCTCTGCTGCATTGAAACAGCCGTCTGCGCCAGTTAATAATGACGGATGCCCCTTAGTTGCAACGGAGCTCCCTAGCATAGGGCAGCCTGCTAGTGGTCCTCCAGTCCTCCTGAGCAGCCAGTAGAATGGGTGGGTGACGGTGAGAAGGAAGCCTAGCTGCAAGCCCCTGGTTCAATGCCAACCTGTTCATGTTTCTAATCACTTTTCCCCGCTCAGTGACACACCCACTGAGGAAAAAACTCTGATCATTGGCGACTCTGTAGTCAGAAACGTGAACCTAGAGACTCCAGCGGCCATAGTCAGAAGCATTCCTGGGGCCAGAACAGGCAACATCGAGTCAAATTTGAAAATGCTGGCTAAAAGTAACTGTAAATACTCCACAATTGTTATCCACACCGGCATTAACGACGTCCGACTCCGGCAGTTGGAAGTAACAAAACTTAATGTGGAATCAATGTGTGACTTTGCCAAAACAATATCAGCCTCTGTAGTATTCTCTGGGCCCCTCCCCAATCTGGCCAGTGATGACATGGTTAGCCGCTTGTCATCCTTCAACCACTGGCTGTCTGTGTGGTGTCCTGCAAATGATGTGGGCTACATAGACAACTGGAACTCATTTTGGGGAAAACTTGGTCTTATTAGATGAGACGGTGTCCATCCCACTTTGGCTGGTGTGTCTCATTTATGTAACAATCTGGCATCATTTTTATCCAAATTTCCAAAACCTTGACAACTCAGATTTGGGACCAGGAAGCAGAGTCGCAGTCTTACATGTCTCTCTGCAGCTCCTCTTCATCCGCCAACCCTCAACTTAGCTCCTGTCTTCCCCATCAGAGAATCATTACCTGCTCCCTCCAAAGTAAATAAAAATATAATGTATAAGCATCCCAAAGTGATTAAACAAGAAGTTGATAAAACTCAAATTAAACATGAAATCTCTAAATTTAATGACTTGGCCTCTGTTACTCATAATTTAAAAATTAAATGCGGTTTGTTAAATATTAGGTCTCTAACTCCCAAGTCTCTGCTAGTCCATGATCTGTTAATTGACCATCAGATTGATTTAATATCCCTTACAGAGACTTGGTTAGGGCAAGAGGTTTATGTTGGTTTAAATGAATCAACTCCCTCTGGTTATTTCAACTGTCAAAATCCCAGAAGTTCTGGTTGTGGAGGTGGAGGAGCAACAATTTACCATTCCAAATTACTAGTAAATGGAAAGCAAAAAACACGTTATAATTCTTTTGAGGGCCTGGTCCTCAGTATTGGGCATTTTGGCAATTTTAGGCTAAACCCATGGCATTTAATTCAATATTAGACTTGATGGGGTTTTCTCAGAAAGTAGAAAATTCTACCCATTACCTCCACCACACGTTGGACCTTGTTCTGACATATGGCATAGAAATAGAAAATCTGGTAGTGTCTCCTCATAACCCTGTACTGTCAGACCATTGTCTGTTAACCTTTGATGTGACTATTTCTGACTGTTTGGCTCCTAAAAAAAATATTACTACAGCAGATGCCTCTCAGATGATGTTACCAAATTTATGCAGATTGTTTCCTCTATGCCATGTGTCAACACATGTGTCAACAATTTCCAAATTAAGGCAAACATGGCTGTTAAGCAAAAATCACAATATGGCAGAGGATATACAATTAAAGTTCTGTTAGTTCTGCTACTTCTGGCAGGAGATATTCACCTTAACCCTGGACCTGCCACTATTAAACAGCAGACCACTGGGTTAGCACAAAACCGAGCTGTACAAAAGCAAAAACAACATTTATTTTTCCAAACTGTTAATCATGCACGAGTTCTTTGGGACACCAAGGCTAAACCAAAGGGGATCCTCGGCGGTCATTTAAACATACGGAGCATAATCCCCAAAAGAGATGAGATTTCGGTGTTGTTGTTGGACTCAAATCTGGACTACCTTTGTCTCTCAGAAAGCTGGCTACACAGGAACATAGACACTAATATGATCGATATTGTGGGCTACCAGTGTTTTAGAAAAGACAGGCAGGTAGGGAGGGGAGGAGGTGTTTTAATTTACATCAAAGAGAAATATAAATGTCAACTGGTTGATTTGAATACTTCACTTGAATGTTTAGCTGTTAATGTATGTCTCTCTCCGGTAATGAATTTCAACATTGCAGTAGTGTACAACCCACCGTCACACAACTCTTCCTTTTATAATGAATTAAGTGATCTGGTTAAACAACTTGAGAAGAACAGAGAAATGATAATTCATGGTGACTTTAATATCAACTGGTCTGATAAAAAAGACAAACAAAAACTGAAAAGCCTCATGACTAAATTTAATTACCAGCAAATCATCAAAGGACCCACCAGGATAACCAAACAATCCAGAACACTTATTGACATGGTATTTACTAATAAACCAGAACGAATAACCAGAACCTATAATCTTGTAACTGGTCTCTCAGATCATAACATGGTTCTTGCTGTCAGGAAACTTACTAAAAAGCGACTACAGTATTTTGGGGGAGTCGATATTGACAAATCAAATTTTATTATCCCCAAATCAAAAAATGAGGAGTTTGAACATTACTTAGAGAATCAAAATTGGGAGCAGCTCATGTCAACATGTGAAGTAGATGATTGTTGTAATTTTATAACTGCAACAATCACAAAGTCTATAGAAAAATTTTCAAAGCAAATTAAAAGTAGACAACAGAAGATTAGCCTACCATGGTTAAATAATGAAATAAGAAAACTTATGAAGAGGCGAGACTATGCACTGAAAACATCACTAACCTCCAAACTACAAAATGATCACCTTGTGTACAAAAGTTTAAGAAATAAAGTGGTACATGAGCTGCGAAAATCAAAAATATCTTATTACAATAAACTGATAGATCATGCAAAGGGTAACAACAGTTCCCTATGGAGGCATTTAAATAACTTAACTAATAAAAAAAACGATCAGAAGGGGGTAAAGGAACTTAGAATCAATGGCAAGACCGTCAGTGACAAGGCTACTTTGGCAAATGAATTTAATTCACACTTTGTGGGCTCTGTGGAAGACTTAACAAAAAATTTTGTGCTGCCAAATGTGCTCAACAACACAAATTCCATACTTCCAACAGATACTTTTCACATCGATGAGGTAAATGAGAAGTTAATTGCTGGTATTGTTAAAACACTGTCAAACTCAAAAACTAATGATATCTACAATATGAGCACCTCCTTTCTCAAAATGCACAGCAAAATATTAATCAAACCACTGACTCACCTCATTAATCTCTCCATTAGGTCTAGTACATTTCCATCTGGCTGGAAAAAAGCTGTCGTCATACCAGTTCATAAATCAGGCAGTAAAGACGATATATGCAATTACCGCCCAATCTCTATTTTACCAGTCCTATCTAAGGTTCTTGAAAAAGTTGTAGCTACACAGCTGATAGACTACTTACAAGACAGTCAACTTCTTCATCCACATCAATTTGGTTTTAGACCAGGATACTCAACAGAAACAGCAAATTGTTGCCTTATTGAAAACGTCAAACAGTCCTTGGACAGGGGTAATGTGGTAGGAGCTGTTTTTCTAGATCTCAAAAAGGCTTTCGATACTGTAAACCACAGTTTGCTTTTATCCAAAATGGTATCTTTTAACTTCTCCCCAAATACATTAGAATGGTTTGCATCTTATCTCCAGAATAGAGAACAGTGTGTAAAAGTTCACCAGGATAAATCCTCATTTTTAAACAACCGCATGGGTATCCCACAAGGGTCCATTCTTGGTCCTTTACTTTTCAGCATTTTTATTAATGACTTGCCGTTACACTGCTCAGCTGCAACATGCCAACTTTATGCAGATGATGCAGTTATTTACACAGCTGCCAAGACTCCAGCACAGGCTGCAGATGTACTGTCTACAAGTATGGTTGATGTCCAAGAGTGGCTCCTCAAGAACCATCTATTGCTGAACCTTCAGAAAACAGTCTCAATGTGCTTTTCAATCAAAAAATGTAACCTGCAACATTTTAAAGTTAATATACATGATCATGACATCAGTTTAGCTACAGAATTCAAATACCTTGGCATTGTACTAGATCCTCAACTCAAATTTAATCTTCATATAAAGAAAATTTCAAAAACAGTAAAAAAAAATCTGAACTGCTTTAAATTAATTAGATATTACATACCTTACGAAGCAGCTGCACTGTATATGCATTCTATGGTTTTTTCTCATATATCATACTGTTTGACAGTCTGGGCTCAAGCAGCCCCTTCCACAATAAGACATATAGGTTCATTATATAATCAAACCCTAAAAATCTTGGACAAAAAGCCCATTAGGTGGCATCACTGTAATGTTTTAAAAAAATACAACCTATTGAGTTTTGAGAGCTTCATTGACCTCTGTCTTCTGAAATTAACGTTCAAATGTTTCCATAAATCAGCACCCGAGCCACTTGCTGGTTTTGTCCAAAGACAGGACAGCAGCAGAGCCACCAGGAGTTCTGTTAACAATAACTGTAAAATATTCCACCGCAGAACCACATTTGGACAAACAGCTTTCTCTATAAAGGGCAGTCACATCTGGAACACAATGCCAAATGAAATTAAAATAATAACGGACTTTAAAACATTCACTAAAAATGTTAAAAACTGGCTGAAAAATAAACAAGAATGTACTCATGTATGAATTAATTGTCTGCAAAGTGAGAGTGAATGAAGGGAAGGAATAAATGTGTTTGTTTATAGTGAGTGACGGAGGGAGGAAGGCCTGAAATAGGCAAATGTGAGTTATGTTATATGTGTTAAATGTGAGTCAGGCTGTTATATTTGTGTATTTATAATATTTATGTTAAATGTGAGTCAGGCTGTTATATTTGTGTATTTATAATATTTATAATATTTATAATTGTGTATTTATAATTTTTCTGCATTGATGTATGTGGTTATTGTGTATATTTTTTATCTTGATTCTTTTTTCTAAAGCCCATCCAGGGACAAGAGTTGCGAATTAGCTAATAGCTATACACTCTATGTGCAACACATCAGATTGATTGTCTTTGATTAATTGTCTATGTTTATTGCACTGTCCCTGTCAAATAAACTAATCTACTACTACACAGCGGAAATAAGCTATGGACAGCTTGCTCCTTCTGTAATTGATAGCATGGTAGATAGTGTTACAGCTTCTCTGCATCAGACTCTAGACATGAAGGCCCCTTTGAAAAAGAAAAAGTCTAATCAGAGATTTCTAACTCCTTGGTTCAACACAGAAACTCGTAGCTTAAAACAGAAGACTCGTCAATTAGAAAAAAAATGGCGCTCCACAAATTTAGATGAAATCTATTTAGCTTGGAGAAATCATCTTTTAATTTATAAAAAATCTCTTAGAAAAGCTAGAACGTTATTATTCTGCATTAGAAGAGAGCACGAATAATCCCAGGTTTCTTTTCAGCACTGTAGCCAGGCTGACAAAGAGTCAGGACTCTGTCAATCCTAGCATTCCCTTAGAGCTTACTAGTCAGGACTTTATGAACTTTTTCAATAATAAAATTTCATCTATCAGAGATAAAATCAGTCAGATTCTTCTCACCATTAACTTAAATACAGTAACTACTACAACTCCTTCAATTGATATCTGTTTGGATGAGTTTACTCCAATTGACCTTTTAGAGTTAGATAAAATAATTTCCTCATTCAAGCCTTCAACTTGTCTTTTAGACCCTATTACTACCAGGTTATTTAAAGAAGTCTTCCCATTTATTGGTACCTCTATTCTTCAAATAATCAATTCTTCATTAACATTATGCCATGTACCGCAGGCTTTTAAAACTGCTGTAATTAAACCCTTACTCAAAAAGCCAACTCTGGATCCTGGAGTTTTAGCTAACTATAGACCAATCTCTAATCTAACTTTCATTTCAAAAATCTTAGAAAGAGTTGTTGCTATGCAATTATTTGACCACTTGCAGGGAAATGGTTTATTTGAAGAGTTTCAATCTGGGTTTAGAATCCATCATAGTACTGAAACAGCCTTAGTGAAGGTCACTAATAACCTCCTGATCGCATCTGATAATGGACTTGTTTCTGTACTTGTCCTTTTAGACCTTTGTTAAGCTTTTGATACTATCGATCATAATATTCTACTTGACAGATTAGAACACTATGTTGGACTTAACGGAACTTCGTTGCAGTGGTTTAGATCTTATTTATCTGATAGGTTCCAGTTTGTTCATGTCAGTAATGAGTTTTCTTCCAACTCAAAGCTCAGTCATGGAGTTCCACAGGGATCTGTGCTAGGCCCTACTCTTTTTAGTTTATATATGCTTCCATTAGGCAACATTATTAGAAAGCACTGTATACATTTTCATTGTTATGCAGATGACACAGAATTATACTTGTCAGTGAAGCCTGATGATAGTCATCAGTTAGTCAAGTTAGAAGGATGTCTTAAGGGAATCAAAGCTTGGATGACTTGTAATTTCCTGCTATTAAATTCAGATAGGACTGAAGTCATTCTTGTTGGTCCAAAAAACCTTAGAAATACCTTTCCAAATCAAACTCTTTGTTTGGATGCGGTTACTCTCTTGATAGTTCTGTGAGGAACCTTGGAGTTATTTTTGATCAAGATCTGTTTTTTAATTCACATATTAAATTTGTTTCTAAGACTGCCTTCTATCATTTGCGTAATATTGCCAAGATTAGGAGCATCTTTTCTCAGAGTGATGCTGAGAAACTGATCCATGCTTTTGTTAGCTCTAGATTAGATTATTGTAACTCTTTATTAACAGGTTGTCCTAAAACATCTTTAAAAAGTCTTCAGTTGATCCAAAATGCTGCAGCAAGAGTTTTAACAGGTACTAGAAAGAGAAATCATATCTCTCTGGTTCTGGCCTCCCTTCACTGGCTTCCTATAGAGTTTAGAATTAAGTTTAAAATCCTTCTTCTCACTTACAAAGCTTTAAACAATCAGGCCCCTTTTTATTTAAAAGATCTGATACTATCCTATTATCCAAACAGAGCACTACGCTCCCAAAATGCAGGATTACTTGTAATACCTAGAATCTCCAAAAGTACAATGGAAGGCAGAGCCTTCAGTTATCAAGCTACTCTCCTGTGAAACCAGCTGCCAATCTGGATTTGGGAGTCAGACTCAATCTCTGTTTTTAAGAATAGGGTTAAAACCTTCCTTTTTGATATAGCTTACAATTAGGGAAAGATCATGTGTCCCTGAACCTTCCCTTAGTTATGCTGCTAATAGGTTTAGACAGCCGGGGAACTTCCAATAATGCACTGGGCTTCACTCTTTTCTTCACTCTCAACTACATTTTTTTTTTTTGATGGTCATTAACATCTGTTTGTTCTCTCCCATAGACTGAGTCCCTGTTGTGTTGTTTGCTCTCTACTTGTGTGCTCTTTTCATCTTCTCTATCCCCTCACCCCCCAGCCAGTCGCAGCAGATTACTGCCCCTCCCTGAGCCTGGTTCTGCTGGAGGTTTCTTCCTGTTAAAAGGGAGTTTTTCCTCTCCACCATTGCAAGCGCTTGCTCACAGGGGATCGCCTGATTGCTGGGGTCTTTCTGCAATTGTGGGGGTTTCCCCTACAGTTGAAAGTGCTATGAGATGACTGTTGTCGTGAAATGGCGCTATATAAATAAAGCTGAATTGAATTGAATTCTTTGCTTCCTCTGTCTCTGTTTTGGAGAGATCTTGTCTGGCTCTTGGTGGGGAGAGTCAAGTGCAGCTGTCAGCTGCACCTGAGCTCACCTCGCTGGGATCCACTGCTGCTGGTGACCCTGACCCTGATTCTCTGCCGCTCCTGTCTGAGTCTTTCTCCACGGTCACCGAGGTTCGTCCAACTGTGCCAGAGGTCTCCGTGGGTCCGACCTCGCCACCTGAAATCTTGGTGGGTCCAGCTCCCCCTGTCAAGGTTATTGCGGGTGCTCCGTTCCAGCCCGGGGCCCCCGTGGGTGCTGCTCCCCCTCCGGATGAGGTCTTCACGGGTGCTCTGTTCCAGCCCAGGGCATCCGAGGGTGCTGCTTCCCAGTTAACTGAGGTCGGCGCGGGTGCTCCGTCCCAGCCTGGGATCTCTGTGGGCACTGCTCCCCCTCCGGCTGAGGTTTTTGTGGATGCGCCATTCCAGCTTGGGGCCTCTGGGGGTACTGCTTCCCCACCAGCTGAGGTCATCGTGGGTGCTCCATCCCAGTCCGGGACTTCCGTGGGTGCAGCTCTTCCTCCGGATGAGGTCTTCGCGAGTGCTCCGTTCCAGCCCGGGGCTACTGAGGATGATGGTTCCCCATCAGTTGAGGTCATCGTGGGTGCTCTTTCCCTGCCCAAGGCCTCCATGGGTGCAGCTCTTCCTAAGTCTGGGTCCACCGTGGGTGCAGCTTTGGCCCAGTCTGCGCCCACCGTGGGCACAGCGCTGGCCCAGTCCAGGCTCACCATGGGTGCAGCTTTGCTCTATCCCAGAGCCTCCACTTGTGCTGCTTTGCTCCCGCCTGGAGGCACCGCAGGTGCAGCCTTGCTCCAGCCCGGAGACACGGCGGGTGTTGCTTTGCTCCAGCCCGGAGCCGCCGCAGGTGCTGCTTTGCTCCAGCCCGGAGCCACCGCGGGTGCAGCTTTGCTCCAGCCCGGAGCCACTGCGGGTGCTGTGATTTCCCAGCCCGGGACCACCAAGGGGGTCGTGGTCCCTTTACCTCTGCCAGACGCTGTCGTGGTCCCTTCACCTTTGCCAGATGCCATCGTGGTCCCCTCTCCTCTGCCTGAGGCCGTTGTTGTCAACTCTCCTCTGCCCAAGGCCATTGTGATTCCCTCTCCTCTGCCCGAGGCCGTCATGGTTTCCCCTCCTCCCCCGACATCATCATGGTTCCCCCTACTCCTCCATCCTCCTCATCGCTGATTGTCCTGGTTGGGCGGCCGCCCCCTGGACCACCTTTTCTGTTTTGGTGGTTAAAGAACTCCGCCATACCACCTGACAGACTGTGCTGTTGGGTTGGGTGGCCCACATTCTCCAGCAGGCCACCTGACTCTTGCCCTCACGCCGTCTGTCAGGTGTGGGATTTTTTCCGGCTGCCTAAACTGTCCAGTTCTCCGGTCCAGGAGGCCTATGTGCCTGGTTCTGCCTGGTGTGGATCCTGAGTGTTTTTTTTTCCTTTGTTCCCTCCTAGCCTGCGTTTTGCTGAGGTGTGAGTCATGAGAGTTCCTATTTTCTCTGGTTTGTTTTGGCCCCTCCATGCCTGGGTCCCCCTCCTCCCGCCCGGGGTGGGGTTGTTTTCTTGTTTTTGGTGGGGTGGGTTCTTTGTGTGGGTGGGTCCTTTTCGATGTTGTCCAGGGTGTCTGGTATCCACCCTGGGGGGGGGGGGGGGCTCTGTCATGATCTGAGCATGGGGGGGGGATTCTGCCGTGCTCTATCTCTTTGTCTTTCTTTCCATATTTGTATAGTGTTGTATTTTTTGAGTTCTATCCCTGTTATGTTATCCTCGGTTGGTTTTCACATATTCAGTTTTGTTTCTTAGCACGACTTATTTTCCTGTTTATGTTCATTGTAGTTTTATTATTTACATATTTGGGTTTGCTTGTTTTTGTTATCACATTGTATTCATTTTTTGCCGTTTTTCTTTTCTTTCTTTCTCTTTCCAGGGTTGCAGCTGTCAGAGGCACTTCCGAGTTTTTCCCTGGCTTTGGTCGGTGCAACTGTCAAGCTGTCAGCCCCGTCTCCTCTCCTCATGACTCACAGCTGATTGTCATCACCCTCTCCTCCAGCCCGCTCATGTGATTCACACCTGTTACCATTTTGTTTATTTGTTTCTGGCCCAATTTAAGGGCGGTTATTTCGTTCCTGTATTGCTGGAGTCTGTAGTATTGACTGCATCTAAACCCTTTCCCTGTTCAGACGTTTATTATATATATTCCGTTGCTGCCTTTGTTCGTAGGTTTTTGCTTTGTGCTCTGTTTGTATTTTTGGTTGTGCACAGTTTGGACTTTTGTATTTTTCTAATAAATACCACAAACTGCAGTTCAACGCCTGGGTCTCTCCTCCCTGCCATTCGGGCAATTCATGACAAATGTTTTCTGGCAAAAGTGAGACGAGCCTTTATGTTCTTTTTGCTCAGCAGTGATTTTCATCTTGGAACTGTGCCATGCAGTCCATTTTTGCCCAGTCTCTTTCTTATGGTGGAGTCATGAACACTGACCTTAACTGAGGTAAGTGAGGCCTGCAGTTCTTTGGATGTTGTCGTGGGGTCTTTTGTAATCTCTTGGATGAGTCGTCGTTGCACTCCTAGGGTAATTTTGGTCGGCTGGCCACTCCTGGGAAGGTTCACCACTGTTTCATGTTTTCACTATTTGTGGATAATGGCTCTCACTGTGGCTTGCTGGAGTCCCAAAGCTTTAGAAATGGCTTTATAACCTTTTCCAGACTGATAGATCTCAGTTAGTTTGCTTCTCATTTATTCCTGAATTTCTTTGGATAGCAGCATGATGTCTAGCTGTTGAAGATTTTTTGGCCTACTTCACTTTGTCAGTCAGGTCCTATTTAATTGTTTAATTGTATGTGTTTCTTGATTGAGAACAGGTGTGGCAGTAATCAGGCCTGCGTGTGGCTAGAGAAATTGAACTCAGCTTTCCACAGATGTGATAAACCACAGTTAATTTAGGTTTTAACAGGGAGGGCAATCACTTTTTCACAGGGCCATGTAGGCTTGGATTTTTTTACCCTTAATAGGATTTTTTTACCCTTAATAATAAACATGAACACTGACCTTAACTGAGGTAAGTGAGGCCTGCAGTTCTTTGGATGTTGTTGTGGGGTCTTTTGTAATCTCTTGGATGAGTCGTCGTTGCACTCCTAGGGTAATTTTGGTCGGCTGGCCACTCCTGGGAAGGTTCACCACTGTTTCATGTTTTCACTATTTGTGGATAATGGCTCTCACTGTGGCTTGCTGGAGTCCCAAAGCTTTAGAAATGGCTTTATAACCTTTTCCAGACTGATAGATCTCAGTTAGTTTGCTTCTCATTTATTCCTGAATTTCTTTGGATAGCAGCATGATGTCTAGCTGTTGAAGATTTTTTGGCCTACTTCACTTTGTCAGTCAGGTCCTATTTAATTGTTTAATTGTATGTGTTTCTTGATTGAGAACAGGTGTGGCAGTAATCAGGCCTGCGTGTGGCTAGAGAAATTGAACTCAGCTTTCCACAGATGTGATAAACCACAGTTAATTTAGGTTTTAACAGGGAGGGCAATCACTTTTTCACAGGGCCATGTAGGCTTGGATTTTTTTACCCTTAATAATAAACACCTTCCTTTAAAAACTGCATTTTGTGTTTACTTGTGTTATCTTTGTCTAATATTTAAATTTGTTTGATGATCTTAAACATTTAACTGTGACAAGCGTACAAAAAAATGAGAAATCAGGAAGGGGGAAAACACTTTTTCACACCACTATATATAAGCATACACTATGTTCACAAATCCCCACACACTAAAATGCATACATAACCATAACAGAAACACAGATATAACGCTAGCTTACTCCAAGTGACGCATACAGTATGTTATGTCCACAATCCTGGCAGAGAAGACGGACGAGGGCAGTGTGTAGCAACTCAAGCTTTATTACATGATGAGTAAACAATATATTATAGCCAAATGAGCCCTTAGCTCCCTAACATGCCTAGGGAACGAGTCGCAGCGCAAGAGACTGTGAGATAGCTGACTCTCCCCTACCTATGTTGGCATGATGATGCCACCAGCTGGCTGTGTCATCATGCCGCACATTGTAATAAATCCCCTTCATTACATTCACCCCCCCCCCCCGGAAAAAAACACAGAACACTTCTAATTAAAACCCTCCCCAATTTTGTATAAACAACAATTTTTTTTGTAAATTGTGGTTTTTAAGGACAGTGCAAGATGATGAACACTGATATCAATGTAAACTTGCCAGATTGTAGCCAGTGGCTAATTTTCATCTGTTGTCCATGGTTACAATTATTCCTTCCCCCATTCTATTATGCTGAGCACCAAGCTAGAAGGCAAGAAGTACAATTTTTATATGGTCTTTGGTATGATCCGGCCAGGGCTTGAACCCATGACCTCCTGGATGAGGGGCGGGTGCTCTACCACTAGGCCGCACCCTCCAAAGATGCTATAAAACTGTCAAACCTAAAACTTTAAAAGGACACGGGTTGGGGATGCTGTATCTGGACTGGCAGAATTCTATGCATGAAGAATGGCTTTGAGGTTACCAGTTCCTTTGTCATGTAAACAATCGGCATAACAGTGGCAGAAGTTTGCCAGTTTGGTCTAAGTCAGGCTAAGTCACCATGCCTAGGTTAGACAGGAGTTATAGATTCAAAATGCCTGCGCCCAGCATCAACGGTAAGGGCCCTGTCACAGAGCATGGAGACTGTTGAGAGACTGGGCCAATTTTTGATGTTTGGGAGATCCTTGTCTGTTCTTGACTGGGTCAGAACTTGGAGACTGTGGAGATCACTGGGGGTAAGGTGGGGTATCAGCACTTTTGCTCTGTTGGAGCAAAGAGCAGCTTTGATAAAGCCATCGTCTGTGTTATGGTCAGAAACCATATTTCAGCAGGTGTGAGCCAATTGCTAACTTCTAAAGACTGACTGGGAAAGTCCGACCCAGGGTGACTCCTGGAATGGTGATATAATGCAGTAAAATCTTCCCATCTACTGTTACAATAAACCAAATATAACCACTAAACACACATTTAAGATACTGTGGACATCATTTTTTTATTGCCAAACTTCTACATTTGGACAAAAAAAAATAAAAAGAAGTTACACATTCTCACCTTATGCACATGATGTTTAAAAGCTTTTATTTATTCAGGTGATTGAACTAAAACCCAAGTTAGCGTGGAGACGGGACAGCTTATACAGAAACAAGATCATCTTCAAATTTTCAAGTCTGGGAGGCCTTGCCTCTGTCTGTATAAATGTGCAGACATTGTACATTCAGCAACCCATCACACCGCTTCCACTAAAATCTACCTGACGCCTTTGTGCAGACAGTTTGTATAACAGTGGAACATGGTAAATGTAAGACAAACGAACAACTGAAGGCCCCTTCTTTACTGTCTTTAACCTCTTGCACTCTGTTGTACCGCGGGCGGGCAAGTCTCTGCGTCCCAGAGCGCACGAGGGCGCTCTTGTGCGTCCTCGAGCGCACGAGGGCGCAGGAGAGCGCACTGAAAAAAAAAAAAAAAAGAAGTCCTTCCACTACAGACACAGCCGCGAACAGATTGGACACGATTGACCTCTCATTCGACTAATAAGAGCCTTGAATTGGGTTTCTGAAACCTTGAAGAACCAATGACTGAAAACCTAGCAAGAATCTTCTGAAGATCTGAAGGATCTTCAGGTCAGGGAACAGGGAGATGCTGAAGTCCGTACAGAGGGAGCTGAGGAGAAAGATCAGAGAAGGCAAGGACAGCTTCAGGAAGAAGATGGAGGACAAGCTGCAACAGAGCGACATCAGCGGGGTCTGGAGAAACCTCAAAACCATCTCGGGGCTCCAGAATACCTCCCCCCAGGCCACAGGGGGCAGGGAGTGGGCGAACAACCTGAATCTGTTTTTCAATAGATTTGACCAACCGCCCTCCCCCCTGACTGCACAACAACCACTGCTGCCTCTAAAGAAATCAAGTCCTGCTGCCCACTCCCCACTCCACCAACACCCCCCCACTCCCAACACACAGCCCCCCATCCTGACCCTGACCAGGACCCAGGTGAGGACGGAGCTGAGGAAGATCAAGGCGAGGAAGGCGCCGGGACCGGACGGCATCAGCGCAAAGCTCCTCAAGTCCTGTGCAGACCAGCTGTGTGGGATTGTGACGTATATCTTCAACATGAGCCTGAAACTGGGGAGGGTACCACAGCTGTGGAAAACATCTTGTGTGGTACCTGTACCAAAAACTTCCCACCCCAAAGACCTGAACAGCTACAGACCGGTGGCCTTGACGTCCCACTTGATGAAGACCCTGGAGAGACTGCTCCTTGCTCACCTCCGCCCCCTGGTGGAACCAGCGATGGATCCACTCCAGTTCGCCTACCAGCATGGCATTGGGGTGGAGGATGCGGTGATCTTCCTCCTTCACCGTTCTCTGTCCCACCTGGAGAAGCCCGGGAATATGGTGAGGATCATGTTCTTTGACTTCTCCAGTGCTTTCAACACCATCCAACCGATGATCCTGAAGGACAAGCTGCTGCGCGCAGGGGTGGACCAGCACCTGTCATCATGGATCCTGGACTACCTCACGAACCGGCCTCAGTTTGTGAGAACCCGGGACTGTGTGTCCGACACGATCATCAGTAGCACGGGGGCCCCCCAGGGAACGGTGCTGGCTCCCTTCCTGTTCACTCTTTATACTGCGGACTTCTCACACAACACAACACACTGCCATCTACAGAAGTTCTCTGATGACTCTGCGATCGTTGGCCTCATCTCCAATGGAGATGAAGCTGAGTACAGAGGGCTTATCCAGGACTTCGTGGACTGGTGCCATCGGAACTGCCTCCAGATCAACGCGAGGAAAACTAAGGAGCTGGTGGTGGACTGCCGCAGGCATGGGCAGCCCCTCACAGTACCAGTAAATATACAGGGAACAGACATCGAGATGGTGACATCCTATAAGTACCTGGGTATTCATCTGAACAATAAACTAGACTGGTCACACAATACTGATGCACTCTACAAGAAGGGACAGCGCAGGCTGTTCCTGCTGAGGAGACTCAGGTCTTTTGGTGTACAAGGGGCGCTGCTGAAGTCATTCTATGACACGGTGGTGGCATCAGCCATCACTTTTGGAGTGGTCTGCTGGGGCAGTGGCATTACTGCAGCCGATAGGAAGAGACTGAACAAACTGATTAAGAAAGCTAGCTCTGTCCTGGGGCAGCGCCTTGATCCGATGGAGGAGATAGGAGAGAGAAGGACGGTGGCTAAACTGTCATCTCTGCTGGAGTCCGAGTTCCACCCTATGCAGGACATACTGAATGCACTGAGGAGCTCATTTAGCAGCAGACTACATCATCCCAGGTGCACAACCGAGAGGTTTCGTAGGTCCTTCCTACCAACGGCTGTCAGACTGTACAACCTAAGCAGGGCTGCTCGCAGAGATAGCAAAAAGACGTAACAAACTAATAGTTTTTTGAATGCAAAAGATGCAATAGACTTACACAATGGTCCCCTCCGGCATACAACTAGGAACATACCGGTCGCTATGGAGGGTGAGAATATGTATGGGCACATAATCATACCATGTAGGATAACTAAGTAGACGGTTATGCTGTTTCATTCCATCTAGCAACAATGCTCTGCACTGTGTGTGTTTATATATTTGCATATTTATTCCATCTAGCTACAATGCTCAGCACTGGGTGTGTTTATATATTTATATATCTACATATTATTCCATCTAGCTACATTGCTCCGCACTGTGTGTGTTTATATACTTGCATATTTATTCCACCTAGCTGCAATGCTCCGTACTGTGGGTGTTTATATATTTACATATTTATTCCATCTAGCTACAATGCTCTGCACTGTGTGTTCATATATTCATATATTTATTCCATCCAGCTACAATGCTCTGCACTGTGTGTCTGTGTGTGTGTGTATATATATATATTTTATAGTAATACGTACATATGTTTATTAGCTGCTCTTGCTTGCTTGTTTTTTTTCTTGCCTTCTGATTGTTGCTCTGAGTGTTGCTATCCCTGTGCTGTTGCAATCCTGGAATTTCCCCGTTGTGGGACTAATAAAGGCTTATCTTATCTTATCTTATCTTAAGAAGGACCCGCCTACCAACGCTGTGAATGCAGTGAGCCAATTGAAGCAGAGAAGTTCGCCAGCTGTTTTTTTTAAGGCTGGGTGAAGACAGACTGCTGCAGCAGATCAAAAAAGGACCCGCAGGAAGAACCGTCACAGACCCAGCAGCACGGAGACCACCCACAAATGCAACCTGTGTGACAGCGACTGCCATTCGTGCATCGGCATGTTCGGCCACAGGCGGTGCTTATTTTGTTTTTGTTCCAGCAGAGTAGATGTTATGATTTCTTCCATGGTCATAGACCGACGGAGGCCGACGACAAAGGCTGAGTGACACACATGCGTTTGCCAGTCTTTTTTTAATTACTACTGTTATTTGTTTTGAAAAATCGTTCGCCAAAAACCGCAATCATGGAAGCACAAAACCGCAATAATGGAATTATGTTTTGATCGGGTCGCGAGACCAGAACCACGAGCGGACCAGCATCGCGTTCGTCTGACAATGAGGAAGAGAAGTTCGCCAGGACACTGCTGTGAAGAGGTAAGGTGTTATAAGCTAAATTATTCTTTATCCCTGAAAATTGTAATCCAAAATGACTTTTGACCGATCGGTAAATTACAACTGTGCGGCGCACGAAGTCTGAAGTTCGTGCGCCGCGGTACACGGGTTATTCGCCCGTCCAGACCGTGAACGCCCCCCCACCCCGCTATTCTTCTGTAGCGAGGGGGGGGGGGGAAGCCGCGGTGACTGCGCTGCTGTCGCCACATCGCCACATGAGGCTAATCTGTCATGTAGCGATGGCCGATGTCCATCCTCTGTAGCGGGGGGGGGACAACCCCCCCCCCCTCACACACACAGACACAGCCCTGAGTGTGACCTTTCATTAGAGCCCAAAATGAAGCTTCTACATTGAAGCATTCAAAAGTTACAGACGTTTTTCCAAACTGTGCCATTTGGCACAATTTGGCACAGTTCCAAAACACCTGGGAACTACCTGAGGAAAAAGCTGTGTAATATATTCATTTTTTGTGGTATTGTTACAAAATTTGGACCTCAGCTGGATAACACTTGGTTCTACATTTCTGTTGCATTTTCCAGCCCGGATCTGAAGCTGTGTGTTATTTGCAAGCATTTGTATCCAAAAAAACACCCAGGCCAAATTTATTTTCTTCAAGTTCACTATGTTTAGATGACTGTAACTCAGTGGCCGGAGCACTTAGAGAGATTATGACTGTTTTGCCAAAAAATTCAAAGTGTTTTCTTTTAAATGAGACCAACCCCATGAAGATGCTGCAAAGGGTTGAAGAACAGCTTTGGATTTAATTTGGGCACGTTATTTTTTGGCGTTTTTAGGGAAATTGACCGGCGTGCAAGGGGTTAACATCAATGCACACAGGCCGTCTGAGTAAAAGCATTTTTTTTGGTGACCTATAAATGTTTAACGTCCAACTTGGAGTCATATACATCAAATAATCAGTAAAAAAACAAATGAGCAAATAATGTCAAACAAAACAAGATGAAAGGCAATAACATGGATGAGCAGACGTGACGATGACGGTTCGTGCACACGCAGGGGAATGATTCCTTCTTCAGCAAACCATTCCCAGGTTTGGACAGGAAGTGAAAACATTGTTCTAAGCTTTAAAATCCAAGCCTCACACTCACGCCTCTGACAGATTACAGGCTGCACTTTAACATTTTCAAACAACAGCTTTCAGGCTAATGGTGGCCCGTGCATAGTAAAGCAGTAATGTGTACAGTTACAATTCAGTTCAGGCCGTTCTCCGTTTGTGTATATGCTCTATTTTCAATCTTCTCATGAAGAGCCAAGTGAGGGGCTTGACAGAGAGAGGAAGTGGGAGGGTTTTTTTGGGGGGGGGGGCGTGCCTCCAGAGCTGGCTCTTGCTGGCCTGATCTTGAAGGGGGAGTCTGGTGGTGAAGGAGGAGGAGAAGGGCATGTGGAGAAGGGGAGCCCTGCAGACATCTTGCTAATCACAATACTAACTAGGGTTAGTGGGTAGACCGCTGCTCAACCTGATGCGGCTGAGTGGATTATTCTGCCACTCGTCCTCGTAGCCGCACTCCTGACTATACTGTCATTTCCCCCCCCTTTTTTACAGTCTTTCACAGGAGGAACAGTTCTGCCTGGGGAGTTTTGTGGCAGCCCTGTGGTGGCCTCCTCCCAAGAGCTTTGAAGCAGGCCCATGGCAGTCTCATCTCTGGAGCTTTGAAGCAGGCCCGTGGCAGCTGATTTCCTGGAGCTGTCGGACCCCCTGGGTCAATCTTCACGACGCCAGGCCCCGGGTCCCACACTGCGGCAGCTGACTCACGCAGAGCCTCGCTGTCTGGAGCAGCCCCCTGGACACACCGTAGTTGGTTCACGTGCTGAACTGAACTGTCTGTTAGCCGACAGCACGCTTTTTCCATCTTCGCCACAATCCTCAGCGGCGCTCGCTGTCTTGCTGGCTGCAGCCCAGTCAGTTGCCGTCCCGGTCTCTCGCCGGTGCGAACCCAAACCCAGTTCATGACTTGGAGCGGTACCCCGCTTGATTTCATGCATTGTTGTGTTGCTGTTGTGCTCCTGGTGGCTTTGCATGCTTGTTCGGCTTTAGGACCTCCGCCATGCTGTGGACCCTTGACCCGCTGTCTCCACCGTCGGTCGAGGCTTGTCGTGGGTATGGAAGGTGTCTGATGCCTCTCCGGTGTCGCTCGTTGAAGGGGACTCCACCCGTTAACTCAGTCGTAACCTCCATAGCTTGTTGAGCATGAGTACGGGAGCAGTCCGGTTCCTCCTCTCTGCTTTCTGAAGTGCTCTCCTGTGCTGCATCATGCATTGTGTTTGTGCCCAGTTGCCGCTGCTGTGATTTGGAACTCTCTGCATGCTTGGGCCCCCCTTCCGGGTGGCTCTCCTCATGAGAGTGCGAAGGGGACATTTTGGTGTTGGTGCCATACATAATTACCTCATCGGTGTTGTTCCTGATGGGCACGGGCTCCCTCTCCTCCTGAGCGCACAGGGTGGATGGAGCATTGTTGGTGCAGTTCCATATTACCTCATCCCATACCACGACGTCATCATCCACGTCCGCTGTTCCCCAACTGCCGCATCCGGACCATTCAAACCCAGCGCTGTCTCTGATAGCGAAACCCAGTCTGTAGAAAAGGTCACATCCCATAATGTTGTCACCGCACGCTGTCAGCTGGAACGTGAAGTCGTACACAAATTCGGGTTTACAGCAAACAGTCATTTCCACTGTTCCGACATTACACAGTCTGTGACCACCATATCCATAAAGCGCCGTTGTTGGGTTCTCTTTGATTTTGTGGCTGGGGAAAAACTTTTTCACCGTGGCCCAGTTTAACATCGACCTCACCGCCGCCGTGTCGAGCAGAAGTGGTACAGCTACTCTTTTCTACTACTTACTCTACTATTCAACCATGCTCTACGAATAACCACTGATGCCGGGGCTTACCGAATGAATGGTCATTGTTGGTGGGCCCCATGGTGCTGACGATCGGCACACTGGTGAAATGGTCCAGGCACCCGCATTTGTTACACTGTTTTTCTCTCGCTGGGCAAACTCGTGCTTCGTCCGGTGCATTGGGCACCCACAACCTCCGCAGACGGGGCCTTCCGGAGCGGACCTTTGGCTCACTGCATTCATCTCGTACTCTTCTGCCGTATGCTCCTCGTCCTCCGTGTCCACTGCGTTAGCTAGTGTTGACTGTCCAGGTAGCCTCTGTGTTTGGCGCCCAACTAGCTCTGTGGCTAACTTCTCCATTGCTTCTAACTGGGGCACTAGCTCCACCATGCTAGCTAGCACCCTGTTGCTTAGTGCCATTAGCATCTTAACTCACAGCCTCGTGTTACGTGTGTGTTCAGCAAAGTAGCTAGCAAGAAGTTTGACATCATCCGCATATGACTCTGTAGGCCCTAACGTGTAGAAAATTCTCCGACCCTCTACGCCAAGTTTGTAGACAAGAAGTGCTCGTTTCCTTACTTTGTCAAGTTTATCCAGGCCCAACACTGCAACATAGTTCTCGAATGCATCCAGCCAATGTGGCCACAGGACTGCTGGTTCTCCTGGGTGCTCTAGAAAGGGCCGTAGTGGTGTCACGCACGCCTCAATGGTTTATCCTCAGTCGCCAAATGTTATGTCCACAAACCTGGCAGAGATGATGGACGAGGGCACTGTGTAGGAACTCGAACTTTATTACATGATGGGTTAAGAATACATCACAGCCATATGAACCCTCAGCTCTCTAACATGTCCGGGGGATGAGTCGCAGCACAAGAGACCGTGAGATGGCTGACTCTCCCCTATCTATGTCGACGTAATGACATCACCAGCCGGCTGTGTCATCACGCCACACATTGTAATGAATCCCCTTCATTACACAGTATGCTTGCAATTATAATAACAATAATCACAACTGCCTCAGTTTAGGATTACCAGATCATGCCTGCAGACAGACTACATTAGATTTTCTCTAATTTTTGACATGTGTGGCCACACTATCACCAATGTTTTCTCAGTGGATTTTGAATTAGGGGTGGGGGAAATAAATGTTTTCCAGATGCATCTTGATGTGGATTCAGATTCTGAATGGATGCACACATGTTAAATGTTAATTTACAATGTAATTCATTTTGATGGAATAAAAAAAAAGCAGAACCTTAAATGGGGTAGTTGATGCCTCCGATCCTGGCCCCTGTAGTTGGTGAGGGCCTGGATGCCTCTCCACATCTGTCTGGGGTTGTTGTCTGTGAGGAAGCCCTCCACCTTCCTCCTGTAGGTGTTCTTAGCGTGTTTTATGTCTCTTCTCAGGTTGGCTCTGGCAGTGCTGTAAAGAGCGCTATCCCTCTGCCTGAAGGCTGAGTTGCTGCCTCTGATCAGCGTCTGGACCTCACTGGTCATCCAGGATTCCCAGTTTGGAAAGACCCGGATGTGTTTGGTGACCATCACATTTTCTACACAGCATTTAATGTAGAAAAGGACAGACTCAGTGTAGGAGTCCAGGTCCTGCTGTTCAAAGATGTTCCAATCTGTGCAGCTAAAGCAGTCCTGTAGCTGGAGGAGAACATTTTCAGGCCAGGTTTTAATTGTTTGTTTGGTTGGGGGGAATTCTTCCTGAGGGGGGTGTAAGCAGGTATTAGAAGCAGGGAGAGATTTTTTTTTTTTTTTTTTTTTTTTTTGTTACTTATTTGTACCCGTAGGTAGATTTGGTTTGCAGTCTGGTGACAAGCCACCGGCTGCCGGTCGCTGCGTGTGCGAGCGCCCTAAACCTACATGTTTTTGGTATGCGGGAGGAAACCGGAGAAATCCCGGAGTAAACCCACGCAACACGGGGAGAACATGCAAACTCCACACAGCTCACTGTTGGTCGGGGGCTGGGATCGAACCCACGATCTCATGATCCCCGCGATCCCCCGGCCGAGGGTAAACTGTGCTGCCACAGTGCTAAACCACTGCGCCACCGTGCAGAGATGGTCTGATTGTCCAGGGTCAGGGAGGAGGGTTGCTCTGTAGACATGCTTAATGTTGCTGTAACCATGATCCAGTGTTCTTTCCCCTCTTGTGGGACACTTAACATGTTGGTGGAATTTGGAGAGTACAGTCTTTAAGCATGCTTTGTTAAAATCCCCTGCAGTAATGTGGACTGCGTCGAGGTGATCTTTCTGTTGCCTGCTAATGATGTGCAGGAGGTGGCTAAGTGCTAAGTTAACACTAGTGTCTGGAGGAATGTAAACAGCTGTTATAATTACTGCCACTTGTGGGGAAGATAGAAGGGCCTACACAGAAAGGACATGGCCTTTAAGTCCGGTGAACAGTGGCTTTGAATTATTCTGCTGTTATTACACCAAGTCTGAAGCACAAAAACACAGAGCGCACCATGCCTGCCCTTACCAGAATCGGCGTTGCGGTTGAAAAGGAGTGTAGTTCGGCTGGGTAATTCCACAGTGGTGTCTGGGATAAGTGGATGAAGCCATGATTCGGTCACAATCAGAATACCAGTCCTGGATGTAGTGATCGTAAGCAATTTCCAATCGCAGCTCATCCATTTTGTTAGCGAGGGATGTGGCATTGGTGAGGAAAATTGAAGGTAATGGTGGTTTGCGCAGCTGGACATGGAGGCCAGCACTGCAGCCTCATTTCTTGTTCCTCTCTAGGCGCCTTCTGTGCTTCTTGCTGGGCCCGATAACAATTCACGGAGCGCCCGGAGGTCTGGCGATCTCCTCAGAGATGTGGTATTGATTACTGGAATAAGCGCTGGAGATGTCAGAGTTAAGCTGGTGGCTAATTCCTAGAAGTTCCTGGTGACTGTAGGTAATTAGTCTGTTGCAGAAGGAGGACAAAAAAGGCAGGAAAAACACAAAAACAAACAGTAGTCCGGAGCGTCTAGCCGCAGTGTGTGAACGTGCAGCCATCATGGCTTATCAATACATTAAATGTAATATTAGGGTGAATGTGGCAGTTTTGATGTGTAATATATTGAAAGTAATTTTAAAACACTGACTTCTGACTGTTAGTATCTTACCAGCTGACTGTGACTAGTTAGCAAGCTAACGGCTCTACTAATTTATTTACCAACTTACGAATTGACTTTTTTAGTTTGAAACCTAATTTTATGGGTCAGACAATCGCTGTAATGACATTCTCCACTCTTATTAGTAACTTGGCGAAGGCAGAATGCTACATTCTTATTATCCTTTCACAATTACGTCTGCTGTGATGCTAAACAGCTAATATTAGCACAAGTTATTTACCTCTGTCATCCTGACTCCACTGAAAATTGTGCAGCAGAATCGTCTCTCCCAGAAAAGCATCTAGTTCTTGAAACACCAGACACGCTGGAAATCTCCACAAATAAGTGATGAACAGCAGTGTCCTGATAGCAGAATCACCCATTAGGAGCATCTCCTGCGCAGTGAGCTACCACACTTCCGACACCTGAATGAATGGGTGGCAAAAGTCCACCACAGATCTTGCGACAGATGTGCTTATCTGCCAGGATGTCCAGTCTCACCCCGTGTAACTGGGAGTGGTCCACCACAGACCTCTGATGCGTTTCACAGCCTCCTAAATATTTTAGTCTGACAAAAATAAAATTTCCACATTTACCCTCTAACGTAATAAAAATCATAGGAAATTGCAACATTTAAAAAAATGACTGAATATGCAGCCACTTTTGGTCATTACACTATAAACAAGCATACTTGTGTCATTTTCAGATCACTTGTATGAAATTACTCGGAGTGCAACACAAATATACTTGAGTAAAAGTACAGGTTTTTCTTCAAAAATGTACTCAAGAGTAAAACAGATCGTGCAAAAAACCATTCACCAAAGTCAAATTTTGAGAAAACATTGAGTAAATGCAATTGGTGACTACTTACTTCTGATCACAGCACTCGACTAAGAGAGCACTGTGATTGGCTGCTGGTACTCGGGCTGGAAAACGTGCCAGTTGTCTTCAGTGTTCCCGCCAGGAACTTACGTACTGTATGTGTTTGAGTAAAATGAACAATTTTGTTTTATTCTCTAACCTACTGAAAAGTATCATTTAAAGCATTTATTTACAGTCAGTGACAACTGACCAAAACAAGAAAAAAGATGTTTCTTTTACATGTGCTTTTTGATAAAATAATACAAAGAAAACAAGTTCATGTTAATTAAACACTACAATACTTAACTTTTAACTTAAGAAGAACTTAGAAATCTGTTTGTATAATATCTCAGGTGTCCTTGTGTTGCAATTCAATGGATACTTAATTTTAATGGCTACCGCATATGTGGAGATGCTAATTAAGGAAAGATTTTCAGTGATTGTTCTGTCCACAAACCTGGTGAAGAATGAGGCTGACAGAGACGCATCACTGAACGTGTGTTTATTAGGGACTTGGAAACACCGTACATGAACTACACCTAGCGGAGTCATCCGGCCCAAGAGGAAGTCTTCATGGCAGCTGCCCCTTAATATAGGGCGGTGTGATGATGCAACAGGAAGGCGGCGTCATCACACCGCACTTTACAAGAAATCCCCACACAACATCCTCCTCCCCCTTTACAAGGTCCAAAACCACATACTCAAATCAAACCCACCTTAATTTAGAACCCCAATCACACACTAAACTAATGCAAAACTAAGGCCTAACACACCCACACACACACCAAAAAAACCCTAAAATAGGACCAGTCGGTGGATTACCACATGGCCCACACAGCACAGTGAATTATTCTGCCACTGATATCGCTAAAAGTCTTTACTGAACAACTCAAAAAATCTGCCATGCTCCTAAACTAAACAGTAAACCAAACCAGTGCTATAAACATATAGAGTCCATCAGCACAGTCACTTAGGAGAATGGTGGGACAGGCAGGGGGGGCCCTGGGCAGCCCCACAGCAGGCGCGCCCCTGGAAGCAACAGACCCCAGGGCGAGGGCTGATCTTCAGAACGCTGGAGCCCGGATCCCAAACCACCTTCACCGACTCCCGTCCAGCTTCGCCACCTGGAGAATATTCCTGGACACGCTGCAGCTAGTTAGGGTGCCTCAACAAGCCGTCAGACAACTGGAAGCACACTGCTCCCAACTTCGCCACTATCCTCAGGCGTGCCCGATGTTTCGTCGACTGTTGTCTGGCCCAACTTTGCTGTGGTTGTTCGTCACTCCAAACCCGAACCCAGTCCATAAGCCGAAGTGGGACCTTACTCAGCCTGATGTGCTGCTGCTGAGCATGCGGTAACTCCATGCTCGTTGGTCGTGCCCCACCCTCTTCTATGAACATTGCAGTGGTCACTGTCGTAGCAGCAGACCCCTCACCCAACTGTGGCCGAGTACTGAAGGCGTTCAGTGCTAGCATGGTGTCGCTCGTCGGCACGGGTGTCCCGCCATCACGCTCGGCCCCCCCCAACTACCTCCTGCCGAGAGCAGGCACTGAAACTTTCCTGTACCGACACTGAGTAAGAACTGGCTGACTTGAAAGCGAGGGTGTTCGCTAGCCCTTTGTCCCAAACCACGTTCTCTTCGATCACCAGAGCCCGCGAGCCCCAGCAACCACAACCAGACCATTCATCCCTAGTGCTGTCCTTGATGGCGAAACCCAGTCGGTCGAATAGGTCACACCCCATAACGTTATCGCTCTGCCACTTGGAACATGAAGTCGTACATTGCCTCAGACTTGTAACGGACAGTCAACTCCACAGTCCCGCCAGTGCACAGTCTGCTACCACTGTAGCCAGACAATGGTGCTGGGTTACTCCTAATCATGTGGTGGGGGAAAAACTTCTTCATCGTGTCCCAATTCAGCATCGACCGCACTGCCGCCGTGTTGAGTAACAGTGGCACCTCCATGTCGTCTAACTTCACTGTACAATATGAATACCCGTTGGTACTGGGACTCACCAAGTGGATGGTTGTCAGGGGTGGGCAGGGTGATTTTCTCTGCGGGCTCACTGGGTCAGACAAACGGCACACCCTGGCGTAATGATTCAAGCGTCCACATCTGCTGCATCGTTTCTGTCTTGCCGGGCACTCTCTTACTTTATGGCAGTATGTCATGGACCCACAACCCCTGCAACTGGAGTTTCCTGGGGCAGACCTTCGGTTGGCAGCATTGGTTTCATAATCATCATCCAAGCTATCCTCATTACAGGGTCTGCAACATTAGCTGAGGTGGGCGGCTCTGGCAGTTTCTGTGACTGGCGCCAGTTTAGCTCCGAAGCTAGCTTATCTATGGCCTTCAACTGGAGAGCTAGTTTGACAGCTCTAGCTAATGTCAAGTCATTAGGCGCCGTCATTAGCTTAGCGCACAGTCCAGTGTTGCCTGTGTGCTCAGCGAATTGGTCACGCACCATCTCGTCTTCCAGCGGCCCAAAACGGCACTCGCTAGCTAGCTGCCTCAAATCAGCGACATACTGGTGGATAGGCTCACTGACACATTGGTGTCTCTGGCAAAAGCGAATTCTCCAAACAGTCACACTGTCTGGGGTGGTGAAATGATTAGCTAGTAGCTCCATGACGTCCTCATATGAGTCCGACGCGCCGAGCATCCGTAGGACCCTCTGCCCTTCAATACCCAGGTTGTGGACAAGGAGCACACGTGCCCTCACCTTATCGAGCTTCCCGAGGTCCAGCACCTTGATATATGTTTGAAAGGCCTCGGGCCAATGAGACCATGGCACTGGTGGCTCGCCCGGGAGCTCAAGGAAGGCACGGAGTGGTGTGACGCATGTCTCCATATGTTAATCCTCAGTCGCCAAATGTTATGTCCACAAACCTGGTGAAGAATGAGGCTGACAGAGACGTATCGCTGAATGTGCGTTAAGGATTTGGTAACACCGTACATCAGCTGCACCTAGCAGAGTCATCCGGCCCAAGACGAAGTCCTCATGGTGGCTGCCCCTTAATATAGGATGTGTGATGACGCAACAGGAAGGTGGCATCATCACACTGCACTTCACAATAAATCCTCACATAACAGTGGTCTTTTATTTTTTCCAGAGCTGTAGCACCAATAAAGGCTGTGAATTTGACAGTGTGCACCAGACTGTCTTTTTCTCTGTGATTTTGATACCCTTGAGCTGAGAAGCACCTGCTACAGCTATTTCTTTGGGATGAAGCGCAGAAATTCTTTTTTCTAATATTTACGGTATATGTTGGGAAAAAAAAAGTTGCATCAAGAATTGTAATCACCTCGAATTGTGAAGTGTCTAAAGATTCCCATTGTGGCCTAACCCCCACAACAGACTGGGACAGGCACAGCGCTCAGCTAGAGCAATTAACAGAACAGTGAAATGTGTGTATTAATGTCAACAGGCAGCCCCGCTTCTTCTGGCTTTTTCCGGCTCAGTACTGTGATGTTAATGTGCCATTCATGCATTGTTCATGCTTCCTGCCCTTACTGTGATCCAATGACTGATAACAATGTAGATGTGCCTTGTAACCTCTTTTGTCCTACAGCTCCGGAGCAGAGGCGAATTACGGCCAGCAATCTCCTTATTGTTATGTGTGTCTCTCAAATGCAAATGCCCATACCTACTGCTGTGAATGCCTTTCATGTATTGTCTGTAACTGGGTATATAAGCTGACTGAAATCCATGCTCATTCTCTCACTCTCACTCTGACGACTGCTTCTACTACTGCTGCTGAGAGCCTGAGGACACACACCAGCCTGCTTGCTCAGGGCTGGTGTGAGTCCCATGATGGCGGTATGATTTAATAAACCTACTTAAAACCCTCAACTCGCTGCCTTATTTTATCATCCGCCACACCCATTCCTATTTTGAATACCTTTGTAAAAGGTCTCACATTTTCTTACAGCAGTTTTGTTCTCAGTGGAAAAAAAGCAATAATAACAAGTACAGATGGGAATTGGAAACTGGTTTTAAATTTTTCTAACCACCAGAATCATACGTTGCTGATGATATCAATTCCTCTTACTGATGCTGTGGGTTTAAACACCATGTTTTTTAAAAAAAACAGCATGCGTCATGATGTCACACGCTACCGTTACCAAGCAACGCCATGATGCCGTCCCTACTGCGGGATAAGGGCGGAAGCAGATGGTAAGCTGCACGGTGGCGCAGTGGTTAGCACTGCGGCAGCACAGTTTACCCTTGGCCGGGGGATTGTGGGGATGGTGGGATCGTGGGTTCGATCCCAGCCCCCGACCAACAGTGATCTGTGTGGAGTTTGCATGTTCTCCCCGTGTTGCGTGGGTTTACTCCGGGATTTCTCCGGTTTCCTCCCACATGCCAAAAACATGCATGTTAGGTTAATTGGCTGTTCTAAATTGTCCCTAGATATTTGTTTCCTATAGGCCCTTAGAATAGAGGGTTAGTATTAATGAAAGCGCTTTGAGTGGTCTTTGTGACTAGAAAAGCGCTATATAAGTGCAGGTTAGTTAGTAGTTAGTTAGTTAGTAAGCACAAGCAGCATGGCATATGATAAACATCTCTTGACGTGGCAGCATGGGATAAAATGAAAGACTGCAATGTTTTCAACAGTCTACAAAGTGTGCCCGCACCTGATTCCCAAACAGCAGCACATCCGTTAGTGATGGTAATATTAGCTTGTTATTTTTAGTAGTATATTAGTGCAATGCTAGCAGCCTTGCAGGCTAAGTTTAATCCATTTTTTTAACTCACAAAACCCAACTAAAAATGTCTGATATTTAAATATGATCTCATTCTTTTTAGACGATGACAGCAACAGGTAGCTCTAAGGTTTTACCAACCTGCTCACTCTCACTCTCAATCTCACTGACGCTAGCTGTGTTATGTCCACAAACCTGGTGATGAATGAGGCTGGTGGAGATATAGCACTGAACACTGCTTTATTATATATCTGGCACAATACAGGTAATGCAGTACTTGGTGGCACCGTCCTGGGCAAGAGGAAGTCCTCCCGGTGACTGTGCCCCAATATAGGGTGGTGTGATGACGCAACAGGAAGGCGGCGTCATCACAGCGCAGTTCAACATAAAACCCCACATAACAAGTTGCACATGAAGCTGTGATGAAGTTTGTAGTTAAAGACTTGCATACATTCATGACTGTAAAGCAGCTGGAGTTTGGGTAGGTGGTACATGTAATAAAGGTTACAGATTAATACTGAATTGGAGTGCTTTCACACCTAAATTTGTTTAGTTTGGTCTGAATCAGTTGAGAAGGTTCGGTTCCTTTTCACACAAGCAAAAATTCAAGCGGACCAAATTGCGTTACGTTGAATCCCGCGAGACTTACGTCAGAACGTTCTCTGTTCTTATTGGTCAGATTTTTTTCGCCAGGAAAACAGGAAAGGTAAATACAGGAAGTAGGATGATTACTGTGCATTTATGCATTTCTGGGGCGAAAGTAATACAGATCCTAACATAATCTATGGAGAGTTTTCATCGCCCTGGTTATAGTTTATCACATTATGTGCATACACCACTTTCGGCAAATCATGCAGTTTGCCCGAAAGTGCATAGCCACTACGTGGAAGTCTGACTCCCAACTCCTTGTAGCATGATGGGTCTCCGGAATGAACAGTTGCATTTCACTTGAAAAGATCACATATATGCTCAGGAATGATTATAACTCTTTTGTGGAAATCTGGCAACCCTATTTGACCTATATGGACACCCTACCGACTTTTATAGTGGATAGGTTATAGAAAGGTTATTTGATTAGAATTTGTCACAGTACTAAATACTGTCTCGCCTCTTTTTTTTAGGGGTGGGTAAGTGAAGGGTGTTTGAAAGTATTTTGTGTGTTCATTAATGTTTTGTTAAATTGAAAATAAAACATTCTAAAAACAAAATCATACAGTTTGAAAATGAAGCATGGCAATAGATGGAAAATAACATGTTAATGTTCATTAATCCTCCAGAACCATGACATGCTCAGCCACAGATATCTTAGAAGATCCAGCACGTATGTACAGTGGAATAAAATATTTTACCGTTTGCTGCTGGTCCTGTTTTAGTATGGTCCCTTTCTCACCTGCAGAACCGCACCAGAGTTTGCCAGCTGATTCGAATTGAGACCACCTCTTCCAGGAGGTCTTGGTACAGTGCGATTACCGTGTTCTCACCAGACAAAATGAACAACAGTAATGGAGAAAACAAACTCAAGTTTGATTAAAACGAATTAAAGCCTGTAGGTGTGAAAGCACCCCTAGACTCTCTCAGAATGAGCAGTGTCTTGAGGTTTTATCAGCATGATAATATACAATTATTTTATGCATATGTGGGTGTATATACACTGCGCCTAAATACTGTATATCTTTTTAAAAAGCATGCAAAAATTATACCCAAGTACAGCATGTATATTTTTCTAATTGCTAAAATAACATAACTGTGCAGTTGTTTCTAATCACTTCAGCATTCCATTTATACTGCTTTTATTTATATTGCTTTTCAGCATTTAAACATAACAAATGTTACAAGGCATAAATGTCTAGTTTTACTTTTTTTTAAAAATTTTGTATAGTTTATTAATCCCAGAGGGAAATTCAGGGCATTCACGTGCATGGATGAGGCAGCCACGGTGCGGCGCCAGTCCCTTCACCATTCACACCTAGGGCCACTTTAGAGTCTCCAATCAACCTAACCTGCATGTTTTTGGCCTGTGGGAGTAAACCACAGTAAACCCATGCAGACACGGGGAGAACATGCAAACTCCACACAGAAGGGTCACCGATGGTCGGGGGTGGGATCAAACCCATGACCTTCTTGCTGTGCTGCCACAGTGCTAACCACTGTGCCACCGAGCTGCTTGGTGATACATGTCTTTTATATTTGATTTTATTATATCTTTTTAAGAGAAGAAGTATTTTTAAAGTCAAAGAATTAATAAAACTCCTGCATTGATGCTGAAATCCTGTGAAGGATTATTATATGATCATAATATTCTACTTGATAGATTAGAACACTATGTTGGACTTAATGGAACTTCGTTGCAGTGGTTTAGATCTTATTTATCTGATAGGTTCCAGTTTGTTCATGTAAATGATGAGTTTTCTTTCAGCTCAAAGCTTAGTCATGGAGTTCCACAGGGATCTGTGCTAGGCCCTACTCTTTTTAGTTTATATATGCTTCCGTTAGGCAACATTATTAGAAAGCACTGTATACATTTTCATTGTTATGCAGATGACACACAATTATACCTGTCAATGAAGCCAGATGATACTAATCAATTAGCCAAGTTAGAAGCCTGTCTTAAGGAAATCAAAGCTTGGATGACTTGTAATTTTCTGCTATTAAATTCAGATAAGACTGAAGTCATTCTTGTTGGTCCAAAAAACCTTAGAAATTCCTTTCCAAATCAAACTTTCAGTTTGGATGCAGTTACTCTTTCTCTTAATAGCTCTGTGAGGAACCTTGGAGTTATTTTTGATCAGGATTTGTCCTTCAATTCACATATTAAATTTGTTTCTAAGACTGCCTTCTATCATTTGCGTAATATTGTCAAGATTAGGAGCATCTTGTCTCAGAGTGATGCTGAGAAGCTGATCCACACTTTTGTTAGCTCGAGATTAGATTATTGTAATTCTTTATTATCAGGCTGTCCTAAAACATCTTTAAAAAGTCTTCAGCTGATCCAAAATGCTGCAGCAAGAGTTTTAACAGGTACTAGAAAGAGAGATCATATCTCTCCGGTTCTGGCCTCCCTTCATTGGCTTCCCATAGAGTTTAGAATTAAGTTTAAAATCCTTCTTCTTACTTACAAAGCTTTAAACAATCAGGCTCCTTTTTATTTAAAAGATCTGATACTACCGTATTATCCTAACAGAGCACTACGCTCCCAAAATGCAGGATTACTTGTAATACCTAGAATCTCCAAAAGTACAATGGGAGGCAGAGCCTTCAGTTATCAAGCTCCTCTCCTGTGGAATCAGCTGCCAATCTGGATTCGGGAGTCAGACTCGATCTCTGTTTTTAAGAATAGGGCTAAAACCTACCTTTTTGATATAGCCTACAGTTAGGGAGGGATCATGTGTTTCTGAACCCTCCCTTAGTTATGCTGCTAATAGGTTTAGTCAGCCGGGGGACCTCCAGTAATGCACTGGGCCTCACTCCTTTCCTCACTCTCTATGAAATATTTTTTTTTTTGCTGGTCATTAACATTTGTTTGTTCTCTCCCATAGATTGAGTCCCCATCGTGCTGTTTGCTCTCTACAAGTCTGTTCTTTTCTTCTTCTCTATCCCCTCACCCCCCAGCCAGTCGCAGCAGATGACTGCCCCTCCCTGAGCCTGGTTCTGCTGGAGGTTTCTTCCTGTTAAAAGGGAGTTTTTCCTCTCCACCGTCGCCAAGTGCTTGCTCACAGGGGATCGCCTGATTGCTGGGGTCTTTCTGCAACTGTGGGGGTCCCCCCTTCAGTTGATAGTGCTATGAGATGACTGTTGTTGTGAAATGGCGCTATATAAATAAAGTTGAATTGAATTGAAGGCCTGCCCTTTTCCCCCACATGGAAAACTGATCAAGAATTGATAAGGGGATCGATAAAGAATCAGATTAATAAGCAAAATTAACAATGCCATTGGTATTGATAAAATCTTAGCAATTCCCATCCCTAATAATGAGAAACATGTTCACATTTGAATGAGAGCGACATCTGTTAAAGTGGCAGCATAACAAAGCAGCTTGCTGACAAATTGATGTTATCTTGAGGTCTAATGCCTCTATTCAAAACAAAAGAAATGGCCCCCAACTGATGACTCAGGAAGAAAACTAAGAAATGCACAAACAGAAAAAGGAAGGCTTTGTTGCTGACGCACTAGATCACTAATACACAAAGAAAAATGATGAACTCAAACATTCAAGCGAATTTGCATGGATTCATGCCTGCACACAAAATAAACAAGCATTCAGAAACAAGTGTAGTCTGTCTTCATACATAAGCCTTACACCATTGCGGTACTAGTGTTCTGCTATGTCATGGGACACAGCACTGCCCCGAGGTCATGTTGTATCTGTGAAGGGCATCACTGACTGCTGTCTTTTTAAACCCATAGTGAATGTCTCCTCTGTGTATGTGTAACTACCTATGACAGAGCCAATTCATATGAAGTTCATGTGATTCAAAAAAGACTCCAAACATCATCAGCCAAAAACAAATGCTTCTCTTTTAAAATGCTGAGTTCAACTCTCCATGAGTTCTCTTGAGTTGAACTCACCACCAACCTGTTCATGTTTCCAATCACTTTTCCCCGCTCAGCGACACACCTGCTGAGGAAAAAACTCTGATCACTGGTGACTTTATAGTCAGAAACGTGAACCTAGAGACTCCAGCGGCCATAGTCAAATGCATTCCCGGGGCCAGAGCAGGTGACATCAAGTCAAATTTGAAAATGCTGGCTAAAAATAACTGTAAATACTCCACAATTGTTATCCACGCCGGCATTAACAACATTCGACTCTGGCAGACGGAAGTTAGAAAACTTAGTGAGGAATCGGTGTGTAACTTTGCCAAAATGATGTCTGCCTCTGTAGTATTCTCTGGGCCCCTCCCCAGTCTGACCAGTGATGACATGTTTTAGCTGTATGTCATCCTTCAACCGCTGACTGGCTGTGTGGTGTCCTGCAAATGATGTGGGCTACATAGACAATTGGAACTCATTTTGGGGAAAATCTGGTCTTATTAGATGAGACGGTGTTCATCCCACTTTGGATGGTGCATCTCTTTTATCTAACAATTTAGCATCATTTTTATCCAAATTTCCAAAACCTTGACAACTCAGAGTTGGGACCAGGAAGCAGAGTCTCAGTCTGATATGCCTCTCTGCAGCTCCTCTTCATCCGCCACCCCTCAACTTAGCCCCTGTCTTCCCCATCAGAGAATCATTGTCTGCTTCCTCCAAAGTAAATAAAAATATAATGTATAAGCATCCCAAAGTGATTAAACAAAAAGTTGGTAAAACTCAAATTAAACATGAAGCCTCTAAATTTAATGACTTGGCCTCGGTTCCTCCTCATAATTTAAAAATTAAATGTGGTTTATTAAATATTAGATCTCTAACTCCCAAGTCTCTGCTATTCCATGATCTGTTAAGTAATCATCAGATTGATTTAATATCCCTTACAGAGACTTGGTTAGGACAAGAGGATTATGTTGGTTAAAATGAATCAACTCCCTCTGGTTATTTAAACTGTCAAAATCCCAGAAGTTCTGGTCATGGAGGAGGAGTAGCGACAATTTACCATTCCAAATTAAAGTTAATGTAAAGCAAAACACATGTTATAATTCCTTTGAGGGCCTGGTCCTCAGTATTGGGCATGTTAGCAATTTTATGTTAAACCCAATTTTATTTGCCATAGTTTATCATCCACCCTCAGCCTACTCAGAGTTTTTATCCAAATTTGTTGAATTCTTAGCAGATTTAGTGCTGAAATCACACAGAATAATTATAGTAGGGGACTTTAATATACATGTAGATGTAGATAGTGATTGCCTTAATATGGCATTTAATTCAATATTAGACTCAATGGGTTGGGTTTTTTTTTTCAGAAAGTAGGAAATTCTACCCACTGTCTCCACCACACGTTGGACCTTGTTCTGACATATGGCATAGAAATAGAAAATCTGGTAGTGTCTCCTCATAACCCTGTACTGTCAGACCATTGTCTGTTAACCTTTGATTTTACTATTTCTATTTGGCTCCTAAAGAAAAATATTACCACAGTAGATGTCTCTCAGATGATGTTGTTACCAAATTTATGCAGATTGTTTCCTCTATGCCATGTGTCAACACAATGGAGATAAGCTATGGAAAGCTTGCCCCTTCTGTAATTGATAGCATGGTAGATAGTGTTACAGCTTCTCTGCATCAGACTCTAGACATGGTGGCCCCTTTAAAAAAGAAAAAGTCTAATTAGAGGTTTCTAACTCCTTGGTTCAACACAGAAACTTATAGCTTAAAACAGAAGACTCGTCAATTAGAAAGAAAATGGCACTCCACTAAATTAGATGAAATCTATTTAGCTTGGAGAAATCATCTTTTAATTTATAAAAAATCTCTTAGGAAAGCTAGAACAAGTTATTATTCCACATTAATAGAAGAGAACAAGAATAATCCCAGGTTTGTTTTCAGCACTGTAGCCAGACTGACAAAGAGTCAGGACTCTGTCAATCCTAGCATTCCCCTAGAGCAGGGGTGTCAAACTCATTCCATGGAGGGCCAAGACCCTGCATGCTTTGCTTCTACCCAGTGTCTTCAGCAGGTGTTTTCACTGATCAGCAATCAGTGGAAAGAAATTCAGTGAAATCACCTGTAGAAGTCACTGGGTGGAGGTAAAACCTGCAGGGTCTTGGCCCTCCATGGAATGAGTTTGACACCTGTGCCCTAGAGCTTACTAGTCAGGACTTTATGAACTTTTTCAATAATAAAAATTTCATCTATCAGAGATAAAATCAATCAGATTCTTCCCACCGTTAACTTAAATACATTAACTACTGCAACTCCTTCAATTGATATCTGTCTGGATGAGTTTTCTCCAACTGACCTTTTAGAATTAGATAAAACTAGAAAAGCACTTGGAGAGCGCAGACCTCCGCCAAGTGCCACAGTTTCCCCCATACAGTGTCTGTGTGTACGTTGTCAGATTCCTTGACCATGAAAACATCTGAGTAGCAATTGGATTCACAATGATAGGATTAGTGGTTCAGTAGTAAAAGCATTACCTCCTTGGCAGAGGTAATAAACTGAAGTGTTGGTGTTGTGTCCATGTCCTGCATCTGCAAACTCCCAGGCTGGGGGCGTTGCAATTGAATGAATGAATGAATTAATCTTTATTTCGAATAGATTAAGAGTACAGGTTAAAAGAAAGTGAATAATATAACAAAGGGGGTAATAAAATCCAACAAGGTGAAATTAGACAATAGCTCCTCTGATTATACAATTAAACATAAGTTATCCGAAATATGTGATGGCTGAATCCGCAGCTTATATTGCCCACCCATGTTCCATCCAAGAATTCAAAAGAAAAAACAAATGAAGTCATGACACAACTGCGTACAACCCACAGGCCAATGGGTTATGCAAGCGTTTTAGATCACTGAAAGCAGCACTGAGGGCTTCACTGATGGATGCCAATTAGGTAGACGGGTTGGCGTGGGTTTTATTCAAAATTCAAACGTTTATTTCAAACTCAGGGTTCATATTAAATGCAGAACTAAAAGGAGTAGAAAATAAATAAATAAAAGTATATACAGATCAGCAGACAGTCGGCGGTCTTGTAACAACAATAACATACAATACTGGACTCAGTATAAAATGGAACGCCACCACTTCCAAATGCTGGAGTGAAGTGTGAGTGACGAGTTGACAATTGCTGATATAAGATGATTGTTACATGGCAGCAACCTTCTCATCAAACTGTAAACATTGTTACGTATCAACTCGCCAAAAGACGGAATGTTCACAGACACAAACATCTTGCTTGCACTCGACCTTCGTGGTACATCTAATCTTTATCTTTATTGGGGTTGCGCTCCGCGGCCAAAGATGATTTGGAAACTTCCCCGGCAGAGAGCTTCTTTTTGCGGAGCTACTATGGCTGACCGGGGAATGTCTGCCAAATAATCCAGCGGCGGACAGCTGGCCGTCTGAGCTTTTGCAGCGTTGCGCAAACACAGGCACACAGCACGCTGCCGAGCAGCTCGTTTTTGCGCAGCGCCTATGGCTGGCTGGGGAATTTCTGCCAAATAATCTGGCGGCGGACAGCTGCCCGTCTCAGCTTTTGCAGCGTCGCACAAACACAGGCACGGTGGCGGGCCCAGCCCACCAGTGTTCTCCGCGTGCTTTTGTGCCTAAAACGTTGAAGAACGCGGAGATTATGTTGGTCAGACACGATGACCAGCGCCCTCCATTGCGCCTGCGCACATGTTGAAAATAGCCGTATGTCACAGTGTTAAAGAATGCTTTAAAAAATTCCTGTATCCAGACGGTGATCCGGATCATCCCCAAAATTTAATCAGTTCTTCCTTGTACCTTTTCCAACAACGCCTGAAAGTTTCATGGAAATCCGTCCAAGACTTCTTGAGTTATCTTGCTAACCAACAGACAAACAGACAGACAGACAGACAGACAAACAGACAAACACACAGACAAACCCCGGCAAAAACATTACCTCCTCCTGGCCTTTTCGGCCTGGCGGAGGTAATAATTTCCTCATCCAAGCCTTCAACTTACCTTTTAGACCCTATTACTACCAAGTTATTTGAAGAAATCTTCCCATTTATTGGTAGCTCTATTCTTCATATAATCAATTCTTCATTAACATTAGGCCATGTACCGCAGGCTTTTAAATCTGCTGTAATTAAACCCTTACTCAAAAAGCCAACGCTGGATTCAGGAGGTTTAGCTAACTATAGACCAATCTCTAATCTAACTTTCATTTCAAAAATCTTAGAAAGAGTTGTTGCTATGCAATTATTTGACCACTTGCAGGGAAATGGTTTATTTGAAGAGTTTCAATCTGGGTTTAGAATCCATCACAGTACTGAAACAGCCTTAGTGAAGGTCACTAATGACCTTCTTATCACATCTGATAATGGACTTGTTTCTATACTTGTCCTTTTAGACCTTTGTGCAGCTTTTGATACTATCAATCATAATATTCTACTAGATAGATTAGAACACCATGTTGGACTTAATGGAACTTCACTGCAGTGGTTTAGATCTTATCTATCTGATAGGTTCCACTTTGTTCGTGTCAATAATGAGTCCTCTTCCTACTCAAAGCTCAGTCACGGAGTTCCACAGGGATCTATGCTAGGCCCTATTCTTTTTAGTTTATATATGCTTCCTCTAGGCAATATTATTAGAAAGCACTGAATACATTTTCATTGTTATGCAGATGACACACAATTATACCTGTCAATGAAGCCAGATGATAGTAATCAATTAGCCAAGTTAGATACCTGTCTAAAGGAAATCAAAGCTTGGATGACTTGTAATTTCCTACTATCAAATTTAGATAAGACTGAAGTCATTCTAGTTGGTCCAAAAACCTTAGAAATACCTTTCCAAATCAAACTCTTTGTTTGGATGTAGTTACTCTTTCTCTGAATAGTTCCGTGAGGAGCCCTGGAGTTATTTTTGATCAAGATCTGTTTTTTAATTCACATGTTAAACTTGTTTCTCAGACTGCCTTCTATCATTTGCGTAATATTGCCAAGATTTGGAGCATCTTGTCTCAGAGTGATGCTGAGAAACTAATCCACGCTTTTTTTTTGCTCTAGATTAGATTATTGTAAATCTTTATTATCAGGTTGTCCTAAAACATTTTTAAAAAGTCTTCAGCTGATCCAAAATGCTGCAGCAAGAGTTTTAACAGGTACGAGAAAGAGAGACCATATCTCTCTGGTTCTGGCCTCCCTTCACTGGCTTCCCATGGAGTTTAGAATTAAGTTTAAAATCCTTCTTCTCACTTACAAAGCTCTAAATAATCAGGCCTCTTTTTATTTAAAAGATCTGATACTACCTTATTATCCTAACAGAGCACTACGCTCCCAAAATGCAGGGTTACTTGTAATATCTAGAATCCCCAAAAGTACAATGGGAGGCAGAGCCTTCAGTTGTCAAGCTCCTGTCCTGTGGAACCAGCTGCCAATCTGGATTCGGCAGTCAGACTCGATCTCTGTTTTTAAGACTAGGGTTAAAACCTTCCTTTTTGAAATAGCCTATAATTAGGGTGGGATCATGTGCCCCTGAACCTTCCCTTAGTTATGCTGCTAATAGGTTTAGACAGCCGGTGGACCTCCAACAATCCACTGGGCTTCACTCCTTTCTTCACTCTCAATGAAATATTTTTGCTGGTCATTAACATCCGTTTGTTCTCTCCCATAGATTGAGTCCCCGTTGTGCTGTTTGCCCTCTACGTGTCTGTTCTTTTCTTCTTCTTCTCCTCTATCCCCTCACCCCCCCAGCCAGTCGCAGCAGATGACTGCCCCTCCCTGAGCCTGGTTCTGCTGGAGGTTTCTTCTTGCTAAAAGGGAGTTTTTCCTCTTCACCGTCGCCAAATGCTTGCTCACAGGGGATCGCCTGATTGCTGGGGTCTTTCTGCAATTGTGGGGGTTTCCCCTACAGTTGAAAGTGCTATGAGATGACTGTTGTCGTGAAATGGCGCTATATAAATAAAGCTGAATTGAATTGAACTATGCCATTAACTATCTGCATTTTCTCCCTTTTTTAATTAACCTTTATGTCCATAACCAATGCTTCAATGATGAGGCCAAAGATGCAGTATAACGTAGCTTTATTGTAGTAACACACAGAACACGAAGGCACTCCCGTCAAGGCAGAGGCGCTGGTTGTAAAGAGACCATGCCTCTTCCGGGTAGGCCTTTTATACCCTGGGTGGCGGTGGAACCGGAAAGGTGTAGTCGTCACCTACAACATACAATAATAATAATAATCATAATTAATATATAACATTCTCCCCCCCCCGTAGAAAAGTCCAAGACACACACACCATTAAGCCCACCCAAATTTCAACCCGAATCACACACTAACAGTAAATACAATAACAGGGCCTATCCATGCACACAAATAACTAAAACTAGAGGAGGACAGGTGGACTACTGCCCCACCTCCACACAGCCAGATGGGTTATCTGCCATCTCTAATATAAAACAGTCCGCAGGACAAAATAAGCTGCCGTGTTCCTAGTATAACATGTAAAATAACCCCAAAACATATGTACAAACAAAGCCATTTCAAAACACTTAAACAATATGTGCATCCACACCCCGCTGTGCCAGTCCCCCACCCAACACCCTCACCCCACAACTCGGGCATCACCCTCACCCCACAACTCGGGCACAACTCGAGATCACATATCACACATGCAAGTTAATGCAACAATACAAACAGTGTTTTGTTTTTTTGTTTTTTTCACACACACACACACACACACACACACACACACACACACACACACACACAGAGAGGACAATCCCACAGTGAGTACGTGTGAAACATATTACCTCCATGGCTCGGGCAATACACACCTATTAACAAATTCTGCACCCCCCCCCCCCCCGATAAAAGTAGCCCACACTGTCTCTCTTTTTTTAATGAGCACTCAACCCAGCCACTTTTATGCATATACCACGTTAACACAATAACGCAGCCCTGGTAGTGCACACATTGACATTTCAAACAATAGCATGTTAATAGGTCAACCCCAAAACATATCACCCCCTTGCCACCATACAGTCTCGATGGGGAGACCACCCCCCAGAGACCTGTCTGGCAGGTCCCGACCAGAGCTTCTTCTACGCTTCGGCCCTTGAAATGAACCACGTTGGCGCCCCGACACCTCCTTCCCCTCACCGGCACGTCTCACTTTGTTGGGGTGTCTCCACGACCCATCGGACATCTGAAGATAACTGTCCTCCCGGACGGCCACCAACTGCAGCCGTCCATGATCCTCTCATCGTTTTCCCTTGCTGTGAACCCCCCTTAGCCAAGCCTCCTCCCTGGGTCGAACCATGTCAGCAACCCGCAGGGGAGCTCAACTCGGCTTCAACCGTCCATGGCATCTAGACTGGGCTTCCTGTCTGGGTCGAACCGCTCCACCGACCCCATGTGAAGCCCGACTCGGCCTCCAGTGTTGCTGTGTGACATGTCTGTCCACCGTGCCATTCGGTCCTGCCCTGCTCTCTTTCATTTTAAACACCGGCGAAGCCATTGCAGCCCCTTGCTTCTCGGTATCTCCAGGCCGACCTCCGGAAGCAGAGGGAGCCGTCCTCACAGCGCCACCCACCGTCACAGGCATTCCACCGTGCCGCCCAGTTCCCACATCCAGGGTAACTTGGGCCCTGGCACCGGAACCCTCCCCCGATAGCCCTGGGTGGTATTGGTCCTGTCCATCTCCCAGAATATTAGGCCAATCTTCGTCCCATACCGCATCATCCACCACACACGGAACCGGTCGGTCCCACAAACCACGGCCTGACCACTCCTCTCCAGCACCGCTAGTGATTGTAAAGCCCAGTCCGTAAAACAGGTCACAGCCCACCACGTTTGACCCCTTCATAGTCACCATGAACTGGATGTTTGAGACCACAGCCGATTTGTACCTCGCCGTCAGCTCCAGCGAACCCACGATGGCTAGGCTGTTACCTCTATAGCCACAATACGGCATCGACAGTCCTCTTACACGGTAATATGGGAACAAACTCCTCACAATAGGTCAGTTTAACGCAGACACTGATGTGCCCGTGTCCACTAGCAACGGCACTTCCATGGCGTCCAGCATCACGTCATAGTAAATCCACCCATCTGTGCTCGGGGAGACGGTGTGAATAACCGTAGGAGTCGTGGGTGAAGAATCCATTCTGTGTCGCCCTTCCCCTCGCTCAAACTTTTTACAGGCCCTGGCGAAATGATGTAGGAGTCCACACTTGCTGCAGCGTTTGCACCTCGCCAGACTCTCTCTCACCTTGTATTGGTGCTTGGTGGACCTGCAGCCCAAACATCTGGGTGACCCCCGGGGCGGACCTAATAATAGCGGTAGCGTAGTATTCTTTATCTTCTGCGCTGTCATCGCTACCCGGGTCCACAGCCTGCACCGCTGATTGTGAGTCAGACTGCCTCAACGTTGTTCCCTCACCAAGGTCCTTAGTTTATCTGCTGCTTCGTACTGTTGAGCTATCTCCACAGCTGCAGTCAACGTCAGTTCATCAGAGTGCGTGAGGAGCCTAAACTGTGCCGCAGAACATAGTGTGTGCTCCGCCAACTGATTGCGGACCATTTCTTTCTCCAAAGCCCCGAATTGGCACTCTCCAGCCATCTGGTGCAGGTCTGCAATGTACCGTTGCACCAACTCTCCCAGCCACTGGCGTCGCTGTCGGAACTGGATCCGCTGGACGATGACATTCTCAGGAGCACGAAAGTAGTGCGCCATTAACTCAACCACGTCCTCAAAACTATCACTCTCTCCCAATGTGCTGAGAATACGTTGCCCTTCCCTGCTGAGATTATGGACCAGTATCGCTCGTGCACGTAGTTTCTCCAATTAGCTGAGGTTCATTGCCACCAAGTAATTTTGGAACACTGCAAACCACTTTGCCCAGGGAACTGGCGGCGTGCCTGGGAGCTCCAAAAATGGCCCAATACTAGAAACTCCCCTCTCCATAACTTTATCCTCGTCGCCAAATGTTATGTCCATAACCAGTGCTCCAATGATGAGGCCGAAGGTGCAGTATAACATACAGTAGCTTTATTGTAGTAACTCACAGAACACAAAGGCGCTCCCGTCAAGGCAGAGGCGCTGGTCATAAAGACACTGTGCCTCTTCCAGGTAGGCCTTTTATATCCTGGGTGGTGGTGGAACCGGAAAGGTGTAGCCGTCACCCACAACATACAATTACAATAATCATAATTAATATATAACATTAACAACCCTTTAAAAAACTTGGATTTTTACTGTATGCAAGTTGCAGTACACATTGTGAAGAAGAAGAAGAAGAAGAAGAAGAAGAAGAAGAAGAAGAAGAAGAAGAAGAAGCATACAGTGATCATTATTGGTGCTGATTCCTGTCTCCAGCAATAACACAGTGAATTCATTAACTGCTGAGATTATCAAAGTGAATATAAATTTGTGGACATGCAGGTTGGTATTTGTCCCTCTTTTGAGTAAAGGATGCCCCCTATCAGCTTTAACACATTATTTCAAATAAGGTAAAAATGTGTATTTCAAGAGGACTGCTGTGTCTAATGAGTTGGAGGTATTTCTAGCTGACCCAAATATTTTGGGCTTCTAGATACACTATAAAAGCTGTACACAGAGATTAAAGCAAAATAAAATAAAAATCTTTTGATCCAAAATTTTTCCCAGGTCAACTCATATCCACTGCTGTTGTGTCAAGGACTGTTTCCCTGTCAGCTCTGTTTCTTCTCCAGCTCCACCCCCTCCAAACAACCACAAAAGCAGCAGCTCACAGTGCTGCAATAACAAGTCAATTAATCAACTAGTCAATCGACAGAAAATTTCACAACAAATTTAATAATCAGCTATTCGCTAATGCACCCTTTTCCAGTAAATATTCTAAAATATTATTGTTTCAGGTTCTTAAACAGGAAAATATATCACTTTTCTTGTTTTTGCATTACAAGCTGAATAATATTTATTTTTGTGATACTTATTTGACAAAACAACACATTTGATGAGCTTGAGCTCTAGGGTATTGTGATGGACCTTGTTCACTTAAAAAAAATGATAGATCAAATGATAAGTTGAATAATTAAAAAGAATCAAGAGTTTAATCAGTAACAAAAATAATCATTAGTTGCAGCTCTACTTGCTTACCAAAAACTCATTCCAGACATCCTGTGTCTTACCACAGAGCTACTACAGAAAGTGTGAAGGAAAAAAAGCAGTAGATTCTAGATGTTAAATGCAGTTTTCATGGTTGCATACAGCGGGTTAAAAAGATATAACTTGTTTTTATATACATAGTTCCATACAAACAAAACCAACCGCAGTAATAGATAAGTTAATGTACTGTACATCACTATCACAATAGTGACTGTTTTTACTTTGAAACATTTTTGCTCCCTCTAATGTAATCTATACTGGCAGGTGCAGCTCAAAAATTTAGACTATCATGAAAAATTTATTTTCTTCATAAGTGAATATATCTTCTATTCATTGCACAGGAAGTGAAGTATTTCAGGCCTTTTTGGTTTGAATTTTGATTCATTATGACTTGCAGCTTTTTGACTCTTAATTTATTGCTAATATCATGGGGAAAAACAAGACAATGATTAAATATTTCTGGAGCCACAAAACAAAAAATGATTATTTCAAGAAAATAAAATTATAAATTCAGAGGATTGCAAAAGATGCAATCATCTGTTTAAGAACTTCCATTCACAAAATGGTAAAAAAAAAATACCTGACCACATTACAAATTGTTTTGCTCAAATATTTGGACTTAAGGTACTTAAAAATAAAGATTGCATCTAAATATCTGACTCTGGCTGTATTTATTCAGTGTGTAGGTATATGGTTACAATTTTGCCAATTTTTAAAAAAAAAAAAAAAATTGTGTTTGTTGGTGAATGGTTTTCAAATATCAACAGCACATTCAATGACTTTTTTAATCTGAAAAATATTATCCACCTCTCACTTTCAGCAGTGATCCCAGAGCTTTGGTCCATGATATCTTAATAGCGACTGCAGTTTAAATTCATTTAGAGAAGTGACTTTTCATACCAGTCATTTTTTTCTTCCCAAAACTCCTTCTTTATCTCCATTGATATACAATAATTTATATCCTTTGCCTATTCTCTGGTCTAAGTATTTAATTGGAAACAAAATATTAGATTGACTTTTTCTACATACATACAGTTCCAAGTGATTTATTTTGTGATACAGCAGCCTATTGTTTATTCTAACTTTGAAGCATAAGTTTAATTGTAAACCGCTGAAGCTGATTTAAAGTACCTTTTCCACTATTGTCAGTTTGGCCCAGTTCGGTACGGTGGGGCGTAACGTCATGAGAGTGGCGTTTGAGGCTGAATTGACATAATCTCGAGACACCATTTGCAAAGATTCGTCCGTGAGCCAGCAAGCAAGCAATATAATATAAACAACAACAATAGAATGGCTTCACAGAAATCAGACCCACTGAAATCAACACCGCGGTCCAGCAGAGTTTTCTGTGCATTTCGGCTGATGAGAGAATCCAGAGGGAAGTAGACGGAGCCACCCAAACTGAATGTACAGCTGCCGAAGCACCCAACTTCAGCAGTTGAAGCTGTGATATTAGGATATAGAGGACGGTGAGTGATGTGATATGATGTGATATGATTTTTTTTTTTTTGTACTTATTTTGTACATGTAGGTAAATTTGTTTTGCAGTCTGGTGACAAGCCACCAGCTGTCGGTCGCTGCGTGCGCAAGCGCCCAGTATCCCTAACCTGCATGTTTTTAGCATGTGGGAGGAAACCGGAGAAATCCCGGAGTAAACCCACGCAACACGGGGAGAACATGCAAACTCCACACAGATCACTGTTGGCCGGGGGCAGGGATCGAACCCACGATCTCATGAGCCCCGCGATCCCCCGGCCGAGGGTAAAACTGTGCTGCCGCAAAGCTAACCACTGCGCCACCGTGCAGCCCGGTGATGCGGTATTATGCATTTTTTACATTATTTATCCCAGTAGTGGAAAGTTCACTTTGAACAGACAACAACGTTGTTGCTTGTGTTCAAACGATAAGCTAGCTCGTTAGCCATCGATGCTAAGTCTGTCCTTGTATTTAGCGCTTGTGTCGACAGTATCTGATGAAATAAGCTAGTTGTAATCCTGGTTAAAAAGGTGTTTTTTACATGTTGCACTTTCGTGCTGTGCATGTACTTAAGTTGGGTGTATTTTCGTTGTAGAGTCCGACCAGGATCTGCTCTGACAATGGCTACGTTTGGCAGTACACAGAAATGTGTTATGACTGGTAAGTTGCACATCTTGTTATTTATAGTCAAATCTTTTGCTTTTTAAGTTAAAGCATAGGTCAAGTGTTAAATTTAAAGTAGCACAATTTCCACTTAATATGAAAGGGGCTGAACTGAGGTTTATTTGATTGTGTGAATATTAATTACAGATTAATTGAAATTGAAAATGAATGGCACATCCAACAGCAGCCACTGTAAAATATACCACTTGTTTATTTATTTTTTTAATCAGATCACTTCTGTGATTCTTTATGAGTTATAGTCATAATAGTGTATCTTGCACTTTGGGGAATGGGAGCTGTTCAGTCACCATTACAATTTAGTTTATATGTGTAGTTTATAGTCTTTCGTCAATAAACTCATGCAGTAACAGGACACATTACAAATATTTGAGACCCATTGTAGTGCTTCATTTTATATTTTAGCAATACAAGCACAAAACACCGCCCACACTTGAAACCAGGGCAACACAGCGGTGACAGAGTGGTGGCTAAACTTTTATTGATAACAATGTGGAGAATGTGTTCAAGGATGAGGCTGAGTTTGTTCCTCAGATTCAGCTTTATTCATAGAGCACATCTCCAACAAATCTCAAAGCAAAATAAGAGGACGTTTTCATCACACATCAGGGGTTTTATACCCCGGGCACGAAACAGCATTCACATGGTGTTTAATCAAACATACAGTCACAAAGTAACCCCTTTGATCTCACGCCATTGTCTTCTAGTCTCTGTGGCCCGGAAATCTTCCTCGGTTGTCTCCTGGAGACAAAGGGCGAATCTCACCCTCCTCTGCTGAATCCCAGAGTCTCAGTCCTCTTTGTTCCATGAGACGTGAAGCACACAATACACATACAGCAACACAATTGTGGGGAATATGTAACCAACATATGCGCCACAAGACCCCCCCCCCCCAACGTCTAAATGGGACAAACATAATCAGAGACACATGACATCATAACATCACTACACATCAATCCACCAGTTGCTTAGCTCTCAATCTCCTGCCGTATCTGCTGAAAGCCGGCTTTGCTGCTGTCTGCACCTGTGGATTAGAACTGTTAGTCAATCTCTGTGGGAGTCCTGTAGAATGCCCTCTAGGGGGTCTACTGCGACGGGGGGCTCTCCCCAACTGCACCTCTTCATCCGACAAAAGAAAAGCGGGTTTGAGTCTGTTAATACCAATCAATTCTTTTCTGCCTCCCAAATCTAGCAAAAAATGCTTCTCTCCTGTTTCCAGCACCTTGAACGGCCCATCGTAAGGCGGGCGCAGGCTGGGGCGACAAGCATCATGTCTCACAAAAACAAACTCCGCATTTTTTAAAGCCTTCGGCACAAAAACACGTGGGAAACTGTGATGAACCGGGCCAGGAAGCGTGTTTGATCCTGTGTCGCTCTGCAACAGCTGAGCGGGGGGGGGGGCAATTTGGGGCAGGATTATCGGGGAGAAATTCCCCTGGCAAACGGAGAGGCCGTGCAAAAACTAATTCCGCTGGAGAGGCTTGCAAATCCTCGTTAGGTGCAGAACGCAACCCCAATAAGACCCATGGTAACTTGTCAACCCAATTTGTATCCGTAAGTGACACTCTGAGGGCCGCTTTCAATGACCTGTGGAAACTCTCGCATAAACCGTTAGCCTGGGGGTTGTACACGGTGGTGCGGTGGATCTTTACCCCTAGGCTGCGGGCCATCGACGACCAGAGTTCGGAGACAAATTGAGGACCCCTGTCTGACGTTATGTCTGATGGGACTCCAAAACGCGCTACCCAAGCTGTTAAAAACGCGCGTGACACTTCTTCTGCTGTGGTTGACGCCAGAGGGACCGCTTCTGGCCAACGCGTGGTGCGATCCACCATCGTCAAAAGATGTGTGTGCCCCTGCGACGACGGGAGGGGGCCTACAAAATCGACATGCACATGATCAAAGCGCTTAGCAGGGATGTGAAAAGGCTCCAAAGGAGCTTTAGTGTGCTTGTGTATTTTGGCTCGCTGACACGCTACGCAGGCTGTCGCCCATTCCTTGACCTGTCTGCGCAACCCCGGCCATACAAATTTCTCCCCCACCATCTTGACCGATGCGCGCACCCCCGGGTGCGCCAGAGAATGGATCGAGTCAAAAACGCGGCGGCGCCACTCAGCAGGCACCACGGGGCGCGGCCGTCCCGTGGAGACATCGCAGATTAGGGGGGGCATACCCATTTGCAGCACCCTGTGCTCAAGCCTTAACCCTGTTGGTCCAGACTGGAGCGCGCGCACGTCCGCATCGTTAACCTGCTCCGCGGCCATGGCTGCATAACCTAACCCCACGCGGACCGGGGCCCCGCACGCTCCCGGGTCGCTACCCTGGCCCACGGCCATGGCTGCAGAGTCTGTCCTCACGTGGTCTGGTGCTGGCACAGCACGCGAGAGGCAGTCTGCCACTACATTATGTTTACCTGCGACATGCTGGATATCGGTGGTGAACTCTGATATTGCGGCCAGCTGTCTTTGCTGCCGGCCCGACCAAGGTTCAGAAATCTTGGCCATCGCAAAAGTCAGCGGTTTGTGGTCCACGAATGCGGTGAAACGGCGCCCTTCCAGCCAGAACTGGAAATGGCGGATGGCTAAGTGTAGGGCCAACAACTCCCTGTCGAACGCGCTGTATTTTCGCTCGCTATCGCGCAAGGTTTTGCTGAAAAATGCGAGCGGTTGCCAGGTCCCCGCTACCCACTGTTCAACGACCGCCCCTACCGCTAAATCAGACGCGTCAGTGGTGAGGGCCATGCGGGCTGCTGGAACTGGGTGTGCCAACAAAACCGTGTCTGCCAGCGCTGTTTTGACTTGAGAGAATGCGCGCTCCCGCTCAGGAGACCATTCGATTTTATTTGAGGGCTTTTGTTTTTTCAGTGCCGCGTACAATGGTTGCATGAGCCGCGCTGCACTTGGGAGGAAACGGTTATAAAAATTAACCATTCCCAAAAACTCCTGTAACGCTTTGACCGTTTGAGGTTGGGGAAAATTTGTTATTGCGCGCACTTTATCGGGGAGAGGGACCGCACCTTCTGGCGAAACGCGATGCCCCAAAAAATCAATCTGCGCTACCCCAAACTGGCACTTCGCTGGGTTAATTATTAACCCGTGCTCTGCCAGCCTCCGGAAAACTGCCGTGAGGTGGTTTTCGTGTTCGTCTTCGGACGTGCTGGCTACTAAAATGTCATCCAAGTAGACGAACACGAAAGGGAGGTCGCGCAGCACCGCGTCCATCATGCGTTGGAACGTCTGCGCGGCCCCCTTGAGTCCAAAAGGCATGCGCAAAAACTCAAAAAGCCCGAAAGGAGTTATTACCGCTGTTTTGGGTATGTCCTGGGTGCGCACTGGAACCTGATGGTAGCCGCGCACTAAATCTATTTTAGAAAAAATGCATGCTCCCGCCAAATGAACTGAAAAATCTTGAATGTGTGGGATCGGGTAGCGGTCGTGTGCGGTGGCGTTATTCAACCTGCGGAAATCACCGCAAGGTCACCACGAGCCATCAGTTTTTGGGACCATGTGCAATGGTGAAGCCCAGGGGCTTTTCGAACGTCTGATGATGCCCAGTTTTTCCAGGTTGGCAAACTCCTCGCGCGCTATGGTCAGTTTAGCTGAGTCCAGGCGCCGAGCTTTTGCAAAAACGGGCGGCCCGGTGGTAGTGATATAATGCTCCACCCCATGTTTGGCCACTGTCGTCGAAAACGTTGGGACTGTTAGTGCTGGAAACTGGGTGAGGATTGCGTGGAACTTACCACCCGCAGTAGTGACGTTGGCTTGTGCAGTTTGCGGTGCCACTCGTGCTGTGCAGGGAATAGAGTGAAAAGACAGTGCATTAACTAGACGTCTATTAGCAAGATCAACCAATAAACCATGTGAGCACAGGAAATCAGCCCCTAACATGTTGAAACTGACTGCAGCTACCACAAAAGTCCACTCAAATGAATGACCCTGCAAAGACAGAAGCAGAGTCCTCTCACTGAAGGTCTTAATCGCTGAGCCGTTCGCTGCTGACACTGACACCCGGGGAACTTGGGACGGCATCAGCCGGTCCGCGTAGGAAGGCGTGATGAAGCTCATCTGGGAGCCTGTGTCCACGAGGAATCGTTTCCCCGAACGTGCATCCGTCAGGTAAAGCAGCTTGTTCTCTTCCCTGAGGGCCGCAGCCACTACCGACCCTCGGTCTTGGCGTTTCCCGAACACTTGAAGTGGCACGGCGGGAGGCACTTGAGTGCCCTCTCTGCAAAACGGCGATGATAGAAGCACATGACGTTGCCCGCTCCGTGTCGCTTGGTGCTGACTGCTGCCGTCGTCGGCGCATCTGGTGCTGCAACCACTGGCCCCATGCCGTCTCCGGGCGTCGCTCCTAGCTCCGCTTCTGCAGCCGAAACTGCGCTCCGCTTGTGGGCGTCGACGAGTCGCTGCGCCTCCTTGCTCAACCCGTGGTAGTCTCGCTTGGCCAACCGGGGTGAATCTGCCAGGGTAACTCTCACCGCTGGCGGCAGGGTGGGCGAAGATAAATTCGCAGTCCTCGGAGTCTTTCAGCCTCAGCATTTTGACCATCTGGTCTACGGGTCTGTCGTTCTCCGACTCTGTCAACGCCAGGAGCCCCTCTGCTCGCTGTTGCACGGAGGGGGTGAAATGACTGATAAGCGCAGCTTTCAAGGCGCCGTATTTGTCTCTGTCCGGTGGGTGGTTGACCAGATCTTTCACCCTCTGAACTGTGTGGCTATCCAGCTTCACCACAACATGGTAGAATCTCGTGTCATCCTTCGAGATTCTCCAGAGGTTGAACTGCGCCTCGACCGCGCTAAACCAGGAGCGCGGGCTATGCTGCCAGAAATCAGGCAGCCGGAGTGTGGAGGCAGCCATCAGGCTGGCTTCTGCCGAGCCCCGCTCGGGAGAATTATTTCTGCTCATTCTGAGTCGTAAGGTCACTAGTGTGGAGAATGTGTTCAAGGATGAGGCTGAGTTTGTTCCTCAGATTCAGCTTTATTCATAGAACACATCTCCAACAAATCTCAAAGCAAAATAAGAGGACGTTTTCATCACACATCAGGGGTTTTATACCCCGGGCACGAAACAGCAGTCACATGGTGTTTAATCAAACATACATCACAAAGTAACCCCTTTGATCTCATGCCATTGTCTTCTAGTCTCTGTGGCCCGGAAATCTTCCCCGGTCGTCTCCTGGAGACAAAGGGCGAATCTCACACTCCTCTGCTGAATCCCAGAGTCTCAGTACTCTTTGTTCCATGAGACGTGAAGCACACAATACACATACAGCAACACATTTGTGGGGAATATGTAACCAACATATGCGCCACAACAAGTTTATTTCTCAAATGTGTTTTAAACTTGCTTTCTTTACTTTACTTTCCACCCATTTCTGTCTTTCATCTAGGCAAGAAGAAAATGATCCACCCAAACTGGACCTTGTGTCACTATTTACAGAGATGCAGGCTGAAGATCTGCTGAACCGGGACCAGTGTGAGCGGCACATCCAGTTGCTTCTCAGTGAGGCAGCATGGCTGGCGTGTGTGGCCCATTCTAATTTCTTTTTTTTTTTTTTTACAGTTTGAATTTTGCACATTCTAAATAATCTGGAATTTGCTGCTGATTGAAATAAACAATTTAGTGACTTATGTGTTTGCATCATGATTTTCTATTTTGTCTGTTTAGACAACAGTGGGAAAAGAGTCAACAGTACAAACCATTTATCAGTGACTTTGAAAATAATGGCTCATTTTTAAGAAAAAGTAACCAAAAACAATTATTTTACTTACTGAAGACTGTATTGTTGGATGTGTCAGTGCAGAAGACAATGCACACTTTATAGTGATAATACCAGTGTATGGAGGAATTCTGGGCCATATTAGCATCTGGATTTCCTAATAATGGGTTAGGGAAGGGGTGTCCAACCATGTGCCATAGAGGGCCAAGACCCTGCAGACTTTACCTCCAACCAGTGTCTTCAACAGCAGATTCCACTGAATTTCTTCCACTGATTGCTGATCAGTGAAAACACCTGCTGAAGAGACTGGGTAGAAGAGAAGAACCTGCAGGGTGTCTTGGCCCTCCATGGCACATGAATGGACACCCCTGAGTTAGGGTTTAATGAGATTTAACATTTTAACGCAAACTGCTTTATGTTTCAATATTCTGTTAGCAGACTTAAACCAAACCATAAGTGATTTCTCAAACTGCTGGATTGTTCTTAGACAGCTTTTCTAATCTTTTAGTATTTAATTTGTGTCACTTGTGGTAACCTTCACACATAAAACAAGAGAGACACATCTGCAAAAACTACAAAGGTTTATTGTCAAAATTCCCAGTGCCATACTACATGAATACATGCATAGTTCACTGTTGATGCAGAGAATATATATACAGTATCTACATGTAGTCAGCAATACTCGCCAATTTTATTTATCCAGTTAATCCATGCATTTCTCCATGTAACCTTGTGACTGTGTTGTTTTAATTGCTTTTAATCCTAGATCCAGTTTGTTCTGTCTTAAAATGCATCATAATTGTTAAATATATCTTATTATACCTAACTCAGTACTGTTTACCTGTTGAAATATATATATTTTATGGCTCATATACTACAATAGGGCACCTGGCGATCAAGTTTGACAGCTGATCATGTTTTGCCACGATACCATCAGCTAGAGCAGGTAAATCCCATGATGTCTCAACAGTCTCTCCATGATTTTGACACAGATCAGAGCAATTTTTTTTCCACAGGAAGCTAAACATTTCTACAGGCATTCTGCAGTTCTGTAACCACTTCGCGTTCATGAAACTGGGGTGACATCACTGGGAGCCTGTGTTGAACATCCAGACCCACGGTTTGAAGCGATAATTTTTCTATAAGAGAGCTATCTGAAACACATACACAGAGAATACACATTTTAGTACCTAATAGCAATAATTTGCCGACATTACAATGTCGTACAGCGGACTTAACGCAAAGTAGCATTAGCAATCATTAGCTTACCTTCATATGTGATGTAGTTTGTGTCCTCATGTCTTCTGCTTTATACTGCTCTATATAGTTTCCTAAATGCTCCAGTACTTTTCCAGAGTGTGTCGTCTCACCGCCTATAGCCTTCTGTTCTCCTTTTTTGGCTTCACTCTGGCAAAAAAAAAAGCCAGAGAACACAAACGCCTCGTATCCTGCCATCTTGTGTTTTGCCTGCGTCGCTTGTTTTACGTAACGTTACGCTTGTTTTACGCCCGTTACGCTTGTTTTACCTAACAGGAGGGTTGTGCCGCATCCCTGTATCGAATCCCACCCACATCAAGTGGTACTCTCGGTGTAATGGAAACACAAGCGGACCGAACTGAACTGTACTGTACCGTACTGGACCGGGCCAAACTGACACTAGTGGAAAAGGGCCAAAAGATTCCCTCCATTAGACAGTGAAAAAAAACCCAACCCATCTTGTGGGCTGCAGCAGTAGCGCTAGCTGCTGAACTAATGTTATATACAGGCACTGATAAATCAATAGCAAGAAAATATGCATCATTTGACAGAGACGCTGCACAGTTTTTGTCCATTGCTCATGAGTCCCTTAAGCAGCATTAGCTAACAAGCTAGCAGCTTGCAAAGAACAGAAAACGTTGAAAACTTCCAAAACATACAGCATTCACCTCTACATCAGTCAATCAACATTTTCTCTTCTCTCCTTCCCCTTCTTTAAACTCTGTTTACAAAATATATTTCTACAAAATGTCAGAAAAACCTTTAGCTGTAAAGTTGTTGTTTTAAAGACACACTCCAGTTGATATAAATCCCCTATAAAAATAAATCTACGTTGTCTAAAATTGTATTTTATCCCCTTTTATCTACAAAAAAAACCTCTCACAGTTTCATGTTAAAATCTTTTCACTTTTCCTCTGCCTTCACATGCCAGGATCTGTGACTAGACCCACTCACATCCCACAAGGCTAACAGTGGCTAATGCTGTATTAAACAGAATAAATCTGACATATTGTTCGGCCCAGGAAACACGCACGCAGGCTCAGGCAGATTTGAAAGCTTTATTCAACAATAATGTTTCGTGTATGAATGCGTGCGTGAGAGATGAGAGTGTGATGTGGGTGGAGGATGCAGGTCAGGACAGAGCAGCACGCCGTGCGGCCAGGCAGCCCTATAAACAAGAGGAGAGGAGGGATTAGCTGGGCAACCACACAGGAGCGTGACAGAGTTCTATGCTTACTTGTAGTGACGTGGTGGCTGGCGTTGGCAAGGTCCCAAGCCTGGGAGACAGCGTCCTGCTGTGCATCCGGGATGATGCGGCAAGGTAGAGGAGCGGCGAGACGAGGGGGAGTGAGTCCACCGCCGAGAGATCCACCTGTGCACAGGGGAAGGCTGACAGGAGAAGGTAAGGAAATAACAGACAGCTTACGTGTCTTGAAGAGTAGTCAGCAGGCCTGGAGGAAAGGATGTTGCTGTGAGTTGACTATGCAGGGAGCAGCTCAGGGCAGGATGGAATAAATAGCTGCGCACTAACGAGGAGCAGGTGTGCGCGCAGCTGAGGTGGAAGCCCGTGAGCTGCGGGTGATGACAGTACCCCCCCCCCCCCTACCAGCGCCTCCTGGCGCTGTCTTACCTGGGTGTGTCCGGTGAATCTCCGCGATGAGGTCCCGATCCAACTCCCACGAAGAGCGCACCCAGGATCTCCACTCCAGACCATAACCTTCCCAATCCACCAGATATTGCAGCCCACGACCCCGACGCCGGGAGTCCAGGATGGCAGTAACACCCCAAGCTGGGTCACCGTCGATCATCCTAGGTGCAGGAGGGGACCTAGGAGGAGGGCAGAGTGAATTGGAAAGGACAGGCTTGATCTTGGAAACGTGGAAAGTGGGACACACACGAAGGGAGGGGGGGGAGGGCCAAACGCACAGCCACCGGGTTGATGATTTTAGAAATCACGAAGGGGCCGAGAAACCTCGGTGCCAATTTCTTCTTCTCACCCTTCAGGTTGATGTCCTGGGACAAAAGCCAAACCCGCTGACCCACCTGGTAGACAGGAGCCGGCCTTCTGTGGCGATTGGCGGTGGAGCTGTTGCGCGCCGCTGTGCGTAAAAGCGCGTCCTTGGTTTTGGTCCACACGCTCCGGCAGCGCCTGATGTGCGCCTGGATGGAAGGGACAGCTAGCTCACCCTCCTGCTCAGGAAAAACAGGGGGATCGTACCCCAAGCACGCTTCAAAAGGCGACACCCCAGTAGCAGAGGACCGGGCTGAGTTATGGGCGTATTCCACCCAGGTCAGGTAGGAGCTCCAGGACGAAGGGTTAGAGGATGTTACGCAGCGCAGGGCGGCCTCCAACTCCTGGTTCGTGCGCTCGCACTGCCCGTTAGACTGGGGGTGGTAACCAGAGGAGAGACTGACTGTAGCCCCCAAGGCGTTGCAAAAGCTCCTCCAAACCTGGGAGACAAACTGCGGGCCCCGGTCCGAGACCACGTCCAGCGGGATCCCATGCAGCCTGACGACATGCTGGACCAGAAGATCGGCCGTCTCATGTGCCGAAGGGAGACCCCGAAGAGGCACGAAATGGGCGGCTTTGGAGAATCTGTCCACAATAGTCAGAACCATGTCATAGGTGTTAGAGACAGGGATCCTGGTGACGAAGTCAAGGGCAATATATGACCAGGGCCTGCCCGGGACCGGCAGGGGCTGGAGTAGACCCACAGGTGGAGAGTTCTGGGACTTGCCGGTAGCGCACTGGGGACAGGCCCGGACATAGTTGGTCACGTCCTTCTGGAGACCCGGCCACCAAAACGAGCGTTGCAGCCAACTCACCAGGTGGGTGATGCCAGGGTGACGGGAGAGTTTGGAGGTATGGGCCCAGTGAATCACTTCACCTCGAACCGCCGAAGGAACATAGAGCCTCCTCTCCGGCCCCCCACCAGGATCCGGCTCCGCCTCCTGAGCCTTCAGAATCTTGTCCTTGATGGACCAGGCAATCGCCCCCACGACGCACGAATCGGGCAGGATGGTATGTTCGGACTTCTCCGGACCTTCTGGGGCAAATTGTCTGGTCAGGGTGTCGGGCAACCCATTCTTCGAGCCTGGATGATACGTGATGGTAAAATGGAAGCGAGCAAAAAATAGAGACCAGCGCGCCTGGCGGGCATTCAGGCGCCTCGCTGACCCCAAGTACTCGAGATTTTTATGGTCCGTCCAGACCACAAAGGGCTGGGCTGCTCCCTCTAACCAGTGACGCCATTCTTGTAGTGCGAGCTTGACGGCGAGGAGCTCCCTGTCGCCGACGTCATAGTTGCGCTCTGCCGCTGATAGCTTCCTGGAGAAGAAGGCGCAGGGCCGCTTGACACCATCCACCGGTGAGCGCTGGGAGAGCACCGCCCCCACCAGACACTGAAGCGTGGGATCAACCTAGGTCAGGACCCAGGAGGACAAGAACTCCACCTGGAGAGTCTTGAAGGCGGTGGCCGCTTCCTCAGACCACTGAAAGGGCACCTTCGATGACATGAGGCGGGTCAGGGGGGAGACGATGGCGCTGTAGTTGGGAACAAAGCGCCGGTAGAAGTTTGCGAATCCAATGAACTGCTGCACCTGCTTCCTGGATCACGGATCACGGATCACTGGACTTAATGACTACAGACCTGTAGCGCTCACCTCTGTAGTCATGAAGTCCTTTGAGCGCCTGGTCCTGTCCCACCTCAAGTCCATCACCACCCCTCTCCTGGACCCGCTGCAGTTTGCCTACCGAGCCAACAGGTCTGTAGACGATGCAGTCAACCTGGCCCTCCACTCCATCCTGCAGCACCTGGACTCCCCGGGAACCTACGCCAGGATCCTGTTTGTGGACTTCAGCTCCGCATTCAACACCATCCGCCCCGCTCTGCTCCGGGACAAGCTGTCCCTGCTCAACGTGCCTGACTCCCTCTGCAGGTGGATCATCGACTTCCTGACGGACCGGAGGCAGCATGTGCGGCTGGGAAAGACTGTCTCAGACTATACTAGCATCAGCACCGGATCACCCCAGGGCTGTGTACTTTCCCCCCTACTCTTCTCCCTTTACACCAACTCCTGCACCTCCAGCCACCAGTCTGTCAAGTTGATCAAGTTTGCGGACGACACCACCCTCATCGGGCTCATCTCCAACGGCGACGAGTCCGCCTACAGGAGAGAGGTGGCCCAGCTGGCGTCCTGGTGCAGCAATAACAACCTGCAGCTGAACGCTCTGAAGACAGTGGAGATGATTGTAGACTTCAGGAAAGTCACTACTCCTCTGCCCCCCCTCACCCTCTCAGGCTCTCCCATCACCACTGCTGATTCCTTCCGCTTCCTAGGCACTACCATCACCAGGGACCTCAAATGGGAGCTGACCATCAGCTCACTCATCAAAAAAGCCCAGCAGAGGATGTTCTTCCTGCGGCAGCTGAGGAAGCTCAAGCTACCCACCAAGATGTTAGTGCAGTTCTACACAGCCATCATCGAGTCCATCCTCACCACCTCCATAACCGTGTGGTACGCAGGAGCCACTGCCAGGGACAGACTAAGGCTGCAGCGCGTCATGCGCACTGCTGAGAAGGTGATCGGCTGCAAGCTCCCATCTCTCCAGGATCTGTACATCTCCAGGACCCGGAGGCGTGCTGGCCGGATCATAGCCGATCCCTCACACCCTGGTCACGTACTGTTTGCCCCCCTCCCCTCTGGTAGAAGACTTCGGTCCATCCAGACTAAAACCTCCCGTCACATGAACAGCTTCTTCCCCTCTGCCATTAGACTGCTGAACACTAAGTGACTCTCGTGCACCATGTACAGCAGCTCAACCAGACTCATGTCAATCATCACTGTTTTCGTCCTGCATTACCGACTGCACTATATAGTTCTCCACAGTATCTGCTGCTGGCTAATATATATTTTAACTGTTGACCAGTATCACTTAATCTTATCCTACACTTTATTACATGTATAGTTTATTTCTCTTATCTTATCATGTTTAATGTTGCAGCATTGTACCGAGACAAATTCCTAGTTTGTGTACTACATGAACAATGGCAATAAACCTGATTCTGATTCTGATTCTGATTCTGATTCTGATTCTGGAGGTAGGCGTGAGCCACTCGACCACCGTTTTAACCTTAGAGGGGTTGGGGAGGATCTGATTATGAGAGATAACGAACCCCAGGAAGGAGGTGGTCCGGGCGTAGAATTCGCACTTCTCGGCCTTTATGAACAAGCGATTCTCCAGCAGACGTTGCAGGACCCGCCTCACATGGGCCTGGTGCTCCTCCCGTGACCTGGAGAAGATGAGTATGTCATCGAGATAAACAAAGACGAATACTCCCAGGAAGTCCCGCAGAACGTCGTTAATGAGACGCTGGAAGACGGCAGGTGCGTTGGTGAGCCCGAACGGCATCACGAGATATTCGAAGTGGCCGCTGGGTGTCCTAAAGGCCGTCTTCCATTCGTCTCCCTCCCGGATCCTAACGAGATGGTAAGTGCTGCGGAGGTCAAGCTTGGTGAACCAGGTCACCCCCTGGAGGGAGTGGAAAGCAGTGTTCATGAGCGGCAGTGTGTAGCGGTCCTTTATAGTGATGTCATTTAGCGCTCTGAAGTCGATACAGGGGCGTAGGGACCCATCCTTCTTACCCACGAAGAAGAAACCCATGCCAAGCGGGGACGAGGAGGGGCGGATGAGCCCAGCGCTGAGCGACTCCTTAATATAGGTGTCCATCACCTCGCGTTCCGGTGCAGAGAGACTGTATAGGCGGCCAGACGGCAGGGGGGCCCCCGGGCAGAGGTTAATCGCACAGTCGTATGGTCGATGCGGAGGAAGGGACAAGGCTCTGGACTTGCTGAATGCTGCCCCCAAGTCATGGAACTCCTGCGGCACTAGAGTCAGGTCCGGGGGCTCAGAGACCGGAGTCGGCGGAGGAGAGGATGGAGCACAAGCCGCCGACTGGAGGCAGGTGCCCAGGCAGAAGGTGCTCCAGGACAGGACGCTGCCGGTTCTCCAATCCAGGACAGGATTATGCAGCCGCAGCCAGGGGTAACCCAGAATGACACGGTCCGACAAGGAGGGCAGGACGTAGAGGGTCAGATCCTCCCGGTGGTTGCCGGAGACGATGATGGGGACTGGCTTAGTGCGGTGTGTAACTGTACCCAGGGAAGAGCGAGAGAGCGTCACAGTTCAGGGGGGTAGGCAGCAGTTGGCAGGGTATGCCCAAACGGGTTGCCAGGCTCTTAGAGATAAAACTCTGCTCTGCCCCACAATCCACCAGTGCGTGAGAGGAATGCCCGGTGGAGTTGTGGCAGAAACGTATGGGCAGTGTGCATGACGATAGGGGATTTGGCCAATTAGAGTCTGCGAGGCCCCCTACAGTGACTCGCGGACCTCCCCGTTTGGCTTAACCGGGCACAGCTCCACGGGATGCTGGTCATTTCCGCAATACATGCAGAGACCCCGTTCCCGCCGGCGTTGTCTCTCCGCTAGAGGGAGCCTAGTGCACCCAATAGCCATGGCCTCTGGTTCATCGGCGGACTCTGGAGCCGGTAACGCCAGGGGGCAAGACTGAGCTGGACGGAGGGAAGCTCTGCGTGAGCGGCTGACAGACTTCCGCTTCGCAGCCCGCTCACGTAGCCTGTTGTCCAGGCTAATCGTGAGCGAGATCAACTCAGAGAGTCGCCCTGGGAGATCCCGACCGGCTAGCTCATCCCTCAGACCAGAATTGAGGCTACGGAGGAAAATACTGCAGAGAGAAGCCTCTCCCCAGCCCACTTCCTCCGCTGCCACCCGGAAGTCAACCGCGTATTCCGCCGCTGACCGGACTCCCTGTTGGAGACTAAGGAGCCGATCAGCGAGGACGCTGTCGAGACGGGAATGATTGAAGACTTCTAAAAAGTCCCGCACGAACCGGTCATACGAGAGGTTTGCGTAGCTGGGCTTTGTCATTACGGCGTAAGCCCAAGCTAACGCTCGCCCCTCAAGAAGATTAGCCATGTACCCGATTCGGCTATGGTCTGAGGGAAAATCCCCGGGAACGCGCAGAAACACCGACTCACACTGCAAGATAAACCCCTTCGCTCCACCGAGTTTCCCGTTGAAGCGAGCAGGGGTTGGAATGGGTGTGAGACGGGTTGGTGCTCCCGAGCTAGGCTGGCCAGCTGTGGAGGCAACCGGAGCCGCAACGCCAAGAGGACCCGGAGGGAAAGCCTGCGGAGGGTCCAGGCGGTCTAACCGGTTAGTAATTAAAGTCAGTTGATTTAGTATCACCTGCTGTTGATGAGCAATCATATCCACCCGAGCCTCGAGGGTGGAAAAACGGCGTGCGAACCCGCTGTCTGCTGGGCCGCTTTGCTGGAGCCGTACTGACATATTGTTCAGCCCAGGAAACATGCACGCAGGCTCAGGCAGATCTGAAAGCTTTATTCAACAATAATGTTTCGTGTATGAATGCGTGTGTGAGAGATGAGAGTGTGATGTGGGTGGAGGATGCAGGTCAGGACAGAGCAGCACGCCGTGCGGCCAGGCAACCCTATAAACGAGAGGAGAGCAGGGATTAGCTGGGCAACCACACAGGAGAGTGACAGAGTTCTGTGCTTACTTGTAGTGACGTGGTGGCTGGCGTTGGCAAGGTCCCAAGCCTGGGAGACAGCGTCCTGCTGTGCGTCCGGGATGATGCGGCAAAGTAGAAGAGCGGCGAGACGAGGGGGAGTGAGTCCACCGCCGAGAGATCCACCTGTGCACAGGGGAAGGCTGACAGGAGAAGGTTAGGAAATAACAGACAGCTTACGTGTCTTGAAGAGTAGTCAGCAGGCCTGGAGGAAAGGATGCTGCTGTGAGTTGACTACGCAGGGAGACAGACGGCTCCAGGCTGCAGCTCAGGGCAGGATGGAATAAATAGCTGCGCACTAACGAGGAGCAGGTGTGCGCACAGCTGAGGTGGAAGCCCGTGAGCTGTGGGTGATGACAAAATCCTGTGATAAAAAGACTTACCGGTTGAAGGATGTGCCCAGTTGCATACACGGTGGCCCAGGATAATGACTGAAACTGCATTGGTCCTTAAAAGCAGTTTAATGGTAAAACCCATCTTAATTTGGTTCAAGTTTTCAAAGCAGCTGTCCAAAAATGCTAACTGGCCCTGGAAGCTAACTTCAGCCAGGCCAGAGACAGTTCTTAGCCCTAATTGGCTTAACACGCTGGCCCTGTAATCATGATGTCTCCAAAAACACTCTGTCTAAACTTGTGGAGCTTAACTGAAATTTCACAGCAACCCCCCCACCCCCCCAAAAAAAACACATAACAAATTTTAGTGACTTCAGTCTTGATATGCCTTGTAAATCATAAAAAAAACATGTTACACTCATGTTAACAAGAACAAAAAAAACCAACTTGATTTTTGATGGTCACTTTAAGATAAGTATGTCTGATTGAGGCCTTTCATAATAAAAGCACATAAAGAAACCAAGCTGTTGTGATCACTGAAGCACTATAGAACTTTTATTAGAACAAATTCCCAACTGATTCCTTCAGTTGTAGGTCTAAATGGCACTCGTTATTTTGATAACAAAAATATTAATAATACCTTTAAGCAGTTTTATATTCAGCTATATACAGCAGACCAGACAGCAGGGGCCTCATATAAGATGGACTCTTTCTTGAACAGCCTAGCGCTTCCTACTATTTCTGATACTCAGAGACATGATTTAAATTCTCCCATCTCTAGAGAAGAGGTTATATTAGCGATTAACAGTTTACAATCAGGTAAAGCACCGGGGCCAGATGGCATGGGCAGCAAATTTTACAAAGAATTTCAGGATATACTTGTGGATCCATTTTTGGAGATGATAGAACACTCCTTTACCTCTGAGAGTTTACCTCAGTCATTAAGAGAAGCTGACATCTCTCTAATTCTTAAAAAAGGCAAGTGTCCTGAAGATTGCTCAGGAGTCCGAGTTCCACCCTATGCAGGACATACTGAATGCACTGAGGAGCTCATTTAGCAGCAGACTACATCATCCCAGGTGCACAACCGAGAGGTTTCGCAGGTCCTTCCTACCAACGGCTGTCAGACTGTACAACCTAAACAGGGCTGCTCGCAGAGATAGCAAGAAGACGTAACAAACTAATAGTTTTTTGAATGCAAAAGATGCAATAGACTTACACAATGGTCCCCTCCGGCATACAACTAGGAAAATACCGGTCGCTATGGAGAGTGAGAATATGTATGGGTACATAATCATACCATGTAGGATAACTAAGTAGACGGTTGTGCTGTTTCATCCCATCTAGCAACAATGCTCTGCACTGTGTGTGTTTATATATTTACATATTTATTCCATCTAGCTACAATGCTCCGCACTGGGTGTGTTTATGTTTATATATCTATATATTTATTCCATCTAGCTACAATGCTCCGCACTGTGTGTTTATATATCTACATATTATTCCATCTAGCTACATTGCTCCGCACTGTGTGTTTACATATTCATATATTTATTCCATCCAGCTACAATGCTCTGCACTGTGTGTCTGTGTGTGTGTATATATACTGTATATTTTATAGTAATATGTACATATGTATATTAGCTGCTCTTGCTTGCTTGTTTTTTTTTTTCTTGCCTTCTGATTGTTGCTCTGAGTGTTGCTATCCCTGTGCTGTTGCAATCCTGGAATTTCCCCGTTGTGGGACTAATAAAGGCTTATCTTATCTTATCTTATATAGACCTATTGCTCTTTTAAATCGAGATGTTAAACTGTTATCTAAGATCCTGGCTCTGCGATTAGAGAAGGTTTTGCCTCTTATCATTAAGGAGGACCAGACAGGTTTTATTAAAGGCAGAAGCTGTAGTCACAGCATTAGGAGGCTTTTAAATATTGTTCACTTCTGTCAATCACAAGAAAACGACACTGTAATCATCTCATTGGATGCAGAGAAAGCCTTCGACCGAGTTGAGTGGCCTTATCTATTTAAAGTATTACAAAAATTTAATCTGGGGGATAACTTTATCAAATGGATTAAACTTTTGTATAACAGAACTTTTATTATTGAATAATTTCAGGAAGTGTTGAGTTGTGGAGGAGAAAAAATACATTAACATCGGAACATGTAAAGTTTTATTTTTTTCTTCTCATTTTTCCAGTTAACAGCAACAGAGAACTTTAATCTCTGAGTAGAGGTGTGAATCTTCAGTGTTCTCATGAATTATGATTACGGCATTTATAATTTCAATGCCAAGCGATTCACAATGCATCTTGTTGCATTTCAATGTTGCGTCTTCAGTTAAATTTGTTTTTTATGTAATGTCTTTTAAAGGTTTCAGCATTTATTTTTGTAATTTATGAAAGGGCAAACATTGATTTGCTGTGTGGATCAAGTTATAAATATGTTTTTAAATTAATGGAATGTATCATAGGCATCCTGGTGGTGGAGTGGTTAGCACTGCGGCAGCACAACAACTCACCCTTGGCAGGGGGATCCTGGGTTCGATCCCAGCCCCCGACCAACAGTGATTTGTGTGGAGTTTGTATATTCTCCCTGTGTCTGCGTGGATTTCTCCGGTTTCCTCCCAGATGCCAAAAACTGCAAGTTAGGTTAATTGGTATCAAACTGGGGATTCTAAATTGTCCTTAGGTATGACTGTGAGAGTGAATGGTTGTCTGTCTCTCTGTGTTGGCCCTGCGATGGACTGGCGATCTGTCCAGGGTGTACCCTACCCTGGGTCTACCCCGCTTCTTCTTCCTGCTTTCAGAGAGAGCAGTCGCATTTTCTCCTCCTCTCCTCCTCCGCCTCCCTGACTGATCCCAGCTTGCTGCGTCTTGTCTATGTCGCTCTCCTTCTCGCGGATCTCAATCCAAACGGAAAAATGGAAAAAATTGAATTTCGGGCTTTAAATGCAATGGACACCACCTTTTCAAACAGAAAATCGGGCCCAGGGGACCCCAAATGTGTGACTCATGGGGCAATTGGAACTCATGTGTCTGTGTGATTCGATTGAAGATGCGGAAGACATCTATCTGTTTGGCTTATGATCACAGGATTTCTACTGTTTGGCTCCGGAGTTTCCTGGTGTATCGGAAATTAAAGAAGTTGGAAGAGCTGGTCAAAATGCGGATCCCGGCGAAGCTCCTTCAACAATTCGACCAGCATGGGAGGGCTCTGATAGCGGCAAATGGTGAACTGATTGTCAAACTGAATCAGGAGGTTGGTAACATCTTGAGCCACTGGGTGCTCTCCAGGGAATGTTTTTAAGCCTGTGAATTGAATTAATTGTGATGCACAGAATCGCATGAGAGTGGAAATTACTATGATCTAAGTGACTGTGCTCATCAGGCCTTGATTCGGCGTCCTTGGGAACTCATTCCTCCAGGTGCAGAGATTATGCAGGAAGGGAGTTTTGGCTTCTCTTTAACCCAAACAATTAACAAACAATTGCTGTTGTTCAGCAAACTGATCTCTTCAAGGACAGCGTTATCATGTGTCTAATACAGAACTCTACCATCTGGCATGCACGAAGAGAGATGGACTCTGAACATGCTTATCTATGTTTAGAATACATACTACATAAATAGAAGATAGTGCAGTTTTTGGGTGCAGTTACTGAAAAGGAAATTATCGAGACTGTGAGTAAATTTAAGAACAAAAAATCAACGGACTGGAATGAAATTGACATGACAATAGTGAAAAAAGTAATTGAGGGAATTGTTAAGCCACTCACCCACATCTGTAACCTGTCATTTCAAACTGGTACATTTCCAGACAAAATGAAAATAGCAAAAGTAATACCTCTATACAAAACAGGAGACAGTCATCGCTTCACAAATTACAGGCCAGTCTCTTTACTCTCACAATTCTCCAAAATACTTGAAAAAATCTTCACTAAGAGACTGGATGATTTCACTGAAAAACACAACCTCCTTACAGATAGCCAGTATGGTTTTAGAGCAGATAAATCTACATCTTTGGCACTGATCGAACTTATAGAAGAAATTACTAGTTGTATAGATAAAAAAAATGTTGCTGTAGGAGTATTTATAGATTTAAAGAAAGCTTATGACACCATTGACCACAGAATACTACTAAGGAAACTGGAAAGGTATGGGATAAGAGGGGTTGGACTGAGATGGGTAGAAAGTTATTTAAGTAACAGACAACAATTTGTACAAATTGGAGAGCACAAATCACCCTTCATGGACATCACTTGTGGTGTGCCCCAGGGGTCAGTTTTGGGACCCAAACTCTTTATTTTATATATAAATGACATATGCCAAGTATCAAAAATTCTGAAATTTATTTTGTTTGCGGATGACACAAATATCCTTTGCACTGGTGAGAATTTGCAGCAGGTTTTAGAGGTGGTCACAACTGAAATGGAAAAATTAACGCAGTGGTTCAACAAAAATAAATTATCTCTAAATCTAAAAAAAAACAAAGATTATGTTGTTTGGAAATTATAAAATAAATCATGAAATAATGGTAACGATAGATGATACCAGAATAGAAACAGTACAGGAAAATAAGTTTCTGGGGGTGACGCTTGACAATAAAATCTGCTGGAAACCTCACATCAGTCACATCCGGGCCAAATTAGCAAAATGTATAGGCATACTGGGGAAGACAAGACACTTCTTGGACTATAAATCATTGGTCTTATTGTACAATTCACTGTTTTTACCTTATCTTAACTACTGTGTAGAAGTCTGGGGAAACACCTATAAAACCAACCTACAGTCAATATGCACATTACAAAAAAGAGCTATAAGGATAATAAACAATGCAGGATATAGAGACCATACCAATTCGTTGTTCTTAAAGTCACATGTCATAAAGTTCATCGATTTAATTAAATTTAAGACAGCACAAGTAATGTACAGGGCAATTAATAATCAACTACCAGCTAATATACAAAAAATATTTAAAAAAAGAGACAATGATCATAATTTGAGGGGAGACTTAAACTTTACAAAACCCAAGATACGTACTACCAAGAAAAGTATGTGCATATCTATCTGTGGGGTGGATTTGTGGAACAGTCTAGAGCCGGAACTGAAACTATGTACAAACAGAAATCAATTCAAAAAGAGGTATAAGCACCATTTGCTGAAAGGGTATATGTTAGAAGGGTAGTAGTTATATGTACGATTCATTATGTTCACTCTGGGATATTATGGGACACTATGGAATGGTGGGTAGGACAGCACTGTGTATATCTGTGTTGTTTGAGGCTGGTTTTGTTGTATGGACATCATTGTATGTTAGAATGGATGGGTGTTAATGTTGATTTGTAAAAAATACAGTAAATTGTTTACTTGGGGTCTTAAAGGTGGTAATTTGTATAAAATTCACATGGGTGTATCTATGGAAAAGAGGAGATGGAATTAATAAGTGTTCACTTCTTCCTTCTCCCTTTCGAACAGTGTATAATGTTACTTTATTGCATTTGCCATTTGCTTGTATTTGTTATATTTTTGTGTTCGAAATAAACTATCTATCTATCTATCTATCTATCTGAACATAACATCCATTCGTTGCCTAGGAGATGCTCCTTTGTTGTGCACCAGCAAATGATACATCCACACTGCATTCATACTGATTACATGACTGACTACACACACTGGTCTCCTTCTTGCTTTTGTTTTGTTAATGTGTGATATTTTGTCTGCTAATTGTGCAACTGAGGTTTTTTTTTTCTATGTGATCACAATTTTGCTCATTCGAGCACTATTTTGAAAACTTTGTTTTTTTTCTCTCTGCCCAATGTGTTCCCTCCCCTTCCCCCTTCCCCTCTTTACCCCCCACTGCTGACAGGCGCCTTGTATGGCTGCCGCGTCATTAGGATGCGCTTACCAAGCGCGCCTAATGACAGGTCGAATTCCTCGTGTGTGTAAACATGCTTGGCAATAAAGTTCATTCTGATTCTGATTCTGCCTCTTGCCCAAAGATACTGGGATAGGCTCCAGCCCCCCCCCCCCCCCATCCCGTGACCTGATCCAAAAAGGATTAAGCAGAAGAAGATGGATGGATGGATGGATGTATCATCAAAAAGTAAATTAAGTTTATAAAGTACTTTTCTTAGACATATAGTCACAAAGCACTGTAACACGTTACTCCCAACACTGGTTAGAAAGTACTGGTTACAGCACTGGTTACACAGTAACGCGTTACTGTAACACCACTACTTTTGCAGTAATGTGCTGTGTAACAACATTACTGTGTTACAGTTACTAAGATTTGATTAGATGCATTACTCGTTACTTGTTTTATTAATATGGATAGGTATTTTTAGTGACAAATAAATGCATATATTGCAGAGAACTGAGTCTTTACTACTGAGGGGAGGAAGAGATGAAGCTATTTTGTTTTTGTGGAAATAGCTTATTATACTGGAGTGGTGACCTAGTGGCAGAGCATCCGCTCCACAACCGGAAGGTCGTGGGTTCAAGCCCCGGCCGGGTCATACCAAAGACCATATAAAAAAAAAAGGTACTTCCCGCCTTCTAGCTTGGTGCTCAGCATAATAGAATGGGGGAAGGAAAAAGTTGTTTGTGGCGGCGCCTTGCATGGCAGTGGCCCCTCTGACTCTTGAGATGTTTAACATTATAGATAGGAGAAATGTAATTTCGTTCTACTGTACATGATTGGTTATAAGGATTGAATGTAAATAAAGTTGGCTTCTTATGATCATTATTATTTCTCCTTTGTCACATTTAAGGACAATAGCATATTGGTGGGTTGGAAGCTAAGTGCCGGTTGAGACCTACTGCAATCTTGAAAAGACTTGAAAACAGCAACAAAGCTAGTAGTGCTAAGTAATGGGTAACTATGCTAACAACTAATACTGTGGTAAGTGGAGCTACTATATCTGAACACCCATGGTTGGATGTAAAGTGGAAATACTCTTGTCTCAATAGCCATGGCTGGATTTCAAGCACAGGTATGCATCTGGGTAGTTTATGACCCAGCAAGAATTAAACCGACTGATTGCCAGATACAGTGGTGTGAAAAAGTGTTTGCCCCCTTTCTGATTTCTCTTTTTTTTTGTATGTTTGTCATATTTAAATGTTTCAGACCATCAAATAAATTTAAATATCAGACAAAGATAACACAAATAAACACAAAATGCAGCTTTTAATTGAAGGTGTTTATTATTCAAGGGGGTGTGGTGACACTAGACACAGCGGGTGGACATTCTTCTCACACCCAGAAGCAGGAAGAGGGGCAGAACAATGGACTGTTATGTATACGTCCCCGGACGACAGAGAGGAGCTGGTCGCCTCCATATCCTTCCCTTACACCCTCTACATTGGTGACCTGACGTGAAATGGACTATCTCTCCCTTTTGCCGTGCCGTGGATTCCTTTTTCTCCACATTGGTGACCTGACGGAGATGAACTGTCTCTCCCTTACGCCGCACACCACATGGTGACCTGACGTAGGATGATCGTCTGCTCTCTTTCACCGCGCTGTAGATTCCAGAGACTGGGGATCGCCTACATCCTTTGCATCCACACTGGAGCGCGCACGCCTTATCCTCTCTCCACAATGGTGACCTCCAGGGCCGGACGGAGAGCGCGGCACTGGGACCGAGACGCACGAGGATCAGCAACACAAGCAATGCACAGAAACAGCCTGAACGGGGAAGATCATCGGCGCCATCTGCATTGATTTCCATCAAGCTCCCCGACCCTGACTAACCTCCTGACAGCGGACTTTCTGAGCACAGAAGCCCCGCACGCACACCGCAGGATTACAAGGGCAGCGCAACTTCCAGCTATGTGGTCACTGCGCCAGGTGCGTGCCACGCACCAGAGACAAACCGGCTCCACAGACTTATACATCGTCCTCCGCCGCTGCACAAGCCCGAGAAACACGGCCGATCGCCATCCTCGGAACCTTTAGGGCTGCTCACGAAGCTGAAGAAGACATGCAGCCCGCACATGGGACTTTGTATGAGTTTCACAGCCACGGCGCACAACAAGAATTTACTCGATTGCTTTCCCCGATGACTTTAGGGCTGCTTCCGCACCTAAAGCCAAACCGCCAAGTCCCTCACACAGCTTCAGTTATTGTTTCACAGTCGCTACGCATCCTCGGGGAATTTGGCCTTTCGGCATCCCCACATCCTCACAGGACTGAGCCGCAAGAGGAGTCAGAGACTTAGTTTTTTTCACGGCTGCTGCAGATCACCGCCAAGTTTATCATGAAAGTCCTTCGCCATGGTGGATCCACACTCAATTTTTACACGGCCCAGACACTTTTGAGGTCCCGGGCCGGCACTCACTTATTCACATCCACCTCAACCTCCTCCTCCGCATCGCTTTTCCTGCACCTCACTCCCTAAAGCCGGCCGATCGCCGGTTTGTTCCATTACGCACGACGCGCACCAGCCCCATGCGCCCACGATCCACGGCCGTTCAACGTGCTGGAACTCAGAGCGGAGCACATTGTCTTTTTCACCCCTCCCCCTTTCCCCCCACAGACTTACATGCCCTCCGACACTCCTCACCAGCAGACCGTTCGACCGAAGTGGCAACCCCCCGCTGCAGCCTCCTCTGGTGTCGACTTGAGCCCAAATGATGGGGGTGGTCACAGCCCTTTCTGGGCGTTTGGGAGGGGGCCTGTGTGGTGACACTAGACACAGCGGGTGGACATTCTTCTCACACCCAGAAGCAGGAAGAAGGGCAGAACAATGGACTGTTACGTATACGTCCCCGGATGACAGAGGGGACATCCGGGCGCCAGCTGGTCAGGCTAATGATATGTATTGACTGATATGTATATGACTATGCTAATGTGTCATGCATTCTCTCTGTCTGTATAACTGTATAAAAGAGCTTGTTATACATGCCTCAGGACGCAGAAACTCTCCTACCAGACACGTGGCCCTGTGGGCAACGCTGGGGTCCACAGGCTGTATTTATGTTAAAGCGTCAATAAAGAACCTGTGTCGACCTACGCACGTGCCTCGCCTCCACATCCTTTCCTTACCACCCTCTACAGGGGAAAAATATCCAAACCGACATGGCCCTGTGTGAAAAAGTGATTGCCCCCTCCCTTCCCATTACAACATAAATTAACTGTGGTTTATCACATCTTTGGAACGCAGAGTTCAATTAGCCACACCCAAGCCTGATTACTGCCACACCTGCTCTCAATCAAGAAATCACTAAAACAGGACCTGCCTATGACTCTGAGTCAAGATGGCGGTGCGCGTCTGTGCAGCAGCTCTTTGCTCCTCATTTTTGTTTGTATGTATGCTGTTTTTGGATATTGGATCATGTGAAGCTGGATTTGTGTACAGTCGTACTGAGCTGATAAATACTGGACTTCAACAAAAGTATGCTGTTACAGCAGTTTTTCAGAACACACAAAACATACCAGAGGCTATCTGTAGACCAGCGGGATCACCGTGGATTGTTGGCGGTCCTGGGAAGCGACGCAGACGGAGGAGGGAAAGAAAGAAAAAGCGGGGATGCCGGTCGGGCCTGCTAGCAAGGCTAAAGAGACAGCCGCATAGACCTCCGCTAACCAGCATTTTTTTCTCCAACGCCAGAAGCATCGTCCACAAGATGGATGATCTAGAGCTACAGCTGGCACCTAGTAAAACTGTGAGAGACTGCTGTGTGCTGTTAACGGAAAGCTGGCTCCACCCGCTGATCACTGATGCTGCAGTGCAGCTACCAGAGCGCACACTTCATCGTATGGACCGAACAGCGGAATCCGGGAAAAAGAGAGGGGGCGGTCTCTGCATTTTTCTTCACAACACTTGGACTAACCACAGTCGTATTATTAACACTGACTGTTCTCCTGATCTAGAGACAATGTCAGTTTTATGTTGGCCTTTTTATCTTCCAAGAGAGCTGACCGTAGTTATTATAACAGCGGTCTATATTTTTCCTGATGCAAATACTAAAGCGGCCCTTAGTCATTTGTACAGTGTAATAAATAAACAGCAGCAGGCCTATCCCGAGGGTGTTCACATCATAGCTAGTGATTTTAAACAAGGATGCTTGAGAACTGTGCTGCCTAATTTCACACACTATATGAAATGTGCCACTAGGGAAAAGAATTGTCTTGATTGGGTGCATTCAAACCTGAAGCATGCTTACAGAGCTGTGCTGTGTCCACATCTTGGTCTGTCAGACCATCTATCATTGTTCCTCATCCCAGCATACACGCCCCTCAGAAGAACTGCTAGACCTACTATAAAGAACATCACAACATGGCCCGAGGCAGCTCTTTCTCAGCTGCAGGACTGTTTTTCAAACACTCTATGGGATTTATTCAAGAATGAGGATCTGGAAATGTACACACAGACTGTATTACACTACATCACCTACTGTATCAACCAGGTGACTGTAGAAAAACGCATCAGGGTTTTTCCTAACCAGAAGCCTTGGATGACAAAAGAAGTCCAGACACTCCTCAGAGCCCGTGATACAGCCTTCAGGTCAGGGGATACAGATCTGTATAGCACCGCCCGGGCTAATCTGAAGAAAGGCATTAAGGAGGCTAAACAGACCTATAAGAAGAAAGTCGAGGACCATTTTTCTGATAATGATTCGAGACGAGTATGGCAAGGCTTTCACCATATCACAAACTATAAGGGCAGCAGCATCATTTCCAGTGACATCAGCGCCTCATTGGCAGAAGAATTGAACTGCTTTTTCGCACGGTTTGAGGCAAATACACCTCGCCCGGACGCACTGATGTTATTGATTTGCTTACCCTGCAGGATCATGAGGTGAGACAGACACTGAGAGCAGTTCACCCGAGAAAGGCTACTGGTCCCGATGGAGTACCAGGAAAGGTGCTCAGAGCATGTGCAGATCAGCTATGCTCTGTGGACAACAATTTTGTCCACGTCTGTATATTAAAGTCCCCTGCTATAATTATTCTATCTGATTTCAGCACTAAATCAGCTAAGAAATCAGCAAATTCGGATAAAAATTCTGAGTAGGTTGATGGAGGAAGATAAACCATGGCAAATAAAATTGGGTTTAACCTAAAATTGCTAAAGTGCCCAATACTGAGGACCAGGCCCTCAAAGGAATTATAACATGTTTTTTGCTTTACATTAATTAATAGTTTGGAATGGTAAATTGTTGCTACTCCTCCTCCATGACCAGAACTTCTGGGATTTTGACAGTTTAAATAACCAGAGGGAATTGATTCATTTAAACCAACATAATCCTCTTGCCCTAACCAAGTCTCTGTAAGGGATATTAAATTAATCTGATGATCAATTAACAGATCATGGACTAACCGAGACTTGGGAGTTAGAGACCTAATATTTAATAAACCACATTTCATTTTTAAATTATGAGGAGGAACAGAGGCCAAATCATTCAATTTAGAGGCTTTATGTTTAATTTGAGTTTTACCAATTTTTTACTTAATCACTTTGGGATGCTTATATATTATATTTTTATTTACTTTGGAGGGAGCAGACAATGATTGGGGAAGACAATGATTGTCTTCCAATGATGGGGAAGACAGCGGCTAAGTTGAGGGGTGGCGGATGAAGAGGAGCTGCAGAGAGGCGTGTAAGACTGCAACTCTGCTTCCTGGTCCCAACTCTGAGTAGTCAAGGTTTTGGAAATTTGGATAAAAAAGATGCCAGATTGTTAGATAAATGAGACGCACCATCCAAAGTGGGATGGATGCTGTCTCGTCTCATAAGACCAGGTTTTCCCCAAAATGCGCTCCAATTGTCAATGTAGCCCATGTTGTTTGCAGGACAAACAATGATCCAAAACACAACAGCAAGTCCACCTCAGATTGGCTTAAGAAAAACAAATTGAAGACTTTGGTGTGGCCGAGTCAAAGTCCTGACCTGAATCCGATTGAGATGCTGTGGCATGACCTTAAAGAAGGCGGTTTATGCTCAAAAACCCTCCAATGTGGCTGAATTACAACAATTCTGCAAAGATGAGTGGGCCAAAATTCCTCCACAGCGCTGTAAAAGACTCATTGCCAGTTATCGCAAACGCTTGATTGCAGTTGTTGCTGCTAAGGGTGGCTCAACCTGTTATTAGGTTTAGGGGGCAATCACTTTTTCACACAGGGCCTTGTAGGTTTGGATTTTTTTTTTCCTTAATAATAAACACCTTCATTTAAAAACTGCATTTTGTGTTTACTTGTGCTATCTTTGTCTAATATTTAAATTTGTTTGATGATCTTAAACAGCTCTGCACCTCTCCGCACCGCTCTGCAAGAGAGGTGCAGAGCTGTCAACTGATCACCACCTGGTGGTGAGTTGGATCCGATGGCAGGGGAGGAAGCCATTCAGACCTGGTAGACCCAAACGTATAGTGAGGGTGTGCTGGGAGCGTCTGGCTGAGGCCCCTGTCCGGGAGGTCTTCAACTCCCACCTCCGGAAGAACTTCAACCACATTCCGAGGGAGTCTGGAGACATGGAGTCTGAATGGGCCATGTTCTCCACCTCTGTTGTTGAAGCGGCAGCCCAGAGCTGCGGCCGCAAGGTGGTCGGTGCATCTCGTGGTGGCAACCCCCGAACCAAGTGGTGGACACCAGTGGTGAGGGGGGCCATTAAGCTGAAGAAGGAGTCCTATCAAGCTTGGTTGGCTTGTGGGACTCCCGAAGCAGCTGAGGTGTACCGGCAGGCCAAGCGGAGTGCAGCTCGGGTGGTTGCTGAAGCAAAAACCCGGGTATGGGAGGAGTTCGGTGAGGCCATGGAACAAGACTTTCGGTCGGCTTCAAAGAGATTCTGGCAAACTGTTCGGCGGCTCAGGAGGGGAAAGCAGCTCCCCGTCCACACTGTGTATGGTGCGGATGGGACACTGTTGACTTCAACTGGGGATATCGTCGGGCGGTGGAAGGAATACTTCGAGGATCTCCTCAATCCCACTGATACGCCTTCCACAGAGGAAGCAGGGTTTGGGGACGAGGGGGATGACTCGCCTATCACAGGGGCTGAGGTCGCCAAGGTGGTTAAAAATCTCCTTGGTGGCCGGGCCCCGGGGGTGGACGAGATTCGCCCCGAGTACCTCAAGGCCCTGGATGTTGTTGGGTTGTCATGGTTGACACGCCTCTGCAACATTGCGTGGAGGTCGGGGGCAGTGCCTTTGGCATGGCAAACCGGGGTGGTGGTTCCTCTCTTCAAAAAAGGGGACCGGAGGGTGTGCTCCAACTTTAGAGGGATCACACTCCTCAGCCTCCCTGGGAAGGTCTATGCCAAGGTACTGGAGAGGAGAGTCCGGCCGTTGGTCGAACCTCGGATTCAGGAGGAGCAATGTGGTTTTCGTCCTGGCCGTGGCACATCGGACCAGCTCTTTACCCTCTCGAGAATTCTTGAGGGTTCCTGGGAGTTTGCCCAACCAGTTTACATGTGTTTTGTGGACTTGGAGAAGGCATTTGACCGCGTCCCTCGTGGATTTTTGTGGGGGGTGCTTCGGGAGTATGGGGTATCGGGCTTGTTGTTACGAGCTATTCGGTCTCTGTACGACCGTTGTGAGAGTTTAGTTCGCATTGCCAACACTCGGTCGGAGTCATTCCCAGTGAGAGTTGGACTCCGCCAGGGCTGCCCTTTGTCACCGGTCCTGTTCATAATTTTTATGGACAGGATTTCTAGGCGCAGCCAGGGAATGGAGGGTGTCATGCTTGGTGACCACAGGATCTCATCTCTGTTGTTTGCAGATGATGTTGTCCTGTTGGCTTCATCCAGCAATGACCTACAGCTCTTGCTGGGACGGTTTGCCACTGAGTGTGAAGCGGCTGGGATGAGAATCAGCACCTCCAAGTCCGAGTCCATGGTCCTCAGCCGGAAAAAGGTGGATTGTCCTCTCCGGGTTGGGGACAGGCTCCTGCCCCAAGTGGAGGAGTTTAAGTATCTTGGGGTCTTGTTCACGAGTGAGGGGAAAATGGAGCGAGAGATCGACAGACGGATTGGAGCAGCATCTGCAGTGATGCGGACGTTGTACCGGTCTGTTGTGGTGAAGAGGGAGCTTAGTTCTAAGGCAAAGCTGTCGATTTACCAGTCAATCTACGTTCCTACTCTCACCTATGGTCACGAGCTTTGGGTAATGACCGAAAGAACGAGATCGCGGATACAAGCGGCTGAAATGAGCTTTCTCCGTAGGATTGCTGGACTCACCCTCAGAGATAGGGTGAGGAGCTCAGTCATCCGGGAGAGGCTCAGAGTAGAACCGCTGCTCCTCCACATTGAAAGGAGTCAGTTGAGGTGGTATGGGCATCTGATTAGGATGCCTCCTGGACGCCTCCCACTTGAGGTGTTTCAGGCACGTCCCACTGGGAGGAGACCCCGGGGCAGACCCAGGACTCGGTGGAGAGACTATGTCTCCCAGCTAGTCTGGGAACGCCTTGGTATCCCCTCTGAAGAGCTGGAGCAGGTGGCTGGGGAGAGGGAAGTCTGGGCTTCTCTGCTTGAACTGCTGCCTCCGCGACCCGGACCTCCGGAAAAGCGGTAGAAGATGGATGGATGGATGGATGATGATCTTAAACAGTTAAGTGTGACAAACATACAAAAAAATGAGAAATCGGGAAAGGGGCAAACACTTTTTCACACCACTGTACATTGTTACTGAAGACGTGATATAAACAGTGACTTTCCATCAGCCAGCTGAGACTGTGAGCCACTGAAGTTAAAACACATTTACTTGCTACCTGGATAAAGATTATTCATAAATGGATTTTGATCTCCAAAAGGAATTTGAGGGACTGGATCATGTCTCTGTCACAGCAGACATTTGGACTGTGGATAATGGACATTTTCTTTGGATCAATGCACATCGGATTAAATCCATATCATAAAGGTAAGATAAACATGGACAGTGCAGTGTTGCCAACTCTCACTCCAAAGTGAGGAAATTGTTGTGTCCATAATATAGGAATGACGAGTAAGTCTCACCTCGGTTAACAGGGATTTATTCAGGATAACACAGTAACTATGTACAGAGGCTTACGGCACCCTCCTGCTGGCCAGGTGGCTTCACAGCGAAAGAGGCAGAGCCTCTTCTGCCCACTCTTTTATACCCTGGGCGGCGTCACCACCGGAAACCGGTAGTAGCCACCCCGATCTATCCCATAACCAACCCGGCCGCCACCTTGGTAATACCAGCCCATTTACAGACATAACATCCCCCCCCCCTCAAAACAAATGCCAAGAACACAAATAACCCACCCAAACTTATCACCCGAGACATGCACTAATCAAAATATGTACAAAAATAAACAAAACACCTATCCAATCACACAACTAAGGCTGAGGGGCTGGGTAAACCACCAGCGGCCCCACACGGCTGAGTGGGTTATTCTGCCGCTGGAAAAAAGGGGAACATACAAACAAAACAACAAAGCCATGTTTCTAACTAAAAATAATCCCTTAACAATGCCAAAAATATAAACAGAATAAAACACAAGACAAACTCTATTGGCGGCCCCCCACCCCACCATGGGTCATCATAGCAGTCTGTCATGGGCGACAATGACTGTTTCATTTAGGTCTGATCAGATTCCTCCACACAGCTCTGTCCTTAGTCTTCCGGTGCCAGGAACTCCTGTCTATATACAACTTCTTCAAGTTTCTTTTTACAGTGTCTTTAAATCTGAGCCTTGGTCTACCCTGATTGCGTTTGCCCTCGCATAACTGAGTAGAGTAACTGCCAAGGGAGACGCTGGTGGTCCATCCTCTCAACATGTCTGAGCCATCTCAGGTTCATCTGTATTAGCATGTCCTCCATTGATGGTAGACCAGCCCGTTTCAACACCTCTATGTTGGCTATCTTGTCTTTCCATGAGATGTTCATTATGACTCGAAGATGTCTCATCATGTACGAATGGAGTTTCTTCACCTGCACTCTGTAGACAGTCCAAGTTTCAGCACTGTACAATAGAGTAGCCAGTACTGTCGCTCTGTACAATTTGCATTTCACACAGATAGACACATGTCGATTGTTCCACAGTCTCTCCCTCAAGTTTCCAAACACAGCGCTCGCTCTTCCCATTCTGAGAGATAGTTCATCCTCTAGCCTAGCATTCTCTGAAACAGTACTCCCTAGATAAGATAAGCCTTTATTAGTCCCACAATGGGGAAATTCCAGGATTGCAACAGCACAGGGATAGCAACACTCAGAGCAACAATCAGAAGGCAAGAAAAAACAAGAGCAGCTAGTATACATACATATATACTGTATGTATATATATATATATATACTGTATATATATATATACACTGTATATATATATATATAGACACACAGTGCGGAGCATTGTGGTTGGTGGATGTGCAGCAGAAAGTCTAAGCTCTCTCTCCACTGATGCGGCGGGCCAACTGGATGTCTTTGGGCATGATGGTGACCCTCATGGCGTGGATGGCGCACAGGTTGGTGTCCTTGAAGAGACCTACCAGGTAGGCCTCACTGGCCTCCTGCAGAGCCATGACGGCAGAGCTCTGGAAGCGCAGGTCGGTCTTGAAGTCCTGAGCGATCTCCCTCACCAGGCGCTGGAAGGGCAGCTTACGGATGAGCAGCTCCATGGATTTGTGGTAGCGACGGATCTCTCTCAGAGCCACGGTACCGGGCCTGTAACGGTAAGGCTTCTTCACTCTGCTGGTGGCCGGAGCGCTTTTCCGAGCAGCCTTGGTGGCCAGCTGCTTCTGGGGGCTTTTCCTCCAGTAGATTTACGGGCGGTCTGCTTGGTTCTTGCCATCGCTCTTTATTATTCTGTCTTATATTTCTTGCACACCGCCTAAACTCCAGCCCGGCACCCGCGTCGTTTTCGCTTCAGTTCCCCAGTATGTCGAGTTTCCCCGTTAGCACCGGGTGGCAGTTGAGTGCTAGCTAGCTCTTCCCTGCTGTATCGTCTCCTGCTGTAGACAATGGCTCCGTCCGCCGACTCGGGAGACCTTTGGGGCGATCTGTGTGTCCGTGATATATATAGAGTGAAAGGTGTGCTGGATCAGAAAGAAGAAGGAAGATAAAAAGACTCAGAATTGAGCCGCTGTTGCAAAAGGCAGCCAACTCGTGTGGCGCCGGAACCGGAAGATACTTGCACTTGCACTTGACTAGTGGCTCTGTAGCAATGCTGATCTCTTCTGGTAGTGATGTTGATAACTGGAACTTTGGTGGTTGATAAAGGCACTCTGTCTTCTTGATGTTGATTTGGAGGCTGAATTGGCTAGCTGCTCTTGCAAATTTCTCCACTAAAGATTTCATACCTTCCACACTGTGTGCAACTAGAGCACTGTCGTCAGCAAAGAGCATTTCTCTTACTACCTTTATCGATGTCTTACTCTTGGCTTTAAATTGTGCCACATTGAACAAGTTTGCTTCTTTCCTTGTTTGACTGTATACTCCTTCTGAAGTGTCTTTGAAGGCCACCTCAAGCATGGCTGCCAGATATAGTGAGAAGAGTGTAGGCACCAGCACACACCCTTGTTTCACCCCGCTGCTTACTGAAAAGTCTTTAGATACTGAACCACTCATTGCCACGTTTGCTTGCATACCTGTATGGAGTGCCTCGATCAGGCTGACAAACTTCTCTGTACAACCATATTTCTTGAGTACCTGCCAAAGTCCTTGTCGCGAAACAGTATCGAAGGCTTTACTGAAGTCTATGAAGACTACATAAAGTGGCATGTTCTGTTCGATACACTTTTCTTGAACCTGTTTCAAGCAGAAAATCATGTCCATTGTGCTTCTTCCACTTCTAAAGCTGCACTGGTTTCCGGTAGTACATTCTGTGAGATGTGTTCATTGAGTCTGTTCAGTAGTACACGTGAGAGAATCTTACCAACAGTGGCTAGCAGTGATGTACACAGAGTAAAACAAACAAAGGGGTACTCAAATAAAACAATCTGATCAAATCAGGCAGGCTCAAATTAATCTACCAAATCAAAATATACAGACCCGCCACTAATTTAGCCATAAAATTTAGCACATAAACTTCCATCCATCTTCTTCCGCTTAATCCTTTACAGGTCGCGGGGGTGCTGGAGCCTATCCCAGCATCTTTGGGCGAGAGGCAGGGTACACCCTGGACAGATTGCCAGTCCATCGCAGGGCCAACACAGAGAGACAGACAACCATTCACTCTCACAGTCATACCTAAGAACAATTTAGAATCCCCAGTTTGATGCCAATTAACCTCACTTGCATAAACTTCAAATATTCAAATTCTTCACAAACACAGGGGAAAACAGGTGTCACACCACCCAGGTTATCAAATTATACATGCAAACAGAGAAACACAGGTTCGTAACCACACAACATGCTGTGCCTACCAATTCACACATTTTCCTTTTTTTTTAAAAACAATTTACTGGGGCACCAAATAGAAACTAATAGCAAAACAGGACTGAAGAAGACATCAAATACATGCAAAATAAAACCCTCAGTCCCCGGATGGATCCCTCTCATGGTGTCTCCGTCTCTTCACTTCAGGGCTCCTGCTGCACCGTCTCCTCTCCACCTCTGGCAGCCGCAGATCCCTCGGGTGTCTCCAGACATAAATAGACCTGTGCCCAACTGCCTCCATCCGACTGGGCTCCACCTGGAACTGCCTCTGGTCATCCTGCTGCTCGCGTGGACTGTGATCTAAAAGTACTCGAGCCTCAACCTTGGTCTTCGAGTGAGCCCACTTCCTTTTATTCAGATCACCGATCCTGCGACAGGCCCCCCGACTCCAGTCGCTCTGTCTCGCGGGCCCTCCTGGGTCTCCTCTTGGCAGGTCGTCGCTGGGAGCGCTTTACGATAACCACGCTCCGCGGTCTAGCCCCGTTTTCTCCCGGCGTTGGCACCTCGTCCTGATGAGCCTCATCGGGGGTCCTGCCATGCTGTCCGGCACCCTCGTCCAGGGCAGCCTGCGTGACAGCATCGGGTCCATCCCGAGACGGCTTGGCGTGGCGCAGTGTGTGCACTCCCAAAGTCACATTGACCATCCAGTCCGAATCCCACACCTCAGCACCCTCTACAACAGGAACAGGTCAGCCCCACAGTCCACATCCAGATCATTCTTCATCCGAAAGTTTCATAATGGAGAACCCAAGGCTGTGAAATAGGTTGCAACCCATAACATTAACACCAGATGCAGAAATGTTAATGCGAATACTGGGCGCTACACTGTTCTTATACCGGGCCTCCATCTCAACATAGCCCAAAATAGGCAACCTGTTCCGCCCATAACCATAAAACTCTACTTGTTGCCTTCTTATCTGTCGATGGGGAAACAGTCTGTCCATGGTTTCCAGATTCAGGACGGAAATCACCGCTCCCGTGTCCACGAGGAGCGGAATCTCAACGCCATCTAACGTGACGGTGCAGCCGATCCTCCCTGTCATCTCTGGGGAGACGGTATGCACAATCGTTGGAGTCTTCTGTGCAGCACCTGGTTCTCTCCCATGACTCCTGCGTACAAAGTTTTTGCACACCCTGGCAAAATGATTCAAAATCCTGCATTTGCCACAACACTTTCCTTTCACTGGGCACACTCTGGACTTATAGCGGTGTTCAGTGGACCCACATCCATTACATTTTGGCATACCAGGGGCAGACCTTATCCTGACCACCGAGGCAAAATCATCCTCTCTGCATTCACCATCACAAGGGTCCAGGCTCAGTGCTTTAGTGCAAGACTCAATCTTTTCCAGAGAGGCCCCTTCAGTAAGACCCTCGCTATGGTCTCTGCTGCCTCGAACTGTTGGGCAAGCTCGACAGCCTCAGCTAACGTCACCTCCCCTGGGTGTGTCAACAACCTGGACTGCGCCGCCGTGCAACAGACGTGCTCTGCCTGCTGGTCCCGAATTATCTCGACCTCCAGGGTCCCAAATCTGCATTCTCTCACCAGCTCGTGGAGGTCCACCATGAATCTTCGCATAGGCCAGGGGTGTCAAACTCATTCCATGGAGGGCCAAGACCCTGCAGGTTTTACCTCCACCCAGTGTCTTCAACAGGAGATTTCACTGAATTTCCCCTCACTGATTGCTGATCAATGAAAACACCTGCTGAAGACACTGGGTGGAGGTAAAATCTGCAGGGTCTTGGCCCTCCATGGAATGAGTTTGACACCCCTGGCATAGGCTCTCCCGACTGCTGGCGGCACTGTCGAAACTGATTGCACCTCACGGTGATGTTCTCTGGCGCCTTAAAGTACCGCGCCATTAGCTGCACCACCTCATCGAAACTGTCAGCACCTCCAAGGTTCTCTAGAATCCTCTCCCTTTCCATTCCTAAATTATGCATCAACATAGCTCGCGCACGGAGCTTCTCCATCTCACCCAGGTTCAGGACAAGATAGTTGGTGAAGGCAGCGAACCAACAAGGCCATGGCACGAGGGGCTTGCCAGGGGCCTCGAGAAGCTAGCAAGAGAGCGTTCCATTACCGCTTTTACCTCATCGCCAAATGTTGTGTCCATAATATAGGAATGACGAATAAGTCTCACCTCGGTTAACAGGGATTTATTCAGGATAACACAGTAACTATGTACAGAGGCATACGGCACCCTCCTGCTGGCCAGGTGGCTTCACGACGAAAGAGGCAGAGCCTCTTCCACCCACTCTTTTATACCCTGGGCGGCGTCACCACCAGAAACCGGTAGTAGCCACCCCGATCTATCCCATAACCAACCCGGCTGCCAACTTGGTAATACCAGCCCATTTACAGACATAACAGAAATTACTGGCAATATTGTGTTGATTTTCTTCAGATTTTTTCCCACAATAAGAGCTCTCAAGGCAGGATAAAGCAGACTGAACATGTTCTAAAAGCTCTGTCTGAAGCAGGCTGTTTTCAGCCTAAAATTAATAAGACCGTAATGTAATCCATTAATTAAATAATCTTGCTATGTGTGCAAGATGATTTAAGTATGCATTTAAAAGTAATGTGAAAGTTACTTTTCCAGTTAACTAGTTACTTTAATCATGCAGTAATTGGTAAAGTAATTCAACTACTTTATATAACTATATATAATAACTGTGCATATATATATTTATATATTTATTCCATCTAGCCACAATGCTCCGCACTGTGTGTTTATATATTTATATGTACATATTTATATTTGATGCTCTTGTTTTTCTTGTCTTCTTGATTGTTGCTCTGAGTGTTGCTATCCCTGTGCTGTTGCAATCCTGGAATTTCCCCATTGTGGGACTAATAAAGGCTTATCTTATCTTATCTTATTACTTTTGAAAAGAAGTAACTAGTAACTGTAATTACTTACTATTTTTAGTAATTTGCCCAACACTGTGTATAACAAAATAGAATAAAAGAAATAAACCCAATAAAAATAGAAATACAAACTTAGTTTGCAAAAAAATACAAAAACCAAGTTTAAACAAAACATGAAAATAATTTCAAAATATCAGATAATTAAAATGCAGTTGATTTGAAGCTCAACAGAAAGCCCAGTTAAAAAAGGCTTCAACAGCTTTTTAAAAGAATCAACAGAGTCAGCTAAACATAACTGGAGTCAGAGATTATTCCAAAGCCTCGGAGTTACAGATTAAAAGGCTCTGTCCCCTCAGTCTTTCATCTATGTGAGGAACAAAAAAACCAAAGGAGTTTATAACTGTGACAAAAGGTCCTTAATGTGATTTAAAAACCTCACCTGCAGGCTACAGTTAGAGCGCCATTAGGACACAAGTTTTGTTATTTTAGTTGTTTATCAAGACATATTCAGAATACAGTTATATTGTGGTGTAACATTATGTAGCCCACATATTCCTTGGCAGAGACCCAGACATGAGGGAACTTGGAGCTCGCAGTGTGTATTGACATCACGCCTCAAACGGACATTGAGTCTGGACCCCCTGCGGACTAGAATTTATTTCGGATAGTACATTACAGGTTAAAAGAAACTGTATAATATAACAACAAGGTCAAATTAGACAAAGACTCCTTCTACTATACAATTCCACGTGAGTTATCCGAAATGGGTGATGGCTGAAGCCGCAGCTTATATTGCCCACCCATATTCCATCCAAGAATTCAAAGGAGAGAAAAGAGAAAACAAGACAAGAGCGATTACAATTTAAAACAAGGCTAAGACAAAATATGACTGAGAGAAAAAGAAAACTGAGCTAGTCTAAGTTAAGCGGTTACTATTCAAAAACAAATCTAAGACATAGTGTCACAGAGAAAAAAGAAAAACTAAGCTATAACACAACACAGGCTGGAAATGTCAATCCTTATGTGAGTTTACATGTCGTCTTGTAAATATGTTTGGAGTATTTCTTCCTTTAGTTTTTGTTTAAATTGTCCAAGCTTTGTACATGATTTTAATTCAGGTCCAAAATCGTTCCATAATCTGACACCTTGCACTGAAATACAGTGTTGCTTGGTAGTTGTTCTCACTGTAGGCTTTTGAAATATACATGTTCCTCTGAAGTGATATCGTTTCTCCCTTGTTTGGAACAACTTTTGGATATTTGCGGGCAGTGATAGATTCTTCACTTTGAACATTATTATTGCGGTTTTAAAGTCGATCAGATCTTTCAACTTGAGAGTTTTTTGTTTAAGAAAAAGTGGGTTTGTTGGTTCCCTGTAAGCTGCTTTGTTGATTATTCTAATAGCTCTCTTTTGAAGCATAAAGAGTGGATATATGTTTGTTTTATATGTATTTCCCCATACTTCATTACAATATGTCATGTATGGGAGTATTAATGAATGATACAAGGTGTATAGTGTGGGTTGATTCAGCAAATTTTTCACTCTGTGTAATATTGCAATTGATTTGGATACTTTACCTTTTATATAATTAATATGTGGCTTCCAACACAGTTTGTTATCAATTATTACTCCAAGGAATTTAGTTTCGGATACCCTTTCAATCTCTACACCATTTACACTGAGTTTGGGTACTGGGTAGTTGTGATGGTTGTTAAAGACTATAAATTTTGTCTTGCTTAAATTGAGCGTTAATTTGTTTGAATCAAACCACAGTTTCAGCTTTCCTAATTCCTTTCCGAGTGTATCCAGAAGTTGTTCCAAGTTGTTTCCACTGCATAGCAGGTTAGTGTCATCAGCAAACAATATTAAGTCCATTTTTTCTGAAACTTTACATATATCATTTATATACATATTGAATAATAATGGTCCCAAAACTGAACCCTGTGGGACTCCACAGGTGACCTTCAGTAGCTCTGAGTTTTTGTTGTTAACACATACAAACTGATATCTATTCTTTAAGTAACTTCTTAACCAGGACAGTGCTACCCCTCTGATACCACAATTTTGTAGTTTCTTTAATAATAGATTGTGATCTACTGTATCAAATGCTTTTTTAAGATCCAGGAATACTCCAACTGAATACTCTTTATTTTCAATGGCTGTTGATATTTTTTCTGTAAATTCCATTAAGGCATATGCTGTTGTCCTTTTGTGTCTGAACCCATATTGCTGCTCACACAATAAATCATTCTTCAGTATGAAGTTGTCAATTCTCTCATAGAATATTTTTTCAAGTATCTTGGAAAATTGCGGTAATAGTGAAATTGGTCTGTAGTTGGAGAGTTCCCCTCTGTCGCCTGTCTTGTAAATTGGAATTACTTTAGCTATTTTCATTGCATTGGGAAATATACCTGATTGGAGAGACAGGTTACAGATATACGTCAGTGGTTTCACTATGCATTCGATAACAGTTTTGACTAGTAGCATATCAATACCATCGCAGTCAGTAGATGTTTTACTTTTGAACGATTTAACAATTTCAATGACCTCTCTTTCGTCTGTGTTCTTTATGAAGATGGTGTCTTTTACAGCAGTGTTATTGCATATTGAATCACCTGTTGGCACCATAGTGGGTATTTCTCGGGCCAGTTTAGGTCCAATGTTAACAAAAAAATTATTAAATTCATCTGCAGGTGAAGCTATATTCACATTCGGAGTCGATTTATTATTTTTTGGAGTGTTAGTTGGGTAGCTGGTATTTCTGCTTTTATTTCCAAGGATACTGTTGATTATTGTCCATGTATTTTTAATATTGTCTTTGTTTTTTTCCAGTTCTTTACTGTAATAGTCTCTTTTACTACATCTTATTATATATGTTAACTTATTTTTGTATGTTTTATACCGCTGCTCTGCTTCTTTTGTCCTTTTCTTTATGAAAGCTTTATATAATAAATTTTTCTTTTTACACGCCTTTTGTAGTCCTTTGGTTAGCCATGGTTTGTCAGTAAATTTGTGTTTAAGCTTTTTTTTAACTAATGGGCAGTTTTTTTCATAAAGAGTGGTTACAATGTTTGTAAATGTGTCATAGGCTTCATTTACATCTGATACATAGACTTCTGTCCAGTCTTGCTTCAGCAAGTCCTCTTTAAAAGAACTGATTGCGTTTGGTGATTTGTGTCTGAACGATTTTGAGATTTTTTCTGGGTTGGGCCCCGTGTGGCCATGGATAAGTGCAAAGATTGGCAAGTGGTCGCTTATATCATTTATCAATAATCCACTTTCTATTTTCTTGTCGAGAACATTGACAAACAGGTTGTCAATAAGTGTAGCAGAGTGAGCTGTGATTCTACTGGGATGTGTTATTGTGGGATATAGACTCATGCTGTACATAGAGTTCATGAACTCTGTAACTACATTTTGTTGATGTGGATTAAGTAGGTCAATATTGAAATCTCCACAAATTGCTACCATTTTCTTACTAGTAATATTATTGTACAGCTCGACTAATTTATCTCTGAATGTCTCAATGCAAGTTCCCGGCGTTCTGTATATGCAGCTTATGATTAGATTTTTTGTTTTGTCTAGGTCAATCTCAACAGTAACACATTCCAGAATCCCTGGTAGTGCTAAGGACATTTCATTTACAAGCTTACATCTATATAGGTCATCAATATACAGTGCAACACCACCACCCTTTTTTTGAGATCTGTTAATGTTAAACATCTGATATCCCTCTATTGCCATCAGGGGAGCCTGGTCTGCATTAAGCCAGGTTTCAGAGACTGCTATAGCTGTGAATTTTCTGTTTAGCTGTTTTAAATAGTCCTGAATCTGTGAGAAGTTTTTGTTAAGACTTCTGCTATTGAAGTGTATTATTGACAGTTTACCATCTAATTGCACTTGACTTTTGAATTGCTTTTCAGTGTAATATTCACAGTGGTTATGAATATTATTGAAAAAGTGGTTATCAGGATCAATATCATTCTCCATCTCTTGTGGTTTATGTTCAGCATAGTGGCATATTTTTAGAGTTTGAGTTTCCTCACTCTGTGTTTCATAGTCAGTGTTCATCTGTATTTATCTAAGTCAGTAGCATCTCTGATCATTATACTTTTTGCTTGCTCAGGTGTTCCATTTAGTTTAATCCAAATTCTACAATTTCTTGTCCAGGTTGACTGTATCTTATTATGTTTCTTTAGCATCCGTGCCTGCCGTGCTAATTCAGCGTTTTTTTTTGTCAGGTGTTCATTTAGGTAAACTTGAGTTTCCTTTAGTTTTTTGGCCTGCCTCAGTATGTCATTTTTCACCCTCCTGTTCACAAAGCGCATCACAATTGATTTCTTTGTTTTGTTATCTTTCTTCGGTAAAGCATAACAGGCTGAGATCGCATTGGCTTCTACCTTAATGTCTTTATCATTAAGGAACTGAAGCACTTGGTTTTCTAAGGACATTGATTCACTTATGGAAGCATGTTCACCACTCAGTCCTGTAGCGGCATGGGCGTACGACTGATATCTGATGTCTAGTCCACTTATAACTAGGTCATCAATGCGAGAACCTTGTTCAAGATCCTCAATGCGTTGCTCCAAAAGACGCCCGTGTTGCTCCAGGTCCATAATTTTTTTGTCTTTTTCTTTTATTATTGAATGTAGGGCTTGTACCTCCTGTATTAGGTCTAATATTTTGTCCTGCTGGCTAGTCACTTTGGCCAGTTCATCTAACACAAAGTTCAGAGTTTTTTTAATTTCTTCCATTTCCTCTTTTTTGGGTGGCATTTTACTGACCTGTGGATAGAAATAAGCAGAGAATCCGGCTAGGCCTCAACTAGCTCGGTCACTCCTGGACCCGCCGCTCCTGCGCAGCTTCTCCAGCTTCACTAGAGACGAAGTGAGAAGATCTGAGAGTGGACCTGAAGAGACTGTCTGACTCCTAGGGTCAGACAGAGAAGCCGAGAGGACAATAGGAGGATTAGATATGAATGGAATTCTGTGTTTGATGTGAATGTGATTTGTGCCTGATGTAACAGTATAAAGGTATGTGGTTTACCTCAGCTAATCCTCTTCATTCCCTGACTGAGAGAGGAGCTGTAGGACTTGAGATGGAATAAACCAATACTGAAAAATCATTCAGTCTCTTCATTTCGAGTTTCCTACAATATAATCAATATGGTCTTAAAATGCAGAACCACAGCTTTAATTTGAGAGTGTTCACATCCAATTTAGAGTTACAGTTTAGAAACTGCAAGCATTTTTATACAAAATTTCCTCATTTCAGGGGCTCAAAAGTAATTGGACAATTGACACAGAAGTTATTTCATGGGCTGCATGGGCTTTTCCCTTGTTAATCCATCATCAGTCAAGCAGGCAAAAGGTCAGACCATCCTTAGGTTGAAAAAAAGAAGAAAATCCATCAGCAAGATGGCAGAAATGGAGTGGCCAAATCAACAGCTTGGTACATTCTGAGAAAAAACGAGTGCACTGGTGAGCTCAGTAACTCAAAAAGACCTGGATGTCCATGGAAGACAACAGTGGTGGATGATCGCAGGATCCTTTCCATGGGGAAGAAAAACACCTTCATAACGTCCACCAAAGTGAAGAACACTCTCCAGGAAGTAGGTGTATCAGTACATAAGTCTACCATAAAAAGAAAAATTCATGAGAGTGGAAACAGTTCACCACAAGATTAGATTTTGCAAAAAACATCTAAAGAGCCAGCAAAGTTCTGGAACATTATTTTGGACAGATGAGACCAAGATCAACCTGTACCAGAATGATGGGAAAAAGAAAGTATGGAGAAGGCTTGGAAGGGCTCGTGATTCATAGCACATCACATCTTCTGTGAAACTTGGTAGATCTACGCAGTGTGATGACTGGGCATGCATATCTTCTAATGGCACTGGATCACTGGTGTTTACTGATGATGTGACAGAAGACAGAAGCAGCTGGATGAATTCTAAAGTGTACAGGGATATACTGTCTGCTCAGATTCAGCCAAAAGCAGCAAAGTTGATTGGATGGCTCTGACATGGTGGTTTGACCCAGGGGACAGAAGACAGACTCGAGTAGTACAATTAACTCTTTATTTCACCCAAGTGTGTTGTGTGAGTGCATGTATGTACAAGTGTGGAGTGTGCTGAATGCATGCTAAAACTGAGCAGGTCTCGCTGCTGACCAGCAACCCTAGGGAGACAGAGCAGAGGGATTAATACTGCACTGCAGCGGGAGATGTAATAATAGTTGCCGCTCACTTGCAGGTGGTGATGTTGAGCCTCTGCTCGCTCAGCAAATGACTGCCAGGAGGGGAGAGTGCTGCTCGGCGTCGTGAGGCAGAGGGACGACTCCGGTGCCGGGAAGGAGCTGAGCCGCCGCCGAGAAGGGTTGATCCGCCGCCTGGAGGATCCACCTGTGCACAGGGGAGAATGGCTTGGCAAGGTAAGTGCGAGAGTTGCTTACGTGGCGTGGCGTGGAGAGCAGGGTCAGGCGTAGCGTCAGGCTGTGGCTGAGAATGCGGGACGTGGCTCCGTATTGCTGACAGACGACTCCGTGCTGAGCTGTCGGCAGGTCTGGCTCTTATAGCCCGCTGGGGATTAATGGCAGGTGTGCACGCAGCTGGGACTGATGACGGCTCAGCGGCAGCCATGACAGTACAGTGGTACCTCTACTTACGAATTTAATTCGTTCCGAAAGAATTCTCGTAACGTGAAAAATTCGTAAGTAGAGGCGCATTTTACATGTAAATGCCGTAATCCGTTCCAAGCCCCCAAAATTCGGGCATAAATTTTTTATAAATCGTAAAAACGCATCAAAACATGTAACAAATACATGTTACAATTAGATTACTGCACAATAAACATAAAATGAGAGTTTAAAATGAGAGAAAGAATAATAAAAGAGAAAGAATAATAAAAAATTATGTTCATTTACCTTTTAACTGCGATCGTCGGCGTCAGCGTCACCTTTTGCCTTCTTTGGTTCATGTTCTGTCTCATCAGTGGTTTTTGCCTGACGTTTTGTGATGAAACGATCCAAGGACGTTTGCTTTTATCGGCTTGTAAGGGCTTCCTTTTGTTTTAATACCGTGCTGATCGTTGATGTTGTTTTTTTTTTTCCCAAAACTTTATTAAGAACAAGGTGAAAGTACAGAGTTATAACGTAGATGGTGATAAACATGGCAGTTAACAATTTTTTTTTTTCTCTAAATTGTGTAGTTCAGTCAACAGTCTTACAAGAGGTAAGAAGGATAAAATAAAGTAGTAAGAATAGTAAATAATAATAAGATAAAGCGAGATCAACCAAACGCACCCATTCGTGGCCAATGGGATACCAGGAAGATGCTAGGCGATAGCCAATGGCAGAGCAGCTACAGGTATGTTTACGTTCGGTAAAATACGGGAGCTGCGAGGAGCGCGTACTTTTTTTGCCTTTCGTATCCTGAAATTTTGTTTGTAACTAGAGGCAATATTTTCCCGTTGAGGCGTCTCGTAACCTGAAAATTTCGTATGTAGAGACGTTCGTAAGTAGAGGTACCACTGTACTCCCCGCTCTAGAGGTGCCTCCAGGCACCTGTCCCATCCTACCTGGATGCGCCCGATGGAAGTCGCAGATGTGCTGCTTGTCAAGAATCAATGCTGGGCGAGTCCAGGACCTGTGTTCGGGGCCGAATCCTTCCCAGTCCACCAAATACTGAAAGCCCCGACCCCGCCGGGGGACATCCAAGATGGCAGTAACCCCCCATGCTGGGTGGCCGTCGATCATCCTCGGAGGGGGAGACGCCGCCGCAGGGGGCGGGCAAAGGGGATCGGTAGCGAAGGGCTTCACCTAGGAAACATGAAAGGTAGGGCAGATGCGCATGGAAGAGGAGAAAGCTAGGCGCACAGACACAGGGTTAATTATGCATACAATGGGGAAGGGCCCAATGAAATGCTTAGTCAGCTTGCGTTTTTCAGCCGGTACATTAATGTTGCGAGTGGAGAGCCAAACCTGCTGACCCACCTTGTATTCGGGTGCCGGTCTCCTGTGGCGGTTGGCCATCCTCGTGTTGCGCTCCGTGGTCCTGAGGAGGGCCCTGCAGGTGATGGTCCAGAGCCGGCGGCAGTGCCTGACGTGAGCCTGGACAGAAGGCACTGCCACCTCCCTCTCCTCCTCTGGGAACAGTGGTGGGTCGTACCCCAACGATGCCCTGAAGGGGGACATCCCGGTCGCCGAGAACACTGTGGAGTTGTGGGCATATTCGATCCAAGGAAAGAAGCTGCTCCAAGAAGAGGAGCTGGACGAAATGAAGCAGCGAAGGGCGGCCTCCAGCTCTTGATTCGCCCGTTCGCACTGTCCATTGCTTTGGGGATGGTAACACGATGACAGGCTCGCAGTCAACCCCAATGCCTGGCAGAACGCCCTCCACACCTGGGACACAAACTGGGGGGCCCCGATCCGAGACGACGTCCGAGGGGATTCCGTGAAGACGGACCACATGCTGCACCAGCAGGTCCGCCGTCTCCCGCGCCGTCGGCAGCCCCCAAAGGGGCACGAAATGGGTCGCCTTGGAGAAGCGATCGATGATTGTCAGGACTGTGGTGAACTGGTTGGGGGGGGCGTTACAAAGTCCAAGGCCACGTGAGACCACGGGCGGGTAGGGACCGGCAAGGGGTGGAGCAGCCCGGCCGGAGGAGAAGAGGAAGATTTCCCGGTGGCGCACTGAGCGCAGGCCCGGATGTAGTTGGTCACGTCCCTCCTCAGCCCCGGCCACCAGAATGCCCTTTGGAGAAGCGTGATGGTGCGAGAAACCCCAGGAAGGCATGCTAATTTTGAGGCATGGGCCCACTGAATGACTTTGCTCCGGACCAGCGTGGGAACAAACAATCGCCCCGGGGGGCCACCTCCCGGACCGGGCTCTGCCTCCTGTGCCTTCATCACCTTATCCCGGATCTCCCACACAAGGGCGCCCACGACTCAGGACGGAGGGAGGATGGTCTCTTCCTGATCCTCGGAAGCCTCCACCGAGAACTGCCTAGAGAGGGTGTCTGGCTTCAGATTCTTGCTCCCGGGGCGGTAAGTGATTGTGAAATTAAATCGCCCAAAGAAGAGGGACCAGCGGGCCTGATGAGAGTTCAGTCGGTTTGCCGTCCTCAGATATTCCAGGTTTTTATGATCGGTCCATACGATGAATGGCTGAGCAGCCCCCTCCAACCAATGCCTCCACTCCTCCAAGGCAAGCTTGACCGCCAGCAACTCCCTGTCACCGATGCCGTAATTCCTCTCAGTGGGTTGCAAGCGGCGAGAGAAGAAGGCGCAGGGCAGAATCACCCCGTCGACAGGCGAGCCTTGGGAGAGAACCGCCCCTACTCCGGAGTCCGAAGCGTCCACCTCCACCAGGCACTGGAGATTTGGGTCCACCTGAGTCAGGACACGGGACGAAGCAAACTCCTAATTGAGCTTCTTGAATGCCGCAGCAACCTCCTCAGTCCAGCAAAAGGGGGTCTTGGGGGACATGAGGCTGGTCAGCAGGCGAGCAATTATTCCAAACTTGGGCACAAAGCGACGATAAAAGTTAGTGAACCCCAGAAACCCCTGCAGTTGCTTCCTAGACGAGGGGGTGGGCCAATCCACCACCGCCTTGACCTTGGCTGGGTCGGGGATCACTTGATTGTGCGAGACCACGAACCCCAAGAAGGACGTCTTCCTGATGTGGAACTTGCACTTCTCGGCCTTGACATACAGCTGGTTCTCCAGGAGCCGCTGAAGGACCCACCTCACGTGTACCTGATATTCCTCCAGGGACCGGGAGAAGATGAGAATGTCATCAAGGTACACGAAAACGAAGGTGCCCAGGAAATCCCGGAGGACATCGTTGATGAGATGGCCGGAGCGTTGGTCAACCCAAACGGCATCACCAGATATTCAAAATGGCTGCTTGGGGTCCGGAAGCCCGTCTTCCATTCGTCGCCCTCCTTGATTCGTACGAGGTGGTACGCATTCCGAAGATCCAACTTGGTGAACCATGAGGCCCCCTGGAGAGAGTCAAAGGCCAAGTTCATGAGGGGCAGCGTGTACTTGTCTTTTATCGTGATATCATTGAGACCCCTGAAGTCAATGCATGGGCACAGGGAGCCATCCTTTTTGCCCACAAAAAAAAAACCTGCCCCCACTGCTGAAGAAGATGGGTGGATGATCCCAGAGCTGAGCGATTCTTTGATATACTGTAGGTGTCCATCACCTCCCGTTCCGGAGCAGACAGGCTGTATAAGTGGCTCGACGGAAGCGGGGCACCAGCCCGGAGATTGATGGTGCAGTCATAGGGGCAGTGGGGGGGAAGAGACAGCGCCCGTGACTTACTAAAGGCAGCCCCCAAATTGTGATAAACCTCCGGTAGCTTGGACAGGTCGGGGGGGGGCGACACTGGTGGGGTCACAGACACCGACGGGACACACGCTGCCGACTGAAGACATGCGCTGAGGCAAAACGGGCTCCACGAGATGATGCTCCCAGACTGCCAATCGAACATGGGGTTATGCAACCGCAACCAGGGGTAGCCCAAGATGACTGGAGAGGTGGAGGTGGGCAGCACCAGGAAGCGGAGGTCCTCCCGATGGTTTCCTGAGATAATTACTGACACGGGGCAGTCTGTTGAGAAACAGCAGTTAGTGGGGCTTTTGACAGGGTGATCAGGTTGACAGGTGGCCGAAGAGTTTGACAGGGGAGGCCCAACTGGGTTGCCAGGTCTCCTGAAATGAAACTCTGCTCAGCCCCTGAATCAATGAGTGCATGAGTGGAGTGTTCTATGTGTTTGGAAATGGGCCGAATGGGAACAAGGCAGCAGGTGAGGGGCTTTGACTGGGCTGCATCCGTGAGTCCCCCTACTGTGACCCACGGACCTCCTCTTTTTCCCGATTCGTACATTCAGCCACTTCATGGGAAGCACTACCACAGTAAAAGCACAACCCCAATTCTTTGCGGCGCTGTCTCTCAGTGGCCAAAATCCCAGAGCACCCGATTATCATATCCTCCTGCCCCAGAAGTTCCTCCGGAGGGGGCAGGGCCAGCTGGGACGGCTGAGAGGAGCGAAGGCGTTGCGCGCTCGAGCGGCTAGAGGCTCTTCGCTTGGCGGCACGCTCCTTCAGCCTATTGTCCAAACTGATCGTGAGGGAGATTAGCTCATTTAATTGGTCAGGCTTGTCCCGGGTAGCTAATTCATCCCACAGCTCAGGGCTTAGGCTACGGATAAATATACTGCACAACGAAGCGTCCTCCCACCCGACCTCCGCCGCCACTACCCGGAAATCGACAGCATAATCGGCAGCAGCCCTGATGTCCTGTCGGAGGTTTAATAGCCGGGTAGTGAGCACAGAATCCCGATCGGTGTGGTCAAACACTCCGGTGAAATCAGCTAGGAATTGCCGGTAAGTCTTAGCTGGGCTTAGCCATTACCGCATAGGCCCAAGCTAGCACTCTACCTTCTAGCAGGTTAGCTATATATCCTATCTTGCTATGGTCGGTGGGAAAGTCCCCCGGAACCTGATGGAAAACTGTCTCACATTGCAACAAAAAACCCCGTGCCTCCCCGAGCTTTCCACTAAAGCGAGCAGGTGTAGGCACGGGAGTGAGACGGGTAGGGGGAGCCTGGCTAACCTGGCTAGGCGGGGAGCTAGAGGGGCCCAGTGGCGCTCCGGCGGCCAGAGGAAATGCCTGCTGTCCTTCCAGGCGATCCAACCGGCTGTTAATCTGAGTTAATTGGGTGAGAATTACATTCTGTTGATAGGCTAGCTGCTCTACTCGAGCGTCTATGGCGTTAAGATGGCGCACTAGCGCGCTGTCCGCTGGGTCGCTTTGACGGAGTCATACTGACATGGTGGTTTGACCCAGGGGACAGAAGACAGACTCGAGTAGTACAATTAACTCTTTATTTCACCCAAGTGTGTTGTGTGAGTGTATGTATGTACAAGTGTGGAGTGTGCTGAATGCGTGCTGGAACTGAGCAGGTCTCGCTGCTGCCCGGCAACCCTAGGGAGACAGAGCAGAAGAATTAATACTGCACTGCAGCGGGAGATGTAATAATAGTTGCTGCTTACTTGCAGGTGGCGATGTTGAGCCTCTGCTCGCTCAGCGAATGACTGCCAGAAGGGGAGAGTGCTGCTCGGCGTCGTGAGGCGGAGGAATGACTCCGGTGTCGGGAAGGAGCTGAGCCGCCGCCGAGAAGGGTTGATCCGCCGCCTGGAGGATCCACCTGTGCACAGGGGAGAATGGCTTGGCAAGGTAAGTGCGAGAGTTGCTTACGTGGCGTGGCGTGGAGAGCATGGTCAGGCGTAGCGTCAGGCTGTGGCTGAGAACGCGGGACGTGGCTCCGTATTGCTGACAGACGACTCCGTGCTGAGCTGTCGGCAGGTCTGGCTCTTATAGCCCGCCGGGGATTAATGACAGGTGTGCGCGCAGCTGGGACTGATGACGGCCCAGCGGCCGCCATGACAGGCTCTTCACAGTACAGATGGAAAATGACCCAAAACATACTGTGAATGCAACCCTGGAGTTTGCTAAGGCAAAGAAGTGGAATATTCTGCAATGGCTGAGTCAGTCATCAGATATCAAGCATGCATTTCATTTGCCTAAGACAAAACTTAAGGCAGAAAGACCCACAAACAAGGAGCAATTAAAGACAGCTGCAGTAAAGGCCTGGCAAAGCATCACAAAAGAGGAAACCCTGTGTTTGATAATGTCCATGGATTCTAGACTTCAGGTAGTCATTGCCAAAGGATTCTCAACAAACAATTAAAAATGAACATTTTATTCATGGTAATGATAATTTGTTCCATTACTTTTGAGCGCATGAAATGACATTTTTTTAATGGTTGCAATTCCTAAACCGTTCCTCCAATTTTGATGTGAATACCCTTAAAGGTGAGAGTCTGCACTTTAAGTCCATATTGATTAGATAACTATCTTGAATATGTTTTGGTAAACAGCTAAAATAACAAAACATGTTTCAGTGTCCAAATACTTATGGACCTGGTTAACTGTATCCCACGTCTTCAATTACGCTACCTCTCTGGTGGTCAGCTGGCCTGGTGGCATGTTCGTCTGGTGGCTTCAGCCCTGGCACAGTGTGGCAAAGCAGAATGCGGTTAAGATACACCGAGATTCGTACAGAGGTGATTGTGTGCAGGGTGAGTGTGGTATGGAGTGTGTGGGACCAGCTTAATGCTGTTGGTGGGTAATTGCAGAGCAGATTGAGGGGACCGGGGCAGCACCAGCGGGGACTCGTGGTCCCGGACTGGTCACCGGTGTGGGGCTGCTCTCTGGTCGTGGACAGCCTGAGCTACCGGTCCTGTGCTTTTGTCTCTCTGCCGTGTCTGTGCTGCCCCGATGCCTGTGTGGCCATGTGTGATGTGCAGTTGGTCTGGGCATTCCTTTCCACAATCATGGCGGTCTTAACATTTTAATTTTTAGACATTATACTATAAGGGGTGACATCTCGGGGTGAGATCTTGATCAGTACTGCTCTGAATCGAGGCCCTCATCGCGATACACCTAAGAGAAAGTTCCACACCTCTAAAAGCAAACTGGGAGGTGCTGTGTTAATGAGGAGTCGAGGTGACGTTTTATAGTTTCATTTAGAACACGAGCCAGGAACACAGGAGTCACTACCGCTAGCCTGTGAGCCACAGCAAAGAGACAAGATGGCTCCCGTTGCTGTCTTATATACCCCAGGTGACGCCACCCCCCAGAGGTGGGGCGTCACCACCTCTCTACTCTAAGGCACCGCCATAATAATAATATACACAATATACTATCCAACAGGAGGCCTTTCAGTTGAAGAAAAAATCTTGAATGATGCTTATCGGCACTTTATATTAAAAGTTGTTATTCACTTTTTGTCTTTTAATCTAGCTTGAATTTACTGGAATGGTGGCCTCAAGATTGAGCATCCGCCCCACACCCGGGAGGTCGGGGTTCAAGTCCCGGCCATGTCATGTCACAGACCATATAAAATGGAACTTCCTGCCGTCCAGCTTAGTGCTCAGCAAAAATGAAATGGAGGAGGGAAATGTGGGCGGCAGTGGGTCAGGAGGTAGAGTGGGTCGTCTAATAACCGGAGGGTTGGCGGTTCGAATCCCGTTCGCCCAAGACATCCTGCCGCTGTGTCTCTGGGCAAGACACTTTACCCACCTTGCCTCCAGTGTCCATGACACTGGGCATGAATGTGTATAAATGTTCAGTAGTGGTCGGAGAGGCCGTTGGTGTGGATTGGCAGCCACGTTTCCGTCAGTCTGCCTCAGGGCAGCTGTGGCTACAGTAGTAGCTTACCACTACCATTGTCTGTGGAGTGAATGAATAATGCATCCATTGTAAAGCGTCTTTGAGTGTCTATGAAAAGCACTATATAAATCTGATGCATTATTGTGTTTGTTAGCCCTTTATGTCAAGTCCTTTTTTGCAATCTTTAGATGTTTTGACTTTTGTTTATAGTTGTTATTTCTATAAATTCACTTTTAAAAAAAAAAAAATCATGTAAACTGTGACTGTAAATAATTACTGTTGGAGCACAGAAGCACAAGAAGAAAAGTGACCTTCTTTCAAAAGGCAAGTTGTATGTTTAGAAACGGGCTAATATTATGCTTGCTACATGCTTTTTGGCACATTTAAGTTCACCAGCCTAAGATGTTTTTCCTCAGGGAGTGGCGGGAGATGCTCATTGTGTGAGAAGTAACATGGAAGCCAAATCAAACCAACCCCCTGCTAACATGTATTGAAATCACATAATGCATATTGTTACGAGAAGCAGATATTTCATCACCTCGAATCACATTGATAAGGTTATTCCCAATGTAAGATTTTAGGTACTTCCTGTCTTTCAAAGGCCCCACGAGCAGGAAGCACATGGCACCATCTCCCTGCAGATCACCACTTGATATGCTTGTTAGCGTGTTAGCATTCTGATTAACCTTTAGTTGGTGCCCTGCTTCAGGGGTCTAATCTGGCCTCACGCCTCACTTCATGTGCTCAATAGGGTTTGCACCCTGCATCATGACATCATGTCTTTGTGTAAAAGCCTGGTGCCATTCACAGACCGACTGCAGAGCTTATCATGCAAGCTTCCACTATACTAACACACAACTCTTTAAAGGGAGTCCTCTGGTCTCCCAGCTCAGTGGATGCAGCCCTATACCTCCACAGAGCTATGAACATGGCTTCTGTTCTCTGACGCATCAGCCTGGCCGCTGTGCTATTTAGGGCTCCAAGGAGAAAGCATTTGGGCATTTTATTGGGAATATTTTGTTATAAGAAGACATCAACATTCCTGGATATGCAGCGACAAGTCTGATAGAATTCCAGTCATGCTCCTGGATGCTTTGTCAACCACAGAAATTTACTAGAAAATTATATGGAAACAGCAAGAATTTGGCTCATACTGGTTTGCTCTCAACTTGGGAAAAGCTGTAGGATCAGTTGAAGCTTAGGCCAGAGGCCAAATCTGCCACCAGCCAGCAAGATCAGAGAGCAGAGATCAGAGATCAAGAGGTGGACCTGCTCATCCATCAGTCCAGTGATGTGACCAGTGACTGAGAACCCTATTGGTCAAGAGTCACTGAGGGCTGGCTGTGACATGGGCAGAGTGGAGATGCAGCCATAAAAGAATTAATTATAATTTCTACTGATTAATGCCTGATGAGTTTGATGATTGATGCATCCACTAAATGCAGGCTGAAGTGGGTTACTTCCATTCATCAAAATTAATAAAAAACAAAAAGAAAAGTCCATTCATCTACTCATTCATCCTTCTTCTACCGCGTATCAGTCAAAGTGATGTCACTATTTTTGTCAGGTTCTGATACTGTACATCATCCCTCTGAAAAAGTAGAAACCTATTGCACACACACACACACACACACACACACACACACACACACACACACACACACACACACACACACACACACACAACTCCAAACAAATACTTTCTGAACAAAAGTGTTATCAATCAGTTCTTGATAGTGTCAATATAAATGGAGTGGTGGCCTAATGGTTGAGCATCTGCTCCACAGCCAGGAGGCCGTGGGTTCCAGCCCCGGCTGGGTCATACCAAAGACCATATAAAAATGGTACTTCCCACTTTCTACCTTGGTGCTCAGCATAATAGAATGGGGCAAGAAAAAGTTGTGGTGGCGCCTTACATGGCAGCGGCCCCTCTGATTCTAAATGTGATTAACATAGATACAAGAAATGTAATTTCGTTCTACTGTACATGATTGGCTGTATGGATTGAATGACAATAAAGTTGGCTTCTTCTTCTAATATAAAGAAACAGAAGTATTAGAAGTGCCCAGGTCTTCAGACATCTTGTCTTGGATCCTGAGAATATACAGTTGTAGTGAAAACAGGAAATTTAGTTTATGCACAAGGAAATGAGTTGTGTATCTGTTTGACTGTAATTGTTCTGCTCCTTCCTTAAAGCTGGTACAGCAAGTTACTAGGAGAGCATATTTTCAACAGTTTACCACTTTAGACAAACAAAAGCGTTCTCCAAATAAACTTTTCAGAAGTTCAAGTGTGGTTTACAATAAAACTATTAAGTGTTGGCACAAAGAACTCCCACTGTTGTTACATAAGAGGTTAGATCTTTCACGTTAAGGATTTAAATATCAACACAATGCGGTGGTGCACATACAGTAGAATATGTTGTTTTGTGGGACAAACTGGCCAATGAAGATAAAGAAATATATGGGCAACTGAAAATTATGTTGAATGAAATTAATGGATTTGGTTTTTAGTACTCAATATTCTGAAGCCAAGGAGTATACCGGCACAAGCAACGATCACTCTTACAGAAAAAAACTTTTTTCCCCTTAATTTTAACTTGGACAAAGCTTACATGCAAGTCTGGTTAAGTTAAATAGGAACTGTAATTATACCCATTTAAACATTAACAAACTAGACTATTTTCTATTTGCTTAAGCTAATGCTTAATCTCTCTGTGATCCAATGTCTTAATATTTCTGCAGTTACACAGTGAAGTGTAGGAAACCCGTTTGCAGTTGGTAGTCATGCCATACATAAAAGCTTGAATTTAAAAGCTTGAAATTTTATCTGTTTGGTTATTAAAACAGATTTGCGATACAGTCACAACAGCAGAAGTAAATAGCGCATCAAATGAGCTAACACAAAAAAGCAAGAACAACCAAGCTTCCTTGAATTCCAAGAATTAATACTAATTAAACAAATCCAATCCCGTTTCACTGCCATAAAATCACTGCAATTGTATGAAATGAGCCGACTGACTTCCACTTCAGTTTCTGTTAAGGTGCAATAGAAATGAAAAAACCTCAGTGAGTAAGCTCACATGTTCCACACATCTGCATACCAGGGGCCCCTAATGAGAACTGTGATCAATATATAATGACTGGGAAAAAATAAGTCCCTGACCACAAAAAAATGGATCCTCTCAATAAATGCATAAATTTGAAGTGAATGTGATCAAAAACGTAAAAGCTATAGAGGTGACAACAGAAAAGGACCCCTCACCAAAACACTTGGAACCCCTCATCAGATGTGTCTTAAAATCAAATGTGTCCAAGGTATTGATGAGTTTGTGGGGCACATATGTTGGTTTCATATGCTCCACAAATATATTACTGTATGTTTATTGTGTGCTTCATGTCTCAGGGGAACAAAGGGACTGAGCCTCCTAGAGGTAACAGGAGAGTGTGAGATTTGGCCTTTTGTTTCAAGGAGATGGCCTTGAGAGATTTCTTGACCACCGGAGACTAGGGGGTGGATGGTGTTAAGATCGGGGGAGGTTACATTGTGACTGGGATTAAGTACCATGTGACTGTATGTTTGATTAAACACCATGTGACTGTAGGTTTGATGTCCTGGGTATAAAAGGACAGATGTGAGAAGATTCATCCTCTTTTTCTGCTTTGGAATGTTGGAGTATGTGATTGTGAATAAAGCTGAACCTGAGGAATAAACTCAGTCTCGTTCTTCAACACATCTCCACACTGGTGACCTTACGACGAAGCATGAGCAGAAGTAATTCTCCCGAACCGGACTCGTCAGAAGCCAGCCTGACGAATGCCGCCACACTCCAGCTGCCGGACTTCTGGCAGAATAGTCCGCGCTCCTGGTTTAGCGCGGTCGAGGCACAGTTCAACCTCCGGAGAATCTCGAGAGATGACACAAAGTTCTACCATGTGGTGGCGAAGCTGGACAACCACACAGTCCAGAGGGTGGAGAACCTGGTCAACCACCCACTGGACAGCGACAAGTACAGCGCATTGAAGGCTGCGCTCATCAGCCACTTCACCCCCTCGGTGCAACAGCGAGCAGAGAGGCTCCTGGCGTTGACAGAGTTTGAGAACGACAGACCCGCAGACCTGATGGTGAAAATGCTGAGGTTGAGAGACTTCGAAGATGACAGCTTTATCTTCCTCAGGACCCTACCGCCAGCAGTGAGAGTGACCCTGGCTGGTTCACCTCTGTTGGCCCGGCGAGACTACCACGAGCTGAGCCAGGAGGCGCAGCGACTCGTCAACGCCCACAAATGGAGCGCGGTTTCGGCCGCGGCAGCAAAGCTAGGCGCAACGTCCGGAGACGGCATGGGGCCAGAGGCTGCGGCACCAGACTCACTGACGACGGCAGCAGCAAGGGCCAGGCGACACGGAGCGGACGACGTCCTTTGCTTCTACCATCGCCGCTTGGCAGAGAGGACGCGCAAGTGCATTCCACCGTGCCATTTCAAGCGCTCGGGAAACGCCAAGACCGGGGGTAAGTAGCAGCTGCGGCCCTCGGGGAGGAGAACAAGCTGCTCTACCTGAAGGATGCACGCTCGGGGAGGCATTTCCTCGTGGACACAGGCTCCCAGCTGAGCTTCATCACGCCTTCCTACGCGGACCGGCTGGCGCCTTCCAGTGGTCCCCGGGTGTCAGCAGCAAATGGCTCAGTGATTAAGACCTTCGGTGAGAGGACTCTGCTTCTGTCTTTGCAGGGCCGTGCATTTGAGTGGACTTTTGTGGTAGAGGCAGTCAATTTCAACATGTTAGGGGCTGATTTTTTGTGCTCACATGGTTTATTGGTTGATCTTGCTAACAGACGTCTGGTTAATGCACTCTCCTTTCACTCTATTCCCTGCACAGCTCAAGTGGCCCCGCCAACTGCACAAGCCAGCGTCACAGCTGCAGGTGGTAAGTTCCACACACTCCTCACTCAGTTCCCAGCACTCACGGTCCCAACGTTTTCGGCGACAGTGGCTAAACATGGGGTGGAACATTTTATTACTACCACCGGCCCACCCGTTTTTGCAAAAGCTCGGCGCTTGGACTCAGCTAAACTGACCATAGCGTGCGAGGAGTTCGCCAACCTGGAAAGACTGGGCATCATCAGGCGTTCGAAGAGCCCATGGGCTTCACCGCTGCACATGGTCCCAAAGGCTGATGGCTCGTGGCGACCTTGCGGTGATTTCCGCAGGTTGAATAATGCCACAGCGCACGACCGCTACCCGATCCCACACATCCAAGATTTCGGAACCTTGGTCGGGCCGGCAGCAGAGACAGCTGGCCGCGATATCGGAGTTTACTACTGATATCCAGCATGTGGCAGGTAAATATAATGTAGTGGCAGACTGCCTCTCATGTGCTGTGGCGGCTCCAGGCCCCGTGGGGGCAGACTCTGCAGCCATAGCCGCAGACCAGGGTAGCGACGCGGAAGCGTGCACGTTCCCCGGTCCATGTAGGGATAGATTATGCAGCCATGGCCGCAGAGCAGGTTAGCGACGCGGACGTGCGCGCGCTCCAGTCTGGACCAACAGGGTTAAGGCTGGAGAACAGGGTGCTGCAAGACGGTATGCCCCCCCTAATCTGCAATGTCTCCACTGGACGACCGCGTCCGGTTGTACCAGCCGCGTGGTGCCGCCGCGTTTTTGACTTGATCCATTCTCTGGCGCACCCGGGGGTGCGCGCGTCGGTCAAAATGGTAGGAGAGAAATTTGTATGGCTGTGCCTGCGCAAGCAAGTCAAGGAGTGGGCGACAGCCTGCGTGGCTTGTCAGCGAGCCAAAATACACAAACACACTAGAGCTCCCTTGGAGCCTTTTCACATCCCTGCTAAGCAGTTCGATCACGTGCATGTCGACCTCGTAGGCCCCCTCCCGCCGTCACAGGGGTGCACACACCTTTTGACAATGGTGGACCGCACCACGCGTTGGCCGGAAGTGGTCCCACTGGCATCAACCACAGCCGAGGAGGTGGCACGCACGTTTTTAACAGCATGGGTAGCGCGTTTTGGAGTTCCGTCGGACATTACGTCCGACAGAGGTCCTCAATTTGTTTCCGAGCTCTGGTCAGTGATGGCCCGCAGCCTGGGGGTAACGATCCACCGCACTACCGCATTCAACCCGCAGGCTAATGGTTTATGCGAACGTTTCCATAAGTCATTGAAAGCAGCCCTCAGAGCGTCGCTTACGGATGCAAATTGGGTAGACAGGCTACCATGGGTTTTATTGGGGTTGTGTTCTGCACCTAAAGAGGATTTAAAAGCCTCCCCAGCTGAGTTAGTTTTTGCGCAGCCACTCCGGCTGCCTGGGGAGTTTCTCCCGGATAATCCTGCGCCAGAGTGCCCCCCCGCTCAGCGGTTGCAGAGCGACACGGGATCGAGCACACTTCCTGGCCCGGTTCATCACAGCTTCCCACGCGTTTTTGTGCCTAAAGCTTTAAAAAATGCGGAGTTTGTTTTTGTCAGACATGATACCCATCGCCCAAACTTGCGACCGCCTTATGATGGACCATTTAGAGTGCTGGAAACAGGAGAGAAGCATTTTTTGCTAGATTTGGGAGGCAGAAAGGAAGTGATTGGCATAAACAGGCTCAAACCCGCTTTTGTGATGGCTGACGAAGCTGTGCAGTTGGCGAGGGCCCCCCGGCACGGCAGACCCCCTAGAGGGCATTCCCCAGAACACCCACAGAGATTGACTAACAGTTCTAACCCACAGGCAGCAGCCCCACAGCAGGAGGACACTGCGGAGGCAGTAAAGCCGGCTTACAGCAAATACGGCAGAAGACTAAGGCCTAAGCGGCATGTAGATTGATATGTAGGGATTTTATTATGACTTGCATCTTTAGTTACGATTGTTCCATCTTAGACGTTTGGGGGGGGGGGTCATGTGGGGCACATATGTTGGTTTCATATGCTCCACAAATATATTACTGTATGTTTATTGTGTGCTTCATGTCTCAGGGGAACAAAGGGACTGAGCCTCCTTGAGGTAACAGGAGAGTGTGAGATTTGGCCTTTTGTTTCAAGGAGATGGCCTTGAGAGATTTCTTGACCACCGGAGACTAGGGGGTGGATGGTGTTAAGATTGGGGGAGGTTACATTGTGACTGGGATTAAGTACCATGTGACTGTATGTTTGATTAAACACCATGTGACTGTAGGTTTGATGTCCTGGGTATAAAAGGACAGATGTGAGAAGATTCATCCTCTTTTTCTGCTTTGGAATGTTGGAGTATGTGATTGTGAATAAAGCTGAACCTGAGGAATAAACTCAGTCTCGTTTTTCAACACATCTCCACAAGTTAAACCTTCTGTATATATTCAGTCCAATCAGAAATATAGAAGCTATAGTGGCAAGAACATAAACTGTTAAACGGATGGACAGATGGATCAAAAACATTATACCTTCCGCATTACATTTACCAAGGAAGTAGTGTCAGAAATCAAAGCTGAAAAACATATATGTGATTCTCGGGTTTTGACTGTTGCCACAGTTGACCTAATCAGAGCTTCTATTATGAAATAAAGAATGAAATAAAGAATCAATCATCACATACTAACTACCAGTAAAAATTTTTAGAACACCCCAATTTTTCTATTTATTTTTTTTTAAATTTAAGCAGTTCAAGTCCAATGAATAGCTTGAAATAGTACAAAGGTAAGCGCTGAACTGCCAGAGGTTAAAACAAAAGGTAAGGTTACCTAAAACTGAAAAATAATGTACATTTCAGAATTATACAAAAAGGGTTTTTTCAGGGAAGTGGGTTAACAACTTAAAGCTGTTCTGCAGCAGTGGAGGTTGATCAAGCCTTGAAAGTTGGTGCTACCATTTCCTACAGGTGTCCAGCGGTGGCTGGTGAAAAATATTTTTGGTGGGACTATTGTGAGTACCTTTTGAGTACCTTACTTCTGAGTACCTATTGCAATAAAATAACCCAAACCAAAAAAATACCAGTCTAGGCACAAATGATAATTATCTGTCTGATAGAAATCAGCAGTTAAGCAGATAATGACATCAACACACAGTTTTATTATACTCACTTCTCACATAGAAGGTGCAAACAAATAGCTATCAGTTATATCGGAGAACACAATACCATAGTCTATTTCTTGAGAGATATTTATAGTCGGATGATGATTCAAGTTAACTATACACAAACCACACATTGGATCATGGTAACGGTCTGTTAAAATACACAGAGAGAGAGAGAGAGAGAGTGAGAGAGCTGCTGAGTCAGGAACAGTTCAGTTTTAAGTCTGGCCTTGTCCAAGATGGTGTCACATATCTAAGACACATAATTAAAAAAAAAAAGGTCAGTACAATAAACAGCTGAATGTTTCACATCTCTCAGTTCAAATAATATCATCAGCATCTTATTACAAGTCGTCCATATGACCGTGTGATAAGCAAGGACAGCTTTTGCTATTATCAGAGCCATTTGTTCCTACAGGTGGACAGTGCAGATGCATAAGCCCCCATCCCCCTAGCCTCAAGCTACAATTGGGTAGAATTAAAATCATCTTCCAAAACTCGGAGAAATGCATGGTTACTAAATTACCAAACTGCAAACCATGTTGATTAAAACTTGTTTATAGTCTTATCAGAAATGACTGGATCTTTAGTCATTTTGAAGCATTTATTTCATTAAAATCAAAGTTGACTAAAGACATTTAGGAGAAACCCATCGCAACAAAAGTAAATTTGCAAAAAAAAAGTTGCAAAATTACACATAAAAAGTTGAAAATCTGTGCTAAATACTGAAAATATTTCAGTAAAACAGCAAGCTTCAGAAAAAACTACAAATCTATCACAAAGTAATTGTGAATTTAAAGAAGAAACATCAAATTAACAAGACAACAGTCACAATTTTATAAGAACACCCACTCACAGATGGGCCAGGAGAAAACGCAAAACTATGATTAGAATCACAAATTTATCCACCTTATTCCTGGGGGGTGCCGCTGTAGGAACGAATATGGGCGGAGCTTCAGGTTTCGGCTGACCTAGTGTTAAATCAGTCATTAAGTGTGGAGTAGCAGGGGCATTTAAAATAGCGTTTTCAAATTCATTTTAATGTATAGTCCACATATGTGTTTTGCACTCACGTGGCAGCTAATTTCAGCTCTTCTAGTTTTTGGATTTTTTTGAATGTTTTGGCGTAGTTCTGGTACTTGTTGCTGGTGTTCGTGGTTGTGCCAGACTGGATAAATGGAGGCTTCTCACCACACGGTAACAGACGACATCCAAGCATGGTGTTGTGGCGTATGTCTGCTCTAAGGTAAATTTGATTATGTCTAACGTATTTTAACAAAATACAGCCGACTTTATTGCATTGGAGACTTGCTGGTCGGAATGCACACCGTGTCGTTATGAGTACAGGCAACGAGAAGTCAAATCATGACTCTGTTTGGTAGCAGCAAAATCTCAGGAAAACCCTCATGAGTGCCTGATATCATTGGAAAGCTTACTTTCAAAAAATACCTATATTTTTGCGGAAAGTGTGGCAAAGTGTGGCAAATGCCACACTGCAAAGTGTGGCATTGAATATCATAAATGTGAAAAAACTACAACATATACTGTCAGCCGCTACCTCTGGTAGGCAGGAGAAGGAGGACTCAGTAGTGCAGATACTTCAAAAGAATCATATTTTATTCACCAGGAGTCAAAAATAATTAACAGCATAGGGGCTGATCACGAAACAAAGCTGATACTGTCATATTCGTGTGCTTTTACGCAGCACACGGATGAAAAGAGACAAGCTCACTTGCAGGTGAAATGTGTGTTTTATTAAACAAAGAGTCAATGATACAAAAAGTGTCCAACACAAGCAATCAAATAACTAGCTACACAAAAGGTGAAAAAGGTTCAGAAAACTGTGTGGCTATGAGGAGGGCGTTCACATCACGCCCCAGGGTTTGGCTGGCTGCTGGGGGAAAACAAGAAACGTGAACTGGAAAAAGGAGACTTACATTGTGTGTTTCAGAGCAAATCTGGGCTCCGGGGGAAAACAGCACCAAATGAAGTCCAAGGGAGAGTAGACCAACACAACATAATGCCTGAACACAGGAGAGTTCTTCTTCTTCTGATGTTTTATGGGGGTTGGCAAACAGCTTGTAGGTGCATTACCGCCACCTTCTGGAATGGAGTGTGATTCGAAATGGCATTACTCTCCTATATCCTTGAAATTAGTCCTGCTGCCCTAATAAACCTAAAAACTGCCTTATAGACCGCATCCCCTGAACTTCTCTGCAAAATCTCTTTCATACTGAGCTGGGTTTTGTTCCTGTATAGACTGTCCACCATTGCTAACTGTGCAAACCCATACTTTGGACAGTGCATAAATGTATGTTCAACTGTTTCATCATTTCCACAATAATCACATTTTCCATTTGGGTGTTTTTTCATTATAACTAATGTACCATTAAGCCCTGTGTGATCTAATCTTAACCTGGATATGATGTCCTCCTCCTTCCTACTCCTGTGTCCTTCTCTAGCTCCCCCTACTTTCTTTTGTATGCCATACAGGCTCCGTCCTTTACTTCCTTTGTCCCACTCTTCCTGCCACTTCTTTTTAATTTGCGTTTTGATAATGCTCTTGACCTCTGCTTTACTATGTTTCACATTCCAACTAACTTGACTCATCCTAGTTGCCCTGTTTGCATATTTATCTGCTAGCTCATTCCCCTCCACTCCACTGTGCGCTGGGATCCAAATGAATCTAATGTCCACACCTGCCATTGAGATTCTTCTTACTGAATGTACAATTTCCATCACCAAATCCTGTCTTGACTCTGAATGCATTTGCCCAATACTTTCCATTGCGCTGCTAGAGTCAGACCCTATCAAAACCTTTCTGGGCTTTACTTCTTCCACCCAGCCCAATGCCAAACAGATTGCCAAAAGCTCCCCAGTATACACAGCCAAGTCATCACTAACCCTTTCCTTCTTCATGACATCCAATTCTGGAATGATGAATGCTATTCCCACAATGTTCTTTGTTGATTTAGATGCATCTGTATAAATCTTTATAAAGTCAGGATAGTTACCGTCTAAATAGTTATTGACCTCCTTGTTTATCCTCCCTCTTGTGTCATTTGTTAAAAGTCTAAAATCCACCTTTACTTCTTCCAGACACCATGGTGGTTCTGCAGAAAGAGGGACTGTTGGACATACTGCTTTATTAGCAACCCTTAGCTCCCTGACTTTATTCTCTATTGTCCATCCAAAGCTTCTCATTTGTCTCTTTTCCTTCTCTTGGCAAGGTTTCAGTACACTGTGTACTGGGTGGCTGTCACTAAATCCTCTGATGTTGGCCCAGTATGTAGCGGCTATTTGAGTTCTTAACTCCAGAGGCATCTCACCCATCTCCACCTGGAGCGCTGCTACTGGAGTAGTTTTTATGGCCCCACAGCATAACCTCAGAGCTTGGTATTGAATTATATCCAATTTTTTCAATAATGTTTCTGACGCTGATCCATACATAACACACCTGTAATCAAACACTGACCTAACTAACGCCGCATATAATGTTTTTAAAGCACCTCTACTTGCTCCCCATTCTCTTCCCCTCAAACATCTAATAATATTTAAAACCTTCTTAGATTTTGCCACAATTTTCTCAACATGAATCTTCCAAGAACAACCCTTATCAAACCACACACCCAAATACTTGAAACACTCCACAGTTTCTATGTTTTGATCATATATTTTAAGATCAACTTGATTGTTTACTCTCTTCCTTGTGAAGACCACAGCCTTTGTTTTTCCCACTGAAAACCTAAATCCCCATTCCACTGCCCAAGCCTCAACGTCATCAATCGCCTGCTGAAACTTTTTAACAATAAATGATAGATTTTTCCCTCTTGTCCACATAGCACCATCATCTGCAAACAAAGAGACACCAACAGAACCCTTAACTCTAGAAAAAATGTCATTGATCATGACTGAAAACAAAATGGGACTTATGATACTGCCTTGTGGGGTTCCATTTTCTACCATTTGGCTTGAGCTATACTGCTTCCCTATTCTTACTGAAATTTTCCTGTCACTCAAAAAAATTTTAATCCATCTTTTCATTCTCCCTCTAATGCCTAGCTTATGTAGTTTGATAATCAGCCCCTCCTTCCACATCATGTCATACTCAACATCCCAAAACACAGCAACCACACTTTCCTTATTCACTTGGGCCTTCCTAATCTCATGTTCCAAACAGACAGCAGGATCGGTAGTACTTCTCCATTTTCTAAATCCACTTTGGTAACTTTTTAATGCCTCTCTAGACTCCAGATAATATGTTAACCTCTCATTAATCATTTTTTCCATAGTTTTACCAATATGGGATGTTAAAGCGATTGGTCTGTAACTCTCACCTAAACCTGGATTTTTACCTGGCTTGCATATTGGAACAACCGCTTCTTTCCATGAAATAGGCAATATCCCTTCTTCCCAAACCTTGTTGTACAACTTTCATAATATCTTTTTACCAGCGTCACTCAGGTTTTTAATCATTTTATACGTCACTTGGTCTTTTCCTGGAGTTGTCTTACAGACTTTCCTTAACGTATGATTTAATTCAGCCATTGAAAACACCTGATTTAGCCCATTCTGACATGGTTCAGGTGACCCACAGAACAGACACAACTCAGGATAAATACAATTAACATACTTTATTTGTAAACGTGAGTGAGTGGATGCGTGAGTGCAGGTATGTGGTGTAATGTCATGTAGTGCGATCTGTAAACTCCAGCTGGGGCCGGCAGAGCACCGTACAAACTGATAACCTGTCATCAGATGTTGGAGTAGCTCAGGTAGCGCCGAAGCTGCCGCCAGGAAGACAGTGTCTGCGGGCAGGTTACCTGGAGGTGGAAGGAAGAGTCCGCCGCCTGGAGAGATATGGAGGTCCGCCGTTGAGGGCTCCGCCTGTGCACAGGGGAATCGGACAGGTTTAGTCGTAATAGGCTTACTTGATAGTTGGTCCGGGCGGAACCGGCCCGGACGTAGTTCAGCTGGTTTTGGAAGCTGAAGGCTGGACAGTAGAGTGCAGGGAAGCACGGAGGCAGGTGTGACTGGATTCAACGTAGAGAATCAGACGACTCCACGCCCAGCACTGGTCCTGATGGAATAAATAGGGCCGCAGGAGATGACAGGCAGGTGCGCGCATAGGTGCCGTGATTGGCGGCCATGACAGTACTCACCCCTATGGCACGCCTTTCGGCGGGCGTTCCAACCTACCCGGGTGCGTCCGATGGAAGTCCCTGATGAGCTGCTTGTCGAGCAAGAGGGCAGGACGCACCCAGGACCTCCACTCGGGCCTGTAGCCCTCCCAGTCCACCAGGTACTGCAGGCCACACCCCCGGCAGCGGACGTCCAGGATGGAGGAGACGGACCACGCTGGGTTGCCGTCAATCACCCTCGGTGTAGGTGGAGACCTGGGAGGGGGACACAACAGGCTGGAGGAGACGGGCTTCACCTGAGAGACATAAAAAGTTGGACAGAAGCGGAGGGAAGGGGGGAGAGTTAGGTGCACAGACACCGGGTTAATGATTCGACATATGGGGAATGGACCAATGAACCGTTGGGCGGTCTTCTTCCGCTCAGCCTTCAGGTTGATGTTCTTGGTAGAGAGCCATACCTGCTGACCCACCTGGTAAGCCAGGCCCGGAACCCTGCGTCGATTTGTCACTGTGGTGTTGCGCTCCGCTGTCCGTTGTAGTGCAGCTCTGACTGTCTTCCAAATCCGCCGACAACGCCTTAGATGGGCCCGAACCAATGGAACGGCGATGTCCCCCTCTTCTTCAGGAAACAGCGGGGGGTTGTAACCCAATGAGGCCTCGAAGGGGGACATGCCGGTGGCAGTGGACACCGCTGTGTTATGGGCGTTTTCAATCCAGGGGAGGTGTGTGCTCCATGATGATGGGTTGGCGGCTGTGACACACCACAATGCTGTTTCCACCTCCTGATTGGCTTGTTCGCATTGCCCATTAGATTGCGGGTGGTAGCCAGAGGACAAACTAGCCATAGCCCCTAAGGCGGCGCAGAATGCCTTCCAGACTCTGGAGTTGAACTGGGGCCCTCGGTCTGAAACAATGTCCTGTGGAATGCTATGCAGCCGAATAACATGCTGGACCAGCAGATCGGCCGTCTCCTTGGCAGACGGTAACCCCCGCAGAGGATGAAGTGAGCCGCTTTAGAAAACCTGTCCACCAGCGTGAGGATGGTGGTGAAGTTGTTGGATGTGGGGAGGCCTGTGACGAAATCCAGCGCCACGTGGGACCATGGCCTGCCCGGGACAGGAGGGGGATGAAGCAGCCCGGCCGGCGGCGACGAGGATGTCTTCCCACACACTCAGGACAGGCGCGGATGTATTCCCCCACGTCCTTCTGGAGGGATGGTCACCAAAACGACCTCTGTAGGAGTGCCACCGTGCATGCCCTTCCCGAATGGCAGGCAAATTTGGAGGTATGCCCCCACTGGATGACCTCCCCTCAGACCGTTGCAGGAACAAATAACGCGCCCGCTGCCACCCCCCCGGGTCGGCCTCATCAGACTGCGCCCTTATGACCTTATCCCGAATGCCCCATGCGAGGGCGCCCATGATGCACACTGGGGAGAGGATGGGGTGCTCAGCCTTCTCCGCCATCTCTGGGGTGAACTGACGAGACAGGGCGTCGGGCTTGGTGTTCTTTGACCCAGGGCGGTAGGTGATGGTAAAGTCGAACCGTCCAAAAAACAGCGACCAGCGGGCTTGTCGGGCGTTCAGCCATTTAGTGGTCCGAAGGTACTCCAGGTTTTTGTGGTCCGTCAAGACGATGAATGGCTGTGACGCTCCTTCCAACCAGTGCCTCCACTCCTCCAGGGATAGTTTAACCGCCAGCAGCTCCCGGTCACCGATGTCGTAGTTCCGTTCTGCTGGGGTCAGGCGGCGAGAGAAGTAGGCGCAGGGGCGGATCTTACCGTCTGCCGGAGAGTGCTGGGACAAGACAGCCCCCACCCCAGAATCTGAAGCATCCACCTCCACCAGGCACTGAAGGGCGGGATCCACCTGCGTCAGGATCAGCGACAATGAGAACCTGACCTTCAGCTTGGAGAACGCGGCGTCCGCCTCTTCCGTCCAGCGAAAAGGCACCTTGGTGGAGGTCAAGTTGGTGAGGGGGAGGGCAATGCGGCTGTAGTCCTTGATGAACCGGCGATAAAAGTTCGCGAAGCCCAGGAACTGCAGTAGCTGTTTCCTCGATGAGGGGGTAGACCAGTCCACCACCGTCGCCTTCACCTTGACTGGATCCAGGATAATCTCCTTCGGGGCGATAATAAAGCCCAGGAAGGAGGTCTGGGAGACGTGGAACTCACATTTCTCTGCCTTGACGAAGAGCTTATTCTCCAGGAGCTGCTGCAAGATTCACCTGACGTGAACATGATGCTCTTCCATGGACTGAGAAAAAATAAGAATATTGTCAAGGCAGACAAAAACAAAGGTGCCCAAAAAATCCCTCAAAACATCATTAATAAGGTGCTGGAAGATGGCCGGGGCATTGGTCAGCCCGAACGGCATGACCAAATATTCAAAGTGCCCACTAGGGGTCCTAAAGGCCGTCTTCCACTCATCTCCCTCTCGTATCCACACCAGGTGATAGGCATTGCGCAGGTCTAACTTGGTAAAGCAGCAAGCCCCCCGGAGGGAATCGAACGCTGAATTGAGGAGGGGGAGAGTGTACTTATCTTTGATGGTGATGTTGTTAAGTTCCCAGAAGTCGATGCAGGGCCTGAGGGAGCCGTCCTTCTTCCCCACGAAGAAAAACCCCGCCCCCACCGCCGAAGATGAAGGTCTAATAATACCAGAGCTAAGAGACTCCTTAATATATGAGTCCATGGCTGCGCGCTCCGGAGCAGACAGGTTGTAAAGTCTGCTGGATGGCAGCGGAGCGCCGGCCCGCAGATTAATAGCACAATCATACGGTTGGTGAGGGGGGAGGGAAAGGGCTTGGGATTTACTGAAGACGGCCCCAAGATCATGATATTCCGGTGGCACTTTTGACAGATCCGGTGGGGGGGAGAGGCAGGGACATCCAGAGGCGTGGCAGGCGAGCATGCAGCAGACTGCAGACAGGCACTTTGGCAGAAAGGGCTCCACGACACTACACTTCCCGAATGCCAGTCAATAGTTGGATTATGCAGGTGCAGCCAAGGATAGCCCAGAATGACCGGGGAAGATAACACCGGCAGGACAAACAACTTCAACTCCTCCCGATGGTTGCCCGAAATAATAACTGGCACAGAGGCGACCCGATGAGTGACAGTGGCCAACGATGCCTTAGACAGGGCAATAAGTTTAAGGGGAGTTTTCAACGGCTGCATAGGTAGACCCAGACGGGTTGCCAGACTCCTAGAAATGAAGCTCTGCTCGGCCCCTGAGTCAATGAGTGCATGTGTGTTATGTTCCTTGTGACCTAAGCAAAACCGGATAGGGATCAGAAAACGGGTGAGGGGATTATTACAGTTTACGTCTGTGAGGCCTCCTACTTTGACGCACGGACTTCCCCTTTTGGCCGCTTGGGACAGGAATTCAGGTCATGCTCCTCACTCCCGCAACAGACGCACAACCCCAACTCTCGACGGCGCTGTGTCTCCGCAGCAGGAAGTTTCGACCCACCCACTACCATAGGCTCTTGGTCCTCCGGGAAATCAGTAGACGGGAGGGCCAGCAGGGTGGGCTGGAGAGAGCGACGTGGCATATTCCCTGAGCGGCCGGAAGTCTTGCGCTCAGCCACTCGTTCCCTCAGACGGTTGTCAGTGCTAATGGCTAGGGAGATACACTCATGCAGCATAGAGGGTTTCTCCAGGCGGGCCAGCTCGTCCCTCAGACTAGGGCTCAAACTTCTCAGGAAAATACTACTCAGCAAGGCATCTTCCCACCCGACCTCCGTAGCCACGACCCGGAAGTCAATGGCGTAATCGGATACTGCCCTCGACCCCTGCTGAAGATTTAATAGGCGAGAGGTGAGTACGTCCTCCCGGTCCGAGTGACTAAAAACCTCCTGGAATTCCTGAGTAAATTGAACATATGTCATTGAAGCATAATTGGCCCTTGCCAACCGCATAAGCCCACGCCAAAGCCCGCCCCTCAAACAGATTGATCATATAGCCAATGCGGCTCTGGTCAGTGGGAAAATCCCCGGGAACCCGCTGGAAAACTATTTCGCACTGCATGAGGAACCCCCTGGCTTCTCCTAACACCCCTTTAAAGCGGGCGGGAGTAGGGACGGGAGTGAGCCGACTAGCGGGGCCTGAAGAGTGAGGGCTAGAAGTAGAGCTAGTGGTGGAGCTAGCGGTAGAGCTAGCGGGAGCTGAGGAGCTAACTGGTGCTGTGGGGAAACCCTGTGGGCTAACCAAGCGGTCTAACCTATCGGTGATGCGGGTTAGCTGCATTAGCATCACCTGTTGTTGGTACGCTAATTGGTCTACCCGAGCCTCTAGATGGTTAACATGGCGCATGAGCGCGCTGTCTGCCGGGTCACTTTGGCGGAGTCGTACTGACATGATTCAGATGACCCACAGAACAGACATGACTCAGGATAAATACAATTAACGTACTTTATTTGTAAACGTGAGTGAGTGGATGCGTGAGTGCAGGTATGTGGTGTAATGTCATGTAGTGTGATCCGTAAACTCCAGCTGGGGCCGGCAGAGCACCGTACAAACTGGCAACCTGTCATCAGATGTTGGAGTAGCTCAGGTAGCGCTGAAGCTGCCGCCAGGAAGACAGTGTCTGCGGGCAGGTTAGCTGGAGGTGGAAGGAAGAGTCCGCCACCTGGAGAGAGATGGAGGTCCGCCGTTGTGGGCTCCGCCTGTGCACAGGGGAACTGGACAGGTTTAGTTGTAACAGGCTTACTTGATAGTTGGTCCGGGCGGAACCGGCCCGGACGTAGTTCAGCTGGGCTTGGAAGCCGAAGGCTGGACAGTAGAGTACAGGGAAGCACGGAGGCAGGTGTGACTGGATTCAACGTAGAGAATCAGACGACTCTGTGCCCAGCACTGGTCCTGATGGAATAAATAGGGCCGCAGGAGATGACAGGCAGGTGCGCACACAGGTGCCGTGATTGGTGGCCATGACACATTCTCAAATTCTGCCTCATCTTGCAACGTTTCCACATTATTTAATTTTGTCTGCTCTCTTCCACTTTTTTCCACATAGCTCAAATTATCTGCACTACTTATTTTACTGAAAATTCTAACTAAATGTTCTGCCTTTTCATTGTCATCCACTATCAAACTGTCCCCGTTCTCCATAATTGGATAATTTAGCTCCTTCCTTATCCCAGACATCCTTTTAATTGTTCCCCATACCTTCTCCAAGGGTGTACTTCTTCCCAATGAATCTCAGTATTTTCTCCAAAACTCTTTTTTGGTCTGTTTAATTATTCTCCGTACTTTGGCCTGCTCCCGTTTATAATTGATCGTGTTATCCATATTCAATACACTTTTTTTAATACTTTAAAAGCTTTGTTCCGATTCTTAACTGCTTCAGAACACTCTGGAGTCCACCAAGGAACTAGCTTTTTCCTTTTTCCCCTACCTCTTCTTGGGATGGTTTCCTTTGCCTTATCAAATGCCCACCTCTTGTCTCTTCCTTCTTGATCAATATCATTTCCTACTCCAATATCAACCACTATTGGGTAGTGATCACTTCCTATAGTGCTTTCCCTTATTACCCTCCACCTGCACCTGCCAGCCAAGCTTTGTGAAATCAAAGTGAGATCAATAGCCGATTCTGTCTCCCTCGCCAAATTCACCCTAGTGCCCGAACAGTCATTCAAACACACCAACTCCTTGTCCTCCATTATCTCTTCTATAACCTCTCCGCTAGTGTCATCGTGCTTCCCCCATAATGTACTATGCACATTGAAATCCCCACACCAGACCACTCTCCCCCTCTAGTCCTGGAGAATTGACTCCAACTCACTTTTGACTAACTGCTTACATGGATTATAGAAAATGATTATTTTCATACTGCCTTCTTTAGTCCATATCTCGATGACAATTACTTCCAGCTCTTGTACTGTGATCAGTTGCCTATCCTTCACTCCTTATCTAACAAAAACTGCACAACCCCCACCACCCCCATCCTTCCTATCCTTACGCATTCCAGAATATCCCTTAATAGTGAAATCTAGTGATGGCTTAAGCCATGTCTCCTGTATACAAATAATATCCGGTTTTGTTGTCAGTTTCTGAATAAATCCTTTAAATTCCTGCCCGTTTGCAATCAGACTCCTTGCATTCCACTGGAGGATGGTTGTCATGAATTAACCTCTTGGCTCCCCTCTACAGCCCCCTCTCCTTGACTCAGTTCTGCATGAATTTTTTCCCAGGATAGATCCTTGGTATTAAAGAATTTTGCTGCCGCTTTCACAATGATCTTTATCTTCTCAGTTCTAGTCTTAGCCTGCTCTGAGCAGTTGATGACATAGGCTAGAAATAGAACAAGCTTATCTGTTGTGATATTAGTCTGACAATTTTGTGGTTTTACTTCCTTGCTATTGGCAATGCGTTCTTTCTCCTGTCAATTCACTACCTTTGCTGCTTCTGCATATATCAACTTCCTCTCTACTCTTGCTTGCTGAATTTCTACTGCCTGTTTTCTCACTACACAGCCTCCATATGCTGCTGTGTGATTCCCTCCACAATTACAGCATTTAATTATGCTGTCATTTCCACATTCTCCATAACTATGCTCACCACCACATCTTCCACACCTCTGTTTTCCTTTGCACACACTAGCAATATGCCCATATCTCTGGCATTTAAAACACCTGAGAGGAGGGGGGGATATAAGCCCAAAGAGGAAAACTTAAGTATCCAACAAGCACTTTTTCTGGCAGGGCCTTGTCTTTAAATTCCAGCATCACAGATGGGCTATCCACCTTTTCCCCATTCCTGACTGCTTGTAGGCGTCTAATCCCCACAACTGTTCCTCCTTTAACCATTTTTTTCAGTTCTTCCAAGTTTTCCCCCAGTGGAATTCCAGATATCACCCCCCCCCCCCAACACCATCAAACCCAGTGACTTCTTTCCTCTCTGCAATTTCTTTCTTGCACACTCTCTGCAGTTGGAGTGCTTTGTTCCTTTGCTCTGCATTCTTACATTTCACAAGGAGAGGTTCAGGTTACTTTATTTGTACCCGCAGGTACAAATAAAGTACAAATTTCCATCTCTTAACACTTTGGCCATTTCTATGTCTCCAATTGCACTTCCTAATCTGTTAGTTAGAGCTAATGGGCTCAAAGATGTAACTTCTTGCCCTGGTTTAAACCTCAAGATAATTTTGAATTCTTCTGCCACGATTTTCTCCTCACCTCGTGTCTTTCCTCATCACCTGACAGCTGCCGCTTACCAGTCTGCTTCACGTCCCCTTCACTATTGCCCTTTCCAACTTTATTCTTCCTACCCCTACTCCCTACTAAATTCCATCCAATTTCCATATCATCATCGTCAGTCAAACCTCCACTACTACTTGCCATTCCGAATCAGTCACAAACCAGATTATGCCAATACCGCCTTCTGTCAACTTGTTTTTCCACTCCGTCTTGTCCGTTCAACTTTCCTGTTGCTCCCATCCGCCTGGACGCGTTTTTCTTCTTCCTGAACACAGGATGATGACTAACAGAGACTAAATAGTGAGTGACTAATGACATTGAGTGGAGGCAGGTGCGAGCTGCTGCAGGTGAGCTGATTTCAGGCTGCTCACAGCAGCTGCAGGTTGAGCAGCCAGTGGGGAGACCCTGGAGAGAGAGGGGCAGAGACAGACACACAAAAACCAAGACAAATGTGCAGACACAAAACCAGGGAAACACAATACACAATAACCTGTGTCTGGAGCATGGAATGACATAAGGCCCCAGACACATGACAGATACGGCTATAAACACATGAGGAAAAAGATTCACTGACAACGGAAACTGGAGTGAAATACAGACTATAACACCACAAAGAACAGAGAACTAAGACTCACATACTGTATATAGGGGAACAGATAATTAACAAACACAGGACAGATGGAGACAATCATGGGCTAAGTGGTATCACATGAGGAAACACAATGACAACAGAGAATGACGCAAGGTATCACACAAGACCAGGGACCAGAGAAGACAATATCAAATGACAGAGGCCAACACATGGGAACTAGGGAGACACAGAGGGCAATAATGAAAATAACAATGACAAGGGAAAACACAGAGAACCCAAAATGAACAAAAAGCATGGACAAGGTCCTAAAAAAATTCTGACAATATATAGTATATGCATGCATTGTTTGTTAGATCCAAAAGTTGTTCCAAACAAGGGAGAAACGATATCACTTCAGAGGAACATGTATATTTCAAAAGCCTACAGTGAGAACAACCACCAAGCAACACTGTATTTCAGTGCAAGGAGTCAGATTATGGAACAATTTTGGACCTGAATTAAAATCATGTACAACGCTTGGACAATTTAAACAAAAACTAAAGGAAGAAATACTCCAAACATATTAAGACGACATGTAAACTCACATAAGGATTGACATATCCAGCCTGTGTTGTGTTGTAGCTTAACTTTTTTTTCTTTTTTTTCTTTTTTTCTCTGTGACATTTTGTCTTAGATTTGTTTTTGAATAGTAACCGCTTAACTTAGCCTAGCTTAGTTTTCTTTTTTCTCTCAGTCACATTTTGTCTTAGCTTTGTTTTAAATTGTAATCGCTCTTGTCTTGTTTTTCTCTTTTTTCTCTTTTGAATTCTTGGATGGAATATGGGTGGGCAATATAAGCTGCGGCTTCAGCCATCACCCATTTCGGATAACTTACGTGGAATTGTATAGTAGGAGGAGTCTTTGTCTAATTTGACCTTGCATATAAAGCGTTACCCCGCCCCCATCTCGGCCGTTCTGATCACATGTCCGTGATGCTGGTTCCTGCCTACAAACCTTTATTGAAGCGCAGCAGGCCAGCAGTGAAACAAATCAGGATTTTGCCAGAGAGTGCAACCTCTGCACTGCAAGACTGTTTTCATCACACAGACTGGAGGATCTTCAAAATAGCAGCCTCCCAGGAAGACAGGACAGATGTGGAGGAGTATGCTGATTCGGTCACCAGCTACATCGCGAAGTGCACAGAGGATGTCACTACAGTGAAGACCATCACTGTGCGGGGTAATCATAAGCCCTGGATGACTGCAGAGGTGCGCTCACTGCTTAAAGCCAGAGATGCAGCGTTCAGAGCGAAGGACAGGATTGCCCTCCGCTCAGCCAGGTCTGCGCTTTCAAAGGGAATTAAGGTGGCAAAGCGCGCCTATGCGGAGAAAATCCAGGGACACCTCTGTGACACTAGGAACACCAAGCAGATGTGGCAGGGAGTTCGGACACTGACGGGCTTTAAGTCTAGGCAGGGGGTCGATGATGACGACGCTTCGCTTCCAGACAGGCTAAACGACTTCTTTGCACGTTTTGAAGCATCAAACTCGACAATCAGAGGGAGGGCCGGCCCACTCCCACCATCGGTCGGACCAGCTTTTACCATTAACACAGCGGACACACAGAGGACCCTATCCAGAATCAACCCACGCAAAGCTGCAGGTCCAGACAACATTCCGGGACGTGTGCTCCGAGACTGCGCGAGCGAGTTGGTGGATGTCCTGACTGACATTTATAACATCTCCCTGAGTCAGGCCATCGTTCCCAGATGCTTCAAGACCTCTATCATTGTACCGGTGGCAAAGAAACCAGTGGTGTCATGTTTGAATGACTATCGTCCTGTTGCACTTACACCAATTGTGATGAAGTGTTTTGAACGGCTTGTCAAACCACACATCACAGCCTGCCTCCCTGCATCACACGACCCGCTCCAGTTTGCATATCGTTCAAACCGCTCCACGGAGGATGCTATAGTCACCACCCTACACTCTGTCATCACCCACCTGGACCAGAAAGACACCTACGCCAGACTCCTGTACATTGATTTCAGTTCAGCATTCAACACCATTATTCCCCAGAGACTGATAGAGAAATTACTCCTTCTCGGTCTGAACACCGCCACATGTCTCTGGATCCTGGATTTCCTGACTGAGAGACCTCAGTCTGTCCGGGTTGGAAACAACATCTCCAACTCTGTCACGCTGAGTACCGGAACCCCTCAAGGCTGTGTACTCAGTCCACTGTTGTTTACACTTCTAACACATGACTGTGTATCCAAACACGAGGGGAACCAGATTATTAAGTTTGCAGATGACACCACGGTGGTGGGACTTATTCAGAGGGATGAGGAATCAATGTACAGGGAAGAAGTGAGAGACCTGGAGGGCTGGTGCAGGGAGAACAATCTGGTGCTCAACGTGGACAAAACAAAGGAGATGATTATCGACTTCCGGCGGTCACAGCCTGAGCACGTCCCCCTCAGCATCGGCGGCCGTTTAGTGGAGAGAGTGGAGAACATCAAGTTCCTCGGAGTGCAGATCTCGCAGGACCTGACCTGGAGCAAGAATTCCTTGGAGATCAGGAAGCGAGCTCAGCAGAGACTACACTTCTTGAGGAAACTCAAACAGGCCTCTCTCCCCATCTGCATCCTCAGGACCTTCTACAGAGGTGTGGTGGAGAGTGTTCTGACGTACTGCATTGCTACATGGTACTCCAGCTGCAGTATGTCAGACAAAAAAGCCCTGCAGAGGATAGTCAAGGGGGCGGAGAGGGTAATTGGAGTCTCCCTCCCCTCTGTCCAAGAACTTTTTCAGAACCGTTGTAGGAGCAGGGCACTGAACATTGTCAAGGACCGTTCTCACCCTCTGCATAAACACTTTGAACTTCTTCCATCTGGTAAACGATTCCGGAGCATCAGAGGCAGAACCACCAGACTGATCAACAGCTTCCTCCCACAAGCTGTCAGGATGCTGAACAGCTGACCCGGAATCTCACATACACACTACTGCACCTATGGACATTTTGTATATTATAGTTAGTTATTCTTTTTCCCCAAGTATGTCTCAGGGATGTGTGAATGGATGGAGGGGTGGGAGCTATGTGGGAGTGTGTCTTAATCATGCTGCTTCTTATATGGATGCCGAGAGAAACGCAATTTCATCTTGCCTGCACTACAGTTGTATGTACAGCAATATGACAATAAAGTTTGATTTGATTTGATTTGATTTGTTATATTATACAGTTTCTTTTAACCTGTACTGTACTATCCGAAATAAATTCATTCATTCATTCATTCATTCAGATATATGGTAATCAGAACAAATCAGAATATAATGTGAAGGTTAACCCTTATCATTATGTAAGAATTAAAAGCAAGACAAATATACTTGTTTTTAATCTGGTGAGTATAATAAGATAATAATAATGAGATAAAATCATCATTTACGGTGAAAACTCAAGGCATCCCACACACCATGTGTGGTTGAAGCATTCTCTCAAGTTCTGTTACATCTTACCTGTATATTCAACTGCTGCTGCTCTTCTCCCGTATGTCTTCTCACCGCAATCATGTGTGTAATCAAGCTGCATAGCTGTGCTAACTCCACCTAACATTGTTAGCTTTGCAAAGGTGTCCATGTTTATTCTTGAAGTTCATGTTTTTATTTTTTATGATAAATGCTTCAAGTGCCTCAGTCCTGTTACAGTCCACCAAAAACCACATACCGTTGTTTTAGCCCCTGCACCCTCTGTGAGCCGGCCACCACTGGTTTTAAATGCTGTCAGTAAACAGTACAAACCTTTAAGTCTACAGCTGCTTGAAACCCAGTGATTGGTACTTGCGGCAATTATTTTCTCTTTGCAGATTTGGGTAGATTGTCTAAGCACCCCAATAAAAACATTTTGGAATGACTGCATTGTGGTTCACATTTTTCAGATTCCAGCTGAGTAACACAGACAAGATGCACAGTGCACACTGACCAGTTGACACAAGGATGTGAAAACTCCTATTCCAGTATCTTCTTCTGTCGGCTGCTCCCTTATCAGGGTCGCCATAGCCGATCACACTTCACACATTTGATTTGCCAGGGATTTTATGCCGGATGCCCTTTCTGACACAACACTCCCCATTTACCGGGGCTTGGGACCAACACAAGGAGTACACTGCTTATACTCCCCTCGTGGCTGGGTAGTATTATTTTAAAGTGGATACTGTAGGTTAAAGGAGTCATTAGCTAAAAAATGGTGTGTTTGTAGGTTTTAACTGTCTGAAATGAGTCTACTTGTCACCTAATTATCAAAACATTTTCAAAATAGTCAATTCTCTTAAAACAAACACACAGCCTTTATCTCATTTTTCTCTCCTAGAAACGCCAGAAACGTTTTTGACTTTTCTGTGGAACTCTTATACGTCTCGTCTAGAAAAAGCCAATCCATTGCCATCCTTGAGACCAGCCCACTGCTCTATTATTGGCCCACCTAGCTGTCTGTAATGTATATGGAAGTGGCGCGGAAGGTAGCCTATTACCCCCTGAGCAATTAGCCCCCAAGCTAACACTGGTAACAGGAAGCTTGAACCTAGCACAGCTTATGTTATTATTTTCTTCAAATCTTAACCACCCTAATAACCATTCCTGTTACCACCTGGTTCACCGGTCTATGGTCCACAATGGGCTCGCATCACTCCAGCCCGTCTCCTGATGGATTTTGCCACGGTTCCGCGGCGGGTTGCCGGCACCAGCGTGCCAGTCACGGCCAACTCCCCCGTTCTCTAGCCATACTCTCATGGGCAGTGTGGGGGAGCTGCTTCAAGACAGCTCATCCCCGCGGAATACTGCGGAGCAAAACATTGCCCTTTGAGATCCCATGGCTTGGTCAGTGGTCTCGGGTTGCAGTGATCGGTGCTGGCGATTTGTTGCGGCATCTCGGCGGGGTTGTTGGGGGATGGGCCGGGGTGACGCGAGATGCACAAATGACTGCAGCTCGGTGAACCAGTGCTGCTGATCCAAGCTAGAAGGAGGCTAGAAGCTAGTCAGCTAATGGCTAACTGACATAAGAGGGAGGGCGAAGTTGAACAGCTGAAGGATGTTTCTTAAAGTGTGAGGCTTTAAATCAGAGTGGTTCAAGAAAGCCAGGTAAAATAAAAATTTTGAATTTGAATTTTGTATACTTTATTGATCTCCAGAGGGGAAATTGAGGGCATCCACCTGGATGGATAAAGCAGCCACGGTACGGTGCTATCCCTTAACCATTCACCACTTTAGAGTCTCCAATTAACCTAACCTGAACGTTTTTGGCCTGTGGGAGGAAACCGGAGAAATCCCGGAGTAAACCCACCCAGATACGGGAAGAAACATGCAAACTCCACACAGATCACTGTTGGTCAGGGGCTGGGATTGAACCAGGGATCCCATGGCCAAGGGTGAGTTGCTGTGCTGGCACAGTGCTAACCACTGCTCCACCGCACCGCCCAAAAAATTTACTTCAAAAATTAAACAAGAGCACTCTGATGCGAGTGCAATATCCCCCACCTCCATTTTATCTGAAGTTCCCAATACTTACTGACGGAAAGCAGTTTTCAACTTTTCAATATAATTACCCAAATTATGATAAACCCATCATCCCCAAATATACAACAAAGAATACAAACCATAGTTGTAGGGCAGGATCCTGATTTGAACCTATGTAGCAAGTTTGGTGACCCTAGAGAGCTTTACACATTCTATAGTTAGAAAGATAGATTAGTTTATTTGACAGGGACAGTGCAATAAACATAGACAATTAATCAATGACAATCAATCTGATGTGTTGCACATAGAGTGTATAGCTATTAGCTAATTTGCAACTCTTGTCCCTGGATGGGCTTTAGAAAAGAGAATCAAGTAAAGAAAAGAAAAAAAAAACAACACAATAACCACATACATCAATGCAAAAAGATTATAAATACACAATTATAAATATTATAAATATTATAAATACACAAATATAACAACCTGACTCACATTTGCCTATTTCAGGCCTCCCTCCCTTCATCACTCACTATAAACAAATACATTCATTCCTTCCCTTCATTCACTCTCACTTTGCAGACAATCAATTCATACATGAGTACATTCTTGTTTATTTTTCAGCCAGTTTTTAACCTTTTTAGTGAATGTTTTAAAGTCCGTTATTATTTTAATTACATTTGGCATTGTGTTCCAGATGTGACTGCCCTTTATAGAGAAAGCTGTTTGTCCAAATGTGGTTCTGCGGTGGAATATTTTACAGTTATTGTTAACAGAACTCCTGGTGGCTCTGCTGCTGTCCTGTCTTTGAACGAAACCAGCAAGTGGCTCGGGTGCTGATTTATGGAAACATTTGAACGTTAATTTCAGAAAACAGAGGTCAATGAAACTCTCAAAACTCAATAGGTTGTATTTTTTTAAAACATTACAGTGATGCCACCTAATGGGCTTTTTGTCCAAGATTAAGAGAGCACAGGGAGTGTCAGCCTTGACCTTTGACCTTTTGATCCCAAACCTGTAGTTAGAGGTCATAGGCTCATAGTGAACCTGTGTACCAGGCTTGGTGACCCTACCTTTGTTTGTTTTTGAGATATAGTCTATGCAGTATCTCACAAAAGTGAGTACACCCCTCACATTTTTGTAAATATTTTATTATATCTTTTCATGGGACAACACTGAAGATATGACACTTTGATAGAATGTAAAGTAGTCAGTGTACAGCTTGTATAACAGTGTAAATTTGCTGTCCCCTCAAAATAACTCAACACACAGCCATTAATGTCTAAACCGCTGGCAACAAAAGTCAGTTCACCTCTAAGTGAAAATGTCCAAATTGTGCCCAATTAGCCATTTCCCTCCCTGGTGTCATGTGACTCATTAGTGTTACAAGGTCTCAGGTGTGAATGGAGAGCAGGTGTGTTAAATATGGTGTTATCGCTCTCACACTCTGTCATACTGGTCACTGGAAGTTCAACATGGCACGTCATAGCAAAGCTCTGAAGATGTGAAAAAAAGAATTGTTGCTCTAAATAAAGATGGCCTAGGCTATAAGAAGATTGCCAACACCCTGAAACTGAGCTGCAGCACGGTGGCCAAGACCATACAGCCATTTAACAGGACAGGTTACACTCAGAACAGGCCTCGCCATGGTTGACCAAAGAAGTTGAGTGCGCGTGCTCAGCGTCATATCCAGAGGTTGTCTTTTGAAAATAGAGGTATGAGTGCTGCCAGCATTGCTGCAGAGGTTGAAGGGGTGGGGGGTCAGCCTGTCAGTGCTCAGACCATACGCCGCACACTGCATCAAATTGGTCTGCATGGCTGTCGTCCGAGAAGGAAGCCCCTTTTAAAGATGATGCACAAGAAAGCCCGCAACCAGTTTGCTGAAGACAAGCAGACTAAGAACATGGATTACTGGAACCATGTCCTGTGGTCTGATGAGACCAACATAAACTTATTTGGTTCAGATGGTGTCAAGCGTGTGTGGTGGCAACCAGGTGAGGAGTATAAACGATAAGTGTGTGTTGCATACAGTCAAGCATGTGGAGGGAGGGTCATGGTTTGGGGCTGCATGAATGCTACCAGCACTGGTGAGCTACAGTTCATTGAGGGAACCATGAATGCCAACATGTACTGTGACATACTGAAGCAGCGCATGATCCCCTCCCTTTGGAAGCTGAGCTGCAGGGTGGTATTCCAACCTGATAATGACCTCAAATACACCTCCAGGACGACCACTGCCTTGCTAAAGAAAGTGAGGGTAAAGGTGATGGACTGGCAAGCAACGCCACCAACCCCCACAGAGCACAAATGTCTCGAGGCCAACAAACCAGGACAGCCAGACATCCGGCCCAGGAGGGACGGCTGAGGGATGCTGGGCTGCTGGACCGGCCAAACCCCGCTCCCCCAGCAGGGCCAACGCCAGCCCCCTGGCCCCAGGCGCAAGGATGCTAGTGCCTCCATTGCCCAGGTCGGAGACCGGCTCACGCCCCTGACAGTGTCCCCCCTACCCCAGACACCCCGACAGTGGGCCCGCCCCCACCCCAGCACCACTGCCTCACACCCCGGGGATCCCATGCCCAAAGAAAGCGGCAGCAAGGCACAGGGGCCCCAAGGGGGGTGCCCCCCCATCCAGGGGAGCCCACGCAGCCAAGAGGCGCTACCCTCTCAATCCAGTATTTCCCAACCAGCACACGCACACACCAATTCCCATGCACTCACACCCTCATGCTCTCATACGCACCCACTTGCACCCACACACACTCACTCACTCTTGCTCACCCTCTTCCTCACACAATCCCACACTCGCACTCCTGGACCCACCCACTCTCTCCCACTCCTGTACCCGCTCAATCTCGCTCCCATTCCCACTTGCCCTCAGAGTCACCCACACTCACTCACGTTCACCCATATACACACTCTCACTCGCGCGCTGACCTACTCACATCTATTTGTGCTCTCCCCCACACACTCATTCACCCTTATTACTTAGGGTGGCCGTGGTGCAGATGCAGCAAACATGAACATGCACCAGCGCCTGGCAGCGGCCGGGGAGACCGCCAGTGCAGGCCAACAGCCACACCCCCGCTGACCCACCCCAGGGCAGCCACGGCCACAGAAGCAGACCACTACCCCCAAAGCCCACCCGAGAGACTGACCAGTGGACCACTGCGAGCACTCCAAGATGCCACCCGACATGCAAAGCACCACACAAAACCGACCCACCATCACCATCTCCACTCATCACTCCCTCACTCTCGCTTACTCTCTTGTTCAATTACTCTCTCACTTCCACGTTTGCACCTATTCATTCAGCAGCACCCAGGGATTTTGAAAACATGACGGGCTCCAGGCATCCCGCTAAGCCCCCAGGCCCCCAGCAGAAGGAGGGAAGGATGCCTCCCTCCCCCATGCACGAATCATGATGGGTGTGTGTTAGTTGTGTGATGTGATTGTATGCAGGTGTGTGAACTACCAGAGCGCAGCTAAAATTGGGGGGATAGTGGTTGGAGCACCGCTAGCCACTGCTATAGGCAGTGGGGCTCCCATCCCCCCAAGCCCTCAGTGTCTATAGTGCAATTAAAATTGAGGTGAGGACGGCCCCACTACGCAGGAGACAGAGGGATTCCCTTCACTGACACAGCACAGCACACCCTCACCCCAAAACCCTATGTGTATCCAATAAGGTGTATGTTCCACCCAGAATTGACGGGGAGGTTAAGACTGGGAGGGAGGCGGTCCAAAAGGGAGCCCGTCCCCCCCAGAAGCCAGCTCGCAGATTGGTTCAGGAGGCCACCCACTGCACCCAGATCCCAACCCAGGGCAAGGGCCACCAGGCCGAGCAGCCCAGGACCTGCGAGCATCACACCCCAGCGCTCCCAGCACAACAGGCATGATGGAGTAGCCACACCCACACTCACTCCCACACATTCTGCATACACGAACATACACAACAACAATAATAACAATAATGAACAATGGGTCGGACTCATACGGCACCCCACACGCCAAGCGACACCCCAGAGTGCTCACTGTAAGCCCACTAACCACCCACCCCAGACACACACCAACAGCTGCAGGCCGCCCCGCAGCCACAACAGCCCCGGAGCAAACTGATGGCAACATGGCCGCCAACCCGCGCCAATGCCCCCCCCCGAGCATCCACACACACCCGGCACCAAGGACACCGGAGGCAATGCGACAAAGCGCCCCGCCCCGTGACACAACGGCAGGGCAGCCGGAAAAAGCAGAATTGGGGGGGAGGTTAAGACTGGGAGGGAGGCGGTCCAAAAGGGAGCCCGTCCCCCCCAGAAGCCAGCTCGCAGATTGGTTCAGGAGGCCACCCACTGCACCCAGATCCCAACCCAGGGCAAGGGCCACCAGGCTGAGCAGCCCAGGACCTGGAAGCATCACACCCCAGCGCTCCCAGCACAACAGGCATGATGGAGTAGCCACACCCACACTCACTCCCACACATTCTGCATACACGAACATACACAACAACAATAATAACAATAATGAACAATGGGTCGGACTCATACGGCACCCCACACGCCAAGCGACACCCCAGAGTGCTCACTGTAAGCCCACCAACCACCCACCCCAGACACACACCAACAGCTGCAGGCCGCCCCGCAGCCACAACAGCCCCGGAGCAAACTGATGGCAACATGGCCGCCAACCCACGCCAATGCCCCCCCGAGCACCCACACACACCGGCACCAAGGACACCGGAGGCAATGCGACAAAGCGCCCCGCCCCGTGACACAACGGCAGGGCAGCCGGAAAAAGCAGACCCCGAACCACCAACCCACAGGTCACCAGATGGCCTGCCCCACCCCCGCTACCTAACAAGGTCCCCCCGCCGACACACATCCTCCATCCCCGCATGTCCACAGGTACACAGGTACACAGGTACCCCCCACACACACCCATGTCCACCCTCATGTGCACACACACACTCACCATCACACATGCCCACCTACACCCACACACAACCTTGCTACCCACACACAACACACACACGTGCACACACCCACATCTGCACCCACACAAACCCATACACACCCACACTCACGCACACCTGCACGTAAGCATGAGCACACACACTCACACATGTACACACACACACGCACACACACGCACCCGCCAGGCCCCCCACACCCTCCTGTGCAGCACCTATCTCCATCTCCCCCCTCACTCCCCTCCCCGGGGGAAATTAGCCCGCCCCCCATATCACTGTGACTACAGATCAGGTTAAGAAACAGCTGGAGAGACTCTGTCAGCGGAAGGCTGCGGGCCCTGATGAGATCGCCGCCAGGACCCTGAGGACCTGTGCCAACCAGCTAGCTTCGGTACTGAAACACCTGTATAACCTGAGCCTGAGTCTGGAGAGAGTACCGGTGCTGTGCAAGACGTCCTGCCTGGTTCCTGTCCCCAAGAGGTCATCTCCATCTGACCTGAATGACTATCGACCAGTTGCCCTCACATCTCATGTGATGAAAGTCCCAGAGAGGCTGGTCTTAGCCCACCTGAGGCCGCAGGTGAAGACGTGGCTGAACCTTCTGCAGTTTGCATATCAGTACTATTTAGGAGTTGAAGACGCTGTCATCTACCTACTGCAACGAGCCCATCTGCACCTGGATGGTGGAGGAGATACTGTGAGAATCACATTCTTTGATTTCTCCAGTGCCTTTAACATCATCCAGCCACTGCTGTTGGGTGAGAAGTTGCGGGTGATGGGGGTCGACAGCTCTGTGATCTCCTGGATTACTGACTACCTGACAGGCAGGCCACAGTGTGTCTGGCTGGGCAGTGTCTTGTCTGACATGCTGGTTAGTGATACGGGAGCTCCACAGGGGACTGTGCTCTCTCCTTTTCTCTTCACCTTATACACCACTGACTTTCAGTACAACACCGAGTCATGCCACCTGCAGAAATTCTCTGACAATTCAGCTGTTGTTGGTTGTATAAGAGGGGGAAAGGAGGGGGAGTACAGGGCACTGGTAGACAGATTTGTGGAGTGGACAGAGCAGAATCACCTGAGTGTGAACATCAGCAAGACCAGAGAGATGGTGGTTAACTTCAGGAAGAAGGACGCCTTCTCAGCCATTGCAGACTGGGGGGAGGATGTGGATGTGGTTGAGGACTACAAATACCTGGGTGTCATGATCAGCAATGGTTTGGACTGGAGATCCAACACTGATGCTGCGCACAAGAAGGGGATAAGCAGACTCTACTTCCTGACGAGGCTGAGATCCTTCAACATGTGCAGTAGAATGCTGGAGCTTTTCTACCAGACCATTGTTGCCATCACCATCTTCTTTGCTGCTGTCTGTTGGGGTAGCAGTATCAGAGCCAGCGACACCAACAGACTCGACAAGATTATCAGGAGGGCTGGGTCTGTAATTGGTCTCAGGCCAGAGACCTTTGAGACTGTGGTGGACAGGAGGACACTAAATAAATTGTGATCCAACATGGACAATCCGGATCACCCACTCCACCACACACTGGACAGACAGTGGAGCACCTTCTCCAGCAGACTGGTACAGCTTCGCTGTCGAACGGTTAGGTACAGGGCATCTTTCCTGCCACATGCCATTTCACTGTGCAATAACTCACTCTGATGTTGTATTCTGGTCATAACAATGCTGCCATACTGCACCTTGCAGTCTAATTGGTATCTTACATCTCACTCTGCTCCTGATAGTCCTGCATTGTACAGCGAGTATGATTCATGTATCTATACGGGCCATCATCTATTCATCTATGATGTATATAAGCTTTTTTAGTAGTTTTACTTTCCATGGGTAATCCCTATTACTATGCTATCCATTATGTCTGTTATGCTGTGTGTGTTTCTGTTGTTTATTGTCTACTGTCATGCTGTTGTTACAGTGCAATTTCCCAGTTTGGGATCAATAAAGTACATCTATCTATCGATCTATCTATCTAATAGTGCAAATGGAATGTTAGCCTTAACCTTTGACCTTTTGACCTGAAATCTATAGTCAGAGGTCAGGATCCCAAGGTGAACTTGTGTACCAGGTTTTGTGGCCCTAACTTTACTCATTGTACAGTAATAAGGCATAAGAAATGTTAACCTTAACCTTTTGACCCCAAACCCATAATAAGAGGTCAGGATCCCAAGGTGAACCTGTGTACCAGGTTTGGTGGCTCTAGCTTTACTTGTTGTACAGTAATATGACATAAGGACTGTTAACCTTGACCGCTGACCTTTTGATCCAAACCCATAGTCAGAGGTCAGGATCCCAGGGTGAACTTATTAACCAGGTTTGGTGGCCCTAGCTTTACTGGTTGTATAGTAATAAGGCATAAGGACTGTTAACCTTGACTTTGACCTTTTGACCCTAAACTCATAGTCTGAGGCCAGGATCCCAAGGTCAACCTGTGTAGCAAATTTGGTGACCCTAGCTTTCTTTCGTTCAAGTAGGTTAATTTTGTCTTCTTTTAATTATTTACCTTTTGTTCTTATTAAAGACAAAAATAGAAAGAAGATGTCTTTACCTTCTTAACATGTTTCGACTGTGCACTGCAGCCTTCATCAGAAGTGCCTTTTTGTCTTTAATAAGAACCTAGCTTTCTTTGTTTTTTGAGATATAGTTTATAAGCCTTTATGATGTTGACCTTTGACCTTGCAACCCCAAAACCATAGTCACACTTCAGGGTCACAGGGTGAGCCTCTGTATCAAGTTTGGTAACCCTAGCTTTACTCATTGTACAGTAATAAGACACAGAGAATGTTAACGTTAACCGTTGACCTTTTGACCCCAAACCCATAGTCAGAGGTCAGGATCCCAAGGTGAACCTGTGTACCATATTTGATGGCCTTAGCTTTACTCATTTTATAGTAATAGTAAATGTAGCATTTACCATAGTGCAACTGCAATGTTAATTTTGAACTTTGACCTTTGACCCCTTGACCCCAAACCCATAGTTAGGTGAGGGTGTAAATCGTCCAAGATGTGTATTAGATACAACTGCTGTATCAATTTGAAAAGCCTACATCACTTCTTCCAGTAGTTACCGTGTTTAGAAGATTTAGGGAAAATCTGACCTCTGACTTTTGACCTCAAGGTCATCTGATGAGAGTCAAATTCCAATATGCGCATCATCAGAATATCTCAACCATGGTACCAAGTTTCACAACAATCGGAACAAAACTGTAGGAGGAGTTGATTGCACAAGACAGTTACTGTCTATGAAGTGAGATGAAATAAGAGGTCATATGTCAGGGGCTATAACTCCTGTAAAAATCTGATCAGAGCCAAATTGCAATATGCGCACCCTCAGTGTATATCAAACCATGGTACTAAGTTTCAAAACAAAACTGTAGGAGGAGCTGATTTCACAAAAGTGAGACAGATGGAGGGATGGACAGATGGAGGGACGGACTGACCTATAACATAATCCCCCTTTGGCCTTCGTCCAAAGGGCACTTTGACCCATTTGGGTTTCGTCCGGCAGGGGATAAAAATTAACGAAAAAGTGAACAAAATATGTCACAAACACCTCATTAAGACATGAGTGAGCTGTTAAAAAGTGGCAAAAGTGCAGTCAACGACCCCTTTAAAATTTTTAATAAATTTGCTCACAATGTGTCTTGGGATTATACTGCTTAAATATTATTACAGGCTTAATTTTGGTTTACAAGACCTAAAGGTGGAAATTTTGAAGTGACCGTTATCAGCCCCCCTCCTAAAAGAGCTCTTTTATCAAAATGTGTCATATTACATATACTGTAGGTAAATGTCTGTGTCACCTCACTTTACAGCAGCGGTGGCAGTGAAATATATCTGTAGTAATAACTGTGTTTGTGCAGGTCATCGGGACATTCTGTCTTTAATTTTTCAGAACAGTTTTCAGAAGAATTTTTATACCCCTCTGGTCAAAGCCCACAGGGGGCGAAAACCAAAGGGGGATTATGCTATGGGTCAGTCCGTCTGTCCATCTGTTCATCTGTTTGTCCGTTCGTCCCTCCCAATTTTATGAAATCAACTTCTCCAACAGTTTTGTTTCGATTGTTTTGAAACTTGATACCATGGTTTGGTATATACTGAGGATTCGCATATTATTGCAATTTGGCTCTGATCAGATGATTTTTGCAGGAGTTGTAGCCCCTGACCTGTGACCTGTTTCACTTCACTTCATAGACAGTAATTGTCTGGTGAAATCAACTCCCCCTACAGTTTTGTTCCAATTGTTTTGAAACTTGGTACCATGGTTTGATATACTCTGATGATGTGCATATTACAATTTCACTCTCATCAGATGACCTTGAAGTCAAAGGTCAGAGGTCAGACTTTCCCTAAATCTTCAAAACAGTAAAACTATGAAAGAAGTGATGTAGGTGTTGTGTGGGGATTTGTCTCTTGGGGCTTGTCATAGCCTGGCCAGGGGGGCTGAGGGTGATGATGTCAGGCGGGCTATGGCTAGAGAATATATTGAGTTGTTTCTATAATAAAGGCAGTTCAGTGCTTAGCTGAATGCAGCTCCGGTCTGCTGTTATTCCGACATAACATTTGGCAACGAGGATAAAACATGGGAGTGTTTACTAGATAACCACCTCCATTTTTACACTCTCCAGGCATGCCAGCTATACCATGGGGCCACTGGCGGGAGACATTCGAAGTGTATGTGGCCGCGGCCGGTCTGAGCGGTGCCAATGAAAAGAGACAGAGGAGCCTACTTATTCACTGGTTTGGATTTAATGGACGATCTCTTCAGAGACCATTCCAACATCACGGCGCGAAGATATGAATTTTTTGACCGCCGACAGCGAATTGGTGAGTCCACCTAATCCTTCATTATGGAATATGGTCTTTCTATCTTTAACATAAAAAGTTACTTACTGTTTTTGATATACTGAATAAAACGCGTTCTATCACCCCCAAGCCAATGGGGATGTAAAGCGTTTTAATAAGACTGAAAAACGTACTGACAGCTCACTTGGCAGACGGCTTCACGTTTTGGGACACTCTCCAGAGCACACTCCTCCACTACAGGGCAACGACTCATGCTACGACAGGGTGCTCCTCGGCGAAACTCATGCTGGGGCGTGAACGCCATCTGTTTTTGGACCGACTGAGACCACCCACGACCCCTTCTCCAGGGATCACAGCTTCTTCACGGGACCGGGTCGTTGCTCAACAGCAAAAGATGAAGCGATGGTTCGACAGGAAGTGCAAGGCGAGAACTCACAGATTGGAGGTGTTGGATCGAGTTTGGATCAAACATCCTAACCGCACTCATAAGCTGCAACCTTTCTGGACGGGGCCCCTACGGATCATGAGGCGACTGGGCCAGGACACATTTGAGCTTTCGGATGGGTCACTGTGGCACTCCAGTCAGCTCAGGAGGTCTCCGCCTGAACAGAGTCCAGGAGCTATGGCAGAACGGACTAGTGTGGGTTGGGACTTATTGGATTGGGATGGTAAGGACTCGCAGGTGCGGCTGACGGTGCCTGGAGCAGGGTCTCCTTTTAGGGGATGCCCGGCTAGAACTTGTCAGAGGCCCAGGTACCTGGAAGACTATGTGTTAAAGATAGCGTTAGCTAATGCGTGTTGGGAATGAGCTGCAGAATAATCCACTCCAACACGGGGGGAGGCATTCTGGAAGTCTACCCAGATACCCATTTGGTTGGCTGAGTTTTGGCTGTTCAGTTAAAAAAAACAAAGCATATTTGTTGTTTATTTTCTGGGGGTTCTCCACTTTTTTGGGGGGGGGGGGCGGTTGTGTGGGGATTTAACTCTTGGGGCTTGCTGTAGCCTGGCTGGGGGGGTTGAGGGTGATGACGTCAGGTGGGCTACGGCTAGAGAATATATTGAGTTGTTTCTATAATAAAGGCAGTTCAGTGCTCAGTTGAATGCAGCTCTGGTCTCATGTTATTCTGACATAACAGTAGGCTTTTCAAATCGATACAGTAGTTGTATCTAATACACATCTTGGACAACTTACACCCTCACCTAACTATAGGTTTGGGGTCAAGGAGTCAAAGGTCAAAGTTCAAAGTTAACATTGCAGTTGCACTGTGGTAAATGGTAAATGCTACATTTACTATTACTATAAAATGAGTAAAGCTAGGTCCACCAAACCTGGTATACAGGTTCACTTTGGGATCCTGACCTCTGACTATGGGTTTGGGGTCAAAAGGTCAACATTAACGTTCCCTATGCCTTATTACTGTATAACGAGTAAAGCTATGTGTCACGCCGCGCCATTCATCAGCGGCGCCACCTGCTCACGCACCTGCTACTCGTCAGCGGCGAAGGATAAAAGCCGCCTCGCCCTGAGCGTCGGCCTGAAGCCGTAGACTTCATTCCCCTTTCATGGGCTTCTACCACATTCTCTTCAGCATCCTCGTCGCCGGTAAGAAAATCGCTTACCTCATCTCTCCAGTCTGCTCCCCTGTGCACAGGTGGATTCCTCGGCGGCGGACAATCCCGTCCCTCGTCTCTCCTCGCTGCTGCACCGAGCCCTGCAGGTGGCTGTCTCCCGGGCTTCCATCCTTGAAGCGCCAGTCATCTGTCCCAACAAGTAAGCTTCTCTCCCTCGCCTATTCTCCTCCTGTGTTGGTGTGTGCTCATCACCCTGTGTCTGATTTCTCCCATAGGGTTGCCGGCTGAACGGTCTCCTGCCTCTGGGTCCGAAGCAGACGCCACCACCAACACATTAACATTCCGCAGACACGCACCCAAACATCCCTGTTGTTAATAAACAGTTTGAACTACTCTGAGCCTGTGTGTGTGCGTCTCCTGAGCCGAACGTTATGTCACTATGGGGTCACCAAACTTGGTACACAGGTTCACCCTGTGACCTTGAAGTGCGACTATGGTTTTGGGATTGCAAGGTCAAAGGTCAACATCAACATGGCTTAAAAACTGTATCTCAACAACACAGAAAGCTAGGGCTACCAAACCTGGTACACAAGTTCACCTTGGGATCCTGACCTCAGATTACGAGTTTGGGGTAAGGATGCGTTATTGATTAATTCATTAATCATTAGTTGATTCACCTTATTGATCAATTAACGATTAACTGATAAGCAACAATTTTCCTGAGAATCTGAATTTCCCTTGGTACAATATGGTCTTTCTATCTTTAACATAAAAAGCTACTTACTGTTTTTGATATATTGAATAAAACATGAACATTAAATTAAAATTAAATCACTCATTATTGTCATTCAACCATACAACCAATCATGTACAGTAGAACGAAATTGTGCTTTATCCTATCTACAGTGCCAATCACACACACCCCATGTGTAGAATCAGAAGGGCCGCTGCCATGCAAGGCGCCGCCACAGATTTCCCTCCTCCATTCCATTATTGCTGAGCACCAAGCTGGACAGCAGGAAGTTCCGCTTTTATATGGTCTTCGGCATGACCCGGCCGGGATTTGAACCCCTGCCTCCCGGGTGTGGGGCGGACGCTCTACCAACTGAGCCACCACATCCTATTCCTCAATGATTTATTGTCCCTTTTCCATTTTTTTTTACAACAATGGCAAGTTTTTATAGTTTAACAAATTTTTTACTGTATAGTATGTACTATGTGCTGGTAGATCTCAGTAAGTTACAAATGTCATGATTTAATTTATTTTAAAAACGATTATCAATATCACACAATTTATCTTTTTTAGTTTATTACAAAAAAAAAAAAAACTTTCACATTCTAATTTTTTTCATTAAAGTCACTACGAGACTGTTTTAACAGGGAAACTAGAAAAGCACTTAGAAAGTGCATAACTCCACCAAGGATCCTTCCGTCCCTCATGGATCACCTCCAAAATGTAATGGGTTTTTGTAGGCCTAGAGCCACTTATGGTGAAAATTGCATCCATCCATCCATCCATCCATCCATCCATCCATCTTCTACCGCTTTTCCGGAGGTCCGGGTCGCGGAGGCAGCAGTTCAAGCAGAGAAGCCCAGACTTCCCTCTCCCCAGCCACCTGCTCCAGCTCTTCAGAGGGGATACCAAGGCGTTCCCAGACTAGCTGGGAGACATAGTCTCTCCACCGAGTCCTGGGTCTGCCCCGGGGTCTCCTCCCAGTGGGACGTGCCTGAAACACCTCAAGTGGGAGGCGTCCAGGAGGCATCCTAATCAGATGCCCATACCACCTCAACTGACTCCTTTCAATGTGGAGGAGCAGCGGTTCTACTCTGAGCCTCTCCCGGATGACTGAGCTCCTCACCCTATCTCTGAGGGTGAGTCCAGCAATCCTACGGAGAAAGCTCATTTCAGCCGCTTGTATCCGCGATCTCGTTCTTTCGGTCATTACCCAAAGCTCGTGACCATAGGTGAGAGTAGGAACGTAGATTGACTGGTAAATCGACAGCTTTGCCTTAGAACTAAGCTCCCTCTTCACCACAACAGACCGGTACAACGTCCGCATCACTGCAGATGCTGCTCCAATCCGTCTGTCGATCTCTCGCTCCATTTTCCCCTCACTCGTGAACAAGACCCCAAGATACTTAAACTCCTCCACTTGGGGCAGGAGCCTGTCCCCAACCCGGAGAGGACAATCCACCTTTTTCCGGCTGAGGACCATGGACTCGGACTTGGAGGTGCTGATTCTCATCCCAGCCGCTTCACACTCAGCGGCAAACCGTCCCAGCAAGAGCTGTAGGTCATTGCTGGATGAAGCCAACAGGACAACATCATCTGCAAACAACAGAGATGAGATCCTGTGGTCACCAAGCATGACACCCTCCATTCCCTGGCTGCGCCTAGAAATCCTGTCCATAAAAATTATGAACAGGACCGGTGACAAAGGGCAGCCCTGGCGGAGTCCAACTCTCACTGGGAATGACTCCGACCGAGTGTTGGCAATGCGAACTAAACTCTCACAACGGTCGTACAGAGACCGAATAGCTCGTAACAACAAGCCCGATACCCCATACTCCCGAAGCACCCCCCACAAAAATCCACGAGGGACGCGGTCAAATGCCTTCTCCAAGTCCACAAAACACATGTAAACTGGTTGGGCAAACTCCCACGAACCCTCAAGAATTCTCGAGAGGGTAAAGAGCTGGTCCGATGTGCCACGGCCAGGACGAAAACCACATTGCTCCTCCTGAATCCGAGGTTCGACCAACGGCCGGACTCTCCTCTCCAGTACCTTGGCATAGACCTTCCCAGGGAGGCTGAGGAGTGTGATCCCTCTAAAGTTGGAGCACACCCTCCGGTCCCCTTTTTTGAAGAGAGGAACCACCACCCCGGTTTGCCATGCCAAAGGCACTGCCCCCGACCTCCACGCAATGTTGCAGAGGCGTGTCAACCATGACAACCCAACAACATCCAGGGCCTTGAGGTACTCGGGGCGAATCTCGTCCACCCCCGGGGCCCGGCCACCAAGGAGATTTTTAACCACCTTGGCGACCTCAGCCCCTGTGATAGGCGAGTCATCCCCCTCGTCCCCAAACCCTGCTTCCTCTGTGGAAGGCGTATCAGTGGGATTGAGGAGATCCTCGAAGTATTCCTTCCACCGCCCGACGATATCCCCAGTTGAAGTCAACAGTGTCCCATCCGCACCATACACAGTGTGGACGGGGAGCTGCTTTCCCCTCCTGAGCCGCCGAACAGTTTGCCAGAATCTCTTTGAAGCCGACCGAAAGTCTTGTTCCATGGCCTCACCGAACTCCTCCCATACCCGGGTTTTTGCTTCAGCAACCACCCGAGCTGCGCTCCGCTTGGCCTGCCGGTACACCTCAGCTGCTTCGGGAGTCCCACAAGCCAACCAAGCTTGATAGGACTCCTTCTTCAGCTTAATGGCCCCCCTCACCACTGGTGTCCACCACTTGGTTCGGGGGTTGCCACCACGAGATGCACCGACCACCTTGCGGCCGCAGCTCTGGGCTGCCGCTTCAACAACAGAGGTGGAGAACATGGCCCATTCAGACTCCATGTCTCCAGACTCCCTCGGAATGTGGTTGAAGTTCTTCCGGAGGTGGGAGTTGAAGACCTCCCGGACAGGGGCCTCAGCCAGACGCTCCCAGCACACCCTCACTATACGTTTGGGTCTACCAGGTCTGAATGGCTTCCTCCCCTGCCATCGGATCCAACTCACCACCAGGTGGTGATCAGTTGACAGCTCTGCACCTCTCTTTACTCGGGTGTCCAAGACATACGGTCGCAGGTCTGATGATACGATAACAAAATCGATCATCGACCTGCGGCCTAGGGTGTCCTGGTGCCAGGTGCACATATGGACACCCTTATGCTTGAACATGGTGTTCGTTATAGACAGACTGTGGTTAGCACAGAAGTCCAATAACTGAACACCACTCGGGTTCAGATCGGGCAGGCCGTTCCTCCCAATCACCCCCCTCCAGGTTTCACTGTCGTTGCCCACGTGTGCATTGAAGTCCCCCAGTAGGACAATGGAGTCTCCAGGAGGAGCACCCTCCAGCACCCCAGTCACAGACTCCAAAAAGGGTGGGTACTCTGAAACATCATTTGGTGCATAGGCACAAATGATGGTCAGGACCCGTTTCCCAACCCGAAGGCGCAGGGAAGCAACCCTTTCGTCCACCGGGGAAAACTCCAATATAGAGGCAGCAAGGTGGGGCGATACAAGAATACCTACCCCTGCTCGTCGCCTCTCGCCCGGGGCAACTCCAGAAAAGGCCAAGCTCCAGCCCCTCTCCAGGAGACTGGTTCCGGAACCGGAGCTGTGTGTTGAGGTGAGGCCGACTATATCTAGCCGGTATCGCTCAATCTCGTACACCAGCTCAGGCTCCTTCCCCACCAGAGAGGTGACATTCCACGTACCAAAAGCCAGTTTAGAAAGCTTGGGATCAGTCCGCCAAGGTCTCCGCCTTTGACTGCCACCTAATCCACATAGCACCGGACTTCCATGATCCCTCCTGCAGGTGGTGAACCTACTGGAGGGCGGACCCATGTAACTCCTTCGGGCTGAGCCCGGCCGGGTCCCATGGGTGGAAACCCGGCCACCAGACGCTAGCCTTCGAGCCCCTCCCCCAGGCCTGGCTCCAGGGTGGGGCCCCGGTAACCCCATACCGGGCGGGGTACACTGAATCCTTGATATACAATTTATCATGAGAGTCTGTTGGATCGTTCTTCGTCTGAAAATTGCATCAAAGTCTGTCTATTAGTTCTGGAGTATTGTTGCTAACACACTGTGACAAGATAAGAGCCTTGGATATGGTATGCATTCTCAGATCGTCACCAAAATGTAATGGGTTTGTCTGTAGCGCAAGATCCACATCTGGGGAAAATTTCATCCAAATCAATCCAGTAGTTTTTGTGTAATCCTGCTGCACAAATACAAACAAAGCCCTTGGTTGAGATATACACACTCAGATCATCATCAAAATCTAATTATCTGTTCCCTGTACCATTACACACCTTTCCTGAAAGTTTCATCAAAATCCATTCATAACTTTTTGAGTAATGCTGCTAGCAGGCAGACAGACAGAAAAACATAACCTCCTTGGCGGCGATAACAATAAATTATGAGCTGCTTCATCTTTTGCATGTAAAACATTATCACAGTACCCCGGCAATCCAGGCAAACCCAGAACGATCTGGGCTCCCTCTGTTGTCTGTTACTTCAGTGGTAAAGACTTCAGGGATGCCACTGTTGTCTCCCTGTTCAAGAATAAGGGTAGCAAGTCGGACTGCAGCAATTACTGAGGTATCTCCCTTCTATCTATTGCCGGAAAAATACTGGCCCGGGTCCTCCTCAACCGACTGATTAACAACATCTCTGAAGGGAACCTGCCAGAAACACAGTGCGGATTCCGCTCAAACCGCAGCACCGTGGACATGATCTTCTCCATCCGCCAAGTGCAGGAGAAATGTCTAGAACAAAATATGGACTTATACGCGGTCTTTATCGACCTGACTAAAGCCTTCGACATGGTGAACAGGGAGGCCCTCTGGATCATCCTATCCAAGCTTGGGTGCCCAGACAAGTTTGTAAACCTCATACGCCAGTTTCACGACAGCATGACTGGGCAGGTTCTCTCAGGTGGAGAGGTATCGGAGCCATTCAATATCAGCAACGGCGTCAAGCAGGGGTGCGTTCTGGCCCCAGTCCTCTTCAACCTCTTTTTCTCTTGCGTCCTCAACCATGCCTTCGGGGACTTGGACCTTGGGGTATACTTGCGATACAGACTTGATGGCTCACTGTTCGACCTCTGCTGACTGAAGGCTAAGACCAAGGTCGCAGAAAAGATTGTCCTGGAAGCACTTTTTGCTGACGACTGTGCCCTCATGGCCTACACGGAATTTGATCTCCAGATCATCGTGAATAAGTTTGCAAAAGCCTCCCGCCTTTTTGGTCTTACCATCAGCCTCAGCAAGACAGAGGTACTGTTCCAACCAGCACCCGCCTCCACCATTCTACCCCCCCCCCCCATCTCCATCGAGGGTACCCAACTGAAGATGGTAGATGACTTTAAATACCTCGGCAGCACCATCAGCAACAATGGCAGCCTGGATAAGAAGATCAACGCCAGAATCTGCAAGGCCAGTCAAGCTCTCGGTTGTCTCCGAGCTCGCGTCCTGAACCAGCACAACATCCAGCTGTCCACGAAGCTCAAAGTGTACAGGGCCGTTGTCCTCACTAGCCTTCTCTATGGATGTGAGACGTGGACCATGTACAAAAAACACCTGAAGCAGATGGTGAAGTTCCACAGGAGAAGTCTACGGATGATCATGAACATTCACTGGCGAGACCGGGTCACAAACCTTGAGGTCCTGGACAGAGCTGAGATGACCAGCATCAAGGCCATGATTCTGAAAGCCCAGCTCCGATGGGTTGGTCATGTGATCCGGATGGATGGCCACAGGTTGCCCAAGCAGCTCATGTATGGCGAACTCTGCTCTGGGAAGCGGAACCAAGGCAGACCACGCAAAAGATTCAAAGACTGCGTGAAGCTCAACATCAGACACACTGGCATCCTTCCCAAACAATTAGAGCTGAGGGCTATGGACAGGCCAGGCTGGCGCGCCCTCACTACCCAGGCACGAGACTACTTTGAAGAGAAGAGGCGAGCTGATGTAGCTGAAGCACGGGCACGAAGAAAGGCATTATTACCTGGGCAGTTTCCTTGCCCCTACTGCAGCTGTGTCTGTCGATCGAGGATCGGCCTAAACAGCCATCTCCGTGCTCACGCAAGAAGAGGACTTAACACATGAGAGACGGTCATCATCGGATCGATGGACAACCAAGAACTTGAATCCAGTCTGTTTTCCCATCTAGTGGCAGGTTGAAGGCAGCGGGGATGGATTTTTGCACTTGTGTAGTTTGTTCCTTGCTCCAGTCTGTTTCTCCGCCCTGCTGATTTGAAGCAGACTGGCGGATCTTCAAGTTTGTGTGCCACTGGAACTTGTTGTGGCTCTCAGACATAACCCGGAAGGGTGAGGTTTTTCGCTCTGTACAGCACATGCGCTCTAGGGACTTGGCGTCTTCTTCGGCTTTTTTTCTTTAGTTTCAGTTGAAATGCAGCAGTGGGTGACCATGTGCGCCCCTGCCTGGACGGCGACGCCACTACATTTCATAGAATATGCTCTAATTGAAAAGGACTGCTGAGTTATCAATTAATTGACACCTAATTTAATTTAATCAACTAAATTCTTATTGACAATTAATTGAAAGTCAATTAATCATTAAAATCCCTAGTTTGGGGTCAACAGGTCAGAGGTCAAGGTTAATATTCCTTATGCCTTATTAATGTACAATGAGTAAAGCTAGGGCCACCAAATCTGGTACACAGGTCCACCTTGGGATCCTGACCTCAGACTACGGACTTTTTCGCAAATACCGCCATCTCTGACACACACAAAGCAGTATGAGATTGTCTGGGGGCATCGGAAGTTGGCTTGTGCATGCTTATAGTAGATATTTCATTTTTAGATATTATTTGTCAATATTTAGGCATTTCCAGCAGACAAGAAGACTGTGATTGTTGCAGAGAAATAAGAGAAGAAAAAAAAAATAATATTGTGCAACCTAGGAGTCACACTTGATTAACGTCAATATAACATGCACAGTCTTCTGTTTAAAAACTGCCCAGAGGAAGTTAAAAAATAATATGGAGACAGAAAAGTGCCATCCTCATATAGACAAAGGGACATTCTGTATATGCATATTTATAATAATAATAATAATAATAGATTAAATTTATATGGCTCTTTATATGTCAAGTGACATCTCAAAGTGCTTACAGTGAGTCCATTACTCATTCATTCCAGACAGACACTGATAGTGGTAAGCTACCTCTGTAGCCACACCTGCCCTGGGGCAGACTGATGGAAACGTGGCTGCCAATCCACACCAATGGCCTCTCTGATCACTACTGAACATTAATACATATTCATACCCAGTGTCATGGACACTGGAGGCAAGGTGGATAAAGTGTCTTGCCCAGGGACACAACAGCAAGATGGCTGGGGAGATTTATTGCTGGAGACATTTATTGTTGCTCAAGAAAGAATTCTTATATTTTCTCAATATTCAGAGTTGAGTACTGAAATATAATTAAAATACCGTATATACGTAAACTGTGTTTTTATGTCCCCTCAAATTACTTGCAACTATGTCAGTTTTTGAGGATGGATTTTAAAACGTTTTGCAATTTTTCTCTGTTTAATTTTACTAATTTATCATTCAAAATACTATATGTAAATAAACTAATAAACTTGAGGTGAACCAAAAATGCTATCAAGACATTTTTGTTCATTTTTGCAATAATTACATTATTGATATCATGAGCTACCTTTTTTTTCTGTATTTAAAGAACAGTTTCACAGACCAGGATGAAATTATTTGTATTCAGCATATTCAGTAAAAAAAAAGAAAACATTTCTAATGAATAGTATCTCAGACTGAGTTTAAGATTTTATATCAGTATTGCAACAGAATAATATACACCACCACATCAAAAGTGCATGTTTCAATGTGGTGGTGTACAGTATATGCAGAACCAGTTTACTTGCCTTAGAAGTTGAAGTTGATGAGACCCCTCCTTGGGCTTTTTGGCTCTCTTCCTATTAAACAATGTGTTTATTCTTCAGCTTCTTGAATACATTTAATATATTTGCACCTTTGGTCCTCACAGACTGGTAGCAAGTCTTACATGAGGGTGGTTTGATTCACTTCTGTTCTTCAAGGCCATTCCACAGCAAGGCGAATTTATGTAAAAAAATAAAGCAACAAAAATTAATTTGACAGACTCTTATCCACCTTATTCCTGAGGGCGCTGCTGCAGAAACGATTATGGGCACAACTTCCGGTTTCAGCTGAAGTAGTGTTAAATCAGTCAGCAAGAGTGGAGTAGTAGGGCATTTAAAATAGCGTTTTTAAAAATGTTTTAAATTTGTTTTAATGTATAGTCCACATACCTGTTTTTCAGTCAAGTGGCAGATAATTTCAGCACTTGTAGTTTTTTGTATTTTGAATGGTTTTGCATAGTTCTGGTACTTGCTGCTGTTTGTGGTGTGAAACTCCTAAACCTCAGCTAAATCTGTGCTGGCTTCAACAGCAATAGATCATGCACTGAAAACGAGAAAGGACTGTTCATGTGATCGGTGGTACAGACACAGGACAGAGAAGAGCACCAGGTATGTTTTCACTTGTATGAATGTCAAAGATCTGATAAATTTATATATGTCACCAGATGCAAGGCTGCATAAAGTAAAATAATAAATAAAAAAATAGTAACAGTTTGCTTCCTAAGCCTTAACAATTGAAGAAAAATGTCAAATATGTGCTGTTTTTTTGCATTTGTTGCACTGCCTTGGAACAATATGAACTTGATATTAACAGCTTCCACATGCATTAATTTTTAAATTATCACAAAATAGAGCTCAATAAAATTTTGAACAATTGTCAGAAAATGCCTGTACGTGTTAAGTTAAAAAACAAGCATTCATAGCATGACAGCAGCATGAGCATTTTAATGTCAGGGTAAAACGAACAGCTGCAGCTGTCTGTATTTACCCCGATATTAAAACACCCAAGCACGGTGTTGTGGCTCTTTGTGGCTCTGACTAGATTCTATGTCTGCTCTGAGGTAAATTTGATTATGTCCAACCTATTTTAACAAAATGCAGCCGACTTTATTGTAGTGGTGTAGAGGATGACTTTTACAAACGAGACTGAGTTTATTTCTCAGGGTTGGTTTATTGCAAGGTCACATCCTCTAACAAGAACAGGATCTCAGGAAAAGAGACAGAGCAATCATCCAACACAGCTCTTATAGTCTCACCAGACACAAATCCCCCCACGTCAAATCACACACCCCCAACCCACAGTCTTAGGTAAACATCCAGCGCCCGAGGCTCCTTGGCGTCTCCATTGTCCTCTGACCCTCTAGCGTCTGGGGCTCCTGCTGGGGCATTCTCTCCAGCTTCACATCTCCTGCAAGGCCGACTTCACACCTCCCGTAGGTCCTCACAGGGTCAGGTCTTCTTTGGTCCTTAAGACGTGAAGCTTCTGGAATATGCACCGTCATTCCTACTAGGTGAATGCGGGGGCTATGAATACAATATATGCACCTTAAATATGCGCCATATAACACCCCCAAATGTCTAAATAAGGACAAAGTGCACCCCAATATGCATAGCATCATAACATAATACACAGAACAGCAAAAAGGGCACAACACATCACACTTCCGGCTGCTTGGGCTTCAATCGCCTGCCATATCTGCTGTAAGCCGGTTTCGACCTTCCAGTAGCCGCTTCTTGCATCTGTGAATCAGAGTCGTTAGCACATCCTTGTGAAAGCTTAGCAGAATGTCTCCCCGGGGGCCTGCCGTGGCGGGGGGCCCTGGCCAACTGCACTTGTTCATCAGCTAACACAAAAGCGGGTTTGAGTCTGTTAATGCAGACTAATTCCCTCCTGTCTCCCAAATCGAGCAAAAAATGCTTTTCCCCGGTTTCTAACACTCTGAACGGTCCGTCATAAGGTGGTCTTAAACCTAACCTCTGTGCGTCGTGTCTAACAAAGACGAATTCTGCATTCTTTAAGGCTTCAGGCACAAAAACGCGTGGGAAACTGTGATGAACTGGACCGGGGAGGATGTTTGATCCTGCGTCGCTCTGCAGCAGCTGAGCGGGGGGGCGATCTGGTGCGGGGTTCTCAGGAAGGAATTCTCCCGGTAACCGGAGAGGTTGGGCGAAGACTAGCTCGGCCGGAGAGGCTTGCAAATCTTCCTTAGGTGCTGAACGCAACCCTAATAAAACCCATGGAAGTTTATCAACCCAATTTGTGTCCGTGAGAGCTGCTCTGAGGGCTGCTTTCAATGACCGGTGAAAGCATTCACACAAACCGTTGGCCTGGGGGTTATACGCAGTTGTGCGATGAATTTTCACCCCCAGGCTGAGTGCCATGGATGACAAGAGCTCGGAAACAAATTGGGGTCCTCTGTCAGACATTATGTCTGACGGGACTCCAAAGCGCGCGACCCAAGCCGTTAAAAAAGCGCGCGCAATGTCTGCTGCTGTGGTTGATGCCAGGGGGACCGCCTCTGGCCAGCGCGTAGTGCGGTCCACCATAGTTAGAAGGTGTGTGAACCCCTGTGACAGCGGGAGGGGTCCCACCAAGTCGATATGCACGTGGTCAAAGCGTTTGGCTGGGATGTGAAAAGGTTCTAGAGGGGCCCGCGTGTGCTTGTGTACCTTTGCTCTTTGACATGCTGCACAGGCTGCGGCCCATTCTTTGACCTGTTTACGCAGCCCCGGCCAAACAAATTTCTCTCCCACCATTTTGATCGATGCGCGAACGCCCAGATGTGCCAGCAAATGTACTAAGTCAAAAACGTGGCGACGCCATGCAGCTGGGACCACGGGGCGAGGGCGCCCCGTGGAGCTATCGCAGATTAGAGGGGGCATACCTCTTTGATGCACCCTGTGCTCCAGCCTTAGCCCTGTTGGCCCAGACTGGAGCGCGCGCACATCCGCATCATTAACCTGCTCGGCGGCCATGGCTGCATAATCTAACCCAACGCAGACCGGGGCTGTGAGCGCTTCCGCGCCGCAAGCCTGGCCGGTGTCTACAGCCGCCGAGTCTGCCCCCTGGGGGCCTGGCATTGCAACTGCACGCGAGAGACAATCTGCCACTACATTGTGTTTGCCCGCCACGTGTTGAATGTTGGTGGTAAACTCCAAAATCGCGGCCAGCTGTCTCTGTTGTAGGCCCGACCAAGGCTCTGAAATTTTAGCCATTGCAAATGTTAATGGTTTGTGGTCTACAAACATGGTGAAACGGCGCCCTTCCAACCAGAACTGGAAGTGGCGGATGGCCAAATGCAGGGCTAAAAGCTCCCTGTCAAACGCGTTGTATTTACGCTCGTTATCGCGCAATGTTTTGCTGAAAAACGCAAGTGGTTGCCAGCTCCCTGCTACCAGTTGCTCGACAACCGCCCCCACTGCCACGTCGGAAGCGTCCGTGGTTAGCGCCATGCGAGCTGCTGGCACCGGGTGTGCTAATAACGCAGCGTTCGCGAGGGCCGATTTGACCTGGGAGAAAGCGCGCTCCCGGTCCGGGGACCACTCGGCCTTAGTTGCAGGTTTTTGCTTCTTTAGTGCCGCGTACAATGGGTGCATGAGCTGTGCCGCGTTGGGGAGGAAGCAGTTATAAAAATTGACCATCCCCAAAAATTCTTGCAGTGCTTTAACTGTCTGCGGTTGGGGGAAATCCGTTATCGCGCGCACTTTATCAGGCAGCGGGACTGCGCCTTCTGGAGACACGCGGTGCCCCAAAAAAATCGATTTGCGCTACCCCGAATTGGCATTTCGCTGGGTTAATTATCAGCCCGTGTTCTGTCAGCCTCTGAAAAACGGCTGTGAGGTGGCGTTCGTGTTCGACTTCGGATGCACTGGCTACCAAAATATCATCCAAATAGGCGAACACGAAAGGGAAGCCGCGCAATACTGCATCCATCATGCGTTGGAATGTCTGTGCGGCGCCTTTGAGGCCGAAAGGCATGTGCAAAAACTCGAAAAGCCCGAAAGGGGTTATAACTGCCGTTTTGGGTATGTCTTGCGCACGGACTGGGACTTGGTGATAACCGCGCACCAAATCTATTTTGGAAAAGATGCGCGCCCCCGCCAAATGTGCCGAAAAATCCTGGATGTGCGGAATCGGGTAGCGGTCGTGTGCTGAAGCATTATTTAATCTGCGGAAATCACCGCAAGGGTGCCACGAGCCGTCAGCCTTGGGGACCATATGCAGGGGTGACGACCAAGGGCTGTTAGAGCGTCTAACAATGCCCAGTTTTTCCAAGTTGGCGAATTCCTCGCGCGCGATGGCCAGTTTAGCTTGGTCCAAGCGCTGAGCTTTTGCAAAAACAGGAGGGCCAGAGGTAGTTATGAAATGCTCGACCCCGTGTTTGGCAACCGACGCTGAAAATGTTGGGACCGTGAGTGCTGGAAACTGATTGAGTAGTGCATGAAACTTACCACCCGCAGCTGTGACATTGGGATGTGCAGAAGGCAGGGCCACCCGAGCTGTACAGGAGATAGAGTGGAAAGACAGTGCATTCACAATACGTCTATTAGTAAGATCAACTAATAAACTGTTTGAGCATAAAAAGTCAGCACCTAGCATGTTGTTGCTAACTGCAGCTACAACGAAGGTCCACTCGAAGGTGCGGCCATGGAGGGATAGGAGGAGCGTCTTCTCCCCATAGGTTTTGATCGTGGAGCCATTCGCCGCTAACACCAGGGGTCCGCTGGCAGGCGTCAGCAGGTCCGCGTAGGAAGGCTTGACAAAACTTAGCTGGGAGCTTGTGTCTACCAGGAATTCTTTCCCTGAATTTGTGTCTGTCACGAAAAGCAGCTTGTTCTTCGCGCCGAGAGTCGCAGCTGCTACCGGCTCTCGGTCTTGGCGTTTCCCTGGCGCTTGTATCGGCACGGTGGGATGCATCTGCGCGATCTCTCGGCGAAGCGTCGATGGTAGAAACAGAGGGTGTTGTCAGCTCCGCTTCTCCTGGCCTCTGCCGCTGCTGACGTCAGAGGGTCCGGTGCTGCAGCCTCTGGTCTCCCCTCGTCTCGCGGGGGTGCGTTCAGCTCTGCTGCTGCCGTCGTGGCTGCGTGCCGTCTATGGGCGTCGACGAGCCGCTGCGCCTCCTGGCCCAGCTCGTGGTAGTCACGGTTGTTGAGTAGCTGTGAGCTGGCCAGGGTGACTCTCACTGCTGGCGGTAGCGTTCTGAGAAAGAGGTGGGCGAAGATAAAGCTGTCGTCATCTTTGCCTCTCAGGCTCATCATCTTCGCCATCAGATCTGCCGGCCTGTCTGCTTCCCCTTCTGTCAGCGCCAGGAGCTTCTCTGCTCGCTCTCCCAGTGAGGGAGTGAAGGCTCGAATGAGGGTGGCTTTCAGTGCGCCATACTTGTCGTCTTGGGGCGGGTGGTTGGTCAGGCTCTCCACCTGCTGCACTGTGAGGCTGTCCAGCTTCGCGATGACATGGTAGAACCTCGTTGCGTCCGCTGAGACTCCCCGAAGATGGAACTGCGTCTCCACAGTGGTAAACCAGGAGTGCGGGTTATGTTGCCAGAAATCGGGCAGCTGTAGTGTGGTAGCTACGTTAACCCGGTTGGCCCCTGAAGAGTCCGGTGCGGAAAGACCGTCGCCACCGGCCATGGTTTGTCGTAGGTCACCAGTGTAGAGGATGACTTTCACAAACGAGACTGAGTTTATTTCTCAGGGTTGGTTTATTGCAAGGTCACATCCTCTAACAAGAACAGGATCTCAGGAAAAGAGACAGAGCAATCATCCAACACAGCTCTTATAGTCTCACCAGACACAAATCCCCCCACGTCAAATCACACACCCCCAACCCACAGTCTTGGGTAAACATCCAGCGCCCGAGGCTCCTTGGCGTCTCCATTGTCCTCTGACCCTCTAGCGTCTGGGGCTCCTGCTGGGGCATTCTCTCCAGCTTCACATCTCCTGCAAGGCCGACTTCACACCTCCCGTAGGTCCTCACAGGGTCAGGTCCTCTTTGGTCCTTAAGACGTGAAGCTTCTGGAATATGCACCGTCATTCCTACTAGGTGAATGCGGGGGCTATGAATACAATATATGCGTCTTAAATATGCGCCATAGTGGAAACATTGATGCATTTCAGAGCTTTTATTTGTTTACAACATTAGCATCTTAGCAGCGGAGCTAACTAACGGAACTACAGTCTGCCAGGCCACTTTTTAAGGTCATCTTCTCATCCCTCGATAGTTGTGGGAAGTGATATGATTATATTACTCTTTTTGAGGTGCACAAGGCCAAGTTCCCACATTTTTGATGCTGAAGTCATTGTTTTCTTAACAAGGAAAAGTGTCCCGTTTCTGTGACAGCCCCACTTTCTAAACCAGTACCGGAAGTTGCACCCATAGTTCACGCAAGGCATCATGGGGGCTAGGAATAAGGTGGATGAACATAGAAACAACACTATGGAACATTCATATAGGTAAAAATATATTCACATGGACCTTGAGGTCAGCAGACTTTTGTTGTGGAAACAAAAGATCAATGAACAAACAAATGGTTTTGTACAATAATCACCTGAATTAGTACTTCAATGTACTTTAATTATTGGATTCACGACAACATTTGGTTTGAGATGAACAGAAAGCAATAATGGTATATATCCGATGATTGCTTTCAAACATGATATATGTTGGAACAGAAAGGATCTAATGTTAGCCACAGCAACTAATGACAGCAGTGCTAGTAAGCATCACATAATGTTCATAGTAAACTCAAAAACTTTGTAATGTTGTTATGGGACTTACTGTTGAAAGGTTAATAAGCTTGGGGTAGGGCTGGGCGATATAGCAAAAAAAAAAAGATTCAAAGACTTTTTTTTTTGTCAATACTACTATACGTATAAGACATACAGGAGAAGTGAAACGCTGTTTCGCTCTCTCTTTATGGTGTGCGTAATATATAAGAAAAATGGAATAAGGATGAAAAAAAAACAACAGCAGTCTATGTACAGTAATGCTACCTATAGTGCAAATAAACATAAAAGATAAAACCCAGCAATCCTATATACAGAAAAAGTGGAGCCATAATATTCGTAATTGCAAGTTCAATGCCGTAGTGGAGGTGCAGACAGTGACAGATTGGACTGTACCTGATCAGTATTTCAATAACAGACAGACAGTAGCACGTATGGTATTTGCAAGCGGACCAAAGAGGACTAGAGGGGAAATGCAGCATGATTAAGGCTTAAATAAATTTTTTTTAACGGGGGGGGGGGGGTATCACTTTTTCACACAGGGCCATGTAGGCTTGGATTTTTTTTTTCCGTTAATGATAAACACCATTTAAAAACTGCATTTTCTGTTTACTTGTGTTATCTTTGTCTGATATTTAAATTTGTTTGATGATCATCTGTGCTGACCCGTCACACCCCGGCCACAAACTGTTTGAACTTCTGTCTTCTGGTCGTCGTTACAGATCACTGAAGGTCAAAACCACCCGTCACAAGAACAGTTTCTTTCCTCAAGCCATCACTCTGATGAACCCCTAACATTCACCTAGTCCTACCTGTTGCTGTACTCATGACTTTTCATCCATTCTTACATTGCACATAACTCTCACACTGCTTTTTACTTCTTTCACACTATATCACTGAATCTGAGTTCACATTGAAATACTGTGTGACTGTATATTTTTTCATATATTTCTGCAAAGTGTGGATAGTCTGAGTAAATAACTGCATATATTCCTGTATATATTTGCATCCTTTTATAGAAACGTGGACAGACTGTAATTTACTGTACATACTCTGTTGTCATTGAATCCTTATTTAAATCTTATTTAAATCCTCCACCTGAACAACGAGAGCAAGTTTTTAGCCAAAGTCAAATTCCTTGTATGTGTTGTGCATACTTGGCCAATAAAGCTGATTCTGATTCTGATTCTGATTCTGATGATCCGAAACATTTAAGTGTGACAAACATACAAAAAAAAAGAGAAATTAGGAAGGGGGCAAACACTTTTTCACACCACTGTATATATACTGTATATTCATTTCACTTGTGAAAAAGCTGAATAATAAAATAAAATAAAATAAAAACTTATGTCAGAGAAAATTCTTCACTACAATTTGTAGCTCAGCGTCTTTTTTCCCTTGCTTAACAGAACTCACATTATCAAGTAATTAAGTTTATGTGCATGAGCAAAAATGTTTCACTTTACCACACATAGTTAATACTTGGTGGTCTAATAAGTGACATAAGTATAATGTATCTCTTATTTTGTCTGCATTCCATCAGTTGTTTATTTGCCACTCACTCTTATTTTGAAGGGTTGCAAGACTGGATAGGAGCTCTTATTTCGAAAGTTAGTTTGCTAAATTTGTTGACTTAGCGAACGGATGTGCAGAATTCAGACTCAAAATGTTTATGTTCACCTGACTTCCCCTGTTTCCTGTGCTAAAAGTGAGCCTACTTTTATTCTGTTATCTTCCTTTTCGTCTCTACTCACTGCAGTTTAGATTTCTCTGTGAGCATGTGGGGGGCAGGGCAGCCTCACTGAGCTAGCGAGCTTCCGCTTTCAGACTTCAGCAGCAGCCTAGCTGCAGACAGACCTGTCTTGCAGCGGCAGCTCATATTAACGTGATAAATATTCAAATATGCATGATATAATCATTTATGTGTTGCATGCGGCTAAATGTACCGATACAACAAATATATTTAGTATGTCGCCCAGCCCTAGCTTGGAGTTAGCATGACCAACCTGCTCCACTGTCAGTCTGAAAAAAAAAAAAAATTGCCTATAATGGGTGAAGCAGAATGAAAATAAAATTATGGCCACACCACACAGTGGGAATAGTTTGCAAAATAGTGTGCAAAAAGTTACTGGCAGATTTTATGCACCACTGCACCTCATTTTTGCATCACAGCAGAGTGAATTTCTGTGGGGAATGTTTTTAAATTTCACTTCCTAATTGGTCCAAAAAATTGCCATTGTCATGCATGGGTGCCTACAACACCCATGCATAACAACAGCAAATTATTTGCAATTTTTTTGGACCAATTAAAAAGTTACAGAAATTTTTCCACAGAAGTGTGAATGCTCCAGGGAACCCTGGTTGAAAAACACTGCAATATGCAAATCAAATCGAGAGAATGACCTGACCATAGTTTAACAATGTTGACTGGGCTCATCTCTACCTGAGTCGAGTTTCTATCCCGCTATAGTCTTGATTCTTGCAAAACAACTGGAGGTGCATGCTGCTGCTTCCATTATTGCATTTTTTTTTTCTGAGCTTCTATTCCGCTTGTATATGGGAGGAAGATATATACATGTGTACCCGGTGCCCTGGGCGTACAGCGGCCATGTTGGTGTGAGAGCCTGAGGCCTGCTCCCATACACCCCTGCTCTGGCTTTGTTGATTCTATTGTTTCCTGCGTCACCACACGTCGCCCGGCAAATAAAGGCCGTCTGGCTCCAAGCTTAAATATTGCAGCTAACTGAAAACCAACCATCAGAGCCGATTCATTCACATCTGCTCAGTGGGGCGACAAGGACAGGGCTTTAGGTGGGAAAGAGGGCAGAAAGAAGTTCACTTTTCCCTGCTGGGTGCCAAGAGAGCGGGACAGGACTCAACTTCACCGGAGCCGCAGCTGTGGCAAGTTGCCCATTTGATTACATTTACCAGATATTAGAGGAGATGGAACTTTATGTTAGTTATTGTTCTCTAGTTTACCAATTTTTGTTGAGGGTTCGGGTGGTTCATTTTTGAAAACTCTGCTAAATAAAAGGTTTAGTGTTTACTTTGGTTAGTATGCATAGTTTACAATGAATACAAGCAAAGGTAAATCAAGACATTGTTAAAAAGTTAAGAATTTTTATATTTATATGAGTAAACGTAAGTTATATGCTTTCTGAAAGTTTCTAATTCCCCAGGTTTTCAGTAGCACATGATATCATTTCATTTTCAAATATTTTGAATTTTGAGTTTTTCTCTACTGCATACTTTACTTTTGGCACCTTCTTTTTCCCCTCCCACTGTCGGTCCTGCCTACCCCACCCTTCGTGTCCATCTGCACCCTTCGTGTCCCTCCCTACCCCACCCTTCATTCTGCAGTGCTACGGACCGATCATGGGTGACTGGAGCTTTCTGGGTAATATTTTAGAGGAAGTTAATGAGCACTCTACGGTGATCGGCCGAGTGTGGCTCACGGTGCTATTTATCTTCCGTATCCTCATCCTGGGCACAGCGGCAGAGTTTGTTTGGGGTGATGAGCAGTCTGACTATGTCTGCAACACGCAGCAGCCTGGATGTGAGAACGTGTGTTATGATGAGGCCTTCCCCATCTCCCACATTCGCTTGTGGGTGCTTCAAATCATCTTTGTGTCCACGCCATCTCTGGTGTACGTGGGTCATGCTGTGCACCATGTCCACATGGAGGAGAAACGGAAAGAGCGCGAGGAGGCAGAACTCAGCCGCCAACAGGAGCTGAGCGAGGAGCGTCTCCCTCTGGCACCTGACCAGGGAAGCGTCCGCACAACTAAGGAGACCAGCACAAAAGGAAGCAAGAAGTTCCGGTTGGAAGGCACCCTTTTGAGGACATACATCTGCCACATCATCTTCAAGACACTGTTTGAAGTGGGCTTTGTGGTGGGCCAGTACTTCTTGTATGGCTTCCGCATCCTGCCACTGTATAAATGCAGCCGCTGGCCCTGCCCCAACACGGTGGACTGCTTTGTGTCCCGCCCCACCGAAAAAACTGTTTTTATCATCTTCATGTTGGCCGTTGCCTGCGTCTCACTTTTCCTCAACTTTGTGGAGATCAGTCACTTAGGCCTGAAGAAAATCCGCTTTGTCTTTCGAAAGCCAGCTCCAGCCCCGGCCCAAGGCGAGGGGTTGAATCCTCTACCACCACATGGCAAGAGCCTGCCCCCCCTTGCTGTCCCCGCTTTGCAGAGAGCAAAAGGTTACAAGCTGCTGGAGGAGGAGAAAGCTCCCCCCGTAAGTCACCTCTACCCACTGGCTGAGGTGGGTATGGAGGCTGGAAGGGGTGTCCCACCCTTCCAGGGGCTGGAAGAGAAGGAAGAGGAGGTGCTGCCTATGGAGGACATCTCTAAGGTGTATGACGAGACTCTGCCCTCGTACACCCAGACCACAGAGACGGGAGGGGTGACGTTACATAAAGAGGAGGATGAAGAGGTGCGGTCACCAGAAGTGGAAGCAGAGAGGGTGGATATGGTTATTGATGAGGATGCGGAGTTAGAGGAGGCAGTGAACGGGGAGGGGGAAAGTCCAACCGAGGCAGGGATGGAGGCTGCAGATACGATAGAGGACACCAGACCGCTGAGTCGACTGAGCAAAGCCAGCAGCAGGGCCAGGTCAGACGATCTCACTGTATGAACCTGTGAGAGAACATACCTGCACATGCAAAAACATTCAACATCGGCGAGAGCACGTAGGCCTAACTCATGACAATGCAAATGCTTCAAGAGGCAGGTCAAAAAACAGTTTTATGAAAAACAGAATAAACAGTGAACCAAACATTTACAACATGGATGAGAATTCTACCAAGCTACAAATTAAATCAGAGTGTTTGTGATAACAATGGAATATTATTTTAAAAAGTAGAGTACAGTGAGGAGTAGGATTTTTTTAAAATTTTTTTTACTAAGTGTGTTCTTTCATTTTATAATATTTAAAGGACATGCGAGAGAGGGGGATGTTTTTAAGAAAATTTTTATTAAATTTTTAGAAACATTTTCTATTTAAAGAGTCATAAGGAAAAAATAGACATTTTTACACTGGGATTGAGTAGATAAAGAAAAGACAGAATACATTATATACACTTGGGTGTCTGCAAATCAGTACGTCTGCTGCAGGTAGGGCACTGACTTTAATCATCATTTAGATAAACACATGCCAAGCAAGGCTTGCTGCACAGAAGGCTTGCATATCAGAAACACGTACACATCCAAGTGCCAGTACATTTACCCATACACAACAAGAAGCATTTTCAGGTTGAGAAGAGCATTCATCTTTCACACATTCAGATGTTCACCTTTAAGTAGTGCTGGGAATATTTATGCATTAATGCCATTAATTTTGTTAGTACGATTAAAGGATTAAAATTTTTAATGAAAATTAATGCCCCCATGGCACTTCCTGTTATAGCAGAACTCATGGCCTGGACTTAGTGCCTGTCCAGAGAGTCTTTGGCGCTGCACACAATAGCTTGAGGTGAGCGAACTCCTCATTTCATTTAATTCTGAGTGTTCAAATCAGTTTGCATGAGTATTGCTGTCATACTATGTGGACATTTGGACCATATAGATTACATTTAATTATACACTGAAACAAGCTACTGTGGGGAATGACTTATGCAAGGCAGATGCATTCCAATCCCCCAGGAGTGTCCTATGAAGTGGGCTGCATAGGGCACTCAGCCAAGTGAGATTCCAAACCGTAGGGAGCAAAAGATGTTCATTTCAAAGGGAACTAAGAACTGAGTAGGGAAGAAGCCAACAACCGTACATCATGTCACCGGAAGTTGACAGGAAGATTACCCATAAGTCATTGCACCTCAAATATGAGAAAACTGAATGATTGTTGCTAATGCTTTAACAAGCTAAACTAATGTTGGTAATTGTTTATATTAATTTCTATGAGTAAAAATACATTTGTATTAATATTTTATTTAAGAAGTTCAAAATGTCCACAGTGATATCAGTACATGTGTATGGTTACCATGATAATGCGTGGAGGAGGGAGGTGATGTTGCAACACATTTACATTTATAGTTAGCAACAGTACATCGGTGCTGCCAACTCTCACTCTTAGGGAGTGAGTCTCACTCTTTTACCCTCTGTCTCACACCACAAACCTTACTTGTCTCTCCAGAATAAGAAAAATACTGCCAATATCATGTTGACTTCCTTCTGATTTTTACACAATATGAACTCTCAAGGCAGAGCTGTCAAAGTATGGTCAAGGCTGATTGCCATGGCAAGCAGACTGAACATGTTCAAAAGCTTATTCTGAGGTAAAGAAGTGTTTGTGTTGGGAAAAAAAAATAGCTGTGTATGTGTATTGTTGTGCCTATGCACGCTAACTCCACCCCTACTCCCCAAGTTTCCCCCTTGAGTAAGTGCAGTTAACTAGTTAATTAGGTAAAATTAATCAAGATTAATTGTTAAAATGGATGTGATTAATTAGTTAAAAAATGTAATCAGTTCCCAGCACTACTTCTGAGCAAGGTCTTTACTGCTTATAAAACTTTATCTATGCATCCTTTTCCACAGGATTCCTTCAAATGAAGAGAAATTTCAGATGATTTCTCTCACTTTTTACATTTATATCCCGGGTAGAGCAGCCAGAGCAAGAGCATCAGATCAGAAAACAAACAGAAGATCACATGTCAAATGTCTTTTTTTCAATGTGTTATTTGCTGATGTTTCTTTGATGAAAGCTGTGTACTGTGATATCCTGGGCGAGAGCAGGTCTCGTTCTGGCCTCTCACAGAATGAACTGTAGTAGTGACCTCAAGCCAAATCCTCCCTTTTCGTGCTGTACAAACAGGCATCCGGGCGATAAAGATCATGCACCATCAGCACAAAGTATTGTTGGAGGCGAGACAATAAAAGAAACCGTGCTCATCAATGAAAACAAGCATCCTTAACCTGGCTACGAAAAAAATCTTTCAACATGAATTTCTGTGTTGACCGTAGGGGAAGAGATTAGATGCAAACGTCATAAAAATTCATAGAGAAACAGTTAGAGGCCATTCCAACTGTACATAATCCCCGATCACATGTCTACTAATGTACAGAGCAGCTGTGTTTAGGTATTTCAGTGTGTAAAGAAATCACGTTTTCTTTTTATTGTGACAATAACTCACAAACCCAAGAAAGACAGAAAAAGCCCACAGAGCAACTATTGTGCATAAATCAGAGAAAAGTAGAAGCATTTCTTTTTTATTGCTGAGTATTTCTACACATGGAATCTCTGGTCTATCACAGCTCTTCTTCACACATTCTCTGCCACTATTTAGTTAAATAGATGCCACTGTATTATTTTCTGTACCCTATCTGTAAATGTATACGATTAAATACTGTACAATTGTAGCACATGGTTAAATTGCTCTGGGACCTCTGTGAGCTCAGTGTTGTATTTACTATTTTTTTAATGGCTTACTCTCTGTATGTGACCCTCTGTGCACAAATACAAGTGCCTCTGTGCCATACAGGCATGCCACACATTGTTGGTTTTGGGGGGTATGATCAAAAGGCTCTACAGAAACTGACAGAGAGAGAAGGGAGGAATCATTGACCCCTTTGTGACCCCCACTATCCCCTCACCAACAATAAACCAGCCCCCGGGGGAATCGGAGCCTTAAATACATTTTCAAACAGATATAAAGCTGATAAGATGTTGACATCAAAACATGCTGCTGGTCTTTTCGTACACCAATATGACTGGTAATGTATGATTTTTTTTTCCAGTTTTTTTTTTTTTTTTGTAATTTAAGACTGTTAAATTGCCTGTATGTTTGTAAGAAGACACGATTAATCTTTGGAAAGAAAATGAAAATCATTTTTACTAACTTGTAGTCTTCTCTGCTGATAGATGTGTGGCAGTATCTTCTTTTGGAATGTGAGCCAATGCAATAAAAAGTCACATGTGGTCAAGAGGTGTTGCTTCGATGCTTTGCAACAAAACAACCCCCCCACCCCTACCCACCCCTACCCACCCCTACACACACAAATACCTCATCAGAGTTTATGAAGCTCTGTACTGTATATAGGTAAATGATAGAAAATTTAAAGGGTCTTAAACATCGGTTGAACCTGCAATAGGAAGAACAATCACTTTAACACGTAGTATACATAAAATCTGATATAACAAAGACTTGGTTTACCTTTGTTTTCTAACTTTAAATTTTGTGCTACTTCCCTCCCTCTTTCACTACTACTGTAAATATATTTTATTCTTCAGCACTGACTTTTACTAAATTCAACCCTCAAATTTGGCATGTCAACTTTGTCCTCTCTTGCATAAGGCACAACACATTAATAATTATGTATTCTTAGATTAGGCAAACACATTTCACATTTACGAGGAAATAATTTTACCTAATATTCACGGAGGGAAAGCATGCTTGCTTTAGATAGTGAGAATAATGTCAAACAATTAAATACGGATAGATTTTTATCTTAGTGGGTGAATCTTAGAAGGTTACCTGCCACCCTGGCTGCGAAAGTAAAATATTTTATGCTATATTCAAGCTTTTGAGATAAACCACAGATTTTGACAAATTCTCACAACTTTTAAAAAATGGTATTCAACAACACACATTCAACTTTATCAGCTTCATTTTTTATTTATTTGTCAGGGCAGCGCGGTGGAGGAGTGGTTAGCACTGCGGCAGCACAGCAACTCACCCAACTAATAATGCTTGATTCTTCTTCTTTCAGTTGCTCCCTTTAGGGGTCGCCACAGCGGATCATTGGCCTCCATCTCACCCTGTCCTTTGCATCTTCGTCTGTAAAATGAGCCCTATCCACGTCCTCCTTCACTACATCCATGAATCTTCTCTGTGGTCTTCCTCTTTTCTTCCTGCCTGGCAGCTCCATCTTCAACATCCTTTGTCCAGTATATCCACTATCCCTCCTCTGCACATGTCCAAACCATCTCAGCCTTGCCTTTCTTTCTCCTCCAAACCGCTCAGCCTGTGCTGTCCCTCTGATATACTCATTTCAAAGCCTGTCCCTCCTAGTCACTTCCAATGAGAATCTTAGCATCGTCAACTCTGCCACCTCCAGCTCTGCCTCCTGTCTTTTTGTCAGTACCACTGTCTCCAAACCATACATCATAGCAGGTCTCAATATCGTATTGTAAATCTTCCCTTTCACTCTAGCTGCCATCTTTCTGTTACAAATCACCCCTGACACTGGTCTCCATCCACTCCACCCACACCACCCTGCCTGTACTCTCTTCTTCACCTCTCTTGCACATTTTCCATTGCTTTGGGTGGTTGACCCCAAAGCAATGGAAAATGCACAAGAGAGGTGAAGAAAAGAGTGCTAATAATGCTTGATCACCTGTCCTATGTAGCTCTACATGTCTGGACCTATTTGGGTATGGGAGAAAAAACAGGTTTTATTCCCTTGATAAAGAATAGTGTAAGGCTTAAAACTAACACTAGAGTGCAGTGCTGCATAAAGCAATCCAATTTCAAGAACCTTACAATCCACATACTGGGCATCATACAAAAACCATGCCTACTAACAAATTTGTTAGTAAATGTGACGTGTGATCAGTTTAAGTGAGTGACATTCCCTAATCTGTTAGTATTTTTGAAATTTTGCACTGGTACTAACACAATTTATTAGTAGTCAAGACCAGTTGTAAGAGTTATGCAGTTATTTTAACCTTCAGTCCCTCCAGGATTTTGCGGGATGTTATTATGATTGTTGTGGTCCAAAAAGCCTGAATTCGCGGGAGGTTTTTTTAAAAAGTTGTGATAAAAGTTATGATTTTTGAGAGGTTTTTTTGCACTAAAAGTTGTGAGAAGAATTACAAATTTTAAAGCAGATGGTTTTTTCCAGTTTAGTGCAGTGCACAGGATTGTCAAAAATTTCCTATTACAGTGATATGTAAATTAAGCCTAAACTTCTGCTATACAGAAAAACGCTTTTGAGCAACAGCAACTAGACTTTAACACAGTATCCATTACAACAGCTAAATTGCACTGAATGCATGTTAAAGAGTATAGATTTGGAAATTATTGGTAGCACCTTTATTTGAAAACTCCCTACGGTCCCCAACCACTCGGTACCGAGCGGAGAGGAAAAAAGAAATAATTTATTCTGTTCCTCTGTATCGTCTATTGGAGTCTGTGTTTTTCTGGAAAAAGTTACAGACAATATTCTCTCTCTTTCCGTGCCTAACTCATACCTCCCTGTCTGCTGCACGTCTTGACAAGTGTCTTGACACACACTTATCTCTTCAGACACACATCTTTCATTTATAGGGGTGGGGCATTGGTCCGTGTCCAGACTGGAGATTCACAGCTTTAAAGCTCATTGACAAGATGTAGTAATGATTTTACTTCTAAAGACGTAAAAAATGTTCAAACACTGGCTGTAGTGTTAGGTTTGTTGGTTTTGTTTGTGGTTTTATGGCATTTGTCCTCATGCGCACTCCTGCGACGGGTTGCTTTTGGGGCAGGCAGATATTGTTCAACACAAACACAGTGCTTCGTACACGCGGTCAGGACGAAGACATGGCGAAATGTCCACCGGCAGGCTGGGGGATTTTTTGCAGGATCCGGATCAGTCTTTGATATTTTGTAGAACCTATTGGGATCTTATCCTGTATTTTTTTGGGCAAGCATCCTGACCATTTATTGTGGAGTTATATACACATACAGTGGGGTAAAAAAGTATTTAGTCAGCCACCAATTGTGCAAGTTCTCCCACTTAAAAGATGACAGAGGTCGCCAATTTTCATCATAGGTATACCTCAACTATGAGAGACAAAAATAAGAAAAAATAAAACCAGAAAATCACACTGAAGGATTTTTAATGAATTAATTGGTAAATTCCTTGGTAAAATAAGTATTTGGTCAATAACAAAAGTTGATCTCAATACTTTGTTATATACCCTTTGTTGGCAATGACAGAGGTCAAACGTTTTCTGTAAGTTTTCACAAGGTTTTCACACACTGTTGCTGGTATTTTGGCCCATTCCTCCATGCAGATCTCCTCTAGAGCAGTGATGTTTTGGGGCTGTCGCTGGGCAGCACAGACTTTCAACTCCCTCCAAAGATTTTCTATGGGGTTGAGATCTGGAGACTGGCTAGGCCACTCCAGGACCTTGAAATGCTTCTTACGAAGCCACTCCTTCGTTGCCCGGGCAGTGTGTTTGGGATCATTGTCATGCTGAAAGACCCAGCCATGTTTCATCTTCAATGCCCTTGCTGGTGGAAGGAGGTTTTCACTCAAAATCTCACAATACATGGCCCCATTCATTCTTTCCTTTACACGGATCAGTCGTCCTGGTCCCTTTGCAGAAAAACACCCCCAAAGTATGATGTTTCCACCCCCATGCTTCACAGTAGGTATGGTGTTCTTTCTCCTCCAAACATGACAAGTTGAGTTTTTACCAAAAAGTTCTATTTTGGTTTCAGCAGCATTCATATGACATTCTCCCAATCCTCTTCTGGATCATCCAAATGCTCTCTAGCAAACTTCAGATGGGCCTGGACATGTACTGGCTTAAGCAGGGAGACACGTCTGGCACTGCAGGATTTGAGTCCCTGGTGGCGTAGTGTGTTTCTGATGTAGCCTTTGTTACTTTGGTCCCAGCTCTCTGCAGGTCATTCACTAGGTTCCCCCATGTGGTTCTGGGATTTTTGCTCACCGTTCTCGTGATAATTTTGACTCCACGGGGTGAGATCTTGCGTGGAGCCCCAGATCGAGGGAGATTATCAGTGGTCTTGTACGTCTTCCATTTTCTAATAATTGCTCCCACAGTTGATTTCTTCACACCAAGCTGCTTACTTATTGCAGATTCAGTCTTCCCAGCCTGGTGCAGGTCTACAATTTTGTTTCTGGTGTCCTTTGACAGCTCTTTGGTCTTGGTCATAGTGGAGTTTGGAGTCTGACTGTTTGAGGTTGTGGACAGGTGTCTTTTATACTGATAACGAGTTCAAACAGGTGCCATTAATACAGGTAACAAGGGGAGGACAGAGGAGCCTCTTAAAGAAGAAGTTACAGGTCTGTGAGAGCCAGAAATCTTGCTTGTTTGTAGGTGACCAAATACTTATTTTACTGAGGAATTTACCAATTAATTCATTAAAAATCCTTCAATGTGATTTTCTGGATTTTTTTTTCTTATTTTGTCCCTCATAGTTGAGGTATACCTATGATGAAAATTGGAGACCTCTCTCATCTTAACTTGCACAATTGGTGGCTGACTAAAGACTTTTTTGCCTCACTGTATGCTAAAAATGGCCCTATGTCACAATGATAAAGAATCCTTTAAAAAATTCCTGGATCTAGACGGTGATGCGGATCACTCCCAAAATCTAATCATTTCTTCCTTGTCCCATTTGGGACTTGTCCTGAAAATTTCGTCAAAATCCTTTCATAACTTTTTGAGTTTTGTTGGTAACAGACAGACAAACAAACAGACAAACAAACCCCGGTAAAAACATAACCTCCTTGGCGGAGGTAAAAATGGCTTCAAAGTCTAAGGGAAAAAAACCTTCTCGGGCAAAACTGAAGTTCTACAGTCAGAGATCCAAAAATAAAACAATATATTTTAAGTAACATCTGCAGTGGAATCAAAGGACTGGAAAAAATGCAAGAATCCCTTAGTGTCATGTTCGGGGTCGTTCACCCTGTCCATGATCTGTGGCTGTAGGTTTTGATTATTGCTTATTAATTCCAGCTGTCAGATTGAGCCTTGCTCTCTGAGAGTCCTACGGCCACATCTCCCCTTACCAGACATTCACCAGAGGTATCTTATCACCACACACACACACACACACACACACACACACACTGTTTCAATCAGTCCCGCACCTGCTTGCCACATGGCTGTGTCCACTTGCCTTTGTTAGGGTTTTGTGTACTAATAGCGAGGCAGTGTGACCAGTCGGTGTGGCAGCTTAAAGTCAACATGGACATCCTGGCTCGCAGACTTGGTTTTCCCCCTGGACTGTACTGTGTAGTTACTCCAGAGCCCTTCGCTCCTACGCGTATGTAAGTATTGTTATTATTGCCTTTCCCTCCGCTCCTGTTCCATTTGGAGCGCGCTTGGCTTTTCCTTCCCTGCCAACTAAGCTAGAAGCCGGTTGTCTGACCCATTTTCACTGTGACTGTTATTTGGACACTTTTGTACATTTTTTCATTGTAAATAAACACGTTACTTACACTGCGTTTTGGGCTTGTTGCCGATTCATATGTTCACTGTGAAATTACGCAGCGGACATGACACTTAGATTATAGGAGATATTTCAGTGTGTGTTTGCTGTAGATGATCCTGTTAAAAGTGGCTGACAAGAAGACAGCTGAGCGCAGCGTACGGTCAGGTGTTCCATCTGTGTGCACTGTACTGAAACTGTCCCACAGTGATGAATAGTATGACACATTTCAGCAATTTGGGCTTAAAATGTGTGCATAAAATATGGTTAAATGGACTTTTGTTCAGTTTTTTCAGTAAAATGTTAGTTTATGAAAATACAGCATAGTCTTTTCTCAAAATAGTTTATCAAAATGGACCCTACGATGCAAAGGCCACACCTCATATGAAAGCAGTAAAAATCAGAATGATACCCATGTGATTTGCATTGTGATAATTGGCAATTCTCTTCCCGATCAGCCTTAAAGACTAGGCCTTATCTGAGACACCCCACTGTACTGTTCGACGGTGTAACAAAACCGTGCGCTGCCCCTGCAACACAGCAGTCTGATAGTGGCATTTAGAATCTTATATTTTGTATCTGATATAACTTGGATGTTGATTAAGTGATTCTGCTTTTATTTATTTTTTAAACTATTTTAATTTTAATTATAAATTGAATCAAAGATTTAAATATTGTCGGCTAATCTTTAACTTAATAGGGTTTACATTCCAAGTCTTGATTTAGACAAATAAATATAGAGCCATTTAGTGAAAATTAAGGTTAGAAAAACTGCAAACTGCACATAACTCTTATAAGTGGTCTGGACCACTCAAAAATGTTGTTAGTAAATGTACTAAAATTCAAGATTCTAACAGATTGGTGAATCCCGCAAGCTCACAAATTAATTGTACATTGTGGAGAAAGCAAACAGATGAGGCAGCGAGCTGGACGAACACACAAACTTTATTCTTTCTCCAACATCAAGTACAGTAAAAGAGTTCCCGGGTCTCTGTGCATTCCTCTTTTATACCTTTAATTCCATGCATTGAGACCCGGAACTTCCGACCATAATACATTGTTTGGAACAAAGATCTGTGTGGCACATTAACATGACATAGTGCTGGCACCGCTCTCACACCCTTTCCTCTTCCAGCGGCTTTGGCAGTTCCTGCTCTCCCCGGGGGGCTCATAGTCCTTACTGTCCCGTCTGATACCCCCCCGGTGACACTTCCTCCTTTGGTCCATTGTTCCCTCCTTCCCCAGCTGCCTTCTCTTGGTGGAGAATCCCCCACCCGTACCACTACACAGCTCCCCCAAACACCCAGAAGGGGCACTAACCCCCCCCCCCCCCCCGTCCTTTGGACTTGAGCAGGCGCCCATAGCAGCTATAGCGGGGGGTCGCCAATCCAGTCGAAACACCCTGCTGGCGAGGTGTACAGGAGGGCACGTCAGTCTGTGGAGGGAAAAAGGGAGGGGGGGAAAACACATCAGCTTTGCAGGCGCAGGTCCCTACCGAGGGAAAACAACTTGCAGCGCCACCAACGGTGGACATCCGTGCCAGGGACCTTGGGCCAACACCACCTGCTCGTCTGCCAACACAAAAGTGGGCTTCAGCCTGTCGATGCAGACGGTCTCCCTACACGCCCCCCCCCCCCAAGTCTAACACAAAATGTTTCGCCCCAGGTTCCAACACCCTGAACGGTCTGTCATATGATGGGCGCAGCGGGGTCCAGTGTGCATCGTGCCTGACAAAAACAAAGCTGGCGTTCTGTAAACTCTTGGGGACGAAAGTGTGGTGAAAACAATGGTGGGCCGGACCCGGTACATTAAAAGCTTCCGTGCTGTGCAAAAATTGCACGGGCAGATCAGCTTTCCGCCCTCTAGCTTGGTGCTCAGCATAATAGAACGGGGAAAGGTGGGCAGTGAGGAGTGGCGACCCCTGTCCTGTATTAGCTTTGTAAAGCGACCGAGATGTGGTCGCTTGCCTCATAGACGACCAAATAATAAATAATAATGGAACAAAGACCTGTGTGGTACATTAACATGACATAATGCTGGCACCGCTCTCACACTCTTTCCTCTTCCAGCGGCTCCGGCAGTTTCTCCTCTCCCCGGGGGGTACATAGTCCTTACTGTCCTGTCTGATACCCCCCGGTGACACTTCTTCCTTCGGTCCATTGTTCCCCCCTTCCCCAGCTGCCCTTTCTGGGTGGAGAATCCCCCACCCGTACCACCACAACATCACATTTATGAACAGATCTGCTAGGGCTATCGGGTCTTGCATGAGGCCCATTGTGTGCACACATTAAGTTTTAAATGATATGCCACCACTGCTGGGAATCTTTTCAATTAAACATTTGTCATTTGAGAAAGTTAAGGTGCCTTTACACCAAACGCGAACAAGCGGCATGAAGCCATACAAAGTCAATGGAAAGAGGCATGCACATGCAAAATCGCACATTCGTGCGTTCACATCTGAGGCATAGTGCTAGCTTTGAAATTCTGCTATCACCGGAGTAAAAGTATCAACATTGGAGAGTAAACTAGTTTGAAAATGAGACTGCCACTCACCCAGAGAGCTTTAGCTGAATCGGGATGTCGGAGTTAATAACCCATGGATTCCTGCCACAGACATGCTAACAAGGCTGGCAAGCTAGCAATGTTACAACTTTTTCAGGTGAACCCCCCATCGGATAATGTAAACCTAAAGCATGACGTTATTTTGGAGATTTCCACAGTAGGTTGAACACTGCTGCAGAAGTTATAAAGGCAACTTTGCTTGTTTGCATCTCACCCAGACGGTGAATTCATGTCTATTCATGTATTAACATTGAGTTATAATGTAATTGTGCTGCGCAAAAAATTCGCCTGTTCGCATTTGATGTGAAGGCACCTTTAGAGTGTGAGCTGAAGTAGGTACAGTATATGGTGTTGTTGTTAAGCCAATTTCTTGGTGTGCTGGAGTGGAATGAATGAAGATGACATTTGTGTATGGCTTGCCTACTGCTGCTTTCTGCCTGTCTTGACTTTCCCTTTTTGTTCTCGTCTGTTTAATTGTTTTAGCAGCCTTGTGCTCTAACAAGCATGTCTGTGCTGTTTGGACTTATGGTTGATGCACTCCATTTCACATCAAATGGTCCGTGGAAAGGTTTTCTACAAGCTGTGAGAGTTACCGGCAAACTTTTCTGCTCCTCAACTTATTATATGCTTCTCTTCAAGCCAGAGCCTCTGTCATGACATGCGGTGAGCAAACACACATACACACACCATCATTAATCATCTCCCATCTGCTTCAGCTGTGCAGCCACTGGACTCCACCCTATTTAACGGGTAAGCTGGTATCATTTCTCTGTGGGATTGTCTCAACGCCACAGCCTACGTTGCCACGAGACCTTCTGCTTTTCGAGAATACAGTTCCTGCTCATCATCGTGTGTGTGCTCCAGCTCACTCACAACTCTGCCCCAGCCCTGACCTTCCTGCTTTCACAGAACCAAGTAACCCTGCAAGTTTACCTGCTCATTGCGTGACTCTGATTCCACTGCCACATCTCCTCAGCTCAGTCGTTGAACTCTGCCTGCTCGCCTTTGTAAGACCGGCGTCTCAGGAGGGTTGGACGCTCTTCCTTCCCGGAGGTCCCTGCTCACCTTCACTTCAAAAGCCTTCACCACCCCACCTGCAGTCTCAGTCTCCTTTCCCTGAATCTCCACCTGCAAGCAAAACATGTAATTATTGCTCCTCACTGTAGCCTTCACAAACAAAATTACGTTGCCAGAGATTACCTTGACATTAACATCCCCTTTCTCTTCTCCCCGCTACAGGGCTCCTGTCCCAGCACTATAATCATTATGATATAAATAAAATCACTTACCTTGCACCTTGCCTATCAACCTGTTGTGGTCTCTGCTTCTTGGGTACTGCCTTAGCTTGAAACATGTCAGCCTCTGCCTACAGTATTAGTAATGTGCGATACAACCGATTTCCTTTCCAATCCAATACCAAGTAAAATTCAGGCTGGTATCGATGATACTGATCCAGTACCGAGACTTCGTGCAAAAACTTGTTTGGAAAATCAAAATAAAAGGTACTCTATTTAACATTAAAGCTTCATAATGAATACAACACATCAGACTACTTGTTCTTATTGTTTAATTATGAAGAATTATCATAAAAGAAAAAAAGAAAAGTTGCATCTTAATTGATGCTATTTGAACATGTATCTTGTGATTTAAGCAACAACTATTTGTCACTAAATTCAGAAAAAACTGAAACCGTAATTGCTGACATTATCCCTCAGGTCAGACAAAAGATTGGTGTTCTTTCTTCTGTGCAGTTGAGTCTCAGAAATTTAGGTGTGATCCTGGATACATCCATGTCACTGAAGACTCACTGCCAGAAATGTACAGTACATCCATTAAGTAGTCACAGTGCTTCACTTTTCCCACATTTTATGTTACAGTATATTCCAAAATGGATTAAATTCATTTTTTTCCTCAAAAATCTATGTGCAATACCCCATAATGAGAATGTGAAAAGTTTTTTTTTTTAGATTTTTGCAAATTTATTAAAAATAAAGTAAGAAATCACATGTATACATATGTAAGTATTCACAGCATTTGCCATGAAGCTCAAAACTGAGCTCAGGTGCATCCTTTTTCCACTGATCATCCTTGATATGTTTCTACAGCTTAATTGGAGTCCATCTCTGGTAAATTCAGTTGATTCAACATGATTTCGAAAGGCACACACATGTCGATATGTAATCATGTGAAAAAATTTGGACACCCCTTTAAATATTCAGTTCTTTATTAAAAATGTTCACATATCTATGTCTAAACTTGTTTTTGTTTTTATTTGCATTTTTTAACATTTATTTTAGCCATTTTAAGTAGGAATGAATGTGGGGGTGTCCTAAAAAAGATGGGGGTGTTCTAATTTATTCCTCACTATTTGTTTAGAATTACATTTTACAGAATTTTTTTTTGAAAAAGTCTTTAATTCATTTTTAATTGTTTAGTTGTATTACATAAATCTCCCACTATTTTTTAACATTGATATTCAATATCCATACGTCCAAATATGTTAAAAAAAAATCCACACAGGCTTATATAGGGTGTCCTAATTTTTTCAAATGATTGTAAGGTCCCACAGTTGACAATGCATGGCAGAGCACAAACCAAGCATGAAGTCAAAGGAATTGTCTGTAGACCTCCGAGACAGGATTGTCTCAAGGCACAAATCTGGGGAAGGGTACAGAAAAATTTCTGCTGCTTACAGTTCCAATGAGCACAGTAACCTCCATCATCCATAAATGAAAGAAGTTCAGAACCACCATGACTCTTCCTAGAGCTGGTCGGCCGTCAGCCGCTGAGCGATCGGGGAAGAAGGGTTTTAGTCAGGGAGGTGACCAAGAACCCGATGGTCACTCTGTCAGAGCTCCAACGTTCCTCTGTGGAGAGAAGAGAACCTTCCAGAAGGACAACCATCTCTCCGGGCCTCTGTTGCCATTGACGAAACCTAGTGTCTCGCGTAAACACGCTATCATATCTGACGAAGTAGCTAGTTAGCAGCTCGACTGACTCAGCTAACAACTCCGTTGGTCCTAGCATGTGAAAAATACGTTGGCCTTCTATGCCCAAGTAGTGAACCAGCAGAGCTTGTTTCTGTACCTCGTCTATCTCGTCCAAGACAAGCACCGATATGTTGGTGGTGAAAGCATCAAACCAGCGCGGCCACGGGATGGGCAGCTCACCACAGATTTCCAGAAACGGCTGTGGCGGCCTCATGCACGCTTCCATAGTTTAACTATCATCGCCAAATGTTATGTCTGAAAACCTGGAGAGACTCACAAAGAATGGTGTCTGCTTTGAATACGAACTTTATTACACAAGCTATGTAACATACAGTACAGATCTGCTGTTGTGCCAACCGGGAAAAAGGCTGTAAGATGGCCGACTCTCCCCTTATAAATGTCCGGCGTGATGTCACCCTATGGCTGTATCACCACGCTGGTGCTCGTTAACCACTTGTGATATCCCAATACCACAGTGACATCTGTAATATTTTTTTTATTATGTTGACTTTGAAACAGTTCTATCACATAATAATAATAATCAGATATTTATGGTGTTTTTCTCTCATTTGGCTTTCTGAGATCCACGGTGGTGAACCTGATTAAGCAGACAGAGCAGCTGTGAAGATAACAGCCTGGAAGCTAAATAAGAATATGGCATGTTTACTGTTTATAGCAGAAACTGTCATGAATCAGATCAGGGTTAGACTCAAACGCAGAGCTGCCAGAACGATCACTCAGATTCCCATAAAAAGTTTCACAATTTTATTGAAGAACACAGAAAATTAAAATGCAAACTCAAAGAAAATGAAACACAAAAACACCAACTTAAATATTCACAAGACAGGTGCCCCCTGGAGTGCACGTAGCTTATGGGAGAGAGCAGACAGAGGTAATAAGGGACAGATTCTCCAGAGGGAGAATAATGTGGGAGAGCACACTTACAGCTTGAGCAGCGGAGTCCAGCAGTGAACTCCAGCAAGGACCGGGGAACAGGTGGAGGGCTGGGACCTGGGTGGACGTCGTGATCTTCCTGGTCAGGCGAGCGTGATCAGCTCCGGGAACACACCTGCGGGTGGCAGCAACCTGACGAGCAGGAAACACAAGGTAAGAGTTCTGATAACTTTAATAATGAGACAAAGCTTGACATGAACTGTGGCTGCAAACCCAGATGATCCAGCGATGAGCTCTTCTCACACTGTGTGGGAATCATGAAATGATGAGACTGGATGATTTCTCAGTATTGGTTTATTCCATCTCACGTCCCACAGCTCTCTCTCTCAGTCAGGAAAACAGAGGAAGAGCTGCAGTCAACCACATACATTTATACCTCCACATCAAACACAGAATCACATTTACATTTAATCCCTCCATTGTCCTCTCGGCTCCTCTGTCTGACCCCAGGAGGTCAGACAGTCCTTTCAGGCTCTTGCTCCAGTTCTTCTCACTTCCTTCCAAGTTCGCAGGTGGTCCAGACTCATTGTCCATCTGAGGCGTGATGTCAATACACACGGCGAGCTTAAAGTCCTTCCATGCTTGGGTCTCTGCCATGTCATATGTGAGCTACATAATGTTACTGTTATGGGCACCACATCACTCCCCTCGAAACGCCAAAGAATGGACACACACCAACATTACCCTAACGGCCATACATCATATGTCACCCCCCACTTTGCAGGATCTAAAGCACAATCTACACGGGTTGATCAAAACACACATCACTCTGTCCGTAGTCTAGGCTTTAACCTCCTTCCGAATCTGCTGTACGCAGGTTTCGCAATCTGTGTTGTGCCGTCCTGCGGCACACCTGTGGAATGAGGGGAAGAAGGGTTAATTGAATCATCAAAATCATCAAATTCAATCATATAATCATCAAAATAATAATAATAATAATATAATATAATATAATATAATAATATAATAATAATAATCATCATCAAAAAGGCCCAGCAGAGGATGTTCTTTCTGCGGCAGCTGAGGAAGCTCAAGCTACCCACCAAGATGTTAGTGCAGTTCTACACGGCCATCATCGAGTCCATCCTCACCTCCTCCATAACTGTGTGGTACGCAGGAGCCACTGCCAGGGACAGACTAAGGCTGCAGCGCGTCGTGCGCACTGCTGAGAAGGTGATAGGCTGCGAGCTCCCATCTCTCCAGGACCTGTACATCTCCAGGACCCGGAGGCGTGCTGGCCGGATCATAGCCGATCCTTCACACCCTGGTCACGTACTGTTTGCCCCCCTCCCCTCAGGTAGAAGACTTCGGTCCATTCGGACTAAAACCTCCCGGCACATGAATAGCTTTTTCCCCTCTGCCATCAGACTGCTGAACATTAAGTGATTTATTGACTCTCGTGCACTATGTACAGCAGCTCAACCAGACTCATGACATTCATCACTGTTTTTCTGTTGCATTATCAACTGCACTGTGGTACCCCATATTATCTGCTACTTGCTAATTTATTTAAAACTGCCTTGACTAGTATTACTCATTATTACTATTATTATTATTATTATTATTACTTATTTTTCTACACTTATTGCACGTTTTTAGTCCTTTAGTTTTTTAGTTTATCTCTTTATCTCATCATGTTTTTAATGTTGCAGCATGGCACCGAGACAAATTCCTAGTTTGTGTACTACATGAACAATGGCAATAAATCTGATTCTGATTCTGATTCTGATTCTAATTGTCCCGTGCGGGGGATCCCGGGGCCATTCCCTGGGAGGTCTGCCACATCAAGCCGCCCCCGCCGGTCGTACAGATTCGTCACGCAACACAAAAGCAGGCTTTAATCTGTCAACACTGATTGTTTCTTTCCTGCCCCCCAAATCTAGCACAAAATATTTCTCCCCGGTTTCCAGCACTCGAAATGGACCATCGTAAGGTGGGTGGAGGCTGTGACGCTGAGCGTCGTGCCTGACAAAAACAAACTCTGCATTTTGTAAAGCCTTGGGAACAAAAACACGCGGAAAAGTGTGATGCGCGGGGCCTGGGAGAATTTCTGCTCCCGTGCCGCTTAGAGGTCCCCGCACCGGGGGGCGTTCTGGTGCCGCATGGGCTGGCAGGAACTCGCCGGGCAGCCTGAGAGGTTGTGTAAACACTAATTCAGCGGGTGAGGCATCTAAATCCCCTTTGGGTGCCGAACACAACCCCAATAAAACCCATGGTAGTTTGTTTACCCAATCTGTATCCGTGAGCGACGCTCTGAGGGCTGCCTTCAACGACCTGTGAAAACGCTCGCATAAACCGTTGGCCTGGGGGTGATAACCGGTAGTGCGGTGGGCTGCCGCTCCTAAGCTGCTGGCCATTGCTGACCACAGCTCCGACACGAATTGCGGACCCCTATCGGACGTAATATCGGATGGAACTCCGAACCGAGCTATCCAGGCTGTTAAAAAAGCGCGAACCACCTCTGCCTCTGTGGTCGATTGTAATGGAACCACTTCCGGCCAACGTGTGGTCCGGTCCACCATTGTCAAGAGATGTGTGAACCCTTAATTGTCCCTAGATATCTGTTTCCTATAGGCCCTTAGAATAGAGGGTTAGTTCTAGTGAAGGCACTTTGAGTGGTCTTTGTGACTAGAAAAGCGCTATATAAGTGCAGGTTAGTTAGTTAGTTAGTTGTGACGGCGGTAGGGGGCCCACTAGGTCTACGTGCACATGATTGAATCTCTTAGCCGGAATGTGGAACGGTTCTAAAGGGGCTTTCGTGTGCCTGTGAACTTTGGCCCGCTGGCAAGCCATGCAGGCTTTCGCCCACTCCTTCACGTGCTTGCGCAGGCTCGGCCAAACAAACTTCTCCGCTACCATTTTCACCGAAGCGCGTTCTCCCGGGTGCGCTAGGGAGTGCACCACGTCAAAAACGCGACGGCGCCACGCAGCCGGTACCACCGGGCGCGGTGGCCCAGTGGATACGTCGCAGATTAGAGGGGGTGAACCGGTTTGTAAACTTATGCTCTCCAGTCTTAACCCTGTTGGTCCAGACAGGAGCGCGCGCACGTCCGTGTCTTCGCTCTGCTCTGCTGCCATGGCTGCATAATCTATCCCCACGTGCACCGGAGCTGCATGCGCGTCCGTGCTGTTACCTTGCTCCGCGTCTGCGGCATTACAGTCCGCATCCGCGCGGACAGGCGCTGTTACTGCTCGTGAGAGACAGTCCGCTACTACATTAAGTTTACCGGCTATGTGCTGTATATCGGTGGTGAATTCTGAAATTGCGGCCAGCTGCCTCTGCTGTCGGCCTGACCAAGGTTCTGAAATTTTGGACATTGCAAAAGTGAGCGGTTTGTGGTCGACAAACGCGGTGAAACGCCGCCCTTCCAACCAGAACTGAAAATGGCAAATGGCCAGGTGGAGCGCTAGCAGCTCCCTGTCAAACGCGCTGTATTTCCACTCAGCATCGCCTAGGGACCTGTTGAAAAAAGCGAGTGGCTGCCAAACTCCGGCGACCTGCTGCTCTACAACGGCCCCTATGGCCACCTCTGACGCGTCTGTGGTTAGCGCTATTCGGGCTGATGGGTCTGGGTGAGCCAGCAGTGCTGCGTCTGCCAGTGCTTTTTTAACCTCTGTGAACGTGCGCTCCCGCTCTGGGGACCACTCGATCACATTGGAAGGCTTCTGCTTTTTGAGCGCGGCATATAACGGTTGCATGAGCTGCGCTGCGTGGGGTATGAAACGGTTATAAAAATTTACCATTCCTAAAAACTCTTGCAACGCTTTTACCGTTTGTGGCTGGGGAAACTCCACCACTGCGCGTACTTTGGCCGGCAGAGGGACTGCTCCCTCTGGGGAGACGCGGTGCCCTAAAAAATCGATTTGCGCTGCGCCAAAATGGCACTTGGCCGGGTTGATTATCAACCCATGCGCTCTCAACCTCTGAAAAACTGTCGTGAGGTGTTTTTCGTGTTCCTCCTCGGAGGCACTGGCAACTAAAATGTCGTCTAAGTAGACGAAAACGAAAGGGAGGTCGCGCAACACGGCATCCATCATCCGTTGGAAGGTTTGCGCGGCGCCTTTAAGGCCAAAAGGCATGCGTAAAAACTCAAAAAGCCCGAATGGGGTTATTACCACTGTCTTGGGAATGTCCTCTGGTCGGACCGGGACCTGATGATAACCGCGGACCAGGTCTATTTTAGAAAAAATGCGCGCCTTTGCCAAGTGCACTGAAAAATCCTGGATATGCGGAATTGGGTAGCGGTCCTGCGCTGTGGCATTGTTTAACCTGCGATAATCGCCACAAGGTCTCCACGAGCTGTCAGCCTTAGTCACCATATGCAGGGGGGAAGCCCAGGCGCTCTTCAAGCGGCAAATTATGCCCAACCTTTCCAGGTTGGCGAACTCCTCACGCGCAATGGAGAGCTTAGCTGCATCCAAGCGCCGAGCCTTCACAAAAACTGGTGGGCCACTTGTGGTGATAAAGTGCCCCACCCCGTGCTTCGCCACCTTAGCTGAAAACGTGGGAACTGTGAGTGCTGGAAACTGGTTTAGAAGAGTGTGAAACTTACCGCCTGCTGTGGCGACGTTGGTCTGTACTGGCGGGGGGGGACACTCGAGCTGCACAAGGGATGGAACAAAAAGAGAGTGCATTAACCAGGCGTCTATTAACCAGATCTACCAACAAGCCATGTGAGCACAAAAAGTCAGCGCCTAACATGTTGAAACTCACCGCCGCTACTATGAAGGTCCATTCATAGGTGCGGCCGTGCAAAGACAGGCACAGAGTCCTTTCGCCAAAAGTCTTGATAGATGAGCCGTTTGCGGCCGTTGCCCCGTCTCCGCGGGGGCCAGCCACACGATCCGCATAGGTCGCGGTGATGAAACTCCTCTGTGCTCCGGTGTCTACGAGCAATTGCCGTCCGGAGCTCACGTCTGTCAGGTACAGCAGCTTGTTCAGTTCACCGAGAGTCGAAGCTGCTAACGACCCCTGGCTCGTGCGTTTCCCTGTTTCTTTGAAGCTGCATGGCGGGATGCATCTGTGCGCCTTCTCAGTGAAGCGTTGATGGTAAAAACAGAGGCCGTCCCCTCCTCCGCTTCGGGACCGCGCCACTGCCGTCATCGCTGGGGTTGTTTCTGCTGCCCCTGGCTCTCCACCGCCCTCGGCCGCCGTGCCGAGGTCTGCTGCTGCCACTGAAGTCTCCTGCTCGTCGCAGGCGTCGAGGAGCCGCTCCGCTTCCATGGCCAGCGCGCGGAAGTCCTGCTGGTTCGCGCACCTCATGCCGGACAGGAGACCCCTCATGTGCGCTGGGAGGGTCCTCAAGAAGATGTGTTTAAACAGAAACGCATCGTTGTCCGCCCCGATCATCTGCAGCATGTCCTCCATGAGGACGGTCGGCCTGCGTTCTCCTCTGTCGCGCAGGTCCAGAAGCCGCCTGGCCCTCACCTCGGCTGATGGCACAAAACTCCGAATGAGGGCGGCTTTCAGGGCGTCGTATTTGCCAGCAGCGGGCGGCTGCTGCACCAGACTCCGCACACATCGAGCTGTGCGGCTGTCGAGTCTTGCGATGACATTATGGAACTTGATGTCATCTGTTGATACTCCTTCGAGAACGAACCGCGATTCCACGTGTTGGAACCATGAGTGCGGGTCATCTTGCCAGAACTCGGGGAGCTTAATTGCGCTTGCACCCGTGCGGGTGGTCCCCGGTGAATCCGGGTCGGAGAAACGGTCTCCAAGCCTTTCCATATATCTCACGTGTGTGTCACCAATGTGGGAATCATGAAATGATGAGACTGGATGATTTCTCAGTATTGGTTTATTCCATCTCACGTCCCACAGCTCTCTCTCTCAGTCAGGAAAACAGAGGAAGAGCTGCAGTCAACCACATACATTTATACCTCCACATCAAACACAGAATCACATTTACATTTATTCCCTCCATTGTCCTCTCGGTTCCTCTGTCTGACCCCAGGAGGTCAGACAGTCCTTTCAGGCTCTTGCTCCAGTTCTTCTCACTTCCTTCCAAGTTCGCAGGTGGTCCAGACTCATTGTCCATCTGAGGCGTGATGTCAATACACACGGCGAGCTTAAAGTCCTTCCATGCTTGGGTCTCTGCCATGTCATATGTGAGCTACATAATGTTACTGTTATGGGCGCCACAACTGGACCTTAAATATGCTGGCCCATCAGATGCAGCAGGTGGATAATCACGCAGGTGTGTCCAATCTCCCGGAGTGGGAAAACAGGAACAGGAGGGGCGGGGGAGCACGCTCGCCTGATCATCACAGAAACTCCTACTGTATTTCAGTAGATTAATTTTTTGAAAAAGTGAATGTTTTTGGCAGCGCGGTGGCGGTGTGGTTAGCACTGCGGCAGCACAGCAGCTCACCCTTGGCCGGGGGAACCTGGATTCGATCCCAGCCCCCGACCAACAGTGATCTGTGTGGAGTTTGCATGTTCTCCCCGTGTCTGCGTGGGTTTACTCCAGGATTTCTCCAGTTTCCTCCCACATGCCAAAAACATGCAAGTTAGGTTAATTGGCATCAAAACTGGGGATTCTAAATTGTCCTTAGGTATGACTGCGAGAGTGAATGGTTGTCTGTCTCTCTGTGTTGGCCCTGCGATGGACTGGCGACTGTCCAGGGTGTACCCTGCCTCTCGCCCAAAGATGCTGGGATAGGCTCCAGCCCCCCCCCGCCCGCGACCCGAAAAGGATTAAGCGGAAGAAGATGAATGAATGAATGAAAAAAAGTTCATGTTTTTTGCAAGATAATTTAAGAAATTCTGAATATTCATTACACGTATGTGTGAAATATTCCAAACTGTTCTGATTTTTTTTTCCACAATATCTTTATTGAACCTTTTTTTTTTTAACAAACATGACACAAACAAACACTAACACTAAAGTACTACAAAAAAAAATGCACTAAAAACACCAACAACCACCAACAAAATCAAGTCTTCAACAATGCTCCTCTGTTTAGTCTAGACAATCCATTACATAAGTATACATATTATGTTCACCAATTTGGAATTTACAAGGTCCACACACATCTGACATAACGTTCGGCTCAGGAGACGCACACACACAGGCTCAGAGTAGTTCAAACTGTTTATTAACAACAGGGATGTTTGGGTGCGTGTCTGCGGAATGTTAATGTGTTGGTGGTGGCGTCTGCTTCGGACCCAGAGGCAGGAGACCGTTCAGCCGGCAACCCTATGGGAGAAATTGGACACAGGGTGATGAGCACACACCAACACAGGAGGAGAATAGGCGAGGGAGAGAAGCTTACTTGTTTGGGCAGATGACTGGCGCTTCAAGGATGGAAGCCCGGGAGACAGCCACCTGCAGGGCTCGGTGCAGCAGCGAGGAGAGACGAGGGACGGGATTGTCCGCCGCCGAGGAATCCACCTGTGCACAGGGGAGCAAACTGGAGAGATGAGGTAAGTGATCTTCTTACCGGTAAAGAGGATGCTGAAGAGAATGTGGTAGAAGTCCATGCAAGGGAAATGAAGTCTACGGCTTCAGGCCGACGCTCAGGGCGAGGCGGCTTTTATCCTTCGCCGCTGACGAGTAGCAGGTGCGTGGGCAGGTGGCGCCACTGATGAATGGCGCGGCGTGACAGTACTCCCCCCTCTAGCAGCGCCTCCTGGCGATGGCTTATCCGGGTGCGCTCGGTGGAAGTCCGCGATGAGCGATGGGTCCAACACAAACGACGGGGGCACCCACTGTCGATGCTCGGGCCCATAGCCCTCCCAGTCCACCAAGTATTGCAACCCACGATCCCGGCGCCGGGAGTCCAGGATGGAGGAGGCGGACCAGGCCGGATGGCCACCAATCATCCGGGGCGCAGGTTGCGCTGCAGGAGGAGGGCAAAGGGGGTCAGTAACCGCCAGTTTCACCTTCGACACGTGGAAAGTAGGATGAATGCGGAGGGAGGGGGGAATAGCCACGCGCACAGCCACCGGGTTGATGATCCGGGTGATGGGGTAGGGACCCATGAAGCGCTGTGCCAGCTTTCTCCTCTCGCCTTTTAGAGTGACGTCCTGGGTGGAAATGTAAACAAGCTGCCCAACTCTGTACGCCGGGGCAGGTCTCCTACGCCGGTCCGCCACAGTCCTGTTGCGCTCCGCTGTGCGCAATAGCGCATGGCGCGCGGCAGCCCAGGTGGAGCGGAACTGCCTGAGATGGGCCCTGACTGACGGGACAGTTACTTCACTCTCCTGCTCCGGAAACAGCGGGGGGTCGTAACCCAGGGACGCTTTGAAGGGGGACATCCCTGTAGCAGAAGAGCGAGCGGTGTTGTGGGCATATTCAACCCAGGCAAGATGGTTGCTCCAGGACGCGGGTTTGGATCTGGACACACAGCGGAGCGCAGCCTCCAGCTCCTGGTTGGTCCTCTCACACTGCCCGTTGGATTGGGGGTGATGGCCAGAGGAGAGGCTCACCTTGGCTCCGATGGCGTTGCAGAAAGACCTCCAAACCTCAGATGAAAACTGGGGGCCCCGGTCCGAGACCACGTCCACCGGAATCCCATGCAGCCTGACCACGTGTTGGACGAGGAGGTCCGCCGTCTCCAGGGCAGTAGGGAGGCCTCGCAGGGGGACGAAGTGCACGGCCTTGGAGAAGCGGTCCACGATGGTCAGGATGGTGTCATAGGAGTTGGAGATGGGGAGTCCGGTGACGAAATCCAGAGCGATGTGCGACCAGGGCCTGCCAGGGACGGGCAGGGGCTGGAGCAGACCCGCTGGAGGGGCATTTCCCGACTTGCAGGTGGCACAGATTGGGCAAGCCCGGGCGTAGCGGGCTGCATCCCTCCGCAGGCCTGGCCACCAAAAGGACCGTTGGAGGAGATCTATCATCCGGGAGGTGCCAGGGTGACAGGTGAGCTTGGAGGTGTGGAGCCAGTGGATGACCTCTCCTCGGACCGCGGATGGCACGAACAGCCTCCCCTCCGGTCCGCCGCTAGGGTCAGGTTCCACCTCCTGTGCCTTCCGGATCTTGCTCTCAATGTCCCACGAGATGGCTCCCACGACGCACGACCTGGGCAGGATGGAGTGGGGCGCCCCCTCCGACTCCACGGGGGCGAACTGCCTGGAGAGGGCGTCAGGCAGGACGTTCTTAGAGCCAGGCCTGAAGGTGATGGAAAATTGGAACCTGGCGAAGAACAGGGACCAGCGCGCCTGGCGGGCGTTCAGGCGCTTGGCAGACCGTAAGTATTCCAAGTTCTTGTGGTCCGTGAGGACCACAAACGGCAGGCTTGCCCCCTCTAACCAGTGGCGCCACTCCTGCAGGGCGAGCTTGATGGCCAAGAGCTCTCTGTCCCCCACATCGTAGTTTCTCTCCGCCGGGGACAAGCGCCGGGAGAAGAAGGCGCACGGTCGCTTGGCGCCATCGTCCGGTGACCGCTGGGACAGCACTGCTCCCACTCCCGTGTCCGAGGCGTCTACCTCTACAATGCACTGCAACGCGGGGTCGACCTGGCGAAGGACCCGGGAGGAGGAGAATTCCGCCTTCAGCGCCTCAAAGGCGGCAGCGACCTCTTCGGTCCACCGGAACGGGACCTTCGGGGACGTGAGGCGGGTCAGTGGTCCAACGATGGCACTGAAGTTGGGAACAAAGCGGCGGTAGAAATTGGCGAAGCCAACAAATTGCTGCACCTGCTTCCGGGATGCAGGTGTAGGCCATTCCACCACCGCCTTTACCTTCTCTGGGTCGGGGAGCACCTTATCGTGGGCGATGATGAACCCCAGGAAGGACGTACTCCTGGCGTAAAATTCACACTTTTCTGCCTTAACGTACAGACGGTTCTCCAGCAGCCTTTGGAGGACCCGCCTCACGTGGACCTGGTGCTCATCCCTGGACTTGGAGAAGATGAGGATATCGTCCAGGTAGACGAACACGAAAAGGCCAATGAAGTCCCGGAGGACGTCATTAATGAGGCGCTGGAAGACTGCAGGAGCGTTGGTCAACCCGAACGGCATCACCAGATATTCAAAGTGGCCGTTCGGGGTACGGAAGGCCGTTTTCCACTCATCTCCCTCCTGGATCCGGACGAGGTGGTAAGCGCTGCGTAGGTCCAGCTTGGTGAACCAGGTCGCCCCCTGGAGGGAGTGGAAAGCAGTGTCCATGAGAGGCAGGGTGTAACGGTCCCTCTCCGTGATATTATTGAGGGCCCGGTAGTCGATACAAGGGCGGAGGGACCCATCCTTTTTCCCCACGAAGAAGAACCCTGCCCCCACGGGTGACGATGATGGGCGGATAATCCCAGCACTTAATGATTCCTTCAGGTAGGCGTTCATCGTCTCCTTCTCCGGCGCAGACAGGCTGTAAAGGCGACCAGAAGGTAAGGGAGCCCCCTGGCGGAGGTTGATGGCGCAGTCATAGGGCCGATGAGGGGGAAGAGACATAGCTTTCGCTTTGCTGAACACCATACCCAGGTCGTGAAATTCTGGGGGCACCAGAGACAGGTCCGGGGGTGCAGCGTCCGTCGCAGGGGGAGGAGCGGACGGAGAGCAGGCAGCGGACTGAAGGCAAGTGCCCATACAGAACGTACTCCATGCCGAGATCCCAGCTGATTTCCAATCCAGGACCGGATTGTGAAGGCGGAGCCAGGGATACCCCAGGATGACGGGCGACACAGAGTTGGGAAGGACGTAAAAGGTCATCTCCTCCCGGTGGTTTCCCGAGATGATGACCGGTAGGGGAACAGTTTGATGTGTCACTCTCCCGAGGGTGGCACGGGAGAGGTGGATCAGGGAGATGGGAGTGTTGAGTGCCTGGCAGCGGATGCCCAATCGGGTTGCCAGGCTTTGTGAAATGAAGCTGCCTTCTGCGCCCGAATCCACCAGTGCGTGGGTGAGGTGCCCAGTAGGGTTATGGCAGAAACGGATGGGCAGCTTCAATTGAGTAAGTGATCCTAACCGATTGACATCCGCGAGGCTTCCAACAGTGACTCGCGGACCCCACCGACTGGCTTTCCGTGGACAACGCTCCACGGTGTGTTGGTCGCCTCCGCAATACATGCAGAGGCCCAACTCACGGCGGCGTTGTGTCTCCACAGGGGAAAGTTTAGTCCAGCCCGTCACCATCGGCTCCGACTCCTCGGGGCGCGATGCTGGCGGCGCCGCCAGGGGGCGAGCTTGGAACAGGTGCGGCGAGGCTCCACGAGGGCGAGAAGAAGAAGACCTCCGCCCCGAGGAGCGCTCGCGCAGCCTGTTATCCAAACTTATCGCTAAGGATGTCAGCTCCGCTAGCGTCCCAGGGATATCCCGACCAGCCAGTTCATCCCTTAGATCACCATTGAGGCTGCGGAGGAACAGGCCACAGAGGGAGCGTTCCTTCCAGCCCAATTCCTCCGCCGCTACCCGGAAGTCGACCGAGTGGTCCGCTGCCGACCGGCTTCCCTGCTGGAGAGCGAGAAGCCGATCGACCTGGACCGTTTCGGTTTGTGAGTGGTCAAAGACCTCCAGAAAGCGCCTCACGAATTGGTCATAGGTGAGGGTGGCATAACTGGGCCTCGCCATTACGGCGTAGGTCCAGGTTAACGCACGCCCCTCCAGAAGATTCCCTATGTAACCAATTCGGCTGTGATCCGAGGGAAAATCTCCGGGCACACGGTGGAACACGGACTCACACTGCATAATAAACCCCCGCGCTCCGCCGAGCTTACCGCTAAAGCGGGCGGGGGTCGGAATCGGCGTGAGCCGAACCGGTGCCACTGGAGCCGGCTGGACGGCCGCTGGAACAGCAGGAGCCGCGCCACCCTGGCGAGTCGGGAGGAACGGCTGTTGGGGGTCCAAGCGGTTCAATCGGTTAGTCAGTTCTAATAATTGATTAAGAACCACCTGTTGCTGATAAACAATCTGATCCACCCGAGCCTCGAGGATGGTAAACCGGTGTGCGAGCCCGCCGTCCGCCGAGCCGCTCTGCTGAAGCCGTACTGACATAACGTTCGGCTCAGGAGACGCACACACACAGGCTCAGAGTAGTTCAAACTGTTTATTAACAACAGGGATGTTTGGGTGCGTGTCTGCGGAATGTTAATGTGTTGGTGGTGGCGTCTGCTTCGGACCCAGAGGCAGGAGACCGTTCAGCCGGCAACCCTATGGGAGAAATTGGACACAGGGTGATGAGCACACACCAACACAGGAGGAGAATAGGCGAGGGAGAGAAGCTTACTTGTTTGGGCAGATGACTGGCGCTTCAAGGATGGAAGCCCGGGAGACAGCCACCTGCAGGGCTCGGTGCAGCAGCGAGGAGAGACGAGGGACGGGATTGTCCGCCGCCGAGGAATCCACCTGTGCACAGGGGAGCAAACTGGAGAGATGAGGTAAGTGATCTTCTTACCGGTAAAGAGGATGCTGAAGAGAATGTGGTAGAAGTCCATGCAAGGGAAATGAAGTCTACGGCTTCAGGCCGACGCTCAGGGCGAGGCGGCTTTTATCCTTCGCCGCTGACGAGTAGCAGGTGCGTGGGCAGGTGGCGCCGCTGATGAATGGCGCGGCGTGACAACATCATTCATCTTCTTCTTCAAGAGTTATGTTTTAAATTTTTTACATAATCAGTAAAAGGTCTCCATATATTCTCAAACACAATTTCCTTTGATTTCAGTATATATGTTATTCTTTCTAATGGAAGGTTTGTTAACATCTGTCTTAACCACTGAGTCACATCTGGTCTATGAGTCTTTTTCCACAGTAGTGCAATACATTTTTTGGCATTAAGCAAACTGAGGTCTATGAATGTTCTTTCACTTTTATTAAAGTTATGCTTTTCTGGGTACAAACCCAACAAAAACAGTTTAGGATTCAATAAGATTTGTTTTGAAATTATTTTTTCAATAGTTACCCTCACCTCTTCCCAAAACATTCTAATTTTTCTACATTCCCATAAACAATGAAATAGGGTTCCTTTACTTTCCATGCATTTTGTGCACGTATCTGGTATGTTTTTGTTATATCTATTTAACTCCTCCGGAGTAACATACATCCGCATTAACCATTTAAAATGTATCAATTTAAGATAAGATAAGATAAGATAAGCCTTTATTAGTCCCACAACGGGGAAATTCCAGGATTGCAACAGCACAGGGATAGCAACACTCAGAGCAACAATCAGAAGGCAAGAAAAAAAACAAGCAAGCAAGAGCAGCTAATATACATATGTACATATTACTATAAAATATATATATACACACACACAGACACACAGTGCAGAGCATTGTAGCTGGATGGAATAAATATATGAATATGTAAACACACAGTGCGGAGCAATGTAGCTAGATGGAATAATATGTAGATATAAAAAAGACGTACAGTACATTTATTGATTTGGTTTGAGCTTCTGTACAAGCCAATTCCCATTGTTCCTCTGAAATTTCAGTTTGCAGATCTTCTTTCCAGTAATTTAATCTTTTCTGTGAGTTTTCACTTGAGGATAGTGTCAATGAGTTATAAAACTCTGAAATAATACCCTTTCTTTTACTATCTTTCATCAACAATTTTTCCAGGGATGAGTAAATAGGTCGAGTGAGAGCTTTATTTTGATTTGATCGAATAAAGTTCCTAAGTTGAAGATATTTAAAAAAATGTGTTTGTCACGACCTGAACGCTATCCTCTGCGTTCAGGTTGTCCAGTGTCGCTCCTGCTCCGTAGTAGTCCGTGCCGGGTCTTCCAAGGCCCGTACTTTGACAGCGCCCAGCTGATTCCCAGCTGTCTAGTTCAGCTGCGCTGGGACAGCTATCTCCTATCATCAATCATCTCCCCCACTTAAGCGAGCAGCCGAGAGTTACTCGTTGCTGCGACCTCGCTATGGAAAGACGTGCCTTGTGTTTCCACAACTGTTAGCTCCTACGGCTAGCTGCAGTTCACCGTTACCTCGGCGCTTCCCCCAAAGTAAGTGCTGCGACTCGGCGTGCGTTTTTTCCCTCGCCGCCTCTCTAGCCTTTCTCCCTGGGTTGTATGTTATCCTTAGTTCTGTGTGTATTTTAGCCCCACGTGGCTCTTTACTTTGCTGTTCGTTATTTAGTGTAGTGTGTGTGTTTTAGCCCCACGCGGCTCTTTACGTTGTTATTTTGTACGCTGTGTGTTTGTATTAATAAATTACGCTAACTCACTGGTCGCCCTCGCATCTCCTTTCTGGCTCGTGAGAGCCAGGTTATGACAGTAGGTCGCAGCCAGACTGAGACGTCCGCGACCGTGAGTTTGCTGTGGGACTCGACGTTTTTTCCTTCCTCTGGGTGCAGGCAGGCTTGTATCATGTCTCCCTCCAGGAGACGTATGCGGCACCCAGGCCACGATCTCTCGGAGGCTCTGGACCTTGTGGACGGAACGCTGTTCACCACGGACCTCTACGATTCTCCCAGCGAGATACGCTGGCGCTTGGAGCTCGCCGAGAGTATGATTAACAACTTTCCTCGCTACTTCCTTCTCCCCGAGGTTAAGGCGAGGAGGGCAGACATCTCTGTGGCCTGGGAGAGACTCCGTAGGCTGGAGGAGAACCCCGGCAGGAAGCCAAAGACAGGACACCATCGCTCCTCGCTTCGGAATCCCGCTCCTGCCGCCGATCCAGTCCAGGAGTTGGCCTCACCCAGGGGTGATCCCCAAGATAGAGTGACGTCAACAGGGGTTCCCCCGGAGAAGATGAGACTGACAGCGATTCGCATTGCGGACCGAGTGGCAGCCGCTTGTTCCGCCGCCGTTCCCCCCGTAGCCATGAAGCACGTGATTGCGGCGGTCAGGCTGGTTGAGAAGAACCCTGAGCTGAATGATTATCCGGAATACGCTGACCTGTTGGCTTTGGTCTCCGCACAGGAGCGGCGTTTCCCCGATCTCACATTCAGAAGACGTCGCTCCCAAATTCCCCGTTCATCTCAGCGAGAGCCCCGTCCGGATCCCGCTCCAGGAAACCACATGAATTCCGCCTCCCAGCCTGCTGTAGCTCCCGTGTCTTGCCGAAGAAGCGAATCAGCTGCTCCCGCTCCCGGGCCCGCTCCCCCCGCTGTCCCGTCAGCTTTGGGCCCCCGGCTCTCCTCAGCTGTTTCTCCCCCCCCCCCCCTTCGTCATTCACTCCGGCTGCTGAGAATGGCGCGAATTCGCCTCCAGGTGTTCCCGGCCCCGATCCGGTGCGAGTGGCACCACTTCATCTGTCCGGGGGGTCCTCTACTTCTATCCGGCTGGGAGAGGAAAGACTCAAGTCCCTTGCAGCGGATTCCACCGGCCCTCCGGGAATCAGGCAAGTGTCCTTTCATTCTCCTCCCATTATGAGTGAATTGCCTTGTTTGATTCCTGGGGGAGGAGTTCAGGGTTCACAGTCCCCTGAGCTCTCTCCTCCCGCTGCAAAAGTTGAACATGAACCTGCGTCCTCTGTGTCTCTTCACCCTGAGTGTGCCCCGGTGCCAGGTGTGCACCGCCGCGCGAGGAGGAGGCGGCCTGCGGCCCTGGAAGGTTTTGCCCCAGCCCCGCAGCCACGTCATGGGCAGAGGAAAAGGTCGAACTGCCTGTTGGAGCCAGCGCCGACGATTAAGCGTCCCCGGGTCTCCACGGAGGAATGGTTCGGTCCAGCAGAGCCCAGATCTCCTGCCTCCACGCCATGCGGGCTGTCAACGCGGTCTTCGGCGCTTGGACGTCATTTGACTGTGGAAACCATCATGCCGGCTGCGGCGCCATTTGCAGTCGAGTTGGAGCCTGAGGACGGAGTCCTGCATGCTGAACCCGGAGCATCGAAGTCCTGGATGGCGGTAGAACCCGAGATCAGGCGAGTGCTCTATTTTCCTTCTTTCATTCATTTTCTGGAGCATTATTGCCTGTCTCTTGGGGGGGCGGGCCGGGTGTAGCCATCTGCTGCGCTCGAGCCCGTCTCGCTGGGCTCTGCTGCTGCCGGTGATCCTGATCCCAGTTCCTTTTCTCTCTCTGAGCCTCTCCCCAGGGTCACCGGAGACGAACCGGCTCTGGGTGCCATCTCGGAGGTTCCGGTTCTCTGCACGGTGTTCGCCTCAGATGCTGCGCCCGGGAGTGCTGTCCCGGTCCAGCTGGAGTCCACCGGGAGTGCTGTTCCAGTCCAGCTGGGGTCCAACGGGAGTGCTGTTCCGGCCCGGTCGGGGTCCGTTGGGAGTGCTGTTCCGGCCCGGTCGGGGTCCACTGGGAGTGTTTCGTCGGCCCGGTCAGGGTCCACCGGGAGTGTTTCGCCGGCCCGATCGGGGCCCACCGGGAGTGTTTCGCCGGCCCGATCGGGGTCCACCGGGAGTGTTTCGCCGGCCCGATCGGGGTCCACCGGGGGTGCTGCGCCGGTCCGGGTAAAGGTCAGTGAGGGAGCTGGAGGATTGTGTTCGCCTGACATCAGGCTGACTTCGTCCCTTGCCTCCATCATCTCTCCTCCTGCCGCTGTTGGGGTTCCTCTCACCCGGGCCAGTTTCCCCCTGCCCTTGTTATTATTAGATGTCAGGCTGACTTTGCCCCTTGCCTCCATCTCCTCTCCCCCTACTACTGTTGGGGTTTTTCTCACCTGGGTCAGTTTCCTCCTGCCGTTTCCCTCAGGGAGGAAGCTGCACCAAGACTTCTCCCTCAGCTCTCCGTGGTCTGAGGTCACGGGACGACCGCCTGGGGAGCCATCTGGCTGGTTCGGTGATCTGGGTCGGCCTCTGGAGAAACTGTGTCTCCTAGCCTGGGACTCGGGTAGGCCACCCGAACTGGTGTTGTGGTTCCTGGCTTGGTGGAGTTCGGGCCGCCCGCCGGACAAGCTGTCATCGCCTGCTCCACCTGCTGTCGTTCCTGAAGGGTTGACTGACTGTTCATAGCCTTGTGTTCTGTTTGCCCTTCATTATTTAATTTCATTCAGGACATCGAGGAACTTTTTGCGCTAGAGTCCTTATTGTGGTGTCATTCCAACCAAGAATTGTCCTTAGACTATTTTCTTTGTCTTACGATCCCTGTATGTATTCTTATTCTAATTTGTCCTTTAAGTAGCTTTTGCCTCACATTGCCTGGCCTTATTCAGAGTAGTTTTTGTTCATCTGCATTTATATCCTCCTCCAGACTGTTTGATTTTCTGTGTTGTGCTAATTCGTGTTTGAGGAGTTAATTTTTTTTTTTTTTTTGTATCTTTATGCCAGTTAGCGGCCTCAGGCTTTATTTTTAGGTCTTGTGCCCGGATTGTTCCTTTGTACATTCTGTTTTTGGCCGGGGTTACATGTGTGGTCTTCTGCAACCTTATGTTCACTGAGTTTTGTAGTTGTTTTTTTTTTGGTCGTCGGAACATGAGTTTTGCATTGTCCTCGCCCTAAGTTATTGTGAACCTTTTTTTTCCATGACTATGTCGCTATAGTTCTGCAGTTTGTTCTCCCCACCTCCTGTGATCTCCTGCATGGACCGTCTGGCCTCTGCAGAGGGGGGGTGATGGGTTTTTTTCCCCTGTTTTTGAAATAGGTTTTTTTTTCTTCCCTGCCTCTTTTTCCTGGTCCCTCCCTTTCTCCCAGATCTGGCCCCCACCGCCCCCCCTGGTCTTCCCTCGGGGATGGGGGGGGGGTGGTTAGCCTGCTCCAGGAGGCGCGGCTCGGGGGAGGAGTACTGTCACGACCTGAACGCTATCCTCTGCATTCAGGTTGTCCAGTGTCGCTCCTGCTCCGTGGTAGTCCGTGCCGGGTCTTCCAAGGCCCGTACTTTGACAGCGCCCAGCTGATTCCCAGCTGTCTAGTTCAGCTGCGCTGGGACAGCTGTCTCCTATCATCAATCATCTCTCCCACTTAAGCGAGCAGCCGAGAGTTACTCGTTGCTGCGACCTCGCTATGGAAAGACGTGCCTTGTGTTTCCACGACTGTTAGCTCCTACGGCTAGCTGCAGTTCGCCGTTACCTCGGCGCTTCCCCCAAAGTAAGTGCTGCGACTCAGCGTGCGTTTTTTCCCTCGCCGCCTCTCTAGCCTTTCTCCCTGGGTTGTATGTTATCCTTAGTTCTGTGTGTATTTTAGCCCCACGTTGCTCTTTACTTTTTTTTTTTTTTTTTTTTTTTTTTTGTTACTTATTTGTACCCGTAGGTAGACTTGGTTTGCAGGCTGGTGACAAGCCACCGGCTGCTGGTCGCTGCGTGCGCGAGCGCCCTAAACCTACATGTTTTTGGTGTGCGGGAGGAAACCGGAGAAATCCCGGAGTAAACCCGCGCAACACGGGGAGAACATGCAAACTCCACACAGCTCACTGTTGGTCGGGGGCTGGGATCGAACCCACGATCTCATGATCCCCGCGGTCCCCCGGCCGAGGGTAAAACTGTGCTGCCGCAGTGCTAAACCACTGCGCCACCGTGCAGCCGGTGGCGCAGCCTCTTTACTTTGCTGTTCGTTATTTAGTGTAGTGTGTGTGTTTTAGCCCCACGCGGCTCTTTACGTTGTTATTTTGTACGCTGTGTGTTTGTATTAATAAATTACGCTAACTCAGTGGTCGCCCTTGCACCTCCTTTCTGGCTCGTGAGAGCCAGGTTATGACAGTGTTCTATTAAGATTAAATTTGATCCTCAGCTCTTCAAAAGACATTATGTTATCTGAACATGACAGATATAAATCTTGAATCTTTTGAATCCCTTTTAAATTCCATACTTTAAATACAGCATCCGCTCTCCCTGGTTTAAAATATTGATTACCCCATATTGGGCTAAATTGTGACAGTAAGTGTGGTTCTTTTAAATAGTTTTTAGTTTCACACCATATTTTGATCAAACTGTTCTGATTTAATATTGTTAATTATGGTTTTAGTTTGGGAAATTTTGATATTTTTACCTGCTGTTGCTTGCCGTCATGTAAATAGACATGCAGTAAATTCATAAAATCTGTTACGCCAATATTTTTCTGTGTGCTCCTAATTTTGTTCTTGTGCTTCCATATTTTTTCTTTTACGAGCTCCTTGACAAAAATGCCAGTACAGTACAGCCCTGGGATGAGGTGCACCTCGTGTGTGTTGATGTCTGCATCACACCTGTGTAAACAGATACCAAGCATTTCAAAACTGTGCACGGATGGTCTGACACAATACTTAGCTATCCCATGCTGTCATGATCCTGGGGCATGGGTGGGGCATAGGTTCTGGTCCAGGGGGTGACTCTGCTGCTGCGGTCCCAGCAACAGGTATGATGGTGGTTGCAGTCCTGGTCCTCAGGCGCTCCTTTTCGACCCGGCTGTTGACTACGATGAGCAGGGCAAAGATAAGACGTCAAATGCCAACAGTGAGTTTTGTGATTTTATTACAAAATGCAAAATAATGTGCCTCGAGGGGCAAAACACATAAATTAAACACATGACCGCGAAGGGTCAAAATAACTAAACAACACAAAGAGTCAAAGAGAAACTTACACTTTAAACAGCGAGGGTGGAAACCAACGCTGAGACTGGAGCCGGACATGGGGACTCCAGCCTGAATGGGTGTGAGATCGCAGCGCCGAATGAACTCCACTGCGATCTTAAATAATGCCAAGTCTAATGACCAACAGGTGAGGAAAAAAACATAATCACAAAACAGCAATCAGCTGTGGCAGCCCGCGGGCCGGTTTGACAGTCGGAAGTCTGGCCGCGGCACCCATTCATCCATCTTCTTACGCTTAATCCTTTTAGGGTCGCGGGGGGGGTGGGGGGGCTGGAGCCTATCCCAGCATCTTTGGGCGAGAGGCAGGGTACACCATGGACAGATTGCCAGTCCAGCCGCGGCACTGTCACAGTAAAAGCCCGGAAAATAATATTACAAATAACACTAACCAGGACAAGAAATACAAGGAAAAAGGGAAAACACTGAGTGACTCGAGTGCAGAGCTGCTCCGCACTCGGAACACCACACTTTGTGCAGCTTTTGATACTATCGATCATAATATTCTACCTGATAGATTAGAACACTATGTTGGACTTAATGGAACTTCGTTGCATACCTTTAGATCTTATTAATCTGATAGGTTCCACTTTGTTCATGTCAATAATGAGTTTTCTTTCAACTCAAAGCTCAGTCATGGAGTTCCACAGGGATCTATGCTAGGCCCTACTCTTTTTAGTTTGTATATGCTTCTTTAGGCAACATTATTAGAAAGCACTGTATACATTTTCATTGTTATGCAGATGACACACAATTTTACCTGTCAATGAAGCCAGATGATAGTAATCAATTAGCCAAGTTAGAAGTCTGTCTTAAAGAAATTAAAGCTTGATTGACTTGTAATTTTCTGCTATTAAATTCAGATAAGACTGAAGTCATTCTTGTTGGTCCAAAAAACCTTAGAAATACCTTTCCAAATCAAACTCTTAGTTTGGATGCGGTTACTCTTTCTTTTAATACTGTGACGTTTGCAAGGGTTCACACAAAGACAATGGAGCAGATGGCTGTGATCAACCTGATTTATTTTTCACACACCCCAACCCCCAACCTGCAACTTAGTACACAGAGCCGGGGAGGTCATTCTCACAGACCTCTGTTTACATCACGGTTACACACACATGATACATCTTGCCCTAATCCTGCTAAACACTGCTGGGCCATTATAATGCAGTTATAATGACACAGCAGTATAACTCAGAAGTAACACATTTAACACACACAGTAACGTTTCAAACTGGTAAAGCATGCTGGGAAATCCCTGGCTCCCTTAAAATGGCCCCGACGTTACACTGCCCCCCCCTGGACTGGTTTCTGTCCCCAGAAAATTCAAAGTCCACTTTCAGAAATCCAACGCGAGTCAGCCCGGTGCCAGGGCGGCATGCACGGGCCATCTGAGTCTCGGTCAGAGCATCTGGTTGGGGTAGGGTTCCGGTTTGGCCATCAGCGGGCGGATGGACACATCTGACAGCCTCTGTAGGACCACGCACAGTCCCTTCCCTGGCAGCAGGAGTCCCAGGCCCGCTCCGGCCGACTCCCACCGCTGCCAGTTCTCCCAGGCGGCCGCTGGCCCGCATCCATGCGTCCAGCCTTTGCCGCGCCTGGAAAGTGGCCGCATCCTTCGTCCTGCTCGCTCCGCTGCGTCGCTCCTGCGCCTCTGTGACGTCATCTGCCGGGGGAAGCATCTGCAGGAGGCGGCTTTTTCCCCGTCCATGCCACCTCGCTCTAATTTAACGTCGGCGAGGGGCCAGTTTGTCGTGCGCTGTGTGCGGGGCAGTACCATGCCATGTACCCTGGCTCTGTGCAGCGGAAGCCGTCCTTCCTCGCGTCGCCACGGCTGTCTCCTTCGTGCACGCGCTGCTGTGATCTGCCGTAGCTCCTCCTCCACTCGCTCTCAGCACGGTGGTTTCCTCTGATGATCAGCGCGGCAGCCAGCTCGACCTGGGCCAGGCGGTCATCCAACAGGTTCTCGCCGTTGTAGCGGGGAATCTTGGCCCGCTGCTGAATGGATGAGACTGTCATCTCCCGGTCGATTGCCGCTCCTAGTCGCTCTGGAATCGCCAGCCCGTCCTGCCCTGAAAAGGGCGGGAAGCGGGGCTGGTTTGCTCTGCTCCGTCCATCGCGGCGAAGCTCTCCAGGGGCCGGCGTCTCAGCTCTACACTCCATTCCCGGCTGAGCGATGAATCGCTCCGGCCGCTGTACCTCCGCCTGGATCCTCATCTCGCTCCATAGCCCACTCCTGACACCAGTGTGACGTTTGCAAGGGTTCACACAAAGACAATGGAGCAGATGGCTGTGATCAACCTGATTTATTTTTCACACACCCCAACCCCCAACCTGCAACTTAGTACACAGAGCCGGGGGGGTCATTCTCACAGACCTCTGTTTACATCACGGTTACACACACATGATACATCTTGCCCTAATCCTGCTAAACACTGCTGGGCCATTATAATGCAGTTATAATGACACAGCAGTATAACTCAGAAGTAACACATTTAACACACACAGTAACGTTTCAAACTGGTAAAGCATGCTGGGAAATCCCTGGCTCCCTTAAAATGGCCCCGACGTTACAATACAGTAGTTCTGTGAGGAACCTTGGAGTTATTTTTGATCAAGATCTGTTTTTCAATTCAAACATTAAATTCGTTTCTAAGACTGCCTTCTATCACTTGCGTAATATTGTCAAGATTAGGAGCATCTTGTCTGAGTGATGCTGAGAAACTGATCCACGCTTTTGTTAGCTCTAGATTAGATTTTTGTAACTCTTTATTATCAGGTTGTCCTAAAACATCTTTAAAAAGTCTTCAGTTGATCCAAAATGCTGCAGCAAGAGTTTTAACAGGTACTAGAAAGAGATCATATCTCTCCGGTTTTGTCCTCCCTTCATTGGCTTCCCATAGAGTTTAGAATTAAGTTTAAAATCCTTCTTCTCACTTACAAAGCTCTAAACAATCAGGCCCCTTTTTATTTAAAAGATCTGATACTGCCCTATTATCCTACACTCCCAAAATGCTGGATTACTTGTAATATCTAGAATTTCCAAAAGTACAATGGGAGGCACAGCCTTCAGTTATCAAGCTCCTATCCTGTGGAACCAGCTGCCAATCTGGATTCGGGAGTCAGACTCGACTTGACATAGCCTACAATTAGGGAGGGATCATGTGTCTCTGAACCCTCCCTTAGTTATGCTGCTAATAGGTTTAGACAGCCAGGGGACCTCCAATAATGCACTGGGCTTCACTCCTTTCTTCACTCTCAATTAAATATTTTTTTTGCTGGTCATTAACATCTGTTTGTTCTCTCCCGTAGATTGAGTCCCCATCGTGCTGTTTGCTCTCTACATGTCTGTTCTTTTCATCTTCTCTATCCCATCACCCCCTTGCCTGCCCCTCCCTAAGCCTGGTTCTACTGGAGGTTTCTTCCTGTTAAAAGGGAGTTTTTTCTCTCCACCATTGCCAAGCGCTTGCTCACAGGGGATCGCCTGATTGCTAGGGTCTTTCTGCAATTGTGGGGGTTTCCTCTACAGTTGAAAGTGCTATGAGATGATTGTTGTTGTGAAATGGTGCTATATAAAAAAAGCTGAATTGAACTGAATTGAACTGAATTGAATTTGGAGCCTTCTTTCATCGGTCAGTAAATGAGATGAGTTTTGAGAGGGAAACCGCCATGCTCTTGTTTGGTGATGTGGGATGATGGGAGATGTAGTTTGCTAGGCGTTTTCAAAAAACTAAATATTATTCTATTATTATATGACAGCCAACAATTGTAATTACTCAGAAAGTTATCTTTTACATTGACAGACATCATATGTGTAACTCGTGGCAAAATTTGATCAGGATCAAAAGATAATTTCGCTCTTGCCATTCATTTCAGCCCCCCCCCCCCCCGCAATCCAAAAAGGATTAATCGGAAGAAGATGGATTGATGATCCCATATGCGGAAGAAGAGGGGGTGCGACTTAGGCTCTCTGTGTTAGTTACATCTTGCTGTTACTGGGTTGGATCACTATTGCCTTCAAAACTGTTTTAAATCTTCATGCCATTGAGTCGACAAGGTTCTGGAAACATTCATTCATTCATCTTCAACTGCTTAATCCTTTTTCAGTTGTTGGGGGAGGAGGGGCTGGAGCCTATTCCAGCATCTTTGGGAGTTGTTTGTTTGACAGGCAGGGTACAACCATAACAGATCACCAGTCCATCGCAGGGCCAACACAGAGACAGACAACCATTCACTCTCACTTTCATATCTAAGGACAATTTAGAATCCCCAGTTGATGTCAGTTAACCTAACTTGCATATCTTTGGTCTGTGAAACCGGAGTACATGGGGTGGCAGTGGCTCAGGAGGTAGAGCAGGTCGTCTAATAACCCGATGGTTGGCGGTTCGAATCCCGCTCTCCCCAGATATCCTGCCATTGTGTCCCTGGGCAAGACACTTCACCCGCATTGCCTCCAGTGCCCATAACACTGGGTATGAATGTGTATAAATGTTTGGTGGTGGCCGGAGAGGCCATTGGTGCGGATTGGCAGCCACGTTTCCGTCAGCCTGCCCCAGGGCAGCTGTGGCTACAGTAGTAGCTTGCCACTACCATTGTCTGTCTGGAGTGAATGAATAATGTATCTACTTGTAAAGCGTCTTTAAGTGTCTATGATAAAGCGCTATATAAATCTGATTTATTATTATTATTTACATGGAGAAAACCCACACAGACAGAGGGAGAGCATGCAAGCTCCACACAGAAGGGTCACCGATAGTCAGGGGGTGGGATCAAACCCTCAACCTTCTCGCTGTGCTACCATAGTGCTAACCACTGCACCACCGAGTTGGAAACAATCTTCAGAAATATTGGTTTATACTGACATGCCATACCCGATCTCAGTAAAAAAATGTAAATAATCAGCGTTTTCCACTCTAAAAGCATACAGGTGTACGTTTAACCAAAAAATAACGCACCTGGATACATTTTTACAAGCGGAGTCCATGCCTTCACTCACCGCACATGTGCAGAACAACACCTACTTTACATAGGCTTCCCATGCTTATTCGGTTGGTGGAAGGGGGATGGCGGACAGTTACTTACAAGCGGTTTCAAGCAATGACACCAACAACACGCAACTTCAAGTCTCACACTGGTCTGTGAGTGACTTTTTTTCTTTGTTTGTTTTTCACTCCACTAATGAAAGGTTAGGTTTAGGCATCACCTCCTGTGAGATTAGGATTAGGAGAAAAATATTTTTGGACAGGTGTTACATGGTGAAAGACAATGAAAGTGAGAGGAACATAAACTGTAAGCAGAAGCCGTAAACACCACATATCCAAAGCATGTGAAAAATGTTTTTAACGTGTCTATTTACATTTTCTCAGAGTGAGAAAACATACAATTTGTCACGATGCGGAGCACAAGGAGGGCACCATGCTCACGCTCCCTATTATTTCCAGTCTTTTCCTGTACTTTTCCATCGTCCGTTTTATTTCTGTATTTATATATGGTTTTGTTTGCATGATTTAATGTGCGATTGCCCTCTGATTTATCCTGTTCCTAGTATTATCATTATTATCATGGGTCTGTTTATTTATGAGTTGTCTGTATTTTTAGTTTTGTCTTTATATCTTTTGTTTTTGTGAATCATTTTTGTATTTGCTGTCTGGTTCTTTGTTCATATTGTCCTCGAGTCCTTTTCTTCATTCCAGTTTGTGTTTTTATTTTTTGACAGCTCCCCGTGCAGCTTCCAGCTGGCAATTGCTGCTGCACGAACTTCTCAGCTGTTTCTGATTCTGTTCCCTCACTCATGCACTCACACCTGTAATTTATTGTCCATTATCACCGGTTTTCCCTATATAAGCTCATATCCTCAATTAGCCCTTGACTGGGTGTTTGTGACAGATGGTCGCAGCCCGTTTAGACGCCAACAGACTGTGAGTTTGCTCTTTTCCCCCTTTTCTGCATTTTTTCTTTTTCTCCCTCTCTTTCATTTTGTTGCTGTTGTCCAGGGGTTTTGTGGAAATGTCCGTCCACACGGACTTCAGCCTTTTTGGCCTGGATGAGGAGAAGTGTTGGGCAGCTGAGCTGGTGGAGGACATCGTCTCGGACGCTTACTCCTGCCACACTCCCGAGGAGGCACTGCAATGCTGGGATTGTGCGGCTCAGGCCATTGAGGCATACCCCAGCCTGTGGAGCTGCCTGGAACTCTCGTCGTTTCTGTGACCAACACACGGTTGGACATGATCCGCAGGCTGGAGGGAGGCTCCCTATCGCCTGTACCTGAGCTGACAAAGAGCAAGCGTCCTGGGACACGGAAGCCGCCAGCCTCTAGCTGTTCGCCAGCACCAGCCCTGCCTCTTTCTCCCGAACAGTGGCCCACTCCATCGGCCGAGGAGCTGGAGGAAAACAAGCGGGTCATTTTAGCAGAGGCAGAACTGCTGCTGGAATATACCGTAAGCCCTGGCTCCTCCCTGAATTTGGACAGCAACTGGAGGAGGTTTCATCGGGTGGACCAGAGTTTGAGCCGACGAGCAAGCGTCCCCTGACTCCAGAGCCTCATCCACCTCGCCATGGGCCGATGTCTCCGCTCCCTTCCCAGATGACCTCCACCGCTCCTGAGAGGATGTCATTTGAGCAAGCAGAAGCAACCACCACCAAGCCCCGGAATTTAAGGCAAGTACCTTTTCATTCATCCACAGTTATTAATGAATTGTCTTGCCTTATTTCCGGGAGGGAGTGGGGGGGGGCTCAGCAGTGGTTAACCCCTTTTGTTGAGCCCTCACCGCCTAATGCTGCTGTGTTCTCCTCACTTGCTACTCCCATTCCTCCTCCTATGTCCCCTGAGAGTTTGTCGGTCCTGGGAGAGCGCCGTCGAATGACGGAGGAGCCTGCAGCACTGGAGAGTCCAGCTCCAGGCCTGCAGCCGTGTTTTGGATGGGAGAAGAGCGCCATCTATGCTCCGGAGCTTGAGCCAACAGAGGAGTGCCCCCTGGTTCTGGCAGCATGGGAGTGGGCGTCACTGGTGAGAGGATCTCCTGCTGCAGCCGCTGTGCCAGGAGGTGCATCAGCGTCAGCTGCTCCATCGGGGGCCCCGCCTACCGTCCAGCTTGCTGCCTGGACTGCCGCAGCAGAATTGCTGGAGTCCTGGACGGCAGTGGAGCTTGAGCTAAGGCAAGTTCTCTTTTTTGTTTTCACATTGTCTGTCCTAGAGAGGTCTTGCTTAACTCATGTTGGGGAGAGCCAGTTGCAACTCCCAACTGCTTCTGAGCTTTCCCCTCCGAGCTCCACCGCTGCCGGTGATTCTAACTTGATGTGCTCTCTCTTGTCTTTGTCTGAGTCTTCTCCTGAGGTCGCCTTGGGTCCATCTCCTCATTCTTCATCCAAGGGTGCCATGGGTCCTCAACCTTCGCCTGAGGTCATCGCAGGTCCTCCCTCTTCGCCTGTGGTCGCCATGGGTCCTTTTCCTCATTCCTTTGTCTAAGGTTGCCATGGGTCCTCAATCTTCGCCTGAGATCGCCGTGGGTCTTCGCCCTTGGTGCAATTCCCCGCGTATTGATCGCCTCCTTTGCCTTGTTCTTTCACGGGTCAGTCAGTTCTTCATGGGTGCTCCACCTCTGGCCGAGGCCACTGTGGGCGCTACGCTTCAGTCCGAGGCCACTGTGGGTGCTACGCCTCAGTCTGAGGCTACCGTGGGTGCTACACCATCTGTGGTCTCCGCGGGTCTTCTTCTTTCGCCTGTGGTCACTGCGGGTCCTCTCCCTCCACCTGTGGTCGCTGCGGGTCCTCTCCATTCTCCTGCAGTCACCGAGGCTCGTCCTTCTCCGCCTGAGGTCGCCGGTGATCGTCAGACTTCCTCATCTGGTTTCCTCACTGATCAGCCATCTACTGCGCCTGGTTTCCATGCCTCAGTCCCAGCAGCCCGCTGGCTTAGGGATGCTGGGAGGCCACCTGACAAGTTACACCCTCTGATCTGGTGGTGGTGGGACTCTGGCAGAGCACCTGACAGATGGGGTCCTCTGTTATGGTGGCTCAGGGACTCTGGGAGGCCACCCAACAAGCTCTCCCTTCCATTTTGGTGGCCCTGGAGACCTGGAAGGCCACCCGACCTTTTCCACCAAATGATCGGGTGGTTCTGAGTGTCTGGGAGGCCACCTGAGCCGGGTTAATTAGCCTGCTTGTTCCCTTGGTATTCTGTTAACCTTTTCTGTTCAGAGTGTGAGTCATGAGGTTTTTTTCGTTCTCTTTTTTTTTCTTGCCATCATGTTGGTCCCTCCAAACCTGGGTTCCCCCTCCTCCTTCCTGGGGTGGGTTATTTGTTCTTGTTCTTGTGGGGTGGGTGTTCCGTGTGTGTGGGGGAGTTCTTTTTTCTCCTTTTTGATGTTATGTTGGGGTGTCTGGGTCCCACCCCTTGGGAGGGGGATGCTCTGTCACGATGCGGAGTACGGGGAGGGCACCATGCTCACACTCCCTATTATTTCCGGTCTTTTCCTGTACTTTTCCATCGACCATTTTATTTCTGTATTTGTATATGGTTTTGTTTGTATGATTTAATGTGAGTTTGCTCTCTGATTTATCCCGTTCCTAGTATTATCATTATTATTATTATTATTATCATGGGTCTTTGTTTATTTATGAGTTGTCTGTATTTTTACTTTTGTCTTTATATATTTTGTTTTTGTGAATCATTTTTGTATTCACTGTCTGGTTCTTTGTTCATTTTGTCCTCGGGTCCTTTTCTTCATTCCAGTTTATGTGTCATAAATCCTCGTGTACCATTATGCGGTGCACGAGGGAGGAAATAAGAAACCCAAAAGCGAGAGTAGATTGTACACTTTTATTAACAAACCCAATGAAAATGACAAGTTCAGTAATGTCCACCAATACAGAGAATTGAAATGCAGAGTTAAATGGCCACTAGACATACAGGACGCCGCCTGGATGCTCTAAAGCCCAGTGACGGTGAAGCCTAGTGCTGCAAAGTTGCTGCCAGCACAGGGAGAAAGGCAAATGACTTACCGAACTGGAGCGATCCGGGGCTTCCTGTGTAGTCTGGCGGATGAGGGAAAACACACAAGGTCAGCTACTAACATCCAGGGATGAACGTCTGTAAATGTCAGGCTGCACGAGTGAAGGAAGTTGTACAGCATTCGTGGAGAGCTAGCTACCACGAATGCTGCGGCGAATGCTGCGGCGATCTCTTCCTAATAACTCCTCGTTTAAATAATAATAAACTAAATGAGGAAAGAGATCGCCGGTGTGGGAAAGCGTGGGCTGCACTAATGAACCTCAGGTGTGCATGAGTGAGTGTCTGCGCATGTGAATGAGAATGAATGGAGTGTGTGTGCGCATGTGTATGTGTGTGGGAACACCCATTAACCGATCACAGCTGATGATACTGACAGGAGAAGGGGGCGTGCCCGAGCTGTCAGGAAGCGGAAGCCAAAAGCTCCCAGACGTGCCAGATAGAAAATAGAGCAAATACCGTATTTTCTGGACTATATAGCGCACCTAAATATTGGCCGCACCCACTAAAATTTAAAAGAAATGCGTATTTTTTCACACATAAGCCTCACCAGACTATAAGCCGCCGATATCCAGGCTGAGAAATAAGATATTTACATAGTGTGGTGAACATATTTTGACTGCATATGCATAGCACAGGATTGAGATGCTTAGGATTGCATGTGTATTCTGTAACCTCACGTCTTTGAAGGAACAATGTGTCTGGACCTCCTGGGGATTACAGCAGGAGGTGGAGGTGCCGTCGGTGAAGACTCAGAGGATTTCCTGACTTCCTGGGGTCATATGGAGGACGAAGGGACTTGGGGGGCTGTGATGACAATGTGATTCTGTCTTTGATGTCCCAAGTATAAAAGTGGGGGTTTGGGGGAGTTCGGTCTCTTTTTGCTGTTGAGAGAATGCTGGAGATGTGAGATCGTCAATAAACCTGAATTGAGAAATAATTCAGCCTCTTTATTGCACGCTCTCCACAATAGAAAGATTTTGTACCATAAGTGTTTATTCATATACCTGAACTGATTTTTTCCGAACAGTGCACCGTCACTTTTTCTTCCTGCGCACTGTTACAGCAACTAAGGTATTAAAGTCGCTTTATTCTCCCGTGCACTGAAACCACATGTCACTATTCATCTTCCTCCTGCGCACTGGAGCCACTGAAGTTGTCCTCTTCAGTGTCGGAGTTGAACAGCCTCAGATAATCTTCGTCACATACCTTTTCAGTCTCTGTTTTGGTGTTGCTCCAGTCACTCATCTCGAGGCAAAGATACCTCTGAAGTTGTGCTGCTCTCCCCAGTCTCTCTGTCGGTGTGTTTTCCATTATGAAGGGGTGAGGGTGTAAAAATATTACCGTATTTTGCTGTTGTGCGTCTTGGGTTGCATGTGCTAAGAATAAAAACTGGCGCTTTCTTGTTTGCACTGACTCCCGCTGCCTGTCTCATTTTTGCACTTCCTGCTAGAGCGCCCCCTGAGGGCTGAAGAAAAATTCATAGAAAAGCTGCATCTCTGTATAAGCCTCATGGTTCAAAGTGTGGGGAAAAGTAGCGGCTTATGGTCCGGAAAATATGGTAACTAATAAGTTAGAACGCTGACATGTTTTTATTTTTTGACAGCTCCCCGTGCAGCTTCCAATCGCTACTGCACGAGCTGCTCAGCTGTTTCTGATTCTCTTCCCTCACTCATGCACTCACATCTGTAATTCAATTCAACTTTATTTATATAGCGCCATTTCACAACAACAGTCATCTCATAGCACTTTCAAACCTATTAACAGCATAACTAAGGGAGGGTTTCAGAGGCACATGATACCTCCCTAATTATAGGCTATATCAAAAAGGAAGGTTTTAACCCTATTCATAAAAATAGAGTGATTCTGACTCCCAAATCCAGATTGGCAGCTGGTTCCACAGGAGAGAAGCTTGATAACTGAAGGCTCTGCCTCCCATTGTACTTTTGGAGATTCTAGGTATTACAAGTAATCCTGCATTTTGGGAGTGTAGTGCTCTGTTAGGATTATAGGGTAGTATCAGACCTTTTAAATAAAAAGGGACCTGATTATTTATTGTCCATTATCAGTTTTCCCTATACTGTCATATCCGGCTCTAGGGAGCCGGGCAATCAGAGCCAGGGGCAAGCCAGTGAGTCGTGATATTTTATTCAGGGTAAAGGGGAAGGGATGAGGAGAGCACAGATACTCATGCAGAGGTACACTCACAGGTTGCACAGCGCAGAGGTAAGCAGCTCGTACCGGACGTGGGGGTAGCAAGACGTACATACTCACAGCGGGATACAAACACAGGAATGCTGCAAGAGGAGTAGAAGCTGACACCAGACGAAGGGGCTTCAACTTAGCAATGTGTTTATGTCGCAGCCCCGAGTCATCGAGGCTGCTCCTATTTATCCTCATTGGCAGCGCCCCAGCTGATGAAGACTAATTGGCCCCAGCTGTCCATAATGCTGCCAGCTGGGGGCCAGCTGAGACGCTGCTCAATGGGAAGCAGGGATGAGGGAAAACATGGGCTGAGTGCCGAGACGGCATCTCAACCCATGGTGAGAGAGCCCCTCCCTCAAGGTCGGGCTCCTGAACGACCAGGAACATCCCAGCCCCCCCCCCCCCCACCTAGGGTGGGAGGAAGGGAGGCGGACCGGAGGGGAAGAAGCCAAGGGAAGGACAACACCAATGGGGCAATGTAGGGTAGCGGGAAAGAAAAACCCAAATACAATACTGACAAAACAGAATAATTAACCCAGGTACAGATGGGGAGAAGAACTGTGTCAGCACGCCGGTTACATACTACCCAGAGAGTACCAACCATGCGTGACCCAGAGCAAGGAAAAAAGAACCACCAAAAAGGTACAGGGCAAAAAATGCTGAGTACGGTTAAATAAAGGGGAACCTATACACAGCGCTAATTTAAGTACATACACACAGTCACCAAGAAAAGTGAGGGTGACTGGAACAAATGACAATTATAGAGCATGGTGTTACGGAAAACAAGGCACATGACTCTATAATGAACAAACAGGACATAAGAGAAATACTGAGTGCAGGCAAAGAAAAACCCACACACACGAATATATAAATACCCAGTCACCTAAAGAAATGAAAGTGACTGGAATAAATGGATAACTGCAGAGCATGGTGTTACGGAAAACAAAACATAACTCTACAATACAAAAAACGAGGCTAAAAACATGGCACAAAAAGTAAAATGCTGAGCATGAGCGATGGAAAACAGCACTATAAAAACGAAACCACCAACAGGACAACACATTACACCCGAGTGACCTTAATAACAAAAGAAAAAGTGACACCCGAGGTGAATGGCAGGCAGAGTCCAAAAATGGCCGAGATGGCTCCGGAGATCTCCCCGCCCATTGTCCAGCTGGCGAATCAGGGAAAGAGAAGTGTTCGGACGGCGAACTCTGGACCCAGATCCCAGGAATCCAGTCCACCGGCAGCCGAACCAGGCTGCCCAGAGGGAAACAGACCAGTGGGGGGAACCAGATCACCGAACCGAAAGTTCTGTGGGTCGGGTCGTCGACCCGCATCACTCAACCACCAGGACCGTTGAGACGGGCGAAGGATCAGAGCGGATCCCAGTGGAAGAGGCTCAGGGGAGAGCCGATGACGAGGGCGGCGGGCGTCAGGCCGCAGGAAAACGGCCACCTCCTCACCGGACCTGGACAATACTGGGGCAGCACCCACGTCGGACCCCGATCGGGCCTCAGGCGAACCCACGTTGAATACTGCACCAGAACCGACCTCCAACGTTGAACCCGGACCCTCCAGCACCACGAGGAACAGCAACTCCTTGCCGGTGACCCTGGAAGAAGGCTCAGAAGAGAAAACAGAACCGGGATCAGGATCACCGGCAGCGCCAGAACCCGGCGAGACGAGCTCAGACGCAGCGGACGGCTGCACCCGGCTCGTCTCCCCTGGAGATAGGCTGAAGTGCTCGGGGATAAAAAGAGAGAAAAGAAAGGAGAGCACTCGCCTGATCTCGGGTTCTGACGCCGTCCAGGACTGCGAAGATCCAGGATCCGTCGTCAGGAGGTCGTTGTCAGGCTCCCATCTAGCCGCGTCGGGCCCCGCAGCCAGCACGATGGTCAGCGCAGCTTGAGATTCCTCCAGCTCAGGTAACCCCGCCGACGATCCACTCGGCGTGAAGCCAGAAGAATCTCGTCCCGCCGGACCGAACCGCTCCTCCGTGGAGACCTGGGGACGCTCAGTCGTCGGCGTAGACTCCACGCAGCAGTCAGTCCCCCTCCTCCGTCCGCAATGTAGCTGCGGAACCACAGGCCCTCTCCATATCCCACCACGTTGACCCGGAGCCGGGGACCGCTCGGCGGAGAGAGACACAGAGGATGCGGGATTAGGCATACAGGTTACAGCAGGTGGGGAGAGTTCAGGGAGCTGCGAACCCTGAACTTCTCCTCCAGGGATGTGACAGAGCAAATCATTAAGCAGGTGTGAAAAAACAATGACTTGCCTGCCCCCTGGAGGTTGAGTATCGCCTGCTGTAGTGGAATCTGCTTCTTCCTCTCCCCGCCCGGCGATAACGGAGGACCCCCCGGGAATTCGTCTGAGGGTCGCTCGCGTTGTCTCCAGCAGAGAGCTCACCAGGCCGGGATTCCAGGCACACACAGCGGTCAGGAAGCGCGTCGAGGAGGAGGGGGAAACAGCCGGGGTGAGCCAGCCCGAATGTCCAGGAATGACAGCGGGGGAACGAGGCTCAGGGGACGAGGCTGTAGAATCTCCACACTGACGAGGCGAAGGGATGACAGCTGCGTGGGAGGAACGGTCCTGACGATGACCCAGAACTGGATCCGGACGAGGTTCGTGCAGAGGTGACTCGGCGATGTGATGACGACTACTCCCAGGGGACGAAGCGAGGGGGAAACCCAGGATTCGCCGCTCCAGATCGGAGATGGAGACGAGGAAGGCGTCGAGCACGGGAAAGCTTCGTAGCCCTGAAGTCCTCACCATCAATCTCACTGCCGCCGCCACATGCCTGAAGGTGGTGACAGGAAACACAGTAGAGCTCGCGACAGCCACTCGACCCCGGACATAACTGCTGTCAGCTGCGGCTCCTTGAAGGGAATCCCGAGTGACGTGGCGCAGGTCGGGGAAAGTCCTCTGGTTGGCGCGAACTCCCGGACTGGAATCGCGGCAGGAACGGGACTCCAAAGCGGGGAAAGACGTCGCCCACTTCGACTCCCTGCCGGGATTTCCATCCACCCCGTGGAGCTTCTCTCGCTGTGTACCTGCAGCGTCTATCCTGGCACTGTCCTCCAGATGGTACAGAGAGTGAGGGTGACAGTCCAGGAGTTCCTCAGCACGGCCCGGATGCCAGTGTCTCGCGTTGGAGGCGTCGTGCAGGGTGAAGAACGTCCCGTCGACAGCCTCCGAGATGGACCTCAGCTCGTCGCCCTGGCGCCGGAAGTGACTCCTGGGAAACGGCATGCTAGCAGCGCTGACACCCGGACAGAAAGGTACATTTCCACGGCGACTCACGGCCGCCGGCAACTCTTCTGGCTGCGACATACTGTCATATCCGGCTCTAGGGAGCCGGGCAATCAGAGCCAGGGGCAAGCCAGTGAATCGTGATATTTTATTCAGGGTAAAGGGGAAGGGATGAGGAGAGCACAGATACTCATGCAGAGGTACACTCACAGGTTGCACAGCGCAGAGGTAAGCAGCTCGTACCGGACGTGGGGGTAGCAAGACGTACATACTCACAGCGGGATACAAACACAGGAATGCTGCAAGAGGAGTAGAAGCTGACACCAGACGAAGGGGCTTCAGCTTTGCAATGTGTTTATGTCGCAGCCCCGAGTCATCGAGGCTGCTCCTATTTATCCTCATTGGCAGCGCCCCAGCTGATGAAGACTAATTGGCCCCAGCCGTCCATAATGCTGCCAGCTGGGGGCCAGCTGAGACGCTGCTCAATGGGAAGCAGGGATGAGGGAAAACATGGGCTGAGTGCCGAGACGGCATCTCAACCCATGGTGACATATACAAGCTTGTAGTGTTGATCACTTGGCGCTGCGACCATCCACCTGGCCTGATGTGAGCCTCACATCGCTCCTTTTGCAAGTACCCTTTCCCCTCACTCTGACAGGTATACCCTATGTTGGTTTTGCGTGTGTCCCATGCTTCATAGATTTATACTGCGGATGTTCCCCACTGTTATTGGACTTCTGTTATATTTTGTGTATTCTGGACTTTGTGTTTTTCCTTTAATAAATTTGTAAACTCACAGTTCCTGCACGTGGCGTCCTCAATTAGCCCTTGACTGGGTATTTATGACACAGTTTCCCGTTTTTTTGGTGAGATTGGGCTGGACATGCGAGCATCAGTTGCTGCATACTGTATTTGTTGGCTGAACATCCATGATGCTCCATGCATGCTTCTATTCTTTCATGTTGTTCACAGAAAAATTTGACCCTACCATTCGAATGCTGCAGCAAAAATTGAGACTCAAATGAGGCAACGTTATTCAAATCTATTGCCAAATTGTGGTGATTCTGTGTCAATTGTAGCCTCAGTTTCCTGTTGTTAGCTGACAGGAGTGGCACAGTTCAGGTCTTCTGCTGCTGTTGCCCATCTGCATCAAGGGTTAATGTGTTGAATCTCCAGATATACACTTCTGTATCTGCTGCTCACTGTATATTCGATCTGTTTCAGATCACTCTTTGTAAACACTAGAGATGGTTATGCATGAAAATCCCAGCAGATCATAAGCTTTTAAAATACTTGGGTCACCCTGTCTGGCACCAACAACCACGTTCAAAGCAGCACGGCAGAATTATTGCCTAAAGGGCCGCTTTTCAGTGCTTAACAGTAACTGACCTGCGCTTTTGCCAAAAGTTATTACAAATTTTATGTAAAGCCAAAAAATCTGCAACGCCCACTTTGCAGCTGAGCTTACAGTTTCTAAGATCTACCTTCATCAATTAATTCACAGGTTGAAGCCTGCAAAAACAAAAAAACACAAAAAGAAATAAAGAAAATTATTTATTCAAAGTATGGATGCAAGTATCACTGCTGAAATTTAGTTGTTAAGACTCAGTTTGCTGATTGCTTCCTGAAAGCTTAGTCAGTGGGTGCTTGGATTAATCTAAAATATACACAAAAAAATAAAAATGTTACTGTAGTTGGGGCTTCTGTAAACTCTGCTCAATACAGAGCAAGAAATGCTACTGTCAGGGGAGGAAATTCGAGTCTCACATCCTCTGTAACCTCAAAGTGTTTACCGGATGAAAAAAAAAAAAAACACATGACCAAAGATCAAAGTAGCACTTCCTTTTTGGAAACCATATAGACAGAGTACCGTAGGTGTTTTGGCCAAGGGTGCATCTTAACACTTAATGTGTCTGGCAGCTACAGTTAAGCTCAGTTAATGTTTTACTCCATAACTTGCTCCTTTAGTAATGGACAAGTTTAGATTTAGAAAGAGTAATTTTAATTAACAAACCAAACAGCAGATGAAACTCACTGCCAGTAAGGGTCATTTCTGGATTTAGCATCTTGGTTAGGTGAAGTATGTTATTTCCTTGTGGTTTCAACAGGCGAACATATTTTACAAACATGCATTAATTTTATTTTCATATTTAGTTTTAAAAGGACTATTTGTGGCAGTCTATTGAAGATTTTCCTTCTTCGTATTTTGTAAATGAAAGGCAGATTACCAACATGGAAAATTAAATCTTCATATTTAAACTGACTCATTGCTAACTCATACAATGAAGGACATTTTGTTTTCTTTCAAGGAGGCATGGAGGGTTTCTCTAGATGTTTGGACCTCAACAGGACTGTGACAGTGGTTTTTTCCATCATCTTTAGCTTCTTGACTGCAGGTAAAAATAATTCAAGCTTTCTCTGACAATGGGTATGAGCTATAAAAATCTAGTAATGTCATGTACGGGGCTGGTGTTTCCTGCCCCTGTGGTGATCCGAGCGTTGAGGTTGTCTGCGCCCAGGCCACTCAGTATTCTTTCTCTTTTTCTCCCATTTATTTTCTGCTGGTTATTATTGTTCTCCCAGGGTTTTTATTGTGACAGTGCCGCGGCCGAACTTCTGGCTGTCACAGCCAAGCCAGCACTGTCACAGCTGATCTTGATTTTGGTAGTTACGTTTCCCCCCCTCCTGTTTGGTTCATTGCTTTATGTTATTAGTATTTAAGGGAGCAGCTGAGGCTCACTCCTCGCTGTGACCTGCGTCAACCATGACTGGAGTCCCTATCCCCGGCTCCAGTCTTCTTTCTGTATTTGATCCGTCTTCGCTTCATCACTCGTGAGTTTTGTTTCATTTATTCAGATCCACATTAGTTGCTATCGTAGTAGCAGCTATTCTTCCTGGGGTCCACACACAAAAATTTAAAAACAATAAAATCACACATACATTAATACATTGATACAATAACTCTGTTAACAATTTACAGCAAAAAAATAAATAAATAAATAAAAAAATACAACATTACAGACTAATTAAGTTCTTTACCAAACCATAAAATTAACAATTGCAATAGACATGACCCATAAAAATTAACATCATAATTCTTTCCTTATAAGCAACATTCTTAGTTTCTTTTTGAAACTTTTCCCATTTCTGTTCTGAATTAAAAAGGATGGAAGTTTGTTCCAGTGTGATACAGCCCTATACATCACAGTTTTCTTTAAAGCATTTGTTTTTGGTAGTGGTAAAGTAAATCGTCACATTACACATTGTCTGGTATTATGATTATGTCTATCATTTGTATACATCAACTGTGAATACAAATATAAAGGTCTTCTAAAGACAACAATATTTCTTAGGAACTGAACCAAACTATATGTCAACCTTTCATCCACAGTCAACCATAATAGTCTAGCATGCATTTCCTTAACACTATCTCGTAACAACCATCTGAGCTCTGTTTTGAGTGAGCTGGATTTTATTAAGATCTTGTCTTGCGGCATTAGACCAAATAGCTGAACAATAGTCCTGATAGGAAAGGACCAAAGACTGTAATACTTGTTTTATTGTTCCTTCTGTTAACAGGGTGGCACATCCCCTAATTAAAGAAATACCTCTACTCATTTTAGCAACAGTGTTATTAATATGGGTTGACCATGACAATGCTCCATCAACTGTAACTCCTAGCAATTTAATTTCTTTAACTTGTTTAATAGGTACACTTTCTAAGGAAATACACAGTTCCTCATCTGCTCTAAGGACATACCTAGAACCAAGAAAGAGGATTTTAGTTTTTTCCAAATTCAGTTTTAGTTTGTTCTCAAAAACCCAATGAGAGATCAGCATCAGCTCTTCCTGTAGCATTTTTTGCATTTCTTCAATATTGCTTGCAGGTATGCAAATAGTGGTATCATCTGCATACATAACAAAGGATGAGCTTTTTAGCATACATGGTAAATCATTTGTAAATATTGAATGTAATAACGGCCCCAAACAGCTATCCTGTGGTATACTACACTGTAGAGTTTTAATATCTGATAAGGCACCATTAAACAGAACACATTGTTTTCTATTAGTTAAGTAACTTCTCATCCATTCAATGGCTGATGTTTTAAAACCATAAGCAGCTAATTTAATTAACAAATGCTTATGATCTATAAGATCAAAAGCAGCACTAAAGTCGAGCAATATAGTGCCAATAATTAAGTTTTTTATCAATTTGCTTTAACCAGTCATCAATTAATTGTGCCAGAGCTGTACATGTTGAATGGCCCACTCTGAATGCATGTTGGAATTCAGAGTTGATGTTGTTCTCAGAAAAATAGCACTGAATCCGTTTAAAAACAACACTCTCCATAAGTTTGCTCAGAACAGGCAAAATGCCAATGGGTTGACTCTTTGGTCCTGTAAATGATGCTTTGGTGTTTTTTGGTAATGGAGTTACTCTTGCTATTTTCAATATTTGAGGAAAAACACTTTCATTTAAACATAAATTAAAAATATGGCACAAAGGTTTTGCTACAATCCTGGCTGACATCTGTAATAATTTACTATCCATATTATCATAACCGCAAGGTTTATCACATTTCAGAGAAAGAAGAAGCTTTTCCATTTCTTGCTATGGCTACTAGCTCTCCTTCCCCTTCTCCTCTGGTGTGCTCTCTCTGTCAGATGTTTACCTACACCTCTGCCTCTTAGTGATAACGGTAAATGCAATAAATGTTGTCTTTTTGAGGCACTCGAGGAGAGGTTGTCTGATTTGGAATCCCGGCTCTGCTGCATTGAAACACCGTCTGCGTCAGTTAATCTTGACAGACGTCCATTAGCTGCAGCGGAGCTCCCTAGCATAGGGCGGCCTGCGAGCGGTCCTCCGGTCCTCCTCAGCAGTGAGGAGACTGGGTGGGTGATGGTGAGAAGGAAGCCTAGCCACAAAGCCCCGGTACACCACCAACCTGTTCATGTTTCTAATCGCTTTTCGCTGGTAGTGTCTCCTCATAACCCTGTACTGTCAAACCATTGTCTGTTAACCTTTGATTTTACTATTTTTGACTATTTGGCTCCTAAAGAAAAATATTACTACAGTAGATGCCTCTCAGATGATGTTGTAACAAAATGTATGCAGATTGTTTCCTCTATGCCATGTGTCAACACAACGGAAATAAGCTATAGATAGCTTGCTCCTTCTGTAATTGATAGCATGGTAGATAGTGTTACAGCTTCTCTGCATCAGACTCTAGACTTGGTGGCCCCCTAAAAGAAAAAGTCTAATCAGAGATTTCAAACTCCTTGGTTCAACACAGAAACTCGTAGCTTAAAACAGAAGACTCGTCAATTAGAAAGAAAATGGTGCTCCACTAATTTAGATGAAATCTATTTAGCTTGGAGAAATCATCTTTTAATTTATAAAAAAATCTCTGAGAAAAGCCAGAACGAGTTATTATTCTGCATTAATAGAAGAGAACAAGAATAATCCCAGGTTTCTTTTCAGCACTGTAGCCAGGCTGACAAAGAGTCAGGACTCTGTCAATCCTAGCATTCCCTTAGAGCTTACTAGTCAGGACTTTATGAACTTTTTTAATAATAAAATTTCATCTATCAGAGATAAAATCAATCCGATTCTTTCCACCGTTAACTTAAATACAGTAACTACTACAACTCATTCAATTGATATCTGTTTGGATGAGTTTACTCCAATTGACCTTTTAGAGTTAGACAAAATAATTTCCTCATCCAAGCCTTCAACTTGTCTTTTAGACCCTATTCCTACCAGGTTATTTAAAGAAGTCTTCCCATTTATTGGTAGCTTTATTCTTCAAATAATCAATTCTTCATTAACTTTAGGCCATGTACCGCAGGCTTTTAAAACTGCTGTAATTAAACCCTTACTCAAAAAGCCAAAGCTGGATCCAGGAGTTTTAGCTAACTATAGACCAATCTCTAATCTCCCTTTCACTTCAAAAATCTTTGAAAGAGTTGTTGCTATGCAATTATTTGGCCACTTGCAGGGAAATGGTTTATTTGAAGAGTTTCAATCTGGGTTTAGAATCCATCAAAGTACTGAAACAGCCTTAGTAAAGGTCACTAATGACCTCCTTATTGCATCTGATAATGGACTTGTTTCTGTACTTGTCCTTTTAGACCTCAGTGCAGCTTTTGATACTATCGATCATAATATTCTACTTGATAGATTAGAACACTATGTTGGACTTAATGGAACTTCATTGCAGTGGATTAGATCTTATTAATCTGATAGGTTCCAGTTTGTTCATGTCAATAAAGAGTTTTCTTTCAACTCAAAGCTCAGTCATGGAGTTCCACAGGGATCTGTGCTAGGCCCTACTCTTTTTAGTTTATATATACTTCCATTAGGCAACATTATTAGAAAGCACTGTATACATTTTCATTGTTATGCAGATGACACACAATTATACCTGTCAGTGAAGCCAGATGATATTAATCAATTAGTTAGATTCCAAGTTAGAAGTCTGTCTTAAGGAAATCAAAGCTTGGATGACTTGTAATTTCCTGCTATTAAATTCAGATAAAACTGAAGTCATTCTTGTTGGTTCAAAAAACCTTAGAAATAACTTTCCAAATCAAACTTTTAGTTTGGATGTGGTTACTTTTTCTCTTAATAGCTCTGTGAGGAACCTTGGAGTTATTTTTGATCAAGATCTGTCTTTCAGTTCACATATTAAATTTGTTTCTAAGATTGCCTTCTATCATTTGCATAATACGATAAGATAAGATAAGATAAGATAAGCCTTTATTAGTCCCACAATGGGGAAATTCCAGGATTGCAACAGCACAGGGATAGCAACACTCAGAGCAACAATCAGAAGGCAAGAAGAAAAACAAGCAAGCAAGAGCAGCTAATAAACATATGTACGTATTACTATAAAATATATATATATACACACACACACAGACACACAGTGCAGAGCATTGTAGCTGGATGGAATAAATATATGAATATATGAACACACAGTGCAGAGCATTGTAGCTAGATGGAATAAATATGTAAATATATAAACACCCACAGTACGGAGCATTGCAGCTAGGTGGAATAAATATGCAAGTATATAAACACACACAGTGCGGAGCAATGTAGCTAGATGGAATAATATGTAGATATATAAATATATAAACACACCCAGTGCTGAGCATTGTAGCTAGATGGAATAAATATGCAAATATATAAACACACACAGTGCAGAGCATTGTTGCTAGATGGAATGAAACAGCATAACCGTCTACTTAGTTATCCTACATGGTATGATTATGTGCCCATACATATTCTCACCCTCCATAGCGACCGGTATGTTCCTAGTTGTATGCCGGAGGGGACCATTGTGTAAGTCTATTGCATCTTTTGCATTCAAAAAACTATTAGTTTGTTACGTCTTTTTGCTATCTCTGCGAGCAGCCCTGCTTAGGTTGTACAGTCTGACAGCCGTTGGTAGGAAGGACCTACGAAACCTCTCGGTTGTGCACCTGGGATGATGTAGTCTGCTGCTAAATGAGCTCCTCAGTGCATTCAGTATGTCCTGCATAGGGTGGAACTCGGACTCCAGCAGAGATGACAGTTTAGCCACCGTCCTTCTCTCTCCTATCTCCTCCATCGGATCAAGGCGCTGCCCCAGGACAGAGCTAGCTTTCTTAATCAGTTTGTTCAGTCTCTTCCTATCGGCTGCAGTAATGCCACTGCCCCAGCAGACCACTCTAAAAGTGATGGCTGATGCCACCACCGTGTCATAGAATGACTTCAGCAGCGCCCCTTGTACACCATAGTAATATTGCTAAGATTAGGAGCATCTTGTCTCAGAGTGATGCTGAGAAACTGATCCACGCTTTTGTTTGCTCTAGATTAGATTATTGTAACTCTTTATTAACAGGTTGTCCTAAAACATCTTTAAAAAGTCTTCAGTTGATCCAAAATGCTGCAGCAAGAGTTTTAACAGGTGCTAAAAAGAGAGATCATATCTCTCCAGTTCTGGCCTCCCTTCATTGGCTTCCCATAGAGTTTAGAATTAAGTTTAAAATCCTTCTTCTTACTTACAAAGCTCTAAACAATCAGGCCCCTTTTTATTTAAAAGATCTGATACTACCCTGGGCAGTGCGATGGCGGAGTGGTTAGCACTGCAGCAGCACAGCAACTCACCCTTGGCCGGGGGATCCTGGGTTCGATCCCAGCCCCCAACCAACAGTGATCTGTGTGGAGTTTGCATGTTCTCCCTGTGTCTGCGTGGGTTTACTTCGGTATTTCTCCGGTTTCCTCCCACATGCCAAAAACATGCAAGTTAGGTTAATTGGCATCAAAACTGGGGATTCTAAATTGTCGTTAAGTATGACTGTAAGAGTGAATGGTTGTCTGTCTCTCTGTGTTGGCCCTGCGATGGCCTGAAGATCTGTCCAGGGTGTACCCTGCCTCTCGCCCAAAGATGCTGGGATAGGCTCCAGCCCCCCCCCCCCCCCGCGACCCAAAAAGGATTAAGCGGAAGAAGATGGATGGATGGATGATACTACCCTATTGTCCTAACAGAGCACTACGCTCCCAAAATGCTGGATTACTTGTAATACCTAGTAATCTCCAAAAGTATGATGGGAGGCAGAGCCTTTAGTTATCAAGCTCCTCTCCTGTGGAACCAGCTGCCAATCTGGATTTGGTGGTCAGGCTCGATCTCTGTTTTTAAGAATAGTGTTAAAACCTTCCTTTCTGATATAGCCTACAATTAGGGAGGGATCATGTGTCTCTGAACCCTCCCTTAGTTATGCTGCTAATAGGTTTAGTCAGCCGGGGGACCTCCAATAATGCACTGAGCTTCACTCCTTTCTTCACTCTCAATGAAATATTTTTATTTTTTTTTTGCTGATCATTAACATCTGTTTGTTCTCTCCCGTAGATTGAGTCCCCACCGTGCTGCTTGCTCTCTACATGTCTGTTCTTTTCATCTTCTCTATCCCCTCACCCCCCAGCCAGTCACAGCAGATGACTGCCCCTCTCTGAGCCTGGCTCTGCTGGAGGTTTCTTCCTGTTAAAAGGGAGTTTTTCCTCTCCACCGTCGCCAAGCGCTTGCTCACAGGGGATCGCCTGATTGCTGGGGTTTTTCTGCAACTGTGGGGGTTTCCCCTACAGTTGAAAGTGCTATGAGATGACTGTTGTTCAATTCAATTCAATTCAACTTTATTTATATAGCGCCATTTCACAACAACAGTCATCTCATAGCACTATCAACTGTAGGGGGGAACCCCCACAGTTGCAGAAAGTTGTTGTGAAATAGCACTATATAAATAAAGTTGAATTGAATTGAATTAATGAATCCACAATCCAATTCAATAAAGGATGGAGTTTTCCTTATTTTATCTTTACCCATTAACTCATTAATTCATCCATCCATCTTCTACCGCTTTTCCGGAGGTCCGGGTCGGGGAGGCAGCAGTTCAAGCAGAGAAGCCCAGACTTCCCTCTCCCCAGCCACCTGCTCCAGCTCTTCAGAGAGGATATCAAGGCGTTTCCAGACCAGCTGGGAGACATAGTCTCTCCACCGAGTCCTGGGTCTGCCCCGGGGTCTCCTCCCAGTGGGACGTGCCCGAAACACCTCAAGTGGGAGGCGTCCAGGAGGCATCCTAATCAGATGCCCATACCACCTCAACTGACTCCTTTCAATGTGGAGGAGCAGCGTTTCTACTCTGAGCCTCTCCCGGATGACTGAGCTCCTCACCCTATCTCTGAGGGTGAGTCCAGCAATCCTACGGAGAAAGCTCATTTCAGCCGCTTGTATCTGCAATCTTGTTCTTTCGGTCATTACCCAAAGCTCGTGACCATAGGTGAGAGTAGGAACGTAGATTGACTGGTAAATCGACAGCTTTGCCTTAGAACTAAGCTCCCTCTTCACCACAACAGACCGGTACAACGTCCGCATCACTGCAGATGCTGCTCCAATCCGTCTGTCAATCTCTCGCTCCATTTTCCCCTCATTCGTGAATAAGACCCCAAGATATTTAAACTCCTCCACTTGGGGCAGGATGGAGTAAAGGATGGAGTTTTCCTTATTTTATCTTTACCCATTCACTCATTAATTATTTTCCATAATTTTTTATTCTCACCCATGTTTATATTTATTTATTTATTTATTTATTTAGCGAATGCAAAGTCCTTAAGCCAAGCAGTTGCCTCCTGGTTTGCTGTATGGAGGGTGTGTAATCCTCCTTCCAGTCTTTGGAGCGGGCAAACCTCTATGATGTGTTCCATTGTTTGCTCCTCTCCACATGCGCACAGTGGGCTAGGGCTACTGCCCCATCTGTGAAGGCTGGCCAAGCAGGGGCCATGTCCAGTCCTGAAGCGATTGAGTGTAGACCACTGTCTCCTTGGGAGGTTGGTGCCAGGGACCTGTTGGTTGGGGTTTATCACCAGCTGTTTGTTTGGGACCTCCTTGGTCTCCCATTCCACTTGCCAAGCTGTCTGGATGGTAAAGTCAGCTGGGGGAGGGTTTTTCCAAATCGGCCGTCTGGATGAAAGTCGGGCAGTGGGTGGGGTGTAGATATCTGCATGGATTGGCAAGTGAGGAAAATCTTTAACTTTTTGGAGCATCCTTTGAGTTAATGCTGCTCGCCGGATGTGTGGAGGGGCTATGTTTGACAATACAGAGAGCCAGGGGAGTGGTGTTGAGCAGATTGTTCCAGTTATAGTTCTCATGGTTGAGTTGAGCCGGGTGTCTACATGGTGTGTGTAAGATGACCTGGACCAGACAGGGGCACAATATTCTGCTACAGAGTATGAAAGGGCCAGTGCTGAGGTGCGCAGGGTGGAGACTGCCGCCCCCCATTTTGCACCAGCGAGCTTGCAGAGCAGGTTGTTTCGTACCTTCACCTTAGCAGCCGTCCCCTTTAGATGTTCCTTGAAGGATAAGGTCCTATCAAGGGTCACTCCAAGATAAGTTGGATTTGGGGCATGCTTAAGCTTGAGTCCGCTCAGGTGGATGTTTAGTTCTCTGGCAGCTTTTGCATTGTGGAGATGGAATACACTGGAGACGGTTTTTGCTGGGCTTGGTTTTAGGCGCCAGATTTTGCAGAACTGGTCCACTTTGGCAAGATCTTCCGTGAGCACCCGTTCCAGTGGTTCAAAGTCTGGTGCTTGGAATGCCAAACAGATGTCATCTGCATAGATGAATTTGCGGGATTTTGTAGTAGGCAGGTCGTTTATGTAGAGGTTGAACAGAGTTGGAGCTAGAACTGAGCCTTGTGGGAGTCCGTTTTTCTGCATTCTCCATGCACTTGTGTTCTGACTGAGGTGGACTCTGAACCTTCGGTTGGTCAGCAGGGTTTTTATAATTGCTGTTGCCCAAGCAGGGATCGCCTTTATAAGTTTCAGGAGGAGGCCTTTGTGCCAGACCGTATCATAGGCAGCTGTAAGATCGAGAAACACAGCCCCTGTCTTCAGTCTGCTCTCGAAGCCATTTTCGATGAAGGTGGTTAGGGCCAGTACTTGTTCTCCTGTACTGCGGTCCTTGCGGAAACCTGCTTGATCCACACTTAGAATATCCTCTATTTCTGGGGAAATGCGTTGCAGTATTAGGTGCTCCATGATTTTGTAAGGAACGCTGAGTAGGGAGATTGGGCGGTAGCTTGCTGGTAGTTTGTGGTCTTTGCCAGGTTTTGGGATGGCAATGACCTTTGCTGTCCGCCATTTCTTTGGGATCGAGTTTGTTTGTGTGATCCTTGTGTAGAATTGTGTCAACCAGGTTAGGGCTCGGGGGCCAGGATTTTTCATGAATTCTGGGAAGATGTTATCGTATCCTGCTGCCTTTCCACATTTCAGGCTTTGTAGGACTTTCTCCAGTTCAGCAGCCTTGAAGGGTTCAGGGTTCGTTTCCTCTACAGGCATTTTTTGGTGTTTTTTTAGCTCAGTTGTAACTGCTCTTCTGGTTTCTTTGTCTTGGGGTGCTTTGGCGATAGTCAGTAGGTGGGATGCAACTTGGTTGGGTGTGACGGATGCTCGGCTTTGGCTAGGGGGCTTCTGTGCAGCTCCTAGGCGACGGATGAGGCTCCAACATTTCCTGCTAGAGTGGGTAAAGCTCCGGTCAGCAACTGTCTCCTCCCATTTCTTTCGCCGGGCTGTATTTAGCGATTCAATGAGATGGTCTGCTATCTCTGGGTCCCCTGATGTTTGATAGGATTGTAGGAGGGCAGCACTTTCTCCGTCCAAACATGGGACATAGAGGGGTCAGTAGCCTCGTGGGATTGCAGTATGGGCAGCCTTGAAGATTGCGCTGCAAAAGCGGTTGTATGCTTCATCTACAGTGATGGTGTGGAGTGGGATGGTAACAACGCTCCGGTCCAGAGTTTCACTGAATTTCTTCCAGTTGGCTTTGCGGAAGTTCCAGCGCATCTTCCTTGGGCTGTTTATGACTGGAAGTTGTAGGCCAATGTGTACAAGCAGGGGCCGGTGTTGGCTGTGTGGAAAATCATCAAGAATGAGGATCTGTGCAGGATATGGCTCCCCATTCAAAGAGCTGACCCAACACAGGTCAGGAGAATAGTCCTTCTTCCACCTAGCAGAGTGGAAGGTTCCTCTTTGTTTGGAGTCGTATATCAAAGCGAGGTCATTTCTGGATGCCCAGTCTGAAAGTGCCTCCCCATCACTGTCCACTGCTGGGTACCCCCAGTCAGGGTGATGGCTGTTAAAGTCCCCCACATAGATGGCAGGGTGGGGTAGGGTGGGTAAGACCTGCAGATCCCAGTTGGCATTAGGGGGCTTGTACACATTGACAATATGGAAGCCACCAATGATTATGGTGTCTGAGAAATGTGTTGTTATCAGGTGATTTGCATCAACTATGTCAGAACGCACATAGGTGGCACGTCCATGTTTAGCATGTAGAACATAGCACAGGAGGTCAAAGCCTTTGATGGTGAAGCGGCCAGCTTCCTCTGTGCCAATATGAGTCTCTTGGAGGCAGATTACATCAATCGAATGTTGGAAGGCGAGGACTTCAATAAGGCTTCGCTTGGCTGCAGATAGGCCTTCAACGTTTAGTTGTAATATGCGAAGGGCAGATCCTAACACAAAGTGCTTTATATTAAACATAGTTTGGTAGTATTGATTTTCTTTTGTTTATTCATTTTTGTAACTTTATAAACTTTATATTTAACGGTAGGCTTGCCAATCAGCCAAACTTCCAGATGAGATGGCAGCTTTTTTAAGTTGATCTCCCTTCATCATACTGCTGCGTAACTCCATATCAATCCAAGAAGCTTTTTTATGTCTGTTAGTTTTCTAACTGGGGCGTGTTTATCACAAATAAGGAGGAACAATTTCATGAATAATTGTAAAGCATCTTCAGTGTTAGTTAATTTCTCCACATTATCCCATTTCACCCTATTTATGTCTTCCATAAATTCTTTATTGCAAAAGTTTTTATAAGTTCTTTTGTATATCACTTTTGGTCCAATTTTAGGAACTTTTATTTTCCTCACAAATGCAATGATATTATGGTCACTAAAGCCAGAATGTAGAGAGATACCCCTTGAACATAAATCCACACAGTTGGTCAAAACAAGATCTATACAGGTTGAGGATGACGTTCCTGAGCTACACATATTAATCCTTGTTGGTGCATGCATTATCTGAAATAAATTACATACAACAGCCATATCACCCAACATTTTCTTCATTACACAAGTATCAGAGAACCAATCGATATTAAAATCGCCAACAAAAAAAAACTCCTCTGTCCATATCGGTCACTGTCTGTAACATTACACATATTGTTTCAAGGTACTCCATTTTAGAATTTGGAGGCCTATAACAACACCCAACTAGCACTGGCTTCAGATGAGGTAAATGGACTTGTAGCCACAGCGCCTGTACACCTGGGACATTTAAATCTTGTCCTATTTTTACTGGTATGTGTTCTTGAATGTAGAATGCCACACCTCCTCCATATTTATGTCTATCCTGTGTATACATGTTATACCCATAAATTCCACTTCTTCATCTTCTACAGTAGCATCTAGATGTGTCTCAGAAATACCCATAATATGTAACAAATTTTCCGTCAACACAGTATTCAATTCATCTACCTTGTTTCTTAAACTACAAATATTAAGATGAGCAATTCTTAGTCCTTTCTTTGGTAATTTTAAGGGCATTTAATAATTTAGGACAGAGGTCTTTAATACAATTTGTTGCACCAAAACCATTCGACATTCAATCTAGGAGAACTCATCTAGGTTTCTTCTTGGTTTTATGATGAGTCGGTCATAACTGATTATGGCAAAATTACCCTTTGCTCTGGCTTCCTTCATGGCAGGTAAAAGTTCAGCTCGTTTTTTCCTCAACCGTTCAAAAAATTCTTCATTTATGTACACAGATGTACTTTTCAAATGTGCCTTTGCCTTTTCTAAGATGAGTTCTTTGTCCTTATATTTCAAGAGCTTCACAACTATGGTTCGTGGTCTTTTTGCATCGCCTCTAAACTTTCCCCTTATGTGAGCCCGTTCAATTTGAACACAGTCTCCTTCCATTTTCAGCTTTGTAGTAAACAGTTCACGTACCTTTCTCTGTCTCAGCCCATGATTCCTCTGCGTAATCCAGTGTAATGCCATCAATTAATAAATTGTTCCTTCTGCTTTGATTCTCCAGATGATCTAATTGCTCCAAGATGGCATTAGATTCACTGGAAGTTGAGTGAAGTTGTTTTACTTGATTATTCAGATCTTTCAGCTCACTTTTATTCACAGCCAGTGTAGTTTTGATATCATCTATATCCTACTGTGAATATTTTAAACTGTTACACAAATCTTGAAACTCCTTCACAATCTCATAGATCCTTTTACTGGTTGAGTCCATAATCATTTGTGTGAAACATCTAAATGATGTCTCCTGCCTTTTAAAAAGGTCCTCATCAAATGTCTTTTGTTGATCCAACAGCTCTTTAACTATGTCCAACGTTACAAACTCTGGTTCTGCCTCAGTTATATTCCTTTGATATTTACGGGTAACCATCTTCACTTTGTTGTATTGTCCCTTTAATTTGTAGTTAAAGAATTTGTGGATGGCTCAGCAATGCACCTCAGTTAGCTGAGATGGTGCTTCTTAATTATGGTATCATCACTGGCGCCTAGCCTGGCGGCTGCCAGGCCTAGCGGCTGCCCCGGCCTTGAATGCGCTCTGCAGAGCATGCCCAAATGCCAAGTCACGTTTCGTTACCTTGTATTCATACATGTGTAATGACAATAAAGTTGAATCTCATCTCATCTCATCAACCAGGAAATGCCCAGCCTGTGTGGCCTGCTAGCACATTGCTTGATGTTAGTCAACAGTGAAGATGCAGACTAAAGCAGTTGCAATTAGCCAGCAGTTTAGTCCCAGGCTAAAGTAGTTGATGTTAACCAGCAATAGAGGCCAAGGCTGGAGCTGTTTATGTGAACCAACAGTGAAGATCTAGGCTGAGGCAGATGGGAGTTAGCCAGCAGTTTAGTCTCAGACTGAAGCTGTTGATGTTGGCCAGCAGTGGAGGCCAAAGCCCCACCAAAGGTTTGGGTCTCCTGCTTCACTCAAAACTGCTCTCCCTCCTCACTTCTGATTTTATCTTTTTTAAAAAAAAAAAAAAAAAAAAAAGCTCTCTCAGAATGAGTCTTCAGCAAGGGTCCTCTCCCTGGTTTGTTGTAGGAAGTCACTCCTGTCTTTCTGTGCGTTCGCGCTGACAGAGGAGCTTAGCTTTGGTGATTGTACGCAAGTTTGCTACTTTCTGCCATTCGTGGCAGAAAGTAGCAAAGTAGTAATACGAGTGTCACTCGTGAGTGTTATTCGATAGTGTCAGGTTCCGCCCTTGCTACACTCCTGTATTGATGTTAGTATTGTTAGAAAAATACCCGATTCTTTGATTGAAAGATCCAAGAACAAACCGGAGATTTCTTCAATTTAAAGGATGGTACATTTATTTAGAAGTCACATGTAAAGTAAGCAGCGCTGGACCAGTTTGACGCTGTCCCCTCGAGAACGTCGTCAGACTGATCCTGACTTCCGGTTGTGTGTTACAGTTCTCTTCTCAGGTGGGGGCGGCCTAGTACAATGGGATGGGCTTATACGCAACTATCTTATTGGCTAATCTACCTATGGCGGGAACAGGCCATCCACTGAACATGCCACTTCATTCTAGAATGTACTATCAACAGTGTGCGTGGGTGTTGAGTTTGGCTTTGTATCTAATGTGAAAGACCTGACCTAAGAGAGACAAAAGGAGAGGGCTCTATACTTTGGTCTCATTCTTCTTATCTCAGTTTATCATAACATAATCGTTCATAAGCATGCAAACAGAATTTGTATGGAATATGTGTGGAGCAAAATGGGAGATCACCTACAGAATTATTATTCTGGCATTAACTATACATTAACCCTTTCAGTATTCTTTATTTTGTGTTCTAGTTCAGTGTATGTGTTTTGCCCCACGTGGCTCTTTATTCTGTCCTGCCTGTTAATAAACTAGCAAACTCTCTGTTGGCATCTGGCGCCTCATTCATGCCCTGAAAGGGGCAAACATGACAGTCCAGTTTCATGACCTGTGGCTTCAACCTTTGATTATCTTTTTCAGATTATTTGGTTTATCTGTCAGTTTTCAGCCACAGCCCTCCTCTCACCTTCTTCTTCTTCTGATGTTTATAGCAGTTGGCCCTCCTCTCACCTCTCTCTGTCAGGCACTTAGCGTATTGCCATCACCTGGGTTTACACACACACACACACACACACACACACACACACACACACACACACACACACACACACACACACACACACACAGAGTCATTCACTCACTCTGAGGCTGACTCACCTATGGTTTCTTTGGACTGCTAAAGTGTTGTTTCTTCCAGAGCTGTGCCGCCCCGACATTTATGTAAGCCTTCCTTTTTATTATTTTCAGCCCTATTTTCTCCATTGCCAGTTCCGCTCTGGGAGCACGTGGGGGCTTGCCATTAGAGTTTGTAGCCGGTCATCTTCCCATATTATTCATCCTTGGACAATTTCACGGACACTGTATGTTATTTTTTCATTTGTCAGTAAAATGTGTAACTTCACCTTCACCTTGGGCTCGCTTCTATTCATATATTCGCTGCAAGATTACACAGCCGACATGACAAGTAAACCATATGACAAAGATAAAATTTAGTCATTCCGTTTGGTTTTTTTCCCCCCTCCTGTTAACTAAAATGTTCAACGAATAATTTAAAATGAACTGCAAGTTTTTATTCTATTTGTCAGTTTCTGGAAGCTGGGCCATCAACAGATGTGGTAGTTTTGTTGGTGGAGCTTAACTTCAGCAGAATTTAAGGAAGCTCAGGATGTTCTTACTTAAAACAAATCAGGGTTATGTGTTTTCTGCTTGTTCAGTCTTCACTTGAAGCTACAAGTTGCTTGCCATCTTTTTATAATGCCTCTCCCATGCAATGTATTTCGGATTAAAGTCACTGAACAAAGTTAAATGACAATGGATGGCAAAAAAACAAAAAACTGACTCAGGCCAACTTGTTTTCACTGTTTTATGTCCATAGAGTATGAACATTAGAAACTGTAGACAAAATAATTATTCGACTAATCACATGCCAATAACATGTTGCCCCTGGAGCGCAGACAGCTTTAAGAATCTGAATCAATTTTCAACATTTCACTACAGGTACTTTAATAGTAAGCAAGATACGCTCCACTGAAATGGCATGCAGCGAACCTATCCTGCTGCAGTGTGAGGCGTGTGATGATTTTCTCTGCCATTCAACTATTCAGAAGTACATGCTAATTAAACCTCATCCTACTAGTTCTCGTTGACAGTCTATGACATCTCCATAAAACCTTTTCAACACATCAAAAGGCTGCGGAGCCTTCATCTAAATAAGTTCCCAGTATTGTGTTACAATGGACAGAAACTAAAGATCAGTTCATTTTTAGTTTTTGCTCCTTTACTTGCCAACTATCCTTATGCATTTTTGCAGAAAACTAAAAATGCTGAACATGTTTGTATATTGCTCTGTGGTCAGGGCCCCTCCGTGATCGGAGCCATTTCTGGCTATAGGACAGGGTATATACAGTGGTGTAAAAAAAGTGTTTGCCCCCTTCCTGATTTCTCATTTTTTGTGTGTTTGTCACACTTAAATGTTTAAGATCAAACAAATTTAAATATTAGTTAAAGATAACACAAGTAAACACAAAATGCAGCTTTGAAATAAAGGTGTTTATTAAGGGTAAAAATAAAATCCAAACCTACATGGCCCTGTGTGGAAAAAGTGATTGCCCCCCCTCCTTTTAAAACATAAATTAACTATGGCTTATCACATCTATGGAAAGCTGAGTTCAATTTCTCTAGCCACACCCAGGCCTGATTACTGCCACACCTGTTCTCAATCAAGAAATCACTTAAATAGGACCTGCCTGACAAAGTGAAGTAGACCAAAAGGTCCTCAAAAGCAAAATATCATCCTGCGATCCAAAGAAATTCAGAGACAAATGAGAAAGTAATTGAGATCTGGAAAAGGTTATAAAGCCATTTCTAAAGCTTTGGGACTCCAGCGAACCACAGTGAGCGCTATTATCCACAAATGGCGAAAACATAGAACAGTGGTGAACCTTCCCAGGAGTGGCCGGCCAACCAAAATTATCCCAAGAGCGCAGTGGCAACTCATCCTAGAGGTCACAAAAGACTCCACAACAATATCCAAAGAACTGCAGGCCTCACTTGTCTCAGTTCAGGTCAGTGTTCATGACTCCATCATAAGAAAGAGACCGGCAAAAAGGGCCTGCATGGCAGAGTTCCAAGATGAAAACCACTGCTGAGCGAGACAATGAGCTGGATGACACAATTACTTTGTTCTTCCTCCACATTCTACAGCAAAAGAATCTCTTGGGCCTCTGTGCATCCCTCTTTTATACCTTTATTCCCATGCATAGCGACCCGCACTTCCAACCATAACCATTGTCTGAACAAAGAATTATATGGCAAATTATCATAACACCAGCTCTGCTCCAACACCCTTCTTCTCTCCAGCATTTACTTCTCTCCCCGGCGGGGCGCACAGCCTTTACTGTCCCCTCTGATACCCCTCGGTGACACCTCCTCCTTCGGTCCATTGTCCCCTGGGTGGAGAAGTCCAACACCATGTCCCCACACTGTCTTTATTTGGAGCCAAATGAAGGAAATAAACAAACTAATGCCACATTTCCACTATATAGTTCTGCGCTACTCTTTTCTTTTCTTTACTACTTGTTTCTCCCGCGGCTGCGCCTCCATCACAACCGAGGAAAGACGAGTATTGCTGGGGTGGGCGGGATCGAGGTGGCGCTACACTGCTGACGTATAAAGGACGAGACTGACTCCTCAACAACACAGAAAAAAATAGCGGATTACGAGCAGAGGATTTCCACGGTTTTTAACACAATGAATGTCTTTAACGAGACAAGAGAATTTTACAGGAGAAGACGACGTGGATTGAGACAACACACGTTGGAGCAGGAGAGGAGAATAGCGGTTGCCCAGGAGGAATCTGAAGCAGCTGCATATGAAGCAGAGATCATTTCATTTGTTCAGTGTTCATGTGCATACATATGTCAAACGTGTTTTTTAAATAAAATGTTGTGCACTTTTAAACTACGTCGCCTCTGTTGTTCAAAACGGTTAAATGTTAACAGACGGTTAATTAAATGCTGAAACACCGGGGTAATTTAAAATTATGCAGAAACTTAATCCTAAACCCCTTTAACTTACCAAATAATTTATATTATAAAAAAGCCAATCCAAATCTAGACCCATTTTGTATATTGTGTAATAATGATACACTGATGATAAACTGACTTCCCAAAAAAAGCAGCAGCTATACAATGCACTTTTGATTTGATGGAATTGCCAATTGACCTTGGAATTGTATGTGGAAACTTGTTATACTTCCAGTTAACTTTAACTTACCAAATAATTGATATTATAAAAAAGCCAATCCAAATCTAGGCCCATTGTGTATCATTTTTCCCATCTATTGTTATTTATAAGGGTTATCTGTTCAGTGGTGGCTAATTACACACTAAAACAATGTAGAAATGACTCCAAAAAAAAAAAAATGCTGCAGCTAGACAACTCACTTTTGGTTTGATGGAATTGCCAATGAACCTAGAAATTTTATGATGAAACTTTTTTTAATCCTACTAAATACACTGACATTGTCACACTGCCCAACACCACATTATAATTTTCTTTTTCAAACCAAAGATCACTATGGATCTATTGAATCACAATAGCATAGGTCTATCATATACATGTCAACGTTTACAACATCGAAAATGTTATATTTGGGTTTACATGTATGGGTATTTTCGCTTTATATTATACTAGACTGCTTATAATTTATTGGAATTCTCAGAATTTGGAATGCCGATATAACATTCAATTCACATGTACTTACCTTTTACCCAATTCGACTTTTACCTTTATCAGTGTCTACTGCTGAATGTAAATTACACCTGTGCAACTGCTTACAATTTTACTTAAAAACTGTACCCAATGTAGAGCAATGGATACAGCAGTGGTAATATTTATTAAATTTAACAATAACAATTACATTACCATTAAAAATCTTGACACCTTTATGGCTGAACAGCAGGATTAGGGTCATATGAGGCAATGGAATGTGTATGTAATTATTCGCCTTTATCATCCAGTGTTATAATATACTGTACAAACCACACTTTTATCCAAAAGACTAACATTTTATTACATTACAAATATTCCCAAAACATGTTAACAAATGGGGAGCTTTCAGTACTTCGACCAGACTGCCAAAATGGTTTCGGAAGGCTCCGTGGAAGGAAGCCGTCTCTGTCAGCTCATCCCTTCTTAATGCGGCTAACTGCAGGTGTCTTTCGCGCTGTTCGAGCATCCTTTCACGGATCCGCATCTCCTCAGCATGATTCTGGGCCATCAGTGATGCAAGGTCTGCAATGTTGCTGGACCTCTTCAGCTTGCCTATATGAAAGACAGAAGTCATTGTATTTAGATAACACCGGATCAAAACATGTCAGAAAAAATATTATGGAATTAAACTGTTGAAAGCCTGTGGTAGGATGCTTCGTTGCTGTATTTAAGCTCAACTGTCATGTCGTTGCCCCGCAGTAGAGTGGACTATAAGCAACTTCTGTGGTGATGTGGTTAGGCCCCCCTTCATTTCAAAAAGGATTAATTGTAAAAAGTATTTTGATTTAATGGGTTATTTTTAAAAGAATTTCTTTGTGCTGTGGCCTCATAAATCAGAATGGGTTAATAGTGTTAGCTGACTTGAAGAATTTCAATCAAGCATTTTGATTTGAAGTCGGTACATGTGCTCCTTTTTTTTTTGTGAAAATACAACAGTATTTCACCACCAACACACCTATAACACTGGGCCACTGTGGCTATGAACACCCCTGAATCTAGTATTTTTATAAACGTAGAAAGACATTTTAAATTCCTTGTTATGCGTCTATAGAAAACAATCACATATAAAAACAACCGGGTGGTAATTTTCAGTTTGTTGTGCCTTACCAGCACTTGACCGGGAGATGCCGGACAGTGATGGAGCTGGCAGTCCAGTGAGGCGGACCCAAGGGATTTGAAAACTGTGTATAGAAGGAAAAAAAACACACAATAAAGCTCACAAACAAAGTGCAACATGTACCGCAAACACAAAACTTTTTAACCAGAATACAATAAGCTTACGTCAGCGTTTTGTTCATGTGAATACTGAAATAAAAGCGCGATTCAGCAGCTTGATGCCAGGTAGCAGCAAGGTACAGAGGTAGCTAGCTATTAGCGGGCTAGCCATCACCACAATTGCCCACAATCAAACAACTTTCTTTATTGCTAAAATAAAGTGCTGTTTTGACCGAAAGGCAAGAAGACGGACAATAACAAAACAACACTCACCGTCACCGTTTTCCAACTGCGTGGCCGTGTCGAGTCCAAATTCTCTGCCAAAATAGCAGGCCGGACACTTCCTGGTATATTTTTTCATTGCAAGTTGCCCCACCAACTCGCTCTGGATGTAGTCATCGGCTACGAGGGACAGAAAAGTTCGCACCTCCTCGTTTGTTCATGGAATAAACTTGCGCGTGGACATCGTTATATGAGAACACAATTGTGAATCCAGTCACCGCAGTTACTCGCTGAAATTACAAATGGCGGACGTGTAGCTTCAACAGAAAACAAAACGGACGCGTTTGGTGACGTTACGCCCTGACCAATCAGCGTTTAGCAGTCGATTGACGTCAATTCACACCTCGCTTTTCGCTCGCCTGTACCCTGCCTCTGAACAGGCACGAAAATCGTAACGGTTAAACCGTGAGGACTTGGGTGGAAATGGCGAAAAACCGAAACAAGTAAAAAAAAGTAAAGCCAAGGTGATACTGGTGGAAATGGGGCTTAAGGTGCAATGAAAGGGAAGCTGTGGCTTATGTGGTTATTGATGTTTTTGTTTATATGGTAATGGTTTATGGACACATGGCGGCGCACACAGTTGCAGCAGCTCAGTGGTTCACCAGTCGGGCGGTATTTGGATGTGTTTTTTGTTTTACGTGTTTGTTTTGTGCACTTTCTGCTGAGCGAATATCACCTATAGCCGGCATGACATTCTGAAGATCAGAATATGCTACGAGGGGAAAGTAACAAGTGAGTTTCTCCGCTCACATAAGATCCTGGTGGAAGTAGCGAGGAGCCCCGGCTCTTCGTGGATTATCATCCCAGCGGGGAGGAGGCACAGGCGGTGGAGGGAGAGGAAGCAGAAGCGGGGCTGTAGGGCCGGCGCGCTAGTAAGGCTACGGAGGCAGCCATTCAAACCACTGCTTCCCAGCCTTTTCCTCTCAAGCGCCAGATCTCTTGTGAACAAGATAGAGGAATTAAGGCTACAGATTAAGGTAAACAACTGTGCCAGGGATGCATGCATTCTTCTTATCACCGAGACCTGGCTTCAACCATTTATCCCGGACTCGGCTATCGAGCTAGCGGGGTACACTACACAGCGCTATGACCGAACAGCGGATTCCGGTAAGGGCAGAGGATGGGGGCTCTCTGTGTACGTACAGTAAATAACAGCTGGTGTACTAACTCAGTGATCATGGAAAGTCACTGCTCACCGGACATAGAGTATCTGACTATTAAGTGCAGACCCATTTACCTCCCTAGGGAGTTTACTGTAGTATTGGTAACGGCTGTTTACATTCCACCGGATGCTAATGCTAACTCAGCTATCGGATTGCTATATGCTAGCATTAGCTATACACAGAGTATTTACCCTGACGCCATGCAAGTTATAGTGGGGGATTTCAATCATGCAGACTTAAAGGCAGCACTCCCTAAACTCCATCAGCATGTCAAGTGTGCTACTAGGGGAGTGAACACCCTGGACAAGGTCTATTCAAATATCAAACTGAGCTATAGGGCTAGACCATTACCACATCTGGGCCAGTCTGGCCATCTGTCCATGCTATTAATTCCTGCATATGCCCCCCTCAGAAAAACTGCTCCTGTCATCTCTAAGACTGTTGCCATATGGCCGAAGGATGCTTCCCAGCAGCTGCAGGACTGCTTTGACAGGACCAACTGGGAAGTTTTCGAACATCAGGACCTGGAGTTGTTCACAGATAGTGTACTGTGTTATATCAAGAACTGCATAGACACTATCACAGTGAACAAACGGATCCGTATCTTCCCTAACCAGAAGCCCTGGATGAACCAGGAGGTCCAGCAACTGCTGAGGGAGAGAAACATTGCCTTCAGGTCTGGTAACAGTGAACTCTACAGCACAGCTCGGGCCAACCTGAAGAGGGTCATCAGAGAGGCTAAGGCAGACTATAGGAGGAGGATTGAGGACCATCTGGACAGCAATAATAGCCGGCGGGTGTGGCAGGGCATCCAGCACCTGGCCAACTATCGAACTAACCCGGGAACCTCAGTAGGTGACCTCACACTGGCGGAGGAGCTGAATATCTTCTTTGCCCGCTTTGAGGTCGCTGCACCTGTTTCGGCCAACTTACACCAGGCCCACAGAAGTACGTTCCTCACTTTGGAGGAACATGAGGTGAGGCGCACCCTGCAGTCCATCGACCCAAGAAAAGCAGCGGGTCCAGACGGTGTCCCGGGACGTGTGCTGAGGGACTGTGCAGATCAGCTGGCTGGAGTCTTTACTAAGATTTTCAACCAATCCCTGGCACAGTCCACTGTCCCATCCTGCCTGAAGTCCTCCACCATAGTCCCCTTACCCAAGAAATCTCACATTTCTAGCCTCAATGACTACAGACCAGTTGCACTCACCCCGGTGGTGATGAAGTGCTTTGGAAAGCTGGTCCGTAGTCATATTATAGCAGCCCTGCCCTGCAGTCTTGACCCCCACCAGTTTGCCTACAGAGCGAACCGATCCACAGAAGACACGGTGGCCACAGCACTCCATGCCACTCTAGCCCACCTGGAGCGGCAGGGGAGCTATGTGCGGATGCTCTTCGTGGATTACAGCTCTGCATTTAACACCATCCTTCCACACAAACTGGTGGTCAAGCTGGGGGATCTGGGGCTTCTTCAGGCCATATATATGTGGATCAGCAGCTTCCTCTCTGGTCGCAGACAGAGAGTCAGGGTGGGCCATCACACATCTATGGCCCTAAGCCTCAGCACCGGATCCCCCGAGGGCTGTGTGCTGAGTCCCCTGCTCTACTGTCTGTATACACACGACTGTACCCTCGCCCATCACAATAATACCATTGTGAAGTTTGCAGATGACACTACAGTGGTGGGTCTCATCTCGGGGGGGGGGGGGGGGGGGAGGGGGTTGGAGTCTGCCTACAGAGATGAGGTGGTGCAGCTGTCGTCATGGTGTAAAGATAATAACCTTCTCCTGAACACCTCCAAGACCAAAGAGTTGATAATAGACTACAGGAGGAAGAAGACAGGGATTCCCCCTCTCATCATCAGCGGGGACTGTGTAGAGAGGGTAGCTGACTTCCGTTTTCTGGGAGTCCACATAGAGGAGAACCTGTCCTGGAGTGTGAACACCTCTGAGCTGATGAAAAAGGCCCAGCAGAGACTGTACTTCCTGAGGTTTCTCAGGAAGGAGAACATCACACAGAGACTGCTGGTGTCCTTTTATCGCGCTTCCATTGAGAGCATGTTAATATACTGTATATGCATCTGGTACAGTAGTTGTACAGTAGCTCAGAGGAAAGCACTCCAGAGGGTCATCGACACCGCCCAGAAGATCATTGGACTATAGTAGACTTGGATTATAGTAGACTCAAATACAGCTTCTACCCAACAGCAATAACCATTCTGAACAAAATGAGGAAGTAATGTGCAAAATGGACATGATTGTATGTTGTTGAATGCTCTTTGCAATGACTGTGTGTGCATGATGTCCTGTGTTGATGTCTGTGTGAATGTGGCTAGATACTTATTCTTTTTAATTATTATTTTTAACTGATTTTTAGTAATTTTTAGGTTTTGTTTTTTTTTTTATAAATGGGGCAATGTTTTTATGGCACTGACTGGAGAGCACTTTGAATTTCGTTGTACCTGTGACAATGACAATTAAAGATCTATCTAATAACTTGTTCTGACAAGAAATAACCACAGTTTCAGTTTTTAATGAATTTATCCTATTATTTATTTGAAATCAGAGTTTAAATCTTGTGCTCTAGCTTGGGAAATATTTCTTTATATGATGTAATTCAGATTATATTAGGGTGTGCATATGGATAGTTTAAATTTTGTTTTCCACAGATTAAATTTACAAGAAATAAGTTGAAGATTTCTTTAAAGTTGACAATTTGAATAAGAACAAAGAAGTTGGGAATTTATAATAAAAAGAAATTCTAAAAAAATAATTTTTTGAGGAAAATGCTGCATATGTTGCACTTATAATTTTCTGTAGGTTTAAACTGCTTAGTCTCATACTGGACTTCAGAAAGAACAGACAGGACCACCACCCCCTCCTCATAAAGGGCGACTGCGTGGAAACTGTCTCCACCTGCAGGTTCCTGGGCACACACATCTCCTCTGACCTCTCCTGGTCTGTCATCACCAAAGCCCTGGTGAAGGAAGCCCAGTAGCGGCTGCACTTCCTCCATGTCCTGAGGAAGAACTACCTGTACCAGAAGCTGCTGCTGGCCTTCTACCTCTGCTCAGTGGAGAGCATGTTCACCTACTATCTGTGTGTGTGTAGTATGCTGGCTTCACGGCCGAGAACAGGAAACCTGTGCAGAGGGTCATCAACACAGCAAAGGCCCATCGGCGGCCCTCTGCCCTCCCTGGAGGACGTCTCCAGAGCTTCCTGTCTCAGAAAGCTCAAGGCCATCGCAGGAGACACCTCACATCCCACCCACCACTTGCTTGACCTGCTTCCCTCTGGACGAAGATTCAAATCGATCAGGTCCCACACCTCCAGACTGACAGTTTGTTCCCCTGGGTCATCCGGACTGCAAACAGTCAGAGGCCCCACTCCACTCCCTTCCCTCTGAACGCTCACATGCACAGAACTGAGGACCTTTTAATTATAAAAACATGCCTGTCTTTGCACTCCACACTTTCATGTATATTGACCCATCCGTGAAACCACTACCATACCTGTGTATATTTGCATAATCCTGGGCTATTGTTATTTTAGTCCTGTGTTCTGTAACCATGTTTTATCTAATCTCTCTCTTACTTAATTGCACAATAGCCTGGTGGAGCACCCACAATTTCGTTGTGCTGTACAACGACAATAAAGTCTATTTTTTTTATTTAAGGTGAGAAACACTACTAAATTATGATTAGTGGTAGAACATCCACCCCACAGGTTGGGGTTTCGTGACCAGGTCATACCAAAGACCATGTAAAATCCTAGCCAAGACAAATGTGAAACCAACACGATATCTGATGATACACTGTGGCAATGTGTCTTCCCAATGTGCAAACAACCTCTATAAGATGTATTTTAATGTAAATTTGGCATGTCGGGCGAATATCAGTACGTACTGTTGGGACTGTATTACCAGTTACATTTGTGTTGCCTTTTCAAATTCATTTTTGCTCTAGAATCATTCCTTCTTTGCATGTTTAAGGAGAAGGAACGATTCTAGAGGTATGTGCTCTTTCAACTTTCAAAGCTGGCTGCAAATCTCATGAGACAAGCAATTACTTCCACTGAAGAGAGCACATACCTCCAAAGCTGCTTCAAGGTCATTGGTGGAGGCATACACTCTCAGATCACCAAATTTAATGGGTTCATCCTTGGCCCAAGGGCTATCTATGAAGATTTCATCAAAATTCATCCAGTAGTTTTTGTGTATACCTGCGAACAGACACACAGACCACCCCAATTACAGTACATTACCACCTATGTCAGAGAGTGCATGCCTTGGCATAGGTATGCACTCAGTGCTTTTCTAGCTCATTCATTGGCCTTAATTGGAACTAACAAATATTTGTTTTATTTCAGAAGCTAATGTTATCTCTAAGACTGCTGGAAGCAGAGTGACCCTGCCCTGCAACACATCAGATGGCAGCCTTACTCAAGTGACCTGGACCATGAATGGAGTTCTTCTGCTCACTTTTGCACCACCAAGAGAATTACACTGGACTCCAAGAGCAAAGAACATGAGTCTTAATATGCCCCTGTTAAAGAACCAAATGTATGAACTCGTCATAGATGCAGCACAGAAGTTTCACACAGGAAACTACAGTTGTGCGACGATAAGCTCACCTGGAGGAGTCTGGGAGAAGCATTGGGAACTCATAATCACAGGTGTGCAAATCAGCAGTAATACTTTAGAATTTTACTCTTTCAGAAGTAAAGAAAACTATATATAGTGTATATATTTAAATGTTTCATTCCTTGACCTGTTCATTTTGACCTTTTAGCATCGACCAGAGGTTAACGAGACAAAAAACAAAAAAACACAAACAAAAAAAAAGGGGGTCATGACTGGTAATAATTAGACAGCTCATGTGCAGGAAGTAACAAAGGAAGCACACAGACACAGTGACAAGTTTAATAAGAATTTTATTTACTGCAAGAAAATGCCTCTGCAAGAGAAAACCGTCACTCGCCAGGGAAAGCACACAGCCTGAAATGAGAAACGAGAGCAGGTGTATTAGGAGGGAGGCTAGACAAAGGGAAAATAGGACCACACTCACGTGGGAAGAAATGAGGACCTGGCCGATGAACCCAGCACTTACGGTGAGCCTCCCGATGGAGCAGGATGACACAGGAGCACCGGGAGAGGTGTCTGACTGGGCGACGACAGTCGCTGATGAAGTGATGGTGGCGGGGCAGGTGAGCGCACATAAGGAGGTAGCAACCTGAAACAAAGAGCACAAGATTAAACTTTTTTTTTTCTAGATGAGATTATTCTAGGTTAAGCAGCTGATACAGGTAGTTTACCCAACGAGCCAGCGCCGAGACATAGAAGAAAGGACTATTTAAGCGCTGGCAGATCAAAGGAGCAGGTGGAGATAATCACCTGCGGAGTAGGTGAAAGTTGAACCCGGCGGGCGAGGAGTGTACTCACCACACCATGACATAACGGTCATTTTCCTTTCTAACTGAACTAACAGAAACACAACTGAGAACAACTGTGGTTATTACTCAATAATGCTTGAAAGCTGTGACAAACATTGTGTTCCTACGGGTTGGTTCATGCCAGCACAACATTTTTCTCACATAGCTTTTTATTCTCTTTGGCGTTTTTTCTCAACCCCAGTCCCCTCTGCTGAGAGATCAGTCTGCTAGAAAATGGGAAGAAAATTTAAGTTTTGATTTTCAGCCACAAAGCTTTTAAAATATAAGCAAGATGACTGTTGAAAAGCAGATTAATTGTACTGTCCTCTCTGATGAGAAAAAAATTGTTAAAGGGTTCATTGACATTCACTTTTTACACATTTTAACAGCTCACCATGTCTTAATGAAGGGCTTGTAACATATTTTGTTCACATTTTCTTAATTTTTTAGTTATTGAAGCAATTTTTTTTTTTTTTTTTGGCTTTCTTCAAACACTCTGATTTAAAGCCTGTCACTTCAAGAAACAGACTTCAGCTGTTCAACTCCACCCTCCCTCTTACGTACGTCAGTTAGCCATTAGCTGAGTAGCTTCTAGCCGGCACCTTCCAGCTTGGATGAGCAGCGCTAGTTCACGATCCACAGTCGTTTGTGCATCTCGCGTCATCCCGGCCCACCCCCCAACAACCCCGCCGAGATGCCACATTAAATTGCTAGCACCACGCGCCCCACCGATTGCTGCAAACCGGCAAAACACTGGATCTCAAAGAGCAATGTCTCGCTCCACAGTACACCAATCCTCTCCCACGGCCAGCCAGGGGATGCCCCGCCATGAAGCGGCTCTCAGCGGCTTTGCTGGCTTTCAGCTCCCCTGTCATGGGGAGTTGAGAATAGCAAAATTGCAAGAAAAAGCGGCTCTCAAATTTATCCTAAAAACTACAAATTTATGAAAAAAGGTACAAATTTACATGAAAAAAAATCTTTATAGCAAAAGCCATTACATCTGAATCCAATGATAAATGTTGTAAAACAGCCTACTATCTTGCAATGCACTCGATTTATAACATCACATTATTCTGAATCCATCCATCCATCTTCTTCCGCTTAATCCTTTTTGGGTCGCGGGGGGGCTGGAGCCTATCCCAGCATCTTTGGGCAAGAGGCAGGGTACACCCTGGACAGATTGCCAGTCCATCGCAGGGCCAGCACAGAGAGACAGACAACCATTCACTCTCGCAGTCATACCTAAGGACAATTTAGAATCCCCAGTTGATGCCAGTTAACCTAACTTGCATGCTTTTTTGGCATGTGGGAGGAAACCGGAGAAATCCCAGAGTAAACCCACGCAGACACGGGGAGAACATGTGAACGTCACACAGATCACTGTTGGTAGGGGGCAGGGATTGAACCCGGGATTCCCCGGCCAAGGGTGAGTTGCTGTGCTGCCGCAGTGCTAACCACTCCACCACCGCGCTGCCCATTATTCTGAATACTTAGTTTTTTTTATGGAAAATAAAATTTGACCCAAAGGACGTCTAAGCTGGGCCTCAAACTCACAGACTCTTACATCAGAGTCCACTGCTCTACTCATGTCACTAAGAGTTCTATAGTTCTGTGCTACTTATCGAGACATGCTACCCTGCGTCTTTGCGCATGCACCTGTATCTTCGGGCAGAAGTGGCGTGAGGCACATTATGGACCGCGGACCGGTGATCGAGGTGGTAACAGGGATGGTTATTAGGTGACTGAGATCTGAAGAAAATAACGATATAAGCCGTGCTCGGTTCCAGCTTCCTGTTACCAGTGTTAGTTTGGGGGCTAGTAGGTCACCTTTAGCACCATTTCCGTATACATGACAGACACCTAGGCGGGTCAATAATAAAGCAGTGGGCTGGTCTCAAGGACGGCAGAGGGTTGGCTTTGTCAAGATGTGACATACTGTATAAGAATTCCACAAAAAAGTCAACGTTTCTGGTGTTTCTGGAAGAGAAAAATGAAATAAAGGCTGTGTGTTTTTTTAAGAGAATTGACTGTTTTGAAAAATTTTTGGATAATTCGGTGACCAGTAGACTCATTTCAGACAGTTGAAACCTACACACAATGTTCCAGTCAATGACCCCTTTAATATACTGCTAATTATGCACAGTGTCTGGGCATTGCATGACTAGGTCCAGCTACACATGCGTTTGCTTGTAGTGCTATCTATGCCATTTGTTAGCAAGGTTAATTAGCCTGAAGAAAGCCTATAAAAATGCTGTAATCCTATGTTAACCTAGGTTTGATGCAACATTGCATGTCGTATCTATACGAATGTTGTTCTACTTGTATGTTGTTGTTATCATCTGTATGAATATATGTCTCCCCCCCCCCCCCCCACTCCAACCAGTTGTGGCAGATGACTGCCCCACCCTGAGCCTGGTTCTGCTGGAGGTTTCTTCCTATGAGGGAGTTTTTCCTTCCATCTGTCACCTAGTGCTTGCTCATAGGGGATTGTTTGACCATTGGGGTTTTTCCTTCTGAATTACTTGTGATTTGTGCCTTATGTATCTTGCACCTTGAGATGACTTTTGTTGTGATTAGGTGCTATACAAGTGAAGCTGATTTGAATTGAACCTATGTGGCCCACCCAAGTAGCATCTGCTTGTGGAAAATTCTGTTGTATGTGGGCAGAGGGGAACAAATTACCAAGTGCCAAATTCTTTAATTATATTCTGAGAAACCACAAGCCATGAAGCAATACACCAGTTTCCTGTGTAGCAAAACTCACTTTAAATGACTTGCAGTAAACCTTTTGGTCTTTTTCTACAGACAAAGGTGATAATTGGAATATACCAGTGCCTATTGTTGCCACCGTTGTCGCAGCTGTCAGTGTTGTCTTCATCTTGACTTTGGTCATTGCATGTGGAATATGTAAACGCCGTGCAAAGTAAGACATCTCCTTGTAACACAATTTTTAAATAAGATTCTGAAACAATATCTCACAGCTGGACTATGAACACAAAGTCACTCTTCTTTGTTCTTCCACAGAAATAACACTCAGTCATCCACTGCAGAGATGGTAATAATCATTATCTTTTTTGTTGTCTCAGCCTGATATCATGGAAAAGTGAATGAATGGCACACCACATTTGATATTTTGCATGTTATTACTGTAGAATGCATGTAGTTTTGGCATGTAGTTTTACACCTTGTTTACCAGTATGAAACTGGCGCTGTGGTTAGATCTGGAAAACTGGCGATATGGTGGCAGTGAAAAGAATTGCATGAGGAGAGCTCTGTGCTGTTAGAAGCCTGATTTGTACCCACCGTAGCCTGACGTGTACCTCTCTAGACATGTAACATTGCAGTGATGCAGATCACAACAGTTGTGATTGGTCCTCTTCTGCTCCTCCTACACATTTCCTGCTCCTCAGATCATTCACCTCAGTGCAACTTTCAAAGTGAGTCAGATAAACAACGGACCAAATCGAAGAGATTACTGAGGAAATTAACAGCTATGAACATCTGTATGATTTGCCCTTACCCCATTAATTACAAAGATGACGGCAGTGGTGGTAGCCGTACATAGCCTGCCATTTCCTCCAATGTCTTCTGTCATTTCTCTGTTGTAGTAATTGTAGTTAAGTTTTTTTCAACACTTATTAGCTCCAACTATATCATAATACACCCTTTGTCCATCACTACTGAATAAACATAAAGAGGGCACTCAGATAGCACATACCTCCACCAAGGCTTTGTCCCTCCTTCCCTTCCTTCGTTCTTCCGTACTTCCATAAGTCCAGGAAGGATGGATGGAAGTACCATCCATACATTGCGAGATAGGGCCTTGGTGGGGGGGATGCATTCATGGATCTCCCCCACCCCACCAAAGGTGAATCTATGCCCCACCTCCGCTCTGCATGTCTGCCCAAGCGCAAGGCTTGTGTGACATAAATTTCTTCATCAGCTCCAGTCACGGGCCCCCTCCTCGGCTGAGTGTGTGCGGCCCAAATTTTGTGATCACGTTGCCTGTGCTCAAGATCCAACCTCCCGTTAAATAGGATGCTTTCTCTAATAAACACAAAAAATGAAGCATAAATACAACTGCATGCATGCCAGCCTTGTACAAAGCGTATGAGCACCAGAGCAGAAAGAAGCATAAACCCACCTTAACATCTAATGGGTCCATCTGTAACACAAGGGCCACCTCTAGTGAAAATTTCATCAAAATCCATCCAGTAGTTTTTGAGTAATCCTGCTAACAAACAAACTGCCCCAGTCACATTACCCCCTTGGCCTAGGTAAAAACACAAAGCACTAGGGCTGCAGCTAACAATTATTTTGGTAGTCGACTAATCTAACGACTATTTTTTTTCAATTAGTCGACTCACTCAATCTAATCAGTCTAATCATGATTACTTCTGTCATGTCCACCATCTCTGCTTCCTGTTGGCACGGCTCATGTTCGGGGCTCCAGTGCACGTTTAACCTCACCTGTTTAAGTCTGCACACCATGTAAAAATCACTTTGTCAGTCTCTGTCTTAACATAATGTAGCCTATTATAAAAAGTTCCCATAGCTAAATACAATAACGACCCATGAAACAAGTTGGTAACTTGACAGCTTAATAAAGTGTTTGGAACAACACAGTTAAATAACAGAAATTAAAATGCAGTCTTTTAACCCCAAAATAAAGTGCAAAAACTCAAACAGGAGCTTCTGCTGCAGCATGGAAAGCTGCTGTAACCCTGCATGTTTGAAACAATAGAGTAGCATTCAAATCTATAAAAGTAAAAAAGAAAACAAACTAGTGCATCTTATTAAAAGCTTTCTGGGTCTGGAAGTTTAGAAGTTCAATTAGGCTTCAGATGAAAATTAAAAGAACTTCTTCCAGTCCAAAATAACAGTTTGTTTTAAGTTACAGTGCAGGAATATCAGCCTTCACTACACATGCAGTGAAATATTTAAGCCATTTTTGATGATTATGGTTACAGTTATTTATAAATTAAATTGCAAACCATAGTATTGTAATTTACTAAGATGCACTAATATTCAGAATAAGGGTTGATCACCATGGCAAAAAGGGGGAAGATAAGAGTAAGCCACTCTTATAATTCCCTAATTTAGTGCACTTTACACGTCAGCCAGCAGAACTGCAACAGCTCAGCTGTCAGCAGCCATCATCCAAGAGAGATTATTGTCCAACAGGTAAACTAACATAAACAGCACATGATAGCAGTTTAATCAGTTTTCTAAAGCTGAGAAAGTCACTCATTGAAAATAAGAAGTGCTAACTTTACTCGTTAAAACTCGCTAACCTTACAAGTGCAGTGTTTATAAGTGGCCCAACTTCAATCAGTCATGACCGGGATGGAGCAGAGCAGAGACCCGGTGACAGGCAGCTGAGCTGGCGGACAGAACAGAGGGAGGATCGACGCGTCGTTGTAGTGCTGATGTAATAGGACAACTCGGCTTTATAGAGTTTGCATTTAACTTGTTTCATTTGTTTATTTTCAGTAAAATACTCCCGTACTTTGGAAGGTTTTGGCCTCTTCTTGTCTGTGATTTTCTCCCTTCCGTATCACCATAATGTGCTCCTCTCTTCAGCTGGAACAGATAAATGGAACATTTCCGTGGCATGCATATAAACTTTAAAATTAAACGATTCTTTGACAGTAAAGATCTGTGTTGACAAATTTTTATGACTGACGTCATCAGTGACGTCGACTAATCGTTACAGCCCTGAAAAGTACGCAAAGGAAATCATGCTAAACCAGGGGTCACCAACTGGTGGACTCTGGTCCGGATCTGGACCCTGCGAGTCCTCCGTCTGGACCCCAAAGCCTTTTGATACAATTTGGGAAAAAGGGAGACTTTTATTTTGTTGGGGAAAAAAGGTAGAAAAAGAACTGGACTGCTGCATCGGTGACCGTCTGATAGATTATGGCGCGAGCCCTTGGGCGCTCTCCTCCTGCTGCAGACTCCCTCTTCGCTGTCCCACGAACATCACTCTCTGCAGAGACTCTGTGGCTCCAACCACTCCAGAGAGTCAGTGGGCTGCAAAATCAGGTTTGCTGCGGGCACCTCCACCCCCCACCCCACCCCCACACACACACAAACAAAAAGACGACAGCCAGGACATCCACCCCGGACAGACCTTTCAGGTCTGTACCCACAAAAAGAAGCGCTGTTAAAGTGAATGTGCAGTACCTTCGCTGGTATCACTTAAAAACTCTGTAAAAGCTCCGTATGTTACTGAACATAAAAAGTGCCACCTCCCCTCTCCCTGTAACCATAGAGTTACCGCTCCATCTATGCTGTAACAGAGTTTACTGTGGAGATATAAAAAAAAAACATGTCAGAGGAATTCTATCCTGTGGAATTATAGTTTGTGTCCATTTTTTTTTTGTCTTAGTTTGAAACAGTTTTTTTCTGTACTGAAAATATTGGATAGAGGTGGACTTTTTGTGAAATGTTTTTTTTAGATATTAATCTTTTTTTTAAAAATGCATTACAAATTAGTTTGTGTTCTCCTGTAAAACATTTTTTAGGATTTTATTACGTTTTGTTTGAAATTGAACAAAGAATTCATTTTAATATTTTTTTGTTTAAAAATTAATATACAGCTAAAACATGAGCCGAATAAAACTGTGTGAAAGCAAGTTAAATGATACTGGCCTGTCTGGAGACAGCCGTGGTCTTCTGAAAGAATGTCAATGAAAGGATGACAGTTCTTAAAAGCACATTTTGAGATAAATTTGTCCATGTTTTTTTTTTTATTTAACTTTTATTTATACAGGGTAGTTCCACTGAGAGGCAACCTCTCTTTCTCAAGGATACCCTGTTCACATTCACACCAGGAAGCTGCCCAGTCCAACCACAGACTGACCTGTGGCCACTGAGCAGCTCCACTGGAGTAGATGAAGTTAAGGGCCTTGCTCAAGGGCGCCACAGTGGGGTTAAAGAGGGTGGGGTAAACACTGCTATGTTATCTGTCCCACCCAGACCTAATCCTGCCAGTCCAGGGATCGAACTCGCAATCCTCCATTCACCAGTCCACATCCCTAACCATTAGGCCACCAGTGCCCACCATGTGTCAGATTTCTCTTCCATTTGTTTTAATAAAAGATGTTGGAAGTAAATTCATGGGTCATTGCAAATACTTTACTTTAAAAGGGCCAAGTTGTCACACAGTGGGAGGGAAAAATCTTGAATAGAAAAAAAATGCGTCAACATGCATTGAGAATGGTTTTAGAATCAAGTTGCAGTTCTGAATCATAATCGAATCATGAGGTGCCTAAAGATTCCCACACCTACTTTGGACCTCAGCTGGGGAGGAGGACAGAATTATCGGACCTTTTGCAGTTTTCTAGTTGGTGACCCCGGTGTTATGTCTGAGAATAACGGAGAAGGAGGCGAGTCTTCATGCAGCAACCAACTAACTTTATTACACTGAACTTGGGTTTTATATACAGAATGGGCCGTGCCCTCCTGACGTCACCCTGTGGGCGGGCACGGCGTCCCAGACACACATATTCATACACACACACCCCCGCCCCCCGCCAAAAAAAAAAATAAATAAATGACCAAGCACACAGGAAACCCACCCAAATCTGGTAACCCGACTCACACACTAAGAACAAGGAGCAATAAAACAACCTATCACACTCACACAAAACAACCAAACTGGACCTTGTCTCTGAAAAGTAAAATTAATCCCGTATTCTCACTCACTCACATGCACACCAGCATCAAATATTTACAAACTATACACTTTATCATATACACATACAGTATATACACAGATATTTACACAAATAAATTATCAAGTGACACCATAGTCTCTGGACAGCCACCAACTCCAAAAAAAACAAAACAAAAAGGGCCTGGGCACCCCCACGGCATCCCACAGTCCGGCCGCCGCTGCCCCCCAGGGTCGAAACACCCTCCTCTGGCCAGCCTGTCTCCACCTCTCCAAACTGGCTTCTTCTCCCTGGGCCGAACCAAACTGTCGACCCGCTGGGGAACCCGACCCGGTCTCCCGTGCCCGCTACGTCGGTCGTCTTCGGACCCACATTCTGCGTCGCGCCGTCCCGCTGACCCAGTCCAAGCTCTCACTCCAACGATGGCGTTTGGCGCTCAGCAACACCGTGCCAAAATGTCCCGGTCTGCTCTTTTCTTTTGGCCTCGAACACGCCGAACTCCCATGGTCGTGCTCCGAGGACCGCCGAAACCCACTCGTCGGCACCGCTCGCTGCCACCGTGCCCTGTGGCTGCTGTTGCTCCCCTCTGGGGCCCGCACCATCACCCTCGCCGGGCTCGCTCAGCGACCCGGGCTCCTCGCTGCCACATCCAGCGCTCTCAGTCCCGGTGCTCCGCTGTCATCATGCCCAGCTGCGGCTCTTCCCCGAAGTCCTCGGCCTGCACGGTCCCGCTCGCCCGCTGTACAGCTTCCAACAGCGAGGCCAACTCCTGCTGTGTCGCCTCTGTGTCCTGCTGCATCACCTCTCCGGGGCTCTCGATGTCACCTCCACCGGACATGTCCTCTGACACCAGCTCCTGGTCGTCGTTCCCCCCGTCCCAGTGCTCCTGTGCCGTTACCACGTCAATGGCCAGGGGCTTCTCCACACATGGCCCCGGTTCTGCCTCGAGGCCCAGTTTTGCGCCATTAGCCTTGTTTCAGCGCAAACCTAGCTTGCCAGCTAGCCTGTCCATCGGCTCCGACTGAGCCATTAGCTCTCCCAAGCTAACTAGCTCCTGCGCGTCCAACACCACCAGCCTCTTTGCCCGTAACTCTCTGGCCCTTGTCCGCTCCGTAAAGTGCGCTTCCATGAGCCCGACAGCCTCCATGTAGCCCTCACTCATGCCCAGCGAGTCGAGAATCCTTTGGCCCTCCACGTTGAGGTTACAGGCCAGGAGGGCCCGCCACTGTCTCCTGTCAAGCTGAGGGAAACCCAGCGAGGTGACGTACCCCTCAAATTCCATCTCCACTGCGGCCACGAAATCAACGGCTCACCTGGGCTCTCTAGAAATGGCCACAGTCACGGCTCAAACCAGCATGCATCCATTGTGCTCCTGGTCGCCAAATGTTATGTCTGAGAATAACTGCGAAGGAGGCGAGTCTTCATGCAGCAACCAACTAACTTTATTACACTGAACTTGGGGTTTATATACAGAATGGGCCATGCCCGCCTGACATCACCCTGTGGGTGGGTACGGCGTCCCAGACACACATTCATACACCACACCCTACTCTAATCAATGGCAGAAACACGTTTTGGCTGAGCACCAACGCATTCAAACCAGCACTTAAATATAAGATAAGATAAGATAAGCCTTTATTAGTCCCACAATGGGGAAATTCCAGGATTGCAACAGCACAGGGATAGCAACACTCAGAGCAACAATCAGAAGGCAAGAAAAAACAACATCTAGTAAACATATGCCCATATTACTATAAATGTATATATATAGACACACAGTGCAGAGCATTATGGCTGGTGAATGTGCAGCAGAAAGTCTAAGCTCTCTCTCCGCGGATGCAGCGGGCCAGCTGGAAGTCTTTGGGCATGAAGGTGACCCCCTTAGCGAAGAAGAGACCCACCAGGTGGGCCTCGCTGGTCTCCTGCAGAGCCATGACGGCGAAGCTCAGGAAACGCAGGACGGTCTTGAAGTCCTGAGCGATCTCCCTCACCAGGCGCTGGACGGGCAGCTTACGGATGAGCAGCTCCGTGGATTTCTGGTAGCGACGGATCTCTCTCAGAGCCACGGGCCTGTGACGGCGAGGCCTCTTCACTCTGCCGGTGGCCAGAGTGCCTCTCCGAGCAGCCCTGGTGGCTAGCTGTCTCCTAAAAGCTGATAACAGCGTAGGCCACGTGTGTAGGGTACACTGTTGGCTCTATGTAGGGTTAACAGAGAAGTACAATTAAGGCTTCAAAGTGTATTTAATGTATAAATGAGTGTCTCCCACCCATATGCCCCAACCCTAACTTTTCTCTTAACCTTGAGGAAACAAAACACATAAATATCTTAATACTTAACACTGTAAGTTAATGGTAATGCAGTAAAACACCAAATGAAAACAAAGGTTTTTGACACAAAGGCCCAAGTGAATTTTATACCTTCACCCACTCTAACTGACCTTCTTTCAAGTGATTTCAGTCTTAAACAGTGAAAGCCATTGATGCCACCGGTCACATGTGTTATGTCCAGAAACCGGAATGACCAATGGAGAGATGAGCTGTGCTGGAACTCGAACTTTATTATACAAGTTATTAGTACAACAGTACAGGCAGGTTGCTGTATATCATATGCTGTGTTGCTAAAGTCGAGAGAGCTGAAAGAGGCCTAAGATGGCCGACTCACCCTACTTATTGGCTCGGCACGATGGCGTCACCATACGACCTGCATTAGCACATCAGTGCCCATTAACCCTTTCATTACATTCCTCCCCTCCCTTGGAAAAACACAGAACACATCATCTAATTTAACCCTCCCCAATTTAGTATCACTAATACAAGCAACACTAGCTAGGGCTAGTGGGTGGACCACCGAGTAGCCTAGCGCGGCTGAGTGGATTATTCTGCCACTTTCAACTGGCAACTGTGCTCCTAGCTAACCAGTCCTTTCTTCCTTATTCTCTTCCATGGGGAAGGCAGTTCTGTTGGAGGGGCCTTGTAGTGAGCGCGTGGTGGACGTACTCCTGGAGGTGCTGGGTCCCTGGACCGGGACCATCTCCCACAAAACTCTAGTCCGGGTCCCACACTGTGTGAGCTGACTCCCACGAAGCCTCGTCTTCCAGAGCTGTCACTTGAAGTCGACGGAGACGATTGGCGTGCCACGCCAAACCGTCTGTCAGCTAGAAGGTCGCTGATCCCAGCTGCGCGGCGATCCTCATGGGTGTCTGGGGTGCTGTAGGCTGCAATGTGGTTGACTGTGGGTCTGGTCGCTCGATTTTGCTAACCCGAACCCAGTTCAATACCGCAAGTGGCATTCTGTTCACTTGCACGTGTCGCTGCAGTTGTGGTAATGAAATATCCACGTCCATTAGGTGGTAATGGTTTCACTGTTACCTGGTGAGTCACGAACTCTTCATCCAGGGCTACTAAGGCGGTCCCTGGAGGCCCATGCTTGTTGTGGATCCAGAAGACGTCCAGTCACTCTGCTGTGTCCTGTATGATCACTTCTCTGTTTCCCGGACTCTGGGTGGATTATGTTCCCGGGTTTCTGTGTCCTGGCGGTCCCTGGATCCTGCTGATGTCTGCCTGGTTCCTGTGACTGGCCTTGGTGAGGTGATCCGGCCCCGGCGCTCCTACTCTCCCAGGCCCCGCCAGCATGGGGTAAATCCCTGGCACCTGAGACTGCTGCAGCACGTCTCCTGTTCTGCTGAGGCCCTGGCTCCAGTTCCAGCTGCAGCTCCAGCCCGGATTGGCCTGGTAAACGCCAGATCGCTGGCAAATAAAACTTACATCCTGAAGGATTTCATCAGTTCCCGGGAACTGGATTTCTTTTTCGTTGCGGAGACCTGGCAGACTGTGGGTGAACTCTCTGCTCTGTCCGAAGTTTTATCCCCAGGTTACTGTTATTTTAATTCCCCGCGGACAACAGGACGAGGAGGAGGAACGGCAACTGTTTACAAAAATGACTAAATGTAAGTAGTGCTTTTTACCTTCTCCGTTCTCCAGCTTTGAACTGGCTTTCTTTGAGGTGGGTCGAATAAACCCTGTACTGTGTGCTGTCATATACAGACCACCCAAATATAATAAGGACTTTTTAAATGACTTTGACGTTTTCTTAGCTGGTATTGTTACAGATTATGATCGTGTTCTTATCGTTGGAGATTTTAACATGCATGTGTGTTGTCCTGATAAGCCACTGGTGAAAGACTTTTTAAATTTCATTGATTCTCTAAATCTGGTGCAGTCCGTGACTGGTGGCGCTACTCACGAGCACGGACACACGTTAGAGCTTGTCATCTTGTATGGCCCGTCTGTTTTTAATTTAGAAATCTGTGACTGTGTTGTCCGACCATCTGCCTGTATTATTTGAGGCTGATCTGTCACGCGCTGCAGCTAAAACTCGCGCTCCTGCTCAGCGCTGCCGGATTTTTAACCCTTCCACTGCCGGTCGGTTCTCCGCTGCCTTTGACCACCTCTGTGTCCCTCCCGGTTCCATCTCATCTGTGGAGGAACTCGGCTCCTGGTTTCACTCCTCCTGCCAAACCATCTTGGACTCTGTGGCTCCACTGAAAACCAAGCAGCCTCGATCCAAACCTGAGCCGTGGTTCAGTGACAGAACTGGTGCAGTCAGACAGGAGTGGCGCAGAGCTGAACGCAGATGAAGAAGGACAAACTGCGGGTGTCACTGCAGATTTTAAAAGACTGCTGGCGTCAGTACCAAAAGACTGTCAAGCAGGAAAAAAGCAAATATTTTGCTAATATTGTTTTATCTCATTGTCATAATCATTTAACACTATTGACTCTGTTCTTAACACCCCACAGACTGACTGTTTGGAGCCTCCTCTGAGTTATGCAATGATTTTATGAACTTTTTTTTATTGATAAGGTGGCCACCACCAGGGCTCTCATCTCAGCTCCTGCCTCTGATCCCTCTGTCTCTGTCCCTTGTTCTGCTGTTTTTAATCAATTTGAACCTGTGACTCTGTCATTTTTAGAGGATGTGGTTGGCCACATTAAGCCCTCAGGGTCTCCCTGTGATGCTGTCCCTCCTAGACTTTTTAAAGAGGTGCTTCCCTGTATAGGCCAGTCAGTTCTCGCCATCTTGAACAGCAGCCTGTCATCTGGTGTGGTTCCTGCAAATTTTAAACATGCAGTAGTACAGCCCTTAATTAAGAAACCTGGTCTCGATCATACCATGTTGGCAAATTTTAGGCCTATTTCCAAGCTGCTATTTCTCTCAAATTTTAGAGAAAATTGTCTATATGCAGCTGAAATGTTTTCTGGATGAACACGGTATTTTGGAGATTTTTCAATCTGGTTTCAAAGCTCTTCATAGCACAGAGACAGCCTTGTTAAGAGTTTTTGAGGATATTCTCTTGGCATGTGATTCAGGTGAATATGCTGTTCTTGTGCTGCTTGATTTAACTGCTGCCTTTGACACAGTGGACCATCATGTTTTAATTTCCCGTTTGCAGCACCTAGTGGGCATTTGTGGCACTGCTCTCAACTGGTTTAGATCCTATCTGTCAGACAGGACTTTTAAAGTTAGCATGTCTGGGTTTGAATCCTCTTCTGCTCCTCTGCCTTACGGGGTCCCACAGGGGTCAATTCTAGGGCCCATGCCTTTTTCTCTGTACATACTTCCACTGAGTTCCATTTTTAAAAAGCATGGTATCTCTTTCCACCTGTATGCTGACGACTGTCAGATTTATGTCCCTCTAAAACAAAAAGCTGCCTCATCAGTAAACTCACTCCTGGCATGCACTGAAGACATAAAGTTTTGGATGGCCCTAAACTTCCTAAATTTTAATGATAAGAAGACCAAAGTGATGGTGTTTGGACCTAGTCGCCCCTGTGAGTCCCTTCCTGTATACTTGGGCCCCCATACTCCATATGTTAAATCCATAGCTAGGAACCTTGGTTTTATCATGGGCAATGATTTTAAATTAGACATGCAGATTCGTTCTGTGGTAAAATCCAGCTTCTTTCATCTAAGGCGTTTAACAAAAGTAAAACCCATTCTCTCTAGACCACACTTGGAAACCGTAATCCATGCTTTTATTTCATCTCGGCTGGATTACTGTAACGCACTTTACGCCGGTGTCAGCCAGTCATCTCTTTCCCGTCTGCAGCTGGTTCAAAACGCCGCTGCTCGTCTTTTAACAGGTACACGTGGAAGAGATCACATCACACCCATCTTAGCTTCACTCCACTGGCTGCTCGTGTATTTTAGAGTTCATTTTAAAATTCTTTTATTTGTTTTTAAATCCTTGAATGGTCTTGCTCCACCTTACCTCTCTGAGCTTCTGCATCCCTACGCTCCCACCCGGTCCCTTAGGTCAGCTGAACAGCTGCTTTTGGAGGTACCAAAGGCGAGGTGCAAGCTCAGAGGGAACAGAGCCTTTTTGATCATGGCCCCCAGGTTATGGAATGATTTACCCCTGGACATTAGAAAAGCGCCTTCACTGTCCATTTTTAAAACACATTTTTACTCCCTGGCCTTCGACCCAGTATGAGACATTGATTTTATTGAATGAAATGGACTTTTATTTATTTTACTTTTTATTTATTTATTTATTTTTTTTTACTGTGGTTCTTGTGTTAGCGCCCTTTGTATTAGTGCCCTGCTTTTATGTTCTCTTGCTGTACAGCACTTTGTGTAGCGAGTGTTGCTTTTAAAAGTGCTTTATAAATAAAGTTGATTGATCACGGACTCTTAATCCAACGGCTCAGCTGCAGCTTCTGTAGACTGGCGCTGTGCAAGGATTCTGAAGCAGTCCAGTCCCTTCACTCCTCCATCTGGGAAGTCTGGTTGTCATGATGTGTCACTATCGTCGTTGTTAGGATCCACACCTGGTTGCTGTGTTCTGGGATCCTCGGTGCGTGTGAGCTTCCTTCCCTGCAACTCCGCAACGGTTCCTGCGGGCTTATGCTGGGCGAGGATCTGAGGCGAATCCGGCCACTGTCCCCTCTCTGGGCAGGGTTCCTCCTATGCGCACGGGACAGCTGCACTGTCGTTGTCATCATCCTGTTGTGTCTCGTCCCACTCATCATCCGGGTATGCTGCATCCCACCCATCATATTCGGTCAAGTGGAGTCTGTTACTGTCATGGATGGAGAAACCCAGTTGATAGAAAAGGTCACATCCCAATATGTTGTCTCCATGCGTGGTCACTTGAAACACAAAGTCAGTAACTACTCGATGTGTAGTGGGCCATTAGTGTGATGGTCCCTGCGTTGCTAACTCTGTAGCTATCATACCCATACAGCGCCGTTGTGTTCTTGCCAGTCGTGTGGTTGGGGAAAAACTTTTTCACCGTGGCCCAATTCAACATCGCCCTGACTGCAGCGGTGTCGAGCAGGAGTGGCAAGTTAACATCGTCCATCTCCACCATGCAGAATGCATACGCCGCGCTTCCAGACTCTACCGTGTGGATAGTCGTCACAGGTGGATGACTCTGGCCAGTGGGCTAGACAGTGTTACTGACCGGCAAACTTCGGCGGTCTCTAGCTGGAACGCTAGCTCGATGGTGTTAGCTAATGTAATGTCATTTGGCACCGTTAGCATCTTCGTCTGCAGCTGCAGGTTGCTAGTGTGCTCGACCAACTGGTCCCGTACCATTTCATCTTCCAACAAACCAAACCTGCACATGTTAGCTAGGTGGCAAAGGTCTGCGACAAATTGTTGTGTTGTTTCTCCAGTTCTCTGTCGCCGTTGGTGGACTCTAATATGCCGTGCCAACACATTGTCAGGTGTGGCGAAGTAGCTAGCTAGCAGTTCTACAGCATCAGCGAACAAGTCCGTTGGTCCTAGCGTGTGAAAATGCATTGTCCTTCTATGCCCAGGTTGTGAACTAACAACTTACTTCTTTACCTTGTCCAATTTGCACAGGTCCAACGCCGACACATACTGTATGTCTCAAAGGCATCGAGCCAGTACGGTCAAGGAACAGGTGGCTCACCGGGGTACTCCAGAAACTGTCTTAGTGACCTCAGGCACACTTCCATGGCTTTACTCTCGTCGCCAAATGTTATGTCTGGAAACCGGAATGATCAATGGCAAGATAAGCTGTGCTGGAACTCGAACTTTATTACACAAGTTATTAGTACAACAGTACTGGCAGGTTGTTGTATATTGTATGCCGTGTTGCTAAGAGTCGAGAGAGCCGAAAGAGGCCTAAGATGGCCGACTCTCCCTACTTATCGGCTTGGCGTGATGATGTCACCATATGGCATGCATTATCATGCCACTGCCAATTAACCCTTTCATTACAGCATGACCATGCTGTGCAGTAATAAGAAGTGTGGGTTTTGCATGGCATGCTTATAGTGCATGTACGTACCGTACATGACACATAAAACTGCCTTAAAAGTGGTGTGCCATTTTATACATTTCGATGATAACACCTTGGTTGCCTAGTTGCAGTATTTTTAGGCAAGGTATTCAACATCTGACTTGTGATTTGTTCCCATTTTTCAGCACCAGGAACAACCTGCAGACATTTATGAAAACTGCCTGGAAATTCAACGTTATCAGAGTCAACACAGTCAGTTTAGCTCTTGCAATTCAAGGGCTCACTGATCTCCAGAACCAATTCTATTTTTATGTATATTTTTAACAGCTTTAAACTGATTTTCTAATAAATATACTGTACACAGTGATCTTGCCTAAAGCTGATTTTTCAAGTTTTTAAGTTAAGAAAATGTATAGTAACTTGAGTGGAAAAGCTGTATCTCTGTGGGCTGCTGTGTGTGTTTTCTAATCATGCACTGCCAGCTGTTTTGTACTACTGCTTAAATCAACACATTATGACAATAGCCAATCATAATGTGCTTTGTTAGTCAGTAGCCAAAGCTTGTAAAAGGGTGCAAAATGTGTTAGTTGTAGTTCTGTTGCAGGCCCCCTCAAACTATGGTAGAAATGACAATCACCCAGCCAAAGGTTGATGCACCATCAAAACTTTTCAAAAAAATTTTAAGGTGAAAATCTTAGTATTGCTTTAAAATCTCAGTTGCTAATTTCAGCCACTGTATATTGCTCTGAGAACACAATGGATGTGGGTGGCAGGTGTGCGATACATTTACTGACAAAGAAAAATGAATGATGTCTAACTGTTATCAGAGGAAGTAAAACCGTCAGATGCAGAGTTAATATTTAATTTTCTTTTTCTATTATGTGAACAGATAGCAAACAATACTGTAGGAGAACAGCCACCACAGCTGAACAATTTGTCATATCTGTGCGCTGCGTAAAAGCGCACGAAGGATAAAAGATGAAAACCCAACACAGGAGAGTGTTGTGTGTGAATTTTATTGAGCACAGAGGTGATACACAAATGGATCTTGACTAGGCTCCAATGAGCGTGCAGAGAAAGACACAGGATTCAGTCAACTGTACTCTCTGGTTCATTGGATAATAGAGGAGGAAGAATGGGCCCCACACGCTCCCAGACGGTATTGGGCAGTGGAGAAGAAGGGCAATAATAACACAGGGTTACAAAAATAATTTTTTTGTAAGTTGTCTGTGTTTTTTCAACTGATTTAACACAATTTTGCACCACTGAATCAGAAAATGACATCCGTTTCTCTTGATCAGATGCTAAGTAAAAACTTGTACTTACTTAGTACTCAGTACTGTGCATGTACTTGCCTTTATATAAAGGTAAGTACATGTAAATTGAATGTTATGTCATCATTGTTCAAAATTCAGAGAATTTCAAGACATAAAAAAGAATTTTGCATCATATAATGCGAAAATACCCATACATGTAAACAAAAATGTATAAAACAACATGCGGCCATAATTCAAAAAGTTGACCTGAGTGATTTTTGGATTCAGCACATCAAAACTGTCCTAAATCAGCTTAAAAAAAACTTAAGACAATAAATTGGGTGTCGACCAGTGTAATAAGGAGAAAAGCCCCCGATGGAACGGTGGGCAACGGTACTTACAATAGGAGAATCAACAGAGTGGTCCAACTCTGGAGTGGGCATGACATCCAATGAACCAGCAAGTAAAAGGAGAACAGACAGGGTATAAATAATGCCAATCATAACGAGCAAAGCGCCTGCCGGTGTGAGTGAGTGTGCAGAGTGAAGCACAAATGACAAACACCTGTACACAGACAGGAGGAGGAGGCATGGCTGTCAATTGTCAGAGAGTGGGGCAGCCCCAGAGGGGCTCAGAGCACTGCCTGACAACAAATAAGGAACACAAACTAGTAAACAACAGACACAAAAAATAATAAGAGAAAAGCAGCCACATTATGAAGGAGGGAGGGTTTGGAAAAATCCAAAACCCCGCTCATGACAATTACCAGCACATGTCTGTCATAAAGCTGATTTAAGGAAAGGGGGCAAACATTAGGATGTGGTTAACTGAACACATAATAAATCCACAACTCAAATACAGATATTTCTATTAATGACAACTACTGAATCAAATGTTACGTTGACACAGGTGTTGAAAATCACATTAAAAATAAGCAAGAAACACCTGTCTCAGTGCACTTTTGTCACTGTGTTATATAATAATAATAATATATTTATTTATTTTGTTACACACTTTTCATGATCCATGCTTTTGTTAGCTCTAGATTAGATTATTGTAACTCTTTATTATCAGGTTGTCTTAAAGTATCTTTAAAGGGTCTTCAGTTGATTCAAAATGCTGCTGCAAGAGTTTTAACAGGTACTAGAAAGAAAGATCATATCTCTCCGGTTCTGGCCTCCCTTCATTGGCTTCCCATAGAGCTCAGAATTAAGTTTAAAATCCTTCTTCTCACTTACAAAGCTCTTAACAATCAGGCCCTCTTTATTTAAAAGATCTGATACTGTGATGACTCGCTCTGCCTGATTATCGTCCTCAGCTCTGCGCACACCTGTGCTTCATCATCACCAGAGCTATTTAGACCGCGCTGCCCTCAGATCAGCGTGGAGTCGTCTGTCTCCATGGTCAGATGAGACCAACACATGCCTTCGTCCTCCTCGCAGTTCCTCGCAGTCACAGCCTACACACTGCTAAGAACATCGCTCCTTGTCATCAGTCGTCAGGAAGGATTATCACCTCCACGACAAGTAAGCCATCACAACTCTCATCTTTATCTACGCTCATCCCCTGTGTACAGGCGGAGATCCGTGGTGGCGGACCTCTCCCTCCTGGCGGCGGACCAAGCAACACTCCATATCCACGAACACTTCCATCCTCTCCAGCAGCAACCGGGACAGCAGGCGCTGTCTGCCTGGCTGGAGCCTTCGGGTCTAACCTGAGCACAACTCCATCTCTGCAATCAGTAAGCATTGGATATTTCTGTACATCCCCTCCAGAGTAAAACGCTAATCCTCCCTGTCTCAGCTTATCCTTATGGTTGCCAGGCTGCACGGTGCTCTGCTCGCCCCCGGCTGCTACATCTACATACACACGCACACACACATACTGAACATAATAAAGATAATTGAATCTGCTTTTGAGTCTGAGTCTGCTCACTGGGTCATAAAACCATGTCAGTACGACTCCGCCAAAATAACCCAGCAGACAGCATGCTAGCGCGAAAGGTAAACAACTTAGAGGCTCGAGTGGATCAGTTATCTTACCAGCAGCAGGTAATCCTCACTCAGCTGGTTCAAATTAATGATCGGTTGGATTGCCTGGCAGGTCCGCAGGCCTTCCCTCCATCTACAGGTAGTTCTACTGCTCCCGCTAGCTCCCAACCAGTTCAGGCTTCATCTTCCCGGCTGACACCAATTCCCACACCCACTCGCTTCAGCGGCAAGCTAGGGGAAGCTAGGGGGTTCCTTCTCCAGTGTGGGATAGTTTTCCAGCGGGTGCCCGGGGACTTCCCCACCAATCACAGCTGAATAGGTTACGTGGTTAATCTCCTAGAGGGGTGGGCATTAGCGTGGACTTATGCAGTGATGGCTAGGGCTGATTATGCAAGCATGACATGTGACCAATTCGTCAGTGAATTTAATGAGGTGTTCGACCACTCCGACCGCGATAGTGTGCTGCTAAACTTAAGACGGAAGCAAGTCCGTAGCCGGCTATGCCATCGGCTTCCAGGTGGTGGCCACGGAGGTGGGGTGGGAGGATGCCTCGCTCTGTAGCATATTTGTCAGGAGCCTTAGCCCTAGCCTGCGGGATGAGCTAGCCCGCTTAGAAAAACCTAGTAGGTTAACTGAGCTGATTTCGCTAGCCATTAGCCTAGATAACAGGCTAAGGGAGCACGCTGCCGTGCGTAACACTTCCAGTTGCTCGCGCGCCCAGTCTCGCCACTCCCTGCAGCCCCCCCCATTGGCCCTATCTCCCTCAGATTCCTCAGATGCCCCTGAGCCAATGGTAGTTGGGCAGTCTAAACTGCCATTAGCAGAGAAGCAGTGCTGCCGCGAGCTTGGGCTATGCCTCTATTGTGGAAGCAAGGAGCATGAGGTAGCGTCCTGTCCTATATGGCCAGAAGGGGGAGTCCGTGCGTTGCAGTAGGAGGGCTCACGGACTCACCTCAGTCTAATCCCCTTACCAGATTCCTTTTACCCATCCATTTTACTCACAACCAGACTGAGATAGCCACACATGCCTTAGTTGATTCGGGGGCCGAGCAGAGCTTCATTTCGGGGGAACTGGAAACCCGGTTGGGGCTTCCCTGCCACCCATTGAAGACCCCCCTGAGACTCATTGCCCTGTCTAAAGCCCCTCTTGCCATAGTGTCCAAGCAGACCGCTCCTGTGTCAGCCATTATATCTGGAAATCATCGGGAGGAGCTCAGGTTGTTTGTGCTGCCAGTTTCCTCCTCTCCTGTCATCCTCGGCTACCCCTGGTGAAAAAAAAATATATTGAGGTGTATTATTACTATATTTTTTTTTTTCAAAAATACAAGTTCAATATATTAGAATATACTTGTACTTTATAGGAATCGCTTTCAAGTATAACTTAAATATATTTATGTAACTGTACTTAAAACATACTTTGTAATAAGTATTTTTTTAATACACTATACTGAAATATATTTTTCCAAAAATATATTTCAAATAAAATATATATATATCTAATTGGAAATATACTTCTACTCAAATATTTCACTATACATTTAAAGTACAGTATATTTTATGCATACTTTGAGTATATATTTTTATATAATACAATAAATATATTAAAATAATATTTAGCTAAAATTGTATTTTGTTGCATACTTTCAATACATTTAATACATTACACTATTCTTTGACTTATTTCAAAGTACATAAGTGAGTATTTACAGTTTTAATTGCATATATGAACATAAATGAAAATGTATTAATCAGTACATATTTTTGGTACGCTTAAAACACTAAGCATTTTTCAAAAATATACACATAATTACAATGTATAATTGAAACAGATTAATACTTTATTTTTAAGATACTTCAATCTCGTTCAATATTGTTTGGAAGGGGGACAACAAAGAACTTGTTAAGACAACTTAACATTACACATTTACACTTTAGTGACAGGGGGTCCACAGCAAATACATTATTGGTCCTTGACACTTCAGTAATAAACGTAGAATGCATCTTGCCAAAAAATGGTTTTAGTACTCTTCAGCTCTTTCACCAACACACATATGCCACCATTCACAAGAGAGACATTAGAAAAATCAATAAGTGTTGATATTTCACAAAATCGTCCATCACTTAACTGTACAACAGAGTTAGTTCTCTTTTTCAGAGTTGTGTTATTGTAAGAATGATAAATAACCCCGTTACAGGTGAAACGATCATAACACAAACCAGTATTCATCACAATGCCAGTGTAAAGTTGTAAAGCTTTTCTTTGTAATACAGATATGTCACGTTTTCTGGGGCATCCAAGTCCTCAGAACTCAGAACTCAGAAAAGATTTATTGCCAAGTACATTCACAGTAAACAACTGATAAACATACGAGGGATTTGACTTGACACTGAAAACGACATAGTTGACATTTTCAGTGACGCGGCAGCGTCAGTGACGCGCCTGTCAGCAGACGGGGAACAGGAAGCATGAGGGAGGAAAAGGATAAACACAATAGGAGAGAGAAAAAAAGCATTGTTTGTCAGAATACTGGTCATAAAATGATCAATATTATGATTACAAGAAAAAAAGCTCTCAATGCACAAGTAGCAGACAATAGAATCTATACAAGGACACAAAGAGAGCAGTGAATGAATAATCTTCTCATCAGTATAGTGAGTCAGTATGAGTGAGGTGTTGAGTGAGGGTGTTTATATCAGTTAAGAACAACAAAGTCTCTTCAGCAGGAGATGTTATGTCTACCGTCTGGCAAAGGCTTGTGTCCTTGCACAGCAGATGGTAAAGTTTGCCAGACAGCTGGCTGTCCATGAGAGTCAATGCTGCTCACATGTTTTGAAAACAAAAACTGCAGATAATCTGGAGGACTGTGATTGTAAGGGCAGGTCGAATGAGTCGAATAGTACTGACTTCGGAGAAAAAAAAACTTTATATTCTCTTACAGATTCAGTACTTAAATCCTTCATTGCTGGACATTGAAATCATCATGGACGGCTCTCAGCATGATCATGATGTAATCCATTTTCCTAGACAGTTCTCCATTAGCCGCTGTCAGAGTCCTGCCCAATTGGTCAATTTGATGGTTAAGCCTCGCCGGGTCAGCATTTTGATAGGCTCTGTCCATCTTCATCAATTTACGGTACACCAGAACAATCCCAGATCCAATCAGTAGAATTCCGATGACCATTGCTACGAAGAGGTATAAATCTTCAACATCTTCGATAGAGAGATCACACAGGCACAAGAGTTTCCAATTACTTGTGTCCTTCAAATAGCCCGCGGCCGCTGTTCCTGCGGAGCAAACTGCCTCCCCCGGGGCACTTTTCCTCGTTGAAAAAATAGTGTCAATTGCGTTCAAAGCCCAGCTTATTAAATCCATAATTTCGTTCGATAATCAGCAGTAGAGACACGCAGACAGACGATAGCAAGCTGGGATCCAGTCAGTTAGGGGAGGAGAGAGATAAAGAGCCGGAGCTGGAGAAAAAGCATCTGCTCTCTTTGGGAGGCGGAAGTGAAACCACATTGACACCACATCTGACACCACATTGAAAATAACTGGACTTTACTGAAGAAGAGATGCCTTGGAGTTTGTCAAAAAAGTCTTTAACATTGTCACTAGCATTTTTCATCACAGATTTTGCCTTGTTTGAAAGTCCTCTCCACCTGAGGAATCGTTTTACCATCTGAATCGGAACATGAGTTGTCCCACTGAAAAATGTCAGTAATGTCCCATTAAAAGATTCAAACGGAAAGGTAGATGTTGCCCACAAAGGCCCCCAGCTGTGAACACTTGCTCCCAAATGCATCAACAAATGAACATTGTACGATGTATTGACAGCACCATAAAGTCTTTGAAATTCAAACACAAATTTACGCAAAGCTTTTTCTGCAACATCAATATGCTTCACTGAGATGGTATCCTGAAGAAGTGTGTGGATTGCAAAAACAAGCAAAAATAGATGATTAAGGTACTTCTTCTTTAAAATATTGTTAAGAACAGGCAAAGCATAAAAAAATAAAAATGCTCTCCATTCTGATGCTTTCCAGAACTTTCTTTCATTTATTGATCTCGGTGCTCGTGTGACCTCCACTGGTGGCCTGATTTCAAGAAGCTCCTTGTCCACATCTCTGACCTTTGAACCAATGTACCATTCTTGATTATGGTGTTTACTGTCAAACCATAAAGATGTGATCTGCCTGGTAACACCCAGACAGACACTGTGTTGATAATAAGATAAGATAAGATAAGATAAGCCTTGTAGGTCACCATGTTCATGCTCTGTAGCTCCATCAGTGGTGTTGGTCCTTTTACACCAAACACAGGCTCAGCACTCGTTCCTTGCATGGCATGCTCAAAATGGCTTTCAGCAGTACGTAAAGCTGGTTCTGGTGTCTTCCGCAAATAAGGACCACCTCCAGGGTGGAGGCAAAAGTCACAGCCATATTTCCCATTAAATTGTTTGGTGTTTTTCAGAAGAGGTCTGGCTACTGAATCCGCAGAACAAATTAAAGCATGCACTTTACTTTTATGTTGAACATTGTCACTGTCCCTCCAAGTAACTCCAACTTCTTCGAGACCTTTAAGTTCTAGCAAAAGCATTAACGGTCCACAAACTTGGTAAGTGTGTTTTTGAGACTACATTGACATAATTTTTCACGGTCGTATTATTTCGTATTATTTAATAAAGAACGAGTTGTTAGTTTAAAACACTGTAAATGTGGACATAAAGAAAGCTTAGTAGGCTAGCAGTGTTGCTGTGTGTGGGCAGTCTGTTTAGGTTTTTTTTTTTTTTTTTTTAACTGACGTACCGCCTGTAATTGATAACCACGGCACATCCGGGTAACTGCGTGGTCACGTGGTGCGGAAAAGTGGGTCATGTCATAGCGTAGTGAAAACAAACCCACGTTGCAGCGTCGGAGGTGTGATAAGTTAGTTGGATTGGGTCGATTTCTGCGTTAAAATGCCGTCATCATGCATGATATACGGTTGCTCCAACCACAACATGATGAAAGACAGAAAGTTGAGTTTCTACAAGCTTCCCAGTCGAGACAGAAGCCCTGAGAGGAGAAACAAATGGATAGCATCATGCAAACAACAGAATGATGATGGGAGCAAGTGGTCTCCAGCCAAAAGCAGGGTTGTGTGTTGTGACCACTTTATCACAGGTAAGTCCTTATGGGGCAAAATCTGAGTTTTTATTTTGTGCGTGTGTGTAATCTGTGAAGAATGCAATCATTGCATTAGCCAGAAATACATCACATTTTAAAGTTGATACCTGGAAGCGTAATATAGATGCATCAATCCTACCCCTTTTTTTACTAATAATATATTCCAGGGAAGCCAGTCAAGAAGGACATGGAGCATCCTGACTACATTCCCTGTATATTGCCATCACAAAAAGGTAGCTATGAGCATGCCAAACAACAACTGCAGAGGTATGAGAGGACACAAAAGAGGAGAAAACTGGTAAAATCACCTGTTTTTATTTTCCATGTGTGTTCATGGCCTTACCAACTCCCGTATATATAATGTTTTGAAATACTGTTATCATCATGATGTCTGTAGTTTGGCATTGTAGCGTGATTTCGCCGTAGGATCGAGCGTATTGCTGTACTCGTGCGCCATGGTAGCATGGAAAGCAAGCGGTGATAGCGGACACGTGGGTTTGTTTTCACTGGGGTCTATTTTTGGCAGCAGCCGTCACGTGACTGTGACGTTGCCTCGCGGCTATCAATAGGGTTTTTCAGGGTTCCAGAATGCATTGCGCGCCGCGGCGTAGTTCCGGTCCAGCAGCTGTTTGACAACAATCGCCGCCACTGACCCGAATCGGGGTCAGTGGCGGCGACAATAATGCACTCAGTAATGCATTATTGTCATGTAATCATGTGCCTGTAGAAGCATGCTCAAATAACGAGGCTGAGTTTCAGTCATAAAACCAGCTTTATTTGGCAGAACGCAGCTTCTAGCATTCTCAAAGCAGGAAAAAGAAAGAATCATATTTCAACACCCTTTTATACATTTCCAGCATCAGAATTCAAGTCACATGGTGTCTTCAGTCAACATACAGTTACAAAGCATCCCCTTGAAGCTTCACCATTGTCTCTCATATCCTGATGAACCGGAATACCCCCCGGGGCGTCTTCTGTGGGACAAAGAGACAAATCTCACACTTCCTTGTTACCTCCTGTAGATTTGAGTCCTTAGTCCTTGCAGACGTGACACCCCACAATACACATTCAGTCCTGTCTCTGTGGCAGCGTGAGCCCACAATGTGTGACGGCCACACTACCCCCCCCAAACGTCTAGTAAGGCAAAATCTAAATGGCATACAAAAAGAAAAACACAAAGCACTCCATACATGGCTAATCAATCCACCAACTGCCTAGGTTTTAATCTTCTGCCGAATCTGCTGCAACTTGGCTTGGCTGCACCTGCAACGTCTCTCTGCACCTGTGGATTAAAGCCGTTAGCACCTCTCTGTGAAGACTTTGGAGAATGTCTCCTCGGCGGCCTGCCCCGGCGGGGGGGCCTCGCGAGCTGCACCCCCTCGTCAGCCAGAACAAAAGCGGGTTTGAGTCTGTTAATGCAAATCAGCTCCCGTCTGCCCCCTAAATCTAGCAGAAAATGCTTCTGCCCGGTCTCCAGCACTCGAAACGGTCCGTCGTAAAACGGCCGCAAACTTGGACGCTGGGCGTCATGTTTAACAAAAACAAACTCTGCATTTTTTAAAGCCTTGGGCACAAAAACGTGTGGGAAACTGTGATGGACTGGGCCAGGAAGCGTGTTTGCTCCTGAGCCGCTCTGCCACGGCTGAGCGGGGGGGGCCACTAGGTGCGGGATTATCAGGAAGAAATTCCCCGGGCAAACGAAGCGGTTGAGCGAAAACTAATTCAGCCGGGGAAGCGTGCAAATCTTCCTTAGGTGCAGAACGCAACCCTAATAAGACCCATGGAAGTTTGTCCACCCAATTTGTATCCGTTAGCGACGCTCTGAGGGCTGCTTTCAATGACCTGTGAAAGCGTTCGCATAAACCATTAGCCTGGGGGTTATACGCGGTGGTGCGATGAATCTTCACCCCCAAGCTGCGGGTCGTCGATGACCACAGCTCGGAAATAAATTGGGGACCCCTGTCGGACGTTATGTCCGACGGTACACCAAAACGCGCAACCCATGCTGCTAAAAATGCTCGCGCAACTTCTTCCGCTGTGGTTGATGTCAGAGGAACCGCCTCTGGCCAGCGCGTGGTGCGGTCTACCATCGTCAAAAGATGTGTGTGCCCGTGTGATAACGGAAGCGGGCCGACCAGGTCAATATGCACATGATCAAAACGCTTAGCGGGGATGTGGAAAGGTTCTAACAGGGCCTTAGTGTGTCTGTGTATTTTAGCTCGCTGACACGCTACGCAGGCTGCTGCCCATTCCTTGACCTGTTTGCGCAACCCGGGCCAAACAAATTTCTCCCCCACCAATTTGATCGATGCGCGCACCCCCGGGTGCGCGAGAGAGTGGACCAAGTCAAAAACACGGCGACGCCACGCGGTTGGCACCACAGGGTGGGACCGTCCCGTGGAGACATCGCAGATTAGCGGGGGCATACCGTTTTGTTGCACCCTGTGCTCCAGCCTCAACCCTGTTGGTCCAGACTGGAGCGCGTGCACGTCCGCGTCGTTAACCTGCTCCGCAGCCATAGCTGCATAATCTAACCCAACACAGACCGGGGCTGCGCGCGCTCCCGCGTCGCTGCCCGGGCCCGCGGCCATGGCTACAGAGTCTGCCCCTATGGGGCTTGGTGGTGCTACTGCACGCGAGAGGCAGTCTGCTACAACATTGTGTTTACCCGCGACATGCTGAATATCAGTAGTGAACTCCGATATTGCGGCTAGTTGCCTTTGTTGCCGGCCTGACCAGGGTTCTGAAATTTTGACCATCACAAACGTTAGCGGTTTATGATCCACAAAAGCGGTGAAACGTCGCCCCTCTAACCAGAACTGAAAATGACGGATGGCCAAGTGTAGGGCCAAAAGCTCCCTGTCAAACGCGCTGTATTTCCGTTCACTATCGCGCAAGGTCCTGCTGAAAAACGCGAGGGGTTGCCAGGTACCTGCCACAAACTGTTCAACTACCGCCCCCACCGCTACATCGGAAGCGTCAGTGGTGAGCGCCATGCGGGCCGTTGGAACTGGGTGCGCTAACAAAACTGCGTTTGCCAGGGCTGATTTGACCTGGGCAAAAGCGCGCTCCCGCTCCGGAGACCATTCAACTTTATTTGCGGGCTTTTGTTTTTTTAACGTGGTGTACAATGGTTGCATGAGTCGTGCTGCGCTTGGGAGGAAACGGTTGTAAAAATTAACCATTCCTAGAAACTCCTGAAGCGCCTTGACCGTTTGAGGTTGCGGAAAATCCGTTATGGCACACACTTTATTTGGAAGGGGAACTGCTCCCTCTGCCGAAACGCGATGTCCCAAAAAATCAATCTGCGCCACCCCAAACTGGCACTTCGCTGGGTTAACTATCAACCCGTGCTCTGCCAACCTCTGGAAAACTGCTGTGAGGTGTTTTTCATGTTCGCCTTCGGACGTGCTGGCTACCAAAATATCGTCCAAATAAACGAACACGAAAGGCAGGTCGCGTAAAACTGCATCCATCATGCGTTGGAAAGTCTGCGCGGCCCCCTTGAGGCCAAAAGGCATGCGCAAGAACTCAAAAAGGCCGAAAGGCGTTATGACCGCTGTTTTGGGTACATCCTGCGCGCGCACTGGAACCTGGTGATAGCCGCGCACCAAGTCTATTTTAGAAAAAATGCGCTCCCCCGCCAAATGAACAGAAAAATCCTGGATGTGCGGAATTGGGTAGCGGTCGTGAGCTGAAACGTTGTTCAACCTGCGGAAATCGCCGCAAGGTCGCCACGAGCCGTCAGCCTTTGGGACCATGTGTAATGGCGAAGCCCAAGCGCTCTTGGAGCGTCTAACAATGCCTAGTTTTTCCAGATTAGTGAACTCCTCACGCGCGATGGCCAGTTTAGCTGGGTCCAAGCGCCGAGCCTTTGCAAACACGGGAGGGCCTGTGGTCGTTATGAAATGTGCTACCCCATGTTTGGCCACCGTTGCTGAAAACGTGGGGACTGTGAGTGCTGGAAACTGAGCAAGCAGAGTGTGAAACTTACCACCCGCAGCTGAGACGCTGGCATGTGCAGTTGGCGGGGCCACCCGAGCTGTGCAGGGAATAGAATGAAAGGACAGTGCATTAATCAGACGTCTATTAGCAAGGTCAACCAATAAACCGTGTGAGCACAAAAAATCAGCCCCTAACATGTTGAAACTGACTGCTGCTACAATAAATGTCCACTCAAATGAACGGCCCTGTAAGGACAGAAGCATGGTCCTCTCACCGAACGTTTTAATCGTGGAGCCGTTCGCTGCTGACACTGACACCCAGGGGGCTTTAGAAGGCGACAGCCGTTCGGCGTAGGTGGGTGTGACGAAGCTCAGCTGAGAGCCCGTGTCCACGAGGAACTGTTTCCCCGAGCGTGCATCCGTCAGGTAAAGCAGCCTGTTCTCGTTGCCGAGGGTTGCAGCTGCTAAATTGCACGGTGGGACGCACCTGTGCGCTCTCTCTGCAAAACGGCGGTGGTAGAAGCACGAGCCGTCCTCCGCTCCGCGTCGTCTGGCTCCTGTCGCCGCCGTTGTTGGTGTGTCAGGCGCCGCGGCCGCTGGACCCACGCTGTCTCCGGCCGCCGTTCCCGGACTGGCCGCCGCGGCCGAAACCACGCTCCGCTTGTGGGCATCGACCAACTTCTGCGCCTCCTTGCTCAACCCACGGTAGTCTCGCTTGGCCAATCGGGGTGACTCTGCCAGGGCCACTCTCACTGCTGGTGGTAGGGTTCGGAGGAAAAGGTGGGCGAAAATGAATTCGCCATCCTCAGAGGCTTTGAGCTGCAGCATCTTCACCATCAGGTCCACAGGTCTATCGTTTTCTGCCTCCGACAGCGCCAGGAGCCCCTCTGCTCGTTGTTGGACTGAGGGGGTGAAATGGCTGATCAGCGCGTCCTTCAATGCACTGTACTTGTCGCTGTCTGGTGGATGATTAACCAGATCTTCCACTCTCTGGACCGTGTCGCTGTCCAGCTTCGCTACCACGTGGTAGAATCTTGTGTCGTCGTTGAAGATTCTCCGGAGGTTGAACTGCGCCTCGATTGCGCTAAACCATGAGCGCGGGCTGTGCTGCCAGAAATCGGGCAGCCGGATCGTGGAGGCGGCCATCAGGCTGGCTTCCACCGAGCCCCGCTCGGGAGAATTCTGTCTGCTCATTTTCCGTCGTAGGTCACCAGTGTAGAAGCATGCTCAAATAATGAGGCTGAGTTTCAGTCATAAAACCAGCTTTATTTGACAGAACGCAGCTTCTAGCATTCTCAAAGCAGGAAAAAGAAAGAATCATATTTCAACACCCTTTTATACATTTCCAGCATCAGAATTCAAGTCACATGGTGTCTTCAGTCAACATACAGTTACAAAGCATCCCCTTGAAGCTTCACCATTGTCTCTCATATCCTGATGAACCAGAATACCCTCCGGGGCGTCTTCTGTGGGACAAAGAGACAAATCTCACACTTCCTTGTTACCCCCTGTAGATTCGAGTCCTTAGTCCTTGCAGACGTGACACCCCACAATACACATTCAGTCCTGTCTCTGTGGCAGCGTGAGCCCACAATGTGTGACGGCCACATGCCTGAAAAACTCTATACTGCCGTAACACTAAAGCCCCTCGTTTTTCCAAGGTTCCAAGTTTGAATCCTTAATGGGTTCTTAATACCAGTTATTTTGGTACCATTTTTTTGCCTCCTGGAATATGGGATATCTGAAGAACAAAAAATAAAGGAGTCACTAAGTAATGAGTACACTCAATTATTTATTTCAATAAAGAACAAGGTGCATCAGACACCAAATAACATTTGAATGTCATATTTTGTACATGACAATGACAGACTGTTTAACATTTGAAATCAAATAAAATGTGCATTTATTTTAGTAGCCCCTGTCACACTGAGCATGCAGGGAATAAATTATGACTTTGAAAATTGCATCACAGTTTGTGCGATGCAAATCATAAATTGAGCAGTAGATGTTGCAACATCTGTCAATCCAAGCCCTGACTCCAAATGATGCCAGGGATTGGGTTGACAGAGACCACAAAATCTCCTGCTCATAGTAGAGTGGAGATACCACACACACTTTTTTCACAAAATCTGCTGAAGAATTACTATTTGATTACATGACAATAATGCATTACTGAGTGCCATATGTTGCTTGTGGGGTTCAACGAGTTAAAATTTGGATATATTTCAATAGACCCTGTCAGACTAAGCATGGTTTCATAAATGGCATATTTTGTACATTACAATGACAGATTTTGTGACATTTGAATTGTGAAGTTGCTTAAAATGTGGATTTATTTAACTAGCCCTTGTCACACTGAGCTTGATTAGAGAAGTGGAATATTTGGTACATAATAACTATTTCATGTTGCCCTTGACACTGAGCGTGATATTTCACATATTTTTTGATAACAATGAATGGCATATTTTTCATATGACATAAGCCAATAAATGTTTTTTTAAAAGTGTTCAGTTTGCATGTTCATTTATTTTCTTAATATGCACAGGTACATAATTGTTGCAAAGAAATATACAAATCAAGAATAGAATCTGGGGAGGGGTGGGGTGGGGGATAAATAAGGCGAAAGGCGCTTGGAAAATAAAGACATCATTGCTAGTACAGAAACATTAACCTGTGTAGTTGTATTACCACAGCAACAGCAATTTGCTGTGGTAATACAAAAGTTTCCACACCCTTTCTTGCCCCTAAATGCTCTGGGTGACCGATTTTCACGCTCTAGTACATGCAGTTCCGTGAGTATTTGTCCCCGATTCGGGTCAGTGGCGGCGATTGTTGTCAAACAGCTGCTGGACCGGAACTACGCCGCGGCGCGCAATGCATTCTGGAACCCTGAAAAACCCTATAACATTAATGGTCACATTTGTGTGCCAAAAATGCACGCTCAATTTATCGGTCAATATATGAGCTTTAAAGATGAGGGCAATTTCGTTGTAGTTTGTTAGCAGGCAGAAGAGGCTAGCCTTGTTTTAGCCTAGCTTACATGTCTTGACTAGCCTTGCCTTGACCCTCACCTCGGATTTACACCGGACGGCAGCGCTACGGTTTTGTTCCGTCATACACGCAACGTCAGTTTACACCAGCAGCGTCTCAGAAGCGGAGCGTCTCAAAGCTGAGCATAAACAGTGAATGGCTGGGTCCACTAACTACAAGCGTAACACCGTAACTTGTACTTAGTGGAAATAGCCATTCACTGTTTATGCTGACGGAACAAAACCGTGGCGCTGCCGTAACGCGGCGCGGCCACGTCCGGTGTAAATCCGGAGTCAGAAGAGAGGGAAGGGACGCTCCACATCGTCCTGTCCTGTATGTACATTTTTCGTCAGAAGATGGCAGCATAGGATAAGGAATGAATAAGGGATAAATAAAATCTGTAATTTGTTGGGCCAAATTACAAAATTAGTCAGTTTTCTTCTGATGCGTTCCTTTCTGGGCGGTCTGGTGGTCAGAATGTATTTCTGTAACACACAAAACTATGTTTTATTTCTTTTGCTATCATTTGCTAAATTAAAATTACTGCATATTTATTTCACTTTGTGATTAAGCCAGGACTTCCCCCTGTATCATACCTTATCATGTACAGGAGCATGGTGTTGTCAATGCCTCAGGATATCGTATCATATTCTATAAATATCATATATCATATTGCTAACACTGAGAAATTGTAATATCAATTGTCTTTTGTTATTTCGCAAATGAATGGGTCTGCAACAAAACTGAATGTTACATGACCTTTGTGTTTCAGGAGTTTATCATATGCAGTGCAAATTTTGCAAGTTCACAAGCTCCAGTCAAGAAATTCTCCTGAAACATTGCCGTCTTCATCACGGAAAAGGTGCTTCCTGGCCTTGTGTTCATATAGACTGTGTTTGTATATTCAAAACACCTGGTGCACTGAGGTCACACCTCTCTAGGTGTCACAAGACTGTGAGAATTCATGAGAATTCAACCTTTCAGTGTGAATTGTGTGATTACAACGAAGTTTGCAGTTCTCAAACATTTCTTAACCATCTTGGACAGCATTTAAAAAATCGTGAAACTGTAAAATGTCCCTTTCTTAATTGTACATTTGAAACAAATATACGCTCATCCCTTAGTTCTCATCGAAGTCGAAACCATAAAAATTGTACACTCAAAGATTTTCGAACTAGAGTGAGAGCTGATATTGAATATGGATTAAATTCTGAAGCACTATCCGATGGTGAAGCAGGGACATCATCATCATCTCATCTTCAGAGCTCCAGACCAGATGACCTTGAAGAGATTTCAGAAGTTGTAGATCCTGAGACACTGCAGCACAAACTGGCCTGTCTCTTTCTGTCTATGCAGACAGTGTTACATGTTTCTAGAGATTCAACACAAAAGATTGTAGAAGATCTGCATAACCTGCTGTCTTTTTCTAGCATTCAGACTCTTAACAGTGTCAAAGATATCCTTGCAAAGCATAACATTGAGACAAGTGATTCTGTTTTGGAAGAAATTCATAGAGCAATAGTTGAGACTAACCCTCTTGTTTCAACAACATCAGCTAAAGGTTCCTTGTCAACAGATCATAGAAGAAACTTATATTTCAAGAACCACTTTAATATTATTGAACCCACTGAATATCTTTATAGCACAACCCATAAAGAAGCTTATGTTTATGTACCCATCACTAAGGTACTTGAGTCTTTGTTAAGGTGTGCTGATTTTGTCGACCAAATTGTCTTTAATCAGCAGACTTTACCTGGACATTTTCAGTCTCATCAAGACGGAAAATATTACAAAGAAAATAGGCTATTTGGACAGCGCTCCGGCCACCGGTGGAGTGAAGAAGCCTCACCGTTACAGGCCCGTGGCTCCGAGAGAGATCCATCGCTGCCAGAAATCCAGCTGCTCATCTGTAAGCTGCCCATCCAGCGCCTGGTGAGGGAGATCGCTCAGGACTTCCAAGACCGACCTGCGCTTCCTGAGCTTCGCCGTCATGGCTCTGCAGGAGGCCGGCGAGGCCTACCTGGTGGTCTCTTCTTCGCTGAGGGGGTCGCCATCATGGCCAAAGACTTCCAGCTGGCCCACCGCATCCGCGGAGAGAGAGCTTAGACTTTCTGCTGCACATTCACCAACCATAATGCTCCACACTGTGTCTATATATACAGTATATATATATATATATATATATATATATATATATATATATATATATATATATATATATACTGTATATTTATAGTAATATGTACATATGTTTACTAGCTGTTCTTGTTTTTTTCTTGCCTTCTGATTGTTGCTCTGAGTGTTGCTATCCCTGTGCTGTTGCAATCCTGGAATTTCCCCATTGTGGGACTAATAAAGGCTTATCTTATCTTATCTTAGACGCAAAGAGATCGTTGAGGGACAGCCCATGGTATCAGAGGTCCAGGAGAGGTGGCCAGCGCTGTTTTCATGTGAGCAGGTAAGGCTGAGATTGTTATGTGTTTCACATGCTAATTTTATTGACTACAAATAAGTAGGAGTGATTTATTCTTATCAGCTGTATATTATATCACTGGAAATGGCACACAAAATATAGATGCATAAGAACACGCAGGAAAACATTGAAATGTGGATGTGCTTGATGATGTGGTTTGGTAGATCGGTTCTATAGATTTTGCTGTTTGTTTTATTATAGGCAAATAATATGGCATAGATTTTGAACAAGACTGCTACATTTCAATTGTCTTTACTTTTAACGTTGTGGCTACAAAAAAATACATCATTTCAGATTTCTCAAGAATTCTGTCGGATCACAAGCAAAGATCTCCTGGAGTCTTTCAGAGGATCCCTTGACATTTATGTGCCTCGCCTGCTGAGACTGTACCGAGCGAGGAAGGGGGCTTTTGGCCAGAAAATGGAGGATGTCCTTGATGCACTTGATGAAAAGGTAATTTACTGTAAATGTCTGTAGCTAATGTATGCATAAATAAATAATAAAGAATCATTTCATTTACATGTAGACCATCAAACTGCTGAGGCTTTTTCAGGAAAACAGTGGAGTCATCAGAATATGTCAGCAAATGCAAAGGGTTCATTGTCAATATTTAATAACTGAATTTGAAAATGTCTTTCTCTATGCTGATTTGCTTAGATGTAAGCAGTAAATGAATGAAAGGTGTTTGTCTAACATGATCTGACCTGAAGTGTTTGATTTTTTGTAAAAATAAAGATAGCACTGTACTAATTGATTGATGCTTGTGTTTTTCTCGAGACCTCAGACATTCTGACTCATAGAAAAACAGCGGCTCTGAGAGGACTCCCCATCTTTGTCCGAGATGACACTTCCAAGTTTTTCCTGCAGTGTTCAGTAAGTATTCTTAAGTTAGTTCAAAATTGACTGAATGATTTCATAGCCATTGCTTTTCATTATGAGCATATTTATTATTACATTACCTTTTTCTAATCAATTAGGCTAAAAATTCATTTTTTTTTTTTACTCTATACAAAGAGCAACCCTGACCTATTAGACACTGACATAATGCACGGCTCAGGAGACACACACGCAGGCTCAGAGTAGATTTAACAGCTTTATTCAACAACAAGAGTGTGTGGCTGCGTGTCTGTGAGGTGTAGATGTATTGGTGGTGGACGTCTGCGTCAGGCGCGGAGGCAGGTAGCCGTGCAGCCGGACAACCCTATGGGAGAGAGCACAGGGAGAAGGGTAACGGGCACCACACCAATACAGGGAAATAACAGGATGTGCTGACTTACTTGGTTTGGGCAGGTGGCTGGCGTTGACAAGGGCGTAGCCCGGGAGACAGCGACCTGGAGCGCCTGTGACAGCAGCGAGGATGCGGCGGTGAGGAGATGTGGTCCGCCGCCGGGAGATCCACCTGTGCACAGGGGAGAAGACTGGAGGAGAAGGTAAGAGATGCTTACGTGGGTAATCTTGCTTGAAGAAGGGGGTTCCTTTCAGCAAGGGAGGCCGACGAGATCAGACAGCTTCAGGCCGAAGCCCAGGGCAGAGTGGTTTAAATCCCTCGCCGCTGACGAGGCGCAGGTGTGCGCGCAGCTGGCGCCGCTGATGAGCGGCGAGTCGTGACAGTACTCCCCCCTCTAGCAGCGCCTCCTGGCGATGGTTTCTCCGGGTGCGCTCGGTGGAACTCAGTGATGAGAGAGGGATCCAACACAAACGAGGGACGCACCCATTGTCTCCATTCGGGTCCATAGCCCTCCCAGTCCACCAAGTACTGTAGCCCGCGACCCCGGCGCCGGGAGTCCAGGATGGCAGAGACTGTCCAGGCCGGGTGGCCACCTATCATCCGGGGCGTGGGCAGCGCTGCAGGTGGAGGGCAGAGGGGATCAGACACCACCGGTTTCACCTTGGAGACGTGGAAGGTGGGATGGATGCGGAGGGAGGGGGGAATAGCCACACGCACAGCCACCGGGTTGACAATTTTGGTGATGGGGTATGGGCCAATGAAACGTTGGGCCAGCTTTCTCCTCTCACCCTTTAAATTGACGTCCTGTGTGGATACCCAGACTCGTTGGCCCACCTGGTAGGCAGGGGCAGGTCTCCTGTGCCGGTCCGCGGTGGACTTGTTGCGCTCTGCCGTGTGTAAAAGCGCATTGCGCGCCGTGGACCAGAAGGAGCGGCACTGCCTAAGGTGTGCCTGGACCGAGGGGACAGCTAACTTGCTCTCCTGCGTGGGGAACAGAGGTGGATCATAGCCCAGGGATGCCTTAAAGGGGGACATCCCAGTAGCAGAAGAGCGAGATGTGTTGTGGGCATACTCCACCCAGGCGAGATGTGTGCTCCAGGATGCGGGCTTCGACGCAGTGACGCAGCGGAGAGCAGCCTCCAGCTCCTGGTTGGTCCGTTCACACTGCCCGTTGGATTGGGGGTGATGGCCGGAGGAGAGGCTTACTTTGGCTCCTAGGGCATTGCAGAAGCATTTCCAGACGTCCGAGGCAAATTGAAGGCCCCGATCAAAGACCACGTCAACCGGTATCCCATGCAGCCTGACCATGTGCTGGATGAGGAGATCAACCGTCTCCAAGGCAGAGGGGAGCCCCCGTAATGGCACAAAGTGGGCGGCCTTGGAGAAGCGGTCAACGATGGTCAGAACTGTGTCGAAGTTGTTGGAGATGGGGAGACCGGTGACAAAGTCGAGGGCAATGTGCGACCAGGGCCTACCAGGGACGGGCAGGGGCTGGAGCAGGCCTGCGGGGGGAGCGTTACCTGACTTGCTGGTGGCGCAAACGGGGCAGGCCCGGGTGTAGCGGGCGGCGTCCTTCCGCAGCCCCGGCCACCAGAAGGAGCGTTGGAGCAGGTCGATCATCCGGGAGGACCCAGGGTGGCAGGTGAGTTTGGATGTGTGGAGCCAGTGAATAACCTCCCCCCGGACAGCAGATGGAACGAAGAGCCTCCCCTCCGGTCCGCCGCCAGGGTCCGGTTCCGACTCCTGCGCCCTCCAGATCTTGCTCTCGATGTCCCAGGAGATGGCCCCCACGACGCACGACCTGGGCAGGATGGTGTGGACTGCGTCCTCTGACGCCTCAGGGGCGAATTGCCTGGAGAGGGCGTCGGGTAGGCCGTTCTTGGAGCCCGGTCGGAACGTGATGGTAAAGCGGAACCTCGCAAAGCACAAGGACCAGCGCACCTGGCGGGCATTCAGACGCTTGGCAGTTCTTAAATATTCCAAGTTCTTGTGATCAGTGAGGACCACGAAAGGCAAGGCGGCCCCCTCCAGCCAGTGGCGCCACTCCTGAAGCGCGAGCTTGATGGCGAGCAGCTCTCTGTCCCCCACGTCATAATTTCGTTCCGCCGGGGACAAGCGCCGAGAGAAGAAGGCGCAGGGCCGTTTGGCCCCGTTAGCAGGTGACCGCTGGGACAACACCGCCCCCACCCCTGTATCCGAAGCGTCTACCTCGACGATGCACTGCAGCGCGGGGTCGACCTGGCTGAGGACCCAGGAGGAGGAGAATTCCGCCTTCAGCGCCTGGAAGGCCGCTGCGGCCTCTTCAGTCCACCGGAATGGGGTCTTCGGGGAGGTGAGGCGGGTCAGAGGGCCGACGATGGCTCCAAAGTTTGGGACGAAGCGGCGGTAGAAATTGGCAAACCCGATGAATTGCTGCACCTGTTTCCTCGAGGTAGGTGTGGGCCAATCTACCACCGCTTTAACCTTCGCTGGGTCGTGTGAGATGACGAAACCCAAGAAGGACGTTGTCTTGGCATAAAATTCACATTTTTCAGCATTCACATACAGTTAGGCCCGAAAATATTTGGACAGTGACACAAGTTTTGTTATTTTAGCTGTTTACGAAAACATATCCAGGATACAATTATATAATCAATATTGGCTTAAAGTGCAGACTCTCAGCTGTAATTTGAGAGTATTCACATCCAAATTGGAGCAAGGGTTCAGGAATTACAGCTCTTTAATACATAGCCGCCTCTTTTTCAAGGGACCAAAAGTAATTGGACAATTGACTCAGAAGGCTGCAAAAAAAAAAATAACAAGGCTGCATGGGCTCTTCCCTCGTTAACCTGTCATCACTTAAGCAGTTAAAAGGTCTGGAGTTGATTCCAGGTGTGGCGTTTACATTTGGAAACTGTTGCTGTGAACACACAACATGCGGTCAAAGAAGTTCTCAATGGAGGTGAAACAGACCATCCTGAGGCTGAAAAAAAAGAAGAAATCCATCAGAGAGATAGCAGAAATGTTAGGAGTGGCCAAATCAACAGTTTGGTACATTCTGAGAAAAAAAGAGTGCACTGGTGAGCTTGGGAACTCAAAAAGGCCTGGACATCCACAGAAGACAACAGTGGTGGATGATCACAGAATCCTTTCCATGGTGAAGAACAACCCTTCACAACATCCACTCAAGTGAAGAACACTCTCCTGGAAGTAGGTGTATCAGTATCTAAGTCTACCATAAAGAGAAAACTTCATGAGAGTAAATACAAAGGATTCACCACAAGGTGCAAACCATGAATCAGCCTCAAAAATAGAAAGGCCAGAATTGACTTTGCCAAAAAACACCTGAAGAAGCCAGCCCAGTTCTGGAACAGCATTCTTTGGACAGATGAGACTTAAGATCAACCTGTACCAGAATGATGGGAAGAAGAAAGTTTGGAGAAGAATTGGAACAGCTCATTATCCAAAGCACTACATCTTCTGTAAAACATGGTGGAGGCAGTGTGATGGCATGGGCATGCATGGTTTCCAATGGCACTGGGTCACTTGTGTTTATTGATGATGTGACAAAAGACAGAAGCAGCCAGATGAATTCTGAAGTGTATAGGGATATACTTTCTGCTCAGATTCAGCCGAATGCAGCAAAGTTGATTGGACGGCGCTTCACCAATGATCCAAAACATACTGCAAAAGCAACCCAGGAGTTTTTAAAGCAACGAAGTGGAATATTCTGCAATGGCCGAGTCAATCACCAGATCTCAACCCAATCGAGCATGCATTTCACTTGCTCAAGACAAAACTTAAGGCAGAAAGACCCACAAACAAGCAACAACTGAAGACAGCTGCAGTAAAGGCCTGGCAAAGCATCACAAAGGAGGAAACCCAGCGTTTGGTTATGTCCATGGGTTCCAGACTTCAGGCAGTCATTGCCTGCAAAGGATTCTCAACAAAATATTGAAAAGTAACATTTTACTTAGGGTTATGTTTATTTCTCCAATTACTTTTGAGCCCCTGAAATGAGGAGCATTTGTATAAAAATAGCTATAATTCCTACATGTTTAATCATATATTTTTGTTCAACCCCTTGAATTAAACCTTAAAGTCTGCACTTCAATTCCATTGTAGTTGTTTCATTTCAAATTCAATGTGGTGGCATGCAGAGCCCAAATCATGAAGATTGTGTCACTGTCCAAATATTTCTGGGCCTAACTGTATAACTGGTTCTCCAGCAGCCTCTGAAGGACCCGCCTCACGTGGACCCGGTGCTCGTCCTTGGATCTGGAGAAGATGAGGATATCATCCAGGTAGACGAACACGAAAAGGCCGATGAAGTCCCGGAGGACGTCATTGATGAGGCGCTGAAAGACGGCTGGGGCGTTGGTCAACCCGAACGGCATAACCAGGTACTCAAAGTGGCCGTTCGGGGTACGGAAGGCTGTCTTCCACTCGTCTCCCTCCCGGATCCGGACGAGGTGGTAAGTGCTGCGGAGGTCCAGCTTGGTGAACCAGGTCACCCCCTGGAGGGAGTGGAAGGTGGTGTCCATTAGGGGCAGGGTGTAGCGGTCCTTCTCCGTGATGTCGTTGAGGGCGCGGTAATCTATGCAGGGGCGAAGAGAACCGTCCTTTTTGGAGACGAAGAAGAACCCTGCGCCTAATGAAGATGACGAAGGGCGGATTATCCCAGCACTGAGCGACTCCTTGAGATAGGTGTTCATTGCATCCCTCTCTGGCGCTGACAGGCTGTAGAGACGTCCCGAGGGTAATGGAGCCCCCTGGCGGATGTTTATGGCACAGTCGTAGGGCCGGTGTGGAGGAAGGGACATCGCCTTGGACTTGCTGAAGACTGCGCCCAGGTCGTGGAACTCTGAGGGTACCAAGGTGAGATCCGGGGGCGCGGCATCCTTGGCAGAGGGAGGAGAGGATGGGGCGCAGGCTGCGGATTGGAGGCAGGTGCCCATGCAGAAGGGATTCCAGGCTGCCACTCTTCCGGTCTTCCAGTCCAGGACAGGGCTGTGGAGGCGGAGCCATGGGTATCCGAGTATTACCGGTGAGACACAGGGTGACAGGACATAGAAGGTGATGTCCTCCCGGTGGTTTCCGGAGATGATGACCGGAACGGGGATCGTCCGGTGAGTCACTTTCCCCAGGGAGACATGGGAGAGGTTGACTAGGGCAAGAGGAGTAGCAAGAGGGTGGCAACGGATGCCCAATTGGGTTGCCAGGCTCTGTGAAATAAAGTTCCCCTCCGCACCTGAGTCCACCAGTGCGTGCGTGAGATGCCCTGTGGGGTTGTGACAGAAACGGATGGGCAGCATCAAATGAGTGAGGGGAGTTAACCGATTAGAGTCCGCGAGGCCCCCTACAGTGACTCGCGGACCTCCCCGTTTGGCTTTTCCGGACAATGCTCCACGGTGTGCTGGCTGCCCCTGCAATACATGCAGAGGCCCAACTCACGGCGGCGTTGTTTCTCCGCTGGAGGGAGCTTTGACCGGCTCATCACCATCGGCTCCGACTCCTCGGAGGACTCTGGTGGTGGTAATGCCAGGGGGCGAGCTTGGGACAGGCGCACCGAGGCTCCCCGCGAGCGAGAAGTGGACTTCCGCTCCGAGGCACGCTCGCACAGCCTGTTGTCCAAGCTGATGGCAAGGGAAGTCAGCTCCGCTAGTGTCTCCGGGATATCCCGGCCAGCCAGCTCATCCCTCAGACTGGAGTTAAGGCTGCGAAGGAAGATGCCGCAGAGCGAACGCTCTTCCCAGCCAACTTCCTCCGCTGTGACCCGGAAGTCAATCGCATAATCGGCGGCCGATCAGCTCCCCTGTTGGAGACTGAGGAGGCAATCGACCTGGACACTCTCCATACGCGAGTGATCGAACACTTCCAGAAACTGATGCACGAACTGGCCATAGGTGAGGGTGGCGTAGCTGGGCTTCGCCATTACAGCGTAAGCCCAGGTAAGCGCCTGACCCTTCAGGAGGTTCCCAATATAGCCAATCCGGCTGTGGTCTGAGGGAAAATCTCCAGGAACGCGGTGGAACACTGACTCACATTGCATGATAAATCCCCGCGCTCCACCGAGCTTGCCGCTAAAGCGGGCGGGGGTCGGAATGGGTGTGAGTCGTGCCGGCGCGCCCAGAGCAGGCTGGCCGGCCGCCGGAGCAGCGGGAGCTGCGCCACCCTGATGAGCCGGGGGGGACGGCTGCCGGGGGTCCAGGCGGTCTAATCGGTTAGTAATGAGGGTTAATTGGTTGAGAATCACTTGTTGCTGATGGGCTATTAAATCCACCCGAGCCTCGAGGGTGGTAAGACGGTGTGCGAGCCTGCTGTCTGCCGAGCCGCTCGGCTCAAGCCGTACTGACATAATGCACGGCTCAGGAGACACACACGCAGGCTCAGAGTGGATTTAACAGCTTTATTCAACAACAAGAGTGTGTGGCTACGTGTCTGTGAGGTGTAGATGTATTGGTGGTGGACGTCTGCGTCAGGCGCGGAGGCAGGTAGCCATGCAGCCGGACAACCCTATGGGAGAGAGCACAGGGAGAAGGGTAACGGGCACCACACCAATACAGGGAATTAACAGGATGTGCTGGCTTACTTGGTTTGGGCAGGTGGCGTTGACAAGGGCGTAGCCCGGGAGACAGCGACCTGGAGCGCCTGTGACAGCAGCGAGGATGCGGCGGTGAGGAGACGTGGTCCGCCGCCGGGAGATCCACCCGTGCACAGGGGAGAAGACTGGAGAAGAAGGTAAGAGATGCTTACGTGGGTAATCTTGCTTGAAGAAGGGGGTTCCTTTCAGCAAGGGAGGCCGACGAGATCAGACGGCTTCAGGCCGAAGCCCAGGGCAGAGTGGTTTAAATCCCTCGCCGCTGATGAGGCGCAGGTGTGCGCGCAGCTGGCGCCGCTGATGAGCGGCGAGTCGTGACAGACACACCTGTTCCCACTGGAGTACCTTCGCATGATTTAGGTTTTTTGGGAGAAAGTGGCTTTATTCATCCAAAGGTGATTTTTAATGTTTATCCTGTACCTTTTGAATAAAGCCATTGACTCATTTTTTTAATATGAACTCTTCCAGCTGCATAAAGAGAGTGATGACTAAGAAAATGGTATATCAATGATCTTTGATATACCACTGACATATTTCCCTCATTATTTAATTATTTTATATGTTGGTCGAGATGTATTCTGTCTCTCAGTTGTCATTAACTGTAAATCATGTATCCGTGCTTTTTCCATAGGCTAGCGACACAGAAGAACAAGTGATCAGGGATGCGACTGTTGCAATCCTCTCCGTTCATGAAGATGATGATGCACTGAATGCAGTTAATGTGGCTGTTGTGCTGGAGGGGGCCATCATCCTGCAAGACTTACCAGACCCCTGCACTGCCTTTGCATATCTGTTTGGCCTCTTGTACACAATGAACATTGACTATCCAAAGGAGATGTTCTACACTTTTGAGGCTGTTCAGTGCATCTTTTTTGACCTTGGTTCTCGATGCTCACAGCGCATAAGGTCGCTGAGAACAAAGCTTCAGCTGTAAATGGAAAGCACAAAATGTTGCAAGTGTCTGTGCCAGTTCACATATAGTGCCTGTTTGTTACATGTTAACTTAGCTTAATGGCTGCATATGTCATAATTTTACAATTGCAGTTCCTATAATCGTTGTTGTTGTGGCCCAACCATGTTCATTGTCACTGTTGTCACTCTTGTCTCTTACATGCTTGCATTTTATTGAAGAAAGAATATTGAAGCCAGTGCTGTAATTTTATTTTTTTTTTTTTTTTTAAGATTCTTTTATGTGGCACTGATTTTAACAGTTTTAAGTTAAATAAGAGTGGACAACAGTTGTGTTAAGGCCAAGTGAGTTTTATGTACAGAGATAGACAATACTGTCTACAAACAGAAATGTTTGCACATGTATAAAGCCAGACACATGTTCAAAATGCCTTTGCTGCCTTTAAAGAATAAAGGCAAAGTTTGAGCTATGCTTTGAGCATTATTTTCATACATTACATATACATAATACATAATTTTTTATGTTAATGCAACGAGAATATCTGCTTTTATTAAAAGTGGAAAGACAGCATTAAAACAAGAATTTCATTGTTAGTCTCTCAATAATATTTGAATTGGTATAAACACACAGTTTTATCATATTGAAGGAGGAATTCTTTGTTTATTCCATAAAATAATATACGTATGATTAAAGTAAAAATGTGTGGTATTTCAATAAGAAATTTGTTGCTGTTTCCACCAAAATATTCTTTTTAAGTAAACTAAAAACTCCAAGTTAGCAGAACTCATATCTTAACTTGGGAACTTAAGTTTAGTCAACAACTTCATAAACTGTTGAGAAAACTCAAAAATCTATCGCATCATGTTGCCTTGATAATTTGAGTTTTCTCAGCCTTTTTTTTTTTTTTACAGTGTACTGTGTTCTAATTAGAGTATTTTTGTTTATATTTTTTCTTTTACATCAGGGTTTTTTGTTAACAGTAACAATGTATTCCTTTCCTGTGTCATTTTCAGAGCTTTTTGAACAATACTCAAGTATTTTTTTTTCACTTATAAATTGTCTTTTATTGCCATATGCATGTAAAAAAAAAAAGGAAGGGGAATCTTGTAATGTAATATAGCTTTATCTACGTTTTGTGAAATTAGGTGTCTAATATGTCATATGCAGTTTAGGCATACCATGGTACAATTGCTGCGTTCCACTTGTCCTCGGAGGTCGGACTTTCCGAGCTCCGAGCAGTACATTTCAACTGGAACGCGCACTAACCTTGTAATTCCGACCTGGAAACTCGGGGCAGATTTACCTCAACTGAGTTAGGGAAAAAAAAACATGGCGGCGCCTTGTAGTGTAAGTGAATAAAAACACCCAACTACAATATATCTACATTTCTGGCGCTCTTAACCCTTTAGTGTACCTCTGCTGTCCACCCGATGTCGGTCTTTAAGCTCCTGTACAGCAGTTGAGCCGCTGCCGTTATGAAATGGATTGTTTTCTGTGTGATGCTAACGTTGCTAACGTCCATTGCGGGCTAACGTCAACAAGAGCAAACTGAGCTCTGTAACTGACCAGTAACGCCATTTATTAGAACATAAAATGTAATGTGTAAGGATTTTCACTACATGAGAACTATGAAACATCCAGCACAACAAATAAATTTCTGCTATTGAACTGACAAAAGTACATGCACACACTCATTTTCTTACCTCTCTCAGCTTAACCTTGGGGTGTTTGGTTGTCCTCGGTGTACACCATGCACTCGAACTTAAGTGTGCTTTAAGCAGACGAGGCGCCATGGTTAGTTAGCTCCCAGCGAAGAGTAGAAACTCGAGTTCCAGTGCTGATACAAAATCAATAAAAACAAATTTGGCTGTAAACACTAAACTGCGAGAAAAACATGCTCTGCCTCTGAAACCCCATTAAATGACCGACAGATGCCTCAAAACAAGTTTAATAGTCGTTCTCTCTACAGCCAATGAAAACAGCTGGTCTTGAGGAATTTTCGCCACAGCCATTGAGAACCCTTGGGCTTGAGCACATGCGTACGTGGGTTGCGCGCCCAGTACGTAGCCGCCGCCATTTTACTTTTTATTCGAAAAACAACAATTTGCTCAAATGACGATGGCTTACAAATTTGCGTTGTTCTACTTTCACAATGAGGTTGTGAAGGTCAAAAGTACATCTTTGATAGTTGGTAGTAATGGAAACTTTATTCAAATAAAATCACGACCAGATTTGGATGATGAAAATTGGTTAGAATTGAAATGTCCTTCAAGGAAGGAGCCTAGCAAAACGGAGGCAGTTAAAGTTTTACTTTTTGGAGGTAAGTTCCCTGCAAAATATTATTTTGTATATTAGAGAGACATAAGATGTGTAATTAATGTATGTGTATAATTAATGTTTCAGATTCTTTCAAAGACTTGATTCACAAAAAGAATCAGTTTATACTGGGACAAGACATTTGGGCCCCACCAGTCATTGCACGCAAAGGACAGGGAAGTGCTAGCCAGGTAAGTCTCTAATGTAGAATACTGTTTTGCCATTCTTACAAAACTGTTCACTAGGGATTTGTAAAAATGTATTAAACGTAATAGTAATGGAGCAGTAATGTGACGTTTTTGAACAAATCAAATATTTGTAACTGTAACTCCTAATGCAGCCTAAACTCACTGAGGAGGCACTGTACTGACTACACACATAGTAATAACATACTAATGTTACATACATAATATACTAGGTTCACATGTATGGCAGTGATAGATGTTATAAATTTAAAGGGAATTCCGGTCATTTTTTTTCAGGCATCTCATCTGCGTCTTTACAAGGAAAGCTACTTAAAGCCAAAACCCCAAGAAAAAACATGCTGGTAACACGTAGTTTGGGTCAGGCGCAGATTTTCCTCATAGTGGCTCAAATCGGGAAACCTTATAACGTTCTTTTACCCTCTTAACTAGTCTTAAAAAATGTTTTCAATTGTATCGCCCGGGTGTCTGGGCCCTACTAAGTCCACACAGTTCACGATGACAGCAGTAGCTAGTACATAAAAGTTTAACTTTATAAGCCAGAAAACATACCTCTGTACTCGTCTGGTTTCTAGTCGAGTCCACACAAATCAATCGTCGAAATCATCCAGTCCCATAATCCAAAGTGTGCTTTTTGTCCACCCAAAAACAACTCGCACAGCGCAGAAAACTATGCTTCAGCCGACTTGTGTCAGCGAGTGTGTTGGTTTGGGAAAGTCACGTGACTGACTCCCTCACACTGTGTCATTTTGTATCCTGTGGTATCACACACAGTGAACAGCAGAGGGAGCCACCCGTTTGCATGAACATAATGCATGTCAGACTACTCTCACAAGCTCTTTTTTATTTTGATAATATCTTATTTCACAGTTTTATTTTTATCAGTGGCTTAATTTTGAGGTTGCTACATCATATTATGTATTATGGGAAATACATGGTGGAAGTTTAACAGCTGAGAGATAAATGAATATGATGGTAATGGTCTCACAATCCTTACTTTAGAAACAATTAAATAAACGCCTGCAGTGAAGTGTCACTGATGTAGCAACCTAAAAAATAAGCCACTGATAAAAATAAAACTGTGAAATAAGATATTATAAAAAATAAAAATATAAAGAGCTTGTGAGAGTACAGTGTGACAGATTCAAATGAAAAATGATTCCGAACTGGAATCCGGAAGAGAACAGAGGTATGTTCGCTGGCTTATAAAGTTCAACTTTTATGCAACTCTGTACTTGCTACTGCTGTCATCGTGAACTGTTTGAAATTTGTAGGGCCCGGCCACCACGGCCATTCAATTAAACATTTTTTTTAGACTAGTTAAGAGGGTAAAATAACGTTATAATGTTTCCCCGTTTGAGCCACTATAAGGAAAATCTGCACCTGACCCAAACTACTTGTTACTGGCATGTTTTTTCTCGGGGTTTTCTCGGTAGCTTTCCTTGCAAAGATACAGATGAGAAAAATTGACTGGAATTCCCCTTTAAATGCTGACCACTGTTGTACTTTAAAGGCAAGAAAACCTGTCCAACAAGACGCAAGGGACAAAGTACTTGCAAACCTAAAAGAGAGACTCTCACAAAAGCGTTTGCTGGAGGCATCTGAAGAGCTTTTCAGCAGCTCAGATGATTGTCAGACCCCTATTCGCAAGGTTGGCTTGGTGTTTTTGACTGTAAAGAATCCCAGTCATCATTTTGTATATATTTATATGAGATTTTTATTTTCTTAAAGAAAAGATGCATATGGCAGATTTCACCTGATCATAGTGGTGACATCGGCATTCCTCGCCCTTTGCACGTTGTAAGTTTTGTAAAACCATGTTTGACTTGGTATTTACATTAAATTCTATCATGACTAATGTGTCAATTTCTAGGCTGAAGACATTGAAGATGCCAATTCAGAGGTAAGTACTTATAATTTGGTGGACTTAATTATAATTATTTAAAAATGTTTTCTCTGTTTGTAGTCTTTGATTGAGGTTCAACATGCTGTGCCAACTATGGCTGAGATAATTGACTGTCTTCGTGGTATGTATAAAGGCTCTTATGGAAATATATTTGTATTCTTATTTGTAAATGTGGCTTATGTAATCCTGCTGTTACCTTCTTTATTCTGCTTTTGAAGAACTCCCAGAGACATTGAAATTGATGAAGGATCGCAATGCAAAAGTTAATGCTTCAATGACACATGTCTCAGACAATTCAATGTCAATTTCTATGTCATCGGCAATGTCTTCATCAGAGAGTGAAGGGGAGATGGTAAGTTTCATTTCATATCAAATTGTATACAATATGTTTGCTTAAAATTGATGTGTTTGAATCAAAAATGTGTAACACACAATGTCACTTTTATTATCTTTATCTGTACAGCACTTCTTACCTGGGAAGTCGGTGGCTGTTTCCAAAAGGTCTTTCCTACGTTTAAACCACACAAGGATGACTGTTTTCGCACAAGAACTGGCCGTTCTGATTTTTTCAGAGGACACTCTGGCAAATTCCACACTAACCGGGAGAAATGGAAGAGGAGATATGACCAAAGGCCAGCTTGATGTAGCCAAGGTGCAGGCCATTACAGGTAATTTCAACTGTGTAACCAGACATACAGTGGGGCAAAAAAGTATTTAGTGAGCCACCAATTGTGCAAGTTCTCCCACTTAAAAGATGAGAGAGGTCCCCAATTTTCATCATAGGTATACCTCAACTATGAGAGACAAAATGAGAAAAAAAAAATCCAGAAAATCACATTGAAGGATTTTTAATGAATTAATTGGTAAATTCCTCAGTAAAATGAGTATTTGGTCGCCTACAAACAAGCAAGATTTCTGGCTCTCACAGACCTGTAACTTCTTCTTTAAGAGGCTCCTCTGTCCTCCACTCGTTACCTGTATTAATGGCACCTGTTTGAACTCGTTATCAGTATAAAAGACACCTGTCCACAACCTCAAACAGTCAGACTCCAAACTCCACTATGGCCAAGACCAAAGAGCTGTCAAAGGACACCAGAAACAAAACTGTAGACCTGCACCAGGCTGGGAAGACTGAATCTGCAATAGGTAAGCAGCTTGGTGTGAAGAAATCAACTGTGGGAGCAATTATTAGAAAATGGAAGACATACAAGACCACTAATAATCTCCCTCGATCTGGGGCTCCACACAACATCTCACCCCGTGGGGTCAAAATTATCACGAGAACGGTGAGCAAAAATCCCAGAACTACATGGGGGGGCCTAGTGAATGAACTGCAGAGAGCTGGGACCAAGTAACAAAGGCTACATCAGAAACACACTACACCGCCAGGGACTGAAATCCTGCAGTGCCAGACGTGTCCCCCTGCTTAAGCCAGTACATGTCCAGGCCCGTCTGAAGTTTGCTAGAGAGCATTTGGATGATCCAGAAGAGGACTGGGAGAATGTCATATGGTCAGATGAAACCAAAATAGAACTTTTTGGTAAAAACTCAACTTTGTCGTGTTTGGAGGAGAAAGAACACCATACCTACTGTGAATCATGGAGGTGGAAACATCATACTTTGGGGCTGTTTTTCTGCAAAGGGACCAGGACGACTGATCCGTGTAAAGGAAAGAATGAATGGGGCCATGTATCGCGAGATTTTGAGGGAAAACCTCCTTCCACCAGCAAGGGCATTGAAGATGAAACGTGGCTGGGTCTTTCAGCATGACAATGATCCCAAACACACCGCCCGGGCAACGAAGGAGTGGCTTCGTAAGAAGCATTTCAAGGTCCTGGAGTGGCCTAGCCAGTCTCCAGATCTCAACCCCATAGAAAATCTTTGGAGGGACTTGAAAGTCTGTGTTGCCCAGCGACAGCCCCAAAACATCACTGCTCTAGAGGGAGATCTGCAGGGAGGAATGGGCCAAAATACCAGCAACAGTGTGTGAAAACCTTGTGAAAACTTACAGAAAACGTTTGACCTCTGTCATTGCCAACAAAGGGTATATAACAAAGTATTGAGATGAACTTTTGTTATTGACCAAATACTTATTTTACCGAGGAATTTACCAATTAATTCATTAAAAATCCTTCAATGTGATTTTCTGGATTTTTTTTTCTTATTTTGTCTCTCATAGTTGAAGTATACCTATGATGAAAATTGGAGACCTCTCTCATCTTTTAAGTGGGAGAACTTGCACAATTGGTGGCTGACTAAATACTTTTTTACCCCACTGTACCTTTAAACTATAGAGCATGTAGAGTGAATAAAACTAATTCTTTCCTTGTCTTAGGTGATTTGTCATGTGAAACGATCTCCTTATACATTTTAGTACATTGCAGTACAAAAACGTGGTTTATAGATATACTTAAAATCTGTATTAAGTAAGTTTTCTTTTGCAGACGCGGTGATTGAGGAGTTTCCTGGAACCACAGTGTCTGAGGTGCGAGCTGCACTATGCAGGAAGTGCAACAATGAACATTTTTCACATAAGAGGCCATAAATGTTTCGTGTAAGGTCTGATTGTTTCTTTTTCTACCCATTGTTAAGGGCTGTTTGCCAAAAAGGATAAAAAAAAAAGTTTTGTTATTTGTACATTTGTTTTCATGCTACCAGGTACCAAGCAACACCACATAAGTTTTAACAAAAAGTGGTGATGAATGTGTTCAGTTTATCTCTTGTCTAGCAGTTCTTAATGTGCTTCTAAGCTCCGAGAGGGCTGCTCTTTTCAGATGCCGCTCACTCTGAGGATATGCTTGATGTTATTGTCTACAAGTTTGGAAAATTATGTGTGTGGGAGAGAAATACTGAATTTTTGCCTATGGATTTGAGGCTGAAATCAGCAAAGGGAAGAACTTTGAAAAAAATAAATGAAATTAATTTCTTTACATCAAAATGTCGGTCCAAGGGGTCAGTAATATGCATTCTATTAAATTTATTTCAACTTGCAGACAATGACGTTAAGGGGACACTTCAGACCAGAGTCATGTGAAGTGACAGCTCTAACTCATTTGAGATTATTCTACTTTTTGCATAATTCACTTGTCGAGGTTCGAAACCTTTAATTACAGTTTTTGCACTACATTGTAATTGAATGTATTTTTGTTTTGTTTTGAAATACAAATAAAATGTATTTGTTAAGTGTATACTTGATACGAAAAATGCATTTACAATAGAAACGTATATTTAAAGAGTATTTTAAATGACATTTCTATGTATTGCAGAGTCATTTTAAATCGGTTTTAAATAAACTATAAATCAATTATAAGACTATTGCTAATACACAATAAATGCACTTAAAATATGAAAGCAGTGTAATCACTGTGTATTAGTGAATGGGTAAATCGTCACAGATCATAATATATTAAAAATGCATTAAGTGTACTTAAAATTGTTCCACTTTAGTACATAAAAATACATTAAGCATACTTAAAGTTGAACTTTATTTCAATTTAAATTTAACTAAAATGTATTTAATACAAAAAAAGTTGTTCCAAAATAGCACACTTAAAATTTATTTTACCAAAATATACTAAAATACACTAAAATATACCTAAATTAAATATATTTAGTGTAGAAGAGCTTGGAAATGAAGAGGCGATTTGATTTATAAACAAAGTTTAATAATCAGCTCTCCTAACAGTCTCATCTGGTGCAGAGTGGCAGAGGGAGAAAAGAGACAGAATGTCTCCAGCTCACTGGCTTTATACTTGCACACAACAAAAGACATGCAAAACAAAGGCTGACATCCCTCATTATCTTAATCCCCCCATTGTCTTGGTATTTCCTCTCCTCGCCTTAGGGGGTGAGGGTGGCTCCTCCGGTCTCCTCCGCCGTGTCTGGGAACGTCTTTGTTCTTCACTCGGCGGCTGAGAGCCTTTGTCCTTTCAGAGGTGTGAAGTCCTTTACATATGTAATTACTAAACATTTCCACATGCTTCAACATATGTAGGTTATGGAATATATGATTAATATAGACCACAGGCCCCCCAAACAACTAAGAAAGGACAACAGAAAGGTTCACAGTCTAAGATAATTACTATGACATACTAAGTGTTACATTTCTTGCCACAGAAGAAACTTTCCAGCAGCCATACTCCTAAGAGAGTTCAGTGGTAATCATAACAGCATAGTAAAATCATAAGTCAGTCCTAAACTGTTGCAGCACAATTAGTGAATAATTGTGGAGTGGTTTGTATCAGTCCCTGTGCTGTCTGGGTTTTAATCTTCTCCCAAAACTGCTGTAGGTTGGTTTAGGCGCCCTGCTGGGACCTTCTTGTGAGGAATCTGCAGTGTGGGAAGGAGAGTGGTTAATTGTTCCCTGCCGGGGGGCTGAGTCTTTTCTCTTGGGGGGTCTACCCCGTTGAGGCGCTCTCGCCAACTGTGCAGGCTCGTCTTTCAACAAGAAGGCAGGTTTAAGTCTGTCAATGCTGACTGTTTCTTTTCTATCCCCAAAATCAAGCACAAAGTGTTTGTCACCATGTTCCAGCACTCTGAATGGCCCATCGTATGCTGGGCGGAAAGTTGGTTTTAAAGCTTCATGTCACGCCGCGCCGCTCATCAGCGGCGCCACCTACTCGCATACCTGTTCATCGTCAGCGGCGAGGGATATAAGCCGCCTCGCCCTGAGCTTCGGCCTGAAGCCGTCAGACTTCATTCCCCTTCGACGTGAAGCTATCAACTCTTCAGCACGACGCTGTGTGGTAAGAAACCCTTACCTCATCCTTTCCAGTCTGCTCCCCTGTGCACAGGTGGATTCCTCGGCGGCGGACAATCCCGTTCCCTCGTCGTTCCTCGCTGCTGCACCGAGCCCTGCAGGTGGCTGTCTCCCGGGTCCCGTCCTTGTTGTGCCAGTCATCTGTTCCTAGCAAGTAAGCTTCTCCCTCGCCTATTCTCCTCCTGTGTTGGTGTGTGCCCATCACCCTGTGTCTCTGTGTTCTCTCCCATAGGGTTGCCGGCTGTACGGTCTCCTGCCTCTGGGCCTGAAGCAGACGCCGCCACCAACACATTAACATTTCGCAGACACTCATTCATTCACTCCTGTTGCTAATAAACTATTTGAACTTCTCTGAGCCTGTGTGTGTGCGTCTCCTGAGCCGAACGTTATGTCACTTCATGCTTAACAAAAACGAATTCCGCGTTTTTTAAAGCTTGAGGGACAAAAACCCGTGGGAAGGAGTGATGAGCTGGACCGGGGAGAGAGTCCGGTCCGTTGCTGCCTAAAAACCTTGGGACTGGAAGGTGCCCTGGCTCTGGGTTCTTTGGTAAAAATTCACCTGGAAGCCTGAGAGGTTGTGCAAAGACTAATTCTGCAGGAGAGGCGTCTAAATCCTCTTTAGGTGCAGCATGCAACCCCGATAAAACCCAGGGAAGTTTATTTACCCAATTTGTGTCCGTTAGTGAGGCTCTGAGGGCAGCCTTTAAAGATCTGTGAAAACGCTTGCATAACCCATTAGCCTGAGGGTGGTAAGCGGTGGTGCGATGAATTGTTGCCCCTAAGCTGTTGGACATGGCTGACCAGAGCTCTGAGACAAATTGAGGTCCCCTATCGGACGTGATGTCCGATGGGACGCCGAAACGTGCTACCCAGTTTGTCAAAAAAACGCGAGCGACTTCCTCCGCTGTGGTTGCCGCTAGAGGGACTGCCTCTGGCCAGCGCATGGTGCGGTCTATCATTGTTAACAGATGTGTGAAACCTTGGGAGGAAGGTAGTGGCCCCACGAGGTCGACATGAACGTGGTCGAACCTTCTAGCAGGGATTGGAAAAGGCTCCAGAGGGGCTTTTGTGTGTCTGTGTATTTTGGCGCGTTGACAAGAAATGCAAGTTTTTGCCCATTCTTTTACGTTTTTGCGCAGGCCAGGCCACACAAACTTTTCGGCGACCATTTTAACCGAGGCGCGCACGCCTAGGTGCGCGAGGGAGTGAATTGCGTCGAAAATACGGCGGCGCTATGTAGCTGGTACTAACGGGCGAGGTCGGCCGGTTGAAACATTGCATATTAGGGGGGGCACGCCGTCGCGTAAACCCTTTTTCTCCAGCCTTAACCCTGTTGGTCCAGACAGGAGTGCGCGCACGTCCGCGTCACCGCTTTGTTCCTCCGCCATGGCTGCATAATCTATCCCTGCATGGATAGGTGCTGCGTATGTGTCTGCGTTAGTGAAGAGTTCTGCTGCTGAGGCAGTATAACCTGTCTCCTCACGCTCTGGTGGTGTCACAGCGCAAGAGAGACAGTCTGCTACTACGTTAAGTTTGCCTGCCACGTGACGAATGTCTGTGGTGAACTCTGAAATCGCAGCTAGCTGTCTTTCTTGCCTGCCTGACCATGGTTCTGAAATTTTAGCCATAGCAAAGGTGAGCGGTTTATGGTCTACAAAAGCCGTGAAACTCCGCCCTTCTAACCAGAACTGGAAGTGGCGGATGGATAAATGAAGTGCTAGCAGCTCCCTGTCAAAAGTGCTGTATTTACGCTCAGTTTGGTTTAGCGATTTGCTAAAGAATGCTAAAGGTTGCCAGACCCCGCTGACAAGTTGTTCTACAACTGCCCCTATAGCTAGGTCCGAAGCGTCTGTGGTTAGCGCGATGCGGGCCAAGGGATCTGGGTGAACTAACAATGTGGCGTTAGCTAGGGCGCTTTTTACTTCCGTGAAAGCGCGTTTGCGCTCCGGGGTCCATTCGACCGCGTTGGAAGCTTTCTTTTTTTTGAGCGCGTCATATAGGGGCTGCATGAGCTGAGCTGCGTGGGGGAGGAAGCGGTTGTAAAAATTAACCATCCCTAAAAATTCCTGTAGCGATTTGACCGTTTGTGGCCGTGGAAAGCTTTCTATCGCGTGAACTTTGTCTGGAAGTGGAACTGCCCCCTTCGGAGAGACTTTGTGTCCTAAAAAATCAATTTGTGACACGCCGAATTTGCATTTGGCTGGATTGATTATTAGCCCGTGCTCTTCTAGCCTCTGAAAAACCGTAGTGAGGTGCTGCTTGTGTTCTTCCTCAGACGAGCTGGCTACCAGCATGTCGTCGAGGTAGACGAAGACAAAAGGAAGGTCGCGTAGGACTGCGTCCATCATTCGTTGAAAAGTCTGAGCAGCGCCTTTGAGGCCAAAAGGCATTCACAGAAATTCAAAAAGGCCAAAAGGGGTTATTACCGCTGTTTTAGGAATGTCCTCTGCTCGGACTGGGACTTGGTGATAACCGCGGACTAAGTCTATTTTTGAAAAAATGCGTGCACCCGCCAGATGTAGTGAAAAATCTTGAATGTGAGGGATTGGGTAACGGTCGTGCGCTGTAGCGTTGTTTAATCTGTGGTAATCTCCGCACGGTCTCCAAGAACCGTCGGATTTCGGAACCATGTGAAGTGGCGAGGCCCAGGGGCTCTTCGAGCGTCTAACAATGCCCAATTTTTCAAGGCAAGGGTTGTAAACTCGTCCCGTGCTATGTTGAGCTTGGCCGCGTCTAAGCGGCGAGCTTTGGCAAATACGGGTGGTCCCGTTGTGGGAATAAAGTGTTCAACCCCGTGTTTAGCCACAGTGGCTGAGAATTTGGGGATTGTGAGTGCTGGAAATTGGGTGAGGAGTTGCTCAAACTTACCTCCTGCCGTGGTGACGTTGGCCTGCACAGGTGGTGGAGAAACTCGGGCTGAGCATGGAATAGAAGCAAAGGACAGTGCATTAACCAGGCGCCTATTTGCTAGATCCACTAATAACCCATGTGCACACAAAAAATCTGCGCCTAACAAGTTAAAACTCACCGCCGCTACAACAAATGTCCATCTGTAGTTGCGGCCGTGGATGAGGAGGTGCAGGCTCTTTTCGCCGAACGTGTCGATGTTAGAGCCGTTGGCTGCCACGGCTCCATTGCCCCGGGTGCCCGTGGCTCGATCTGCGTGGGAGGGCATGACGAAACTCAGCTGCGCTCCTGTGTCGATGAGGAACTGCTTGCCTGTGTGTCCATCCGTAACGTACAACAGCTTGTTCTTCTCGCCGAGAACCGCTGCCGTTAACGGCTCTCGGCTTTGGCGTTTCCAGAAATCGCAAATTTGCAGGGGGGAAACGCATTTGCGGGCCTTCTCGGCGAAGCGGTGGTGATAATAACAGACGTTGCTCTGTCTGTTACGTTTTGGCCGTGTCACTGTCACCGTGGGCTGGGTCTGCTCAGTGGGTTGTGGCTCCTCGTGGTTCGGAGCGTCAGCATTGAGGTCTGCGGATGCTGCTGTGGGTGTCAGCTCCTTGCAGGCGTTGACGAGCTGATGAGCTTCGTTGGCCAGCGCGCGGAAGTCTTGGTGGTTGTTGCATTTCATGCCGGCGAGTGTCCCTCTCATGTGTGGCGGCAGCGTGCTGAGGAATATAAACTGGAAGAGGAAGTTGTCATTGTCCTCTTCTTTGAGCTGTAGCAAATCCTCCATGAGGGCCTTCGGTTTGCACCCTCTGTGGCCGTAGACCGCCAGGATCTTCTCGGCTCTCTCTTCTGCTGATGGGACGTAGTTCGCCACGATGGTTGCTTTGAGCGTCTCATATTTGTCCCGGGCCGGTGGCCGCCGGATCATGCTCTGCACACACTTCGAAGTGGCGGCGTCGAGTTTGGAGACGATATGGTAAAATTTGGTATCGTCAGCCGTGATGCCCGCCAGTGTAAACTGGGCTTCAGCCTGCTGAAACCACGAGGCGGGGTCTTCTTGCCAGAAGTCTGGCAGGTTGACAGCGACGGCATTCGTGCATACTATCACTGCTGTGCCCGCCGGGTGAGAGTGCTTTGCCTCGGCTCTCACGGCGGTGCTGGTGCTCGGTTGAGCCCTCTCAATCTCTTCTGCCGGGGGGAACAATTGTCCATCTGTTCCCTCGTCTGCGTGGTCGCTGGCGTCTGCCTGGATCACCACGGATGAGTCGATTGCGGGGGTACGCCTCAGGACCATACTCGCGTCAGGGGTCACCAGTGTAGAAGAGCTTGGAAATGAAGAGGCGATTTGATTTATAAACAAAGTTTAATAATCAGCTCTCCTAACAGTCTTATCTGGTGCAGAGTGGCAGAGGGAGAAAAGAGACAGAATGTCTCCAGCTCACTGGCTTTATACTTGCACACAACAAAAGACATGCATAACAAAGGCTGACATCCCTCATTATCTTAATCCCCCCATTGTCTTGGTATTTCCTCTCCTCGCCTTAGGGGGTGAGGGTGGCTCCTCCGGTCTCCTCTGCCGTTTCTGGGAACATCTTTGTTCTTCACTCGGCGGCTGAGAGCCTTTGTCCTTTCAGAGGTGTGAAGTCCTTTACATATGTAATTACTAAACATTTCCACATGCTTCAACATATGTAGGTTATGGAATATATGATTAATATAAACCACATTTAGCATATTTATTTTTTACCAGGGACCCCCGGCTCCGACTACACAACCCATCCATCGACTGGCGCTCAGGGAGTGTGGTTTTGTGGAGCTCATTCTGCCTCAGTGCCTGCCTGCAGCCCGCTGCTTGCTTGCCATCCGTGCCCCTCGGTGCCCCCGTCACCCCCCCTCCCGACCTGTCCAAAGTCCCTCCTGAGTATCATGAACTGGGGGCCACTTTCAGTAAGTCCCAAGCTCACTCTCTTCCCCCCCACTCCCCATATGATTGTGCTATCAACCTCCGGGCTGGAGCCCTGCTGCCATCAAGTCGACTTCACAGCCTGTCAGCACCGGAGCGGGAGGCTATGGAGACCTATATTAAGGAGTCTTTAAACTCGGGCATAATCTGGCCTTCGTCCTCAGCGGTGGGGCGGGGTTTTTTTTAGTGGGCAAGAAAGACGGCTTGCTGAAGCCCTGCATCGACTTTCGAGAGCTTAATAATATCACTATCAAGGACAAATACACACTTCCCCTGATTAATATGGCATTCGATTCCCTCCGGGGGGCCTCCTGGTTCACCAAACTGGACCTCTGCAATGCATACCACCTGGTGCGGATCCGGGAGAGCGTTGAGTGGAAAACAGGATTCCGGACCCCTAGCGGCCATTTTGAATACCTTGTTATGCCGTTTGGGCTGACCAATGCCCCCGCCGTATTCCAGCGCCTCGTTAGTGATGTGCTGAGGGACTTTTTGGGCTCTTTTGTTTTTGTGTATTTGGATAACATTTTGATTTTCTCTCAGTCCTTGGATGAGCATCGGGTGCACGTGAGGCAAGTCTTGCAGTGGTTCCTTGAGAACAAACTATTCATGAAGGCCGAGAAATGTGAGTTCCACTCCTCCAGGACGTCATTCCTCGGGTTCATCATTTCCCATAATGAGGTCATCCCGGACTCCAATAAGGTAAAAGTGGTGGTCGAGTGGCCCACTCCTTCCTCCAGAAAGCAACTCCAACAGTTTCTAGGATTTGCCCCTGTGCGTTCTTCTCCCGTCGTCTCTCCCCGGCGGAGAGGAATTATGACATTGGTGACAGGGAGCTCCTGGCCGTCAAGCTTGCGCTGGAGGAGTGGCGCCATTGGCTGGAGGGGGCCTCCCAGCCGTTTGTCGTCTGGACAGACCACGAAAACCTGGAGTACCTCAGAACAGCCAAGCACCTGAACATGCGCCAGGCCTGCTGGTCCCTGTTTTTTGGCCATTTGGCTGTTTATGCAGAATGCATGTCTTTTCTTTAATCAGAGTTTATAAAATTCAGTTATTCAATTCAACTGTGTTTACAGTCAATTCACTGCAAACAAATATATATATATATATATATACATTATGGCAAGCCGTTCAGGAAAAAATATATATATATTACAAAGAAAAGTTCGGAATATATTGAATGAACTTCCGAATATATTGAATGAAACTGGGAATATATTGAATGAACTTTGGAATATATTGAATGAACTTCCGAATATATTGAATGAAACTTGGAATATATTGAATGAAACTGGGAATATATTGAATGAACTTTGGAATATATTGAATGAACTTCCGAATATATTGAATGAAACTTGGAATATATTGAATGAACTTCCGAATATACTGAATGAAACTGGGAATATATTGAATGAACTTCTGAATATATTGAATGAACTTCCGAATATATTGAATGAAACTTGGAATATATTGAATGAACTTCCGAATATATTGAATGAAACTGGGAATATATTGAATGAACTTTGGAATATATTGAATGAACTTCCGAATATATTGAATGAAACTTGGAATATATTGAATGAACTTCTGAATATATTGAATGAACTTCCGAATATATTGAATGAAACTTGGAATATATTGAATGAACTTCCGAATATATTGAATGAAACTGGGAATATATTGAATGAACTTCTGAATATATTGAATGAAACTTGGAATATATTGAAAGAACTTCTGAATATATTGAATGAAACTGGGAATATACTGAATGAACTTCTGAATATATTGAATGAGACTGGGAATATATTGAATGAACTTTGGAATATATTGAAAGAACTTCCGAATATATTGAATGAAACTTGGAATATATTGAATGAACTTCTGAATATATTGAATGAACTTCCGAATATATTGAGTGAAACTGGGAATATATTGAATGAACTTCCGAATATATTGAATGAAACTGGGAATATATTGAATGAACTTCCGAATGTATTGAATGAACTTCCGAATATATTGAATGAACTTCCGGATATATTGAATGAAAGTGGGAATATATTTAATGAACTTCTGAATATATTGAATGAACTTCTGAATATATTGAATGAAAATGGGAATATATTGAATGAACTTCAGAATATATTGAATGAAACTGGGAATATATTGAATGAACTTCAGAATACGTATATTGAATGAAATTTGGAATATATCTATACAAATTTGGTAATACTGGATAACGGAGAATCTTTGTCTGCTGAAATCCTTGGGTTGATAGAATGGATTCGATTAAGCTATATCAATATTTTGTTGAACTTGAAAACTTTTTAGCAACAGCTGGTCATATTCCAAATGATACAAATAATTTGGAATCTACAGCATGCCACCTTGAGGATCATATTTCCATTATTGCAACATTTTTGGCGCTTTTGAGCAGTAATGTTCAACAAAGTGTTGGTGAGAGGACGTTAAGCATAATTCTTGAAGGAATTTGTGAGTTTCTCAGAGAAACATTGGAGGAAATATCACTTCTAATTGAAGCTAGAGTGCATAATTTGGGAGCAGACTCTAGAGCTCAAAGAGGAAGGCCAAGGTAAGTAGCTCTATAAACTCATTTTAATATAAAGGAAAATGGAGAGGCACGCAATATATTTTTTGCCAGACAATAGAAAATTGTTGTCACACAAAATGTTATTCTTTAAAAAAAAAAAATTCTTTCTTTTTAAGGTACAACATTGCATCTGCTCAGCTGATTATAATGCGGGATTTAGGTTTTAGCTGGACTGCTATATCTCAAATGTTGTCAGTTAATATTCAAACACTCTACAACCACAGAACAGAACTTGGTTTAGTGGACTATGGGAGCTTCTCAAACATATCAAACAATGATCTTGACAATCTCATAAATGAGGTTCTAACACAAACACCTGGTTCAGGAGAGACCTATATCACTGGGAGCTTGAGGGGGAGAGGAATCGGAGTCCAACGGTGGCAAGTGCGAGAACGTTTAAGAATATTGGATCCAGTGGGAAGAACCTTAAGAGGTCGGAGGGCAATTCAGCGAAGGGTTTACAATGTCTCCATCCCAAATCAAGTGTGGTATTGTTTGACATCACATCACTCCTTAAATAAAAGTCATATTGTACAGCCACTGTATAGAATTACATAATTGATTGAAATATTAATAGTGTCAAATTTGTATTTAACATTCATTTTTATCTCTTCTTAGGCATATTGATACAAACCACAAGTTAAATCCTCGGGGATTTGTGTTTCATGGAGGAGTTGATGGATACAGTTGCTGTATAACCTACCTAAGATGTTACACAGACAACAGAGCATCAACTGCATTGCAGCTTTTCCAGGGAGCCATTGATCTCTTTGGGCTCCCATATCATGTCAGAGGGGATGCTGGTAGTGAGAATATTGAAATTGCATGCTTTATGATTGAGAATAGAGGGGCAAACAGAGGAAGTTTTATAGTGGGCCGTAGTGTCCATAATCAAAGAATTGAAAGACTGTGGGGAGAACTAAACAGGGTAGTATCAGCATATTTTAAGGACCTTTTTCTTTTCATGGAAAATGCTGAAATTTTAGATAGCACTGACCCACTTCATATTCAAGCTCTTCATCATATTTATCTTCCACGAATAAACAGATCAGTTGAGGAGTTTGTTTGCCAGTGGAACCACCACAGCTTAAGGACAATGGAAAGTAACTCCCCACTACAACTGTGGACAGCTGGAATGCTCCAACTTCCTCAGCATCAAAGAGCTTTCAGGCATGTACATATGCAACAATGCCAACATGTTCATCTCCAGTGTGATGCAGAGTTGAGGCCAATTAATCCCTTTACAGATGATGGAAATCATGGAATAGAACTTTTTTTGACAGCATGTAATCTTCTTCAAATGAACAATTAGTATAGAAAGTGTTAGTGCTATAAAGACATTCATCAATATGAAACAATGTATTATCTTGCACATACAGTATACTATGTAGCAAATCCAGCTGCTAAATTACTAAATTTTTTTTTTTTTTTTTTTTTTTTTTTTTTGCTGGTCATTAACATTTGTTTGTTCTCTCCCATAGATTGAGTCCCCATCGTGCTGTTTGCTCTCTACATGTCTGTTCTTTTCTTCTTCTCTGTCCCCTCACCCCCCAGCCAGTCGCAGCAGATGACTGCCCCTCCCTGAGCCTGGTTCTGCTGGAGGTTTCTTCCTGTTAAAAGGGAGTTTTTCCTCTCCACCGTCGCCAAGTGCTTGCTCACAGGGGATCGCCTGATTGCTGGGGTCTTTCTGCAACTGTGGGGGTCCTCCCTACAGTTGATAGTGCTATGAGATGACTGTTGTTGTGAAATGGCGCTATATAAATAAAGTTGAATTGAATTGAATTGAATTAAATTTGAGGAAACTGGTTGTCTCATTTTTATATGCTTTTAAAGAGCATTTACAGCTGCTAATGTGGCGGCATGAAATAATAGGCAGCGAACTGAGAGTTTTTGAGGGATTTTATTAATCATACCGCCATCACGAGAACTCACTCCAGCCCTGTGGGTGTGGGCTAGAGCGAGCCCGGAGGCTCTCAGGCAAAGGCAATGCGTGTAGTCAGATGAGCAGTCAGAGAGAGAGTGAGCATATGATATTCAGTCATTTAAATACCCAGTTACAGACAATACATGAAAGGCATGTTATCATCAAAGAAACTGCAGGAAGGTATGGGACATTTGCATTTGAGTACAGAGCAGGAAGTCATACATAACAGCAGGATACTGGCGCCTGAACTAGACAAAGAGAGGCTGCCTATTGATATCAGCCATTGTTCTGCCAATTGCTCCAGCTGAGCGCTCTGCTTGTCCCAGTATGTTGTGGGGGTTACCCACACTACTCCCCCCCAGAGGGCTCAGCAGGGGGCTGAGGCCTCGATCGTCCGGCTTTGGGAGCGAGCTGCTGGGAAAATCTGTGCCGGAGGAGGGTGGGGGTAGCAAGTGCCGGCCTGTTGTCTGGGCCGTGTAAAAATTGCATGTGGATTCGCGATGTTGAGGGGCTGTCCGTTAAACGTGGCGGAGGTCCACAGCGGCTGTGAGAAGAAAAATTAGTCTGATTCCTCTCGTGATTCAGTCCGGCAATGAAGAAAAACAGGAGCTGAAGCTGTGTGAGGGACTTGGCGTTTTGGCTTTAGGTGCGTGCGTGGCCCTAAAGCCCTCAGGGACAGCTGACGGCTGGATTCCCGTCGTGCGCCGTGGCTGAGACCTACACAAAATCCTGTTTGCGGGCTGTGTGTGTGCTTCAGGTGTGTGAGCAGTCCTGAAGAGCCGTGTGCAGCAGCGGAGGATGATGTATAAGTCCATAGAGCCAGCTTGTCTCTGGTGCGCGGCACACGCTGCGGCCACGTACCTTCCAGCTGCGCTGTTCTGATGCGAGGCTTCTGTGCATGGCCGGTCCGCTGTCGCGAGGCGAATCAGGGTCAGGGGGCTTGACGGAGATCTGCGCAGTCGGCGCCGATGGTCCTCCCTGATCGGGCTGTTGGTCGTCGCTCGTGCCGGGTCATGGTGCGTGCGCGCTCGTGTAGATGCAGAGGATGTAGGCGATTCTCTGTCTCTGGGATCCACAGCGCGATGAGAGGGAGCGGATGAGCTTTGTCCCTCGGCAGGTCTCAGCGTGAAGATCTAGAATCTCAGGCGAGGGTCACAGAATGACGCTTTCTTCATGCAGCTTTCCCGGTCGTGGATGATCTCCGAGGGAGCTCGTCGGCTCTGCGTCGAGGTCTCCCATGTGGCAGAAGGGAGGGCAGATCATTTGCGTCAGGCTGCTGCATTCGCTTGTCGTTGGAGAGTCACCGCCGGGGCTGCGTCGTTCGTAGTCAGCGTGTTCTTTCACGGGGTCACCAATGTGGCGGCATGAAATAATAGGCAGCGAACTGAAAGTTTTTGAGGGATTTTATTAATCATACCGCCATCACGAGAACTCACTCCAGCCCTGTGGGTGCGGGCTAGAGCGAGCCCGGAGGCTCTCAGGCAAAGGCAATGCGTGTAGTCAGATGAGCAGTCAGAGAGTGAGCATATGATATTCAGTCACTTAAATACCCAGTTACAGACAATACATGAAAGGCATGTTATCATCAAAGAAACTGCAGGAAGGCATGGGACATTTGCATTTGAGTACAGAGCAGGAAGTCATACATAACAGCAGGATACTGGCGCCTGAACTAGACAAAGAGAGGCTGCCTATTGATATCAGCCATTGTTCTGCCAATTGCTCCAGCTGAGCGCTCTGCTTGTCCCAGTATGTTGTCGGGGTTACCCACACTAAACTAAAAAAGAGCGGTGAATAGTAACTATGTAGAGGATGCCTTCACAAACGAGACTGAGTTTATTTCTCAGGAAAGGTTTATTGAGAGTCTACATCCTCTATCAAGCAAGTATCTCAACAAAAGAGAGAGAACAATCATTCAACACAGCTCTTATACTCTCCAGAGACACAAAACCCCCCAACATCAAATATTACATTCCCAGCCCACAGTCCTTCAGTAAACATATAGCTTCCGAGGCTCCTTGGCGTCCCTATTGTCTCTCAACTCTTCAGCCTCGGGGGCTCCTGCTGGGACATTCTCTCTGACTTCCCGTCTCTCAAGAAACCACTTCACACCTCCCGAGGTCTCTGCCGGGTCAGGTCCTCTTGGCCGTTTAGACGTGAAGTTTCCAGAGTATGCACCGTCATGCCTACTGAATATATGTGAGGGAAAATGCATACCATACATGCATACTATATATGCGCCCTAAATGCACGCCATATAACCCCCCCCAAACGTCTAAATAAGGACAACTTAACCCCAGATGCACAGAATCATGACATATTACACAGAACGAAAAAAAATTTTTGGCACAACATATCACACATCCAACTGCTTGGGCTTCAACCTCCTGCCATACCTGCTGTGAGCAGGTCTCGCTCTGCCTGTGGCTGTCTCTTGCATCTGTGGATCAGAGTCATTAGCACATCATCGTGAAAGCTTAGCAGAGTGTCTCCCCGGTGGCCTGCCCCGACGGGGGGCCCTGGCTACCTGCACTTGTTCATCAGCTAACACAAAAGCGGGTTTGAGTCTGTTAATGCAGACTAATTCCCTCCTGTCTCCCAAATCGAGCAAAAAATGCTTTTCCCCGGTTTCTAACACTCTGAACGGTCCATCATAAGGTGGTCTTAAACCTAACCTCTGTGCGTCGTGTCTAACAAAGACGAATTCTGCATTCTTTAGGGCTTTAGGCACAAAAACGCGTGGAAAACTGTGATGAACTGGGCCGGGGAGGGTGTTTGATCCCGCGTCGCCCGGTAACCGGAGAGGTTGGGCGAAGACTAGCTCGGCCGGAGAGGCTTGCAAATCTTCTTTAGGTGCTGAACGCAACCCTAATAAAACCCATGGAAGCTTATCAACCCAATTTGTGTCCGTGAGAGCCGCTCTGAGGGCTGCTTTCAATGACCGGTGAAAGCGTTCGCACAAACCGTTGGCCTGGGGGTTATACGCAGTGGTGCGATGAATTTTCACCCCCAGGCTGAGTGCCATGGATGACCAGAGCTTGGAAACAAATTGGGGTCCTCTGTCAGACGTTATGTCTGACGGGACTCCAAAGCGCGCGACCCAAGTCGTTAAAAAAGCGCGCGCAACGTCTGCTGCTGTGGTTGATGCCAGGGGAATCGCCTCTGGCCAGCGCGTAGTGCGGTCCACCATAGTTAGAAGGTGTGTGAACCCCTGTGACAGCGGGAGGGGTCCCACCAAGTCGACATGCACGTGGTCGAAGCGTTTGGCTGGGATGTGAAAAGGTTCTAGAGGGGCCCGCGTGTGCTTGTGTACCTTTGCTCTTTGACACGCTGCGCAGGCTGCAGCCCATTCTTTGACCTGTTTACGCAGCCCCGGCCAAACAAACTTCTCTCCCACCATTTTGATCAACGCGCGAACGCCCGGATGTGCCAGCGAATGTATCAAGTCAAAAAAGCGGCGACGCCAAGCAGCTGGGACCACGGGGCGGGGGCGCCCCGTGGAGATATCGCAGATTAGGGGGGGCATACCTCTTTGATGCACCCTGTGCTCCAGCCTTAGCCCTGTTGGCCCAGACTGGAGCGTGCGTACGTCTGCATCGTTAACCTGCTCGGCGGCCATGGCTGCATAATCTAACCCAACGCAGACCGGGGCTGTGAGCGCTTCCGCGCCGCAAGCCTGGCCGGAGTCTACAGCCGCCGGGTCTGCCCCCTGGGGGCCTGGCAGTGCAACTGCGCGCGAGAGACAATCTGCCACTACATTGTGTTTGCCCGCCACGTGTTGAATGTCGGTGGTAAATTCCGAAATCGCAGCCAGCTGTCTCTGTTGTCGGCCCGACCAAGGCTCTGAAATTTTGGCCATTGCAAATGTTAATGGTTTGTGGTCTACAAACGCGGTGAAACGGCGCCCTTCCAACCAGAACTGGAAGTGGCGGATGGCCAAATGCAGGGCTAAAAGCTCCCTATCAAACGCGCTGTATTTACGCTCGTTATCGCGCAATGTTTTGCTGAAAAACGCAAGTGGTTGCCAGCTCCCTGCTATCAGTTGCTCGACAGCCGCTCCCACTGCCACGTCGGAAGCGTCCGTGGTTAGCGCCATGCGAGCTGCTGGCACCGGGTGTGCCAATAACACAGCGTTTGCGAAGGCCGATTTGACTTGTGAGAAAGTGCGCTCCCGGTCCGGGGACCACTCGACCTTAGATGCAGGTTTTTGTTTCTTTAGAGCCGCGTACAATGGATGCATGAGCCGTGCCATGTTGGGGAGGAAGCGGTTATAAAAATTGACCATCCCCAAAAATTCTTGCAGTGCCTTAACTGTCTGCGGTTGGGGGAAATCCGTTATCGCGCGCACTTTATCAGGCAGCGGGACCGCGCCCTCTGGAGACACGCGGTGCCCCAAAAAATCAATTTGCGCTACCCCGAACTGGCATTTCACTGGGTTAATTATCAGCCCGTGTTCTGTCAGCCTCTGAAAAACGGCTGTGAGGTGGCGTTCGTGTTCGACTTCGGATGTACTGGCTACCAAAATATCATCCAAATAAGGGAACACAAAAGGGAGGCCGCGCAGCACTGCATCCATCATGCGTTGGAACGTCTGCGTGGCGCCTTTGAGGCTGAAAGGCATGCGCAAAAACTCGAAGAGCCCGAAAGGGGTTATAACTGCCGTTTTGGGTATGTCTTGCGCGCGGACTGGGACTTGGTGATAACCGCGCACCAAATCTATTTTGGAAAAGATGCGCGCCCCCGCCAAATGTGCCGAAAAATCCTGGATGTGCGGAATCGGGTAGCGGTCGTGTGCTGAAGCATTATTTAATCTGCGGAAATCACCGCAAGGGCGCCACGAGCCGTCAGCCTTGGGCACCATGTGCAGGGGTGACGACCAAGAGCTGTTCGAGCGGCTAACAATGCTCAGTTTTTCCAAGTTGGCGAATTCCTCGCGCGCGATGGCCAGTTTAGCTGGGTCCAAGCGCCGAGCTTTTGCAAAAACAGGGGGGCCAGAGGTAGTTATGAAATGCTCGACCCCGTGTTTGGCAACTGACGCTGAAAATGTTGGGACCGTGAGTGTTGGAAACTGATTGAGTAGTGCATGAAACTTACCACCCGCAGCTGTGACATTGGGATGTGCAGAAGGCAGGGCCACCCGAGCTGTGCAGGAGATAGAGTAAAAAGACAGTGCATTTACAATACATCTATTAGCAAGATCAACTAATAAACTGTTTGAGCATAAAAAGTCAGCACCTAGCATGTTGTTGCTAACTGCGGCTACGATGAAGGTCCACTCGAAGGTGCGGCCGTGGAGAGATAGGAGGAGCGTCTTCTCCCCATAGGTTTTGATCGTGGAGCCGTTCACCGCTAACACCAGGGGTCCGCTGGCAGGCGTCAGCATGTCCGCGTAGGCAGGCTTGACAAAACTCAGCTGGGAGCCTGTGTCCACCAGGAATTCTTTCCCCGAATTTGCGTCTGTCACGAAAAGCAGCTTGTTCTTCGTGCCGAGAGTCGCAGCTGCTACCGGCTCTCGGTCCTGGCGTTTCCCTGGCGCTGGTATCGGCAAGGTGGGGTGCATCTGCGCGCTCTCTCGGCGAAACGTCGATGGTAGAAACAGAGGGTGTTGTCAGCTTCGCTTCTCCTGGCCTCTGCCGCTGCCGACGTCAGTGGGTCCGGTGCTGCAGCCTCTGGTCTCCCCTCGTCTCGCGGGGGTGCGTTCAGCTCTGCTGCTGCCGTCGTGGCTGCGTGCTGTCTATGGGGGTCGACGAGCCGCTGTGCCTCCTGGCCCAGCTCGTGGTAGTCACAGTTGTTGAGTAGCTGTGAGCTGGCCAGGGTGACTCTCACTGCTGGCGGTAGCGTTCTGAGAAAGAGGTGGGTGAAGATAAAGCTGTCGTCATCCTCGCCTCTCAGGCTTATTATCTTCGCCATCAGATCTGCCGGCCTGTCTGCTTCCCCTTCTGTCAGCGCCAGGAGCTTCTCTGCTCGCTCTCCCAGCGAGGGAGTGAAGGCTCGAATGAGGGCGGCTTTCAGTGCGCCATACTTGTCGTCTTGGGGCGGGTGGTTGGTCAGGCTCTCCACCCGCTGCACTGTGAGGCTGTCCAGCTTCGCGACGACATGGTAGAACCTCGTTGCGTCCGCTGAGATTCCCTGAAGGAGGAACTGCGCCTCCACAGTGGTAAACCAGGAGCGCAGGTTATGTTGCCAGAAATCGGGCAGCTGTAGTGCGGTAGCTGCGTTAACCCGGTTGGCTCCTGAAGAGTCCGGTGCGGAAAGCTCGCCGTCACCGGCCATGGTTTGTCGTAGGTCACCAGTGTAGAGGATGCCTTCACAAACGAGACTGAGTTTATTTCTCAGGAAAGGTTTATTGAGAGTCTACATCCTCTATCAAGCAAGTATCTCAACAAAAGAGAGAGAACAATCATTCAACACAGCTCTTATACTCTCCAGAGACACAAAACCCCCCAACATCAAATACTACATTCCCAGCCCACAGTCCTTCAGTAAACATATAGCTTCCGAGGCTCCTTGGCGTCCCTATTGTCTCTCAACTCTTCAGCCTCGGGGGCTCCTGCTGGGACATTCTCTCTGACTTCCTGTCTCTCAAGAAACCACTTCACACCTCCCGAGGTCTCCGCCGGGTCAGGTCCTCTTGGCCGTTTAGACGTGAAGTTTCCAGAGTATGCACCGTCATGCCTTCTGAATATATGTGAGGGAAAATGCATACCATACAAGCATACTATATATGCGCCCTAAATGCGCGCCATAACTAGTGCATTTAAAAAAAAATTGAATGTCATCGCTTGGTGATGTCATCATGCCGAACATATAAATGTAAGGGACAGCCATTTTACAGCCTCTTTTTGGCGCTCGACCTTGCAACAGACAACACTCTGTATTACCATTAAGGTTTTACGTAATAAAGTTTGTGTTCCCAGCAAACTCCACTCTCTGTTGAGCCTTCCCTGTTTTCCAGACATAACAGAAGCTCTTATGTTTAAGTGGGTACTTATGAAAATGTTGCAAAGAAAGACAACTGGTCAGAAATGTGATTGTTTTCACTAACTTGTTCTGAAATTATTGCATTATTATTTTTAAATATTTAATCAAAATAAGTGTTGAAGGGACTTCCGGTTATGGCGGCCACCTAGAAGGACACGTATCACTCTGCTCTGCTCCTGGAGATAAAGATTCGGCAAATAACTCTCTCATTTGGAACAGAATTTTTCCCAGCGTTTGGGCGAGGATATGCCGGTGAAGCCTAAGGCTGGGAAATCAGGTGGGGGAAAAATTGAACCGCCGAAGCAGTCCAAATTAATGGACTTTCACGTCTGTGGCGCAGCAGGAAAAGCTGCGGATATGGCGGATGAAACTAGCGGTGGTGCGGTAACTGCTGATGATGGCGGCACAGGTGCAGTGCTGGCTGCCATTAGCTCAATGAGAGCAGACTTTTCCGCTAAACTTGATGGGATTATGGCAGCGTTGGATGCAATGAGAAAGGAATTGGGTGACTGCGTGGAGCGAGTGACGCAGGTGGAGCTTCATGTTTCCAGTGTGGAGGATGACGTCGGCCGACTTCAATTAAAGGTGCGCACTTTGGAAAAAAAAAAAAATAAATGTCTGGAAGATAATGTCCTGGATTTGGAGTCCCAGTCGAGACGGAACAACCTGAGGCTGGTGGGTCTACCGGAGGGAGCCGAAGGTCGTGATTCATGCTCCTTTTTGGAGGGGTGGATCCCGGAGGCGCTGAACAACGCGGAGCTAAATTCATCAGTCGTCTTGGAAAGCGCCCACCGAATTGGCCCACCGAGACATAACAAGGCAGCACCGAGGACGCTAATTATGAAGTTCCTCAGTTACAGAGACAGGATGACAATCTCCAACGCGGTGCGGGCCAAAGGAGAAATTAAATACCAAGATCAACAGGTGCGGTTCTACCCAGATTTGGCCTCAGGAATCCAACAATTAAGGAAGCAGTTTGACCCCATCCGTAAAGAACTGCGCAACCTTGGGATTCGTCATGGAGTGATTCACCCTGCAAGACTTCTGGTCACATATGAGGGCAGAACACACATCTTCAAGACCCCTGAGGAGGCGCAGGAGCTCATCAAGAAGATCCAGGAAGAGACTGGTGGGAGCTAAGCATGAACAGAATATAGGGTAGAATATTTGAGCATTTACATAGGCATTTAACTGATTTGAAGCATATAGCAAGATTACAAGAATTAGATTGTATTACATATTAAAAAAAAAAAAAAGATGTACAAAATTGCTATAAAATTTTGGAGTTAAATTGGAAAATTACAGAAGAGAGTTAATGTTACGTTATTAAAAGCAGTAGAGTTAGGGTGATTGGGAGGATGAAGAGGGAGTGGCTTTGGCTGATCCTCGTGGGTGTGGAGCGGTCGATGGCTATAGCGGGAGACTGAATTTTTTTTTTTGATTTTGGGGGGTTTATCACGAAGGTGGGAAGGGGGAATTTGTTTGTGTGTAGTTTGTAGGATGAATGTTCAACCACTCATGTTTTTGCTTCTCTGTATGAGCATGTTTATATTGCGAGGTAATCCTAAACCCCCTATTGATCATAGACCAAAGCGTTAATTTTAATTTAACTTCATGGAATTGCAGAGGTCTACAAAATTTAAAAAAAACTTAAACAAGTTATGAATAAAATAAAAGACATGGGTTCAAAAATTGTGTTTTTACAAGAAACCCATCTAATAGAGGAGGATGTAAAAAGAATTAGGAGAAGATGGCAAGGAAGTGTGTTCACCTCATCATTTTCATCCCGAGCCAGGGGAGTTATGACTCTCATTCATAAATCAGTCCCATTTCAAGTGAAAAATGTAATTGGAGACAAATTTGGAAGATATCTAATTATTCAAGGATCTTTGCTATTAGAAAACATAAATCTGGTGAACTTATACAGTCCCAACATAGATGATCAAAAGTTCTTTGCTAATTTATTTCTTATCTTATCATCACTTACAGGGCAACATATAATAGCAGGGGATTTTAATTATACATTGAATCCCGGTATAGACAGATCAACAGGACTGGACTGTACACACAATGGATGCAGGATGATCATTAAGCATTCTATGAAAGAATTGAGATTGCTGGATATATGGAGAGAAATGAAACCACAAGTTAAAGCCTACTCTTGTTATTCTAATACCTACAAGTCATTCTCACGTATTGACTATTTTTTGATCTCCACAGAATTAAGGTCCAAGATTCAAAACTGCTTTTATGATAACATTGTGATCTCTGATCATGCACCCTGTTGTCTCATATATGTAGATAAGAAATTGACAAAGGAGCCAGGTAGGTGGCAATTTCAGCATAAATGGCTTCAGGATGAGGAATTTGTTAAGTACATAGAAAAACAGATAGATGAGTTCTTCGATATTAATACTTCACAAACATCAGCATGTATAAAGTGGGAGGCTTTTAAAGCTTTTATTAGGGGACATATTATTAGTTATACAGGTTCAAAATCTAAGAAGACTCAAGAGGAGAGAGTCCAATTGGAACACAAATTAAAAATTCTTCAAGAAAAAGTGTATGCAGGAAGTGACCCAAAGTTAGAGAATGAATTAATAATTCTGAGAGCTGAATATGACAAAAAATCAGCGAATAGAGCTGCCTCGAGTCTTCTAAGATTGAAGCAATCTTTTTATGAACAAGGTGAAAAATCAGGGAAATTATTGACATGGCAGATTAAACAATTAGAATCTAAAACACCAATAACCAGTATTATAAGTAACAGACAGGTAGTTGTAGATTCTTTAGAAATTAATAGAGCCTTTAGAGATTACTATGAAAAATTATATGATACAAAAAATGAAACTGACTTAACAAAACTAAATGGGTTTTTGGACGGACTATCTATACCGTGTATTTCAAATGAAAACAGGGAGATACTGGAGTCTAAAATTAGTCAAGAAGAAGTTGGGCTAGCCATTGATAATATGAAATCAGGAAAAAGTGCAGGACCAGATGGTCTTCCAGTTGACCTCTATAAAAAATTTAAGAATAAATTAATAAAACCTTTTTTGGAAATGGGTTTAGAAGCATATCAAAATAGTAATTTACCATCATACATGAATAATGCCTTAATTATACTGTTGCCAAAACCAGGTAAACCCTCTAATAAATGTGAAAATATGAGACCAATAAGCCTATTAAATGCTGACCTTAAGATAATCTGTAAAATTTTAGCCAGACGAATACAAGAAATATTACCAAATATTATTAACCGAGATCAGAATGGCTTTATAAAGGGAAGACAAGGCTTCCATAATGTAAGAAGATTATTCAATATTATTTACTCTAATAAAGAAGCACCGGATACAGCTCTCCTATCATTGGATGCCGAAAAGGCCTTTGATAGGGTTGAATGGCCCTTTCTTTTTGAAGTCTTACAAAGGTTTGGATTTGGAAATAATTTCATAAAATGGGTTCAGATAATATATAATAATGCTACAGCAGAAATCCTAACAAACAGCAATATCTCAAAATCAATAAAAATCAATAGAGGATGTCGACAAGGCTGTCCACTTTCACCTTTACTGTTTACTATGGCAATTGAACCTTTAGCGATGGCAGTACGTTTACATCCACAAATATATGGAATTAAGGTTGGACCAACAGAACATAAAATCTCCCTGTATGCCGATGACATAATTTTGTTTATGTTGAATCTTAAAAAATCAATTCCAACCTTGTTGAATTTAATAAAGAATTTTGGGGAAATATCAGGATATAAAATAAATAAAACTAAATCTTCAATATTAATGCTAAATGAGTCCCAGAGAAAGCACCCAGCTTCTGAGGTAAATCAATTCAATGTTGTAAATCAGTTTAAATATTTAGGAATTCAAATTGTGCCCAAGCTGGAATCAGTCGCCAGTGCCAACTACGAAGCCTTAATGACAGACATTAATGAGTTAATTCAGAGATGGATGTCACTACCAATGTCGATGATTGGGAGAATTAATATACTTAATGCAGCGTTTTTTTCAGCGTCGGTTCGCCAGCGTGGCCGTCCAAATCAGAAGGCTGGGTCGCACAAGCGTGTGCGTCTTCAAGGGGTCACCAGTGCGGCGGCATGAAATAAAGCAGAGTTGTTGGAGGTTTTAAGGAAGTTTTATTATATCATACCGCCGTCACGAGCTCCTCTCCTGGCGCCGTGCGTGCGCACCGGGAGCGAGCCCACGGCTCTCAGAGAAGGAGGAGAGGCGGACACAAAGTCTGTGTCCTGCAGCAGAGGTTGAAGTCAGATTGAGAGAGTATGAGAGCATGGTTACAATGCAGTATATATACACCCAACTACAACAATACATCAAAGCATTCACAGCAGTTGGTCTGATCAAACAGATAACAGGACAGGCATGAGACATTTGCATGAAAGGCAACATTAACATTACAGAGGTGAGCCAGACGAAACGAGTCTGCCTGTAGACATTAATACACATTTCCTATTCTGTTATTTGCTCTAGCCGAGCGCTGTGTTTGACCAGTCTGTTTGTGGGGATTTACATCAAAGCACATCTACATATGTAAGATGCTCAGAAGAAGCACAGTAAGGACAAGACGCATGAACACTATACGAGAATGGCGCATTACATCACAATACATGCATGTTTGCATCACAAATACATGAAAGGCACACTGCATCTCAGTAGTGCAGCGGGAAAAACAGAGACAAGAGAGCTGAGTGTCCTTATCTGTTGTGGGGGTTAACCGAACCGGCACACACTCCCCCCCAGAGGGCGCGGCAGGGGGCCGAGACCTCGATAATCCATCTGTGTGAGCGAGCTGTGGGAGAAGCTTGCTGCAGGCGGAGGGGGAGGGAGGGGAGGGGTAGTAAGTGCCGGCAGGGGCTGTAAAATCGTCCCGTGCCGCGCAAAAATTGCTTGCTGCTCTGCGACGTCGAGGGCCTGTCCCGTTGCGCGTGCGGAGATCACAAGAAGAAAAATTTGTCTCTGACTCCTCTCGTGGCCATGAAGAAAAGCAGGAGCGGCTGTAAGAAAAAAAATAAACAAAAGCAGAGGGACTGGCGTGATGGCTTTAGGTGCAGGAGCAACCCCAAAGCCCCCGGGAACAGCTGACGGCTGAAATCCCTTTGTGCCGTGGCTGAGACCATTAAAAAATTCCAGTGGCGAGCTGCGTGCTTGCTTCAGGTGAACGAGCAGCCCTGAAGGTTCTGTGAGCAGCGGCGGAGGACGATGGCGGTCTCTGGAGCCGTTACTTGTCCCGTGCATGATGCGCCGTCCTCGTAACTCCCCGGTGCGTGCGCGGGGGTTCCGTGCGTGGGTGGGCCACTGGAGTGGCGAGTCAGGGTGCAGAAACTTGGTGGAGACCGGTGCAGACGGCGCCGATAAAAATCCAGGTTGAGCTGTGGCTGCATGATTGGCCATGGTGCGTTGGAGCGGTGAGAGGAAATAGACGATCTTTTGTCCCTCAGGCTCGTGCAGATGCGTTGGAGCGGCGGGAGGGGATAGACGATCTTTGTTCCTCAGGCTCGGGCGTGGTGCGTTCAGGTCCACGCGTTGCGTTCTCCGCCGGCCATGGAGGACGCCGTCGTGGAGAAGGGACGAGGTGCCCGCGCTCTCGTGTGAAGGAGCTGCGAGCGCGACCGGTCCAGCGTGGATGAGCAGATCTCAGACGTGCAGATCTCATCCTGAAGAACGGGTCACCAGTGCAGCTGTCCAGCTCAGAAGGTTGCTTCGCACAAAGTGTGTGCGTGTCCGGGTGCTGCGTTCGCTGGCCGCTCGTTTTTTTCAGCGTCGGTTCGCCAGCGTGGCCGTCCAAATCAGAAGGCTGGGTCGCACAAAGCGTGTGCGTCTTCAAGGGGTCGCCAGTGCGGCGGCATGAAATAAAGCGGAGTTGTTGGAGGTTTTAAGGAAGTTTTATTATATCATACCGCCGTCACGAGCTCCTCTCCCGGCGCCGTGCGTGCGCGCCGGGAGCGAGCCCACGGCTCTCAGAGAAGGAGGAGAGGCGGACACAAAGTCTGTGTCCTGCAGCAGAGGTTGAAGTCAGATTGAGAGAGCATGAGAGCATGGTTACAATGCAGTGTATATACACCCAACTACAACAATACATCAAAGCATTCACAGCAGTTGGTCTGATCAAACAGATAACAGGACAGGCATGAGACATTTGCATGAAAGGCAACATTAACATTACAGAGGTGAGCCAGACGAAACGAGTCTGCCTGTAGACATTAATACACATTTCCTATTCTGTTATTTGCTCTAGCCGAGCGCTGTGTTTGACCAGTCTGTTTGTGGGGATTTACATCAAAGCACATCTACATATGTAAGATGCTCAGAAGAAGCACAGTAAGGACAAGACGCATGAACACTATACGAGAATGGCGCATTACATCACAATACATGCATGTTTGCATCACAAATACATGAATGGCACATTGCATCTCAGTAGTGCAGCGGGAAAAACAGAGACAAGAGAGCTGAGTGTCCTTATCTGTTGTGGGGGTTAACCGAACCGCCACACTTAAAAGTAATATCTTACCCAAAATACTTTATTTATTTCAATACATTCCTTTACCACCACCTTCAGATCTATTCTCAAGAATTAAAAAAAAGTTAGTGGAGTTTATATGGAACAATAGGAAGGCTAGATTACGTCTGTCCTTACTATATTTACCATTTGATCGTGGAGGTCTGAAATGTCCAAACTTTATGTTGTATTACTGGTTAGCACAACTGAGGTCTATGACATATTATTTTTCATCAAATGATCTCCCTCACTGGACTGAAATGGAATCATACAATTTACCTTTACCTCTTCCCATATTCATATGCTCAGACTCGGCAAAAAAATTACAGAAACAAGTTAAAAATCCATTTGTAAAACATATGATCAAAATATGGTGTGAAACTAAAAAATATTTAAAAGAACCACACTTACTGTCACAATTTAGTCCAATATGGGGTAATCGATACTTTAAACCAGGGAGAGTGGATGCTGTATTTAAAGTATGGAATTTAAAAGGGATCCAAAAAATTCAAGATTTATATTTGTCATGTTCAGATAACATAATGTCTTTTGAAGAGCTGAGGATCAAATTTAATCTTAATAGAACACATTTTTTTAAATATCTTCAGATTAGGAACTTTATTCGATCAAATCAAAACAATGCTCTCACTCGACCTATTTATTCATCCTTGGAAAAAATCTTGACAAAAGCTAGTTAGAGAAAGGGTATTATTTCAGAGTTTTATAACTCACTGACATTATCTTCAAGTGAAAACTCGCAGAAAAGACTGAATTATTGGAAAGAAGACCTGCAAACTGAAATCTCAGAGGAACAATGGGAATTGGCTTGTACAGAAGCTCAAACCAAATCAATAAATGTACGTCTAAAATTGATACATTTTAAATGGTTAATGCGGATGTATGTTACACCGGTGGAATTAAATAGATATAACAAAAACATACCAGATACATGCACAAAATGTATGGAAAGTAAAGGAACCTTATTTCATTGTTTATGGGAATGTAGGAAAATTAGAATGTTTTGGGAAGAGGTGAGGGGAACAATTGAAAAAATAATTTCAAAACAAATCATATTGAATCCTAAATTGTTTTTGTTGGGTCTGCATCCAGAAAAGCACAACTTTAATAAAAGTGAAAGAGCATTCATAGACCTCAGTTTGCTTAACACCAAAAAATGTATTGCACTATTGTGGAAAAAGACTCATAGACCAGATGTGACTCAGTGGTTAAGACAGATGTTAACAAACCTTCCACTAGAAAGAATAACATACATACTGAAATCAAAGGAAAATGTGTTTGAGAATATATGGAGACCTTTTATTGATTATGTAAAGAATTTAAACATAACTTTTGAAGAAGAAGGTGAATGATGTGTGTGGACCTTATAAATTCCAAACTGGTGAATGTATAATATGTATACTTATGTAATGGATTGCCTAGACTAAACAGAGGAGCATTGTTGAAGACCTGTTCCTGTTAGTGGTTGTTGGTGTGTTTTAGTACATTTTTTTATTATTACTTTAGTGTTAGTGTTTGATTGTTTGTGTTATGTTTGTAAAATAGGTTCAATAAAAATATTGTGGAAAAAAAAATAAGTGTTGAAATTGTTCTATTCTGGCTCAGAAAATGTTTAATGTATCACTGCCAACTGTTTCTTTATGACAAAGTTTGGATTATACCAGGATACATATGGAGTTTAGAGTTTATTCTCCTCACGCTTAATAATTACTTTTTTTTTTTTAACTGAAAACCTTAGAAACAGCCTGAGAAAGTCACAAATTTTTCACATTGGAAATTTATGGTAAAAAAACCCCCATAAATTAACGAGACAAAAAACGCAAAATATGAAAAGAGTCACAAATCTAAAAGGGAAAATCTCAAACTGGCAAGAATTAATCCTGTTCTCTACTCAAGTATCTTTTTTGTACATATTTTTTAAAAAAAAATCATAATTATTTAGTTGCTACCCACACTTACAGAAAGAATATAAAATAACTACTTTACTTGAGTACAAATTGGTACCTGGTGTTTCTCTGAACTAGTTTTCACAAATATCTATGGTTAACTAAAGCACTGGTTTAACTTATTGCAGGCATTTGTGTTTTGGTTTGTGACAACAAATTAGAAGTTCCCAAACCCCCAAATCAGCCAAGTGCATAACTATTTCCTTACCTCTTTTGTCTTAGGCCCTTTCTAGTAAATGGGCGAAGGTTGTAGAGAGGTGCTGCAGTGGCAGTGCAGGGCTCCCGACATGTACGTAAAAGACATGATGCCGTTGCTGGATGTTGCGGTGGGAAGCGCCTGTTGACGGCGGTTAATTGCACTTGGTCCCCCACGGTGGAACACTGAATAAATTCCGTCATCGGTAGAATGGTATTGAACAGGGTTACTAGCATTTTGGCCACTACATACATTTGCCAGGGTGATTACCAGCTCTTCATTACTTAGAATGGCTGCAACTAACTTTTTTGCTGATTCACTCATCGCTGCCCTTCTTCCATCTCCGTTCATTACACAAAACAAAAACAATGCTAAGCCTCCAAACGGTCCTGATCACACACGTACAAAACACAGAATATATTGAATGAAACTCTGATATATATATACAAAACACTTTGGAATATATTGAATGAAACTGGAGCCCCAAACGCTGATGGGAAATGTAGTTCATTCAATATATTCTGCAGTTCGTTCAATATATTCCCATTTTCATTCAATATATTCCCAGTTTCATTCAATATATTCTGAAGTTCATTCAATATATTCGGAAGTTCATTCAATATATTCCAAGTTTCATTCAATATATTCAGAAGTTCATTCAATATATTCCCATTTTCATTCAATATATTCAAAAGTTCATTCAATATATTCCCAGTTTCATTCAATATATTAGAAAGTTCATTCAATATATTCCTAGTTTCATTCAACATATTCGAAAGTTCATTCAATATATTCCCAGTTTCATTCAATATATTCAGAAGTTCATTCAATATATTCCAAGCTTTTCTTTGTAATATATTTTTTTTCCTGAACGGCTTGCCATAATATGGCAAGCCATAATATGTATATATATATATATATATATATATATATATATATTGTGGAGTGTGTGAAATAATAAGAGGCTGACTCATGGCAGACGGTTTATTACACACTTCACTTCTCTCAAGCACAGAACAGAATAACACATTTCAGCAGGTACTCTCTTTTTACCCAAATCTCTCCTCACAAGTTTCATGGCATTTCTCCACACACAACATGATATTTGCATTACACTGCATTCAACCCCCTACGTCCTTGACTCCTTCCTGCTATCTCGCCAGGAACCTCCTGAGCATTGTTCTCCCATGCTTATCCACTGTCTCTTGTCTGAGATGCTAAATAATCTGACTCCCCCAAGGTGCTACACTTCCCCCCCAGCATCTTAGATAGAACAATAGAATATCAGTCCACATGCCGTCTGGGCTTCCGTCTCCTCTCATATCTGCTGTAACTGGGGTTAACCGCCTCCGTGGCGCTGCTGTGCCGGTGGGGGGCTGCTGGGAGTGTGTCTGACTGCGGGTGGGCCGCGACAAGGGGGGGGGGCACTTCGGTCTGTCTGTGTGGCTGCTCTGGTGAATCGTTTCCCTGGGGAGCTCTCCATGGGGGTCTTCCATGCTGAGGGGCCCTAGCCAACAGCACTTGCTCGTCCGCCACAACAAAAGCGGGTTTGAGTCTGTCTATGCCAATTTTTTTCCCGCCTACCCCCCAAGTCTAGCAAAAATGCTTATCCCCCGTTTCCAACACTCTGAACGGTCCATCATAGGGTGGGCGCAATGGAGGGCGGTGGGCATCGTGTCTGACGAACACAAACTCTGCGCTCTTCAAAGTTTTAGACACAAAAACACGCGGAAAACTGTGGCGGGCAGGGCCCGGCAGCGTGCCTGTGTTTGCGCTACGCTGCAAAAGCTTGGACGGGGAGCTGTCCTGCGCGGGATTATCTGGTAGAAATTCCCCGGGCAGCCGTCGGGGCTGCGCAAAAACCAGCTCTGCCGGGGAAGCTTCCAGATCCTCTTTCGGCGTGGATCGCAACCCCAATAAAACCCACGGCAGCCTGTCTACCCAATTTGCATCCGTCAATGAAGCCCTGAGTGCTGCTTTCAGTGATCTATGAAAACGCTCGCATAAACCATTGGCCTGTGGGGTGTATGCAGTTGTGCGGTGAATTGTAACACCCAGGCTGCGGGCCATCGCGGACCAGAGTTCGGAAAAAAATTGAGGGCCCCTGTCGGACGTAATGTCCGACGGGACTCCAAAATGTGCCACCCATGCTGTTAAAAAAGCGCGTGCTACGTCCGCGGACATGGTTGCCGCCAGCGGGACTGCTTCTGGCCAGCGCGTGGTGCGGTCCACTACTGCCAGGAGGTGCGTGCACCCCTGTGATGGCGGGAGGGGGCCCACGAGGTCCACGTGAACATGATCGAACCTCTTTCGGGATACGAAACGGCTCCAAGGGAGCCTTCGTGTGTCTGTGTACCTTGGCTCGTTGGCACGCCACACAGGCTGCAGCCCACTCTTTTTACTTGTTTGCGTAGGCTTGGCCACACAAACTTCTCTCCCACCATTTTGACCGACGCGCGCACTCCTGGGTGCGCCAGAGTGTGAACCGACTCAAACACACGGCGGCGCCACGCAACCGGGACCACCGGACGCGGGCGTCCCGTGGAGACTTCGCAAATTGGGGGGGGCCGCCATCTTGCAGCACCCTGCTCTCCAGCCTTAACCCTGTTGGCCCAGACTGGAGCGCGCGCACGTCTGTATCGCTAATCTGCTCCGCGGCCATGGCTGCATAATCTATCCCCACGCAGACCGGGGCCACCACGGCGCGCGAGAGGTAGTCCGCCACCACATTCAGTTTACCCGACACATGCTGAATATCGGTAGTAAACTCTGAGATCGCGGCCAGCTGTCTCTGCTGCCGGCCCGACCACGGTTCTGAAACCTTAAGATCAGTGTCCTCTCACCAAAAGTCTTAATATCCGAGCCGTTTGCTGCCAACATCTCCGGGCCGCTAGGTCCTGCCAGCCGGTCGGCGTAGGTCGGCAGGATGAAGCTCTTCTGGGCTCCGGTGTCCACAAGGAAACGCCTCCCCGAGCGCGCGTCCGTCAAGTAGAGCAGCTTGTTGTCTTCACCGAGGGTCGCAGCTGCTACCGACTGCTGGCCTTGGCGTTTTCCCGAGCGCTTGAATTGGCACGGTGGCGCACATCTGCATGCATTCTCTCCGAAGCGGCGGTGGTAGAAACAGAGTGTGTCTCTCTGGCGCTCCTTGGCCCCCGCTGCTCCTACCGTCGGTGGCTCCTCACCTCCTCTGGTCGTCTCGCTGGGCTCCGCCGCTGCCGCGTTGACTGTGATCACCCTGGTGGTGAGGATGATCTGGTCTGCCTCCTGGGCTAGCGCGCGGCCAGCAACGGCGAATTGGCCAGAACCGCTCTCGCTACTGTTGGAAGGTTCCAGAGGAAGAGGTGGGCAAACAGACAGTGCCCGTCGTCTGTGTCCATTAATGCCAGCATCTTCTCAATCAGGTCTACGGCCGAACCATCTCCTAACTTGGCCCACGTCAGGAGCCTCTCCACTCTCTCACAGTCCGAGAGCGTGTAACGCCGGGTGAGTGCAGCATTGAGCGCCTCGTATTTGTTGCGGGCCGGTGGCTGATCGAGCAGTCTTGCTACCTGCTGGGCTGTGCGGGAGGCCAGCGCTGCAACCACATAGTAAAACTTGGTGTCGTCTGCCGTTATTCCCCGGAGTGCAAACTGGACCTTGGTGTGGTGGAACCAAGAGCGCGGGTTGTGCTGCCAAAAGTCCGGTAGCTTGACTGAAACCGCACACGTGTGGCTGGGGGTTCCAGTCTGGGCCGTCTGTGGGATGGCTGCTGCCTCGTTGGAGCTTCCTGACCGGGCCGGCTCCGGGGTTCTTGCCTCATGTTCCATAATATGTCTTGGGTCACCAGTGTGGAGTGTGTGAAATAATAAGAGGCTGACTCATGGCAGACGGTTTATTACACACTTCACTTCTCTCAAGCACAGAACAGAATAACACATTTCAGCAGGCACTCTCTTTTTACCCAAATCTCTCCTCACAAGTTTCATGGCATTTCTCCACACACAACATGACATTTGCATTACACTGCATTCAACCCCCTATGTCCTTGACTCCTTCCTGCTATCTCGCCAGGAACCTCCTGAGCATTGTTCTCCCGTGCTTATCCACTGTCTCTTGTCTGAGATGCTAAATAATCTGACTCCCCCAAGGTGCTACAATATATATATATATATATATATATATATATATATATATATATATATATATATACACTGCTCAAAAAAATTAATAGCCTGCCACAATTTCTTCACTTTAAGTTTTGGAGTGTTTTCATTTCCATCAAAAGACGTGGCATCTTTTCATTCTTAACACATTATCCAGTCCATATCAGTGTAGATATCCAGCTTATTTTTTCCCATTAAAATCTGATGTATTTTCAAAGTGTTCCTTTAATTTTTTTGAGCAGTGTATATACAGTACGTATATATATACACACCAGGGATAGGCAATTATGTGCCATGGAGGGCATTCCACTGCAGGTTTTCTGTTCCATCCAGTCTCTTCAGCTGTTGCTTTCTCTAATTAGCAATCCTTGAAGCTCATCACTGCAAACACCTGCTGAAGAGACTGAGTGGAACAGAAAATCTGCAGTGGAATGGCCCTCACTGCCTATCCCTGATCTATACTATCATGGTAAATGGTGTTCACTTACATAGTGCTTTTTACTCAACTCTGGATGACCAAAGCGCTTTACAAATCCTGCTATCAACCCATTCACACACATAAGGCTCTTTTCCATAGTCACAGTTCTTTTTTACTTGTTTCGATTCTCCACTACTTGTTTCTCCCTGGGTTGTTGATCCATTACAACCCTGTAAAGCCGCGTAAACTCGGTAGTGGGCGGGATTGAGGCGGCGCCACACTCTGCTGACGTCAAGCACGCGACCGAATCCTTCACAACAAAGAAATTGGCGGATTACGAGCGGAGGATTTCCACGTTGCTTCTCTTCTGGCTTTTGAACACAATAAATGAATGTTTTTAACCGGAGAAGAGAGTTTTACAGGAGAAGACGACGTGCATTGAGAGAACACACGTTGGAGCAGTACCAGAGACTCGTTGTTGCCATTGGGGAATATCAAGCAGCGGAATATGAAGCGGAATATGAAGCAGAGAGCTTAATTACCCAGCACATCATGCACATCAGGCACACGAGGAAACAGTTTTTGGTAATTTAATGCTTTCTATTGTCATTTTATCGTCATGTCATTGTTGTGTACAGCATTTTGATGTTGCCAGGTTATCAGTATTAATATGTATGCTGTGTGTGTGTTCTAGTTGGCTGCGTTGTTGCAAAATCAACGCTGCAGACCATGGACCTGGGCAGTAAACCGTAGCTCGTAGTGGTGGGAGAATATTGTCCCCAGCTTCTCAAGCACACAGTGGTTGCAGAACTTCCGGATCTCCGAGGACACTTTCACCTACTTGTGCCACAAATTGCGTCCATGCATGGAGCCTCATTCATGTGCATACATATGTCAAACGTTTGTTTTTTAAATAAAATTTGGTGCACTTTTCATCTACGTTTCCTCTGTTGTTCATAACGGTTAACTGTTAAGGGACAGCTAATTAAATGATAAAACCTTGTAATTGACCTTGGAATTATATGTGGATACTTGTTATATTTCCAATTAATCATAGCCCTATTTTACTTACAAAATAATTTAAATTATTTAAAAAAAAGCCAATTCAACTGTAGTAAAATTCTTGTTTTTGTGTATCCTTTTCCCATTGATAGTTATTTTTAAGGGATATGTGTTCAGGGATGGGAAATTACACGCTAAAACACCGTAGAAAATGACTGCAGAAAAATGCAGCAGCTGAACAACTCCCTTTTGGTTTGATTGAATTGCCAATTGACCTTGGAATTATATGTGGAAACCTGTTATATTTCCAGTTAATCCTAGCCCACTTTTACTTACAAAATAATTTTAAAAATTTTAAAGAAAGCCAATCCAACTGGAGCACCATTTTGTATGTTGAGTGTCATTTCAGTATCATTTTCCCATCTATTGATATTTATAAGGGATATGTGTTCAGGGATGGGTAATTACACATTAAAACACCTTAGAAAAATGACTACAACAAAAAAGGCAGCAGCTAGACAACTCACTTTTGGTTTGATGGAATTGCAAATTGACCTTGGAATTATATGCTGAAAATTGTTATTTCCAGTTAATCCTAGCCCATTTTGTCTTACAAAATAAATTTAAAAATGTTAAAGAAAGTCAATCAAACTGTAGCACCATTTTTTATGTTGAGTGTCATTTGAGTACCATTTTCCAATCTATTGATATTTATAAGGGATATGTGTTCAGGGATGGGTAATTACACGTTAAAACACCTTAGAAAATCACTGCAAAAAAAAAAAGCAGCAACTAGACAACTCACTTTGGGTTTGATGGAATTGTCAATGGACCACGAAATTTTCTGACGAAACTTTTGTTATTCCTATTAAATACTGTGACATTGTCAGACTGGCCAACACCAAATTATAATTTTATTTTTCAAAACTATGACACTTTGGATGTATTGAATAAGAAAATCATAGGTTTATCATATTCATGTCAACGTTTACAACTACAAAACTGTTATATTTGGGTTTACATGTATGGGTATTTTCCCTTTATATTATACTAGACTCCTTATAATGTATTGAAATTCTCTGAATTTGGAATGACGATAGAACATTCAATTTACATGTACTTACCTTTTACCTACTTCGACTTTTACCTTCATCAGTGTCTACTGCTGAATGTAAAGTACACCTGTGCCTCTGCTTACAATTTAACATGAACACTGTACACAATTTAGAGAAATGTATACAGCCATGATAATTTTTATTAACTTTAACAATAACAATTACATTACCTTTAAAAATCGTGACACCTTTATGGATGAACAGCGGCATTTGGCTAATATGAGGCAATGGAATGTGTATGTAATTATTCGCCTTTCTCATTTAGTTATAACAGACAAACCACACTTTTATCCCAAAAAGTAACAATTTAATAACATTAGAAATATTCCCAAAACATGTTTAAAAACAGGGATTTTTCAGTACTTCGACCAGACTGCCAAAATGGTTTAGGAAAACTCTGTTGAAAGAAGCCGTCTCGGTCAGCTCATCCCTTCTGAATGCTTCTTCCTTCTCCTGGGCTGACTGCAGGTTTGCTGCAAGCATTCGCAGCTCCTGATGGTGTCTTTCGCGCTGTTCGTGGAGCCGTTCGTGGAGCTGTTGATGCTGTTCGAGCATCCTATCATGGGCCAGCATCTCATCAGCATGACTCTGGGCCATCACTGATGCCAGGTCAGCGAAGGTGTTGCTTCTTTTCCTCTTGGCTAGATGAAAGACAGAATTTTTTTTTTTAGATAACGCTGGAGCAAAACATGTCAAAAAAACAAAATATGGAATTAAACTTGTGAAAGCCTGTGGTGGGATGCTTCTTTGCTGTATTTAAGCTCAACTGTCATGTTGCTGCCCCTCAGTAGAGTGGATTGTGCAACTTCTGGGTTGCTGTGGGTAGGCTACATCCCATTCATTCAGAAAATGATTAATTTGAAAAAGTTTTTGATTGGATTGGTTATTTGTAAAAGAATTTCTTTGTACTGTGGCCTCAGAAATCAGAATGGGTTAATACTGTTCGCTGAAGCATGTTGATTTGAAACTCGGAACATGTGCTTTTTTTTTAATAAAAAATACAACAGTATTTCAACCACCACCACACCTAATAAAAACTGCACTGGGTTGTTATGAAAACACCCCTGCATCTAGTGTTTTTTTTTAAACGTACAAAGACATTTTAAATTCCTTATTATGCGTCTAAAGAAAATAACAATAATCACATTAAAAAAACCGGGTGGTCATTTTCAGTTGTGCCTTACCAGAACTTGCCCGGGACATGACGGTTACTGATGGAGCTGCCGATATTGCGGACAATGGTCTCGACACCGATTCTGGCCCCCAGAGAGACGCCGGAGTGATTCTAGAAGGAAAATGCACACAATAAAGCTCACCAACAAAGTGCAACATGTACAGAAAACACCAAACTTTTTAACCAGAATACAATAATAAGCTTCTTTCAGCGTTTTGTTTAAGTGAATACTGAAATAAAAGCGTGAAGCTGCTACCTCACAGCAAGCTGCGGAGGTAGCCGGATATTAGCTGGCTAACCATCATCACTAACCATTGCCCACAATCGAAAAAATTTCTTTGTTGCTTAAAAGAAGTGAGCTTTTGACTGAAAGGACCAATTGGCGAAAAGACAGACAATATTAAAACAACAATCACCGTCAACGTTTTCCAATTGCGTGGCCGTGTCGAGCACATTGTCTCTGCCATTGCTAGCAGGCCGATGTCCGTATATACAGTGGGGTAAAAAAGTATTTAGTCAGCCACCAATTGTGCAAGTTCTCCCACTTAAAAGATGAGAGAGGTCTCCAATTTTCATCATAGGTATACCTCAACTATAAGAGACAAAATGAGGGGGAAAAAAATCCAGAAAATCACATTGTCTGATTTTTAAAGAATTTATTTGCAAATTATGGTGGAAAATAAGTATTTGGTCACCTACAAACAAGCAAGATTTCTGGCTCTCACAGACCTGTAACTTCTTCTTTAAGAGGCTCCTCTGTCCTCCACTCGTTACCTGTATTAATGGCACCTGTTTGAACTCGTTATCAGTATAAAAGACACCTGTCCACAACCTCAAACAGTCAGACTCCAAACTCCACTATGGCCAAGACCAAAGAGCTGTCAAAGGACACCAGAAACAAAATTGGAGACCTGCACCAGGCTGGGAAGACTGAATCTGCAATAGGTAAGCAGCTTGGTGTGAAGAAATCAACTGTGGGAGCAATTATTAGAAAATTGAAGACATACAAGACCACTGATAATCTCCCTCGATCTGGGGCTCCACGCAAGATCTCACCCCGTGGGGTCAAAATTATCACGAGAACGGTGAGCAAAAATCTCAGAACCACACAGGGGGACCTAGTGAATGACCTGCAGAGAGCTGGGACCAAAGTAACAAAGGCTACCATCAGTAACACACTACGCTGCCAGGGACTCAAATCCTGCAGTGCCAGACGTGTCCCCCTGCTTAAGCCAGTACATGTCCAGGCCCATCTGAAGTTTGCTAGAGAGCATTTGGATGATCCAGAAGAGGACTGGGTGAATGTCATATGGTCAGATGAAACCAAAATAGAACTTTTTGGTAAAAACTCAACTTGTCGTGTTTGGAGGAGAAAGAACACCATACCTACTGTGAAGCATGGGGGTGGAAACCTCATGCTTTGGGGCTGTTTTTCTGCAAACGGACCAGGACGACTGACCCGTGTAAAGGAAAGAATGAATGGGGCCATGTATCGTGAGATTTTGAGTGAAAACCTCCTTCCATCAGCAAGGGCACTTAAGATGAAACGTGGCTGGGTCTTTCAGCATGACAATGATCCCAAATACACCGCCTGGGCAATGAAGGAGTGGCTTCGTAAGAAGCACTTCAAGGTCCTGGAGTGGCCTAGCCAGTCTCCAGATCTCAACCCCATAGAAAATCTTTGGAGGGAGTTGAAAGTCCGTGTTGCCCAGTGATAGCCCCAAAACATCACTGCTCTAGAGGAGATCTGCATGGAGGAATGGGCCAAAATACCAGCAACAGTGTGTGAAAACCTTGTGAAGAATTACAGAAAACGTCTGACCTCTGTCATTGCCAACAAAGGGTATATGACAAAGTATTGAGATGAACTTTTGTTATTGACCAAATACTTATTTTCCACCATAATTGGCAAATAAATTCTTTAAAAATCAGACAATGTGATTTTCTGGATTTTTTTTCCCCTCATTTTGTCTCTCACAGTTGAGGTATACCTATGATGAAAATTGGAGACCTCTGTCATCTTTTAAGTGGAAGAACGTGCACAATTGGTGGCTGACTAAATACTTTTTTACCCCACTGTATGGCGTCCATCTGCTCGTACCATTTCCAGTCCTATCTACTCGCACCACTGCGTCCGTTATGGTCCTTTATGACCCGATAATCGCTCTTCATTTTTTTTAGTTTTTCACGACACTGTTTGGCAGTCCGGATGTACCCTTGGGCTGCCATTTGGTCGGACACCTCCTGGTATATTTTTTCATTGCGAGTTGCCCCGTCCAGCTCGCTCTGGATGTGGTCGTCGGCTACGAAGGACAGAAAAGTCCGCACCTCCTCGATTGTCCATGGAATAAACTTGCGCGTGGACATTGTTAACACAATTGTGAAGCCGCTCACCGTGGTTACTCGCTGAAATTACAAATAGCGGTCGTGTAGCTTCAACAGAAAACAGAAAACGGACGCTTTTGTGACGTTACGCCCTGACCAATCAGTGGCTAGCAATCGATTGACGTCAAATCACACCTCGCTTTTCGCTCGGTTATACCCTGCCCCTTAACTGGCACGAAAATCGTATCGGTTAAAGCGGGTAGGGTACTGTGGAAAGAGCGAGAAAGTGAATAAAGTAGAAGTAAGTAAAGCTAAGGTGATACTTGTGGAAAAGTGCCTATACTGATGGCAGCAGAGCTGCCATGCACTGGCGGTGGTCTGACCCACCAGGAGCAACTGGAAGTTCAGTATCTTGCTCATGGACACTTTGACATACAAACAGAGTGGGAATCGAAGCACTGACCGTCCGATTAGTAGTCGGCTACACTACACCTGCACCATAGCTGGTGTAGTGTTGCACAAACAGCCTCTCTTTTACACAATGTGGTAGGTTGCCTGTTGGGCTTATTTCCATAGAGCTGGTTGCTTGTTTCTCTCCTGAAACCTGGCAATTCTGGTTGCCTCTCAACGGAACCCCCCTGTATAAATAAAAAGTGAAAAAAGTATCACTCAAAATGGTGAAGTTGAAGTAACTCAAATGTATGATCAAGTGTATTTGAGTAGTTTTTCTTTAAAAAATGCACTCAAATGTAAAAAGTATCCTTGTACCTGTGTAAATGTAGCTGTTACAACCCACCTCTGATTACACCCAACCAGGCAATGAGATGTAGACATGGCAGGTATTTGTAATGCTTTATAACAACTAGTGCATTTCCCGTAGAAAGCAAGTATTCCTCTCTGAAACAGGTATCCCAATCAGGCTTTACAGGCCCAGATGTAGGCTGTGTTTGAAAGTGGAATACAAAGAGGTGTAGCCTATATGTAGGTAGTCATATACAGACGTGGACAAAATTGTTGGTACCCCTCTGTTAATGAAAGAAAAACCCACAATGGTCACAGAAATAACTTGAATCTGACAAAAGTGGTAATAAATACAAATTCTATGAAAATTAACCAATGAAAATCAGACAATGCGTTTGAATTGTGGTTCAACAGAATTATTTTAAAACACAAACTCATGAATAAGGCCTGGACAAAAATGATGGTACCCTTAACTTAATATTTTGTTGCACAACCTTTTGAGGCAATCACTGCAATCAAACAATTTCTGTAACTGTCAGTGAGACTTCTGCACCTCTCAGCAGGTATTTTGGCCCACTCCTCATGAGCAAACTGCTCCAGTTGTCTCAGGTTTGAAGGGTGCCTTTTCCAGACGGCATGTTTCAGCTCCTTCCACAGATGTTCAATAGGATTTAGATCAGGGCTCATAGAACGCCACTTTAGAATAGTCCAATGTTTCGCTCTTAGCCATTCTTGGGTGATTTAGCTGTGTGTTTTGGGTCATTATCCTGTTGCAAAACCCATGACCTGCGACTGAGACCAAGCTGTCTGACACTGGGCAGCACATTTCTCTCTAGAATACCTTGATCGTCTTGAGATTTCATTGTACCCTGCACAGATTCAAGACACCCTGTGCCAGATGCAGCAACGCAGCCCCAGAAGATAACAGAATCCCCTTGATTTTTCACAGTAGGGACAGTGTTCTTTTCTTGGTATGCTTCATTTTTGCGTCTGTGAACATAGAGCTGATGTGCCTTGCCAAAAAGTTCCAGTTTTGTCTCGTCTGTCCATAGGACATTCTCCCAGAAGCTTTGTGGCTTGTCAACATGCAGTCTGTCAAATTCCAGTCTGGCTTTTTAATGATTTGTTTTCAACAGTGGTGTCCTCCTTGGTCGTCTCCCATGAAGTCCACTTTGGCTCAAACAATGACGGATGGTGCAATCTGACACTGATGTACCTTGACCTTGGAGTTCACCTTGAATGTGTTTAGAGGTTGTTGTGGGCTCTTTTGTTACCATTCGTATTATCCGTCTCCTCCTGCTGCCATGCCCAGGGAGGTTGGCTACAGTCCCGTGTATCTTAAATTTCTGAATAATATGTGCAACTGTAGTCACAGGAACATCAAGCTGCTTGGAGATGGTCTTATAGCCTTTACCTTTAACATGCTTGTCTATAATTTTCTTTCTAATCTCCTGAGACAGCTCTCTCCTTTGCTTCCTCTGGCCCATGTTTATTGTGGTACACACCATGTCACCAAACAGCACAGTGACTACTTTTCACCCTTTAAATAGGCCGACTGACTGATTACAAGTTTGTAGACACCTGTGATGTTAATTAGAGGACACATCTTGGTTGAACATGTCCCTATGGTCACATTATTTTCAATCTTTTCCAGGGGTACCATCATTTTTGTCCAGGCCTGTTTCATGAGTTTGTTTTTTAAAATAATTCTGTTGAACAACAATTCAAAAGCATTGTCTGATTTTCACTGGTTAATTTTCATAGAATTTTTATTTATTACCACTGTTGTCAGATTCAAGTTATTTCTGTGACCATTGTGGGTTTTCCTTTCATTAACAGAGGGGTACCAACAATTTTGTCCACGTCTGTATGTTAGACTTTGACAAATATGAAAGAGACTGAATGGCACTAAGATGTATTTGATTGTTGTAATGTTTGTTATTTACTTATAACAAAGACTCTTAGTCTTAATCACCATGCCAGCAAGACGTGCTTCCTTTTTTATTATCTCTTTCGGTTCACATGTTTTACCACTTCCTGAATCTACCTGCTATCTCATGTGATCATACTGCCACCTTGTGGTAACACCTATCAGTACATCCCCTTTCCTGAGCAGGTTAGGTAACTCTAACACATATACAGCATTTCAAGACTGCAACTGAATAAACCTTCTTACTAACATTCAAGATGTCTTAATGCAGTACACAGAAAACTTTTCTTTTTTTCACAAATACACTGCGTACTGATAACCAAACAAAACAAGAAAGCCACAACTATTCCATTTGTAACAAATAACATGTAACTGTCAACTCTTTTTTTTTTTTTTTTTTTTAAACAACTTCAACAGTTCACTGTTCTATGAGTCTCTGAGGTGGCTTCCTGTTTCTGGTGGATTGTCTCAGAGCTGGAACGATAACATCTGGGGAAGATGAAGGAGGCTCAGTGTGCTGCAAATGTAGTGTCACATTCACATCCTTTCCAGACTCAGTTTCCTGAGGTTGCCCTTCAGTGTCCTCCAGAATCTTCAAAAGACTCTTCCTGTTTCTTCTGAACACTTGTCCATCCTCTGTTCTCACCGTATAGGATCTGGGACCCACCTCACTGAGAACTGTTGCCTTTCTGGTCCAAGTATTAGGATCTTCAATTCTCACAATGTCTCTTTCACAAAGAGGTTTCAGTCTCCTTGCTGATCTGTCATAGTTCATTTTCTGTTTGAGTTTCAGTTTCTTTCTCTTGTTAGTCATTTCTCTGTTGTTGTCCTTGTCTTTCTCTGTGATAATGTGTGGTAACGTGGTGCGCAGCCTGCGACACATTAGCAGCTCTGCTGGTCATGCACCACACTCTAGTGCTGCTGACCTATAACTTAGCAAAGCAAGATATGGGTCAGTATTGCTATCTCTTTCTTTTTTCAAAAGTCTTTTTACAATTTGGACTCCTTTTTCGGCTTGTCTGTTAGCCTGTGGATACAGTGGGCTAGATGTAGTGTGATGAAATCCATACTGCTTGGCAAACTCTCTGAATTCTGCACAGTTGTACTGGGGGCCATTGTCACTAACCACACGCTGTGGGATTCCATGTCTAGAAAAGAAGCTTTTTATGTGTGTGATGACAGACTGTGCTGATGTACTAGTGAGCTGGGCTACCTCAGGGTAGTTTGAATAATAATCTATGACTAAGACATAGTCCTTGCCGGACCGGTGGCGCCACACGAGTCGGCTGCCTGTTGCAACAGCCTTTTTTTTTATCTTCCTTCTTCTTTCTACACCTTTCACTCTGTATATATATCACGGATCGCCCCGGGGGTCTCCCGGGTCGGCGGACGGAGCCACGGTTTGCAGCGGGAGACGTTACAGCGGGGAGGAGCTAGTGCTAGCTAGCACTTGGCCGCCGCCCGGTGCTAATGGGAAACTCGACATACCGGGAGCTGTAGCGAAAACGAAGCGGGTGCCGGGCTGGAGTTTAGGCGGCGTGAAAGAAATATAAGACAGAATAATAAAGAGCGATGGCAAGAACCAAGCAGACCGCCCGTAAAATCTACTGGAGGAAGAAGCCCCCCAGGAGACAGCTAGCCACAGGGCTGCTCGGAGAGGCGCTCTGGCCACCGGCAGAGTGAAGAGGCCTCGCCGTCACAGGTCCGTGGCTCTGAGAGAGATCCGTCGCTACCAGAAATCCACGGAGCTGCTCATCCGTAAGCTGCCCGTCCAGTGCCTGGTGAGGGAGATCGCTCAGGACTTCAAGACCGTCCTGCGTTTCCTGAGTTTCGCCGTCATGGCTCTGCAGGAGACCAGCGAGACCCACCTGGTGGTCTCTTCTTCGCTAAGGGGGTCACCATCATGCCCAAAGACTTCCAGCTGGCCCGCTGCATCCGCGGAGAGAGAGCTTAGACTTTCTGCTGCACATCCACCAGCCATAATGCTCTGCACTGTGTGTCTATATATATACATTTATAGTAATATGGACATATGTTTGCTAGATGTTGTTTTTTCTTGCCTTCTGATTGTTGCTCTGAGTGTTGCTATCCCTGTGCTGTTGCAATCCTGGAATTTCCCCATTGTGGGACTAATAAAGGCTTATCTTATCTTAAATGGAAGAGATCAGTGCCCACTTTTTGCCATGGTGCAGTTGGTTGCTCTGCAATCAGCACTGGCTCTTTTGTCTGTTTGTAGTGGTGTGTGAGACATGTGTTACATTTCCCTATCATGTTCTCGATATCCATATTGATACCTGGCCAATAAACTGCTTCTCTGGCTGTCCTTTTGCATTTTTCTATTCCAAGATGCCCTTCATGAATACGATGCAGCATGTCCTGGCGCATAGACTGAGGAATAACAATCCTGTTCTGTCTCAGCACAAGGCCATTTGCCACACTCAGATCTGCTCTCACTGAGTAGTACTGTGGGCAGCTTCCCTTTGCCCAACCTCTATGAATCTGCTGGACAACCTTTTGCAGCACAGGGTCCTTTGCCGTTTCCTGTGCAATTTGCTCTAGCATCACATCTGATGCAGGGAGTGAAGCTGTCACCATGTTGACATGAGTTTCCACACCATCTGTTGTGGAGATGGACTCTGTGCAGCTGCTTGATACAGGTGCCCGTGACAAAGTATCCGCTGGCACTATATATTTGCCTGGCGTGTAGATTAACTCAAAGTCATATCGCTGGAGTTTCATCATCATGCACTGTATTCTCGGAGACATGTCATTGAGGTTTTTCTTTACAATTGACACCAGTGGTTTGTGATCAGTCTAAGCAGTAAAGGTTGGCAAACCATAGACATAACTGTGAAACTTACTACACCCAAACACTAAACCCAGAGTCTCTTTTTCAATTTGGGCATAGTGTTTTTCCGTCTCTGTCACTGATCTCGACGCGTATGCTACTGGCTGCCATTTATCCCCTGTAGCTTGAAGCAGAACAGCTCCCAAACCATCCTTTGAGGCATCAGTGGAGATCTTTGTTGGTTCTGAGGGGTCAAAGAATGTGAGGACAGGCTCTGTGGTTAGAATTTCCTTTAGCTTATTCCATTCTTTTTCATGTCAATTTGACCACTCAAATTCCTTGTTATGTTGGAGCAACTCTCTGAGGCATGCTGTTTTGGAAGAAAGATGAGGAATGACTTTTCCAAGGAAGTTGATCATTCCCATGACTCTCAGGACTCCTTTTTTTAATCAGTGGGAGTAGGCATGTCCAGTATAGCCTGCACTTTTGATTGATCAGGCTCAATCCCTTCACCTGAAAGTTTGTCTCCCAAAACGGTAATTTCTGTGACACCAAACTGACATTTTTTTCTGTTCAGTATTAGTCCACTGTCCTGAACCCTGTTAAGGAGTTTTTTTTAGTCTTTCATCATGTTGCTGGCGTGTCGCTCCCCAGACCACCAAATCATCAATGTACACTCTTGTGCCCTCTAGACCCTCAATTATGGACTCCATAGCCCTGTAGAAAATCTCTGGAGTTGAGATAATACCAAACGGAAGCCTCAGAAAACAGTACCGCCCAAATGGTGTGTTGAAGGTGCAGTACCTGCTACTTTCTCGATCCAGCTTCAGCTGCCAAAATCCCTGTGAGGCATCCAGCTTGCTAAACTATTTAGCACCTGCCATTTCACTGGTTATTTCATCTTGTGTTGGGATCAGGTAGTGTTATCTTTTAATATTCTCATTCAAATCCTTAGGATCAAGGCAAACTCGTAACTCTCCATTCTGTTTCTTGGTACATGTGATGGAATATACACTCAGTTGGGTATTGGTCAATAACACTCACTTGTGTCATTCTGTCCAGCTCTTTTTTCAAGCCAGCTCTAAGTGTTGCTGGCACTCTCCGTGGGGCGTGCACTACAGGCTTGGCATCACTCTTGAGCTGAATCTTGTAGGTGTATTTTAATGTTCCATGTCCTTTAAAGACAGTGGGGAACAGTTTTACAATGTGTGCAGCTCCTTCATATTGCAAGTGCTGTATTTCTTGGCTATGATTGTCCATCTTTATGTTTTCGCTGTTTATCTGGTAGATCCTCTTAACCAAACCTAGGTCCTCTGATGCTTTATCCCCTAGGAGTGATTCATATCCATTAGGTACAATGACAAACAACAGGCTGTGCTGCTCACCTGTCACTTTCACAGTAAGTTTACATCCTCCTAATGTCTCAATTGGCTGACCCTTGTATGCAGTCAGTGTTGCGGTCTTGCTGGTGATTATTTTAGGCTTTATTTTCAGAGCATTGACATCATTCTCATTTATTAGGTTAGCTTTAGCTGCTGTGTCAATCCTGAATGGCACAATTGTCCCATTTACCCACAGTGGTGCAATCCACTTATCACTTTTGACTGCACTCACTGTCTGACCAGTGCCTCCAGTTTGTGTGAGTTGTGCACTGTCATCATCGTTACTGCATGACACCATCTTGATGAAAAATGTTTCACTTAGATCATCACTGTCATCCTTTTCTGCCACTGTGTGCACTTGTCCTTTTTTAATGTCTCTAGTGCAACACATTTTTGCATAATGGTTTTTTCCTTTGCACTTTGTGCATATTTTTCCATAAGCAGGACATTGTCTCTGTTTTTCACCGCATCTCTTACAGGAATATACCACTTTTTCATTGCTTTTAATTCTGCCCCGCTGTTTCCCTTTCACGGCCAAAGCATGGACTTTCTCTTCACCTTGGCTCACTGCTCCCAAAGCAGGCTCATCAAAAGTCATTACAAGTTGGCGTGCTAGCTCACTGGCTTGACATATTTTTATAGCACTTTCCAACGTGAGCTCTGCTTCTCTCAGTAGTTTCTCTCGGAGCATCTTATCTTTTGTTCCAACCACTATCTGATCCCTTATCATAGAGTCTCTGAGATCACCAAAATTGCAAGACTGAGCTTTTAATTTAAAGCGTACCTGTGGTGGTCGTGAAAAAAAAGATATTATACTGAGCCCCTGTCTCATGTTCTAGTTCAAGTTTAAGTTCAAATTCAAGTTCAAAGCAATGTGATATAAATCCATTGCTGATGTGCTGGTTCAGCGATGTCAGCAAAACATGCGAGCAGCCATACTAGCGGCTACATGGCCTGCCAGGACGCTTCCTGTGACGTAATATCATTGGCACTGCGATCTGGATCAATATTGGCTGAGCCTGGAGTGCCCGGATGAGCAGTGGCTTTCGGGATATTCAAATTCAAATTCAAACGTTTATTTCAAACTCAGGGTTCATATTAAATGCAGAACTAAAACGAGTAGAAAATAAATAAATAAATGCTTAAAATCAGCGGGTCGTCTCGTCTGATCTGAGGTCGTAACGGCCGCCAGACGGCAGATGATTCAGCTCCTCCCTCGCCGCTATACAGAGCAGCAGACACTCGGCGCTCTTGTAACAACAAAAACATACAATGCGATTTGGATATCGCAACATGGCGGAATGTAAAGCCTTTGGATGTCTCAATAATAAGCGAAAAAACAAAGATAAACACTTCTTTTGTGCACCCAAACCCAGCTCACCTTGTCAGAAGATCGTAGCGGAAAAGTGATTGCGCAATCTCGGAACAGGGCACAGACGTCTCCTTTCAGACGAAATTGCGTTGTGTGTGAGGACCACTTCGTCAATTTCACCCTCAGAAGACCTTTCTGGCTCAAACCTGTAGCCATGTTGGATGAATTCTTCCTCAGAGTCCGACAATTCAGCCATAATAGAATAAAAACACTCACATAAGCACCCTAGACGCTCATACAGGCGGAGTATTGGCAACGAAGTGACGTCACATCCGCATGTGTCATGGCTGCGCGCAGAGTTTTCATTGGCTGGCCATGCCTGCGGTCGTATTTGCATATTTCTCTGGTGGTATATGGTTGGAAATAATTATTTAACCAAATAACGAACACTTTGCCTTATGTTTTCAAGTTGAATGCATTTAGACGACCACCACAGGTACACTTTAAGGTCTATCAGAAAGTTATCAAATGTTTCTTCTTGGTGCTGCATACGTGAGCGGAAGACATACCTTTCATAAGTTTCATTTTTCTTTGCCAGACAGTGCTCATCAAACTTTTTAAGGACTTCTTCAAACTTGTCTTTGTCCTCTAGCTGAGCAAACACAAAAGTATTAGACTTCTATGGCTTCTTTGCCGGAGACAGTTAGCAGCATGGCTATTTTTCTCTCATCTGCCCGTCTATCCACTCCAACAGCCGAAAGATACAGCAGAAATTGCTGCTTGAAAGCCTTGCAATTTGCATCCACGTTTCCAGTCAGTTTCAACGTCCCTGGTGGTTTCAATGCATCCATCATTATTTTGTGTCACTCCTGACAAAGTTTACCTGTCCTGGTACCATGTAATGTTTGTTATTTACTTATAACAAAAACACTTAATCTTAAATCACCATGCCAGCAAGACGCGCTCATAGATATAGAAGCCTAGATTGGCAGCGCTGGCCAGTCCGTGGTCGCGGGGGCGTGACGTGCGTCCGCCATCTTGATACAGGATATCTGTAGCACATCCCTGTGGTCCAGTGCAGACACCTGCTTGGGTCATTCTCCTTTGTTAAACGTTTGACAGGCTTCAGTGAACATGTTTACAACACAGTACAACACAGCGCATAGTGGTTTACTTTCAGCATAATCTGCATAAATATTAGGTGTTTAAGAGCTTCATAATTATTAAATTATGGCATTTTGCAGTGTCTCAATCAAGAACTGTCAAATGAGCTGAAAAAAAAGTTACCATACCCCCTGATTAATAATTAAGGCTAGCTCTTTCATTGTGGCCATTTATGCATAAATATATGGCCGAAATTGATTAATTCATACTTTGTCCTGGGCTGTATTTGTTATTTTTGCCACCCCAGGCAACCAGCTTAGCCACCCCAGGCAACCCCCCCCCCCCAATTGTCAAAAATGTTTATCAAAGAAATATTTCAGCCTGTGCTATACAAATTGGCCTAGATATGTAAACTTTGAAATAAATAAAGAGAATAAAAAATTACAAATCAATTATTCAAGTTTCTTCATTTAACTAGACAGACATTATACACTCCCCCCCCCATCTACCTGGATCTGTATAGCAGTTGTTTAAAATCAATTTGAAATTCTTATTGATTTTAGGCCCACATAACAAATTTATACAATACACCAATGTTCATTACAAATTTATTAAATTTATTGCATAGAATAATGCACTCAACATGAAAGCAGCAAGCTCATATTAATCAATTGCAAAGTGAGGTGAAGTGTTAATTGAATCAAAACCCAGTTTAAAGCAGTAGATGTAGGCTTTATTAATTTAACCCAGAGCCAGGTCAAGAATTCAGGCAATATAGAACATGTACTGTATATAGGCTTATATATTAATGCGGTAGACATGTACATTTATTTGCATACATACATGAAGGGCTAGGCCTATAGGCCCTATTGATTTAAGAGTACTAGTGCTGAAAAAAATTGAAGCTGAAAAATTGATATAATATATACCTTGTAGCTGAGCACAGACCTGTTGCTCACTCTTCTGAGAATGCCACAGATCAACTTTAAAGACCACTGTTATATAATTCTTCCTCTTGTAGTGGAAACTAAGGTGATATGCATAACAATAGTAAGTTAACATACATAATAACAATATTACATGATCTGCAAATGGTAAAAGGTAGCAACTTACACATGGAAAGTGTGTCCATTTCCCTTCCTCTGCACATTCCTACAAGTTGCATGTGCACACTGTCTCGGCATCTCGGAAGCCTTGGCAAAAGGGAACTTCCCATGAACTGTAGACCTACACCTAACAGCAATAAGCACATATTTATAAAATGACTACATATTTATAAAATGCTACATAATATAATATTTTAAAAAATATTATATTATGTAGCACAATAAGCACATGCCTACAAAGTAAAAAATATCACAAAGACTTAATGCTTTTATAAACCAACATTAATAAATTACAAAGTACAATTACTTTTAAATGCTTTGCAGGAATATCCACCCTGTCCCCTCCTATCCATCATAGCAAATATTTATAGTAATGTCAGGCAAAATGTAATATAAGACAGAAATAGTAATGTCTATGAGATATGACTGCATTAATCATCACCAGATCTTCTTGTACCCCCTCCCTATAATAGACAAATGCGAAATAGGTACTGTAAAATTCTATCTGTAAAGTTTCAATTTTCAAATAACATATCTGTAAATTACTATCTGCAAACCTTCATGATGTTGGTCTGATACAGAAGGTAGATGTTTGTACACATATATGTGTAATTATTGTGTAAAGACGGTCTGATAAACCTAAATCTTTCATTAGGCCAAGTGTATACAGGAAAAAGAAAAACTATCCTCACGCTATTTTTTTTTTTTTTTTTTTTTTTTTTTTTTTTTGTTACTTATTTGTACCCGTAGGTAGACTTGGTTTGCAGTCTGATGACAAGCCACCGGCTGCTGGTCGCTGCGTGCGCGAGCGCCCTAAACCTACATGTTTTTGGTGTGCGGGAGGAAACCGGAGAAATCCCGGAGTAAACCCGCGCAACACGGGGAGAACATGCAAACTCCACACAGCTCACTGTTGGTCAGGGGCTGGGATCGAACCCACGATCTCATGATCCCCGCAATCCCCCGGCCGAGGGTAAAACTGTGCTGTCACAGTGCTAAACCACTGCGCCACCGTGCAGCCCGCTATTTGAGTAACTACCAAACTAGTTACAAGAACCCAAAGTTCATTGTTGATAATATTTGTCGTGTTCTTTAGTTGAACATAATAACGTGGGACAACTGCGTGCTGTTGAACATGAACTTTACTTGGCAGCTTGCAAGAGAAAAAGAGACAGTGCATATATAATTACGTCACGACGTCAGATGCGTGACCAAAGACCACTAGTTACAGACAAGATAATACTGTGTCGTTTGTTTACACCACATCTCCCTTTTTTTTCTTTTTTTTTGAGAGTATGCATACATGTAACTAGTATTCACATGTACATTTTCTCTGAACTTAACATGTACTTTTTAAACCTTCGCTTATTATTTTCTAAACATTAACAATACCACAGCTAAGAACATTCTGTGTTTGTACCTTTTTACCATTCTTTAGAGATCTAACTTTTTAGGTTTGACAATAGTTCTTCCCGATCTAGTTCTCACAACATCAGACTTTATAGGAGTAACAGGAGGTACAATAGGCATTTGTTTCACCTGCTCTGTAGGTTCATCTGACCCACTCTGCTGTTTGGTACACTGTTGCAAAGGTGAGTGTAGAGGAATCAAATGCATGCGATTGCGTCTCACTGTCCCCTGTGGTAGGTCCACTGTATAAGATCTCGGTGTTGAGTGACTTTGGATAACAGTGCCTGGTGTTTTAGCATCTGTCACCCACACTTGTTCTCCTGGTGACAAGTTACACAAGGGTTTTGCTCGGCGACGTCTGTTGTAGTTTGAAATGTCCGACATCCTCTTCTCCCTTTCCTTATGAGCAAGAGTGACGCTGTCCGGCAGTGTCGGATCCAACTGAGAGGGAAGAGTCGGTAGTGTTGTCCTCAGGCAGCGGCCCATGAGGAGTTCAGCAGGGCTGTAACCATTTTGGAGAGGAGTAGCTCTATAGGCAAGAAGAGCTAAATATGGATCAGCAGCCTTTTTCAGTAAGTTTTTCACAGTCTGTACAGCACGTTCCACCTCTCCGTTACTTTGTGGGAACCTTGGGCTGCTTGTGATGTGTTTAAAGCCATAGGCAGCCGCAAAGTCTGTGAAAGTCCGACCAGAGAACTGGGGCCCATTATCAGACATCAGGACCTCAGGGATGCCATGACGGGCAAAGAAAGACTTCAGGTGAGTAATGACGTCGTTGGATTTCGTTTTGTTCAGCAGGGCAATCTCAACGAACCTTGAAAGATAGTCCACAGCAAGAAGGTAAGTTTTCCCTCCCAGCTCGAACAAATCTGTACCCACTCTTTGCCACGGGCGGTCAGGGCATTCGGTTGGCATTAATGGCTCACTGTGGTTGTGTCTCTCTTGTATGCATGTTCTGCACTTTAACACCATTTCACTTATCTGTTGGCTGAGACCAGGCCACCATACTGACTGGCGAGCTCGGGCTTTACATTTTACAACTCCTTGGTGTCCATCATGTAGTTTTGTTAAGACATCGTTTCGCATTGCTGAAGGGATAACAAGTCTTGAATCCTTCAACAGCAAGCTGTCTTTCACGGTAAGTGTGGCTCGGTCGGGCCAGTAGTTTCTCAACAGAGGTTCTTGTTTTGCATGTTCAGGCCAACCTTGACTGCACATGTCCATTACACGAGCACACACACTGTCCATTTTCAGTTGTTCCTTGAGTGTTTGCATATACGATGAACTGATAGGCATATTTTCAATGATGCTGTCCACATATATGTCTGTGCTCTCCATGAGTTCCTCGTCTGATTTTGTCAGTTTTGTTTTCAATGGTGAGCGAGACAAAGTGTCTGCTGTCCAGAGCGATTTACCTGGGGCATACTGTACATTGTACGAGTAACGCATGAGTCTCATCCTGAAGCGCTGGATCCTCGGTGGCAGTAGATCCAAGGCTTGAGCTCCTAAGAGTGACACAAGAGGTTTATGATCAGTTTCCAGACAGAAGTGTTTGCCTATTAGAAAATCCCGGAATCACTCGCATGCCCATGTGGATGCTAAGGCTTCTTTTTCCACTTGTGCATAGCGTTGTTCTGTTGGAGACAGCGACCTTGAAGCGTAGGCGACTGGTCTCCATCCTTCTTCCCACTGCTGCAGGAGAACACCACCTAGACCATAAGAAGAAGCATCAGCCGATACTTTAGTGTCTCTGTTTGGGTCATACATAGCAAGCACTGGGGGTGAAGTTAGAGCATCTTTGAGCGTTTTGAATGCTTTAGCTTGGTCTGCACCCCAATATCAGCTGTTCTTCTTGGACAAAAGATCTCTCAGAGCTTTGTCTTTCTCTGCGAAATGGGGGATAAACTTTCCCACCTGATTGACCATGCCCAGAAAACTTCTTAGCTCTGTCACGTTTGACGGCTCATTCATCTCTGTGATGGACTCTGTTTTCTTTGGGTCAGGACTTATGCCAGTGTCCGTAATGATGTGGCCAAGGAAAGTCACTTTGGTCTGTGACAGATCACATTTTTCCACATTCAGAGTTATACCTGCTTTTTCCAGTCTTTGCAGGGTGGTATGGAGTCGGGCGTCGTGCTCCTCTTGGTCATGTCCCCATACCAGCACATCATCAACGTGACAGACCACTCCTTCAACTCCTTCGATAACCTCCGACATTTTGCGCTGAAAGTGCTCGGGCGCAGAGCTGATGCCAAAGGGGAGGCGGTTAAAGTGGAACCGCCCGAAGGGTGTTATGAATGTGGTCAGTTTGGCAGATTCCTCCGACAAGGGAATTTGCCAGAAGCCCATGTTGGCGTCCAGTTTGCTGAACACTTTGGCTCCTGCTAGCATCCCAAGACTTTGTTCGACAGAAGGCAGCACAAACTTTTCTCTGCACACATACTTATTTAGTCCGGTAAAATCCACGCACAGTCTCAGCCTCGGACTGTTTTTCTTCGGAACAACGACCATGCCGGTGCACCAGTCTGTAGGTTCCTCCACTCGGGTGATGACTCCAAGCTGTTCCATCCTTTGGAGTTCCTCCTTGACTTTACCTATTAGAGGTATTGGAAGCCTCCTTGGGGTTTTCAATGAGTATGGCACAGCGTTTGATTTGAGTTTTATGTGGTAGGACTGCTGCACTTCACCCAGACCGCTGCACAGTTTGGGGTAGGATGTTTTCAGAGTGTCCATTGAAATAACATCAACTCGCACAAGAAGGCCTAGAACTATGATGGCAGGAAGGCCTAACAGTGGCGTGCTGAGATTTTTGACAATGTAGACCTTTTCTGTTGTCTGTTTTGTCCCGTAGTTGAGCTGAAGCTTTGTGAAACCTGCGACCTCCAGTGGTTTCCTTCCAGGACCTAACAATGGTTTCTCCGGCTGCTGGAGAACAGGCATTTTTGCTCTTGGAAATATTTGTTCCAAGTCTGACTCCGCTATTGCAGTGACATCGGCTCCAGTGTCGAGTTTGAAAGACATTTTAGTGTCCCTCACCAGAATATCAGCTGTCCATACCTGGTGGCCTGTTGTGACTGAGCCGAGGAAAAAACTTCGCTCCTCTTCCTCCTCAATACTTTGGACATTCTTACTTTGCCTGCAGACCCGTTGATAGTGGCCTTTCTTTCCACATGCATGACATTTGGCATCATTTGCAGGGCACTCGTATTTAGGGTGAGGAGAGCCACCACATTTATAGCACCATGCGTTTGGTGTACTTTTGCTTTTACTTTTAGACAGCTGGCGTGCGTTCACTGTTTCACTTTTGAACTTAAACTTTGTCTTGTCGTATTTGGCTTTAGTAACTCTATCCACAGAGTTCGCATTCATCTGCATCATGTTTCCTTCATTCCTCAAAGTTGTTTGTTGCTTTTTGATCTCTTCTGATTGCCTTGCCATATTTACGGCTTTCTCCAAGTCCAAGTCTTTTTCCATTTGCATGCGCTCTGACAGCCTTGTGTCGGCCAAGCCCACTACTATTCTGTCTCTTATGAGCTCATCGTGAAGCTGACCGTAGTTGCAGTGCTCCGCTAATGCATGCAGGGCCGTTACAAATGCATCTACGGTTTCATTTGGCTCTTGTTTGCGCATATTGAAACGTGCACGTTCATAAACAACATTTTTCTTTACAATGAAAAAGCTGTGGAAGCCGTCTCTCACTTTGCTATATTCGAGCTGCTCTGCTTCGGTTAATTTTAAGCCTCTCAGGACATCATCTGCTTCATCTCCCATGCAGTATATTAATGTGTTGACTTGATTTTCATTTGAACTTGAAGACAAATTGCTTGCCTGGCGAACTCTTTCGAAGCGCCGAATCCACTTGGTCCATTCATGTGGTTTGGAGAAATCAAAGGGCTCCGGTGGCTGAATGCTAAACGTGGCACTGGGCGTGCTAGCCGCGATGCTAACTCCTGCTCTCACCTGTTCATCATCTCTATCTTCGGGCATCTTAGCTCACCTCTCTCCCTCTTCCCACTAGAATGACTTTTAGTGTCTGTCTTCACAGCTACGCAGCACTTCTGACACCATGTCGTGTTCTTTAGTTGAACATAATAACGTGGGACAACTGCGTGCTGTTGAATATGAACTTTACTTGGCAGCTTGCAAGAGAAAAAGAGACAGTGCATATATAACATGCACATATAATAATATTATATATAATAAAAGCTTCCGGTGAAGTTGCAATGACTGTTACGAGCCGAGAATTCTAAGCAAAACCTTCAAAAATAAGGACTTTTGTTGGCCACCAACAAATGTGTGGAGTACTCTTGGGACCCAGTGCTGACCCGGTGATGGTTCTGGCAGCTCTGGCCCCGTTTCGCCCCATTTCCGACTTTTAAAGTATGATCCTCTCCCCTGCTGCTACCCCAGAGATACAGCGGCAGTGAGAAGGTATTCACGAGGTGTGGCAAATGGTCACCTGCACGAGATGAAGTAAAATCTGGTGTCGTCTACCGTTATTCCCCGGAGGGCGATCTGATCTGCAGTAAGGTGGAACCATTGGCGCACGTGTATTAATTCACATATGAGTACAATTACAGTCTATATTACGCTAATGCTAATGCTAAGCTAATGCTAAGCTAACGCTAGCCCTAACTAACGCTAGCTAACGCTAGCCCCGTCAACCTAACGATCAGCCTCGTTGAACGACTCTCCTGTTGGGCTTCAAAGCTATCTTGATAAACTTAAGTTGGTGCGCTTTATACAAGTTAGTATCCTGTCAGTTAACTGTCAGAAATGTCTCCTGGACGAAAGAGACGATATGGACTAAAGTCAGAGAGGGCTGTAGTCAATCATGGTGACGACCATCCCTTGCATGGGCCAACTTCAGCACTCCCACGTCAGATGTCCGTCTGTGAGCTGCTGTGCTTTATGCAGAACTACATGGGGAATGCCTCGATGGACTATCTTGCGAAATGGGTTGGCAACTTCTACGACGACAACCAGGTTGAAAGTGCAAAGAAGCTGCTGTTCGAGCAGTGCCCTGAGGGATCATCGCGGATGATAAAGAGGTCCGGCCCAAACCGGAAGAAAGGCAACATCTTCGACATCTACAACAAGCTGAATGAGGCTGGTCAGCAGGCGCCACAATACGTTGCCCAGAATCTCAAGGTTTTGCCACCAGCTTTGTTGGAGTCGTTTGACCTTGCCAAGCTGTCTAACGATGTGCGCCGTGTGATGTCCCTTGGAGAGAGCTTAGCCACCGTGTTTAAAACGATATCTGCTATCCAGATCGACGTGGCGGCAATATTGTCCAAACTCGGCAACACACCCCCTCCAGCTGTCGTCCCGGTCGAGGAAGGCGAGGACGAGGAAGGTGAGATAGAGGCCGGCAGTACTCAGAGTGATGTCAACATCTCCAAAGAAGATGAAATCATGGTACCACTTGTCGACCACGCCTCGGTCTCCAATGCAGCCCGTGGTTCTCCTCCTACTGTCACGGCCGACGGTGTGAATGCGCTCGTGGCCATCATCCCCACAGAGGTCTGTTCCGATGACACTGTCGGCAGCAGCCCTTCTGGGGTTGCCAAAGCTAGCACAGATGCTGTTAATGCTGAAGAATGCGAGTTGGAGTTCAAGGAAACTGAGAGTCGCCGTGCCAAGAAGAAGAAGAAGATGAGGAGGTCCTATGCCGATGCACTCCAATCATCGGACAAACAACCGACCACCAAGCAGGCCGCTAACCAGTTACAGGTCGTCTACAAGTCACGCCCCCACTCACAGTTACGCGTAGTACCAAAGTCTGGTAGGAGGGCTGGCGGTCTTCAGGGTCAAGGTCAAGATCAGAAGAAGCACCACGTCTTCATCAGTCGACTCGACCCCACCACCAGACCCCACCATGTTCGCTCCCATATCAATACTCGCGTTAAACTAAAAGGCGACCTCAAGATTGAGCAACTAGAAACCAAGTATGATGGTTATGCCTCCTTCAAGATTACATGTCCTGCCAGCTGCAGCAAGAAGTTGCTTGAAAAAAATGTGTGGCCATCTGGTCTATACCTTCAACAGTTCTTTGAGAGGAAATGATCTGCATGTAATTTGTTACTATTGTGTTTGTCATTTACTCATTCAGTAGTATGACCAACCTTAGAATATGTTCATTCAACTGCCAGAATGCAAAAACTTCAACTAATGAGATCTCCAGTTTATGTAATAACCATCACATTGTGTTGTTGCAGGAACACTGGCTGTTCGAAAACGAATTATCTATTCTGAGCAGATTACATGATGACTTTATAGGACAAGGTGTCTCTTTTATGGACACGGAAGAACGTGTTATCTTAGGTCGCCCCTATGGTGGCGTCGGTATCCTATGGCGGAAGTCTCTTGCGAACAGTTGTGTTGTGAAAACCTACGAGTGCGTAAGAATTACAGGTATTGAAGTCAACCTGGATGGCTTTCACTGTCTTATATTGTGTGTGTATTTCCCCAGCGACAACGTTGATAACTTGGATGAATACCTTCACTGCCTGAGTCTTGTTAAACGTATCACTGAGGATTTTCCCACTCCATATGTGTTCACAATTGGTGACTTCAACGCCAACACAGCACGCTCAAGTTGTTTTGGAGACGAACTGGTGTCTTTTTGTGAGAGTTACTCCTTACACATCTCGGACAGGATTATCTTACCAGGTGATACCTTTACTCATGTTAGCATGGCTCATGGCTCTACATCATGGCTTGATCACTGTGTGACTACATCCTCGGGCCACGATAACGTGTCCAATATCAAAGTTCTGTATGACTATGTGTGTTCTGATCATGTTCCCTTATCTATAGTTATTGAGGTATCTAGTGCTGTAAGTGACCTCCGGGAAGCTCCCTCAGCCACAACGGGCAGTAGAACATACAAATGGCGTGATGCCACAGCGTCAGACCTGTCCAGATATAAGAAACTTACTCGTAGGAAACTCTGTAACATCCGTGCTCCTATGGACGCCATCAGGTGTCACGACCGCAATTGTGCGGCACACAGGGACGATATTGACAGGTTCTACAGTGATATTATTGATGCTTTAAATTACTGTGTGAGTGAATGCATTCCTAGTCACAGTGTGGCCACCCAATATAACGTCCCAGGCTGGAATGATGTCGTTAGCGAGGCTCACACAGCTGCTCGGGATGCTTTTTTGTGGTGGAGGAGTAATAGCAAACCACATTCTGGTCCAATATTTGGAAAACATGAAAAATTGCAGGGCTAGGTTCAAATATGCTCTACGAGCATGCAGGCGCAATGAAGAAAGTATCAAATGTGACCAGCTAGCTAATCACATGAGTGATCTGAACATGGTAGAATTCTGGAAACAAATGAAGGCTATGAGCTCCCACCGGTCTGTCAGATCAAACACTATTGATGGTGTGACTGGTGACGTTAATATTGCTGAAAAGTGGAAATGTCAATATGAAGCTATTTTCAACTCAGTCAAGAATGTTTCAATGAAGGATTCTGTTATGCATGATATTCGTCTGTATAACGACATGTTTGATGCCTCTGATATTTCTGCTGTCACTCCTGTTGAAGTCGATTCACTGATCAAAGTTCTCAAGAAAGGCAAATCAGCTGGCCCTGACTGTCTCACCAGTGAATGCCTCATCAACGCTGATTTCAATTTGTGTATTCTGTTGTCACTGTGTTTTAACTGTATGTTTGTTCATGGTTACATGCCAGATATGTTGATGGACTCTGTTATTATTCCTTTGGTGAAAAACAAGTGTGCCAGTCTTTCTGATATGAACAACTACAGACCTATAGCTATTGCAAATGTTATATCTAAACTGTTAGAGGGTTTACTCCTGAACAGAATTGAGGATTATCTGTGGACAAACGACAATCAGTTTGGTTTCAAATCAGCTCTTTCAACTGACAAGGCTGTTTACCTACTCCATGAATTTGTTGACTACTTCAGAAGCCATTCCACTAGTGTCTATGCTACGTTCCTAGATGCTAGCAAAGCTTTTGACAGGATTAACCACTGGTGTTTGTTCAGAAAATTGATCGATCGAGGTACTCCTATTTACATTGTTAGCATCCTGTTATACTGGTACAGAAGGCAGTCTATGGTTGTTAGATGGGGCAATGTCACCTCATCCAAATTTCATGTGACCAACGGTGTTAAACAAGGTGGTATACTGTCACCCTTGTTGTTTAATGTCTATGTTGATGATCTCAGTGTACTGTTGAACAATACAAATGTGGGCGGCTCCTTTAACGGTGCACTGTTAAATCACATCTTCTACGCTGATGACCTCTGTTTGTTAAGTTTGTCTACAGCAGCGATGCAACATCTCCTTTCGGTATGTGAAAAATTTGGTGAAAAAAATGACATCTTGTTCAACTGTACTAAATCTATGTGTATGGCTTTCAAACCAAAGGGTGTCAATACGTCGAATCCTGTTATGCCACTTTGTGGTAATAGCTTGAACTTTGTTGAAAAAGTCAAATACCTAGGTGTGTGGATTGAATCTGATAAGACCAATGTTGATTGTAACAGGCATCTCAGGAAACTGTATGCTCAAACAAATTTACTATTGAGAAATTTCCATAGATGTTCCCCTGATGTCAAATGTATGTTGTTCAAGACCTTCTGTACCTCAATGTACTGCTCGCCTTTATGGTTTAATAGCAATGTTACTGTTAGGAACAAAATCCGCATCGCATATAATAACTCCCTAAGAAGGTTGTTAGATGTACCACGAAGGTCGAGTGCAAGCAAGATGTTTGTGTCTGTGAACATTCCGTCTTTTGGCGAATTGTTACGTAAGAATGTTTACAGTTTTATGAGAAGGTTGCTGGCATGTAACAATCATCTTATATCAGCAATTGTCAACTCGTCACTCACACTTCATTCCAGCATTTGGAAGTGGTGGCGTTCCATTTTATACTGAGCCCATTATTGCATGTTATTGTTGTTATAAGAGCGCCGAGTGTCTGCTGATCTGTATATACTTTTATTTATTTATTTATCTATTTTCTACTCGTTTTAGTTTTGCTCTTTATATGAACCCTGAGTTTGAAATAAACATTTGAATTGAATTGAAAATTGAATATAATTACGTCACGACGTCAGATGCGTGACCAAAGATCACTAGTTACAGACAATACTGTGTCGTTTGTTTACACCACAATATTGGCTACCAATACTGACCCAGTAACAAAGAACACAATGTAACACTGTATACTAATATTACATGAGAAATATTGCCATAAGTATCGATACTGAATTACAATATATATTACACTCATGGCAGTCATGCGTGTACAGAAATCAGTGACCTCCCAAATGAAAATCAGAGTTTTTACCTTTATTTTTGACAACACACCATTAAATTATTTAAAAACAAATACTCGACACTTACCTGATCGTTTAGACACCAGTTACACACTGTGTAAACAAACGAGAACCTTGGAAATGAAGACTTAATCAGAGTGTTGTGCGTTGAGCTGAGCTGTGGATTTGTTGATTCCTGTACCAATATGGCGGCCCGAAATCACGCGCTCCAGTGACCTACTGCCAATCTAGGCTTCTATATCTACGGACGTGCTTCCTTTTTTGATTATCTCTTCCGGTTCACATGTTTTACCACTTCCTGAATCTACTTGCTATCTCATGTGACCATACTGCCACCTTGTGGTAACACCTATCAGTACAATTGTGTGAATATTAATTACAGAATACCTAATTATTGAAAATGAATGGGACATCCAGTATTAGCAACTGTTTAGGAACTCTTGTTTATCTGTTTGTCAGATCACTTAACTAGGCCAACACTCACCCAGAGTGGTGGCCTGGTTGATAGAGCATCTGCCCCCCCAACTGGGAGGTTGGGGGTTCAAGCCCTGACTGGGTCATTACCAAAGACAAAAACGGTACTTCCCGCCTTCTAGCTTGGTGCACAGTGTAATAGAATGGAAGGAGAAGGTGTTTGTGGTGGTGCCTTGCATGGTAACAACCCCTCTGATTCTACATGTGATTAACATAGGAGAAACGTAATTTTGTTCTACTGTGCATGATGGACTGAATGACAGCAGAGATGTCTTATTTGTGTGATCTTTTATCATTTGTATTCATAATAGTGTTGTATCTTGCACCATTATAATTATTTTATTTTATATCACTGTTCAATGATGGAGTTAAGTGTAATATTGAATTTTTTCTGTGTATCGTCAAACTCCTGCAGTACTAAAAGAGGACACATTTACAAATATTTGAGACCCATTCTAGTGCATCCTTTTATACTGTAGCAATATTTGGTTGTTAAAAGGTTTTTAAAACTGTAATCAAACAAATTAAGTACAAAACACCCAACATTATATCCAGCAGAAGGACCTGTTTTATTGTTGCCCATTTATTTATCAGTGTGTGAATGTGTGTGTGTGAATGGGTGGATAGCAGGATCTGTAAAGCGCTTTGGTCATCAAGAGATGAGAATAAATGCGCTATATAAGTGAATGCCATTTACCATTTTATTTAACTAAAAATTATTTATTTAATTATCTGGGCATTTTTGTGTCTCGTTTTGGTCACGGTTGTCCTAACCATGCATATGTGGGTGCAGATATGGAATTGATCTGACCATTCCGTTCCAAAATCATGATGGTATTATTATTAAGTTTTAGTTTTTTGACACACGCGAGCACTCTGGGAGGAGCACTATCAGGAACTGGTGGACCTGCAAAGGACAGCAGTAGCACATGAAGCAGCAGCCGCTGACCTAGTATGCAGCCTGGGCTTGCCTCCCGGTGAAGGACCGCATTCTTCTGTCCTGTGTTGGATACACCGGTGTTCTTTGCCAGACCCCGAGCCCCCACTGGCGCTCCTCCCAGTGTACTCATGTGCCTCATGCTCTCCTCATATGCCGAATTATCCTTTAGACCAGGGATGTCCAATCATATCCCATGGAGGGCCAAGACCCTGCAGGCTTTACCTCCAACCAGTATATTCAACAACAGAGTTCACTGGATTTCTTCCCACTGACTGCTGATAAGTGAAAAGACCTGCTGTAGAAACTGGGTAGAAGAGAAAGCCTGCAGGGTCTTGGCCCTCCATGGCACATGATTGGGCAGCAACATTATGTTATAATTTTCACTGAGTGCTGGGGTGACGACCTGGCCATGATGCCGTGTATTATCCAATCAGCACAGAGTCAGTCCTACCCCCCATCCCCACACACACAGAATTCTAGAAGCCTGGTCATGAAGAGAGAGCGATGCCTAAACTTTTATTGAAAAAAAAAATCACATATTTTGACTGAACAACTCCATACTTGAGTATGGAGTTGAGATTGGTTATAGATGCAAAATGCCTGTGTAAAAAGGTTGTGTAACAAGGCCAGCTGACCTCTGAACTGCTCTCCCAGGAGCTTGTGAGCGATCTCCTCTTCTTCATTGACCGTCCTGCTGCAGAAGTGGGTAAACAGCTTCTGCACATGATCTTTATCTTTGGTCTGTTTTACCATGGCTGCCATTTCCTCCATTCTTGGAGTCAGGAATCCTGCTCATCTTGTGAGATCAGTGGTGGACGAGACATATTCAGTGAGGAGCTCGTGAAGAAGAAGCATGACTTCACCAGAGGAGACGAGAGATCAGCGCTGCTGCTAACCGTGATTCCCATCTCTCCAGGACCTGTACATCTCCAGGACCCGGAGGCGTGCTGGCCGGATCATAGCCGACCCTTCACACCCTGGTCACGTACTGTTTGCCCCCCTCCCCTCAGGTAGAAGACTTCGGTCCATTCAGACTAAAACCTCCCGTCACATGAACAGCTTCTTCCCCTCTGCCATCAGACTGCTGAACACTAAGTGACTTATTGACTCTCGTGCACTACGTACAGCAGCTCAACCAGACTCATGTCAATCATCACTGTTTTCTTTTTGCATTACCGACTGCACTATGTGGTACTCCACAATATCTGCTGCTCGCTAATATATTTAAAAACTGCTTTGACTAGTGTTACTCATTCTTATTCTACACTTTATTGCATGTATAGTTTTTTTATTTCTTTTATTTTATCATGTTTAATGTTGCAGCATTGCACCGAGACAAATTCCTAGTTTGTGTACTACATGAACAATGGCAATAAATCTGATTCTGATTCTGCTGTCAGGACACTGACATGGACCACTTGTTTGGGGACTTTTCCTGCATAATCCATGTTTCAAGAACTGGGTGTTTTTCTGTGAGAGACGATTCTGCTCTGTGACGTTCAGCTGAGCCGAAGTGGATTAATGAAGGACGACGCTAGCTGGGATGACGCTAGCTGCCAAGGGAGCCTTGGTTTCACCGGTGGATTCAGCTGTCAGGTGGTGACGCCGGTTGGTGACCTTCGCTAGCCATCACTGGCCATCGGGAGCGCTTCGACCTCGCAGTCGGGTGACAGCTATAATTGAGACGGCGGGCCAGCTGGCAGCCTCCACTAGCCATCGGACGTGCTTCGCCTCCTGTATTAGCCAACAGGTGAACCGCCTTTGATCCCAATCAGTTAGCATGCCTCCGAAAAGGACTCAGATAAATGGAGAGGAGCTGGAGGAGATCAAACTCTCACTAAATTTTATGACTGAAGAAATATCCAAGATTGCAAAACAACAAACTTTGTTTATTGGCCTTGTGGACCAAATGTGTGAATTAAAGGCTGAAGTCATGGAAAAAGACAAATTAATTTCTTAGAAAGACGTGTGGATGAATTAGAACAGTATACAAGAATGGATGATGTCATTGTGAGCGGTCTTAACACCAGACACTGCTCCTATGCACGTGTGACAGCTGGAGTTGATAACCAGGATGGGGAAGATGAGACATTGGCAGAATCACACACTCTTGAGCAGCAGGTATTAACTTTTTTCAACTCTTAAAACATTGTTGTAGACAATCAGACTATTTCGGCTTGCCACACGTTACCTAAAAAAGACAGTAAAGGAAAACCAGTGATCATCATCCGATTTGTCAACAGGAAAGCAAAAACTCATCTTCTGTGACAAGCAAGATAACTGAGAGGAACGGCTGTCTATATAAACAAACATTTAACAAAAAAGAACTCTAAAATAGCAAGACAAGCCAGAGCTCTCAGAAAACAGGGAAAAATACAATCGACATGGACAAAGAACTGTAAGGTGTGGATTAAACTGCTTACCACTCCAGAAGAAGCTAAAGTAATAATGATTAGAGAAATGGAGGAATTAGACAAATTTAAACCTTAGCCCTGATGCAAGAATAACAGTGCAGTAAGATTATGAGAGGACATTTTTGTGTTTTTCCTTTTTTCCTTTTGGTGTACATTGTTGACATAACTTATGATTAGTACTTTAACCAATCATCTTTCCTCATTAAATAATGAAAGTGTATTAGGGCAAATTGAAGCTGGATTCTTTGTCAATACTGAACAGCAACCACAAGACATTTTAGGAGATACTGACCCAGACAATAATTATTTTAATCATATTAATAATAAGTGTGTTTATTATGATGAACAACAATTAAATGGAATTATGAATTCGGATCAGACATTGACAATAAAACATATTAATAGTAGGAGTTTCTATGCAAACTTTGATAGTATTCAGAATCAGAATCAGAATCTGAATGAACTTTATTGCCAAGTATGTTTACACACACGAGGAATTTGACCTGTCATTAGGCGCGCTTGATAAGCGCTTCCTAATGACGCGGCAGCCATACAAGGTGCCTGTCAGCAGTGGGGGGGTAAAGAGGGGAAGGGGGAGGGGGAGGGAACACATTGGGCAGAGAGAAAAAAACAAAATTTTCAAAATAGTGCTCGAATGAGCAAAATTGTGATCACATAGAAAAAAAACCCCTCAGTTGCACAATTAGCAGACAAAATACAGATCACACATTAACAAAACAAGCAAGAGAGACCAGTGTGTGTATCAGTCATGTGATCAGTATGAATGCAGTGTGAATGTATCAGTTGCTGGTGCACAACAAAGGACATCTCCTGGGCAATGGCTAGATGTTATGTTCATGTAATCTAAACGTAGATAAGCATGTCCCCAGAGTCCATCTCTCTTCAGTGCATGCCAGATGGTAAAGTTCCATTTAGACACATGATCACGCTGTCCTTGAAGAGTTCGGTTGCTGCGCAACAGCAATTGTTTGTTAATTGTTTAGGTTAGAGAAGCCAAAACTCCCTTCTGCCTTATCTTCCCAGGAGGAATGAAATCTTCAGGGTGCCGAATCAAGGTCTAATAGGCACAGTTCACTTAGAGCATAGAAATTTCACCTCTCATGCGATTCTGTGCATCACAATTTACAGGCTTTAAAATCATTCCCTGGAGAGCACTCAGCGACTCCAGATGTTATCCACCTACCGAAACATAGATAAACATGTCCAAGAGAGTCCATCTCTCTTCAGTGCATGCCAGATGGTAAATTCCATGTTAGTCCCATTTGCCGCTATCAGTGCTCTCCCCAGCTGGTTGAATTTGTTGAGGGAGCTACGCCGGGTCCGCATTTTGATTAGCTCATCCAACTATAATCTCGATACACCAGGAAAACTCCAGGGCCAAACAGAAAATCCTGTGATCATGCCAAAACAGGTAGATGCCTTCCACATCTTCAGCCGAATCACGCAGACATATGAGTTCCAATTGTTCCATGAGTCTCTCCACTTGGGCTCCCCCTGGCCCGATTTTCTGTTAAAAAGTGGTGTCAATAGCATTAAGCCACAATTCCATCCATCCATCTTCTACCGCTTTTCCGGAGGTCCGGGTCGCGGAGGCAGCAGTTCAAACAGAGAAGCCCAGACTTCCCTCTCCCCAGCCACTTGCTCCAGCTCTTCAGAGGGGATACCAAGGCGTTCCCAGACCAGCTGGGAGACATAGTCTCTCCACCGAGTCCTGGGTCTGCCCCGGGGTCTCCTCCCAGTGGGACGTGCCTGAAACACCTCAAGTGGGAGGCGTCCAGGAGGCATCCTAATCAGATGCCCATACCACCTCAACTGACTCCTTTCAATGCCACAATTAAGTGGCATTTAAGTTAAGTTAAGTTAATTTAATTACTTTAATTTAATTATTTAATTTAATTATTTATTTTAATTTATTTATTTTAATTTACTTTAATTTAATTATTTATTTAACTGACTCCTTTCAATGCCACAATTAAGTGGCATTTAAGTTAATTTAATTTAATTTAATTTAATTTGGCAATTAAGTTAAATTAAATAAGCCACAATTCCAATTTCCATAATTTCCGTTTGGGTCGAGATGCAGCAGAAGAAGAGCGAGACACAGACAGGACACAGCAAGCAGGGGGTCAGTATCAAGGGAGGAGGAAAGGAGAGGAGAGAAAAGCGTCTGCTCTCTCTGAAAGCCGGAAGAAGCTTTCAGAGAGAACAACATAACCCTTGTATTATGTTGAAAAAAAATTACACTGATTATGTTATGGGTCATTTTGACCCGTACTGTGTAAATCCACTCAAAACAGTCAAAAAACACGTTAAACCAATAACAACTTTATTTTAGATTATATAAACATTCATAAAAGAGACATAACAATACATTTTTAATTTCAACACTATATTTAAGAACTATTTTGTTCAAGTTTTTCCCTCTGCATTTTTTTTCATTTAACTTGCCCCTTTTTCTCACATTTTCAATGCTCTCCACATGATGGACAGAATGTAACTGTGATGTAATTCTTGCATTTCACACAAGAGGTACTTGTTTTACTGTCCTCTCGGGAGGGACAGACCTGGCATCTTTTCCGTTTCTTTACACCTGTGTCCACTGGATCCTTTGCAGATTGGTTGGATGACCTGACCTTGACCTTTTCAATGACAGCTGCAGCTGCTGGGGATCGAGCTGGCCTGGCTCGCCTCTGGATCTTGGGAGTGACAAGTGCTTTGCCGAGTTCTTCCAGGAAAAGCCAACATCGGTACAATGTGCCGGCATTCCATTGCTGGTTGATTTCAGTCCACAGGACATAGGCATTGTAAGCAGACACATCGACAATGTTGTAGAAAATCACCAAGGGCCAACGGGCAGTCTTGCGCTGGCAGCTGTATGTTGCTGTGACTTTGTCCAGATTGTCAACTCCTCCTTTGGTGGAGTTGTAGTCCAGGATCATTTGTGGCTTCATGTCTTCTCTTGTGCTCAGAGATGCATCTGTGTGCATTGTGCTCATTACAAGAATATTCTTGTTTCTCTTTGGGCAGTATGAAACAACTGCTGCTTTCTCAGTGAAAACAAATATTGAGGAATGCAGAGGTCTGCCCGGCATCTTCAGAATTTCACTGGGAAGTTCTGGCTTATTTCTTATGACTGTTCCCAACATAGTCAGCTTTCTCTTCTGAAGTTCATCTCCAAGGCGGTAGGATGTAAAGAAGTTGTCACATGTGATGTTATGACCTTGCAACCCTTCACTCATCTCCAGCACCACACGCATCCCCTGATTCTTCTCAGAAGCTCCTCCAGGTAGCTTTCCAGTATACACTTGCATATTCCATGCATAGCTAGATTTTGCATCACAGGCTACCCACATTTTGATGCCATACTTGGCAGGCTTGTTGGGCATGTACTGTCTGAAAGGACAGCGCCCCCTGAATGGTACAAGGCGCTCATCTACAGTAACATGGGGACCAGGATTGTACAACAAAGGTAGAATTTCAACCCATTTATCCAATACATCTCTAAACGCAGCTAGTTTGTCTCTTTCACGTCGACCAGCTCTGGTGTCACGGTTGTCAAATTAGATCACACGAGATATCATGTGAAATGTCTCCAGAGACATTGTTGCTCGAAAGATTGGCCTTCCATACTCTTCATCCCATAGACTTGCAGTTGCTTCTCCCTTTGACCTGTACACTCCAGCTAATACCAGAATTCCAATGTAAGCATGCAAGTCAGTCTGATCCAGTGGCTTCCATTTCTCCTGAAATGCACGCCTCCCCTCCAAGTTGGTCATTTCCAATATAATCTTCTCTATTGGTGGGGATATGAAGAGCTGAAATGCTGATTGAATATAAACTCGTGTGACAGCAAATCTTGTAGGACCGGGAGTCATTTTGATGACATTGGAAGATGACAGTCTACCTCGGCTTTGGTGTGGTGATGCTGACCATTTTATATTACCATCTTTAGATGCCCATGTCCCCTCTGTGGATGATGATTGCTGCATTCCTTGGCTTTCATCCGATGGAGACACAACGGCAGGCTCGTCCTCTGAATCCTTCTCATCGTCGGAAAATTGACAACCTGGATCATCAATTACATTGTCCTCGGTCTCTGAAATCTCTTCCTCTGTGTCACTATCCCAGTTCAAAATATGTGATGAAGCTTCTTCAGCTGTAAACCTTCTGGAGCTCATTTTTGGTGTGTTTGTCAAAGAGATGGCATGAGAAAAGTGACAAGGACAAGGGAGAGAAAGTCCCTCCTCAACACACACCTGGGTCTCTGGCAGTCAAAATACAATTAACTGGGCAGTCAAAATAAAGTACATCAAAGAGGCATGTTTATTTTGGATCTGTACAGCTACTTACCCACATAAAAGTGTCCGGGTCAAAATGACCTGCAACATCATCTTTGTATACAAACTCCGCACATACATTCCACTACACATCAAATTGTCCAGATTTTATACACCAGTTCATGACCCTAGACAAGGAAAAGTCACAAAATTTCATGAAGAAAAAGAAAGGATAACCTGTACTTTGGTCAACACAAAAACCGAAATGCGTCAAATCGACCCTTAACATAATACAAGGGTTAAGGAGTTTTTAAATCAATTTAACACACCATTTAAGATTATTGCAATAAGTGAAACATGGATTAATGAAGAAAAAGATGTAAATTTTGAACTATATGGATATGAAATGTACACACAAAATAGGAAATGTAAAAGTGATGGTGGGGTAGCACTGTATGTTGATAGAAAATTAAAAAGTAAAAAAGTGGACAGAATGACATCAACAGTGAATGAAAGTATGGAATGTTTAACAATTGAGATTACGATGGAAAATAGAAAAAACATAATAGTAAGTTGTATATATAGAGCAGGGGTCACCAACCTTTTTGAAACCAAGAGCTACTCCATGGGTATCGAGTCATGTGAAGGGCACCAAGTTGACACACTCCTCTAAAATAACAAATTGTATACACACACACACACATATATACTGTATATATATATATATATATATATACATAAATAATTATCAATAACTTAGAGTGGGTAACAGACAAGATCAATATTCAACACTTTATTTTTATTAATCTCAGCAATTGTTCAGATGATCACTTCTACATTTCATTAAAAAAATGTCCAGTTTTCACCAGTCCCTTTTCACCATAAAAAACTAAACCCTTTTAATTCATTAACTATGTTGAACCATGTTTGAAAAAGTTATGCAACATTTAAGAAAAATCAACTTTCATATTAAATAAATCTTATCACTGAAGCGGCATGAAATAAGGCGGCGTTTGTGAAGGTTTGAAGCAGGTTTATTAAATCATACCGCTGTCACGAGCTCCGCTCCCGGCGCCATGCATGCGCGCCGGGAGCAAGCCCAGCGGCTCTCGGCAGTGGGAGACACAAAGTGTGTGTCTGCAGCAGCGGCTGAAGAGTGAGTGAATGAGCGGTATGATTTAATAAACCTGCTTAAAACCTTCACAAACGCCGCCTTATTTCATGCCGCTTCACTGGTGACCCCGAACATGCACACGTTTTGTGCAAAGCAACCTTCTGGTCTGGACATCCACGTTGAACCGGTCGAGGGACACAAGACGTCTCCTCCCTCTCGCCGCTCCAACGCACCATGACCTGAAGGCAGAAAAGAACACGCTGACAATGAACGCAGCACCCGGTGGTGATGCTCCGACGACAAGTGAACGCAGCAGCTCCCTTCTGCTTCAGGGAACTCTCCGGACATCACTCACGACCGGGAAAGCCGCAGCAACTTCATGGTGAGATCTGCACGCCTAGACCGGCACATCCACGCTTGGACTGGCCGCTCTCACAGCTTCTGACACACGATTCTGTGTCTCCTTACGAGAGCGCACGCACTTCGTCCTTTCTCCACAACGGCGACCTCCACGGCCGACGGAGCACACGCGGACCTGAACGCACCATGACCCATCTGCTGCAACTACAACAGGGATGATTAAGCTTCCTGACCCTGGCTTTTCCTCTCCAGCTGGCCCACCCACGCACGGAGCCCCAGCACATGCACCGGGGAGTTACGAGGACGGCGCACCACGCACGGAACAATTACGGCTCCACTGACCGCCTTTCTTCTGCTGCACACTGGCCCTTCAGGCTTGTTCGTACACCTGAGGCACGCAGCTTGCTCACTGGATTTTATGGTCTTAGCCACGGCACACAAGGGGAATTCAGCTGTCTGCGGCTCCCGAGGCTTTAGGGTTGCGCCTGCACCTAAAAGTCAAACACGCCAAGTCCCTTTGCTTCCTTTTTTTTTTCTTACAGCCGCTCCTGTTTTTCTTCATGGCCACGAGAGGAGTCAGAGACTAATTTTTCTTCTTGTGATCTCCGCACGCTCAACGGGACAGCCCCTCGACGTCGCGGACCAACAAGCAATTTTTGCGCAGCTCGGACGATTTCACCGCTCCCGGCCGGCACTTACCACGCCCCCCACCTCCGCCTGCACAGAGCTTCTCCTGCTCGCTGCCCAAGCTGCATGATCGAGACCTCGGCCGCCTGCCGAGCCTTCTGGGAGGGAGCGTGTGGCGGTTTGGTGTAACCCCCACAACAGACTGGACAGACACAGCGCTCGGCTAGAGCAATTAACAGAACAGTGAAATGTGTGTATTAATGTCTACAGCAGGGGTGGGCAGTGAGGGCCATTCCACTGCAGGTTTTTTGTTCCACCCAGTCTCTTCAGCAGGTGTGTGCTCTGACCAGCTTCAAGGATTGCTAATCATTGAAAACACCTGCTGAAGAGACTGGGTGGAACAGAAAACCTGCAGTAGAATGGCCCTCCATGGCACATGATTGCCCACCCCTGGTCTACAGGCAGCCCCGCTTCTTCTGGCTCACCACTATGATGTTAATGTGCCTTTCATGCATTGTGTTCATGCGTCCTGTCCTTACTGTGACCTAGAGACTGAGATCAATATGTAGATGTGCCTTAAAACCTTTAAAAAAAAAAAATTGATGGGTGCTTGAAAGCAGCTAAACTGGCCATAGCGCGCGAGGAGTTTGCCAACCTGGAAAGGTGACCTCGGCAACCACGTCTGCGGATGTGGCGTGCGCTTTTTTGACAACATGGGTGGCGAGTTTTGAAATCCCGTCGGACATCACGTTCTATAGGGGCCCTCAGTTTGTTTCCGACCTGTGGTCCACGATGGCCCGCAGCCTGGGTGTCGCAATTCATCATAGGGATACAAAAGATTCAGGATTTATATTTGCCATGTGCAGAAAACATAATGTCTTTTGAAGAGTTGAGGATCAAATTTAATCTCAATAGAACACATTTTTTTAAATATCTTCAACTTAGAAACTTTATTCGATCAAATCAAAATAAAGCTCTCACTCGACCTATTTATTCATCCTTGGAAAAAATGTTGATGAAAGATAGTAAAAGAAAGGGTATTATTTCAGAGTTTTATAACTCATTGACACTATTTTCAAGTGAAAATTCACTGAAAAGATTAAACTACTGGAAAGAAGATCTGCAAACTGAAATTTCAGAGGAACAATGGGAATTGGCTTGTACAGAAGCTCAAACCAAATCAATAAATGTACGCCTTAAATTGATACATTTCAAATGGTTAATGCGGATGTATGTTACACCGGAGGAGTTAAATAGATATAACAAAAATATACCAGATACATGCACAAAGTGCATGGAAAGTAAAGGAACTCTATTTCATTGTGTATGGGAATGTAGATTAATAAGAATGTTTTGGGAAGAGGTGAGGGTAACAATTGAAAAAATAATCTCAAAACAAATCATATTGAATCCTAAACTGTTTTTGTTGGGTCTGTACCCAGAAAAGCATAATTTTAATAAAAGTGAAAGAACATTCATAGACCTCAGTTTGCTTAATGCCAAAAAATGTATTGCACTATTATGGAAAAAGACTCATAGACCAGATGTGACTCAGTGGTTAAGACAGATGTTAACAAACCTTCCATTAGAAAGAATAACATATATACTGAAATCAAAGGAAATTGTGTTTGAGAATATATGGAGACCTTTTATTGATTATGTAAAAAATTTAAACATAACTCTTGAAGAAGGTGAATGATATGTGTGGACCTTGTAAATTCCAAACTGGTGAACATAATATGTATACTTATGTGTTGGATTGTCTAGACTAAACAGAGGAGCATTGTTGAAGATCTGATTTTGTTGGTGGTTGTTGGTGTTTTTTAGTGCATTTTTTTTTGTAGTACTTTAGTGTTAGTGTTTGATTGTTTGTACCATGTTTGTTTAAAAAAAAAAAAAGGTTCAATAAAGATATTGTGGAAAAAAAAAAAGAGGATTTGGAGGCTTCCCCAGCAGAGCTTGTTTTTTTCTCAACCACTGTGGCTGCCCGGGGAATTTTTGCCAGATAATCCTGTGCCAGACAACTGCCCGTCTCAGCGTTTACAGCAGAGTGCAGACACAGGTACGCTGCCCGGCCCATCACTGTTTTCCACGCGCTTTTGTGCCGAAAACTTTGAAGAACGCGGGGTTCGTGTTTGTCATGCACGATACCCATCGCTCTCCATTGCGCCCACCCTATGATGGCCCGTTCAGAGTGCTGGAGACAGGGGACAAGCAATTTTTGTTAGATTTTGGGGGGCGTCGGGAGAAAATATGCATAGACAGACTTAAGCCTGCCTTTGTGGTGGCGGACGAGCAAGTGCTGCTGGCTCGGGCCCCTCGGCGTGGAAGACCCCCACGGAGAGCTCCCCAGGCAAACGATTCACCAGGACAGCCACACGGGCAAAGCGGAGTTCCCCCCCCCCCCCTCGCCACGGCCCACCTGCAGTCAGACACACCTCCAGCAGCCCCCCGCCGGCACAGAAACCCCGGTTACAGCAGATATGGGAGGAGACTGAAGCCCAAAAGGCATGTGGATTGAAACTCTGTCTGGGGGGTGGTGGTGTAGGAGCTTGGGTGAGTTGGCAGACAGCGTCCCAGTCAGGATGCAGAGAATAAAGAGAGGTGGACAATAGCAAGGAGATCATGGGGAGTTTGGCAGGAAGAAGGAGCTGTGGGGGGTCAAGGGTGAATGTATTGTGATGTGAAATGTCATGCTTTGTGATGTGAAGTGTCGTGGAGATGTGAGACGAGCTGTGGATATAAAAGGAGAAGCTGTGCTTAACTGTTTATGCTTTTTTTTTATTATTTAAGTTTTTGTAAAGGGTATACAGGTCGTTACAGCAATGCATTGTTTACATTTTCATCACATGATCCCTTATTTTCTGATATCTGACAACATTGGAAGAATAATTCTTACAACACCCCTTTTTTTTAAAGTGAAAGAAAAAGTGAAATTAAAGAGAAAAAAGTAAAAAAAAAACAACAACAAACAAACAAACCAGCAAAAAACAAACAAAAAGAAAAAGTAAGTAAATAAAGGTAAAAGAGCATCTGAGTAGCGTTGGAACAAAGAGCGGAACCATTATTGAAATGGTATTTGTCAAAGATTAGATCTAATGGAAGACACATATGCGATCCAGGGTTGCCAAAAGTTCATGAACCCATCCATGTCCTGTCTTAGTGCGAATGTCAACTTTTCCATCGAGTAAATGTCTTGGATCACATTAATCCAATCTTCAGGTGTAGGACAGTCCTTCAACATCCATTTTTTAGTTAGAGCTTTTTTGCTTGCCAATATTAAAACATTGAATAAGTATTTTTCTCCTCGTCTTTCCAGTGAGTCCGGTAGTAAACCCAAATACAAAGTTATAAAAGAAAAGGGAACTGTTATTTTGAATATTTTCCCCAATATTGTCTGTACATTGGTCCAATATTGGTGGATAACTGGGCATGACCAAAACACATGAAAATGATTTGCAGTCTTTTCACCACACAAGCGCCAACATTTCAATCCCTTATGGGTAAATTTGTTTTGTGCAGGTGTTCTGAAAAATCTTACCAAGTTTTTCCATCCAAATTCTCTCCACTGCAGGGATGAGGTACTTTTCCATTGCTGTTTATTTAGCTTTTCCCATATTTCCAGTTGTAAAGTGAAATTCCCCTCTTTTTCCCATCTCTCTTTTATATATGATGTGTTGTCTCCTTTTAAGTCTTGAAGACCTTGGTATATTTTAGAAATGTATCTGATCCCTGGGATCCCTTTATATGCCATTAAGAAGACCTTCAGAACACCTGACTGGGCCCTTTCCAAATCCTCCTTTTTAAGTATATTGTTTATGTGGTGTCTAAGCTGGAAGAACCTGTAAAGGTCTTGATTTATTAGGCCTTGTTTTTTCAAATCTTCAAAACTTCTTAAAATTTGCCCTTTAAAAAAATCGTAATATTTTATCAGCCCTTTCTCCTTCCACTTTTTAAATCTGGTGTCTGTTTTATTAGGAGTAAAGTCTTGATCATAGGCAATCCATTGCAGAAGTCGATAGGGCTCTTTAGTTTGATTCTCTCTGACTATCTTAAACCAAATTTTTAGCGGGGTCTCTATCCACGGGTTAGTGTTATTCAAAAGCTTAGGTAAGGCATTGTTCCCTATTATCACCTGTAGGGGGATGTCACTTGTTATTTGGCATTCGATCTCCTTCCATTGTGCAGTGTAGACTGGGTTACATATCTCTACTAAAGTTTTAATTTGTGCGGCTTTAAAGTAGTCCCTGATATTTGGCAGCGCGAGCCCACCTTTGTCTTTGTTTAGCTGTAAGGTTCTATATCTGATTCTAGGTCTCTTGCCCTGCCATATGAATCTTGAGATCCTTCTGTCCAGCTCCTGCCATGTTTTTTTGGGAGGTTCTACCGGTATTGTTTGGAAAAGGTATAGAAGACGTGGAAGTATATTCATTTTGACTGCTTCAATTCTTTGTGCAGTACCCAAGAATGGTATCATATTCCATCTTGCTAGGTCAGATTTTATTTTTGTCACCAGTGGATCATAGTTTAGTGATATAATTTTGTTGAGTTGTTTCGGGATATTGACCCCCAGATATTTCATAGATTCCGACTCCCAGTTAGTTTTGAGTTTGCTTAGTGAATAATGATTTGGGTCATAGTTGAATGTTAAAATTTGGGTTTTATGCATGTTTAATTTGTACCCCGATAAATCTCCATACTCTGAAAAAACTGAGGTTAGTTCTGGTAAAGAAGTGTCCGGCTGCCCTAGGTATATTAAAATGTCATCAGCAAAGAGTGCTATTTTATGTTCCTTCTGACCAAGTGTAATACCTTGAATTTTTTGATTTTGTCTTATCCATTGGCTCAGAGGTTCTATGAAGATTGCAAAGAGCAGTGGAGACAGGGGACAGCCCTGACGACATCCTCTTTCCAGTTCAAAAGATGATGATAAATTACCGTTAATCCTTATTTTAGCTGTTGGTTTTTTATATAATGCCTGTATAGTTCTAATGAAGTTGTTATGAAAATTGAAACTGGATAAGATTCTACATAGAAAAGACCAGTCAACCGAATCGAATGCTTTTTCAGCATCTAATCCCAATATGACTGCATTTAAGTTATATTTTTTTATATGATGAATTATGTGTAAAGTGCGTCGAATGTTGTCTTGTGTCTGTCTTTGTCTTATAAAACCTGTTTGGTCTAAATGAATTAGGTCTGTCAGTATATTTTCTAACCTTTTGGCAAGGATAATGGTAAAAAGCTTATAGTCCTGATTTAGTACACTGATTGGTCTGTAGTTGGAGCACTCTAGTTTATCCTTTTCAGGTTTAGGTATAACTGCAATGACCCCTTCTCTCCAGGGGGGATTTCCCCTGTGTGGAGGACATAATTAAATGTTTTCAGGAGGAGAGGAGATAGTTGCTGTTTAAAGGTTTTGTACCACTCTGCTGTATAGCCATCAGCTCCTGGGGATTTGTTAGCTTTAAGTTTCATAATTGCTTTTTCCAATTCTTTAGGTTGTATTTCTGACAGTAGTGTTTTATTTTGTGACTCCGTAAGTTGAGGAAGGTTTAATGTGTTTAGGAATGCCTCGGAAGCGTTTTTATGTTTTTTGTGGGAGTATAAGTTCTTATAGTAATTCTCGAAGCTTTTAAGAATATCCTGAATTCTGAATTTTATTTCCTTTGATACTGTGTCTCTGATTTTGTAGATTGCTCTTTCTGTTTGATGTTTCCTCAATTTATAGGCTAGCAATTTTGCCGATTTACTGCCTGCTTCATAGTATTTTTGTTTCAAAAATGTAAGTTTCTTCTGGATTTCTATTGTGTAGATCTCATTTATTTGGTTTTTAATTTCCTTAATCTTGAGCGAGTCAGTAGAATGAGTGTTGCCTTTGTGTTCTTTTTCTAGGTTCCTAAGTTCTGACTCTAATGTGGATAGAAGAAGACTCGTCAATTAGAAAGAAAATGGCGCTCTACTAATTAAGATGAAATCTATTTAGCTTGGAGAAATCATCTTTTAATTTATAAAAAATCTCTTAGAAAAGCTAGAACAAGTTATTACTCTGCATTAATAGAAGAGAACAAGAATAATCCCAGGTTTCTTTTCAGTACTGTAGCCAGGTTGACAAAGAGTCAGGACTCTGTTAATCCTAGCATTCCCTTAGAGCTTACTAGTCAGGACTTTATGAACTTTTTCAATAATAAAATTTCATCCATCAGAGATAAAATCAATCAGATTCTTCCCACAGTTAACTTAAGTACTGTAACTACTACAACTCCTTCTTGTGATGTCTGTCTTGATGAGTTTACTCCAATCGACCTTTGTGAGTTAGACAAAATAGTTTCCTCATCCAAACCTTCAACTTGTCTTTTAGACCCTATTCCTACCAGGTTATTTAAAGAAGTCTTCCCACTTATTCGTAGCTTTATTCTTCATATAATTAATTCTTCATTAACTTTAGGCCATGTACCGCAGGCTTTTAAAACGGCTGTAATTAAACCCTTACTCAAAAAGCCAACGCTAGATCCAGGAGCTTTAGCTAACTATAGAGCAATCTCTAATCTCCCTTTCATTTCAAAAATCTTAGAAAGAGTTGTTGCTACGCAATTATTTGACCACCTGCAGGGAAATGGTTTACTTGAAGAGTTTCAATCTGGGTTTAGAATCCATCATAGTACTGAAACAGCCTTAGCGAAGGTCACTAACGACCTCCTCATTGCATCTGATAATGGACTAGTTTCTGTACTTGTCCTTTTAGACCTTAGTGCAGCTTTTGATACTATCGATCATAATATTCTACTTGATAGATTAGAACACTATGTTGGACTTAATGGAACTTCGTTGCAGTGGTTTAGATCTTATTTATCTGATAGGTTCCAGTTTGTTCATGTAAATAATGAGTTTTCTTTCAACTCAAAGCTTAGTCATGGAGTTCCACAGGGATCTGTGCTAGGCCCTACTCTTTTTAGTTTATATATGCTTCCGTTAGGCAACATTATTAGAAAGCACTGTATACATTTTCATTGTTATGCAGATGACACACAATTATACCTGTCAATGAAGCCAGATGATAGTAATCAATTAGCCAAGTTAGAAGCCTGTCTTAAGGAAATCAAAGCTTGGATGACTTGTAATTTCCTGCTATTAAATTCAGATAAGACTGAAGTCATTCTTGTTGGTCCAAAAAACCTTAGAAATTCCTTTCCAAATCAAACTTTCAGTTTGGATGCAGTTACTCTTTCTCTTAATAGCTCTGTGAGGAACCTTGGAGTTATTTTTGATCAGGATTTGTCCTTCAATTCACATATTAAATTTGTTTCTAAGACTGCCTTCTATCATTTGCGTAATATTGCCAAGATTAGGAGCATCTTGTCTCAGAGTGATGCTGAGAAGCTGATCCACGCTTTTGTTAGCTCGAGATTAGATTATTGTAATTCTTTATTATCAGGCTGTCCTAAAACATCTTTAAAAAGTCTTCAGCTGATCCAAAATGCTGCAGCAAGAGTTTTAACAGGTACTAGAAAGAGAGATCATATCTCTCCGGTTCTGGCCTCCCTTCATTGGCTTCCCATAGAGTTTAGAATTAAGTTTAAAATCCTTCTTCTTACTTACAAGGCTCTAAACAATCAGGCTCCTTTTTATTTAAAAGATCTGATACTGCGGCGGCATGAAATAAAGCGGCGTTGTTGGAGGTTTTAAGTAGAGTTTTATTATATCATACCGCCGTCACGAGCTCCTCTCCCGGCGCCGTGCGTGCGCGCCGGGAGCGAGCCCACGGCTCTCAGTGAAGAAGAAGAGAGGCTGACACGTGTGTGTCTACCAGTTGCAGGATCAGAGTGAGAGAGAGAGCATGGATTTCAGTCAGCTTAAATACCAGTTACAAACAATGCATGAAAGGCATTCACAACAGGGAGTATGGCATTTGCATTTGAGAGGCATACATCACAATAGGCAGATTTGCTAGACTGTGCTCTAGGTGCAGAACAAAGAGTTTAACAGGCACATCTACATATTGATCTGAGTCTCTAGGTCACAGTAAGGACAGGACGCATGAACACAATACATGAAAGGTGACATTATCACAGTAGCGTAGCGGAAAAAACCAGGAGTAGCGAGTTGTCTGTCCTTAGTCTGTTTGTGGGGGTTTTCCCAAACCGCCACAGCTCCCCCCCCCAGAGGGCTCGGCAGGTGGTCGAGACCTCGATAGTGCAGCTTGGGCAGCGAGCAGGGAAAAGCTCTGTGCAGGAGGGGGTGGAGGGGGGTGGGGGTAGCAAAAGCCGGCCGGAGACGATGAAAACGTCCAGGCCGCGCAAAAATTGCTTGTGGGTCCGCGATGTCGAAGGGCTGGTCCCGTTGAACGTGCAGAGGTCCACAAGAAGAAAAATTAGTCACTGGCTCCTCTCGCGATTAAGTCCTGCAAGGATTAATAGCGGCCATGAAGAAAAGACGAGGCTGCGTGGCGGCTGTGATGAGGGCAGAGGGACTGGCGTGTTGACTTTAGGTTCAGGCGTAACCTTAAAGCCTCGGGAACCGCAGACAGCTGAATTTCCCTTGTGTGCCGTGGCTAAGACCATAAAATCCAGTGAGCAAGCTGCGTGCCTCAGGTGAACGAGCAAGCCTGAAGGGCCAGTGTGCAGCAGAAGGAAGGCGGTCAGAAAAGCCGTATTTGTCCCGTGCGTGGTGTGCGCCGTCCTCGTAACTCCCCGGTGCGTGTGCCGGGGTCCCGTGCGTGGGTGGGCCGCTGGAGAGGAGAACCAGGGTCAGGGAGCTTGCTGGAGATCATCCCTGTTGTCTGTTGGAGCGGTGAAGGAAAGTAGACGCTCTGTCACTCGCTTGGTCATGGTGCGTTCAGGTCGACGTGTGCTCCGTCGGCCATGGGGATCGCCGTCGTGGAGAGGGGACAAGGTGCATGCGCTCACGGTGTGGAGGAGCTGTGAGCGCGGCCGGTCCAGCGTGGATGTGCCGATCTAGGCGTGCAGATCTCACCATGAAACGTTGCTCAGCTTTCCCGGTCGTGGGTGTTCTCCGTGGAGTTTCGCCTGGAAACTCCGCGTTGAGGACTCCCTGAAGCAGGAGGGAGGGCAGATCAGTCAGGCTGCCGCGTTCGCTTGTCGTCGGAGAATCACCGCCGGGTGTTGCGTTCGCTGGCAGCGTGTTCTTTTCAGCGTCGGGTCACCAGTGCGGCGGCATGAAATAAAGCGGCGTTGTTGGAGGTTTTAAGTAGAGTTTTATTATATCATACTGCTGTCACGAGCTCCTCTCCCGGCGCCGTGCGTGCGCGCCGGGAGCGAGCCCACGGCTCTCAGTGAAGAAGAAGAGAGGCTGACACGTGTGTGTCTACCAGTTGCAGGATCAGAGTGAGAGAGAGAGCATGGATTTCAGTCAGCTTAAATACCAGTTACAAACAATGCATGAAAGGCATTCACAACAGGGAGTATGGCATTTGCATTTGAGAGGCATACATCACAATAGGCATATTTGCTAGACTGTGCTCTAGGTGCAGAACAAAGAGTTTAACAGGCACATCTACATATTGATCTGAGTCTCTAGGTCACAGTAAGGACAGGACGCATGAACACAATACATGAAAGGTGACATTATCACAGTAGCGTAGCGGAAAAAACCAGGAGTAGCGAGTTGTCTGTCCTTAGTCTGTTTGTGGGGGTTTTCCCAAACCGCCACAATACTACCGTATTATCCTAACAGAGCACTACGCTGCCAAAATGCAGGATTACTTGTAATACCTAGAATCTCCAAAAGTACAATGGGAGGCAGAGCCTTCAGTTATCAAGCTCCTCTCCTGTGGAATCAGCTGCCAATCTGGATTCGGGAGTCAGACTCGATCTCTGTTTTTAAGAATAGGGCTAAAACCTACCTTTTTGATATAGCCTACAATTAGGGAGGGATCATGTGTTTCTGAACCCTCCCTTAGTTACGCTGCTAATAGGTTTAGTCAGCCGGGGGACCTCCAGTAATGCACTGGGCCTCACTCCTTTCCTCACTCTCTATGAAATATTTTTTTTGCTGGTCATTAACATTTGTTTGTTCTCTCCCACAGATTGAGTCCCCATCGTGCTGTTTGCTCTCTACATGTCTGTTCTTTTCTTCTTCTCTATCCCCTCACCCCCCAGCCAGTCGCAGCAGATGACTGCCCCTCCCTGAGCCTGGTTCTGCTGGAGGTTTCTTCCTGTTAAAAGGGAGTTTTTCCTCTCCACCGTCGCCAAGTGCTTGCTCACAGGGGATCGCCTGATTGCTGGGGTCTTTCTGCAACTGTGGGGGTTCCCCCCTACAGTTGATAGTGCTATGAGATGACTGTTGTTGTGAAATGGCGCTATATAAATAAAGTTGAATTGAATTGAATTGATAGTTTTTCTTGTCTTAGTTTCTTTTGGGTTGCCAGTTTTGCAATAATCTTTCCTCTTATTACAGCTTTGCATGCATCCCACAGTATTAAAGGGGATACTTCTCCATTATCGTTTTCTTCCAAATATCTGAGAATATCCGATTCCAATTCATCTTTCAATGGTCCTTTCAGGACATTTGAATTTAACCTCCAAGAAAATGTATTATTTGTGTATTTTTGGATATTTAAGTCCATGTAGATCGGACTGTGGTCAGAGAGATCCATCAGTCCTATTTTACATGTTTCTACTCTTCCAATGTCTCTATTAAACATAAAAAAATAGTCAATCCTTGAGTAAGATGAATGTGGAGTTGAGTAAAATGTATAGTCTTTTACACTGGGGTTGAGTTCCCTCCACACATCACAGATTTCCATTTCTTTTAGTAGCATCCGAGTCTTCCTGCTTTGGGTGTTCTTTTGATGTGGAGAATTACCAGAAGCATCCCAGTATGGATTCAGTCTAAGATTGAAGTCCCCACCACATATCACTAAACCTTGAGCTTTAGTTATCATTAGATCAAATACATTTTTATAAAATTTCCAGTTAGCCCCTGGGGGAGCATACACATTCAGCAGGGTGATATCTTCTCCCTCTAGCCGCCCAGTTACCAAACTGTATCTCCCTTCTTTATCTTTGTGTTCTGATTTTTTTTCAAATGTAATTTTGGTTGATATCAATGTCGCTACTCCCCTCCTCCTCCCTGACTTATATGAAGATGAAGAGATCATTTTAAACCCTTGTCTACTGAGTTTATTGTGCTCCACGTCTGTTAGGTGGGTTTCTTGTAAAAATATTATTCCTGCTTTGTCTTCATTTTGCCTAGAATCTTGGATCTTTTAACTGGATTCAGGATTCCTTTTACATTATATGAAATTATTTTGGTTACACCCTGTTTCTCCATTGTGTTGTTTTGTTTAGTATAACTGTGTGGTGGCCCTCTTTTGTGCTACTCAGAAACTGAAAGAACATTAAAAACAAGAAAAACATTAAGAACATAGTGTATAAAACTTTAAAACAAAAAACTGTCAAAAGAACTTCCTGAGCTGACGTCTTTTTAAAGACCCTGGAAGAGCCTTGATGGAGTGAAGGCTCTGAGGGAAATTCCTCAAACTCTGTTACGTGTTGAGGGCCTTCTCTTACCCCTGTAAGTTGTCCCATGCTTTTAACGTGAGTTTCAGAACCCAATCCAAACTTGTAATGATTTTTTTTTTTTCCTTTTATGCCTATACCCTGTGAAATTGTGTGCACCCTCCCACCCCCATCACATCAAACATTCACGCAAAATTACGTATTCACGTATTTGTTAGTGTGAGGAGAACATGTGGATTATTGTCACATTTCTATTTTTACAAGTTTTGGGTTTTTTTTATTAAAAAGACTTATTTGTTTCAAATATTATGACTGTTCCATGAAATGTTTTACCACATGCTGAATACGCATCTCCTTTAATGTTTGTTACCTTGTATGAGGGGGGTTGGATGTGCAGATTGATTCAAAAAAAAAAAAAAATGGTCGCTATTCCAACCTGAAAACGGACAGTTTATCCGCGACGGTCTGGCGCTGGGTTTCCCGCTGCTGGCCCGTGGATTTTGAAGGTCTTTGTGTTGTCCATGTTTGCGTTTTGATCTTCTCACTCGGGTCTGCTGCGGGTTTAAATACCGTTACCGGGAGCCCTCTTCTCGCCATGTCAGCTGTTGCTTCTTCCGCCGAATTATAGAGACATGTTTCTTCATCGTAGAAGACCCTTAACTTCGCAGGAAATGGCGTCTGAAAGCGTAGTTTCTTCTCTCTTAGCACCTTTTTCGCGTCATTGTATTCCCTGCGCTTTTTAAGGACCTCCGGGGCGTAATCGTGTTCCACGAAGACTTTTCTCTCCTGGTGCATAAATCTTTTTTTCTGCCAAGCCAGTCTTACAACCTCTTGTTTTATTTTGAAATTGGAAAATCTTACCAACACCGAACGTGGGGGCGCTTCCGCCGCTGGCCTAGCGGCTAATGAACGAAAGTGCCTTTTCTATGTTTAAGTCGGTGGTTTGTGGAATATCCAATTTCTCTCTTAGTAAAGATTCCACGCATTCTGCCATTGAGTTAAAACCGTTTTCGGCTCCTTCTATCAGACCATGAATTCTTATATTGTCTCTTCTCTCTCTTCCTTCTTGGTTGGCTAGCTTAGCCTCTATAGATGCTTGTCTTTTGCGTAGGTCCAGCACAGAATCTTCGAGCACTTTTATTCGTTCAACTGTTTATGCTTTTGTGTATGACTGATGGGAGAGTGTAATAAACTTCGTCGGCTCGTAACTTTGCCTCCTCATTTCACACTCTCCACAATACTGTAATTTGTTGGGTATGGAAAAGGGGTGGGACTATATAAGCGTTGGCTTCTTCCCACTCCTTTTGAACATTTTATTTTTGGCTTGATTTTTATTTTGTTTTAAATTCTTTTTTCTTTTTCGGAATGTTCAAATAAATAAAATCAAATACTTGGGGATGCACACCCTCAGCAAAGCACTTGTAAAATCTGAGGTCAGTCTGGCAAACGGTTGAGAGATATGTGAGGAACACACACACATACAGACAGAGATTCCTTGCATTTATACACAGATACTTTAATATTTCAAGTAGGCAAAGATTGAAATGGCAAACTACTGAAAAAGTAAACTAAAAAACCACACACACACACACTTAGGTTATAATGCTGTAAAATGAAAATGAAAAGACAAGAATCTCTACAGTGTCACATACTGTTCAGAACAATGTTAGTGTGCATGTGTGTCAAATGGCAGCCAGAGATTCATGTGCTACAGGGGGATTGGCTGATTTAGGGTTTAAAAAATAAAGTTCTGTCTCCTCAGCTGAAAACAATTGCATAAATTACAAGAAACATAAAGGCACTTTGTACTGATTACATTGGTCAACACCAAATTTATTGTCTAAGTTTTTTAGCTGATTTAGGTCAATTTTGATGTGCTGAATCCAAAAATCACATTGGTTTTGCTCAATCAGGTCAACTTTAGTATGGCCACATGTTGTTTACGTTTTTGTTTACATGTACGAGTATTTACGCTTTATATGATGCAAAATTCTTTTTTATTTCTTGAAATTTCTCGAACTCTGAAGAGTTTGCATGTGCCAATTTATGACATGATGTCATAAATTGTCATGGCATCATGTCATGCCAATTTATGACATTGTCATGATGGCTGATTACTGTTGGACTCTGAAGAGAGACATCCCTGCCGCTGAGCATTCTAGAGGGTCGAATAAACGGAAGTTGAAGCTCTGAATTTTGAACAATGATGACATAACATTCAATTTACATGTACTTACCTTTATCAATGTCTACTATTCAATTTACAGTAATCAAAGTTTGTAACATTTAATCAATAAATTGTGTTAGAAAACGATTTTTTTCTCTTAAAAAATCTATTTCGGATGAGAAATATTAACAAAAATCAACTGATAATGTCACAAAAATGTAATTGATTTAGTCAGAAGATCAGGGTTTTTGACCTGATCGAGAGAAACGGATGTCATTTTCGGATTCAGCGGTGCAAAATCATCTTAAATCAGTTGAAAAAACACAGACAACTTACAAAAAAATTATTTTTGTAACCCTGTGTTATTGCTGTATGAAGAAAAACAAAACAGGGTTTTCCCCACATGTGTACTTCATATCACCTCATACATTTACACGTAAAAAAATGAAAAGAAGACAGTACAATCTGGTATGAAGAGAACTTTTTTGATTCAGACCATTTTCAAGCATTTTCCACAAGTTTCTCCCAGTTATTATATATTATAAAAATTCCAATCATGGTGGTGGCCAATTCTATCAGCCATGAGCAAAAAAGGTGAGTTACACAGACTCCCCATAAACTGAATGAATAACATCTACACACAAGCTGACTTTAGCAGATAAAAACACTGAATAATGATTAAAAAAAACACGTTATACCACCTAGCACAGCTAACCTAGCAGCTGCTTGTTTAGATAGATAGATAGATAGATAGTTTATTTCGAACACAAAAATATACCAAATACAAGCAAATGGCAAATGCAATAAAGTAACATTATACACTGTTCGAAAGGGAGAAGGAAGAAGTGAACACTTATTAATTCCATCTCCTCTTTAACGGCTTTAACGGTTTAACGGCTGTCTCAAGTTTCAAAGCACTACGGATTGTTTTACATACAGGTGTGCTGAGATAAAAACCTCTTTGTATTCTAGTTCTTCGTCTGCCACTTCCCAACTGTTCTTTTCCCCTCAGGTCTTTCATAATTAAGAGTGAGATCACAAATACTGTAAATAAAGGATGATAACATTCACCTGTAGACCTACATGTCGTCTCAGCAAACAGATTAAAAGCTGTGCAGTATACAGTGAGGATGAAAACAAGGTCATGAATACAGCAGTGTCATAAAAGCCAGTTTGTGTTGGCTTTACATTTGGTCTGTTTTTGTTTTAAACCCCACAACAGCTCAGAGTCATGACTGATGATTGAAGGGTTTAACATACTTTGTTTTTCCAAAACATGCCTAACACTAAACAAAAACAATTTAAAATAAGGCAAAAAAACCTCTTTGTTTTATTAGTAAATGAGATAAAATGGTTTAACAGTCAGCAGGCTAAAATTTTTAATACTACAAAAATATACAGCTGAAACCAGGAGATTGCACACACAGTACAAAAAGACACATAACCTCTTTTTCTCTCACTGTCTGACATTAAATAGTTCTAAACTTTTCCTGTTTTAGGTCACCTAGAATTACCAAAATTATTTCTATTTGCTAAATAATTTTTCTATTTGTTAAATATTTTTAGAGAATTTTTTATTTCTTCAAAGTCAGAAGTTTACATACACTAACATTATTATGCCTTTAAATAATTTTGGAAAGCCTAAATGATGATGTCATGGCTTTGGAAGCTTCTGATAGGTTACTCGACAACATTTGAGTTAACTGGAGGCACACCTGTGGATGTATTTTAACCTCTTCCACTCTGTTCAATTTCCCTAAAAACGCCTAAAAATAACATGCCCAAAGTAAATCAAAAGCTGTTCTTCAACCCTTTGCAGCATCTTCATGGAGTTGGTCTCATTTAAAAGAAAACACTGAACTTTTTGGCAAAACAGTCATAATCTCTCTAAGTACTCCTGCCACTGAGTAACAATCATCTAAACATACTGAATTTGAAGAAAATAAAGTTTGCCTGGGTGTTTTTTTTTTAGATACAAATACTTGCAAATAACATACAGCTGTCAGATACTGGTTGGAAAACACAACAGAAATGTAGAACCAAGTGTTTTCAAGCTCAGGTCAAAATTTTGTAACAACACCGCAAAAAATGAATATATCCAACCATCCATCCATCCATCCATCCATCTTCTACCGCTTTTTCAGAGGTCCGGGTCACGGAGGCAGCAGTTCAAGCAGAGAAGCCCAGACTTCCCTCTCCCCAGCCACCTGCTCCAGCTCTTCAGAGAAGATACCAAGGCGTTCCCAGACCAGCTGGGAGACATAGTCTTTCCACCCAGTCCTGGGTCTGCCCCGGGGTATCCTCCCAGTGGGACGTGCCAGAAACACCTCAAGTGGGAGGCGTCCAGGAGGCATCCTAATCAGATGCCCATACCACCTCAACTGACTCCTTTCGATGTGGAGGAGCAGCGGTTCTACTCTGAGCCTCTCCCGGATGACTGAGCTCCTCACCCTATCTCTGAGGGTGAGTCCATCACTCTTACGGAGAAAGCTCATTTCAGCCGCTTGTATCCGCGATCTTGTTCTTTCGGTCAGTGCCCAAAGCTCGTGACCATAGGTGAGAGTAGGAACGTAGATTGACTGGCAAATCGACAGCTTTGCCTTAGACCTCAGCTCCCTCTTCACCACAACAGACTGGTACAACGTCCGCATCACTGCAGATGCTGCTCCAATCCGTCTGTCAATCTCTCGCTCCATTTTCCCCTCATTCGTGAATAAGACCCCAAGATACTTAAACTTCTCTACTTGGGGCAGGAGCCTGTCCCCAACCCCGAGAGGACAATCAACCTTTTTCCGGCTGAGGACCACGGACTCGGACTTGGAGGTGCTGATTCTCATCCTAGCCGCTTCACACTCAGCAGCAAACTGTCCCAGCAAGAGCTGTAGGTCATTGTTGGATGAAGCCAACAGGACAACATCATCTGCAAACAACAGAGATGAGATCCTGTGGTCACCAAGCATGACACCCTCCATTCCCTGGCTGTGCCTAGAAATCCTGTCCATAAAAATTATGAACAGGATCGGTGACAAAGGGCAGCCCTGGCGGAGTCCAACTCTTAGTGGAATGAGTCCGACTGAGTGTTAGCAATACGAACCAAACTCTCACAATGGTCGTACAGAGACTGAATAGCTTGTAACAACAAACCCGATACCCCATACTCCCGAAGCACCCCCCACAAAAAACCACGAGGGACGCGGTCAAATGCCTTCTCCAAGTCTACAAAACACATGTAAACTGGTTGAGCAAACTCCCATGAGCCCTCAAGAATTCTCAAGAGGGTAAAGAGCTGGTCTGATGTGCCACGGCCAGGACGAAAACCACATTGTTCCTCCTGAATCCGAAGTTCGACCAACAGCCGGACTCTCCTCTCCAGTACCTTGGCATAGACCTTCCCAGGGAGGCTGAGGAGTGTGATGCCTCTAAAGTTGGAGCACACCCGCCGGTTCCCTTTTTTGAAGAGAGGAACCATCACCCCGGTTTGCCATGCCAAAGGCACTGTCCCCGACCTCCACGCAGTGTTGCAGAGGCGTGTCAACCATGACAGCCCTACAACATCCAGGGCCTTGAGGTACTCAGGGCAAATCTCGTCCACCCCCGGGGCCTGGCCACCAAGGATATTTTTAACCACCTTGGTGACCTCAGCCCCTGTGACAGCCGAGTCATCCCCCTCGTCCACAAACCCTGCTTCCTCTGTGGAAGGCATATCAGTGGGATTGAGGAGATCCTCAAAGTATTCCTTCCACCGCCCGACGATATCCCCAGTCGAAGTCAACAGTGCCCCATCCACACCATACACAGTGTGGACAGGGAGCTGCTTTCCCCTCCTGAGCCGCTGGACAGTTTGCCAGAATCTCTTTGAGGCCAACTGAAAGTCTTGTTCCATGGCCTCATTGAACTCCCATACCCGGGTTTTTGCTTCAGCAACCACCCGAGCTGCACTCCGCTTAGCCTGCCGGTACACCTCAGCTGCTTCGGGAGTCCCACAAGCCAACCAAGCTTGATAGGACTCCTTCTTCAGCTTAATGGCCCCCCTCACCACTGGTGTCCACCACTTGGTTCGGGGGTTGCCACCATGAGATGCACCGACCACCTTGTGGCCGCAGCTCTGGGCCGCCGCTTCAACAACAGAGGTGGAGAACATGGCCCATTCAGACTCCATGTCTCCAGACTCCCTCGGAATGTGGTTGAAGTTCTTCCGGAGGTGGGAGTTGAAGACCTCCCGGACAGGGGCCTCAGCCAGATGTTCCCAGCACACCTTCACTATATGTTTGGGTCTACCAGGTCTGAACGGCTTCCTCCCCTCATGGATCGTCACCTTATCGTGGTGGTGGGGTTTGCGTGCCCCAGTAATCCCAGGAGCTATGTTGTCTGGGGCAATTTGCCTCTGATAGGGTCACCCAAGACAAACTGGTCCTGGGTGAAGGGTCAGACTAGGAACGATCCAACAGACTCTCATGATAAATTCTACATCAAGGATTCAGTGTACCCCGCCCGGTATGGGGTTACCGGGGCCCCACCCTGGAGCTAGGCCTGGGGGAGGGGCTCGATGGCTAGCGTCTGGTGGCTGGGTTTCCACCCATGGGACCCGGCCGGGCTCAGCCCGAAGGAGTCACATGGGTCCGCCCTCCAGTGGGCTCACCACCTGCAGGAGGGATCATGGGGGTCCGGTGCTATGTGGATTAGGTGGTGTCAAAGGTGGAGACCTTGGCGAACTGATCCCAAGCTTTCTAAACTGGCTTTTAGTTCGTGGAATGCCACCTCTCTGGTGGGGAAGGAGCCTGAGCTGGTGCATGAAGTTGAGAGATACCTGCTAGATATAGTCGGCCTCACCTCAACACACAGCTCCGGTTCCGAAACCAGTCTCCTGGAGAGGGGCTGGAGCTTGGCCTTTTCTGGAGTTGCCCCAGGTGAGAGGCGACGAGCAGGGGTGGGTATTCTTGTATCCCCCCACCTTGCTGCCTCTATATTGGAGTTTTCACCGGTGGATGAAAGGGCTGCTTCCCTGCGCCTTCGGGTTGGGAAACGGGTCCTGACCATCATTTGTGCCTATGCACCAAATGATGTTTCAGAGTACCCACCCTTTTTTGGAGTCTGTGACTGGGGTGCTGGAGGGTGCTCCTCTTGGAAACCCCACTGTCCTACTGGGGGACTTCAATGCGCACGTGGGCAACGACAGTGAAACCTGGAGGGGAGTGATTGGGAGGAACAGCCTGCCCGATCTGAACCCGAGTGGTGTTCAGTTATTGGACTTCTGTGCTAACCACAGTTTGTCCATAACGAACACCAAGTTCAAGCATAAGGGTGTCCATATGTGCACCTGGCACCAGGACACCCTAGGTCGCAGGTCAATGATCGATTTTGTTATCGTGTCATCAGACCTGTGACCGTATGTCTTGGACACTCGGGTAAAGAGAGGTGCAGAGCTGTCAACTGATCACCACCTGATGGTGAGTTGAATGAAAAATGAATATATTACACAGCTTTTTTCTCAGGTTGTAACAAGGCGTTCTTGAACTGTGTCAAACTGTGCCATAGTTTGGAAAACTGTGTTCCAGAGTTCACTATCTCAGCAGTTTGCACAGTAAAACCAAGGGGTAATAACCCAGACATACACAGCACAGTTCCTGTTTTTTTTTACAGGCAAAAATAGCCTACAGTGTAAGAAAAATTATGCTAAAAATTAATACATTTCACTAAAGTATACACAAAAACAACCCTCCCCCCTCCAATTTTGCCAGAGTTCACTATCTTACCAGTTTACACAGATACAGGTCAACTGGACCCCTGACCAAGTGCGCATCCCAAGTGGACCACGGAATCCAATCTGTACATGTACAGGTGCATTCTCCATCCAGTGATTTATAAATGCTGCCCCAGATGAAAACCAGTCTGTGGAACTATAATGTTCTGAATGAGGCTTTAGAAAATTATGAATCACTTTGTAAATCACTGGATTGAAAATGTACAGATTGAATACCGGAGTCCACCTGGGGTGCTCACAATAGTGTGCTCACTTGGTCAGGGCTCCATTTCTCCAGATCATGTTTACACAGTAAAACAAAGGCATAATAACCCAGACATACACAGCACAGTTCCTTTTTTTTACAGGAAAAAATGGCCTACAGTGAAATAATAATTATACTAAAAAATTATAAAATTTTTCTGCAATATACACAGTAACAAATAACCCCTCCCCCACACACACGGCGCACACAAAAACTTGTCGCCATGCGGGACCCTTGTAATTACCGATTGGTCAAAAGTTATTTTTATTACTATTTTTATCGATAAACAATAATTTAGATTATAAGACTTACCTGTCCACAACCACACTGTCGCTGGTACTGTCCGCTGGCGTCTGATGATCGTCAGCTATTCGTTGTTGCAACCTCCAACTGATTCCTCGTCCTGGTTACCCGACCCAGTCAAGCCATCTACGCTTTCATGCATGCCCTTTCAGTTTAATTTGTGAACCATTTTTCAAAACAAGTAAAATAATGGCTAATGTTACCCTGACCCTTCTGCAAAGCATCAGAAAGGACTGCGCGTCACACAGCGGCTGAGTCAAAAGAGATTTTACGCACGGGAACGCATGGCATTTTACCGGAAATATAAACAAAGAACAAGTGCATGTAAGGTATCATTGAAGTCAGAAATTGATTGGCTAAACGACACGTCCATCGTCAGATTACTCAGCTTCAATTGGCTCGTTGTATTCGCGGTCGTTGATGGGCAGGTCCTTCTTGCTAGGTTTTCGATCATTGGTTACTCAATGTTTAAAAACCCAAATCAAGGCTCTTATTGGTCAAATGAGATGTCAATCTCATTCTAAACCAATCAACCAATCAATCCTTTGGCTTTCTGTTTATGGCTGTGTCTGTACTGGAAGACCAGAAATACAGCTTTTTTTTTCATTGCGCACTGAGACGCAGAGACGTGCACGTCCGCGGAATCACAGAGTGAGAGCGGTTTTAAGGCACACCTCAAACACACTGCTTCCTTGTGTGACATCATGGAAAAATCAAAAGAAATCAGCCAAGATATCAAGAAGAGAATCGTGGGCCTCCACAAATCTGGTTTATCGACAAGTACAGTTTCCAGATGCCTGAAGGTGCCATGTTCATCTATTCAAACAATTATACACAAGTATAACACCATGGGAATGTCCAGCTATCATACTGCTCAAGAAGGAGATGGGTTCTGTGTCCCAGAGATGAACGTGTTTTGGTGTGAAATGTTATATTAACAAAACAAAAGCAAAAGCCCTTGTGAAGATTTTGGCTGAAGCTGGTAAGAGTGTCATTATCCACAGTGAAGCAAGTCTTGTGCTAACATGGGCTGAAAGGCCACTCAGCAAGGAAGAAGCCATTACTCCAAAAGCAACATAAAAAGCCAGGTTACAGTTTGCAAATGCACACAGGGACAAAGATCTTAATTTCTGGAAACATGTCCTATGTGTCTCATGGAACTAAAATTGAACTGTTTGGCCATAATGACCATTGTTACATTTGGAGAAAAAGGAGAGAAGCTTGTAAACCTGAGAATACCATCTTAAATGTGAAGTATGGGGGTGGCAGCATCATGTTGTGGGGGTGTTTTGCTGCAGGGACTGGTGCACTTCACAAAATAGATGGCTTCATGAGGAGAGAACATTATGTGGAAATACTGAAGCAACATCGCAAGACATCAGCCAGGAAGTTAAAGCTTGGGCACAAATGGGTCTTCTAAATGGACAATGATACTAAGCATACCGCCAAATTAGTTTCAAAGTGGCTTAAGGACAACAAAGTCCATGTATTGGAGTAGCCATCACAAAGCTCTGATCTCAGTCCTATAGAAAATTGGTGGGCAGAGCTGAAAAGATGTGTGTGTGTGGGTGAGCAAGGCAGCCTACAAACCTGACTCAAGTTACACCAGTTCTGTCAGGAGGAATGGGCCAAAATTCCAGCTGTAACAAAGATTTCAACTATTGTGAGAAGCTTGTGAAAGGATACCCACGTTTGACCCAAGTCATACAGCTTAAAGGCAATGCTGCAAAATATTAAGGAAATGTATGTAAACTTCTGACTTTGATGAAAGTAATAAAAAAAAATTAAAAAATGATTTAGCAAATCTAAAAATTATTTAGCAAATAAGAATGATCTATATATATACTTGACTGAAGGTTTTGAAAATATGAAAGCTTACACAGACATGACCACAGGCCTTCTGTTGACGTGGTCAATACTTATTTTTCTCCACTGTAGATGCAGAGGAATGCAGAAGGAGGCAGAAGAAAACAAGAGCATTCTGAGGCAAGTGCAATATCTCCTGCCTCTGTTTTCTTTGAAGATCCCAATATTTCAATAAAGGAGAGCAGTTTTTAACTTCCATATAATTGTCGGGGCAGAACCAAATTATGATAAGCATATCATCTATGAATATCCAACAAAAATAGCTATACATAATCATAGTTGTAGGGTAGGATCTCAAGGTGAACCAGTGTAGCAAGGTTGGTGACCCTACTTTACTCATTCTATAGTAATAGGGCATAGGGAGTGCTAACCTTGACCTTTGACCTTTTGACCCCAAACCCATAGTCATAGGTCATGGTTTCAGGGTGAAACTGTGTACCAAGTTTGGTGACCGTAGCTTTACTCATTCTATAGTAATAGTGCGAATGGAATGTTAACATTGACCTTTGACCCTTCTGACCTCAAACCGATAGCTCTAAGTCAGGATCCCAAGATGAACCTGTGTAGCAAGTTTGGCGACTCTAGCTTTCTTTGTTGTTGAGATATTGACCTTTGACCTTCCAATCCTAAAACCACAGTCTGAGCTCAGGGTAAAAGGGCGAACCTGTGTACAAAGTTTGGTGATCCTTACTTTCCTTGTTGTATAGTAATAGGACACAGGGGAAGCCAACCTTGATCTTTGGACCCCAAATTCATAGTCAGGTCAGGGTGTATCGTGCCCAAGATTTGTCTTGGCAACAACTATGGTATGGATTAAAAAAGCCTACATCACTTCTTTCTTTCAGTAGTGTTGTGTTTACAAAAGTGAGGGAAAAACTGACCCGATTTTAACCCCAATGTCTATAATTCCTGCAAAAATCATCCAATCAGAGTCAAACTGCAATATGTGCATCATTCGTGTATATCAAACCCTGGCATCAAGGTTCAAAACAATCAGAACAAAACTGGAGGAGGTGATGATTTCACATCAGTGGGACAGATGGGTGGATGGACAGATCTCTTTCATCCCCTTCGGTCTTTGACTGTTGGGGAATAAAGATGAGGTAACGGAAGGTATGTGAGAACAAATCAATCACAGCAACTAAGAACTGAAAAGTGAGCTGACAAAACAGAGTTCACACCAAAAACTCAAAACCTAAACCCAACCTAACTCAAAACCTAAAACCACAACATTCACCAATCACACAGGCCAGTAACAAATCTAAGATTCTAATGCTGAGTCACATCTCAGCAGACCTCTAGGTTTTGAGATGCTAGTCCATTACTAAGAGAGTCCAAACAAGTTTAAGAAAAAAAAAAAGAAAACAATAAGAAAAAAGAAGCTTTTCTATTGGGAAAAATACAGTAACAATAAAACAAACAAAAAAATGGTTTATGCTTAATAAAGTCATATTGATAACTAGGGATATGCCAGTGATCAGTCCTGACTATACTGAGTGCTGTTCATATTTTTACAATTATCAGCATATTCTTATGGTTATCAGTATATTTTTTGACTGATAACAAACTTTGCCTTCCTTTGGGTCTTCAATAGGAGATAGCACATATTATTACTTAAAATGTTCACATAGACCTATGCCAGATTTACAAATTTTCTTCCACGGTCCCTGACAGGTAATGTATACTGTAATAAACAAAGCACTCATTCCAGAAACTTGTTTCCCCTTCATTTGATTTGATTTTGTACTTTATTGATCCCCAGAGGGGAGATTGAGGGCATCCACCTGGATGGATGAAGCAGCCACGGTACGGCGCTATCCCTTCACCATTCACACACACATTCACACCTAGGGCCACTTTTAGAGTCTCTAATTAACCTAACCTGCATGTTTTTGGCCTGTGGGAGGAAACCGGAGAACTCCCACAGACATGGGGAGAACATGCAAACTCCACACTGTTGGTCAGGGGCTGGGATCGAACCAGGGATCCCATGGCCAAGGGTGAGTTGCTGTGCTGCTGCAGTGCTAACCGCTGTGCCACCGCAATTTTTAAAAATATTCATATTCATGTAGGTACATTTAAAAGTGAGACTATCAAAAATCAAAATTTTTTCCTTGTTAACATGTCTGTAACATGTTTTTTATGACTTATCAGACATATTAAGAGTGAAATCTTAATATGGGTAGTGTTGAGCCAATCAGGACTCTCTGACCTAACTGAAGTTATCCTCCAGGCTAGTTAGCATTTTTTAACAAACTGCATTGAAAACTTGACCCAAACTAAGATGGGTTTTACCATTAAACTGTTTTTAAGGACTGATGCACTTCCAGTCAATATCCTGGGCCACCGTGCATACAACTGGGCATGTCCTTCAACCAGTAAGTCTTTTCATCACAGGATTTATGCTGTTTAATGTAGTGCTAGCCACCATCAGCTTTGTGGTATGTGGGTTGGGTCTATTCTGGTGTTTGAAGGGGGGAGTGAAGCGATTCTGGCACAAAACTAAGACAATGAAATTTTTTTATTTTTTTTTTTTTATTTTAGAAAACAGGGCATAAGATACCATTTTAGACAATATAGATTTGTTTTTAAAGGAAATTTATAGCCACCAGAGTGCAGATTTAAATTTCTTTCTTTAATTATTTTTTCCTGTTTATTGTCTTGCTTTTGCTCAACAAAATTATTTTAAGAATCAACCATCACTCCAGAATGTAATGACATGTACATTCATGAATGATGTGGATTTGAAAGGCACGGCTCTGCTCTATTAAACTTATTGCAAAAACTGTGTTTTTAAATTGTAATGCCAAATATTATCAAAAACCAATGTCTTATGGTTCCAAATATAAGCTATCAATCCCCTTAATAATAAATGGCAAAAGCAAACAAACTGTAAAGCCCTTTTACAGTAGAAACGTAACTGTACTGATGAGGAGAGCATAAAGTACATGAAACCAAATTACTGCCTGTATTATATATGAATGTCTAACAATGGCCGTTTATGAGTGTTGGTGCAGTTTGACTGTTGGTGCATAAACTGCACAGTCAAACTTATCAGCACTGCTGATAAGGACACGTTAAACCCACATGCTTAAAATCTTGCAAACACACTGAAAGTCAGTTATGTCTTGCAATAGGCTATTATAACTCATTACAGCTGTGGGTGACATGTGTTGGTATCCATTTTCAACTGCCTATCCGGGGGTCCGGGCCAAGGCCACTGCTGCCTGGTTCACATCGCACTGTGATCCCCATGATCTCTCCTGCACGTGTTGAGCCCACTGAAGGGTGGACCTATGTGTCTCCTTTGGGTACACTGGGTCCTTGATGTAACTTTTTTCATGGAGATTCACTGGGCTGCTCTTGGTCTGACCCTTTACCCAGGACCAGTTTGTCTTGGGAGACCCTACCAGGGGCAAGTTGCCCCCGACAACATAGCTCCTGGGAGCATTAGGGCACGCAAACCCCTCAAGCATGATAAGGTGGCGATCCACAGAGGGGATGTTTCATATTGGTGGGTTAAATGATACTGGCCTTTATGACTGAAGCACAACTCAACACAACCAAAAACTAGAAGAAATAAATAATGTATAGCAAGATATGTATGCAAAGTACTCATGATGGACCCTTCAAAACATCGCAATATTGTTAAATATAGCTTATCAACATAAACAGATGCACATGTGTTGAGGTGACAATGTAAGCTACGTTGCAAAAATTGTATGGTCATATGCAGAAGATATTATTATTATTATTATTATTATTATATACCTTTTGTTCTTATTAAAGACAACAGTAGAAAGGAGATGTTTTTACCTTCTTTACATGTTTCGACTGTTCACTGCAGCCTTCGTCAGAAGAGTCATAAAAACATCTTCCTATTTTTGTCTTTAATAAGAACAAAAGGTAAATAATTATAAGAAGACAAAATGTACTTACTTGAGCTATTATTATTATATCTAGGTCAGTCAGTGAATAGAAAGCATTATGGGATGGTAAAAACTTCACCAATCTTCAACTGACACCAGGGAGTAGATGCCTTAAGGGTTATAAAGGCATCTTGACAGTTTACACCTGTCTAGCATTTGCTCGTCCACCAGCAGATGACCTTCTCCTTGAGGACTGGTAGTTCAGCTCCTTCAATCCAAACGTTGTCCTCCTTGTACTTCATTTATTCCTGGGATTCCTGAGACAATGCATGTAAAGAATTGGGTTGAAATGGCTGTGGAGTCAACTGAATTACAAGTTTTAGAAGATTTGTGGATTTACTGAAAACATAATAAAGACTCAGATGTGAGGCTCAGATAATAAAGAAAATCTGAATATTCTGCAGACTACACCAGTATCATATTTTGACTTTGTACTTCTGCTGGGTCTGGATGGTGCAAATTGTTGCTGAGTGAGAGTGTCTCATATCTTTTTACAGTTTAGAATACAGTTAAAAATGTTATGACTAAAGAAAAGAATATATTTGAAACTGGCAATTTACAGTGCCTTTAATAAAAGTTAGGAAAAAAAGGCAAAAAAATGAATACAGTAGGAACAAAAAAATATCTGGATACTTGAATGTTTTGGTGTGCCTCTAAAATGTACAGCATACCACTACTTAACTAAAACTAGAACTGCATAAACCGATGTGTTGTTTCCATGGTCATTAGTCTATGTTTAAATTAGATTTTAACACACAGATTTATCTTTCATCTCTGATGTATTAAACCAAATAATCTGTCACTGATCACTCCTCTACCTCTATTTCTTCATCTCGTCGTGTGTCTTCTTCTTCTCCTAATGGTTGCAGTGGAGATTCTTCATGTGGCGAGCTCGAGGATGTTGCAGGCATTTGGCTTTCAGCAGGTACGCGCTCTCCTTGCGTGATGCAGGGAATGTTAATGCTAATTAAAATACCAAAAAAAGTTTAGTATATACATATATGCAGTGTTGCAGGTTTGTATATGTATCATTGCATCTGTATTTACACTTGAGAGTATGCAGGGAATTTTTTTTCCTATTACCTCTTGATATAAGTTTTGATAAGGTAGAAGGCTGCTGCCACAACAATCAGGGCAATCAATAGTCCAAATAAGACTTTCACAGCAGTGTAGCTTTCTGTATGGACACAAGACACACAAATCAACAAAATAAGTATTATAGTGGTATTACTAATGAGCTTTTACTGTATTTCTATGTATTTTTTAAAAACAGATACTTTTTAAGACTTATCAACTTGGCTGGACTTGCACTGGAGAAAAAAACAACTGCTGGCTTTTTCTGGATGGATGGACAGACATAAATAAACTTGGATTTAAGCATTAGTGGCCACACAGTTTAGTGCCATTTTTTAGCAGAAATAATATTATTTTATTGGCTTGTAAGCTAGCAGAATATGTGAAAAAAAATCGTTTCCTTCTTGAAAATGTGCACATAGGACACATAAATGTGCAGAATATGCTGTGGATTCAGATATTAGTCGGGATCTAGTGTGGATCCAGGCCAGGGGTGGGCAATCGTGTGCCATGGAGGACCGTTCCACTGCAGGTTTTCTGTTCCACCCACTTTCTTTAGCAGACGTTAGCTCTTATCAGCTTCAGGGATTGCTAATCATTGAAAACACCTGCTGGAGAGACTGGGTGGAGCAGAAAACCTGCAGTGGGATGGCCCTCACTGCACACCCCTGGTCCAGACAGAGCACTTCAGTGCAGGCGGCAGTTACACCCCAGTGAACAGCTTCCAGAATTACACATTAGACTTAGACAAACAATAATTCATTGGACACAGCACAGTGCCATAACTGACAAACACTGACACACCCACATAGTAACGTACAAGTAATGCTTCATGGAAACATGCTTCTTGTTGATCTAGATCAGGGGTGTCCAACCATGTGCCATGGAGAGCCAAGACCCTGCAGGTTTTCTCTTCTACCCAGTCTCTTCAGCAGGTGTTTTCACTTATCAGCAATCAGTGGGAAGAAGTTCACTGAAATCTGCTGTTGAAGACACTGGTTGGAGGTAAAACCTGCAGGGTCTTGGCTCTCCATGGCACATGGTTGGACACCCCTGATCTAGATTTATTATCTACATGTGGTAAACTGGGTGGTGGGTGTGTTCAGCTGTCTACCACTGGCGCCACAGGTTATTCATTTTCATTTGCTCACAGATCCCACAGTTGGAATTTCCCCACAGAGCAAGTCCTGTTCTGACATTATCAGTTAAAGATACTGGCCTTGTAGATTTGGGGGGGGGGGGGGGGTAGAGGATCAAGACGCTGTACTCAAGTAAAGGTAGTGTTACCCTAAGACAGGGGTGTCCAATCGTGCCATGGAGGGCCAAGACCCTACAGATTTACACCCCTGCCCTTAAATTTCTGACTTTTTTCTGATACATTTGTAAGTTTTTTCCATTAATTTTACAGCTTTTTTATTCACAAATTTACTACTTTTTCTTGTAAATTTGAAACTTTTTCCTCTATAAATTTACAGCTTTTTTTCAAGTAATTCTGAAAATGTTGACTCAAATCCACAACTTTTTTCCCTCATGAATTTGTCTTTTAATCTTGAACATTTTACACTTTATTGTCAAAAATCTGAGGCCTTTCTCAGTCATTTAAGACATTTTTATTGTGAGACTTGCTCCTTGTTTTTGATAAATTGGTGAAACTTTGTGATATATTTCTGAGTTTTCACACAAATTTGCGACTTTTGTTCTCATTCCTGTGTAACTTTTGATCTGTAATTTCATAAGAAAATTAAATATAGATACAGATAAGGGGTGGGAGGAAAAATAATCAATGCATCGTAATATCATGATACTTTGTGGTGGTGATACTGTATCGATTCAGAGTCACTTGTATCATGATCCTTTATTAAGAATTATTAATCAATGTTGCAAACACAAACTTACTTATTTAGGTACCAGAGTAAGAAAAAACAACTGGCTTCAGTCCACTTGATTGTGCTAAATGGTCACTGTCTGGTTAGGTCAGCACAGCAAAGGTGACTGCTGAGCTGGGAGTTGAACAAGACTAAGATTGGGATTGCAATACACGCAAGATCGTCAAAGTATTGCATCGCGGCCCAGGTCTCATGATAATATTGTGTTGTGTGGCCTCTCGTGATTCACACCACTAATACATGTAAAATACAGTAAATCATATAAAATGGGATTAGATCAAATATTTCCTGAACCAGATTAGAAAAACAGTGATTTTAACATTGATTTCAATAAAATAACATTACAATTAACAAAAAGCTGCTATGTCTGAAGAGGGAAAGAGTAGTCTTAAAATTAAAATTGGTGAAATCAAAATTAAATGAGAGTACTGCCAAATGTTAGTAAAATAGTTTTTCTTCAAAAAATATACTCAACAGTAAAAATATACTTCAATAGATGACTCAATAAATAACAAGAGAAAAAGTTAAGAGTACATGTATTTGAGTAACTCATAACTATCCACCTCCACTGTAGATGCACTCAAATTCAAAAGAACAGAAATACATTTTTAAAAGAATGTTTTGAAATTAGTTGCTCCAACAAATCAAAGCAAACCTCACCTGAAGTAACATGGACATAGAGTTGACCTTGTTTCCTCCCATACATGTTAGCGGCCTCACACTGATAGAGGCCATTCATGTCCGAGGTCATGCTCTGAAATTTCAGTGTTGCTCCCTCTATGATGGCATTATGAGGCAGAGACTGACCAGATCTGTGGAACAAATAAAGTGAATAAGGCTATGAATTAAATTAATGAATAAAAAAAAAATATCAAACTACATTTACACGTGTAACCATTTGTTTATATAGCATAAGTATGTTGCAACTTTCTCCATCTCTGTTAACTCGGCTGCAACATTCAACCAAGTCACATTTTTTATTTATTTATTTTACCTTTATTTAACCAGGAGGTCCCATTAAGATTAGAGATCTCTTTTGCAAGGGAGACCTGGCCAAGGTAGCAGCCTTACAGAATCAAAACCATGTGAAACATCATCACTCTATTAAAGCAAGAATGTTTATAGGACATCATAGGACGACCTATGATCTCTGCCTGAACATCATAGGACGTCCTATGAACTCAGGCATCATAGGACTCGCGATGCCGTCATAAAGCTATGATGTCTATATGACGGCACATAGACAAATGTGTCTTTATGATGTCATATGACTCAAAATTGGCAAGGTGAATAAGTCACAGGGCCAGTCTTTACAGCGCGTTTGTGTTTTCTGCAGCCATGGCCAATTCTATGTTGCCGCGAGCAGAGTTGCCAGATCAAGCAGTCTTCGAATTGTTGCTCAAGATGAAGAAACTAAGCGTTGCTTTCTCAGCAATGTCGTTTTTAAAGAGGTGCTGACACAGTAAAAATGTGTGACCTTGAAGAATGCCAGTCTACATTATAAATGTGTAAAATGCCAAGCAAAGCGCTGATTTTCTCCGGGTGCTCCAGTTGCTTGGTTTCTACGGGCATGCATGGGCCTTCCTGAACAGGGTCAAAAGCCACTTTTTGCTCAGATCTATTTTCATGATCCTGCCCATGAACTGGAATTACGACGCACCTATCCCTCAACCAGTGGTCTGAATTAAGAAGAAGACGACCCACCACATGGAGAGCAATAGAATGAGGAGAACTGCTGCACGTCAGAAAAGATGCCATAAGTATGAAACACCTCAGGTTCCAGCAGTACGTCGCAGGCATGACTGTGAACAACACAGCTGTCTGAGACAGGAGACCCTTCAGCAACAGGCATGCAGAAATACTTGCTTATATTTGGTTTTTATGGGCATGGACGGGTATGCGCAGGTATGTACTAATTTACATAATCACAAACCAACAATAAAACAGAACGACAGCTATTCAAGCACAGTAGCCTCTCAAGAAAAACAATGACATTCCTCCCATACTGCATTCTTTATGATACTTTTGAGGTCATTAATAGATATGAATGTTTTTAATTTAAGAACTTTTTGGAAATTATTCCATGACCATGGTGCACGGTAGGAAAACACCGTTTTGCCAAAGTCTGTCAAAGCCCGGGGAACATTTAACCACATTCAACCACTTGGAGGTGCGGAGATGGTAACTAGTAGAGCTGACAGAGAGAAGAGTATTGAGGTATTCTGGGAGTTTACCCAGCAGAGCTTTATAGATGAACATATACCAGTGTTGTTGTCTGGGAATAGTTAATGTCCATCCGACTAAACCACAGAGAATGCAGTGGTGAGTGAGAGGTTTTGCATTTGAAATGAGACGTAGAAGAGCATGATATACTGAATTGAGGCTCCTTAAAGTAGACGAGGCTGCATGCATGTACAGTATATCACCATAATCAGTCACAGACAGGAAGGTGGCTTCCACATGACCTGTATCAATAAAAAAATCTTGCTGCCTTGAGCTACAATAAATCAACAGTTGTGCTACACAAGTTACTGGGAATGTACACAAAACATAAAGCAAAAAATCAACAGCAATAATGTCTTGCACATTTCTGACATGGTAATATTATTATTATTTTGTTGCTGTTGTTGCACTATTTTATTTTGTGGACGCGAACAACACATCAATCAAAACACAAAAAATATAACTAGGCCGTCAATGACACAGTCACTCATTCTGGCCTGATGAAATCATACAGGGCACCCCTGACCTTGACCTTAACCACAACTTGGATGCAGACCCACCTGCAGATCATTGCTTGTGAGTCTGGTGAGCATTGAGGCAAATGCTTAGGAGTAAAGACTCCCATGACATGTGCACAGATGGACAGACAGTAACTACGCCATTGCATAAGCTCCTTTCAGCTTTGCCAGAATGAGCTAAAAACTGTTAGATCTTTGCCTTGGCCTGGTACTGTTCAAACAAGCTGCGTAACCTCTATACACATTTACCTTACATATTTACATCTGTGGCTCAGTTGGTAGAGCATTCGCCCCACACCCGGGAGGCAGGGGTTCAAATCCCGGCCGGGTCATGCCGAAGACCATATAAAAGTGGAACTTCCTGCCGTCCAGCTTGGTGCTCAGCAATAAATGGAATGGAGGAGGGAACTCTGTGGCGGCGCCTTGCATGGCAGCGGCCCTCTGATTCTGCACTTGGGGTGTGTGTGATTTACACTGTAGATAGGTAAAGCACAATCTCGTTCTGCTGTACATGATTGGTTGTACGGTTGAATGACAATAAGGGTGATTTAATTAATACCTCCAAATCAACCCTATCAGGCTAAAGATCTCTGGAGATCTGCCATTGTAGTACTTGACCGACACAAAACCTTTTATTTCAGCTTCAAGGGTAATTAGGCGAGACGGTCTGTCACCAGTCTTTTCAGTTTCATTTTGATGATTTCACAGTCACAAGTAAGACAAGCAGTGACCAGCCTTCATTTAATGAAGCAGTTCTTACGCTTTCAGAATTTGAACTTGCCTGATCTCCTCAAATTTCAACATTATGCTAATGCTACTGGACCATAACTACTCACTTTTTTCATCCAACCCTTATTTTCTTAGCCAAGTCACAATTTTCAGGCTGCAAAGGTCTAACCTATTGTAAGACGGGGGACGGCAGTGGCTCAGGAGGTAGAGCAGGTCGTCCAATAACCACATGGTTGGCGGTTCAAATCTCACTCTCCCCGGTATCCTGCTGTTGTGTCCCTGGGCAAGACACTTCACCCCCAATTGCTCCTGGTGGGTCTGGAAGCGCCATGTTAGGCAGCATTCCACCATCAGTGTGTGAATGGGTGGATGGCAGGATCTGTAAAGCGCTTTGGTCATCAAGAGATGAGAATAAAAGTGCTATATAAGTGAACACCATTTACCATTGTGTTGTCATTTTTTTATTATGCCACTGTTGTTGTTTATTTGCAATATTACAGAATAAAAATTATGATTCTATATAACATTTTCCAGATACTGGTCTACAGTATGACTAACTGTTATATTCATAATTATGCAATGGTTAGTTCTGACCAAGCAAATTGATTCAACAACAGAGATTCCTACTATATTCCACAATAACTGCACTTGGTCGCTCCACTTCAGTGGTACTCTAACGAGCTTCAAATTATGGTAAATGTGGGTGGCTTCTTATAATATGTGAGAATTGTAAAACTTTGTTGTGTGCATTAATTTCCATAGTGAGGTGATGTTTGGCTGCCTTCACAACCCAGAAATTGTGTTTTTTGTTCTTATTTCACACCATTTGTTAACCCAGTTAGCTGCGCTTAGCATACTTTCATAATTAGTTACCCCAAACTTTATATTAGACTTCATACCATACAGTTTCAGCTGAAGGCTCACATGAAATACATTTCTGACTCTTTACTTCAACTGAAGATGCTAATGACAGAGAAGCAACGAGAATATATACAAAAGCGTATGTGCCAATTACATGCTAGCTCATGACCTGTTAGCATATATTCAAATTTATTTGCCACAAAGTTTAGATTAAAATATCACAGCATACAGTTTCTACTGATGCCCCGCAATGTAATGGTTCCTTCTGACTCTTTATCTGAAGATAGCTAAGAAGGTGGCAACAAGAACATAAACAAAATCAGAGTTAAGCAGGAGCTAACCAGCAAGCTAGCTCAACAAAAGTGACCAGACCGATGGACTCTGGAAAAGTAAGCATATAAATGATGCCTGGTGGACAATATGGGGCGTTTGAAAATTTCTATTCCTACCTATGAAGGGGCAATACCAATCAAACTTGGCAGATATGTAGCCCCATCTATTCGTTGTACTTTAATTACGCCAGCTGATTTTCAACAGTTTCCTTTAAGATCGACACATTCAGCCAATGGTGCTCTTAAGGCCTCTACATACTCTGCAAGAACAGAGAAATTTTTTCTTTTTCTTAAGGTGGCAAGAACAAGAACAAAGTTCTTTCTGGCCAGGACATTTCAAACTTCACAAGAAACTCAAGTGCAGATCTCCTGGGAAATTCAAATTTCTGGCCAGTCACACAAAAAGTTCTTGGACACCACGCAAGAAAAAAGTTCTGCCACGATGGTGTGTCAAGAACAAGTTGCAAGAACTCCCAAATCAGGGCTGCAAGAACAAAATGATGTAATTTTGATCTTGCAGCCCTGGGGGAGAGAACAAATTTCTCTGTTCTTGTGAAGTATGTATAGGCCTTAAAGCTTCAATATCATTTCTGTGGAAGGTTTCATCCTTCGCAGAGGTGGTGCATCAATAGAGGGCGCAAGTGCGCCGCCCCCTTAAAATACTCAGCGATAAAAATATATCCTAAATAAATCAATCATGATATGCAAAATAAATGAGGGACATAGCATGTCCTTCTGTAGTTGATATGTAAGCTTCTGTAGCAGTAGCCATTTTAAATAACATTTCAATAGGTAGGCTTGCTTTATAGACCACTTCCAGGTTAAGGCCGCCGGTCAAAAAGCATTGAAGCCAGCAAGCTTTTTTGCCCCATTTGAGCAGCAGCAGCTTTTCATTGGGCATCCAAAACTCGATTCTGGGACACATATCTGAACGCCCTGGAGCCATTTGTAAGGTTTTTTTTTTTGTATTTTTATCTTAATGTGATTGGGAGTAAAGGTTGTCAATCATCAGCTACCTTCTGCTTGCCAGGAAACACAGAGCAGCTAGCAGAGCGGCTAGCTTGAGAAAACTTGGTTGTTTCATTCCAACAAACACCATTTTGATGCGGAAAAAAAGATTATAAAGGAGCTGGGACCCAATCATCCAGATTTAATCATCCAGCAACAGACCAAAGATTGCAGGAGGACTTATACAAGGAGTTTCTCTCAGAACCATAAAAGGATTGCTGCAGAGGTGAGTTTGTGTTGTAGAAAGTTCAGAAAAAAATGGCTAGAATTGTGAATCTAAAATTCAAATTAAAGATCACAAGTTCATCCAAGGAATTTAAAACTACAGAAAATAATAATAAAAGTTAAAGAAGAAGCTTCTGTGTCTATAAGTGCAATAGATGCAGTATTTTCCTCAAAAATGTTTATTTTGAATTCAGAAATCATACTTCTTCAATATAAACCAAAACCACAAGTAAAGCCACAAAAAGAGATCTACTTTAGTTTGACAGGAACCAAATCTCCTTGGTTTGAGAAGATACAAAGTGTAAAATTTATCATTTAACCAAGTATAATCTGTAAACCTAACTGGAATATAAGTAGAGGTGAGTGTAGTAACCAGAAATTGTACTAAAGTAAAATTTGTGTTATATTAACAACATGAGTATAAGAGTAGTTACCAAAAAATACTTAAATGAGTATCTTCTGAAAAAGTTACTTAAGTAGTAAGAACTTACTGATTTTGGTGAGTTTTTTTTCTAAGAAATTGTTACTCATGTATTTTGTGGTTTTTCATTAATCTGTAAGATTTTAGCCATAAATTTGAAACTTCCTTTTACAACCTTTAATAATTTTTTTCATGTTTCTGATTGTTTCCTTGTATTTTTCTATTTTTTCACTAGTACCTAGCCCATTCATGCACTCCTGCCATCTAGTGGGTATACATAGTAAGTGTTAAATGTGAAATCCTTTGTTAATAATGTGATTTTTCTTTATATCGCAGCAGATTTTATTGGATATTCTTAATCAGTAGTATTCACATTTTCACATTTGATCCAGGTGAAGGTTCTTGAAATAACTTTTTAATCAAATAACACTGTTTTACTTAAGAGAATAACATTAGTTTTCCTTTTAAAAACTTAGCTGTTGCCAGTAGGTCTATAAAGTTGGCCATTTTTTTCCTCGGTATTATTTTTAAAAAGCCTCCCTCTCCCCGTAGGTCTGTGATACCATTCTAGGACACACCAGGAAACATTTTGCATTTTCAGACCTCGTGGTCAGTGTCATGTTGCTTCAGTGCGAACGGTTTGAAGAATATCGCAAGGCATTCCCTGCAGTTGCACTGAGCTGCACTTTGAAGGCATTTCCAGTGCTCAGTGGAAGCAAGCTGAAGACAGAACTAGCCCAGGATCTGGCCTCCGCAGCAAATAGATCCCATTCTCGTCAATTTTCTTATCTCCATCTGGTCCAGACCACTGCGGAATGAATCCGACTTATCAGCTAATGAAACGCAACATTTTTGACAGATTCCGGATACAATCCGCAAAGAAATCACACGGTATCTCGCAGTATTTAATAGCCGTTTGATCATTAAAAATACTTTAAGGATCGCTCATTATTTTCTGAGGTCTACACCTCCACCACCATGTCAAAGAAGGTAAAAACTTGACTTTACATACAAATGCTTCATAGAATTAAAATTAACAGGCTACTTATGTTTTATTTAGAGCCCAAAAATCCAGGTGGAGAGCCGTTACATCACACTTCCTTGTTGTCATCACGTGATCGCAATCGGCTCATCTCACTCTTGGGTCTTTCTCGAGATCTCGCGTTATTTTGTATAATTCTGGCAGGATCTTGTATTTCAAACTCTGTTCTCATCCATGCCACTGCAAAACACAAATGGATTTGGTATGGACAAATGCAAGGGGCTATCCGCACTGCATCTGCAATGTACCGCATCTGGAGTCAGTGTAAATCCTGGGCTAGACTACAGCAAGGATGAACTCAAATCCTGTTGTGGTGCTGTGGATCTGCTTCACTTTTTTATGGAGAATAACCTGTCAGGGGTATTCTCAGACACAGTTACACTCCTGAAAATTATTATCACAACACCTATGACCATCGTGGAGGCTGAAAGGTGTTGAATAGGACAGGGATGGCAATTTTCCGCTGTTCGGCAGATTTCCGCCGATTTATTTTCAAATTAATCATTTCTGTGAATCGTCTAAATCCGTTGAGAAAATTTTAGGGGGGGTAAGGTACCTTATTGTTACCGATTTTAGCGAAAATCAACATGATTAACATAAGTGCTCGGCGCTTCCCCGGGTCAAGTCTCCTGCGATAACCTGGATGTTTTGTACTCAAGCTACTGCTGTATTGTAAACAGCCCTGCGATTGGATAGTTGCAAACGATTGGACCAATCAAATGGCTCGTTGTATGTTTTGTCAAAAATTCATGGTGGCGTGTTCATGTTGGAATTCTGAGCTTTCGGTATCGTTTTCAGCGGAATTATGAGATTTTTATCGAAAGACAGAGATAATTCGCGGAATTCCGCTTTTTTTTTTATCTTCCTGGAAGATAAAAAAAATAGGCGGAAGTACGTTAAGTATGTTAGCGGCTTGTGGTCCACGAACGCAGTGAAGGTGCGCCCTTTCAGCCAGAACTGGAAGTGGCGTATGGCCAGGTGGAGAGCCAGTAACTCTCTGTTGAACACGCTGTATTTACACTCACTGTCGTGCAAAGACCTGCTAAAAAAAGGTGAGCGGCTGCCAAGAACCAGCAACGCATTGTTCCACGACGGCCGCTATACCCATGTCCGAGGCGTCGGTAGTGAGCGCTATCCGAGCCACAGGGTCTGGGTTCGCCAGAGCTGTTTTAACCTCAAAGAACGCCTGCTCCCGCTCAGGAATCCAGTCGACTCTGTCCGCCGGTTTCCGTTTCTTGAGTGCGGCGTACAACGGCTGTAATGAGCTGGGCTGCACGGGGGAGGAAACGGTAATAAAAGTTAACCATTCCCCAAAACTCCCGCAGCGCCCTGACATTGATGTTGAGGAGAAAAAATAGCAAAACAATTTAGTTAGATTACTTTTATGATTCCAAACAGTTTGAAATTGACAGTGCACAGTGGACATTGACTCATAACTTTTGAATATTTCTAAGACTTGGCTACATCAGTGATTGTGCAAAATGAACTGCTCAAGACTCAATGGAGATTAAACTGGTGATCTGAAATGAATGCTGAAATTATAAAAAGTAATGGTATGTTGGAATTTTATTTCTATTATGGAATAGATTTTTCTGATAGTTACCTCCGCCAGGAGGTTATGTTTTTGCCGGGGTTTGTCTGTCTGTCTGTCTGTCTGTCTGTTGGTTAGCAAGATAACTCAAAAAGTTTTGGACGGATTTCGATGACACTTTTAGGCGTTGTTGGAAATGGTACAAGGAAGAAGTGATTAAATTTTGGGGATGATCCGGATCACCGTCCAGAAGAAAACCGCCATTACGGAAAATGCCATTTTCGTGAATAACTACTGAACCACTAATCCTATCATTGTCAATCCAATTGCTAGTCATATGTTTTGGTTGTCAAGGAATCTGAAAACATACACACAAACACTGTATGGGCGGAACTGTGGCCGCCATTACGGAAAATGTCATTTTCGTGAATAACTACAGAACCACTAATCCTATCATTGTCAATCCAATTGCTAGTCATATGTTTTCATGGTCAAGGAATCTGAAAACGTACACACAAACACTGTATGGGGGGAACTGTGGCGCTTGGCGGAGGTCTGCGCTCTCCGAGTGCTTTTCTAGTTTTCAGATAATTTCGCCAAACCCAAATCACATCCCTGGAAGGATCAAGAGTCATCAGTGGTAGAAATAGACAAAAGTGTCAAAAATAAGTTCCGATGGAATTGGCATGAGAGAAAAGTGACGGTAAAGGTGAAAATTGGCTCAAAGTTCGACAAGGTAACAGAAGACAGTTTCTGAAGAAACCAGAAAAGGAGATGAAGTTCAAAGTTCAGAGACTGACACAGCTTGCTGCCAAAAGGAAGAAAGTTTCACATTAGAAGTGACTTGGTGACTAGTGTAAATAGTGTAATAAACTCTTATAGAACTGTTGAATATGTTGGACTAAAGACAGTGAGACAACATTGAAGAAAAAGGAAGTTAACTTTTCATTAAATTTCATGATTTATCAAAGTCTAGTATTTCATTTTTTTTATATAATTTTTTTCAGTCTAAATTACTTTTGTTTTACTGAAAACCTCTCAGCTTCAGGGGGGCTGTGCCCCCCACTCCCCCATAAGTCAATCGACTAAATTAGATTTCAGCTGAAATCAGAATTTCCTGTTGCCATCCCTGAAAGGATTAAAACATTCCTCAGGAGAGACTGAATGCCTTAGCCATTCTCTCCATGGAAAAAAGCTTGTGACTGACATGACTGACTTTAACCAGAAGGTCATAGAAAAATTGGCTAGCTTGAAAGACAGGAGAGCTACATTTCTGTACAGATAGTGGGCACTACTACTGATGCTCATGCAAGAACTATTAGTACAAACAGATTTGTTCATAAATGTGACATTTGATTGTTTTGGTGAATCCTACAAGTTCACATGATCTGTTGTATCTTGAAATTTAGTACAGATACTAACAAAATTTAGAAGTGGTCCAGACTAGTTGTAAAATTTTTGTGTAAATAGTTAGCTGTTATTTAACGAGCAGGAGCTGTGAGTGGAGAAACCTTGGTTACTGCAGCTCCGCTCTGATGGGCTGGACATGTCTTTCACATGTCTGATAACTGCCTTCCTAAGCAAGTGCTCTACAGTGAATTACTGCATGGGAAACAGAAGTGTGGTGGCGAGGGATTACGTTATAAAGACGTCCTTTAACACCACATGAAGCGTGCGGAGATTGACACTGATACCTGTGAACAGCAAGCCTCATCCAGAAAAACATGGCATGGTGTATTACAAAAGGTAACCAAAACTGTTGAGGAGAAGCGGGAATCCAACTATATGTCAGCTCATGATCGGCGCCACTCCATCCCTGGTGTTAGTGACTTCACTTGTAGCAAATGCAAACGGCCATGTAGATCCAAAGCCGGTCTAGCAGCTCATCTGTGAGCCTGCAAGAACAAACCTACATAGCATACTCTCCCTCCTCTCTCTCGTCCTCATCGAAAACGATCACTGCCATTGATCCTCGGCATCTAAGTGATCATTAACAGCAGACCTAACATTTGCATGAGTCAGAAAATGCTTTCCGGCCAATTCTTTCTTCATTTGTCGGAACAAGTGATAATCGGATGGTGTCAAGTCAGGGAAGTAAGGTGGGTGCAGACTGAGTTTAAAGCCAAAGTCACACAGTGCAGCAAAAGTGACTAAAAATGTGTGAGCTGGTGCACTGTCATGGTGATGGACACCTTTTGGGAGCTTTCCTCATCATTTTTTTCTTGACACAGGCTAGCAGGTTTTCAGGAAGGCAGCCACTCATGAGGGCGAAGTGGATCTGGAAGAGTATCAGTCATTGGATACATCAGGAAGTGTACTGGGGATGTTACCACCACCAGGGCAATCACTGTCCAGGCTAATCAGAAACCATGGGTGAATGCAGAGGTCCAGTCTCTGCTGAGGGCCCAGAACACAGCCTTCACGTCTGGTGATGAGCAATCACTTGGGGAAGCAAGAAGGAACCTGATGGCGGGCATCAAGAATGCAAAACTCTCCTACGCTGAAAAGAAATTGAGGGCAACTTCTTCTCAAAGGACCCACGCAGCATGTGGAGGAGCATTAAGAGCATCATAGAATATAACAGCAGAAGGGGAAGTGTCCTTGAGATCCTTCTCTTCCTGATGCCATTAACTGCTTCTTCGCTCGCTTTGAGGCCTCTCCCTGCACCGACCACATCCCCTTCCCTGAAGAGCTGCCACTCAGCGTTACCACCGAGGAAGTCAGGTGATTGCTGCAGAGTGTTAACCCTCAGAAAGCTGCTGGCCCTGCCATCACCCCAGGGCTGATCATAAGTCACTGCGTGTACCAGCTGATGACAGCCAACATCATTCTCATTCCAAAGTCTTCAGCAGCTCTGACTCTGAGTGGCTCTCACTCCAGTAGTTACACTTGCAATCAAAATCATTCAACCCCCACTGCAGATTAGGTTAATTGGCAAAATGTACAAACTAGCAGCTGTTTGCACTAAACAAATCAAGCAAGATCAATTTAAACAGCTCAACACAATTAATATTACAAGTGGTTTCTCCACACGTTGCAGGTTTCTAGTGTCAGAGGAAGTGAAGCAGCCCAGGAGCATCACTGAGCCACTGCCATGCCTCATTGTAGGCAGGGTGTTCTTTTCAGCATATGCTTCATTCTTCCTCTTCCAGACATACCATTGCTCCATAGGCCCAAAAAGTTCCAGTTTTGCTTCATCGCTCAACAGAATAGAATCCCCAAACCTCTTTGGCTTATTTATATAGGTTTGAGCAAATTGGAGCCAACTTTTCTTGTGCTTTTGGGTCAGGAGTGGCATACGTCTTGGAGTTCGGACATGGAGGCCTTCAGCATTTAGTACGTACCTTACTGTGGAAACTGAAACCTCAGTGCCTGGTGCCACTAAGTCTTGCTGTAGGTCTTTTGCAGTCATTTGGTTTTTTTTGACCACCTGCCTCCTCAGGACTATAGTGGAAGCCGCTTATAGCTTCCTCTTTCTACCAAGTCCAGGTAGTGTAGCCACTGTTCCTTTAGCCTAAACTTGCAAATGTTATTGCAGACCCCCCACCAGTACACTTATGGGGGAATCACTACATTGCTGATGCCATCTCCTCTGTTGTTCACTAGACCCTCGGTCACCTGGAGAACAGAGACATATATGTCAGGTTGCCTTTTGTTGATTTTGCTTCGGCATTCAACGCAATGATCCCACAGTCATCAAACTGTTTATAGTGGGTCTGAGCCCACACACCTGTAACTGGGTACTAGACATTCTAATAGACCCCGGATAGTTAGAATCTACAACCTAACATCCTTCATGTTTACCCTCAACACTGGCTGCTCCCAGGAATGTGTTTTAAGGCCCCTCCTATTCTCACTGCTGACATGATTGCTCAGTCATGCACTGGATGTCATGGTGGCCGCCGGGCCGTCATCAGCCCCAGCTGTGCACACACCTGCCGCCAATAACCAGCAGACCTTAAAAGCCGGTGTCACTGACTGCTCAGCACGGAGTCGTCTGTCTTCATCGTTGTGCAACGCGTCACGGACATGGCCTCAAGCCAGAGCTTCTGCCAAGCCACTTCGTCAAGCCTCGTCACATAAGCCACAGCAATCCTTACCTTGTCAAAGTATTCTCCCCTGTGCACAGGTGGACCTCCCTGACGGCGGACTTGTCTCTCCTGGCAACGGAGCCTCTCCTCCTCCTCCTCGGCCTTCCTCGTCGTCATCACGACGCCAAGCTGCACGCAACCTTGTCACGCCAAGTCACGGAGCGGACAGGAGTCTCTCAGCGGCACCTGCAAGGTTGTCAGGTCGCAGTGGGACTCGCTCAGCTCCTGCTGTCCTCCAGCATCGCACTCACCCACACATCCACACACACACACTACACACTGAGTTAATAAATAATTGTCAGACTGCTCTACTCGTGTCAGTGTCTGTCTCCTGGGTCAAGCAATCATGTCAGTACGACTCCGTCAAGACGACCCAGCAGACAGCGTGCTGACGCGCCGCCTTAACACTCTTAGCGCACGAGTAGACCTAATTTACCATCAACAGACAGTTATCCTTAATCAATTAACTCAAATTAACAACCGGCTGGATCGCCTGGATGGATGCCAGGCGTTCCCCCCGGCCGCCGGGGCACCACCAGCCCCTGCCAATCCACCTACTAGCCAAACACACCAGCCTCCCTTACCTCGCCTCACTCCCGTGCCTACCCCTGCCCCCTTCAGCGGGAAACTCGGGGAGGCACGGGGTTTCTTGCTGCAGTGTGAAACGGTTTTTCACCATGTCCCTGGAGATTTTCCCACAGATCACAGCAAGATGTGTGAGCTGGTGCACTGTCATGGTGATGGACACCTTTTGGGAGCTTTCCTCATCATTTTTTTCTTGACACAGGCTAGCAGGTTTTCAGGAAGGCAGCCACTCATGAGGGCGAAGTGGATCTGGAAGAGTATCAGTCATTGGATACATCAGGAAGTGTACTGGGGATGTTACCACCGCCAGGGCAATCACTGTCCAGGCTAATCAGAAACCATGGGTGAATGCAGAGGTCCAGTCTCTGCTGAGGGCCCAGAACACAGCCTTCACGTCTGGTGATGAGCAATCACTTGGGGAAGCAAGAAGGAACCTGATGGCGGGCATCAAGAATGCAAAACTCTCCTACGCTGAAAAGAAATTGAGGGCAACTTCTTCTCAAAGGACCCACGCAGCATGTGGAGGAGCATTAAGAGCATCATAGAATATAACAGCAGAAGGGGAAGTGTCCTTGAGATCCTTCTCTTCCTGATGCCATTAACTGCTTCTTCGCTCGCTTTGAGGCCTCTCCCTGCACCGACCACATCCCCTTCCCTGAAGAGCTGCCACTCAGCGTTACCACCGAGGAAGTCAGGTGATTGCTGCAGAGTGTTAACCCTCAGAAAGCTGCTGGCCCTGCCATCACCCCAGGGCTGATCATAAGTCACTGCGTGTACCAGCTGATGACAGCCAACATCATTCTCATTCCAAAGTCTTCAGCAGCTCTGACTCTGAGTGGCTCTCACTCCAGTAGTTACACTTGCAATCAAAATCATTCAACCTCCACTGCAGATTAGGTTAATTGGCAAAATGTACAAACTAGCAGCTGTTTGCACTAAACAAATCAAGCAAGATCAATTTAAACAGCTCAACACAATTAATATTACAAGTGGTTTCTCCACACGTTGCAGGTTTCTAGTGTCAGAGGAAGTGAAGCAGCCCAGGAGCATCACTGAGCCACTGCCATGCCTCATTGTAGGCAGGGTGTTCTTTTCAGCATATGCTTCATTCTTCCTCTTCCAGACATACCATTGCTCCATAGGCCCAAAAAGTTCCAGTTTTGCTTCATCGCTCAACAGAATAGAATCCCCAAACCTCTTTGGCTTATTTATATAGGTTTGAGCAAATTGGAGCCAACTTTTCTTGTGCTTTTGGGTCAGGAGTGGCATACGTCTTGGAGTTCGGACATGGAGGCCTTCAGCATTTAGTACGTACCTTACTGTGGAAACTGAAACCTCAGTGCCTGGTGCCACTAAGTCTTGCTGTAGGTCTTTTGCAGTCATTTGGGGTTTTTTGACCACCTGCCTCCTCAGGACTATAGTGGAAGCCGCTTATAGCTTCCTCTTTCTACCAAGTCCAGGTAGTGTAGCCACTGTTCCTTTAGCCTAAACTTGCAAATGTTATTGCAGACCCCCCACCAGTACACTTATGGGGGAATCACTACATTGCTGATGCCATCTCCTCTGTTGTTCACTAGACCCTCGGTCACCTGGAGAACAGAGACATATATGTCAGGTTGCCTTTTGTTGATTTTGGTTCGGCATTCAACGCAATGATCCCACAGTCATCAAACTGTTTATAGTGGGTCTGAGCCCACACACCTGTAACTGGGTACTAGACATTCTAATAGACCCCGGATAGTTAGAATCTACAACCTAACATCCTTCATGTTTACCCTCAACACTGGCTGCTCCCAGGAATGTGTTTTAAGGCCCCTCCTATTCTCACTGCTGACATGATTGCTCAGTCATGCACTGGATGTCATGGCGGCCGCCGGGCCGTCATCAGCCCCAGCTGCGCACACATCTGCCGCCAATAACCAGCAGACCTTAAAATCCGGTGTCACTGACTGCTCAGCACGGAGTCGTCTGTCTTCATCGTTGTGCAACGCGTCACGGACATGGCCTCAAGCCAGAGCTTCTGCCAAGCCACTTCGTCAAGCCTCGTCACGTAAGCCACAGCAATCCTTACCTTGTCAAAGTATTCTCCCCTGTGCACAGGTGGACCTCCCTGACGGCGGACTTGTCTCCCCTGGCAACGGAGCCTCTCCTCCTCCTCCTCGGCCTTCCTCGTCGTCATCACGACGCCAAGCTGCACGCAACCTTGTCACGCCAAGTCACGGAGCGGACAGGAGTCTCTCAGCGGCACCTGCAAGGTTGTCAGGTCGCAGTGGGACTCGCTCAGCTCCTGCTGTCCTCCAGCATCGCACTCACCCACACATCCACACACACACACTACACACTGAGTTAATAAATAATGGTCAGACTGCTCTACTCGTGTCAGTGTCTGTCTCCTGGGTCAAGCAATCATGTCAGTACGACTCCGTCAAGACGACCCAGCAGACAGCGTGCTGACGCGCCGCCTTAACACTCTTAGCGCACGAGTAGACCTAATTTACCATCAACAGACAGTTATCCTTAATCAATTAACTCAAATTAACAACCGGCTGGATCGCCTGGATGGACGCCAGGCGTTCCCCCCGGCCGCCGGGGCACCACCAGCCCCTGCCAATCCACCTACTAGCCAAACACACCAGCCTCCCTTACCTCGCCTCACTCCCGTGCCTACCCCTGCCCCCTTCAGCGGGAAACTCGGGGAGGCACGGGGTTTCTTGCTGCAGTGTGAAACGGTTTTTCACCATGTCCCTGGAGATTTTCCCACAGATCACAGCAAGATGTGTGAGCTGGTGCACTGTCATGGTGATGGACACCTTTTGGGAGCTTTCCTCATCATTTTTTTCTTGACACAGGCTAGCAGGTTTTCAGGAAGGCAGCCACTCATGAGGGCGAAGTGGATCTGGAAGAGTATCAGTCATTGGATACATCAGGAAGTGTACTGGGGATGTTACCACCACCAGGGCAATCACTGTCCAGGCTAATCAGAAACCATGGGTGAATGCAGAGGTCCAGTCTCTGCTGAGGGCCCAGAACACAGCCTTCACGTCTGGTGATGAGCAATCACTTGGGGAAGCAAGAAGGAACCTGATGGCGGGCATCAAGAATGCAAAACTCTCCTACGCTGAAAAGAAATTGAGGGCAACTTCTTCTCAAAGGACCCACGCAGCATGTGGAGGAGCATTAAGAGCATCATAGAATATAACAGCAGAAGGGGAAGTGTCCTTGAGATCCTTCTCTTCCTGATGCCATTAACTGCTTCTTCGCTCGCTTTGAGGCCTCTCCCTGCACCGACCACATCCCCTTCCCTGAAGAGCTGCCACTCAGCGTTACCACCGAGGAAGTCAGGTGATTGCTGCAGAGTGTTAACCCTCAGAAAGCTGCTGGCCCTGCCATCACCCCAGGGCTGATCATAAGTCACTGCGTGTACCAGCTGATGACAGCCAACATCATTCTCATTCCAAAGTCTTCAGCAGCTCTGACTCTGAGTGGCTCTCACTCCAGTAGTTACACTTGCAATCAAAATCATTCAACCCCCACTGCAGATTAGGTTAATTGGCAAAATGTACAAACTAGCAGCTGTTTGCACTAAACAAATCAAGCAAGATCAATTTAAACAGCTCAACACAATTAATATTACAAGTGGTTTCTCCACACGTTGCAGGTTTCTAGTGTCAGAGGAAGTGAAGCAGCCCAGGAGCATCACTGAGCCACTGCCATGCCTCATTGTAGGCAGGGTGTCTTTTCAGCATATGCTTCATTCTTCCTCTTCCAGACATACCATTGCTCCATAGGCCCAAAAAGTTCCAGTTTTGCTTCATCGCTCAACAGAATAGAATCCCCAAACCTCTTTGGCTTATTTATATAGGTTTGAGCAAATTGGAGCCAACTTTTCTTGTGCTTTTGGGTCAGGAGTGGCATACGTCTTGGAGTTCGGACATGGAGGCCTTCAGCATTTAGTACGTACCTTACTGTGGAAACTGAAACCTCAGTGCCTGGTGCCACTAAGTCTTGCTGTAGGTCTTTTGCAGTCATTTGGGGTTTTTTGACCACCTGCCTCCTCAGGACTATAGTGGAAGCTGCTTATAGCTTCCTCTTTCTACCAAGTCCAGGTAGTGTAGCCACTGTTCCTTTAGCCTAAACTTGCAAATGTTATTGCAGACCCCCCACCAGTACACTTATGGGGGAATCACTACATTGCTGATGCCATCTCCTCTGTTGTTCACTAGACCCTCGGTCACCTGGAGAACAGAGACATATATGTCAGGTTGCCTTTTGTTGATTTTGGTTCGGCATTCAACGCAATGATCCCACAGTCATCAAACTGTTTATAGTGGGTCTGAGCCCACACACCTGTAACTGGGTACTAGACATTCTAATAGACCCCGGATAGTTAGAATCTACAACCTAACATCCTTCATGTTTACCCTCAACACTGGCTGCTCCCAGGAATGTGTTTTAAGGCCCCTCCTATTCTCACTGCTGACATGATTGCTCAGTCATGCACTGGATGTCATGGCGGCCGCCGGGCCGTCATCAGCCCCAGCTGCGCACACACCTGCCGCCAATAACCAGCAGACCTTAAAAGCCGGTGTCACTGACTGCTCAGCGCGGAGTCGTCTGTCTTCATCGTTGTGCAACGCGTCACGGACATGGCCTCAAGCCAGAGCTTCTGCCAAGCCACTTCGTCAAGCCTCGTCACGTAAGCCACAGCAATCCTTACCTTGTCAAAGTATTCTCCCCTGTGCACAGGTGGACCTCCCTGATGGCGGACTTGTCTCCCCTGGCAACGGAGCCTCTCCTCCTCCTCCTCGGCCTTCCTCGTCGTCATCACGACGCCAAGCTGCACGCAACCTTGTCACGCCAAGTCACGGAGCGGACAGGAGTCTCTCAGCGGCACCTGCAAGGTTGTCAGGTCGCAGTGGGACTCGCTCAGCTCCTGCTGTCCTCCAGCATCGCACTCACCCACACATCCACACACACACACTACACACTGAGTTAATAAATAATTGTCAGACTGCTCTACTCGTGTCAGTGTCTGTCTCCTGGGTCAAGCAATCATGTCAGTACGACTCCGTCAAGACGACCCAGCAGACAGCGTGCTAACGCGCCGCCTTAACACTCTTAGCGCACGAGTAGACCTAATTTACCATCAACAGACAGTTATCCTTAATCAATTAACTCAAATTAACAACCGGCTGGATCGCCTGGATGGACGCCAGGCATTCCCCCCGGCCGCCGGGGCACCACCAGCCCCTGCCAATCCACCTACTAGCCAAACACACCAGCCTCCCTTACCTCGCCTCACTCCCGTGCCTACCCCTGCCCCCTTCAGCGGGAAACTCGGGGAGGCACGGGGTTTCTTGCTGCAGTGTGAAACGGTTTTTCACCATGTCCCTGGAGATTTTCCCACAGATCACAGCAAGATGTGTGAGCTGGTGCACTGTCATGGTGATGGACACCTTTTGGGAGCTTTCCTCATCATTTTTTTCTTGACACAGGCTAGCAGGTTTTCAGGAAGGCAGCCACTCATGAGGGCGAAGTGGATCTGGAAGAGTATCAGTCATTGGATACATCAGGAAGTGTACTGGGGATGTTACCACCACCAGGGCAATCACTGTCCAGGCTAATCAGAAACCATGGGTGAATGCAGAGGTCCAGTCTCTGCTGAGGGCCCAGAACACAGCCTTCACGTCTGGTGATGAGCAATCACTTGGGGAAGCAAGAAGGAACCTGATGGCGGGCATCAAGAATGCAAAACTCTCCTACGCTGAAAAGAAATTGAGGGCAACTTCTTCTCAAAGGACCCACGCAGCATGTGGAGGAGCATTAAGAGCATCATAGAATATAACAGCAGAAGGGGAAGTGTCCTTGAGATCCTTCTCTTCCTGATGCCATTAACTGCTTCTTCGCTCGCTTTGAGGCCTCTCCCTGCACCGACCACATCCCCTTCCCTGAAGAGCTGCCACTCAGCGTTACCACCGAGGAAGTCAGGTGATTGCTGCAGAGTGTTAACCCTCAGAAAGCTGCTGGCCCTGCCATCACCCCAGGGCTGATCATAAGTCACTGCGTGTACCAGCTGATGACAGCCAACATCATTCTCATTCCAAAGTCTTCAGCAGCTCTGACTCTGAGTGGCTCTCACTCCAGTAGTTACACTTGCAATCAAAATCATTCAACCCCCACTGCAGATTAGGTTAATTGGCAAAATGTACAAACTAGCAGCTGTTTGCACTAAACAAATCAAGCAAGATCAATTTAAACAGCTCAACACAATTAATATTACAAGTGGTTTCTCCACACGTTGCAGGTTTCTAGTGTCAGAGGAAGTGAAGCAGCCCAGGAGCATCACTGAGCCACTGCCATGCCTCATTGTAGGCAGGGTGTTCTTTTCAGCATATGCTTCATTCTTCCTCTTCCAGACATACCATTGCTCCATAGGCCCAAAAAGTTCCAGTTTTGCTTCATCGCTCAACAGAATAGAATCCCCAAACCTCTTTGGCTTATTTATATAGGTTTGAGCAAATTGGAGCCAACTTTTCTTGTGCTTTTGGGTCAGGAGTGGCATACGTCTTGGAGTTCGGACATGGAGGCCTTCAGCATTTAGTACGTACCTTACTGTGGAAACTGAAACCTCAGTGCCTGGTGCCACTAAGTCTTGCTGTAGGTCTTTTGCAGTCATTTGGGGTTTTTTGACCACCTGCCTCCTCAGGACTATAGTGGAAGCCGCTTATAGCTTCCTCTTTCTACCAAGTCCAGGTAGTGTAGCCACTGTTCCTTTAGCCTAAACTTGCAAATGTTATTGCAGACCCCCCACCAGTACACTTATGGGGGAATCACTACATTGCTGATGCCATCTCCTCTGTTGTTCACTAGACCCTCGGTCACCTGGAGAACAGAGACATATATGTCAGGTTGCCTTTTGTTGATTTTGCTTCGGCATTCAACGCAATGATCCCACAGTCATCAAACTGTTTATAGTGGGTCTGAGCCCACACACCTGTAACTGGGTACTAGACATTCTAATAGACCCCGGATAGTTAGAATCTACAACCTAACATCCTTCATGTTTACCCTCAACACTGGCTGCTCCCAGGAATGTGTTTTAAGGCCCCTCCTATTCTCACTGCTGACATGATTGCTCAGTCATGCACTGGATGTCATGGCGGCCGCCGGGCCGTCATCAGCCCCAGCTGCGCACACACCTGCCGCCAATAACCAGCAGACCTTAAAAGCCGGTGTCACTGACTGCTCAGCACGGAGTCGTCTGTCTTCATCGTTGTGCAACGCGTCACGGACATGGCCTCAAGCCAGAGCTTCTGCCAAGCCACTTCGTCAAGCCTCGTCACGTAAGCCACAGCAATCCTTACCTTGTCAAAGTATTCTCCCCTGTGCACAGGTGGACCTCCCTGACGGCGGACTTGTCTCCCCTGGCAACGGAGCCTCTCCTCCTCCTCCTCGGCCTTCCTCGTCGTCATCACGACGCCAAGCTGCACGCAACCTTGTCACGCCAAGTCACGGAGCGGACAGGAGTCTCTCAGCGGCACCTGCAAGGTTGTCAGGTCGCAGTGGGACTCGCTCAGCTCCTGCTGTCCTCCAGCATCGCACTCACCCACACATCCACACACACACACTACACACTGAGTTAATAAATAATTGTCAGACTGCTCTACTCGTGTCAGTGTCTGTCTCCTGGGTCAAGCAATCATGTCAGTACGACTCCGTCAAGACGACCCAGCAGACAGCGTGCTGACGCGCCGCCTTAACACTCTTAGCGCACGAGTAGACCTAATTTACCATCAACAGACAGTTATCCTTAATCAATTAACTCAAATTAACAACCAGCTGGATCGCCTGGATGGACGCCAGGCGTTCCCCCCGGCCGCCGGGGCACCACCAGCCCCTGCCAATCCACCTACTAGCCAAACACACCAGCCTCCCTTACCTCGCCTCACTCCCGTGCCTACCCCTGCCCCCTTCAGCGGGAAACTCGGGGAGGCACGGGGTTTCTTGCTGCAGTGTGAAACGGTTTTTCACCATGTCCCTGGAGATTTTCCCACAGATCACAGCAAGATTGGGTATATTTCTAATCTGCTCGAGGGGAGAGCAGTAGCTTGGGTGTATGCGTTTATGGTCAGGCCCAGCTATGCCCATTTAACATACCAGCAATTCGTAGCAGAGTTTTTTGAAGTTTTTGACCATACTGACCAGGACATGGTGTTAACAGACCGTTTGCTGAACCTTCGGCAAGGCAGCAAATCTGCCACCGATTTCGCTGTAGACTTCCGGGTGTTAGCTACGGAGGTGGGGTGGGAGGATTCTGCTCTTTGCAGTATTTTTCTGCACAGTCTTAGCTCTGAGCTAAGAGATGAGTTAGCAACACGGGAAAAGCCAGACAGATTAGGTGAACTGATCTCACTCACCGTTAGTTTGGACAATAGACTGAAGGAGCGGGCAGCCGAACGTAGGGCTGCCAGTTGCTCGGTCAAACCACGCCCCCGCTCCTCTCGGCCACCCCTCGCAGCTCTGCCCCCGCCGGAGGAACCTCTAGGGCAGGAGGAAATGATTAATGATTATAGGACAATCGGGTGTTTTGGTGGCTGAGAGACTGCGCCGAAGGGATCTGGGCCTGTGTTTTTACTGTGGTAGTGAGTCCCACGGGGTAGCTGAGTGTGCCAACCGGTTAAAAGGGGAGGTCCATGGGTTGCAGTAGGAGGACTCACCGACGTAAACCAGAAAAAGCCCCTCACCTGTTGCCTCATTCCCATTAGATTAATTTATAAGCACAAGAAACACAGTGCACATGCTCTCATTGATTCTGGAGCTGAGCAAAGCTTCATTTCAGGAGACCTGGCAACCCGTCTGGGCCTTAGCTGTCAACTCCTTCACCCGCCTGTCAACCTCATCACGCTAAGACCTCGCTAACCGCTGTCACCCACCAGACGGCCCCTGTGTCGGCGATTATTTCTGGAAACAATCGAGAGGATATCCAGTTTTTGGTGTTGCCTGTCTCCTCCTCACCTGTTATCCTGGGTTATCCATGGCTACGATTACACAACCCCACCTTCGATTGGCAGGCGGGAAACATCACTGCGTGGAGCTCCTTTTGTCTCAGTGCCTGCCTAGAGTCTGCAGCATGTGCCCCCTCTGTTTCGGTGACCCCTCCCATGACACTGCCTCCGGACCTGTCTGGGGTACCTGAGGTCTACCACGATCTGGGAGCGGTCTTTAGTAAGTCACGGGCGCTGTCCCTTCCCCCCCACCACCCCTACGACTGTGCGATCAACCTCCGGGCGGAGGCCGCTCTCCCGGCAAGTCAATTATATAGCCTGTCAGCTCCGGAGCGTGAGGCCATGGACACGTATATTAAGGAGTTCCTCAGCTCCGGGATCATCCGACCGTCTTCTTCGGCAGTGGGGGCAGGATTTTTCTTCGTGGGAAAGAAGGATGGCTCACTACGTCCCTGTATCGATTTCCGGGGCCTTAATGAAATTACCATCAAGGACAAGTACACGTTGCCTCTGATGAACTCGGCCTTTGACTCTCTCCAGGGGGCATCATGGTTCACGAAGCTGGACCTTCGCAACGCCTATCACCTGGTGCGCATCAAGGAGGGCGACGAGTGGAAGACGGCCTTCCGGACCCCAAGCGGCCACTTTGAATACTTGGTGATGCTGTTTGGGTTAACCAACGCTCCGGCTGTCTTCCAGCATTTAATCAACGACGTCCTCCGGGACTTCCTGAACTCCTTCGTGTTTGTGTACTTGGATGACATCCTGATCTTTTCACGTATGTTGGAGGAGCACCAGGTGCATGTTAGACGGGTCCTGCAGCACCTCCTGGAGAACCAGCTATTCGTCAAGGCCGAGAAATGTGAATTTCACACCAGCTCGACATCCTTCTTGGGGTTTATTATCGCACACAACCAGGGGCTCCCTGACCCGGCCAAGGTCAAGGCGGTGGTGGACTGGCCCACTCCCACGTCCAGGAAACAGTTGCAGGGTTTTTTGGGATTCGCCAACTTCTACCGTTGGTTTGTGCCGAAGTTTGGGATAATCGCCAAGCCCCTGACCAGCCTCACATCCCCCAAGACCCCCTTCCGCTGGAGCGAGGAGGCTGCTGCGGCGTTCGGGAAATTGAAGGAGTTCGCTTCTGCCCGCATCCTGACCCAGGTGGACCCGGACCTGCAGTGCTTGGTGGAGGTGGACGCCTCGGATTCTGGAGTGGGGGCGGTCCTTTCTCAACGCTGCCCTGTGGACGGGGTGATCCATCCGTGCGCCTTCTTTTCCCACCGTCTAACACCTGCCGAGAGGAACTACGGCATCGGTGACAGGGAGTTGCTGGCAGTGAAGCTCACCTTGGAGGAATGGAGGCACTCGCTGGAGGGGGCTGCCCAGACATTCGTCGTTTGGACGGATCACAAAAACCTAGAGTATCTCCGGACGGTGAAGAGGCTGAACTCCCACCAGGCCCGCTGGTCTCTCCTTTTTGGCCGGTTTAATTTCACGATCACCTACCAGCCAGGGAGCAAGAACATTAAGCCAGACGCCCTCTCCAGGCAGTTCAAGACAGAGACTTCTGGGGATCAGGAGGAGACCATCCTGCCTTCATCCTGTGTGGTGGGTGCCCTCGTGTGGGAGATCCAGGACAAAGTCAGGAAGGTGCAGGAGAGTGAGCCCGACCCGGGTGGGGGTCCCCCGGGCCGATTGTTCATCCCCTCTTTGGTCAGGAGTGAGGTCATCCTGTGGGGTCATGCTTCTAAGTTGGCGTGCCATCCAGGAATCGCTCGCAGCATCGACCCGCTCCAGAGAGCCTTCTGGTGGCCAGGGCTGAGGAAGGATGTCACCAGCTATGTCCGGGCCTGCGCCCAGTGCGCCACCGGGAAATCATCATCTCCCCCCCCCCCCCCCCCCCCCCCCCGGCAGGCCTTCGCCATCCTCTGCCGGTCCCTTCCCGCCCCTGGTCCCATGTGGCGTTGGACTTTGTGACAGGCCTGCCCCCTTCTGACCACTTCACCTTGGTCCTGACCATAGTGGACCGCTTCTCCAAGGCTGCCCATTTTGTTCCCCTCCGGGGGGTGCCTTCAGCACGGGAGACGGCGGATCTCCTGGTGCAGCATGTAGTCCGCCTTCAAGGCATCCCTGCAGATATTGTCTTGGATCGAGGCCCGCAGTTCGTCTCCCAGGTTTGGAAGGCGTTCTGCACGGCGCTGGGGGCAACGGCGAGTCTCTCCTCGGGGTATCATCCGCAGAGTAATGGCCAGTGTGAGCGAGCCAATCAGGAGCTGGAGGCTGCGCTCCGCTGTGTCATATCCTCATGTTCCGCTTCCTGGAGTAGGTTCCTGCCCTGGATTGAGTACGCACACAACGCTACGGTGTCTTCAGCAATGGGGATGTCCCCTTTCAAGGCATCTTTGGGGTATGATCCACCGCTGTTTCCAGAGGAGGAGAAGGAGGTGGCTGTCCCTTCTGTGCAGGCTCATGTCAGTAGTTGTCGCCGGATCTGGACCATCACCTGCCGAGCCCTCCTCAAGACCACAGAACGCAACATTCAGGTGGCCAACCGTCACAGGAGACCTGCCCCTGATTATAAGGTGGGCCAACGGGTTTGGCTGTCCAGAAAAAATATCAGTGTGCCGGCCGAGAAACGCAAATTAACCAAGCGTTTCATTGGAGAATATGTGATTTCCCAGATTGTTAACCCGGTGGCTGTGCGCCTAGCTCTCCCCCCTTCCATGCGCATCTGCCCCACCTTTCATGTCTCCCAGGTAAAGCCCTACATCTCCGACCCTCTGTGCCCATCCCCTGCGGCGCCACCCCCCCCAAGGATGATCGATGACCACCCGGCTTGGGGGTTACCACCATCTTGGATGTCCTCAGGCAGGGCCGGGGTCTTCAGTACCTGGTGGATTGGGAGGGATTCGGCCCTGAACACCGCTCCTGGATTCACCCAGCGTTGATCCTTGACAAGCAGCTCATCCGCGACTTCCATCGGGCGCATCCAGGTAAGATGGGGCAGGTGCCTGGAGGCACCTCTAGATGGGTGAGTACTGTCATGGCGGCCGCCGGGCCGTCATCAGCCCCAGCTGCGCACACACCTGCTGCCAATAACCAGCAGGCCTTAAAAGCCGGTGTCACTGACTGCTCAGCACGGAGTCGTCTGTCTTCATCATTATGCAACGCATCACGGACACGGCCTCAAGCCAGAGCTTCTGCCAAGCCACTTCATCAAGCCCCGTCACGTAAGCCACAGCAATCCTTACCTTGTCAAAGTATTCTCCCCTGTGCACAGGTGGACCTCCCTGGCAGCGGACTTGTCTCCCCTGGCAATGGAGCCTCTCCTCCTTCTCCTCGGACTTCCTCCTCATCGTCACGACGCCAAGCTGCATGCTTACCTTGTCACGCCAAGTCACGGAATGGACAGGAGTCTCTCAGCGGCACACCTGCAAGGTCAGGTTGCAGCGGGACTCGCTCAGCTCCAGCTGTCCTCCAGCATCGCACTCACCCACACATCCACACACACACACTACACACTGAGTTAATAAATAATTGTCAAACTGCTCTACTCATGTCAGTGTCTATCTCCTGGGTCAAGCAATCATGTCACTGGAGCTGTCATACCTTCAAGACTGCCGATGACACAGTTGTGGTGGGACAATCTGCAACAATGACGAGTCTGAGTACAGACAGGAGGTGAAACATCTAGAGAGATGGTGCAGGAACAACAATATCTGCATCAACATGCAGAAGACAAAAGAGATGATTGTGGACTATAGAACTATCATAACACCCACCCCCCACCCCCCCGGAGTGGAGTGGCTGTCGAGGTGGTCTCCAGCTACAAATACCTGGGAGTCCACATCACTGACCACTTCATCTGGAGGAAGAACACTTCCTGTCTGATGAAGAAGGACCACCAACACCTCTTCTTCCTTAGGAGGCTGAAGTGGGTGGGGCTGAACAAGTTAGTCCTGACAGCCTTCTACCAGGGGGCAGTGGAAAGTGTCCTCACCTCCTGCATCTGTGTAGTACAGCAACTACTCAGCTGCAAATAGAAAGGCTTTGAAGAGAGGTTCATGTACCCACACCTGAACGACAGGTGTGGGTACATGAACGAGGAAATGATCACAAGTGACAGCTGTGCAGCCCATAAAACTGAGTTCGACAGCTGGACACTGCACAGCACTGTCAAAATAAAAGCACAGACCAGACGCAAAGTAATAATAGAAGAATATAATAACACAACCCCAAAAGATGTAAATAATACCATAAATGACACACAATAAATAGATACGACTAAAGGCAAAACTAAGAATACAAACACTTCATAAATAAAGGACCAAACACAATAGACCATAATGCCTACAACATAAACAAAGAAGCAAACAAAAGGACTAAACTTAAACTGGAGACTGAGCACAGCCCCCACCCATGCTCAGGATGCAGATGATACACAAATCTACATAACTGTCTCACCAGGAGACTATGGTCCTGTGGATAACCCCCACAACAGACTGGGACAAGCAGAGCGCTCAGCTGGAGTGATTAACAGAACAATGAGATGTGTGTATTGATAGCAATAGGCAGCCTCTCTGTGTCTAGCTCCTTCCGCCACTATCATGCTGTTATGTATGACTCAAATGCATTGTCTTCAAGCTTCCCGGCTCTGTACTGTAATGCAAATGTCCCATGCTTTCCTGCACTTACTGTGACGCTAATGTGCCTTTCATGTATTGTCTGTAACTGAGTATATAAGCTGACTGAATTCGCAATCTCTCTCTCCCTTACTGCACTTTTGACTACGCATATCCTGCTTGCTGACTAGAGAGCCTGAGGGCTCGCTCCAGCCCGCACTCACAGGGCTGGAGTGAGTTCTGTGATGGCGGTTAATAAAGTCCCTTAAAAACTCTCAGTTTGCCGCTTATTATTTTATACCGCCACACTGGTGACCCCGAGAAAGCACACGCTTTGTGCAACGCAACCTTCTGATCTGGACATCTACACTGGTGACCCCAAGAAAAGAACACGAACGCAGCACCCGGCACTGATTATCCGACGACAAGCGAACGCAGCAGCCTGACGCAAATGATCTGCCCTCCCTTCTGCTTCAGGGAGACCTCGACACAGAGCCACCACCAGGCGAACTCTCCGGAGATCACCCACGACCGGGAAAGCCGCAGCAAGCTTCATGGTGCGACCCTCGCCTGAGATCTGCACATCCACGCTGGGACCGGCCGCTCTCACAGCTCCTCCACACGAGAGCGCACGCACCTCATCCTCTCTCCACGACGGCGACCTCGAGGGCTGACGGAGAATGCAGCGCGTGGACCTGAACGCACCATGACCAAACTACAGCAACAGCCTGAACAGGGATGATCATCGGCGCCGACTACGCTGATCTCCAGCAAGCTCCCTGACCCTGACTCGCCTCTACAGCGGACCTGACATGCACCGAACCCCGCACGCATACCGGGGGGTTATGAGGACAGCGCACCACGCACGGGACAATACCGGCTCCACACAGACCGCCAGCGTCCTTCGCCGCTGCACACGGAACCTTCAGGGCTGCTCACACACCTGAAGCACACACGCAGCTCACTCACAGGATTTTGTATGGGTCTTAGCCACAGCGCACAATGGGAATTCAGCCGTCAGCTGTCCCCGAGGGCTTTAGGGTTGCGCCCGCACCTAAAGTCAACATGCCAAGTCCCTCAGCTTTTGTTTTTTCTCACAGCCACTATGCAGCCTTGCAGCTCCTGTTTTTCTTCATGGCCGCTATTAATCCTCGCAGGACTTAACCGCGAGAGGAGTCAGAGACAAGTTTTTCTTCTCACAGCTGCTGTGGACCTCCGCACGTTCAACGGGACAGCCCCTCAACATCGCGGATCCACAGGCAATTTTTGCACGGCCCAGACAATTTCACCGTCCCGGGCCGGCACTTACTACCCCCACCCTCCTCCCTCCCCCTCCTCCGGCACAGACTTTCCCCGCAGCTCGCTCCCAAAGCCGGACGATCGAGGCCTCAGCCCCCCGCTGAGCCCTCTGGGGGGGAGTAGTGTGGATAACCCCCACAACAGACTGGGACAAGCAGAGCGCTCAGCTGGAGCGATTAACAGAACAATGAGATGTGTGTATTGATAGCAATAGGCAGCCTCTCTGTGTCTAGCTCCTTCCGCCAGTATCATGCTGTTATGTATGACTCAAATGCATTGTCTTCACGCTTCCCGGCTCTGTACTGTAATGCAAATGTCCCATGCTTTCCTGCAGTTACTGTGACGCTAATGTGCCTTTCATGTATTGTCTGTAACTGAGTATATAAGCTGACTGAATTCGCAATCTCTCTCTCTCTTACTGCACTTTTGACTACACATATCCTGCTTGCTGACTAGAGAGCCTGAGGGCTCGCTCCAGCCCACACTCACAGGGCTGGAGTGAGTTCTGTGATGGCGGTTAATAAAGTCCCTTAAAAACTCTCAGTTCGCCGCTTATTATTTTCTACCGCCACAGTCCAATTAAAACCCTGACCATATGCATTGGTCAAATTAAAGAGTGGATGTGCCAGAATTTTCTTCAGTTAAACAAAGACAAAACCAAAATAATAAAAATATTTGAAGCCAAAGAAGAAAGACTCAAAGTTAATACTCAGCTTCAATCAATGATGCTAAAAACCAACAGCCAACCCAGAAATCTGGGTGTGGTTCTGGACTCAGACCTGAATTTTAACAGCCACATTAAGACAGCGGTGAAGTCAGCTTATTATCACTTAAAGAACATAACAAGGATTAAAGGTCTGATGTCTCAACAGGATCTAGAAAAACCTGTCCATGGATTTATCTTCAGTAAACTGGACTACTGTAGCACTGTCCTCACAGGTCTCCCTAAAAGGTCCATCAGACAGCTGCAGTCAGTTCAGAATGCTGCTGGTTGAGTCCTCACTAAGACCAAGAAAGTGGATCATATAACTCCAGTCCTCAGATCTTTACACTGGCATCCTGTCTGTCAAAGAATAGATTTCAAAATACTGTTGTTGGTTTATAAAGCTCTGAATGGTTTAGGGCCAAAATACATTTCAGATCTGCTGGTCCATTACGAACCACCCAGACTCCTCAGGTCATCAGGGTCAGGCCTACTATCTGTGCCCACAGTTAGAACCAAACATGGTGAGGCAGCGTTCAGTTTTTATGCCCCTCACATATGGAACAAACTCCCAGAAAGCATCAGGGCTGCTGAAATTCTCAGCTACTTTAAATCGAGGTTAAAAACTCTATTTGCCATGGCCTTTCAGTAGAACAATTGTTAATCTCCTACAATGTACTGTAACTTTTATTTCTGTCATATTCTATTTTAGCTTGTTTTAGTTTCTCTTTATTTTTTAGTTTGCTTTTAAATTCGCATGCATTCCTTTTGCAACTTGCTGTAATGTTTTAATGTTTTTTCTGTAAAGCACTTGTTGAATTGTCTTGTACAAGAAATGTGCTATACAAATAAACTTGCCTTGCCTCAGATCATCACCAAAATGTAATGGGTTTGTCTGTAACCCAAGAACCACCTTTGGTGAAAATTTCATCCAAATTCATCCAGTAGTTTTGGAGTATTGTTGCTAACACTCTGTGAGAAGATAAGAAGCTTGGCGGAGGTATGCACTCTCAGATCAACATCAAAATCTAATCATTTGTTCCCCATGCCATTACACACTTTTCCTGAAAATTTCATGAAAATCCGTTAATAACTTTTTGAGCTATGTTGCTAAGTCAGACAAACCAACGCCAACTTGGTGTAACTTACTACTGTCAACTTAAAAAATGCATCCAGCAATTACGAATAGGGTAACAGATGTGTTATTATAATACATATATTAAGTTATTATAATAACGTGTGTTATTCCATGATGCCTTGCTGTGGCAATATTTCATTGATTCAAAGACACTAGTATTGCAATATTTTATTAAAAAATTATTAATAAATGTTGCAAATACAAACTCACCTTTTTGGTTACCAGAATAATAAAAAAATATATATTTTTTTTTCAGTCCACAGGATGGTACTAAGTGCTGTGTCAGCACAGCAAAGAAGTGACTCATGAAATCTAGGCAGGGAGTTGGACAATGTGGGAGGGGGAAATTCCAATATATGATACTGCAATACTCACTGTATTGCAAGATCGTGAAAATATTGAATTGTGGCCCATGTATTGGGATAATATCGTACTATGGGACCTCTGCCAATATTCACCCCTAATAATAATAGTGTTTCTACAAGTGCATCTCAATAAATTCAGTAGTGTGAAAATTTGCATTTATTTTTTTAAATATTTTTTTAAAATCCAAAGGTTTTAATACATTTTGTATTTCTTACAAGCAAAATATTTCATAGGCATCTCTCAATAAATAAAAATATTTACATTTATTGTTTAAAATAATTTAAATCCATGCTAATTGCAATTTTGCTCTCCACCAGAATTCTTTGGGCTTAAATGCCTCTCCCTAAGCACTGAGGATGATGACTGAATGCGTCTCTGTCGTAACCTGTCACTGAGCATTAACATGGTTTACACATCAGAAACCAGCCTAAATAATTGTGTCTTCAAAATATATAGGATTACCAGTCACGTGTAAATGAATAACAGGTTGCTGTTTCTAACAATAACAAGTAACGTTGTTAATCAATAAAGCTTCACAAAATGTAGGATTTAAAAGGTCTTTCTCTTGCTAAAACCCATGGTGCCACTCTGATGAGACAGTCGCCTTACTTACTGTATATGATAAACAATAATTATGGAGTCTTAAGGGTGGGTTTACTGGTCTTTATTCACACAGTGCAGTGTTCATTCAGTACAATGAGAAATTGTATGAATTCCTACTCTGTTGCTCTCATTTCTAATCCTTTCAGTATTAACATGTAAAGAACCACCAGTACTTTGCATGAAATTAAAACTTCAATTTTAATTTGTCCACGCTCTTGGTTGTTTTCTGGGTTATTATCACTAATGTTGTCATGATGGCCGCTAGGCCGCCATCATTATCATCATCCTCAGCTGCGCTCACTCCAGCAGGTGGCAATCAGCGGGCTTTAAAGGCTCGACCCGCGGACTCCTCGGCACGGAGTCGTCTGTCATCCTTACCACGTAATGCGCCGAGATCTCGACCACAAGTCAAGAAGCGCACGCCAAGCCAAGCCAAGCCAAGTAAGCAATCCCAGCGCTCAACCTCTGCTAGTTCTCTCCCCTGTGCACAGGTGGACCTCCCAGGCGGCGGACAATCCTCATCGGCTGACGGGGCACTATCCCCTCCATCTCGGAGTTCCTCCTCACCCCCGCTACACCGGGCACCACGAGCACTACTACTCACGGGCACAAGGAGCCAGCAAGACTTACACTGTGGGACCTGCAAGTAAGCATCACCAGCACAAAGTCTCTAACGCTAGTGAGCAGCAGTAATCATTTGTGCTTGTATGTTCCAGGGTTGCCAGGTTGCCACAAGACGTGCTCAGCTCCAGTGGCCAGACGACCACACACTCATCCATTCACACACTACACTCACAATTTATTAATAAAAGATAATTGTCTGTTATCATCTCGTGTCAGCGTCTGTCTCCTGGGTCACTAACCATGTCAAATGTTGCCACTTTTCCTTATTTTGTCCTCAGTTACATTGGTGGGGTTCATGGGTTATTTCGTACCTTATCATTGTTCCTGGGTTGATTCTTACTTTAGTAGCTCATTTCCTGTTTTGGTGTTGTTCTCCCTTATGTTTGTAAATAATCACAGCTGTCCCTCATTGGTAATTATTTGTTCCCCCATATATGTCCGGCCTTTCCTCCTTGTGGCATTCTTAACGTCATGTTCCTCTTCACCACTAAGTCTGGGATTGTTTCCACTGTACTGTCTGCCATTATCGGCATTTGTGTTTTCCCCACCCCTTGGCTGAGTTCACTGTTAATAAAATTGTGCAAACTTCTGTCTGGTGTTTGGGCCCACTGATTAAACAGTGTTAGTGCCTAACACTGTGTTTTATTAGTCTGTGTTTTAGTGCACTGTGTGGGTTGACCACCCATAATTTCAGTTGCATCCCTGTACAATGATGATAAAGTCTGTTCTAATCTATAGGTTCCAGGAAACTTTATGCTACATATTTTTCAACTGTTACTGACTTGTTGAAAGTTTATTAATGAGGGTGAGGCTTAATTGTAAAAAGCATGATTGTTGTTCACAGTTCACTTTAAAACAGCTGTTAACAAATGTGCTTTTCCTGAATCAAACATAAAATGGTTAGTATACAGTATTTATCATAATTTTGATTGCTCAAACAGTAAATAGGGTTGTAAAAAATAGGCAGCTTCTAATCAATACACACAAAAAAACACAACAAACAGTATCTGGTTAGAGGTTTAGCTGCAACCATTTTGGCATCAACAATGTTTTTTTTTTTCTTACTACCTTAGACAACCTAAAATGTTGCCTTTTTTAATAACAGTAGTAATAATAATGCATCAGATTTATATAGCACTTTTCATAGACACTCAAAGAAGCTTTACAATGGATACATTATTCATTCACACCACAGACAATGGTGGTGGTAAGCTACTACTGTAGCCACAGCTGCCCTGGGACAGACTGACCAAAGCGTGGCTGCCAATCTGCACCAACAGCCTCTCCAACCACATTTATACCCATTCATGCCCAGTGTCATGGACACTGGAGGCAAGGTGGATAAAGTGTCTTGCCCAGGGATACAGCGGCAGGGTGTGTGGGGAGAGCAGGAGTCGAACCGCCAAACTTATGGTTAGTAGACGAGCCGCCCTACCTCCTGAGCCACTGCTGCCCACATTTCCCTCCTCCATTCCATTTTTGCAGAGCACTAAGTTGGATGACAGGAAGTTCCATTTTTATATCATCTTTGGCATGACCCCAGCCGGGCCATACCAACACATTAATTTTGCATTGTATGAGAACCTTATTTACATCAGTTTAAAGAGCCCTTCAATATTGTGGCAATATCAGAGACGTGGCTCAGTGAAGAGAAAGGTGTGGATTTTACCATGGATGGCTATGAATTAAATTATATAAATAGAAAAGTGAAAAAAGGAGGAGGAGTTGCAATTTTTGTTGACAAGAGCTTGAAATACAAGGTTGTTGAAAATCTGACAGTAACTGCGGATGATTTATTTGAATGTATTACAATAGAAATCTGTCTGGACAATGTGAAGAATGTAGTAGTGAGCTGTGTATATAGAACACCTGGATCAAACATTGACTTATTTAAGGACTGGATGGAAAAAATGTATGCAAAAATAACTCATAAAGTTATGTTCATCTGTGGGGATTTCAATATAGATCTGATGAACTCAAAACAACATAGTTTGACAGAAGAATTTATCAACACAATGTACAGTATGGGTTTACATCCAACAATTACCGGACCTAGCAGAATCACGTCACACAGTGCCACACTAATAGATAACATATTCACAAACATTATGGAAAATAGTATCAGGAGTGGGCTTTTATTGAATGATATCAGTGACCACCTGCCGATTTTTGTTGTCTATCAATGTGATTATAGGAAGAAAAAGTATACCAAAAATATTAAATATAAAAGAATAAGAACCGAAGAATCAATGCATTTACTGACAAAGGAATTATTAATACAAGATTGGAAGATAGTTTATGATGAAAATGACATAAATAGAGCATATGATAAATTTTTACAAATATTTCAATCATTGTACAATAAATACTGTCCTATAAAACAATACAGTGACAGACAACAAAAAAAAAAAATATTCCTTGGGTCACCAAGGGGTTAATAAATGCATGTAAAAAGAATACATTATATAAACAATTCATTAAATGCAGAAAGGTGGAAGCTGAGATCAAATATAAAAGATACAAAAATAAGCTTACTAATATAATGAAGACCTGTAAGAAAGAATATTACAACAGAATACTAGAGGATAACAAAAACAACATAAAAGGAATATGGCAAGTACTCAATGGGATTATTAGTAATCGTCCTAAGAATGCAAATTATCCAGAATATTTTATCGAAAATGGCAATTTGATAAATAATATGGAAGATGTGGTCAGTGGTTTCAATAATTTTTTTGTAAACGTTGGTCCCGAATTAGCAAAATCAATAGTGACACCAGAATCAAACTACAGTGGTTCTGTGAATGAAATAGAAGATAGAAATCCAAACACAATCTTTTTGGGTGCAGTTACTGAAAAGGAAATTATCGAGACTGTGAGTAAATTTAAGAACAAAAAATCAACGGACTGGAATGAAATTGACATGACAATAGTGAAAAAAGTAATCGAGGGAATTGTTAAGCCACTCACCCACATCTGTAACCTGTCATTTCAAACTGGTACATTTCCAGACAAAATGAAAATAGCAAAAGTAATACCTCTATACAAAACAGGAGACAGTCATCGCTTCACAAATTACAGGCCAGTCTCTTTACTCTCACAGTTCTCCAAAATACTTGGAAAAAATCTTCACTAAGAGACTGGATGATTTCACTGAAAAACACAACCTCCTTACAGATAGCCAGTATGGTTTTAGAGCAGATAAATCTACATCTTTGGCACTGATCAAACTTATAGAAGAAATTACTAGTTGTATAGATAAAAAAAATGTTGCTGTAGGAGTATTTTTAGATTTAAAGAAAGCTTTTGACACCATTGACCACAGAATACTACTAAGGAAACTGGATAGGTATGGGATAAGAGGGGTTGGACTGAGTTGGGTGGAAAGTTATTTAAGTAACAGACAACAATTTGTACAAATTGGAGAGCACAAATCACCCTTCATGGACATCAATTGTGGTGTGCCCCAGGGGTCAGTTTTGGGACCCAAACTCTTTATTTTATATATAAATGACATATGCCAAGTATCAAAAATTCTGAAATTTATTTTGTTTGCGGATGACACAAATATCCTTTGCACTGGTGAGAATTTGCAGCAGGTTTTAGAGGTGGTCACAACTGAAATGGAAAAATTAACGCAGTGGTTCAACAAAAATAAATTATCTCTAAATCTAAAAAAACCAAAGATTATGTTGTTTGGAAATTATAAAATAAATCATGAAATAATGGTAACGATAGATGATACCAGAATAGAAACAGTACAGGAAAATAAGTTTCTGGGGGTGACGCTAGACAATAAAATCTGCTGGAAACCTCACATCAGTCACATCCGGGCCAAATTAGCAAAATGTATAGGCATACTGGGGAAGACAAGACACATCTTGGACTATAAATCACTGGTCTTATTGTACAATTCACTGTTTTTACCTTATCTTAACTACTGTGTAGAAGTCTGGGGAAACACCTACAAGACCAACCTACAGTCAATATGCACATTACAAAAAAGAGCTATAAGGATAATAAACAATGCAGGATATAGAGACCATACCAATTCGTTGTTCTTAAAGTCACATGTCATAAAGTTCATCGATTTAGTTAAATTTAAGACAGCACAAGTAATGTACAGGGCAATTAATAATCAACGACCAACTAATACACAAAAAATATTTAAAAAAAGAGACAATGATCATAATTTGAGGGGAGACTTAAACTTTACAAAACCCAAGATACGTACAACCAAGAAAAGTATGTGCATATCTGTCTGTGGGGTGGATTTGTGGAACAGTCTAGAGCCGGAACTGAAACTATGTACAAACAGAAATCAATTCAAAAAGAGGTATAAGCACCATTTGCTGAAAGGATATATGTTAGAAGGGTAGTGGTTATATGTACGATTCATTATGTTCACTCTGGGATATTATGGGACACTATAGAATGGTGGGTGGGACAGCACTGTGTATATCTGTGTTGTTTGAGGCTGGTTTTGATGTATGGACTTCATTGTATGTTAGAATGGATGGGTGTTAATGTTGATTTGTAAAAAATACAGTAAATTGTTTACTTGGGGTCTTAAAGGTGGTAATTTGTATAAAATTCACATGGGTGTATCTATGGAAAAGAGGAGATGGAATTAATAAGTGTTCACTTCTTCCTTCTCCCTTTCGAACAGTGTATAATGTTACTTTATTGCATTTGCCATTTGCTTGTATTTGTTATATGTTTGTGTTCGAAATAAACTATCTATCGATCTATCTATCTAACCTTGAAATAATTGTTGTCATATATAATGTACCTCACACTTATGTTACTGTATTTTTGCACTAGATAATTAAAACATGCTGTCATTGATGTTTGCAATTTTTTACCATTTATCGCAAAAGAAAATATGTCTCTTAATATGTCAGTTGCCCCCTAGCATTAATGAAAATGGTATTAAGTACTGTACATCTTCCTGAGGGTGTCTGGATTGAAAGTCTTGAATCATGACCTACAGACGTGGACAAAATTGTTGGTACCCCTCTGTTAATGAAAGAAAAACCTACAATGGTCACAGAAATAACTTGAATCTGACAAAAGTGGTAATAAATAAAAATTCTATGAAAATTAACCAATGAAAATCAGACAATGCTTTTGAATTGTGGTTCAACAGAATTACTTTAAAAAAACAAACTCATGAAACAGGCCTGGACAAAAATGATGGTACCCTTAACTTAATATTTTGTTGCACATGTGGAGAGTGTGGGAAATGATGAGGCTATGGCAATGCATATTGGTGATATGGCAATGTATATTGCAGAGGAGTCAGCAGACAGCGTCTCAGTCAGGATGCAGCGGTAAGCATAAGAGAATAATAGGCAGGGACGTCATGGGGAGTTGGCAGGAAGAGGGAGGCGGGGGTTGAAGGGAAATGTATTGTGGAGTTGGATATCATGCAGTGTGATGTGAAACGTCATGCAGATGTGAGATGATCTGTGGAGTTTATAAGGAGAACCCTGGTTTGGCTGATTCTTTACTTTCTGTGTATGAATGATGTGAGAGTGTTAATAAAGCTTCATCTATTCATAAACTGGCCTCATCATTTCCCACACTCTCCACACTGGTGACCCCGGACATATTATGGAACACGAGGCAAGAACCCCAGAGTCGGCCCGGACGGGAAGCCCCAGCAACGCGTGCACTGTGGCAGTTAAGCTACCGGACTTTTGGCAGCACAAACCGCGCTCTTGGTTCCACCACACTGAGGCCCAGTTCGCCCTCCGGGGAATAATGGGAGACGACACCAAATTTTACCATGTGGTTGCAGCGCTGGACGCTCGCACAGTTCAGCAGGTAGCGAGCCTGCTCGACCAGCCCCCAGCCCACGACAGATACGAGGCTCTCAAAGCTGCGCTGACCCGGCGCTACACGCTCTCAGACTGTGAGAGAGCAGAGAGGCTCCTGAGGTGTTCCGAGTTAGGAGATGGTTCGGCCGTCGATCTGACGGAGAAGATGTTGGCGTTAATGGGCACGGATGACGGGCATTTTCTGTTTGGCCACCTTTTCCTCCGGAACCTTCCAACAGAGGCGAGAGCGGTCCTGGCCAATTCGCCGTTGCTGGCCGCGCGTGACTACCATACGCTAGCCCAGGAGGCAGACCGGATCATCCTCACCACCAGAGCGCTCACGGTGAACGCGGGGGCGTCGGAGCCCAGCAAGACGACCAGAGGAGGCGAGGAGCCACCAACGGTAGCGGCAGCGGGGGCCAAGGAGCTCCCGAGAGACACGCTCTGCTTCTACCACCACCGTTTTGGAGGGACCGCACGCAGATGTGCCCCACCGTGCCAATTCAAGCGCTCGGGAAATGCCCGAGCCGGCAGTCGGTAGCAGCTGCGACCGCCAGCGAAGAGAACAAGCTGCTCTACGTGACAGACTCGCGCTCAGGGAGGCGTTTCCTTGTAGACACCGGAGCCCAGAAGAGCATCATCCTGCCGACCTACGCAGACCGGCTGGCAGGACCTAGCGGCCCCAGGCTGGTAGCAGTAAACGGCTCGGACATTAAGACCTTTGGTGAGAGAACACTGGCTTTATCCCTACACGGCCATACATACGAGTGGACTTTTGTCGTAGCAGCACTGAGTTTCCCAATCCTGGGAGCTGATTTTCTGTGTGCGCATGGTTTACTAGTTGATGTTGCTAACAGGCACCTGGTTAATGCACTGTCCTTTGACTCTCTCCCCTGTACAGCTCGAGGGGCTGGGCCAGTAACACAAGCCAACGTCACAGCTCCAGGCGGTAAGTTCCACACACTGTTTACTCAGTTCCCAGCACTCACCGTCCCGACGTTTTCAGTGGCCATCGCTTAACACGGGATGGAGCACTTTATCACCACCACCGGGCCACCTGTGTTCGCACGACCTCGGCGCTTCGACGCAGCTAAACTGGCCATAGCGCGCGAGGGGTTTGCCAACCTGGAAAGGTTGGGCATCATCAGGTGATCGAACAGCCCATGGGCATCCCTGCTACACATGGTCCCTAAGGCTGAGGGGTCGTGGCGACCGTGCGGCGATTTCCGCAGGTTGAATAACACCACAGCACACGACCGCTACCCGATTCCCTACATTCAGGATTTTTTCGTTCACCTCGCTGGAGCACGCATTTTTTCTAAAATAGACCTGGTCCGCGGTTACCACCAGGTCAGAGTGCGCGCGGAGGACATACCCAAAACAGCAGTAATAACTCCGTTCGGCTTGTTCGAGTTTCTGCGCATGCCATTCGGATTAAAAGGAGTGGCACAGACGTTCCAGCGCATGATGGATGCGGTGCTGCACGATCTCCCGATTGTGTTCGTCTACCTGGATGATATCCTGGTAGCCAGTGCGTCCGAAGACGAACACGTAACCCACCTCAGGACGGTTTTCCAGAGGTTGGAGGAGCACGGGTTAATAATCAACCCTGCGAAGTGCCAGTTTGGAGTGACGGGGATTGATTTTTTGGGGCACCGCGACTCACCGGAGGGAGCGATACCCTTGCCAGACAAAGTGCGCGCTGTGGCGAACTTTCCGTGGCCTCAGACGGTCAGGGTGCTGCAGGAATTTTTGGGGATGGTTAATTTTTATAACCGTTTCCTCCCCCGTGCAGCTCAACTCATGCAGCCACTGTACGCCGCGCTCAAGAGACGGAAACCCGCGGATGGAGTCGAATGGACTCTGGAGCGAGAGCAGGCGTTCACTGAGGTGAAAGCAGCTCTGGCAAACGCTGCACTGTTGGTGCACCCAGACCTGGCGGCCCGGATAGCGCTCACTGCCGATGCCTCGGACGTGGCCATAGGGGCCACCGTGGAGCAACGTGTTGCCGGTTCTTGGCAGCAGCTCGCCTTTTCCAGGAGGGCTTTGCATGACAGTGAGCGTAAATACAGCGCGTTCGACAGAGAGTTACTGGCTCTCCACCTGGCCATATGCCACTTCCAGTTCTGGCTGGAAGGGCGCAGCTTCACCGCGTTCGTGGACCACAAGCCGCTGACGCTCGCGATGGCCAAGGTTTCGGAACAATGGTTGGGCCAGCAGCAGAGACAGCTGGCCGCGATCTCGGAGTTTATGACCAATATTCAGCATGTGTCGGGTAAACTGAATGTGGTGGCGGACTGCCTCTTGTGCGTGGTAGTGGCCCCGGTCTGCGTAGGGATAGATTATACAGCCATGGCCGCAGAGCAGATTAACGATACAGACGTGCGCGCGCTCCAGTATGGACCAACAGGGTTAAGGCTGGAGAGCAGGGTACTGCAAGACGGCAGCCCCCCCCCCTAATCTGCGACGTCTCCACAGGGCGCCCGCTCCCAGTGGTCCCGGTCGCGTGGCGCCGCCGCGTGTTTGAGTCAGTTCACGCTTTGGCGCACCCAGGAGTGCGCATGTCAGTCAAAATGGTGGGAGCGATAATTCGTGTGGCCAGGCCTGTGCAAACAAGTGAAAGAGTGGGCGGCAGCCCGCGTAGCGTGCCAATGAGCCAAAGTGCACAGACACACCAAGGCTCCTTTGGAGCCGTTTAGTATATCGGCTAAAAGATTCGACCATGTTCACGTGGACCTCGTGGGCCCCCTCCCGCTGTCGCAGGGGTGCACGCACCTTCTGACAGTGGTGGACCGCACCTCACGCTGGCCAGAAGCAGTCCCGCTGGCGGCAACCACGTCCGCAGACGTGGCGCGCGCTTTTTTGACAACATGGGTGGCGCGTTTTGGAATCCCGTCGGACATCATGTCCGATAGGGGCCCTCAGTTTGTTTCCGAACTTTGGTCCGCGATGGCCAAAGCGAGCGTTTTCACAGGTCACTGAAGGCAGCACTCAGGGCTTCGTTGACGGATGCAAATTGGGTTGACCGGTTGCTGTGGGTTTTATTGGGGTTGCGTTCCGCACCAAAAGAGGATTTGGAGGCTTCCCCGGCTGAGCTGTTTTTTTCCCAGCCACTGCGGCTGCCCGGGGAATTCTTGCCAGATAATCCCGCGCCGGACAGCTGCCCGTCTCAGCGTTTTCAGCGTAGTGCAGACACAGGCACGCTGCCCGGTCCAGCCCACCACTGTTTTCAACGCGCTTTTGTGCCAAAAACGTTGACGAACGCGGTGTTCGTGTTCGTCAGACACAATGCCCACCGCCCGCCATTGCGCCCGACCTATGATGGCCCGTTCAGAGTGCTGGAAACTGGGGACAAGCATTTTTTGCTAGACTTGGGAGGGGCATCAGGAGAAAATATGCATAGACAGACTTAAGCCCACCTTTGTAGTGGCGGACGAGCAAGTGCTGCTGGCCCGGGCCCCCCGGCGTGGAAGACCCCCACGGACAACTCCCCAGGCAAACGATTCACCAGAACAGCCACACGGGCAGAGCGAAGTTCCCCCCCACCTCACCTTGGCCCACCCGCAGTCAGACACACGTCCAGCAGTCCCCCGCCGGCACAGAGACCCCCGTTACAGCAGATATGGGAGGAGACTGAAGCCCAAAACACGTGCCGACTGAAACTCTGTCGGGGGGGGGGGGGGTGATAGGGCAATGCATATTGGTGATATGGCAATGTATATTGTAGAGGAGTCAGCAGACAGCGTCTCAGTCAGGATGCAGTGGTAAGCATAAGAGAATAATAGGCAGGGACGTCATGGGGAGTTGGAAGGAAGAGGGAGCTGGGGGTTGAAGGGAAATGTATTGTGGAGTTGGATATCATGCAGTGTGATGTGAAATGTCATGCAGATGTGACATGATCTGTGGAGTTTATAAGGAGAACCCTGGTTTGGCTGATTCTTTACTTTCTGTGTATGGATGATGTGAGAGTGTTAATAAAGCTTCGTCTGTTCGTAAACTGGCCTCATCATTTCCCACACTCTCCACAAGGCCAGTTTACGAACAGACAAAATTTATTAACACTCTCTCATCATTCATACACAGAAAAGCAATGACACAGCCAAGCCAGGTTTCTCCTTATAAACTCAACAGATCATCTCACATCTGCATGACGTTTCACATCACACTGCATGACATCTAACCCCACAATACATTTTCCTTAAACCCCCAGCTCCCTCTTCCTGCCAACTCCCCATGACGTCTCTGTCTATTATTCTTTTATGTTTAACCACTGCCTCCTGACTGAGACGCTGTCTGCTGACTCCTCTACAATATACATTGCCACACACAACCTTTTGAGGCAATCACTACAATCAAACGATTTCTGTAACTGTCAATGAGACTTCTGAACCTCTCAGCAGGTATTTTGGCCCACTCCTCATGAGCAAACTGCTCCAGTTGGCTCAGGTTTGAAGGGTGCCTTCTCCAGACGGCATGTTTCAGCTCCTTCCACAGATGTTCAATAGGATTTAGATCAGGGCTCATAGAAGCCCACTTTAGAATAGTCCAATGTTTCGCTCTTAGCCATTCTTCGGTGCTTTTAGCTGTGTGTTTTGGGTCATTATCCCGCTGCAAGACCCATGACCTGCAACTGAGACCAAGCTGTCTGACACTGGGCAGCACATTTCTCTCTAGAATACCTTGATAGTCTTGAGATTTCATTGTACCCTGCACAGATTCAAGACACCCTGTGCCAGATGCAGCAAAGCAGCCCCAGAACATAACAGAACCTCCTCCATGTTTCACAGTAGGGACAGTGTTCTTTTCTTGGTATGCTTCATTTTTGCATCAGTGAACATAGAGCTGATGTGCCTTGCCAAAAAGTTCCAGTTTTGTCTCGTCTGTCCATAGGACATTCTCCCAGAAGCTTTGTGGCTTGTCAACATGCAGTTTGGCAAATTCCAGTCTGGCTTTTTTATGATTTGTTTTCAACAGTGGTGTCCTCCTTGGTTGTCTCCCATGAAGTCCACTTTGGCTCAAACAATGACGGATGGTGCCATCTGACACTGATGTACCTCAACCTTGGAGTTCACCATGAATGTGTTTAGAGGTTGTTCTGGGCTCTTTTGTTACCATTCATATTATCCGTCTCCTCCTGCGGCCATGTCCAGGGAGATTGGCTACAGTCCTGTGGATCTTAAATTTTTGAATAATATATGCAACTGTAGTCACAGGAACATCAAGCTGCTTGGAGATGGTCTTATAGCCTTTACCTTTAACATGCTTGTCTATAATTTTCTTTCTCATCTCCTGAGACAACTCTCTCCTTTGCTTCCTCTGGTCCATGTTTAGTGTGGTACACACCATGTCACCAAACAGCACAGTGACTACTTGTCACCCTTTAACCTCTTGCACTCCGTTGTACTGCGGACGGGCAAGTCTCTGCGTCCCAGAGCGCACGAGAGCGCACTGAAAAAAAAAAAAAAAAAGTTCTTCCACTTCAGACACAGCCGCGAACAGATTGGATATGATTGACCTCTCATTCGACTAATAAGAGCCTTGAATTGGGTTTCTGAAACCTTGAAGAACCAATGACTGAAAACCTAGCAAGAAGGACCCGCCTACCAACTCAGCGAGCCAATTGAAGCACAGAAGTTCGCTGAGCTGTTTTGTCTAAAGCTGGGTGAAGAGAGACTGCTACAGCAGCCACAGGCGGTGCTTTATTTTTTTTTTAAATTCCAGCAGAGTGTTTAGGATTCTCTTATATGGTCATCATAGACTGACGGAGGCCGACGATGAAGGTCGTAAATCATTCACCAAAACCGCAATCATGGAATTATGTTTTGACCGGGTTGCGAGACCAGAACCACGAGCGGACCAGTGTCGCGTTCGTCTAACAATGAGGAAGAGAAGTTCGCCAGGACAATGTGGCTGTGAAGAGGTAAGGTGTTATAAGCCAAATTATTTTTTATCCCTGAAAATTGTAATCAAAAATGACTTTTGACCGATCGGTAAATTACAACTGTGGGGCGCACGATGTCCGAAGTGCGTGCGCCGCGGTACGCGGTTCGTTCGCCGCCTCCGGACCGTGAACGCCCCCCCTGCCGCTACTATTCTGTAGCGAGGGGGGGGAGCCACGGTGACTGCGCTGCTGTGGCGACATTACCACATCCGAGTGTAATCCGTCATGTAGCGATGGCCGATCTCCATCCTCTGTAGCAGGGGCGGGGGGCAACCCACACACACACACAGACACAGCCCTGAGTGTGACCTTTCATTAGAGCCCAAAATGAAGCTTCTACATTGAATCATTCAAAAGTTACAGACGTTTTTCGAAACTGTGCCAATTTACACAATTTGGCACAGTTCCAAAATGCCTGGGAACTACCTGAGAACAAAGCTGTGTAATATATTCATTTTTTGTGGTATTGCTACAAAATTTGGACCTCAGCTGGATAACACTTGGTTCTACATTTCTATTGCATTTTCCAGCCCGGATCTGAAGCTGTGTGTTATTTGCAAGCATTTGTATCCAAAAAAACACCCAGGCCAAATTTATTTTCTTCAAGTTCACTATGTTTAGATGACTGTAACTCATTGGCCGGAGCACTTAAGAGAGATTATGACTGTTTTGCCAAAAAATTCAAAGTGTTTTCTTTTAAATGAGACCAACCCCATGAAGATGCTGCAAAGGGTTGAAGAACAGCTTTCGATTTACTTTGGGCACATTATTTTTTGGCGTTTTTAGGAAAATTGACCGGAGTGCAAGGGGTTAAATAGGCCGACTGACTGATTACAAGTTTGTAGACACCTGTGATGTTAATTAGAGGACACATCTTGGTTGAACATGTCCCTATGGTCAAATTATTTTCAATCTTTTCTAGGGGTATCATCATTTTTGTCCAGGCCTGTTTCATGAGTTTGTTTTTTAAAGTAATTCTGTTGAACCACAATTCAAAAGCATTGTCTGACTTTCATTGGTTAATTTTCATAGAATTTTTATTTATTACCACTTTTGTCAGATTCAAGTTATTTCTGTGACCATTGTGGGTTTTTCTTTCATTAACAGAGGGGTACCAACAATTTTGTCCACGTCTGTAACACCAATTACAATCCATTTTACGTAACGTTACTAACCACGTGGAACTCCTCAGTGACTCTTAATACTTTAACTGCCATTCGCTCAGAAACCACCAACCCAGCACCATTCCAAAAATGTCTGGCCCACAACAAAGAGCTTTTTGGCAGAAGACAATAATGCCACCTGCATAATAAGCAGGCAAAAATGTGATAGGCTGTCTTCATGGGAAATGAACACCTTGCTATTACTTATTCAGTCATCCAAAAGCTGAAATTCAACGGGATGTGGGCCTTCAGCCAAATCAAAGCTTAGAAGTGCCATCCATCCATCCATCTTCTACCGCTTTTCCGGAGGTCCGGGTCGCGGAGGCAGCAGTTCAAGCAGAGAAGCCCAGACTTCCCTCTCCCCAGCCACCTGCTCCAGCTCTTCAATTCAATTCAATTCAATTCAATTCAATTCAACTTTATTTATATAGCACCATTTCACAACAACAGTCATCTCATAGCACTTTCAACTGTAGGGGGAACCCCCACAGTTGCAGAAAGACCCCAGCAATCAGGCGATCCCCTGTGAGCAAGCACTTGGCGACGGTGGAGAGGAAAAACTCCCTTTTAACAGGAAGAAACCTCAGCAGAACAAGGCTCAGGGAGGGGCAGTCATCTGCTGCGACTGGCTGGGGGGTGAGGGGACAGAGAAGATGAAAAGAACAGACATGTAGAGAGCAAACAGCATGATGGGGACTCAATCTATGGGAGAGAACAAACAGATGTTAATGACCAGCAAAAAAAATATTTCATTGAGAGTGAAGAAAGGAGTGAAGCCCAGTGCATTATTGGAGGTCCCCTGGCTGTCTAAACCTATTAGCAGCATAACTAAGGGAGGGTTCAGAAACACAAGATCCCTCCCTAATTGTAGGCTAAATCAAAAAGGAAGGTTTTAACCCTATTCTTAAAAACAGAGATCGAGTCTGACTCCCGAATCCAGATTGGCAGCTGATTCCACAGTAGAGGAGCTTGATAACTGAAGGCTCTGCCTCCCATTGTACTTTTAGAGATTCTGGGTATTACAAGTAATCCTGCATTTTGGGAGCGTAGTGCTCTATTAGGATAATACGGTAGTATCAGATCTTTTAAATAAAAAGGGGCCTGACTGTTTAGAGCTTTGTAAGTAAGAAGAAGGATTTTTTTTTTTTTAAATTTAAGTTTTTGTAAAGGGTATACAGGTCATTACAACATTGCATTGATTACATTTTCATCACATGTTTCCTTATTAAGAAGAAGGATTTTAAACTTAATTCTAAACTCTATGGGAAGCCAATGAAGGGAGGCCAGAACCAGAGAGATATGATCTCTCTCTTTAGTACCTGTTAAAACTCTTGCTGCAGCATTTTGGATCAGCTGAAGACTTTTTAAAGATGTTTTAGGACAACCTGATAATAAAGAATTACAATAATCTAACCTAGAGCTAACAAAAGCGTGGATCAGTTTCTCAGCATCACTCTAAGACAAGATGCTCCTAATTTCGGCAATATTACGCAAATGATAGAAGGCAGTCTTAGAAACGAATTTAATATGTGAATTGAAGGACAGATCTTGATCAAAAATAATTCCAGGGTTCCTCACAGAGCTATTAAGAGAAAGAGTAACCGCATTCAAACTGAAAGTTTGATTTGGAAAGGTATTTCTAAGGTTTTTTGGACCAACAAGAATGACTTCAGTCTTCTCTGAATTTAACAGCAGGAAATTACAAGTCATCCAAGCTTTGAAATCCTTAAGACAGACTTCTAACTTGACTAATTGATTACTATCATCTGGCTTCATTGACAGGTATAATTGTGTGTCATCTGCATAACAATGAAATTGTATACAGTGTTTTCTAATAATGTTGCCTAGCGGAAGGATATACAGTGGGGCAAAAAAGTATTTAGGCAGCGACCAATTGTACAAGTTCTCCCACTTAAAAGATGAGAGAGGTCTCCAATTTTCATCATAGGTATACCTCAACTATGAGAGACAAAATGAGAAAAAAAAATCCAGATAATCACATTGAAGGATTTTTAATGAATTAATTGGTAAATTCCTCAGTAAAATAAGTATTTGGTCACCTACAAACAAGCAAGATTTTTGGCTCTCACAGGCCTGTAATTTCTTCTTTAAGAGGCTCCTCTGTCCTCCACTCATTTCCTGTATTAATGGCACCTGTTTGAACTAGTTATCAGTATAAAAGACACCTGTCCACAACCTCAAACAGTCAGACTCCAAACTCCACTATGGCCAAGACCAAATAGCTGTCAAAGGACACCAGAAACAAAATTGTAGACCTGCACCAGGCTGGGAAGACTGAATCTGCAATAGGTAAGCAGCTTGGTGTGAAAAAATCAACTGTGGGAGCAATTATTAGAAAATGGAAGACATACAAGACCACTGATAATCTCCCTCGATCTGGGGCTCCACGCAAGATCTCACCCCGTGGGGTCAAAATGATCACGAGAACGGTGAGCAAAAATCCCAAAACCACATGGGGGGACCTAGTGAATGACCTGCAGAGAGCTGGGACCAAAGTAACAAAGGCTACATCAGAAACACACTACGCCGCCAGGGACTCAAATCCTGCAGTGCCAGACGTGTCCCCCTGCTTAAGCCAGTACATGTCCAGGCCCGTCTGAAGTTTGCTAGAGAGCATTTGGATGATCCAGAAGAGAATTTGGAGAATGTCATTTGGTCAGATGAAACCAAAATAGAACTTTTTGGTAAAAACTCAACTTGTCGTGTTTGGAGGAGAAAGAACACCATACCTACTGTGAAGCATGGGGGTGGAAACATCATACTTTGGGGCTGTTTTTCTGCAAAGGGACCAGGACGACTGATCCGTGTAACGGAAAGAATGAATGGGGCCATGTATCATGAGATTTTGAGTGAAAACCTCCTTCCACCAGCAAGGGCATTGAAGATGAAACGTGGCGGGGTCTTTCAGCATGACAATGATCCCAAACACACCGCCCGGGCAACGAAGGAGTGGCTTCGTAAGACGCATTTCAAGGTCCTGGAGTGGCCTAGCCAGTCTCCAGATCTCAACCCCATAGAAAATCTTTGGAGGGAGTTGAAAGTCTGTGTTGCCCAGCAACAGCCCCAAAACATCACTGCTCTAGAGGAGATCTGCATGGAGGAATGGGCCAAAATACCAGCAACAGTGTGTGAAAACCTTGTGAAAACTTACAGAAAACGTTTGACCTCTGTCATTGCCAACAAAGGGTATATAACAAAGCATTGAGATGACTTTTTGTTATTGACCAAATACTTATTTTACCGAGGAATTTACCAATTAATTCATTAAAAATCATTCAATGTGATTTTCTGGATTTTTTTTCTCATTTTGTCTCTCATAGTTGAAGTATACCTATGATGAAAATTGGAGACCTCTCTCATCTTTTAAGTGGGAGAACTTGCACAATTGGTGGCTGACTAAATACTTTTTTACCCCACTGTATAAACTAAAAAGAGTAGGGTCAAGCACAGATCTCTGTGGAACTCCATAAATGAGCTTTGAGTTGTAAGAAAATTCATTATTGACATGAACAAACTGGAGCCTATCAGATAAATAAGATCTAAACCACTGCAATGAAGTTCCATTAAGTCCAAAATAATGTTCTAATCTATCAAGTAGAATATTATGATCAATAGTATCAAAAGCTGCACTAAGGTCTAAAAGGACAAGTACAGAAACAAGTCCGTTATCAGATGCGATGAGGAGGTCGTTAGTGACCTTTGCTAAGGCTGTTTCAGTACTATGATGGATTCTAAACCCAGATTGAAACTCTCCAAGTAAACCATTTCCCTGCACGTGGTCAACTAATTGGGTAGCAACTACTCTTTCTAAGATTTTTGAGATGAAAGGGAGATTAGAGATTGGTCTATAGTTAGCTAAAGCTCCTGGATCCAGCGTTGGCTTTTTGAGTAGGGGTTTAATTACAGCCGTTTTAAAAGCCTGCGGTACATGGCCTAAAGTTAATGAAGAATTGATTATATGAAGAATAAAGCTACCAATAAGTGGGAAGACTTCTTTAAATAACCTGGTAGGAATAGGGTCTAAAAGACAAGTTGAAGGCTTGGATGAGGAAACTATTTTGTCTAACTCTAAAAGGTCAATTGGAGTAAACTCATCAAGACAGTTATCAATTGAAGGAGTTGTGGTAGTTACTATATTTAAGTTAACGGTGGGAAAAATCTGATTGATTTTATCTCTGATGGATGAAATTTTATCATTGAAGAAGTTCATAAAGTCCTGACTAGTAAGCTCTAAGGGAATGCTAGGATTGACAGGGTCCTGATTCTTTGTCAACTTGGCTACAGTACTGAAAAGAAACCTGGGATTATTCTTGTTCTCTTCAATTAATGCAGAATAATAACTCGTTCTAGCTTTTCTAAGAGATTTTTTATAAATTAAAAGATGATTTCTCCAAGCTAAATAGATTTAATCTAAATTAGTGGAGCGCCATTTTCTTTCTAATTGACGAGTCTTCTGTTTTAAGCTACGAGTTTCTGTGTTGAACAAAGGAGTTAGAAATCTCTGATTAGACTTCTTCTTTTTTAAGGGGGCCACAAAGTCTAGAGTCTGATGCAGAGAAGCTGTAACACTAGCTACCATGCTATCAATTACAGAAGGAGCAAGCTCTCTATAGCTTATTTCCGTTGTGTTGACACATGGCATAGAGGAAACAATCTGCATAAATTTGGTAACAACATCATCTGAGAGGCATCTACTGTAGTAATATTTTTCTTTAGGAGCCAAATAGTCAGAAATAGTAAAATCAAAGGTTAACAGACAATGGTCTGACAGTACAGGGTTATGAGGAGACACTACCAGATGTTCTATTTCTATGCCATATGTCAGAACAAGGTCCAATGTATGGTGGAGATAATGAGTAGAATTTCCTACTTTCTGAGAAAACTCCATCGAGTCTAATATTGAATTAAATGCCACATTAAGGCAATCACTATCTACATCTACATGTATATTAAAGTCCCCTACTATAATTATTCTATCTGATTTCAGCACTAAATCAGCTAAGAATTCGGGAAATTCGGATAAAAATTCTGAGTAGTTTGATGGAGGACGATAAACTATAGCAAATAAAATTGGGTTAAGCCTAAAATTGCTAAAGTGCCCAATACTGAGGACCATGCCCTCAAAGGAATTATAACATGTTTTTTGCTTTACATTAACTAATAATTTGGAATGGTAAATTGATGCTACTCCTCCTCCACGACCAGAACTTCTGGGATTTTGACAGTTTAAATAACCAGAGGGAGTTGATTCATTTAAACCAACATAATCCTCTTGCCCTAACCAAGTCTCTGTAAGAGATATTAAATCAATCTCATGATCAATTAACAGATCATGGACTAGCAAAGACTTGGGAGTTAGAGACCTAATATTTAATAATTAATTTAATAAAAATAATTTTTAAATTATGAGGAGGAACAGAGGCCAAGTCATTCAATTTAGAGGCTTCATGTTTAATTTGAGCTTTACCAACTTTTTGGTATCCTTCACAGAGGATACCAGGGCGTTCCCAGACCAGCTGGGAGACATAGTCTCTCCACCTAGTCCTGGGTCTGCCCCGGGGTCTCCTCCCAGTGGGACGTGCCTGAAACACCTCAAGTGGGAGGCATCAAGGAGGCATCCTAATCAGATGCCCATACCACCTCAACTGACTCCTTTCAATGTGGAGGAGCAGTGGTTCTACTCTGAGCCTCTCCCGGATGACTGAGCTCCCCACCCTATCTATTCAATTCAATTCAATTCAATTCAATTGCTGATTCTCATCCCAGTCGCTTCACACTCAGCGGCAAACCATCCCAGCAAGAGCTGTAGGTCATTGCTGGATGAAGCCAACAGGACAACATCATCTGCAAACAACAGAGACGAGATCCTGTGCTCACCAAGTATGACATCCTCCATTCCCTGGCTGCACCTAGAAATCCTGTCCATAAAAATTATGAACAGGATCGGTGACAAAGGGCAGCCCTGGCGGAGTCCAACGCTCACTGGGAATGACTCCGACTGAGTGTTGGCAATACGAACCAAACTCTCACAACGGTCGTACAGAGACCGAATAGCTCGTAACAACAAGCCCGACACCCCATACTCCCAAAGCACCCCCCACAAAAAACCACGAGGGACGTGGTCAAATGCCTTCTCCAAGTCCACAAAACACATGTAAACTGGTTGGGCAAACTCCCACGAACCCTCGAGAATTCTCGAAAGGGTAAAGAGCTGGTCCGATGTGCCACGGCCAGGACGAAAACCACATTGCTCCTCCTGAATCCGAGGTTCAACCAACAGCCGGACTCTCCTCTCCAGTACCTTGGCATAGACCTTCCCAGGGAGGCTGAGGAGTGTGATCCCTCTAAAGTTGGAGCACACCCTCCGGTCCCCTTTTTTGAAGAGAGGAACCACCACCCCGGTTTGCCATGCCAAAGGCACTGCCCCCGAACTCCACGCAATGTTGCAGAGGCGTGTCAACCATGACAGCCCAACAACATCCAGGGCCTTGAGGTACTCAGGGCGAATCTCGTCCATCCCCGGGGCCCAGCCACCAAGGACATTTTTAACCACCTTGGCGACCTCAGCCCCTGTGATAGGCGAGTCATCCCCCTCGTCCCCAAACCCTGCTTCCTCTGTGGAAGGCGTATCAGTGGGATTGAGGAGATCCTCAAAGTATTCCTTCCACCGCCTGACGATATCCCCAGTTGAAGTCAACAGTGCCCCATCCGCACCATACACAGTGTGGACGGGGAGCTGCTTTCCCCTCCTGAGCCGCCGGACAGTTTGCCAGAATCTCTTCGAGGCTGACCGAAAGTCTTGTTCCATGGCCTCACCGAACTCCTCCCATACCCAGGTTTTTGCTTCAGCAACCACCCGAGCTGCACTCCGCTTGGCCTGCCAGTACACCTCAGCTGCTTCGGGAGTTCTACAAGCCAACCAAGCTTGATAGGACTCCTTCTTCAGCTTAATGGCCCCCCTCACCACTGGTGTCCACCACTTGGTTCGGGGGTTGCCACCACGAGATGCACCGACCATCTTGCGGCTGCAGCTCTGGGCTGCCGCTTCAACAACAGAGGTGGAGAACATGGACCTCCAGTGGGCTCACCACCTGCAGGAGGGATCATGGGGGTCCGGTGCTATGTGGATTAGGTGGCGGTCAAAGGCGGAGCTTAGAAGTGAAGCAATGAAAAGTTCAAACTACCAAAGAAGCACAACACATGTTGCCACTTAAGTATTACAACCCCCACCCCCCACCCCCCCAAAAAAACAAAAAAAAAAACCAAGCAAGTGAATGTCACACTGTTTTATGTGTTTTTCCATTATTCTACACTGGGAGGCAGTCATCTATACTGTGACAGCACTGAGACAAGTGTGCTGACATGGATATGGTTTTTGCAAATAGCTTAGGAGTACTGTTCTACACAAAGTATCAACTGAAAGAAAGAGAGACAAGGGCAAATGTCATTCTTTCTTGCAAATGTCTTTTTCTTTCTTGTATTTGCACAGGGTGATGAGAAACTCCCTCTGCAAACTTTTGCTGAAGGAAAAGAGCCGCAGCTTTCAACTATGTTAAGGGTCAAAGACTGACGTGTCAACAAAAAAAAGATCTACAAGATTTTGCACTCAACCCATGGTTGAGATATAAGGCATGACTTCAAAAAGAAACTGCTATTTCTATAATTTGGAAGATGTTGAGAACGTTAGACCCAAGCTTTACAATTTAGTTCCACTTGTAGAGAAAATCATTATGGTAGAACCAGCAGTAGGGCTGGGTGATTAACCAAAATAAAAAACAAAACTGGCCATTGAGACATAAAAATGAGATAGTCTTGCCCTTGTTTTTTTTTTTTTTTTTTTTTTGGGGGGGGGTCTTCCTGTTGTGTGTGTGTGTGTATGTGTATACGTATGTGTAAATTAAGATGTCTCCTGCATGTGCGGTCGTGTGACTTTGCAACCTGGAAACAGCTCAGTCAGCACTGTTCGAAAGCAGTAGAACACGGCGGAAAAATTAATACGGTCTGTACCAAAAAGAAATGTGGTGTTCTTCCACATAGTATGAGATGACTGACTTTTTGCTTCACCTGGGGATGCAGGGAGGGGGTGAGCGGGATGCGACGAGGCTGGTGAGGAGTGCACTGAGGCTGGGTCGCTGTAGGCCTCTGTTGTTTTTTTTTTGCCGTCATCTTCATCGTTTTGTTGTGAGGCTGGACGACGGGGTGGATGAGCTAAGGCTGTATTTAAGAACCTGGATGGCGATTCATAGTCCCTGTGTGGTGATGGCATAGAGATGGCTTTGTCAAGAGCTCCCACGGCGCAGCTGGCTGGCCGCCGGCGTCAATCAGGTGGCTGACAGGCCGTCAAGAGGTATGTGTGGACACTGACTTCTGCACTGGACAGTGTTTAGCTTTGTTGCATGTGTGTGGGGTGACAGAACCTATTCTTTATTATATTATGCTCATTGATGGCCGAATCACTGCAGTGATATACTCATTAATGTTGCACTCTGGTGGCTTAATTGCAAGCCTTCTCAGTGAACTATAAGGCAGAAAAAAGGAGGGGGGGAAAAAACAACCAAGATGCTGATTTAAGGTCAAATCGCCCAGCCCTAACCAGTAATTCCATGGTAAATAGAAATGGGAGGAAACAGTAGAAAGGAAAAAGTTTAGAGAGCAGCAACTGGTCTAAAATTATCTAGGAAAAAAGTGGGGTAGTGCTAACAACTGGCACCGTTTTGATTTGCATCAGACACAGTGGCTGAGCTACTTGACATTTGGCTGACCTTTAACACTGAAATGGCACAAACAGCATTTTTTTCCAACACAAATGCAGTGACCACTGGCACTGTTATTGTTAAAATACAACAAAGTGTGTGGAGTCACATGATCCTTGGTATCCATCCATCTTCTACCACTTTTCCAGGGGTCTGGGTCGCAAAGGCAGCAGCTCAAGCAGAGAAGCAGACTTCTCTCTCCCCGGCCACCTGCTCCAGCTCTTCAGACAGAATACCAAGATGCTGTCAGGACAGCCGGAAGACGTAGTCTCTCCAGTTTGTCCTTGGTCTGCCCTGGGGTCTCCTCCCAGTGGGACGTGCCCGAAACACCTCAAGTGGGAGGCGTCCAGGAGGCATCCTGATCAGATGCCCAAACCACCTCAACTAGCTCCTTTCAATGTGGAGGAGCAGCGGTGATGATCCTTGATATCCTTTATAATATTTGGTAACATTTCAAAAACAGAGACGACACAAATGAGTTTTTAGCACAAACGTAGCCTCAACTAATGGCACTATTTTTTTTTTTTTTTATTTAAGTTTTTGTAAAGGGTATACAGGTCGTTACAGCAATGCAGTGTTTACATTTTCATCACATGTTCCCTTATTTTCTGATATCTGACAACATTGGAAGATTAATTCTTACAACACCCCTTTTTTTTTTTTTTTAAAGTGAAAGAAAAAGTGAAATTAAAGAGAAAAAAAAACAAGAAACAAATAACAAAAAAAAAACCAAACAAACCAGTAAAAAACAAACAAAAAGAAAAAGTAAGTAAATAAAGATAAAAGAGCATCTGAGTAGCGTTGGAACAAAGAGCGGAACCATTATTGAAATGGTATTTGTCAAAGATTAGATCTAATGGAAGACACATATGCGGTCCAGGGTTGCCAAAAGTTCATGAACACATCCATGTCCTGTCTCAGTGCGAATGTCAACTTTTCCATCGAGTAAATGTCTTGGATCACGTTAGTCCAATCTTCAGGTGTAGGACAGTCCTTCAACATCCATTTTTTAGTTAGAGCTTTTTTGCTTGCCAATATTAAAACATTGAATAAGTATTTTTCTCCTCGTCTTTCCAGTGAGTCCGGTAGTAAACCCAAATACAAAGTTACAAAAGAAAAGGGAACTGTAATTTTGAATATTTTCCCCAATATTGTCTGTACCTTGGTCCAATATTGGTGGATAACTGGGCATGACCAAAACACATGAAAATGATTTGCAGTCTTTTCACCACACAAGCGCCAACAGTTCAATCCCTTATGGGTAAATTTGTTTTGTGCAGGTGTTCTGAAAAATCTTGCCAAGTTTTTCCATCCAAATTCTCTCCACTGCAGGGATGAGGTACTTTTCCATTGCTGTTTATTTAGCTTTTCCCATATTTCCAGTTGTAAAGTGAAATTCCCCTCTTTTTCCCATCTCTCTTTTATATAAGATGTGTTGTCTCCTTTTAAGTCTTGAAGACCTTGGTATATTTTAGAAATGTATCTGATCCCTGGGATCCCTTTATATGCCATTAAGAAGACCTTCAGAACACCTGACTGGGCCCTTTCCAAAACCTCCTTTTTAAGTATATTGTTTATGTGGTGTCTAAGCTGGAAGAACCTGTAAAGGTCTTGATTTATTAGGCCTTGTTTTTTCAAATCTTCAAAACTTCTTAAGATTTGCCCTTTAAAAAAATCGTAATATTTTATCAGCCCTTTCTCCTTCCACTTTTTAAATCTGGTGTCTGTTTTATTAGGAGTAAAGTCCTGATCATAGGCGATCCATTGCAGAAGTCGATAGGGCTCTTTAGTTTGATTCTCTCTGACTATCTTAAACCAAATTTTTAGCGGGGTCTCTATCCACGGGTTAGTGTTATTCAAAAGCTTAGGTAAGACATTGTTCCCTATTATCGCCTGTAGGGGGATGTCACTTGTTATTTGGCATTCGATCTCCTTCCATTGTGCAGTGTAGACTGGGTTACATATCTCTACTAAAGTTTTAATTTGTGCGGCTTTAAAGTAGTCCCTGATATTTGGCAGCGCGAGCCCACCTTTGTCTTTGTTTAGCTGTAGGGTTCTATATCTGATTCTAGGTCTCTTGCCCTGCCATATGAATCTTGAGATCCTTCTGTCCAGCTCCTGCCATGTTTTTTTGGGAGGTTCTACCGGTATTGTTTGGAAAAGGTATAGAAGACGTGGAAGTATATTCATTTTGACTGCTTCAATTCTTTGTGCAGTACCCAAGAATGGTATCATATTCCATCTTGCTAGGTCAGATTTTATTTTTGTCACCAGTGGATCATAGTTTAGTGATATAATTTTGTTGAGTTGTTTCGGGATATTGACCCCCAGATATTTCATAGATTCCGACTCCCAGTTAGTTTTGAGTTTGCTTAGTGAATAATGATTTGGGTCATAGTTGAATGTTAAAACTTGGGTTTTATGCATATTTAATTTGTACCCCGATAAATCTCCATACTCTGAAAAAACTGAGGTTAGTTCTGGTAAAGAAGTGTCCGGCTGCCCTAGGTATATTAAAATGTCATCAGCAAAGAGTGCTATTTTATGTTCCTTCTGACCAAGTGTAATACCTTGAATTTTTTGGTTTTGTCTTATCCATTGGCTCAGAGGTTCTATGAAGATTGCAAAGAGCAGTGGAGACAGGGGGCAGCCCTGACGACATCCTCTTTCCAGTTCAAAAGATGATGATAAATTACCGTTAATCCTTATTTTAGCTGTTGGTTTTTTATATAATGCCTGTATAGTTCTAATGAAGTTGTTATGAAAATTGAAACTGGATAAGATTCTATATAGAAAAGACCAGTCAACCGAATCGAATGCTTTTTCAGCATCTAATCCCAATATGACTGCATTTAAGTTATATTTTTTTATATGATGAATTATGTGTAAAGTGCGTCGAATGTTGTCTTGTGTCTGTCTTTGTCTTATAAAACCTGTTTGGTCTAAATGAATTAGGTCTGTCAGTATATTTTCTAACCTTTTGGCAAGGATAATGGTAAAAAGCTTATAGTCCTGATTTAGTACACTGATTGGTCTGTAGTTGGAGCACTCTAGTTTATCCTTTTCAGGTTTAGGGATAACTGCAATGACCCCTTCTCTCCAGGAGGGGGGGATTTCCCCTGTGTGGAGGACATAATTAAATGTTTTCAGGAGGAGAGGAGATAGTTGCTGTTTAAAGGTTTTGTACCACTCTGCTGTATAGCCATCAGCTCCTGGGGATTTGTTAGCTTTAAGTTTCATAATTGCTTTTTCCAATTCTTTAGGATGTATTTCTGACAGTAGTGTTTTATTTTGTGACTCCGTAAGTTGGGGAAGGTTTAATGTGTTTAGGAATGCCTCGGATGCGTTTTTATGTTTTTTGTGGGAGTATAAGTTCTTATAGTAATTCTCGAAGTTTTTAAGAATATCCTGAATTCTGAATTTTATTTCCTTTGATACTGGGTCTCTGATTTTGTAGATTGCTCTTTCTGTTTGATGTTTCCTCAATTTATAGGCTAGCAATTTTGCCGATTTACTGCCTGCTTCATAGTATTTTTGTTTCAGAAATGTAAGTTTCTTCTGGATTTCTATTGTGTAGATCTCATTTATTTGGTTTTTAATTTCCTTAATCTTGAGCGAGTCAGTAGAATGAGTGTTGCCTTTGTGTTCTTTTTCTAGGTTCCTAAGTTCTGACTCTAATGTGGATAGTTTTTCTTGTCTTAGTTTCTTTTGGGTTGCCAGTTTTGCAATAATCTTTCCTCTTATTACAGCTTTACATGCATCCCACAGTATTAAAGGGGATACTTCTCCATTATCGTTATCTTCCAAATATCTGAGAATATCTGATTCCAATTCATCTTTCAATGGTCCTTTCAGGACATTTGAATTTAACCTCCAAGAAAATGTATTATTTGTGTATTTTTGGATATTTAAGTCCATGTAGATCGGACTGTGGTCGGAGAGATCCATCAGTCCTATTTTACATGTTTTTACTCTTCCAATGTCTCTATTAAACATAAAAAAATAGTCAATCCTTGAGTAAGATGAATGTGGAGTTGAGTAAAATGTATAGTCTTTTACACTGGGGTTGAGTTCCCTCCACACGTCACAGATTCCCAATTCTTTTAGTAGCATCCGAGTCTTCCTGTTTTGGGTGTTATTTTGATGTGGGGAATTACCAGAAGCATCCCAGTATGGATTCAGTCTAAGATTGAAGTCCCCACCACATATCACTAAACCTTGAGCTTTAGTTATCATTAGGTCGAATACATTTTTATAAAATTTCCAGTTAGCCCCTGGAGGAGCATACACATTCAGCAGGGTGATATCTTCTCCCTCTAGCCGCCCAGTTACCAAACTGTATCTCCCTTCTTTATCTTTGTGTTCTGATTTTTTTTCAAATGTAATTTTGGTTGATATCAATGTCGCTACTCCCCTCCTCCTCCCTGATTTATATGAAGATGAAGAGATCATTTTAAACCCTTGTCTACTGAGTTTATTGTGTTCCACGTCTGTTAGGTGGGTTTCTTGTAAAAGTATTATTCCTGCTTTGTCTTTTTTCATTTTGCCTAGAATCTTGGATCTTTTAACTGGATTCAGGATTCCTTTTACATTATATGAAATTATTTTGGTTACACCCTGTTTCTCCATTGTGTTGTTTTGTTTAGTATAAGTGTGTGGTGGCCCTCTTTTGTGCTACTCAGAAACTGAAAGAACATTAAAAACAAGAAAAACATTAAGAACATAGTGTAAAAAACTTTAAAACAAAAAGCTGTCATAAGAACTTCCTGAGCTGAGGTCTTTTTAAAGACCCTGTAAGAGCCTTGATGGAGTGAAGGCTCTGAGGGAAATTCCTCAAACTCTGTTACGTGTTGAGGGCCCTCTCTTACCACTGAAAGTAGTCCCATGCTTTTAACGTGAGTTTCAGAACCCAATCCAAACTTGTAATGATTTTTTTTTTTTTCCTTTTATGCCTAAACCCTGTGTAATTGTGTGCACCCTTCCACCCCCATCACATCAAACATTCACGCAAAAACAGTATTTGTTAGTATGAGGAGAACATGTGGATTATTGTCACATTTCTATTTTAACAAGTTTTTTTTTTTTTTTTTTTTATTACAAAGACTTATTTGTTTCAAATAATATGATTGTTCCATGAAATGTTTTACCACATGCTGAATATGCATCTCCTTTAATGTTTGTTACCTTGTATGAGGGGGGTTGGATGTGCGGATTGATTCAAGAGAAAGAAAAAAAAAAAAAAAAAAAAGGTCGCTATTCCAACCTGAAAACGGATAGTTTATCCGCGACGCTCTGGTGCTGGGTTTCCCGCTGCTGGTCCGTGGATTTTGAAGGTCTTTGTGTTGTCCATGTTTGCGCTTTGATCTTCTCACTCGGGTCTGCTGCGGGTTTAAATACCGTTACCGGGAGGCCTCTTTTCGCCATGTCAGCTGTTGCTTCTTCCGCCGAATTATAGAGACACGTTTCATCGCCGTAGAAGACCCTTAACTTCGCAGGAAATGGTGTCTGAAAGCGCAATTTCTTCTCTTTTAACACCTTTTTCGCGTCATTGTATTCCTTGTGCTTTTTAAGGACCTCCGGGGCGTAATCGTGTTCCACGTAGACTTTTCTCTCCTGGTGCATAAATCCTTTTTTCTGCCAGGCCAGTCTTACAACCTCTTGTTTTATTTTGAAATTGGAAAATCTTACCAACACCGAACGTGGGGGCGCTTCCGCCGCCGGCCTAGCGGCTAATGAACGATGTGCCTTTTCTATCTTCAAGTCGGTGGTTTGTGGAATATCCAATTTCTCTCTTAGTAAGGATTCCACGCATTCTGCCATTGAGTTAAAGCCATTTTCGGTTCCTTCTATCAGACCATGAATTCTTATGTTGTCTCTTCTCTGTTTTCCTTCTTGGTCGGTTAGCTTAGCCTCTATAGCTGCTTGTCTTTTGCGTAGGTCTAGCACAGAATCTTCGAGCACTTTTATTCGATCCTCTGTTTCCAAGATTCGGTTCTCGGCCTGGTCCACTCTGCTGTTTGTCCTTTTCAATTCTTCTCTGAATTCCCGAAATTCGGCCGTAACATCTCGGCGAAATCGTCGTAGCTCCTCAAATAGTGATTTCAGGCTAACCCTTTTGTTAGCTATCACCAGTTCCTCGTCTTCTGAACGGAGATCTTCCAGTTCGGATTCTCCGGCCGATACGTGTCCTGGCCTGGAGAATTTCAGTTTCTTCTGTTTTCCTTTAGACATGATGATTTTGTCTTTTGATTTTCACTCCTCCAAAAATCCGTTAAGTTTGATTTTCAAGGTGTTATCCTGAATTGGGTCTGAGAACTTCAGTGTTAAGCTGCAGTCGCCATGGCGTCCAGACCGGAAGTCGGCACTATTTTTTTTAATTATTAAAAAAGTAGCTGACTCCACGCAGGTCTACAACCTAAGTAATATTCTTCTGTGGGTAATAATGTACTTAGTTTTCCCCATTACAATACTCTCCTTGTGTTTTCAAGTGTGTAGCCTTTATCTGTCTAAAATGTGGATTAAATGGCATTCACTTATAAAGCACTTTTTATTCATCTCTGGATGACCAAAGCGCTTTACAGACCCTGCTATCCACCCATTCACCCACACATTCACATACTGATGCACCGGAGCTGGCCAGACCCACCAGGAGCAACTGGGGGTTCAGTGTCTTGTTCAAGGACACTTCAACATGCAGACTGCAGACAGAGTGGGAATTGAACCACTGACCCTCAGATGAGTAGTTGGCTACACTACACCTGCGCCACAGCCGGTGGCTGCTAAATGTATGTTTGGTTATGAAAAAAAAAAATCCATGGAAAATATCCATCTTTTTCATGCCTCCGAGCTGTATTTAATTTTTCAAACATTCATTCATTCATTCATCTTCTTCCGCTTAATCCTTTTCAGGTCGCGGGGGGGCTGGAGCCTATCCTAGCATCTTTTGGGCAAGAGGGAAAAACCATACAGATAAATGCTAAATCCCTGACAAAAATGTACTTTTGCAAATGCATACCTAAATATTTAAACATACAAGAACAGTTAAGAAGGCAAATGAATGAATATTAGGCTGACTGGTTATAATAGGAAACTCTGTTACAACATTCCAGTCCATTTTTGAAATTTTAACTTTTCACCAGCATTTTCATGTCAAAGGTAACTTATGCTGGCTTCAATACAAACCTGAGATGTGATTCTGTATGTTCAATGTTATGAGAAGACAAAGTTAATCAATTCCCATAGGCTACACAGCTACTGTAAACAGTAAAAGCTCCAGTGGGGGAAGGGGGTTTCCTCTAGTAGCTCTGTGTGTTCTTTCACAACCACAAAATTAAATATGGGCCAACTGCCAAGTGGAAAGCCTACTACAGTGATCAAATATCCTAAACACATAGTTCCCTTTTATGTGCCTTTGCAAAGCATTTCGAGATACCAGTACTACTGTAGGAAGTACTGTATGTACTTTGATCTATGGTACTCTCTAACCTGTGCACCATTTTCACTATAAGTGTTGAATAAATGAAATCATCTAAACCTTCAGGCACGTTATACCCCCTTTACCCAGGGGTGGAGATTATTGCAAGATCGCTAAGTGATGACGAAATGGCCAGATCTCCAGTGTTTCAATATCTCAGCAATCCCCAGATCTCTGAATGATCTTCAGTGATCTCCAGTCCTTGAAGTTTTGACCCATTCCAAAACAATCTCTCAATGATCACCAAAAGGAAGCAATCTCTCAACAAGCAATCAACCATTTCATCGATCTCCCAGTGATTTCTCAGAAACTTTTCCATGAACGTTATTGGTCTTTCATCAAATGCTAAGTAATCCTTCACTGGTCTCACATCCATCTCTACCTTCAGGGTGGAAACACTTGACAGATCACTGAAAGACTGCTGAGAGATCATTTTAAAAAAATCACAGAGGGATCAGTGGGAGGTCAATGACATCGTTGAGCGCTCCTTGAGCTCTGCTTTACCACTCAATGATCTCATTGATCAACTGGCTACAGACGTGAATTAGCTTGTAGCTATAATGTGATGTACTGCATCAAATGGCAACATTTATGGTTAAACCATACACTGTCCCTTTTAAATAAATGAAATAATTGAAGAAAATCTCCCAATGATTGCTCAGCAATCTCTCAATGAATGCTAAATTCTTCCACCCCAAATGTAAAGCTGGCTTAGAAACCAGTGAGCGATTGTAGAGCGTCTGAGTACTAGCGTTTGAACTCTATTGAAGACCAACAGAGTTCATTGAAAGATCACTGAGAGATCATTGGGCGATCGATAAGATTGTTGAACCCTCCTTGAGAATACACTGACAGTTTGCTGAGAGATCATCCTCCTTTGGTGATCATTAAGAAATTGTTTTGGACTGCGTCAAAACAATCTCTCAACTGTGGAGACCATGAAGATCACTGGAAGATCACTGAGCGATCATTAAAAGATGAAAAAATGGCCAGAACTCTCAACACTCTCCACCCATGTGGAAAGGGAGTAGAAAAGTACTAGAAACCTCTCAAATACCTGTGAGGTAACTTTGGGGTTAACCCTTGGTTTTCTGTACTACAAAGCTGGTTCACCTCTTTATCAGGATAGATCACCATGGTAACTTATGCTGTGAAGCTAACCCGCTCAGGAGCAGGTTAAGATCTAGATAAGAGCTCAGTGGGTGTGTCAGTGCAGCTCTCCAGCCAATTAAATCCTTTCCAAAATGACATCCACCTCCCCTGGAGTTTGAGGAGACATGCCCTCCCCTCCATTAACAGGACACCCACGTTATTTAGTCAACTTTTCCGCCGGCATCAGATCCTGCTGGGAGTCCCGTTTTTTTAATTCATTTTTTCTTGCTACAAACAATAAAAAATTAATTTTACTGTGCATTTCTATGAATAGCTGTATTATATCAGCACACACTGTACAATATAAGCAGCTACCCCCCACTTCAAAATTCAAGATTCATTTATTTGTTATGTTAAAATAACATTTAAAAAAATCAAGTTTCACACATCTACTAGTCTGTAGTTCCATGCAGGATAAAAGATGATAAAATAATAACCTAAAAATAAGTGCAATAATAAACTAAAATTACACTAGGGTAGAATAAAAGAAAGTTTAATTAACAAAATATACAGTATACTGTATATATGTATAGCTATAGAGGAACATAAGCAGTTGGGGGAGGGACACAATAAAAAGCACACTTGTCCTTGATCTCATTTCTTCATGTTTTCCCCAACTACCCCCTAAGCTTTCACAATGTGGCCTTTTTTTTTTTTTTTTTTTTTGGTCTGCTTCTTTCCTACTCTGACTGCTGCAGCTGTTTCTTTTTTTCTGTATTACATGTCGGTACTCCATCCATCCATCCATCTTCTACTGCTTTTCCGGAGGTCCGGGTCATGGAGGCAGCGTTTTTCCCTTATTGAATGAAATCATCATCTAAAAACTGCATTTTGTGTTTACTCAGGTTATCTTTGTCTAATATTAAAATTGTTTGATGATCTGAAACATTTAGGTGTAACAAATAAGCAAAAATATAAGAAATCAGGAAGGGGGCAAATACTTTTTCACAGCACTGTATGTGGCTGCATGTACGCTCACATTAAAGAAGTGTTGATCTCAACAGATGCCCAATAGGGAGAATGAACAGCGGTGTACGCCACTGATGAAGAAAAAAGTGCTGGATTAAATAATTATGAAGAGTACCGACATTTGGGACAATTTTTTATCTTGCAATGATCACCCAACTATCTCTGTATGTGTAAAGATGCTCTTGGTCTTTTAAGGAATATTGCCCGCCTCCGTCCTGCCTTCACCCCAACAGCTGTTGAAACGCTCATCCATGCTTTCATCACTCCCTGTCTCGACTACTGCAACAGCCTCCTATATGGACTACCATCAAAAACTCTCAACAAGCTACAACACATCCAGAACTCTGCTGCTGGTCTTTTCATCGCACTCGTATCCGTGACCACACCACCCCCATTCTCTACAAGCTCCACTAGCTCCCCATCCCCCAGAGAATCCATTGCCAAATCCTCCTCATGACTTGCAAAGCCCTCAATAACCTGGGCCCACCTTACCTCACTGAGCTACTTCATCAACACACTCCTTCCCACACACACACAATGCACAACCCCTCTGGACTAAGTACAAGACATGACAGGGCCTTCTCCATTGCTGCTCCGACCCTCTGGAACTCACTCCCTATAACCATCAGAAGCCCCCCCCCCCACACACACACACACACTCCCAGCATTCAAAAAAATCACTAAAGACCCATCTATTCAACAATGCATTCACTCATTCACACTTTTTACTCCCCTATCTAAAGTGTCTTTGACTGTCTTGAAAAGTGCTATATACTGTAAGTCTTAAGTATTACTGGTAGTAGTAGTAGTAGTAGTAAAAATGGTAGATGATGTTAAACGACTGCATTAATTCACAGATGTTAATTTGTTAATACTTCAGGTTCAGGCTAAAAACTTTCATGTTTACAAGATATGAAGGGGTTTAAGATATTGAGCCAAGTTAAATTTCCTCTCAGTACTTTTACCCTAAAATAGTGACATGTTGATTCTATGCTCTGATGTGCCAACGCCTTGTCACCTTCGTTATTCAGGAGTCAAACTGTTGAAGTCTTTATCTTGGTGGATCTGCAGAGTCTTCACATTGAGCTTTAATTTTATGTTGTACTCCAGAGTTCATTGTCTTTACTAATTAAACTGATTTTGTATGTCATGTGTTGATATGTCTGTCAGGTCTTGGTCTGTTAGCAACAAATGAGTACTTAAGAGTCACAGTGTGCACCTAAACACCGTAGTCTCCAAGAAAAAAATGAAAAAAAAATATTAAAAACCATTTTTCTATTACTATCTGATCACTTTACTCAATTAAATGTTTTCTTTTAATTCTTTTAGAATGAGTCATTCAAATCTGTGTTGTACCATGCCCATACATACTAAGGAATGGCCATATTTATGAGGCCATCTAATTACCTTTTCTTGGGGGGTGTTGATGACCCTCTGTACAGCCTTCCTGTTCTTGGCTGTGGAGCCAGCGTGCCAGATGCAGAGGGTAAAGAGAGGAGAACAATAGCTAGGGAGATCGTGGAGAGATAGCAGGAAGAAGAGGTTGGGGGGGAGAAAGGATGAAGGTATTGTGATGTTAAATGTCATGCAATGTGATGTGAAGTGTCATGCAAATGTGAGATGAGCAGTTGGGATAAAAGGGGAAACCATGGTGTATTGGGACATGCTTTTTCTGTGTATGACTGATGAGAGAGTGGAATAAAGTCGTCTGTCCATAAATCTGCCTCTGTTATTCACACTCTCCACAATATACACTACTGTTCAAAAGTTTGGGGTCACCCAGACAATTATTTTGTGTTTTCCATGAAAAGTCACACTTATTTACCACCATGAGTTGTAAAATGAATAGAAAATATAGTCAACACATTGACAAGGTTAGAAATAATGATTTGTATTTGAAATAATATTTTTTTCCTTCAAACTTTGCTTTCGTCAAAGAATCCTCCATTTGCAGCAATTACAGCATTGCAGACCTAACATGATTGCACAAGGGTTTTCTAATCATCCATTAGCCTTCTGATGCAATGAGCAAACACATTGTACCATTAGAACACTGGAGTGATAGTTGCTGGAAATGGGCCTCTATACACCTATGTAGATATTGCACCAAAAACCAGACATTTGCAGCTAGAATAGTCATTTACCACATTAGCAATGTATAGAGTGTATTTCTGATTAGTTTAAAGTTATCTTCATTGAAAAAAAGTGCTTTTCTTTCAAAAATAAGGAAATTTCTAAGTGACCCCAAACTTTTGAACGGTAGTGTACATATTCATATAGATAAATGTGCTTATTGAAAAAGTTAAGGAGATCAAGTTTTTGGGTGTAATACTAGATGATGAAATTAGTTGGAAACCACACGTCAGATACATACAAAACAAAGTTGCAAAAAAATATTGCAATTATAAATAAAATTAAGCAGGTCCTAGATTACAAATCACTTCATATGTTGTATTGCTCATTAGTACTTCCATACTTGATCTATTGTATAGAGGTCTGGGGTAACAATTATAAAAGTACACTTAATTCATTGCTGATATTACAAAAAAGGGCAGTCCGTGTTATACACAAAGTCAGGTATCTTGAACATACTAATTTATTGCTTTTACATTCAAAGTTATTGAAATTTTTGGATCTGGTTCATTATTATACAGCACAATTAATGTTTAAAGTCAGTAAAAACCTTTTCAATTCAATTCAACTTTATTTATAAAGCGCCATTTCACAACAACAGTCATCTCATAGCACTATCAACTGTAGGGGGGAACCCCCACAGTTGCAGAAAGACCCCAGCAATCAGGTGATCCCCTGTGAGCAAGCACTTGGCGACGGTGGAGAGGAAAAACTCCCTTTTAACAGGAAGAAACCTCCAGCAGAACCAGGCTCAGGGAGGGGCAGTCATCTGCTGCGACTGGCTGGGGGGTGAGGGGACAGAGAAGATGAAAAGAACAGACATGTAGAGAGCAAACAGCACGATGGGGACTCAATCTATGGGAGAGAACAAACAAATGTTAATGACCAGCAAAAAAAATATTTCATAGAGAGTGAGGAAAGGAGTGAGGCCCAGAGCATTACTGGAGGTCCCCCGGCTGACTAAACCTATTAGCAGCATAACTAAGGGAGGGTTCAGAAACACATGATCCCTCCCTAATTGTAGGCTATATCAAAAAGGTAGGTTTTAACCCTAATCTTAAAAACAGAGATCGAGTCTGACTCCCGAATCCAGATTGGCAGCTGATTCCACAGGAGAGGAGCTTGATAACTGAAGGCTCTGCCTCCCATTGTACTTTTGGAGATTCTAGGTATTACAAGTAGTCCTGCATTTTGGGAGCGTAGTGCTCTGTTAGGATAATACGGTAGTATCAGATCTTTTAAATAAAAAGGAGCCTGATTGTTTAGAGCTTTGTAAGTAAGAAGAAGGATTTTAAACTTAATTCTAAACTCTATGGGAAGCCAATGAAGGGAGGCCAGAACCGGAGAGATATGATCTCTCTTTCTAGTACCTGTTAAAACTCTTGCTGCAGCATTTTGGATCAGCTGAAGACTTTTTAAAGATGTTTTAGGACAACCTGATAATAAAGAATTACAATAATCTAATCTTGAGCTAACAAAAGCGTGGATCAGTTTCTCAGCATCACTCTGAGACAAGATGCTCCTAATCTTGGCAATATTACGCAAATGATAGAAGGCAGTCTTAGAAACAAATTTAATATGTGAATTGAAGGACAAATCCTGATCAAAAATAACTCCAAGGTTCCTCACAGAGCTATTAAGAGAAAGAGTAACTGCATCCAAACTGAAAGTTTGATTTGGAAAGGAATTTCTAAGGTTTTTTGGACCAACAAGAATGACTTCAGTCTTATCTGAATTTAATAGCAGGAAATTACAAGTCATCCAAGCTTTGATTTCCTTAAGACAGGCTTCTAACTTGGCTAATTGATTACTATCATCTGGCTTCATTGACAGGTATAATTGTGTGTCATCTGCATAACAATGAAAATGTATACAGTGCTTTCTAATAATGTTGCCTAACGGAAGCATATACTGTATAAACTAAAAAGAGTAGGGCCTAGCACAGATCCCTGTGGAACTCCATGACTAAGCTTTGAGGCACTTGGCACACAGTATACAAAATCTTTTCAGTGAGAGAGAAGGGAAATATAATTTACGGGGGAACACAAAACTTAAAATGCACTTGGTAAGATCTACTAGGAAGGGTTTTTGTGTGTCTGTGTGTGGGGTAAAATTGTGGAATAGGTTGGGGGAGAAACACAGGCAATGTCCAAACATCCATATATTTAAATCAACATATAAAAAAGGATTTTTGAGCGGTATAAAAATGAAGGGCAGTGATATTACAATCTGTCTTCAATGAAAAAAGATTGTTATTATGTATGTTATTGTGTTATGATGATTGTGATGGTGATGGTGTTGTCTGTGTTTGTGTTGAACATACCAGAAGTATTTATTTATTATTGTTACAATTATTGTTGGATGTTGGTATTGTTGTCAATATGGACTGTCGTTGTTGTGTCATTTCTGTTGCATAATTTGACTATGGGGTGTATTATGATGAATGTTGTTGTGGGATGAATGATGACTAAGATTGATACTGTAATTTGTTGGGTATGGAAAAGGGGTGGGACTACATAACCGTTGGCTGCTTCCCACTCCTTTTGAACATTTTATTTTTGGCTTGATTTTTGTTTTGTTTTAAATTCTTTTTTTTTCTTTTTCGGAATGTTCAGATACATAAAATCAATCAATCAAATACCTGGGGATGCACACCCTCAGCAAAGCACTTATAAAATCTGAGGTCAGTCTGACAAACGGTTGAGAGATATGTGAGGAACACACACAGACAGAGATTCCTTGCATTTATACATAGATACTTTAATATTTCAAGTAGGCAAAGATTGAAATGGCAAACTACTGAAAAAGTAAACTAAAAAACCACACACACACACTCAGGTTATAATGCTGTAAAATGAAAAGGAAAGAGAAGAATCTCTACAGTGTCACATGCTGTTCAGAACAATGTTAGTGTGCATGTGTGTCAAATGGCAGCCGGAGATTCATGTGCTACAGGGGGATTGGCTGATTTAGGGTTTAAAAATTAAAGTTCTGTCTCCTCAGCTGAAAACAACTGCATAAATTACAGGAAATATAAAGGCACTTTGTACTGATTACACTGGTCAACACCAAATTTATTGTCTAAGTTTTTTAGCTGATTTAGGTCAATTTTGATGTGCTGAATCCAAAAATCACATTGGTTTTGCTCAATCAGGTCAACTTTAGTATGGCCACATGTTGTTTACGTTTTTGTTTACATGTACGAGTATTTACGCTTTATATGATGCAAAATTCTTTTTTATTTCTTGAAATTTCTCGAACTCTGAAGAGTTTGCATGTGCCAATTTATGACATGATGTCATAAATTGTCATGACATCATGTCATGACAATTTATGACATTGTCATAATGGCTGATTACTGTTGGACTCTGAAGAGAGACATCCCTGCCGCTGAGCATTCTAGAGGGTCGAATAAACGGAAGTTGAAGCTCTGAATTTTGAACAATGATGACGTAACATTCAATTTACATGTACTTACCTTTATCAATGTCTACTATTCAATTTACAGTAATTGAAGTTTGTAACATTTAATCAATAAATTGTGTTAGAAAACGATTTTTTTCTCTTAAAAAATCTATTTCGGATGAGAAATATTAACAAAAATCAACTGATAATGTCACAAAAATGTAATTGATTTAGTCAGAAGATCAGGGTTTTTTTGACCTGATCAAGAGAAACGGATGTCATTTTCGGATTCAGCGGTGCTAAATTGTCTTAAATCAGTTGAAAAAAACACAGACAACTTACAAAAAAATTATTTTTGTAACCCTGTGTTATTGCTGTATGAAGAAAAACAAAACAGGGTTTTTCCCACATGTGTACTTCATATCACCTCATACATTTACACGTAAAAAAATGAAAAGAAGACAGTACAATCTGGTATGAAGAGAACTTTTTTGATTCAGACCATTTTCAAGCATTTTCCACAAGTTTCTCCCAATTATTATATATTATAAAAATTCCAATCATGGTGGTGGCCAATTCTATCAGCCATGAGCAAAAAAAGGTGAGTTACACAGACTCCCCATAAACTGAATGAATAACATCTACACACAAGCTGACTTTAGCAGATAAAAACACTGAATAATGATTAAAAAAAACACGTTATACCACCTAGCACAGCTAACCTAGCAGCTGCTTGTTTAGATAGATAGATAGATAGATAGATAGATAGTTTATTTCGAACACAAAAATATACCAAATACAAGCAAATGGCAAATGCAATAAAGTAACATTATACACTGTTCGAAAGGGAGAAGGAAGAAGTGAACACTTATTAATTCCATCTCCTCTTTAACGGCTTTAACGGTTTAACGGCTGTCTCAAGTTTCAAAGCACTACGGATTGTTTTACATACAGGTGTGCTGAGATAAAAACCTCTTTGTATTCTAGTTCTTCGTCTGCCACTTCCCAACTGTTCTTTTCCCCTCAGGTCTTTCATAATTAAGAGTGAGATCACAAATACTGTAAATAAAGGATGATAACATTCACCTGTAGACCTACATGTCGTCTCAGCAAACAGATTAAAAGCTGTGCAGTATACAGTGAGGATGAAAACAAGGTCATGAATACAGCAGTGTCATAAAAGCCAGTTTGTGTTGGCTTTACATTTGGTCTGTTTTTGTTTTAAACCCCACAACAGCTCAGAGTCATGACTGATGATTGAAGGGTTTAACATACTTTGTTTTTCCAAAACATGCCTAACACTAAACAAAAACAATTTAAAATAAGGCAAAAAAACCTCTTTGTTTTATTAGTAAATGAGATAAAATGGTTTAACAGTCAGCAGGCTAAAATTTTTAATACTACAAAAATATACAGCTGAAACCAGGAGATTGCACACACAGTACAAAAAGACACATAACCTCTTTTTCTCTCACTGTCTGACATTAAATAATTCTAAACTTTTCCTGTTTTAGGTCACCTAGAATTACCAAAATTATTTCTATTTGCTAAATAATTTTTCTATTTGTTAAATATTTTTAGAGAATTTTTTATTTCTTCAAAGTCAGAAGTTTACATACACTAACATTATTATGCCTTTAAATAATTTTGGAAAGCCTAAATGATGATGTCATGGCTTTGGAAGCTTCTGATAGGTTACTCGACAACATTTGAGTTAACTGGAGGCACACCTGTGGATGTATTTTAACCTCTTCCACTCTGTTCAATTTCCCTAAAAACGCCTAAAAATAACATGCCCAAAGTAAATCAAAAGCTGTTCTTCAACCCTTTGCAGCATCTCCATGGGGTTGGTCTCATTTAAAAGAAAACACTCTGAATTTTTTGGCAAAACAGTCATAATCTCTCTAAGTACTCCTGCCACTGAGTAACAATCATCTAAACATACTGAATTTGAAGAAAATAAAGTTCGCCTGGGTGTTTTTTTTTAGATACAAATACTTGCAAATAACATACAGCTGTCAGATACTGGCTGGAAAACACAACAGAAATGTAGAACCAAGTGTTTTCAAGCTCAGGTCAAAATTTTGTAACAACACCGCAAAAAATGAATATATCCAACCATCCATCCATCCATCCATCTTCTACCGCGTTTCCAGAGGTCCGGGTCGCAGAGGCAGCAGTTCAAGCAGAGAAGCCCAGACTTCCCTCTCCCCAGCCACCTGCTCCAGCTCTTCAGAGAGGATACCAAGGCGTTCCCAGACCAGCTGGGAGACATAGTCTCTCCACCCAGTCCTGGGTCTGCCCCGGGGTATCCTCCCAGTGGGACGTGCCCGAAACACCTCAAGTGGGAGGCATCCAGGAGGCATCCTAATCAGATGCCCATACCACCTCAACTGACTCCTTTCGATGTGGAGGAGCAGCGGTTCTACTCTGAGCCTCTCCCGGATGACTGAGCTCCTCACCCTATCTCTGAGGGTGAGTCCATCACTCTTATGGAGAAAGCTAATTTCAGCCGCTTGTATCCGCGATCTTGTTCTTTCGGTCAGTGCCCAAAGCTCATGACCATAGGTGAGAGTAGGAACGTAGATTGACTGGTAAATCGACAGCTTTGCCTTAGACCTCAGCTCCCTCTTCACCACAACAGACCGGTACAACGTCTGCATCACTGCAGATGCTGCTCCAATCCATCTGTCGATCTCTCGCTCCATTTTCCCCTCATTCGTGAATAAGACCCCAAGATACTTAAACTTCTCCACTTGGGGCAGGAGCCTGTCCCCAACCCTGAGAGGATAATCCACCTTTTTCCGGCTGAGGACCATGGACTCTGACTTGGAGGTGCTGATTCTCATCCCAGCCGCTTCACACTCAGCAGCAAACCATCCCAGCAAGAGCTGTAGGTCATTGCTGGATGAAGCCAACAGGACAACATCATCTGCAAACAACAGAGATAAGATCCTGTGGTCACCAAGCATGACACCCTCCATTCCCTGACTGTGCCTAGAAATCCTGTCCATAAAAATTATGAACAGGATCGGTGACAAAGGGCAGCCCTGGCGGAGTCCAACTCTCATGGTCATGGTCTCAGGGTGAAACTGTGTACCAAGTTTGGTGACCGTAGCTTTACTCATTCTATAGTAATAGTGCGAATGGAATGTTAACATTGACCTTTGACTTTTCTGACCTCAAACCGATAGCTCTAAGTCAGGATCCCAAGATGAACCTGTGTAGCAAGTTTGGTGACTCTAGCTTTCTTTGTTGTTGAGATATTGACCTTTGACCTTCCAATCCCAAAACCATAGTCCGAGCTCAGGATAAAAGGGCGAACCTGTGTACAAAGTTTGGTGATCCTTACTTTCCTTGTTGTATAGTAATAGGACACAGGGGAAACCAACCTTGATCTTTGGACCCCAAATTCATAGTCAGGTCAAGGTGTATCGTGCCCAAGATTTGTCTTGGCAACAACTATGGTATGGATTAAAAAAGCCTACATCACTTCTTTCTTTCAGTAGTGTTGTGTTTACAAAAGTGAGGGAAAAACTGACCTGATTTTGGCCCCAATGTCTATAATTCCTGCAAAAATCATCCAATCAGAGTCAAACTGCAATATGTGCATCATTCGTGTATATCAAACCCTGGCATCAAGATTCAAAACAATCAGAACAAAACTGGAGGAGGTGATGATTTCACATCAGTGGGACAGATGGGTGGATGGACAGATCTCTTTCATCCCCTTCGGTCTTTGACTGTTGGGGAATAAAAATGAGGTAACGAAAGGTATGTGAGAACAAATCAATCACAGCAACTAAGAACTGTGAAAAGTGAGCTGACAAAACAGAGTTCACACCAAAAACTCAAAACCTAAACCCAACCCAACTCAAAACCTAAAACCACAACATTCACCAATCACACAGGCCAGTAACAAATCTAAGATTCTAATGCTGAGTCACATCTCAGCAGACCTCTAGGTTTTGAGATGCTAGTCCATTACTAAGAGAGTCCAAACAAGTTTAAGAAAAAAAAAAAAGAAAACAATAAGAAAAAAGAAGCTTTTCTATTGGGAAAAATACAGTAACAATAAAACAAAAAAAAAATGGTTTATGCTTAATAAAGTCATATTGATAACTAGGGATATGCCAGTGATCAGTCCTGACTATACTGAGTGTTGTTCATATTTTTACAATTATCAGCATATTCTTATGGTTATCAGTATATTTTTTGACTGATAACAAACTTTGCCTTCCTTTGGGTCTTCAATAGGAGATAGCACATATTATTACTTAAAATGTTCACATAGATCTATGCCAGATTTACAGATTTTCTTCCACGGTCCCTGACAGGTAATGTATACTGTAATAAACAAAGCACTCATTCCAGAAACTTGTTTCCCCTTCATTTGATTTGATTTTGTACTTTATTGATCCCCAGAGGGGAGATTGAGGGATTCCACCTGGATGGATGAAGCAGCCACGGTACGGCGCTATCCCTTCACCATTCACACACACATTCACACCTAGGGCCACTTTTAGAGTCTCTAATTAACCTAACCTGCATGTTTTTGGCCTGTGGGAGGAAACCGGAGAACTCCCACAGACATGGGGAGAACATGCAAACTCCACACTGTTGGTCAGGGGCTGGGATCGAACCAGGGATCCCATGGCCAAGGGTGAGTTGCTGTGCTGCTGCAGTGCGAACCACTGTGCCACCGCAATTTTTAAAAAATATTTATATTCATGTAGGTACTTTTAAAAGTGAAACTATCAAAAATCAAAATTTTTTCCTTGTTAACATGTCTGTAACATGTTTTTTTATGACTTATCAGACATATTAAGAGTGAAATTTTAATATGGGTAGTGTTGAGCCAATCAGGACTCTCTGACCTAACTGAAGTTATCCTCCAGGCTAGTTAGCATTTTTTAACAAACTGCACTGAAAACTTGACCCAAACTAAGATGGGTTTTACCATTAAACTGCTTTTAAGGACTGATGCACAATATCCTGGGCCACCGTGCATACAACTGGGCATGTCCTTCAACCGGTAAGTCTTTTCATCACAGGATTTATGCTGTTTAATGTAGTGCTAGCCACCATCAGCTTTGTGGTATGTGGGTTGGGTCTATTCTGGTGTTTGAAGGGGGGAGTGAAACGATTCTGGCACAAAACTAAGACAATGAAAGTTTTGTGTTTTTTTTTTGTTTTGTTTTTTTAGAAAACAGGGCATAAGATACCATTTTAGACAATATAGATTTGTTTTTAAAGGGGATTTATAGCCACCAGAGTGTAGATACTCTAGAATGTAATGACATGTACATTCATGAATGATGTGGATTTGAAAGGCACGGCTCTGCTCTATTAAATTTATTGCAAAAACTGTGTTTTTAAATTGTAATGCCAAATATTATCAAAAACCAATGTCTTATGGTTCCAAATATAAGCTATCAATCCCCTTAATAATAAATGGCAAAAGCAAACAAACTGCAAAGCCCTTTTACAGTGAAAACGTAACTGTACTGATGAGGAGAGCATCAAGTACATGAAACCAAATTACTGCCAGTATTATATATGAACGTCTGACAATGGCTGTTTATGAGTGTTGGTGCAGTTTGACTGTTGGTGCATAAACTGCACAGTCAAACTTATCAGCACTGCTGATAAGGACACGTTAAACCCACATGCTCAAAATCTTGCAAACACACTGAAAGTCAGTTATGTCTTGCAATAGGCTATTATAACTCATTACAGCTGTGGGTGACATGTGTTGGTATCCATTTTCAACCGCCTATCCGGGGGTCCGTTCCAAGGCCACTGCTGCCTGGTTCACATCGCACTGTGATCCCCATGATCTCTCCTGCACGTGTTGAGCCCACTGAAGGGTGGACCTATGTGTCTCCTTTGGGTACACTGGGTCCTTGATGTAACTTTTTTCATGGAGATTCACTGGGCTGCTCTTGGTCTGGCCCTTTAACCAGGACCAGCTTGTCTTGGGAGACCCTACCAGGGGCAAGTTGCCCCCGACAACATAGCTCCTGGGAGCATTAGGGCACGCAAACCCCTCAAGCATGATAAGGTGGCGATCCACAGAGGGGATGTTTCATATTGGTGGGTTAAATGATACTGGCCTTTATGACTGAAGCACAACTCAACACAACCAAAAACTAGAAGAAATAAATAATGTATAGCAAGATATGTATGCAAAGTACTCATGATGGACCCTTCAAAACATCGCAATATTGTTAAATATAGCTTATCAACATAAACAAATGCACATGTGTTGAGGTGACAATGTAAGCTATGTAACAAAAATTTTATGGTCATATGCAGAAGATATTATTATTATTATTATTATTATAATAATAATATACCTTTTGTTCTTATTAAAGACAACAATAGAAAGGAGATGTTTTTACCTTCTTTACATATTTCGACTGTTCACTGCAGCCTTCGTCAGAAGAGTCATAAAAACATCTTCCTATTTTTGTCTTTGATAAGAACAAAAGGTAAATAATTATAAGAAGACAAAATGTACTTACTTGAGCTATTATTATTATTATATCTAGGTCAGTCAGTGAATAGAAAGCATTATGGGATGGTAAAAACTTCACCAATCTTCAACTGACACCAGGGAGTAGATGCCTTAAGGGTTATAAAGGCATCTTGACAGTTTACACCTGTCTAGCATTTGCTCGTCCACCAGCAGATGACCTTCTCCTTGAGGACTGGTAGTTCAGCTCCTTCAATCCAAACGTTGTCCTCCTTGTACTTCATTTATTCCTGGGATTCCTGAGACAATGCATGTAAAGAATTGGGTTGAAATGGCTGTGGAGTCAACTGAATTAAAAGTTTTAGAAGATTTGTGGATTTACTGAAAACATAATAAAGACTCAGATGTGAGGCTCAGATAATAAAGAAAATCTGAATATTCTGCAGACTACACCAGTATCATATTTTGACTTTGTACTTCTGCTGGGTCTGGATGGTGCAAATTGTTGCTGAGTGAGAGTGTCTCATATCTTTTTACAGTTTAGAATACAATTAAAAATGTTATGACTGAATCATACAATTTACCTTTACCTCTTCCCATATTCATATACTCAGATTCGGCAAAAAAATTACAAAAACAAGTTAAAAATCCATTTGTAAAGCATATGATCAAAATATGGTGTGAAACTAAAAACTATTTAAAAGAACCACACTTGCTGTCACAATTTAGCCCAATATGGGGTAATCAATATTTTAAACCAGGGAGAGTGGATGCTGTATTTAAAGTATGGAATTTAAAAGGGATTCAAAAGATTCAAGATTTATATCTGTCATGTGCAGATAACATAATGTCTTTTGAAGAGCTGAGGATCAAATTTAATCTTAATAGAACACATTTTTTTTAAATATCTTCAACTTAGGAACTTTATTCGATCAAATCAAAATAAAGCTCTCACTCGACCTATTTATTCATCCTTGGAAAAAATGTTGATGAAAGATAGTAAAAGAAAGGGTATTATTTCAGAGTTTTATAACTCATTGACACTATCCTCAAGTGAAAATTCACTGAAAAGATTAAACTACTGGAAAGAAGATCTGCAAACTGAAATTTCAGAGGAACAATGGGAATTGGCTTGTACAGAAGCTCAAACCAAATCAATAAATGTACGTCTTAAATTGATACATTTTAAATGGTTAATGCGAATGTATGTTACACCGGTGGAGTTAAATAGATATAACAAAAACATACCAGATACGTGCACAAAATGCATGGAAAGTAAAGGAACCCTATTTCATTGTTTATGGGAATGTAGAATAATCAGAATGTTTTGGGAAGAGGTGAGGGTAACAATTGAAAAAATAATTTCAAAACCAATCATATTGAATCCTAAACTGTTTTTGTTGGGTCTGTACCCAGAAAAGCATAACTTTAATAAAAGTGAAAGAACATTCATAGACCTCAGTTTGCTTAATGCCAAAAAATGTATTGCACTATTGTGGAAAAAGACTCATAGACCAGATGTGACTCAGTGGTTAAGACAGATGTTAACAAACCTTCCATTAGAAAGAATAACATATATACTGAAATCAAAGGAAATTGTGTTTGAGAATATATGGAGACCTTTTATTGATTATGTAAAAAATTTAAACATAACTCTTGAAGAAGAAGGTGAATGATGTGTGTGGACCTTGTAAATTCCAAACTGGTGAACATAATATGTCTACTTATGTAATGGATTGTCTAGACTAAACAGAGGAGCATTGTTGAAGACTTGATTTTGTTGGTGGTTGTTGGTGTTTTTAGTGCATTTTTTTTTTGTAGTACTTTAGTGTTAGTGTTTGATTGTTTGTGTCATGTTTGTTAAAAAAAAGGTTCAATAAAGATATTGTGGAAAAAAAATGTTATGACTAAAGAAAAGAATATATTTGAAACTGGCAATTTACAGTGCCTTTAATAAAAGTTAGGAAAAAAAGGCAAAAAAAAAATGAATACAGTAGGAACAAAAAAATATCTGGATACTTGAATGTTTTGGTGTACCTCTAAAATGTACAGCATACCACTACTTAACTAAAACTAGAACTGCATAAACCGATGTGTTGTTTCCATGGTCATTAGTCTATGTTTAAATTAGATTTTAACACACAGATTTATCTTTCATCTCTGATGTATTAAACCAAATAATCTGTCACTGATCATTCCTCTACCTCTATTTCTTCATCTCGTCGTGTGTCTTCTTCTTCTCCTAATGGTTGCAGTGGAGATGCTTCATGTGGCGAGCTCGAGGATGCTGCAGGCATTTGGCTTTCAGCAGGTACGCGCTCTCCTTGCGTGATGCAGGGAATGTTAATGCTAATTAAAATACCAAAAAAAGTTTAGTATATACATATATGCAGTGTTGCAGGTTTGTATATGTATCATTGCATCTGTATTTACACTTGAGAGTATGCAGGGAATTTTTTTTCCTATTACCTCTTGATATAAGTTTTGATAAGGTAGAAGGCTGCTGCCCCAGCAACAATCAGGGCAATCAATAGTCCAAATAAGACTTTCACAGCAGTGCAGCTTTCTGTAAGGACACAAGACACACAAATCAACAAAATAAGTATTATAGTGGTATTACTAATGAGCTTTTACTGTATTTCTATGTATTTTTTAAAAACAGATACTTTTTAAGACTTATCAACTTGGCTGGACTTGCACTGGAGAAAAAAACAACTGTTGGCTTTTTCTGGATGGATGGACAGACATAAATAAACTTGGATTTAAGCATTAGTGGCCACACAGTTTAGTGCCATTTTTTAGCAGAAATAACATTATTTTATTGGCTTGTAAGCTAGCAGAATATGTGAAAAAATATTGTTTCCCTCTTGAAAATGTGCACATAGGACACATAAATGTGCAGAATATGCTGTGGATTCAGATATTAGTCGGGATCTAGTGTGGATCCAGGCCAGGGGTGGGCAATCGTGTGACATGGAGGACCGTTCCACTGCAGGTTTTCTGTTCCACCCACTTTCTTTAGCAGACGTTAGCTCTTATCAGCTTCAGGGATTGCTAATCATTGAAAACACCTGCTGGAGAGACTGGGTGGAGCAGAAAACCTGCAGTGGGATGGCCCTCACTGCACACCCCTGGTCCAGACAGAGCACTTCAGTGCAGGCGGCAGTTACACCCCAGTGAACAGCTTCCAGAATTACACATTAGACTTAGACAAACAATAATTCATTGGACACAGCACAGTGCCATAACTGACAAAAACTGACACACCCACATAGTAACGTACAAGTAATGCTTCATGGAAACATGCTTCTTGTTGATCTAGATTTATTATCTACATGTGGTAAACTGGGTGGTGGGTGTGTTCAGCTGTCTACCACTGGCACCACAGGTTATTCATTTTCATTTGCTCACAGATCCCACAGTTGGAATTTCCCCACAGAGGAAGTCCTGTTCAAACATTATCAGTTAAAGATACTGGCCTTGTAGATTTGGGGGCGGTGGGGGGGGGGGGGGGTAGAGGATCAAGACGCTGTACTCAAGTAAAGGTAGTGTTACCCTAAGACAGGGGTGTCCAATCGTGCCATGGAGGGCCAAGACCCTACAGATTTACACCCCTGCCCTTAAATTTCTGACTTTTTTCTTGTACATTTGTAAGTTTTTTCCATTAATTTTACAGCTTTTTTATTCACAAATTTACTACCTTTTCTTGTAAATTTGAAACTTTTTCCTCTATAAATTTACAGCTTTTTTTCAAGTAATTCTGTAAATGTTGACTCAAATCCACAACTTTTTTCCCTCATGAATTTGTCTTTTATTCTTAAACATTTTACACTTTATTGTCAAAAATCTGAGGCCTTTCTCAGTCATTTAAGACATTTTTATTGTGAGACTTGCTCCTTGTTTTTGATAAATTGGTGAAACTTTGTGATATATTTCTGAGTTTTCACACAAATTTGCGACTTTTGTTCTCATTCCTGTGTAACTTTTGATCTGTAATTTCATAAGAAAATTAAATATAGATACAGATAAGGGGTGGGAGGAAAAATAATCAATGCATCGTAATATCATGATACTTTGTGGTGGTGATACTGTATCGATTCAGAGTCACTTGTATCATGATCCTTTATTAAGAATTATTAATCAATGTTGCAAACACAAACTTACTTATTTAGGTACCAGAGTAAGAAAAAACAACTGGCTTCAGTCCACTTGATTGTGCTAAATGGTCACTGTCTGGTTAGGTCAGCACAGCAAAGGTGACTGCTGAGCTGGGAGTTGAACAAGACTAAGATTGGGATTGCAATACACGCAAGATCGTCAAAGTATTGCATCGCGGCCCAGGTCTCATGATAATATTGTGTTGTGTGGCCTCTCGTGATTCACACCACTAATACATGTAAAATACAGTAAATCATATAAAATGGTATTAGATCAAATATTTCCTGAACCAGATTAGAAAAACAGTGATTTTAACATTGATTTCAATAAAATAACATTACAATTAACAAAAAGCTGCTATGTCTGAAGAGGGAAAGAGTAGTCTTAAAATTAAAATTGGTGAAATCAAAATTAAATGAGAGTACTGCCAAATGTTAGTAAAATAGTTTTTCTTCAAAAAATATACTCAACAGTAAAAATATACTTCAATAGATGACTCAATAAATAACAAGAGAAAAAGTTAAGAGTACACGTATTTGAGTAACTCATAACTATCCACCTCCACTGTAGATGCACTCAAATTCAAAAGAACAGAAATACATTTTTAAAAGAATGTTTTGAAATTAGTTGCTCCAACAAATCAAAGCAAACCTCACCTGAAGTAACATGGACATAGAGTTGACCTTGTTTCCTCCCATACATGTTAGCGGCCTCACACTGATAGAGGCCATTCATGTCCGAGGTCATGCTCTGAAATTTCAGTGTTGCTCCCTCTATGATGGCATTATGAGGCAGAGACTGACCAGATCTGTGGAACAAATAAAGTGAATAAGGCTATGAATTAAATTAATGAATAAAAAAAAAATATCAAACTACATTTACATGTGTAACCATTTGTTTATATAGCATAAGTATGTTGCAACTTTCTCCATCTCTGTTAACTCGGCTGCAACATTCAACCAAGTCACATTTTTTATTTATTTATTTTACCTTTATTTAACCAGGAGGTCCCATTAAGATTAGAGATCTCTTTTGCAAGGGAGACCTGGCCAAGGTAGCAGCCTTACAGAATCAAAACCATGTGAAACATCATCACTCTATTAAAGCAAGAATGTTTATAGGACATCATAGGACGACCTATGATCTCTGCCTGAACATCATAGGACGTCCTATGAACTCAGGCATCATAGGACTCGCGATGCCGTCATAAAGCTATGATGTCTATATGACGGCACATAGACAAATGTGTCTTTATGATGTCATATGACTCAAAATTGGCAAGGTGAATAAGTCACAGGGCCAGTCTTTACAGCGCGTTTGTGTTTTCTGCAGCCATGGCCAATTCTATGTTGCCGCGAGCAGAGTTGCCAGATCAAGCAGTCTTCGAATTGTTGCTCAAGATGAAGAAACTAAGCGTCGCTTTCTCAGCAATGTCGTTTTTAAAGAGGTGCTGACACAGTAAAAATGTGTGACCTTGAAGAATGCCAGTCTACATTATAAATGTGTAAAATGCCAAGCAAAGCGCTGATTTTCTCCGGGTGCTCCAGTTGCTTGGTTTCTACGGGCATGCATGGGCCTTCCTGAACAGGGTCAAAAGCCACTTTTTGCTCAGATCTATTTTCATGATCCTGCCCATGAACTGGAATTACGACGCACCTATCCCTCAACCAGTGGTCTGAATTAAGAAGAAGACGACCCACCACATGGAGAGCAATAGAATGAGGAGAACTGCTGCACGTCAGAAAAGATGCCATGAGCATGAAACACCTCAGGTTCCAGCAGTACGTCGCAGGCATGACTGTGAACAACACAGCTGTCTGAGACAGGAGACCCTTCAGCAACAGGCATGCAGAAATACTTGCTTATATTTGGTTTTTATGGGCATGGACGGGTATGCACAGGTATGTACTAGTTTACATAATCACAAACCAACAATAAAACAGAACGACAGCTATTCAAGCACAGTAGCCTCTCAAGAAAAACAATGACATTCCTCCCATACTGCATTCTTTATGATACTTTTGAAGTCATTAATAGATATGAATGTTTTTAATTTAAGAACTTTTTGGAAATTATTCCATGACCATGGTGCACAGTAGGAAAACACCGTTTTGCCAAAGTCTGTCAAAGCCCGGGGAACATTTAACCACATTCAACCACTTGGAGGTGCGGAGATGGTAACTAGTAGAGCTGACAGAGAGAAGAGTATTGAGGTATTCTGGGAGTTTACCCAGCAGAGCTTTATAGATGAACATATACCAGTGTTGTTGTCTGGGAATAGTTAATGTCCATCCGACTAAACCACAGAGAATGCAGTGGTGAGTGAGAGGTTTTGCATTTGAAATGAGACGTAGAAGAGCATGATATACTGAATTGAGGCTCCTTAAAGTAGACGAGGCTGCATGCATGTACAGTATATCACCACAATCAGTCACAGACAGGAAGGTGGCTTCCACATGACCTGTATCAATAAAAAAAATCTTGCTGCCTTGAGCTACAATAAATCAACAGTTGTGCTACACAAGTTACTGGGAATGTACACAAAACATAAAGCAAAAAATCAACAGCAATAATGTCTTGCACATTTCTGACATGGTAATATTATTATTATTTTGTTGCTGTTGTTGCACTATTTTATTTTGTGGACACGAACAACACATCAATCAAAACACAAAAAATATAACTAGGCCGTCAATGACACAGTCACTCATTCTGGCCTGATGAAATCACGCAGGGTGCGCGGCACCCCTGACCTTGACCTTAACCACAACTTGGATGCAGACCCACCTGCAGATCATTGCTTGTGAGTCTGGTGAGCATTGAGGCAAATGCTTAGGAGTAAAGACTCCCATGACATGTGCACAGATGGACAGACAGTAACTACGCCATTGCATAAGCTCCTTTCAGCTTTGCCAGAATGAGCTAAAAACTGTTAGATCTTTGCCTTGGCCTGGTACTGTTCAAACAAGCTGCGTAACCTCTATACACATTTACCTTACATCTATACACATTTACCTTACATATTTACATCTGTGGCTCAGTTGGTAGAGCATCCGCCCCACACCCGGGAGGCAGGGGTTCAAATCCCGGCCGGGTCATGCCGAAGACCATATAAAAGTGGAACTTCCTGCCGTCCAGCTTGGTGCTCAGCAATAAATGGAATGGAGGAGGGAACTCTGTGGCGGCGCCTTGCATGGCAGCGGCCCTCTGATTCTGCACTTGGGGTGTGTGTGATTTACACTGTAGATAGGTAAAGCACAATCTCGTTCTGCTGTACATGATTGGTTGTACGGTTGAATGACAATAAGGGTGATTTAATTAATACCTCCAAATCAACCCTATCAGGCTAAAGATCTCTGGAGATCTGCCATTGTAGTACTTGACCGACACAAAACCTTTTATTTCAGCTTCAAGGGTAATTAGGCGAGACGGTCTGTCACCAGTCTTTTCAGTTTCATTTTGATGATTTCACAGTCACAAGTAAGACAAGCAGTGACCAGCCTTCATTTAATGAAGCAGTTCTTACGCTTTCAGAATTTGAACTTGCCTGATCTCCTCAAATTTCAACATTATGCTAATGCTACTGGACCATAACTACTCACTTTTTTCATCCAACCCTTATTTTCTTAGCCAAGTCACAATTCTCAGGCTGCAAAGGTCTAACCTATTGTAAGACGGGGGACGGCAGTGGCTCAGGAGGTAGAGCAGGTCGTCCAATAACCACATGGTTGGCGGTTCAAATCCCACTCTCCCCAGTATCCTGCTGTTGTGTCCCTGGGCAAGACACTTCACCCCCAATTGCTCCTGGTGGGTCTGGAAGCGCCATGTTAGGCAGCATTCCACCATCAGTGTGTGAATGGGTGGATGGCAGGATCTGTAAAGCGCTTTGGTCATCAAGAGATGAGAATAAAAGCGCTATATAAGTGAACACCATTTACCATTGTGTTGTCATTTTTTTTATTATGCCACTGTTGTTGTTTATTTGCAATATTACAGAATAAAAATTATGAATCTATATAACATTTTCCAGATACTGGTCTACAGTATGACTAACTGTTATATTCATAATTATGCAATGGTTAGTTCTGACCAAGCAAATTGATCCAACAACAGAGATTCCTACTATATTCCACAATAACTGCACTTGGTCGCTCCACTTCAGTGGTACTCTAACGAGCTTCAAATTATGGTAAATGTGGGTGGCTTCTTATAATATGTGAGAATTGTAAAACTTTGTTGTGTGCATTAATTTCCATAGTGAGGTGATGTTTGGCTGCCTTCACAACCCAGAAATTGTGTTTTTTGTTCTTATTTCACACCATTTGTTAACCCAGTTAGCTGCGCTTAGCATACTTTCATAATTAGTTACCCCAAACTTTATATTAGACTTCATACCATACAGTTTCAGCTGAAGGCTCACATGAAATACATTTCTGACTCTTTACTTCAACTGAAGATGCTAATGACAGAGAAGCAACGAGAATATATACAAAAGCGTACGTGCCAATTACATGCTAGCTCATGACCTGTTAGCATATATTCAAATTTATTTGCCACAAAGTTTAGATTAAAATATCACAGCATACAGTTTCTACTGATGCCCCGCAATGTAATGGTTCCTTCTGACTCTTTATCTGAAGATAGCTAAGAAGGTGGCAACAAGAACATAAACAAAATCAGAGTTAAGCAGGAGCTAACCAGCAAGCTAGCTCAACAAAAGTGACCAGACCGATGGACTCTGGAAAAGTAAGCATATAAATGATGCCTGGTGGACAATATGGGGCGTTTGAAAATTTCTATTCCTACCTATGAAGGGGCAATACCAATCAAACTTGGCAGATATGTAGCCCCATCTATTCGTTGTACTTTAATTACGCCAGCTGATTTTCAACAGTTTCCTTTAAGATCGACACATTCAGCAAATGGTGCTCTTAAGGCCTCTACATACTCTGCAAGAACAGAGAAATTTTTTCTTTTTCTTAAGGTGGCAAGAACAAGAACAAAGTTCTTTCTGGCCAGGACATTTCAAACTTCACAAGAAACTCAAGTGCAGATCTCCTGGGAAATTCAAATTTCTGGCCAGTCACACAAAAAGTTCTTGGACACCACGCAAGAAAAAAGTTCTGCCACGATGGTGTGTCAAGAACAAGTTGCAAGAACTCCCAAATCAGGGCTGCAAGAACAAAATGATGTAATTTTGATCTTGCAGCCCTGGGGGAGAGAACAAATTTCTCTGTTCTTGTGAAGTATGTATAGGCCTTAAAGCTTCAATATCATTTCTGTGGAAGGTTTCATCCTTCGCAGAGGTGGTGCATCAATAGAGGGCGCAAGTGCGCCGCCCCCTTAAAATACTCAGCGATAAAAATATATCCTAAATAAATCAATCATGATATGCAAAATAAATGAGGGACATAGCACGTCCTTCTGTAGTTGATATGTAAGCTTCTGTAGCAGTAGCCATTTTAAATAACATTTCAATAGGTAGGCTTGCTTTATAGACCACTTCCTGGTTAAGGCCGCCGGTCAAAAAGCATTAAAGCCAGCAAACTTTTTTGCCCCATTTGAGCAGCAGCAGCTTTTCATTGGGCATCCAAAACTCGATTCTGGGACACATATCTGAACGCCCTGGAGCCATTTGTAAGGGTTTTTTTTTTTGTATTTTTATCTTAATGTGATTGGGAGTAAAGGTTGTCAATCATCAGCTACCTTCTGCTTGCCAGGAAACACAGAGCAGCTAGCAGAGCGGCTAGCTTGAGAAAACTTGGTTGTTTCATTCCAACAAACACCATTTTGATGCGGAAAAAAAGATTATAAAGGAGCTGGGACCCAATCATCCAGATTTAATCATCCAGCAACAGACCAAAGATTGCAGGAGGACTTATACAAGGAGTTTCTCTCAGAACCATAAAAGGATTGCTGCAGAGGTGAGTTTGTGTTGTAGAAAGTTCAGAAAAAAATGGCTAGAATTGTGAATCTAAAATTCAAATTAAAGATCACAAGTTCATCCAAGGAATTTAAAACTACAGAAAATAATAATAAAAGTTAAAGAAGAAGCTTCTGTGTCTATAAGTGCAATAGATGCAGTATTTTCCTCAAAAATGTTTATTTTGAATTCAGAAATCACACTTCTTCAATATAAACCAAAACCACAAGTAAAGCCACAAAAAGAGGTCTACTTTAGTTTGACAGGAACCAAATCTCCTTGGTTTGAGAAGATACAAAGTGTAAAATTTATCATTTAACCAAGTATAATCTGTAAACCTAACTGGAATATAAGTAGAGGTGAGTGTAGTAACCAGAAATTGTACTAAAGTAAAATTTGTGTTATATTAACAACATGAGTATAAGAGTAGTTACCAAAAAATACTTAAATGAGTATCTTCTGAAAAAGTTACTTAAGTAGTAAGAACTTACTGATTTTGGTGAGTTTTTTTTCTAAGAAATTGTTACTCATGTATTTTGTGGTTTTTCATTAATCTGTAAGATTTTAGCCATAAATTTGAAACTTCCTTTTATAACCTTTAATAATTTTTTTCATGTTTCTGATTGTTTCCTTGTATTTTTCTATTTTTTCACTAGTAGCTAGCCCATTCATGCACTCCTGCCATCTAGTGGGTATACATAGTAAGTGTTAAATGTGAAATCCTTTGTTAATAATGTGATTTTTCTTTATATCGCAGCAGATTTTATTGGATATTCTTAATCAGTAGTATTCACATTTTCACATTTGATCCAGGTGAAGGTTCTTGAAATAACTTTTTAATCAAATAACACTGTTTTACTTAAGAGAATAACATTAGTTTTCCTTTTAAAAACTTAGCTGTTGCCAGTAGGTCTATAAAGTTGGCCATTTTTTTCCTCGGTATTATTTTTAAAAAGCCTCCCTCTCCCCGTAGGTCTGTGATACCATTCTAGGACACACCAGGAAACATTTTGCATTTTCAGACCTCCTGGTCAGTGTCATGTTGCTTCAGGGCGAACGGTTTGAAGAATATCGCAAGGCATTCCCTGCAGTTGCACTGAGCTGCACTTTGAAGGCATTTCCAGTGCTCAGTGGAAGCAAGCTGAAGACAGAACTAGCCCAGGATCCAGCCTCCGCAGCAAATAGATCCCATTCTCGTCAATTTTCTTATCTCCATCTGGTCCAGACCACTGCGGAATGAATCCGACTTATCAGCTAATGAAACGCAACATTTTTGACAGATTCCGGATACAATCCGCAAAGAAATCACACGGTATCTCGCAGTATTTAATAGCCGTTTGATCATTAAAAATACTTTAAGGATCGCTCATTATTTTCTGAGGTCTACACCTCCACCACCATGTCAAAGAAGGTAAAAACTTGACTTTACATACAAATGCTTCATAGAATTAAAATTAACAGGCTACTTATGTTTTATTTAGAGCCCAAAAATCCAGGTGGAGAGCCGTTACATCACACTTCCTTGTTGTCATCACGTGATCGCAATCGGCTCATCTCACTCTTGGGTCTTTCTCGAGATCTCGCGTTATTTTGTATAATTCTGGCAGGATCTTGTATTTCAAACTCTGTTCTCATCCATGCCACTGCAAAACACAAATGGATTTGGTATGGACAAACGCAAGGGGCTATCCGCACTGCATCTGCAATGTACCGCATCTGGAGTCAGTGTAAATCCTGGGCTAGACTACAGCAAGGATGAACTCAAATCCTGTTGTGGTGCTGTGGATCTGCTTCACTATTTTATGGAGAATAACCTGTCAGGGGTATTCTCAGACACAGTTACACTCCTGAAAATTATTATCACAACACCTATGACCATCGTGGAGGCTGAAAGGTGTTGAAAAGGACAGGGATGGCAATTTTCCGCTGTTCCGCAGATTTCTGCCAATTTATTTTCAAATTAATCATTTCTGTGAATCGTCTAAATCCGTTGAGAAAATTTTAGGGGGGGTAAGGTACCTTATTGTTACCGATTTTAGCGAAAATCAACATGATTACATAAGTGCTCGGCGCTTCCCCGGGTCAAGTCTCCTGCGATAACCCGGATGTTTTGTACTCAAGCTACTGCTGTATTGTAAACAGCCCTGCGATTGGACAGTTGCAAACGACTGGACCAATCAAATGGCTCGTTGTATGCTTTGTCAAAAATTCATGGCGGCGTGTTCATGTTGGAATTCTGAGCTTTCGGTATCGTTTTCAGCGGAATTATGAGATTTTTATCGAAAGACAGAGATAATTCGTGGAATTCCGCTTTTTTTTATCTTCCTGGAAGATAAAAAAAACAGGCGGAAGTACGTTAAGTATGTTAGCGGCTTGTGGTCCACGAACGCAGTGAAGGTGCGCCCTTTCAGCCAGAACTGGAAGTGGCGTATGGCCAGGTGGAGAGCCAGTAACTCTCTGTTGAACACGCTGTATTTACGCTCACTGTCGTGCAAAGACCTGCTAAAAAAAAGTGAGCGGCTGCCAAGAACCAGCAACGCATTGCTCCACGACGGCCGCTATACCCATGTCCGAGGCGTCGGTAGTGAGCGCTATCCGAGCCACCGGGTCTGGGTTCGCCAGAGCTGTTTTAACCTCAAAGAACGCCTGCTCCCGCTCAGGAATCCAGTCGACTCTGTCCGCCGGTTTCCGTTTCTTGAGTGCGGCGTACAACGGCTGTAATGAGCTGGGCTGCACGGGGGAGGAAACGGTAATAAAAGTTAACCATTCCCCAAAACTCCTGCAGCGCCCTGACATTGATGTTGAGGAGAAAAAATAGCAAAACAATTTAGTTAGATTACTTTTATGATTCCAAACAGTTTGAAATTGACAGTGCACAGTGGACATTGACTCATAACTTTTGAATATTTCTAAGACTTGGCTACATCAGTGATTGTGCAAAATGAACTGCTCAAGACTCAATGGAGATTAAACTGGTGATCTGAAATGAATGCTGAAATTATAAAAAGTAATGGTATGTTGGAATTTTATTTCTATTATGGAATAGATTTTTCTGATAGTTACCTCCGCCAGGAGGTTATGTTTTTGCCGGGGTTTGTCTGTCTGTGTCTGTCTGTCTGTCTGTCTGTCTGTTGGTTAGCAAGATAACTCAAAAAGTTTTGGACGGATTTCGATGAAACTTTCAGGCGTTGTTGGAAATGGTACAAGGAAGAAGTGATTAAATTTTGGGGATGATCCGGATCACCGTCCAGAAGAAAACCGCCATTACGAAAAATGCCATTTTCGTGAATAACTACTGAACCACTAATCCTATCATTGTCAGTCCAATTGCTAGTCATATGTTTTCATGGTCAAGGAATCTGAAAAAATACATACAAACACTGTATGGGCGGAACTGTGGCCGCCATTACGGAAAATGTCATTTTCGTGAATAACTACAGAACCACTAATCCTATCATTGTCAATCCAATTGCTAGTCATATGTTTTCATGGTCAAGGAATCTGAAAACGTACACACAAACACTGTATGGGGGGAACTGTGGCGCTTGGCGGAGGTCTGCGCTCTCCGAGTGCTTTTCTAGTTTTCAGATAATTTCGCCAACCCCAAATCACATCCCTGGAAGGATCAAGAGTCATCAGTGGTAGAAATAGACAAAAGTGTCAAAAATAAGTTCCGATGGAATTGGCATGAGAGATATGTGACGGTAAAGGTGAAAATTGGCTCAAAGTTCGACAAGGTAACAGAAACACTCGGACAATTTCTGAAGAAACCAGAAAAGGAGATGAAGTTCAAAGTTCAGAGACTGACACAGCTTGCTGCCAAAAGGAAGAAAGTTTCACATTAGAAGTGACTTGGTGACTAGTGTAAATAGTGTAATAAACTCTTATAGAACTGTTGAATATGTTGGACTAAAGACAGTGAGACAACATTGAAGAAAAAGTAAGTTAACTTTTCATTAAATTTCATGATTTATCTAAGTCTAGTATTTCATTTTTTTTAATATAATTTTTTTCAGTCTAAATTACTTTTGTTTTACTGAAAACTTCTCAGCTTCAGGGGGGCTGTGCCCCCCACCCCCCCATAAGTCAATCGACTAAATTAGATTTCAGCTGAAATCAGAATTTCCTGTTGCCATCCCTGAAAGGATTAAAACATTCCTCAGGAGAGACTGAATGCCTTAGCCATTCTCTCCATGGAAAAAAGCTTGTGACTGACATGACTGACTTTAACCAGAAGGTCATAGAAAAATTGGCTAGCTTGAAAGACAGGAGAGCTACATTTCTGTACAGATAGTGGGCACTACTACTGATGCTCATGCAAGAACTATTAGTACAAACAGATTTGTTCATAAATGTGACATTTGATTGTTTTGGTGAATCCTACAAGTTCACATGATCTGTTGTATCTTGAAATTTAGTACAGATACTAACAAAATTTAGAAGTGGTCCAGACTAGTTGTAAAATTTTTGTGTAAATAGTTAGCTGTTATTTAACGAGCAGGAGCTGTGAGTGGAGAAACCTTGGTTACTGCAGCTCCGCTCTGATGGGCTGGACATGTCTTTCACATGTCTGATAACTGCCTTCCTAAGCAAGTGCTCTACAGTGAATTACTGCATGGGAAACAGAAGTGTGGTGGCGAGGGATTACGTTATAAAGACGTCCTTTAACACCACATGAAGCGTGCGGAGATTGACACTGATACCTGTGAACAGCAAGCCTCATCCAGAAAAACATGGCATGGTGTATTACAAAAGGTAACCAAAATTGTTGAGGAGAAGCGGGAATCCAACTATATGTCAGCTCATGATCGGCGCCACTCCATCCGTGGTGTTAGTGACTTCACTTGAAGCAAATGCAAACGGCCATGTAGATCCAAAGCCGGTCTAGCAGCTCATCTGTGAGCCTGCAAGAACAAACCTACATAGCATACTCTCCCTCCTCTCTCTCGTCCTCATCGAAAACGATCACTGCCATTGATCCTCGGCATCTAAGTGATCATTAACAGCAGACCTAACATTTGCATGAGTCAGAAAATGCTTTCCGGACAATTCTTTCTTCATTTGTCGGAACAAGTGATAATCGGATGGTGTCAAGTCAGGGAAGTAAGGTGGGTGCAGACTGAGTTTAAAGCCAAAGTCACACAGTGCAGCAAAAGTGACTAAAAATGTGTGAGCTGGTGCACTGTCATGGTGATGGACACCTTTTGGGAGCTTTCCTCATCATTTTTTTCTTGACACAGGCTAGCAGGTTTTCAGGAAGGCAGCCACTCATGAGGGCGAAGTGGATCTGGAAGAGTATCAGTCACTGGATACATCAGGAAGTGTACTGGGGATGTTACCACCACCAGGGCAATCACTGTCCAGGCTAATCAGAAACCATGGGCGAATGCAGAGGTCCAGTCTCTGCTGAGGGCCCAGAACACAGCCTTCACGTCTGGTGATGAGCAATCACTTGGGGAAGCAAGAAGGAACCTGATGGCGGGCATCAAGAATGCAAAACTCTCCTACGCTGAAAAGAAATTGAGGGCAACTTCTTCTCAAAGGACCCACGCAGCATGTGGAGGAGCATTAAGAGCATCATAGAATATAACAGCAGAAGGGGAAGTGTCCTTGAGATCCTTCTCTTCCTGATGCCATTAACTGCTTCTTCGCTCGCTTTGAGGCCTCTCCCTGCACCGACCACATCCCCTTCCCTGAAGAGCTGCCACTCAGCGTTACCACCGAGGAAGTCAGGTGATTGCTGCAGAGTGTTAACCCTCAGAAAGCTGCTGGCCCTGCCATCACCCCAGGGCTGATCATAAGTCACTGCGTGTACCAGCTGATGACAGCCAACATCATTCTCATTCCAAAGTCTTCAGCAGCTCTGACTCTGAGTGGCTCTCACTCCAGTAGTTACACTTGCAATCAAAATCATTCAACCCCCACTGCAGATTAGGTTAACTGGCAAAATGTACAAACTAGCAGCTGTTTGCACTAAACAAATCAAGCAAGATCAATTTAAACAGCTCAACACAATTAATATTACAAGTGGTTTCTCCACACGTTGCAGGTTTCTAGTGTCAGAGGAAGTGAAGCAGCCCCAGAGCATCACTGAGCCACTGCCATGCCTCATTGCAGGCAGGGTGTTCTTTTCAGCATATGCTTCATTCTTCCTCTTCCAGACATACCATTGCTCCATAGGCCCAAAAAGTTCCAGTTTTGCTTCATCGCTCAACAGAATAGAATCCCCAAACCTCTTTGGCTTATTTATATAGGTTTGAGCAAATTGGAGCCAACTTTTCTTGTGCTTTTGGGTCAGGAGTGGCATACGTCTTGGAGTTCGGACATGGAGGCCTTCAGCATTTAGTACGTGCCTTACTGTGGAAACTGAAACCTCAGTGCCTGGTGCCACTAAGTCTTGCTGTAGGTCTTTTGCAGTCATTTGGGTGTTTTTGACCACCTGCCTCCTCAGGACTATAGTGGAAGCCGCTTATAGCTTCCTCTTTCTACCAAGTCCAGGTAGTATAGCCACTGTTCCTTTAGCCTAAACTTGCAAATGTTATTGCAGACCCCCCTCCAGTACACTTATGGGGGAATCACTACATTGCTGATGCCATCTCCTCTGTTGTTCACCAGACCCTCGGTCACCTGGAGAACAGAGACATATATGTCAGGTTGCCTTTTGTTGATTTTGCTTCGGCATTCAACGCAATGATCCCACAGTCATCAAACTGTTTATAGTGGGTCTGAGCCCACACACCTGTAACTGGGTACTAGACATTCTAATAGACCCCAGACAGTTAGAATCTACAACCTAACATCCTTCATGTTCACCCTCAACACTGGCTGCTCCCAGGAATGTGTTTTAAGGCCCCTCCTATTCTCACTGCTGACATGATTGCTCAGTCATGCACTGGATGTCATGGCGGCCGCCGGGCCGTCATCAGCCCCAGCTGCGCACACACCTGCCGCCAATAACCAGCAGACCTTAAAAGCCGGTGTCACTGACTGCTCAGCACGGAGTCGTCTGTCTTCATCGTTGCGCAACGCGTCACGGACATGGCCTCAAGCCAGAGCTTCTGCCAAGCCACTTCATCAAGCCTCGTCACGTAAGCCACAGCAATCCTTACCTTGTCAAAGTATTCTCCCCTGTGCACAGGTGGACCTCCCTGATGGCAGACTTGTCTCCCCTGGCAACGGAGCCTCTCCTCCTCCTCCTCGGCCTTCCTCCTCGTCGTCACGATGCCAAGCTGCACACAACCTTGTCACGCCAAGTCACGGAGCGGACAGGAGTCTCTCAGCGGCACCTGCAAGGTTGTCAGGTCGCAGTGGGACTTGCTCAGCTCCTGCTGTCCTCCAGCATCGCACTCACCCACACATCCACACACACACACACTACACACTGAGTTAATAAATAATTGTCAAACTGCTCTACTCGTGTCAGTGTCTGTCTCCTGGGTCAAGCAATCATGTCAGTACGACTCCGTCAAGACGACCCAGCAGACAGCGTGCTGACGCGCCGCCTTAACACTCTTAGCGCACGAGTAGACCTAATTTACCATCAACAGACAGTTATCCTTAATCAATTAACTCAAATTAACGACCGGCTGGATCGCCTGGATGGACGCCAGGCGTTCCCCCCGGCCGCCGGGGCACCACCAGCCCCTGCCAATCCACCTACTAGCCAAACACACCAGTCTCCCTTACCTCGCCTCACTCCCGTGCCTACCCCTGCCCCCTTCAGCGGGAAACTCGGGGAGGCACGGGATTTCTTGCTGCAGTTGTGAAACGGTTTTTCACCATGTCCCTGGAGACTTTCCCACAGATCACAGCAAGATTGGGTATATTTCTAATCTGCTCGAGGGGAGAGCAGTAGCTTGGGTGTATGCGTTTATGGCCAGGCCCAGCTATGCCCATTTAACATACCAGCAATTCGTAGCAGAGTTTTTTGAAGTTTTTGACCATACTGACCAGGACACGGTGTTAACAGACCGTCTGCTGAACCTTCGGCAAGGCAGCAAATCTGCCACCGATTTCGCTGTAGACTTCCGGGTGTTAGCTACGGAGGTGGGGTGGGAGGATTCTGCTCTTTGCAGTATTTTTCTGCACAGTCTTAGCTCTGAGCTAAGAGATGAGTTAGCAACACGGGAAAAGCCAGACAGATTAGGTGAACTGATCTCACTCACCGTTAGTTTGGACAATAGACTGAAGGAGCGGGCAGCCGAACGTAGGGCTGCCAGTCGCTCGGTCAAACCACGCCCCCGCTCCTCTCGGCCACCCCTCGCAGCTCTGCCCCCGCCGGAGGAACCTCCGGGGCAGGAGGAAATGATTAATGATTATAGGACAATCGGGTGTTTTGGTGGCTGAGAGACAGCGCCGAAGGGATCTGGGCCTGTGTTTTTACTGTGGTAGTGAGTCCCACGGGGTAGCTGAGTGTGCCAACCGGTTAAAAGGGGAGGTCCATGGGTTGCAGTAGGAGGACTCACGGACGTAAACCAGAAAAAGCCCCTCACCTGTTGCCTCATTCCCATTAGATTAATTTATAAGCACAAGAAACACAGTACACATGCTCTCATTGATTCTGGAGCTGAGCAAAGCTTCATTTCAGGAGACCTGGCAACCCGTCTGGGCCTCAGCTGTCAACTCCTTCACCCGCCTGTCAACCTCATCACGCTGTCTAAGACCTCGCTAACCGCTGTCACCCACCAGACGGCCCCTGTGTCGGCGATTATTTCTGGAAACAATCGAGAGGATATCCGGTTTTTGGTGTTGCCTGTCTCCTCCTCACCTGTTATCCTGGGTTATCCATGGCTAGGATTACACAACCCCACCTTCGATTGGCAGGCGGGAAACATCACTGCGTGGAGCTCCTTTTGTCTCAGTGCCTGCCTCCAGTCTGCAGCATGTGCCCCCTCTGTTTCGGTGACCCCTCCCACGACACTGCCCCCGGACCTGTCTGGGGTACCTGAGGTCTACCACGATCTGGTAGCAGTCTTTAGTAAGTCACGGGCGCTGTCCCTTCCCCCCCACCGCCCCTACGACTGTGCGATCAACCTCTGGGCGGAGGCCGCTCTCCCGGCAAGTCAATTATATAGCCTGTCAGCTCCGGAGCGTGAGGCCATGGACACGTATATTAAGGAGTTCCTCAGCTCCGGGATCATCCGACCGTCTTCTTCGGCAGTGGGGGCAGGATTTTTCTTCGTGGGAAAGAGGGATGGCTCACTACGTCCCTGTATCGATTTCCGGGGCCTTAATGAAATTACCATCAAGGACAAGTACACGTTGCCTCTGATGAACTCGGCCTTTGACTCTCTCCAGGGGGCATCATGGTTCACGAAGCTGGACCTTCGCAACGCCTATCACCTGGTGCGCATCAAGGAGGGTGACGAGTGGAAGACGGCCTTCCGGACCCCAAGCGGCCACTTTGAATACTTGGTGATGCTGTTTGGGTTAACCAACGCTCCGGCTGTCTTCCAGCGTTTAATCAATGACGTCCTCCGGGACTTCCTGAACTCCTTCGAGTTTGTGTACTTGGATGACATCCTGATCTTTTCACGCATGTTGGAGGAGCACCAGGTGCATGTTAGACGGGTCCTGCAGCACCTCCTGGAGAACCAGCTATTCGTCAAGGCCGAGAAATGTGAATTTCACACCAGCTCGACATCCTTCTTGGGGTTTATTATCGCACACAACCAGGGGCTCCCTGACCCGGCCAAGGTCAAGGCGGTGGTGGACTGGCCCACTCCCACGTCCAGGAAACAGTTGCAGGGTTTTTTGGGATTCGCCAACTTCTACCGTTGGTTTTTGCCGAAGTTTGGGATAATCGCCAAGCCCCTGACCAGCCTCACGTCCCCCAAGACCCCCTTCCGCTGGAGCGAGGAGGCTGCTGCGGCATTCGGGAAATTGAAGGAGTTCGCTTCTGCCCGCATCCTGACCCAGGTGGACCCGGAGCTGCAGTGCTTGATGGAGGTGGACGCCTCGGATTCTGGAGTGGGGGCGGTCCTTTCTCAACGCTCCCCTGTGGACGGGGTGATCCATCTGTGCGCCTTCTTTTCCCACCGTCTAACACCTGCCAAGAGGAACTACGGCATCGGTGACAGGGAGTTGCTGGCAGTGAAGCTCGCCTTGGAGGAATGGAGGCACTGGCTGGAGGGGGCTGCCCAGACGTTCGTCGTTTGGACGGATCACAAAAACCTAGAGTATCTCCGGACGGTGAAGAGGTTGAACTCCCGCCAGGCCCGCTGGTCTCTCCTTTTTGGCCGGTTTAATTTCACGATCACCTACCAGCCAGGGAGCAAGAACATTAAGCCAGACGCCCTCTCCAGGCAGTTCAAGACAGAGACTTCTGGGGATCAGGAGGAGACCATCCTGCCTTCATCCTATGTGGTGGGTGCCCTCGTGTGGGAGATCCAGGACAAAGTCAGGAAGGTGCAGGAGAGTGAGCCCGACCCGGGTGGGGGTCCCCCGGGCCGATTGTTCGTCCCCTCTTCGGTCAGGAGTGAGGTCATCCAGTGGGGTCATGCTTCTAAGTTGGCGTGCCATCCAAGAATCGCTCGCAGCACCGACCCGCTCCAGAGAGCCTTCTGGTGGCCAGAGCTGAGGAAGGATGTCACCAGCTATGTCCGGGCCTGCGCCCAGTGCGCCACCGGGAAATCATCATCTCCCCCCCAGCAGGCCTTCTCCATCCTCTGCCGGTCCCTTCCCGCCCCTGGTCCCATGTGGCGTTGGACTTTGTGACAGGCCTGCCCCCTTCTGACCACTTCACCTTGGTCCTGACCATAGTGGACCGCTTCTCCAAGGCTGCCCATTTTGTTCCCCTCCGGGGGGTGCCTTCAGCACGGGAGACGGCGGATCTCCTGGTGCAGAATGTGGTCCGCCTTCAAGGCATCCCTGCGGATATTGTCTCAGATCGAGGCCCGCAGTTCGTCTCCCAGGTTTGGAAGGCGTTCTGCACGGCGCTGGGGGCAACGGCGAGTCTCTCCTCGGGGTATCATCCGCAGAGTAATGGCCAGTGTGAGCGAGCCAATCAGGAGCTGGAGGCTGCGCTCCGCTGTGTCATATCCTCATGTTCCGCTTCCTGGAGTAGGTTCCTGCCCTGGATTGAGTACGCACACAATGCTACGGTGTCTTCAGCAATGGGGATGTCCCCTTTCAAGGCATCTTTGGGGTATGATCCACCGCTGTTTCCAGAGGAGGAGAAGGAGGTGGCTGTCCCTTCTGTGCAGGCTCATGCCAGGCGTTGTCGCCGGATCTGGACCATCACCTGCAGAGCCCTCCTCAAGACCACAGAACGCAACATTCAGGTGGCCAACCGTCACAGGAGACCTGCCCCTGATTATAAGGTGGGTCAAAGGGTTTGGCTGTCCAGAAAAAATATCAGTGTGCCGGCCGAGAAACGCAAATTAACCAAGCGTTTCATCGGTCCATATGTGATTTCCCAGATTGTTAACCCGGTGGCTGTGCGCCTAGCTCTCCCCCCTTCCATGCGCATCTGCCCCACCTTTCATGTCTCCCAGGTAAAGCCCTACATCTCCGACCCTCTGTGCCCGTCCCCTGCGGCGCCCCCCCCCCCCACAAGGATGATCGATGACCACCCAGCTTGGGGGTTACCACCATCTTGGATGTCCTAAGGCAGGGCCGGGGTCTTCAGTACCTGGTGGACTGGGAGGGATTCGGCCCTGAACACCGCTCCTGGATTCACCCAGCGTTGATCCTTGACAAGCAGCTCATCCGCGACTTCCATCGGGCGCATCCAGGTAAGATGGGGCAGGTGCCTAGAGGCACCTCTAGATGGGTGAGTACTGTCATGGCGGCCGCCGGGCCGTCATCAGCCCCAGCTGCACACACACCTGCCGCCAATAACCAGCAGGCCTTAAAAGCCGGTGTCACTGACTGCTCAGCACGGAGTCGTCTGTCTTCATCATTATGCAACGCATCACGGACATGGCCTCAAGCCAGAGCTTCTGCCAAGCCACTTCATCAAGCCTCGTCACGTAAGCCACAGCAATCCTTACCTTGTCAAAGTATTCTCCCCTGTGCACAGGTGGACCTCCCTGGCAGTGGACTTGTCTCCCCTGGCAATGGAGCCTCTCCTCCTTCTCCTCGGACTTCCTCCTCGTCGTCACGACGCCAAGCTGCATGCTTACCTTGTCACGCCAAGTCACGGAATGGACAATAGTCTCTCAGCGGCGCACCTGCAAGGTTGTCAGGTCGCAGCGGGACTCGCTCAGCTCCAGCTGTCCTCCAGCATCGCACTCACCCACACATCCACACACACACACTACACACTGAGTTAATAAATAATTGTCAAACTGCTCTACTCATGTCAGTGTCTATCTCCTGGGTCAAGCAATCATGTCACTGGAGCTGTCATACCTTCAAGACTGCCGATGACACAGTTGTGGTGGGACAATCTCCAACAATGACGAGTCTGAGTACAGACAGGAGGTGAAACATCTAGAGAGATGGTGCAGGAACAACAATATCTGCATCAACATGCAGAAGACAAAAAGAGATGATTGTGGACTATAGAACTATCATAACACCCCCCCCCCCAGAGTGGAGTGGCTGTCGAGGTGGTCTCCAGCTACAAATACCTGGGAGTCCACATCACTGACCACTTCATCTGGAGGAAGAACACTTCCTGTCTGATGAAGAAGGACCACCAACACCTCTTCTTCCTTAGGAGGCTGAAGTGGGCGGGGCTGAACAAGTTAGTCCTGACAGCCTTCAACCAGGGGGCAGTGGAAAGTGTCCTCACCTCCTGCATCTGTGTAGTACAGCAACTACTCAGCTGCAAATAGAAAGGCTTTGCAGAGAGGTTCATGTACCCACACCTGAATGACAGGTGTGGGTACATGAACGAGGAAATGATCACAAGTGACAGCTGTGCAGCCCATAAAACTGAGTTTGACAGCTGGACACTGCACAGCACTGTCAAAATAAAAGCACAGACCAGACACAAAGTAATAATAGAAGAATATAATAACACAACCCCAAAAGATGTAAATAATACCATAAATGACACACAATAAATAGATATGACTAAAGGCAAAACTAAGAATACAAACACTTCATAAATAAAGGACCAAACACAATAGACCATAATGCCTACAACATAAACAAAGAAGCAAACAAAAGGACTAAACTTAAACTGGAGACTGAGCACAGCCCCCACCCATGCTCAGGATGCAGATGATACACAAATCTACATAACTGTCTCACCAGGAGACTATGGTCCTGTGGATAACCCCCACAACAGACTAGGACAAGCAGAGCGCTCAGCTGGAGTGATTAACAGAACAATGAGATGTGTGTATTGATAGCATAAGGCAGCCTCTCTGTGTCTAGCTCCTTCCGCCAGTATCATGCTGTTATGTATGACTCAAATGCATTGTCTTCAAGCTTCCCGGCTCTGTACTGTAATGCAAATGTCCCATGCTTTCCTGCAGTTACTGTGACGCTAATGTGCCTTTCATGTATTGTCTGTAACTGAGTATATAAGCTGACTGAATTCGCAATCTCTCTCTCTCCTACTGCACTTTTGACTACGCATATCCTGCTTGCTGACTAGAGAGCCTGAGGGCTCGCTCCAGCCCGCACTCACAGGGCTGGAGTGAGTTCTGTGATGGCGGTTAATAAAGTCCCTTAAAAACTCTCAGTTCGCCGCTTATTATTTTATACCGCCATACTGGTGACCCCGAGAAAGCACACGCTTTGTGCAACGCAACCTTCTGATCTGGACATCTACACTGGTGACCCCAAGAAAAGAACACAAACGCAGCACCCGGCAGTGATTCTCCGACGACAAGCGAACGCAGCAGCCTGACGCAAATGATCTGCCCTCCCTTCTGCTTCAGGGAGACCTCGACACAGAGCCACCACCAGGCGAACTCTCCGGAGATCACCCACGACCGGGAAAGCCGCAGCAAGCTTCATGGTGCGACCCTCGCCTGAGATCTGCACATCCACGCTGGGACCGGCCGCTCTCACAGCTCCTCCACACGAGAGCGCACGCACCTCGTCCTCTCTCCACGACGGCGACCTCGAGGGCTGACGGAGAACGCAGCGCGTGGACCTGAACGCACCATGACCAAACTACAGCAACAGCCTGAACAGGGATGATCATCGGCGCCGACTACGCTGATCTCCAGCAAGCTCCCTGACCCTGACTCGCCTCTACAGCGGACCTGACATGCACCGAACCCCGCACGTATACCGGGGGGTTATGAGGACAGCGCACCACGCACGGGACAATACCGGCTCCACACAGACCGCCAGCGTCCTTCGCCGCTGCACACGGAACCTTCAGGGCTGCTCACACACCTGAAGCACACACGCAGCTCACTCACAGGATTTTGTATGGGTCTTAGCCACAGCGCACAATGGGAATTCAGCCGTCAGCTGTCCCCGAGGGCTTTAGGGTTGCACCCGCACCTAAAGTCAACACGCCAAGTCCCTCAGCTTTTGTTTTTTCTCACAGCCACTACGCAGCCTTGCAGCTCCTGTTTTTCTTCATGGCCGCTATTAATCCTCGCAAGACTTAACCGCGAGAGGAGTCAGAGACAAGTTTTTCTTCTCACAGCTGCTGTGGACCTCCGCACGTTCAACGGGACAGCCCCTCAACATCGCGGATCCACAGGCAATTTTTGCGCGGCCCAGACAATTTCACCGTCCCGGGCCGGCACTTACTACCCCCACCCTCCTCCCTCCCCCTCCTCCGGCACAGACTTTCCCCGCAGCTCGCTCCCAAAGCCGGACGATCGAGGCCTCAGCCCCCCACTGAGCCCTCTGGGGGGGAGTAGTGTGGATAACCCCCACAACAGACTGGGACAAGCAGAGCGCTCAGCTGGAGCGATTAACAGAACAATGAGATGTGTGTATTGATAGCAATAGGCAGCCTCTCTGTGTCTAGCTCCTTCCGCCAGTATCATGCTGTTATGTATGACTCAAATGCATTGTCTTCACGCTTCCCGGCTCTGTACTGTAATGCAAATGTCCCATGCTTTCCTGCAGTTACTGTGACGCTAATGTGCCTTTCATGTATTGTCTGTAACTGAGTATATAAGCTGACTGAATTCGCAATCTCTCTCTCTCTTACTGCACTTTTGACTACGCATATCCTGCTTGCTGACTAGAGAGCCTGAGGGCTCGCTCCAGCCCGCACTCGCAGGGCTGGAGTGAGCTCTGTGATGGCGGTTAATAAAGTCCCTTAAAAACTCTCAGTTCGCCGCTTATTATTTTCTACCGCCACAGTCCAATTAAAACCCTGACCATATGCATTGGTCAAATTAAAGAGTGGATGTGCCAGAATTTTCTTCAGTTAAACAAAGACAAAACAAAATAATAAAAATATTTGAAGCCAAAGAAGAAAGACTCAAAGTTAATACTCAGCTTCAATCAATGATGCTAAAAACCAACAGCCAACCCAGAAATCTGGGTGTAGTTCTGGACTCAGACCTGAATTTTAACAGCCACATTAAGACAGCGGTGAAGTCAGCTTATTATCACTTAAAGAACATAACAAGGATTAAAGGTCTGATGTCTCAACAGGATCTAGAAAAACCTGTCCATGGATTTATCTTCAGTAAACTGGACTACTGTAGCACTGTCCTCACAGGTCTCCCTAAAAGGTCCATCAGACAGCTGCAGTCAGTTCAGAATGCTGCTGGTTGAGTCCTCACTAAGACCAAGAAAGTGGATCATATAACTCCAGTCCTCAGATCTTTACACTGGCATCCTGTCTGTCAAAGAATAGATTTCAAAATACTGTTGTTGGTTTATAAAGCTCTGAATGGTTTAGGGCCAAAATGCATTTCAGATCTGCTGGTCCATTACGAACCACCCAGACTCCTCAGGTCATCAGGGTCAGGCCTACTATCTGTGCCCACAGTTAGAACCAAACATGGTGAGGCAGCGTTCAGTTTTTATGCCCCTCACATATGGAACAAACTCCCAGAAAGCATCAGGGCTGCTGAAATTCTCAGCTACTTTAAATCGAGGTTAAAAACTCTCCTATTTGCCATGGCCTTTCAGTAGAACAATTGTTAATCTCCTACAATGTACTGTAACTTATATTTCTGTCATATTCTATTTTAGCTTGTTTTAGTTTCTCTTTATTTTTTAGTTTGCTTTTAAATTCGTATGCATTCCTTTTGCAACTTGCTGTAATGTTTTAATGTTTTTTCTGTAAAGCACTTGTTGAATTGTCTTGTACAAGAAATGTGCTATACAAATAAACTTGCCTTGCCTCAGATCATCACCAAAATGTAATGGGTTTGTCTGTAACCCAAGAACCACCTTTGGTGAAAATTTCATCCAAATTCATCCAGTAGTTTTGGAGTATTGTTGCTAACACTCTGTGAGAAGATAAGAAGCTTGGCGGAGGTATGCACTCTCAGATCAACATCAAAATCTAATCATTTGTTCCCCATGCCATTACACACTTTTCCTGAAAATTTCATGAAAATCCGTTAATAACTTTTTTGAGCTATGTTGCTAAGTCAGACAAACCAACGCCAACTTGGTGTAACTTACTACTGTCATCTTAAAAAATGCATCCAACAATTACGGATAGGGTAACAGACGTGTTATTATAATACATATATTAAGTTATTATAATAACTTGTGTTATTCCATGATGCCTTGCTGTGGCAATATTTCATTGATTCAAAGACACCAGTATTGCAATATTTTATTAAAAAATTATTAATAAATGTTGCAAATACAAACTCACCTTTTTGGTTACCAGAATAATAAAAAAAAATATATATATTTTTTTTCAGTCCACAGGATGGTACTAAGTGCTGTGTCAGCACAGCAAAGAAGTGACTCATGAAATCTAGGCAGGGAGTTGGACAATGTGGGAGGGGGAAATTCCACTATATGATACTGCAATACTCACTGTATTGCAAGATCGTGAAAATATTGAATCGTGGCCCATGTATTGGGATAATATCGTACTATGGGACCTCTGCCAATATTCACCCCTAATAATAATAGTGTTTCTACAAGTGCATCTCAATAAATTCAGTAGTGTGAAAATTTGCATTTATTTTTTTTAATATTTTTTTAAAATCCAAAGGTTTTAATCCATTTTGTATTTCTTACAAGCAAAATATTTCATAGGCATCTCTCAATAAATAAAAATATTTACATTTATTGTTTAAAATAATTTAAATCCATGCTAATTGCAATTTTGCTCTCCACCAGAATTCTTTGGGCTTAAATGCCTCTCCCTAAGCACTGAGGATGATGACTGAATGCGTCTCTGTCGTAACCTGTCACTGAGCATTAACATGGTTTACACATCAGAAACCAGCCTAAATAATTGTGTCTTCAAAATATATAGGATTACCAGTCATGTGTACATGAATAACAGGTTGCTGTTTCTAACAATAACAAGTAACGTTAATCAATAAAGCTTCACAAAATGTAGGATTTAAAAGGTCTTTCTCTTGCTAAAACCCATGGTGCCACTCTGACGAGACAGTCGCCTTACTTACTGTATATGATAAACAATAATTATGGAGTCTTAAGGGTGGGTTTACTGGTCTTTATTCACACGGTGCAGTGTTCATTCAGTACAATGAGAAATTGTATGAATTCCTACTCTGTTGCTCTCATTTCTAATCCTTTCAGTATTAACATGTAAAGAACCACCAGTACTTTGCATGAAATTAAAACTTCAATTTTAATTTGTCCACGCTCTTGGTTGTTTTCTGGGTTATTATCACTAATGTTGTCATGATGGCCGCTAGGCCGCCATCATTATCATCATCCTCAGCTGCGCTCACTCCAGCAGGTGGCAATCAGCGGGCTTTAAAGGCTTGACCGGCGGACTCCTCGGCACGGAGTCGTCTGTCATCCTTACCACGTAATGCGCCGAGATCTCGACCACAAGTCAAGAAGCGCACGCCAAACCAAGCCAAGCCAAGTAAGCAATCCCAGCGCTCAACCTCTGCTAGTTCTCTCCCCTGTGCACAGGTGGACCTCCCAGGTGGCGGACAATCCTCATCGGCTGACGGGGCACTATCCCCTCCACCTCGGAGTTCCTCCTCACCCCCGCTACACCGGGCACCACGAGCACTACTACTCACGGGCACAAGGAGCCAGCAAGACTTACACTGTGGGACCTGCAAGTAAGCATCACCAGCACAAAGTCTCTAACGCTAGTGAGCAGCAGTAATCATTTGTGCTTGTATGTTCCAGGGTTGCCAGGTTGCCACAAGACGTGCTCAGCTCCAGTGGCCAGACGACCACACACTCATCCATTCACACTACACTCACACTTTATTAATAAAAGATAATTGTCTGTTATCAACTCGTGTCAGCGTCTGTCTCCTGGGTCACTAACCATGTCAAATGTTGCCACTTTTCCTTATGTTGTCCTCAGTTACATTGGTGGGGTTCATGGGTTATTTCGTACCTTATCATTGTTCCTGGGTTGATTCCTACTTTAGTAGCTCATTTCCTGTTTTGGTGTTGTTCTCCCTTATGTTTGTAAATAATCACAGCTGTCCCTCATTGGTAATTATTTGTTCCCCCATATATGTTCGCCGCCGGCCTTTCCTCCTTGTGGCGTTCTTAACGTCATGTTCCTCTTCACCACTAAGTCTGGGATTGTTTCCACTGTACTGTCTGCCGTTATCGGCATTTGTGTTTTCCCCACCCCTTGGCTAAGTTCACTGTTAATAAAATTGTGCAAACTTCTGTCTGGTGTTTGGGCCCACTGATTAAACAGTGTTAGTGCCTAACACTGTGTTTTATCAGTCTGTGTTTTAGTGCACTGTGTGGGTTGACCACCCATAATTTCAGTTGCATCCCTGTACAATGATGATAAAGTCTGTTCTAATCTATAGGTTCCAGGAAACTTTATGCTACATATTTTTCAACTGTTACAGAGTTGTTGAAAGTTTATTAATGAGGGTGAGGCTTAATTGTAAAAAGCATGATTGTTGTTCACAGTTCACTTTAAAACAGCTGTTAACAAATGTGCTTTTCCTGAATCAAACATAAAATGGTTAGTATACAGTATTTATCATAATTTTGATTGCTCAAACAGTAAATAGGGTTGTAAAAAATAGGCAGCTTCTAATCAATACACACAAAAAAACACAACAAACAGTATCTGGTTAGAGGTTTAGCTGCAACCATTTTGGCATCAACAATGTTTTTTTTTTCCTTACTACCTTAGACAACCTAAAATGTTGCCTTTTTTAATAACAATAGTAATAATAATGCATCAGATTTATATAGCACTTTTCATAGACACTCAAAGAAGCTTTACAATGGATACATTATTCATTCACACCACAGACAATGGTGGTGGTAAGCTACTACTGTAGCCACAGCTGCCCTGGGACAGACTGACCAAAGCGTGGCTGCCAATCTGCACCAACAGCCTCTCCAACCACATTTATACCCATTCATGCCCAGTGTCATGGACACTGGAGGCAAGGTGGATAAAGTGTCTTGCCCAGGGATACAGCGGCAGGGTGTGTGGGGAGAGCGGGAGTCGAACCGCCAACCTTATGGTTAGTAGACGAGCCGCCCTACCTCCTGAGCCACTGCTGCCCACATTTCCCTCCTCCATTCCATTTTTGCAGAGCACTAAGTTGGATGACAGGAAGTTCCATTTTTATATGATCTTTGGCATGACCCCAGCCGGGCCATACCAACACATTAATTTTGCATTGTATGAGAACCTTGAAATAATTTTTGTCATATATAATGTACCTCACACTTATGTTACTGTATTTTTGCACTAGATAATTAAAACATGCTGTCATTGATGTTTGCAATTTTTTACCATTTATCACAAAAGAAAATATGTCTCTTAATATGTCAGTTGCCCCCTAGCATGAATGAAAATGGTATTAAGTACTGTACATCTTCCTGAGGGTGTCTGGATTGAAAGTCTTGAATCATGACCTACAGACGTGGACAAAATTGTTGGTACCCCTCTGTTAATGAAAGAAAAACCCACAATGGTCACAGAAATAACTTGAATCTGACAAAAGTGGTAATAAATAAAAATTCTATGAAAATTAACCAATGAAAATCAGACAATGCTTTTGAATTGTAGTTCAACAGAATTACTTTAAAAAACAAACTCATGAAACAGGCCTGGACAAAAATGATGGTACCCTTAACTTAATATTTTGTTGCACATGTGGAGAGTGTGGGAAATGATGAGGCTATGGCAATGCATATTGGTGATATGGCAATGTATATTGTAGAGGAGTCAGCAGACAGCGTCTCAGTCAGGATGCAGCGGTAAGCATAAGAGAATAATAGGCAGGGACGTCATGGGGAGTTGGCAGGAAGAGGGAGCTGGGGGTTGAAGGGAAATGTATTGTGGAGTTGGATATCATGCAGTGTGATGTGAAACGTCATGCAGATGTGAGATGATCTGTGGAGTTTATAAGGAGAACCCTGGTTTGGCTGATTCTTTACTTTCTGTGTATGAATGATGTGAGAGTGTTAATAAAGCTTCATCTGTTCATAAACTGGCCTCATCATTTCCCACACTCTCCACACTGGTGAACCTGGACATATTATGGAACACGAGGCAAGAACCCCAGAGTCGGCCCGGACGGGAAGCCCCAGCAACGCGTGCACTGTGGCAGTTAAGCTACCGGACTTTTGGCAGCACAAACCGCGCTCTTGGTTCCACCACACTGAGGCCCAGTTCGCCCTCCGGGGAATAATGGCAGACGACACCAAATTTTACCATGTGGTTGCAGCGCTGGACGCTCGCACAGCTCAGCAGGTAGCGAGCCTGCTCGACCAGCCCCCAGCCCACGACAGATACGAGGCTCTCAAAGCTGCGCTGACCCGGCGCTACACGCTCTCGGACTGTGAGAGAGCAGAGAGGCTCCTGAGGTGTTCCGAGTTAGGAGATGGTTCGGCCGTCGATCTGACGGAGAAGATGTTGGCGTTAATGGGCATGGATGATGGGCATTTTCTGTTTGCCCACCTTTTCCTCTGGAACCTTCCAACAGAGGCGAGAGCGGTCCTGGCCAATTCGCCATTGCTGGCCGCGCGTGACTACCGTGCGCTAGCCCAGGAGGCAGACCGGATCATCCTCACCACCAGAGCGCTCACGGTGAACGCGGCGGCGTCGGAGCCCAGCAAGACGACCAGAGGAGGCGAGGAGCCACCAACGGTAGCGGCAGCGGGGGCCAAGGAGCTCCCGAGAGACACGCTCTGCTTCTACCACCACCGTTTTGGAGGGACCGCACGCAGATGTGCCCCACCGTGCCAATTCAAGCGCTCGGGAAATGCCAGAGCCGGCAGTCGGTAGCAGCTGCGACCGCCAGCGAAGAGAACAAGCTGCTCTATGTGACAGACTCGCGCTCAGGGAGGCGTTTCCTTGTAGACACCGGAGCCCAGAAGAGCATCATTCTGCCGACCTATGCAGACCGGCTGGCAGGACCTAGCAGCCCCAGGCTGGTAGCAGTAAACGGCTCGGACATTAAGACCTTTGGTGAGAGAACACTGGCTTTATCCCTACACGGCCGCACATACGAGTGGACTTTTTTCATAGAAGCACTGAGTTTCCCAATCCTGGGAGCTGATTTTCTGTGTGCGCATGGTTTACTAGTTGATGTTGCTAACAGGCACCTGGTTAATGCACTGTCCTTTGACTCTCTCCCCTGTACAGCTCGAGGGGACGGGCCAGTAACACAAGCCAACGTCACAGCTCCAGGCGGTAAGTTCCACACACTGCTTACTCAGTTCCCAGCACTCACCGTCCCGACGTTTTCAGCAGACATCGCTAAACATGGGGTGGAGCACTTTATCACCACCACTGGGCCGCCTGTGTTTGCACGACCTCGGCGCTTCGACGCAGCTAAACTGGCCATAGCGCGCGAGGGGTTTGCCAACCTGGAAAGGTTGGGCATCATCAGGTGATCGAACAGCCCATGGGCATCCCTGCTACACATGGTCCCTAAGGATGAGGGGTCGTGGCGACCGTGCGGCGATTTCCGCAGGTTGAATAACACCACAGCACACGACCGCTACCCGATTACCCACATTCAGGATTTTTTCGTTCACCTCGCAGGAGCACGCATTTTTTCTAAAATAGACCTGGTCCGCGGTTACCACCAGGTCCCAATGCGCGCGGAGGACATACCCAAAACAGCGGTAATAACTCCGTTCGGCTTGTTCGAGTTTCTGCGCATGCCTTTCGGATTAAAAGGAGTGGCACAGACGTTCCAGCGCATGATGGATGCGGTGCTGCGCGATCTCCCGTTTGTGTTCGTCTACCTGGATGATATTCTGGTAGCCAGTGCGTCCGAAGACGAACACGTAACCCACCTCAGGACAGTTTTCCAGAGGTTGGAGGAGCACGGGTTAATAATCAACCCGGCGAAGTGCCAGTTCGGCGTGACGGGGATTGATTTTTTGGGGCACCGCGACTCACCAGAGGGAGCGATACCCTTGCCCGACAAAGTGCGCGCTGTGGCGAACTTTCCCTGGCCTCAGACGGTCAGGGCGCTGCAGGAATTTTTGGGGATGGTTAATTTTTATAACCGTTTCCTCCCCCGTGCAGCTCAACTCATGCAGCCACTGTACGCCGCGCTCAAGAGACGGAAACCCGCGGATGGAGTCGAATAGACTCTGGAGCGAGAGCAGGCGTTCTCTGAGGTGAAAGCAGCTCTGGCAAACGCCGCACTGTTGGTGCACCCAGACCCGGCGGTCCGGATACTGCCGATGCCTCGGACGTGGCCATAGGGGCCGTCGTGGAGCAACGTGTCGCCGGTTCTTGGCAGCAGCTCGCCTTTTTCAGCAGGGCTTTGCACGACAGTGAGCGTAAATACAGCGCGTTCGACAGAGAGTTACTGGCTCTCCACCTGGCCATACGCCACTTCCAGTTCTGGCTGGAAGGGCGCAGCTTCACCGCGTTCGTGGACCACAAGCCGCTGACGCTCGCGATGGCCAAGGCTTCGGAACAATGGTCGGGCCAGCAGCAGAGACAGCTGGCCGCGATCTCGGAGTTTACGACCAATATTCAGCATGTGTCGGGTAAACTGAATGTGGTGGCGGACTGCCTCTTGTGCGCGGTAGTGGCCCCGGTCTGCGTAAGGATAGATTATACAGCCATGGCCGCAGAGCAGATTAACGATACAGACGTGCGCGCGCTCCAGTATGGACCAACAGGGTTAAGGCTGGAGAGCAGGGTACTGCAAGACGGCAGCCCCCCCCCCCAATCTGCGACGTCTCCACAGGTGGTCCCGGTCGCGTGGCGCCGCCGCGTGTTTGAGTCAGTTCACGCTTTGGCGCACCCAGGAGTGCGCGTGTCAGTCAAAATGGTGGGAGCGATAATTCGTGTGGCCAGGCCTGTGCAAACAAGTGAAAGAGTGGGCGGCAGCCTGCGTAGCCTGGCAATGAGCCAAAGTGCACAGACACAACAAGGCTCCTTTGGAGCCATTTAGTATATCGGCTAAAAGATTCGACCATGTTCACGTGGACCTCGTGGGCCCCCTCCCGCTGTCGCAGGGGTGCACGCACCTTCTGACAGTGGTGGACCGCACCACACGCTGGCCAGAAGCAGTCCCGCTGGCGGCAACCACGTCCGCAGACGTGGCGCGCGCTTTTTTGACAACATGGGTGGCGCATTTTGGAATCCCGTCGGACATCATGTCTGATAGGGGCCCTCAGTTTGTTTCCGAACTTTGGTCCGCGATGGCCCGCAGCCTGGGTGTTGCAATTCATTGCACAACCGCGTACAACCCACAGGCAAATGGGTTATGCGAGCGTTTTCACAGGTCACTGAAGGCAGCACTCAGGGCTTCGTTGATGGATGCAAATTGGGTTGACCGGTTGCCGTGGGCTTTATTGGGGTTGCGTTCCGCACCAAAAGAGGATTTGGAGGCTTCCCCGGCTGAGCTGTTTTTTTCCCAGCCACTGCGGCTGCCCGGGGAATTCTTGCCAGATAATCCCGCGCCGGACAGCTGCCCGTCTCAGCGTTTGCAGCGTAGTGCAGACACGGGCACGCTGCCCGGTCCAGCCCACCACTGTTTTCAACGCGCTTTTGTGCCAAAAACTTTGACGAACGCGGTGTTCGTGTTCGTCAGACACAATGCCCACCGCCCACCATTGCACCCGACCTATGATGGTCCGTTCAGAGTGCTGGAAACGGGGGACAGGCATTTTTTGCTAGACTTGGGAGGGGCATGAGGAGAAAATATGCATAGACAGACTTTAGCCTGCCTTTGTAGTGGCGGACGAGCAAGTGCTGCTGGCCCGGGCCCCCCGGCGTGGAAGACCCCCACGGACAACTCCCCAGGCAAACGATTCACCAGAAAAGCCACACGAGCAGAGCGAAGTCCCCCCCCTCGCCTTGGCCCACCTGCAGTCAGACACACGTCCAGCAGCCCCCCGCCGGCACAGAGACCCCCGTTACAGCAGATATGGGAGGAGACTGAAGCCCAAAACACGTGCCGACTGAAACTCTGTCTGCGGGGGGGGGGGGGGGGGGTGATATGGCAATGCATATTGGTGATAGGGCAATGTATATTGTAGAGGAGTCAGCAGACAGCGTCTCAGTAGGGATGCAGTGGTAAGTGTAACGGATGCCAACTAGTACTGTTTGGCGTAGAACGTTAGTAAACCTCCCTCCCAAAGCCTCATACAGTATCGGTAGCGCTGAGCTATCGGTCGGACCTTTAGCTCAGCGCGATCGTGCTGTGTCTCCCATGCTCGAACTGTGTAGTTGACTGAGAGGTCGCGGGTTCGTGTCCCGTGTGGGGCGAACTGCGCAGGATGATCTCTGTCACACTGGTGCCGTGAACCCGGCATGGGAGTGAGGTTTAGGGGGGAGAGTGTAACGGATGCCAACTAGTACTGTTTGGCGTAGAACGTTAGTAAACCTCCCTCCCAAAGCCTCATACAGTATCGGTAGCGCTGAGCTATCGGTCGGACCTTTAGCTCAGCGCGATCGTGCTGTGTCTCCCATGCTCGAACTGTGTAGTTGACTGAGAGGTCGCGGGTTCGTGTCCCGTGTGGGGCGAACTGCGCAGGATGATCTCTGTCACATAAGCATAAGAGAATAATAGGCAGGGACGTCATGGGGAGTTGGAAGGAAGAGGGAGCTGGGGGTTGAAGGGAAATGTATTGTGGAGTTGGATATCATGCAGTGTGATGTGAAATGTCATGCAGATGTGACATGATCTGTGGAGTTTATAAGGAGAACCCTGGTTTGGCTGATTTTTTACTTTCTGTGTATGGATGATGTGAGAGTGTTAATAACGCTTCGTCTGTTCGTGAACTGGCCTCATCATTTCCCACACTCTACACAAGGCCAGTTTACGAACAGACAAAATTTATTAACACTCTCTCATCATTCATACACAGAAAAGCAATGACACAGCCAAGCCAGGTTTCTCCTTATAAACTCAACAGATCATCTCACATCTGCATGACGTTTCACATCACACTGCATGACATCTAACCCCACAATACATTTCCCTTAAACCCCCAGCTCCCTCTTCCTGCCAACTCCCCATGACGTCTCTGTCTATTATTCTCTTATGTTTAACCACTGCCTCCTGACTGAGACACTGTCTGCTGACTCCTCTACAATATACATTGCCACACACAACCTTTTGAGGCAATCACTACAATCAAACGATTTCTGTAACTGTCAATGAGACTTCTGAACCTCTCAGCAGGTATTTTGGCCCACTCCTCATGAGCAAACTGCTCCAGTTGTCTCAGGTTTGAAGGGTGCCTTCTCCAGACGGCATGTTTCAGCTCCTTCCACAGATGTTCAATAGGATTTAGATTAGGGCTCATAGAAGCCCACTTTAGAATAGTCCAATGTTTCGCTCTTAGCCATTCTTCGGTGCTTTTAGCTGTGTGTTTTGGGTCATTATCCCGCTGCAAGACCCATGACCTGCAACTGAGACCAAGCTGTCTGACACTGGGCAGCACATTTCTCTCTAGAATACCTTGATAGTCTTGAGATTTCATTGTACCCTGCACAGATTCAAGACACCCTGTGCCAGATGCAGCAAAGCAGCCCCAGAACATAACAGAACCTCCTCCATGTTTCACAGTAGGGACAGTGTTCTTTTCTTGGCATGCTTCATTTTTGCATCAGTGAACATAGAGCTGATGTGCCTTGCCAAAAAGTTCCAGTTTTGTCTCGTCTGTCCATAGGACATTCTCCCAGAAGCTTTGTGGCTTGTCAACATGCAGTTTGGCAAATTCCAGTCTGGCTTTTTTATGATTTGTTTTCAACAGTGGTGTCCTCCTTGGTTGTCTCCCATGAAGTCCACTTTGGCTCAAACAGTGACGGATGGTGCCATCTGACACTGATGTACCTTGACCTTGGAGTTCACCATGAATGTGTTTAGAGGTTGTTCTGGGCTCTTTTGTTACCATTCATATTATCTGTCTCCTCCTGCGGCCATGTCCAGGGAGACTGGCTACAGTCCTGTGGATCTTAAATTTTTGAATAATATATGCAACTGTAGTCACAGGAACATCAAGCTGCTTGGAGATGGTCTTATAGCCTTTACCTTTAACATGCTTGTCTATAATTTTCTTTCTCATCTCCTGAGACAACTCTCTCCTTTGCTTCCTCTGGTCCATGTTTAGTGTAGTACACACCATGTCACCAAACAGCACAGTGACTACTTGTCACCCTTTAACCTCTTGCACTCCGTTGTACCGCGGACGGAAAAGTCTCTGCGTCCCAGAGCGCACGAGAGCGCACGAGAGTGCACTGAAAAAAAAAAAAAAAGTTCTTCCACTTCAGACACAGCCGCCAACAGATTGGATATGATTGACCTCTCATTCGACTAATAAGAGCCTTGAATTGGGTTTCTGAAACCCTGAAGAACCAATGACTGAAAACCTAGCAAGAAGGACCCGCCTACCAACGCAGCGAGCCAACTGAAGCACAGAAGTTCACTGAGCTGTTTTGTCTAAAGCTGGGTGAAGAGAGACTGCTACAGGAGCCACAGGCGGTGCTTTATTTTTTTTTTTATTCCAGCAGAGTGTTTAGGATTCTCTTATATGGTCATCATAGACCGACGGAGGCCGACGATGAAGGTCGTAAATCATTCGCCAAAACCGCAATCATGGAATTATGTTTTGACCGGGTCGCGAGACCAGAACCACGAGCGGACCAGCGTCGCGTTCGTCTAACAATGAGGAAGGGAAGTTCGCCAGGACAATGTGGCTGTGAAGAGGTAAGGTATTATAAGCCAAATTATTTTTTATCCCTGAAAATTGTAATCAAAAATGACTTTTGACCGATCGGTAAATTACAACTGTGGGGCGCACGATGTCCGAAGTGCGTGCGCCGCGGTACACGGTTCGTTCGCAGCCTCCGGACCGTGAACGCCCCCCCCCCCCCGCCGCTACTATTCTGTAGCGAGGGGGGGGGGGGAGCCGCGGTGACTGCGCTGCTGTGGCCACATCGCCACATCCGAGTGTAATCCGTCATGTAGTGATGGCCGATCTCCGTCCTCTGTAGCGGGGGGGGGGCAACCCACACACACACACAGACACAGCCCTGAGTGTGACCTTTCATTAGAGCCCAAAATGAAGCTTCTACATTGAATCATTCAAAAGTTACAGACGTTTTTCCAAACTGTGCCAATTTACACAATTTGGCACAGTTCCAAAACACCTGGGAACTACCTGAGAACAAAGCTGTGTAATATATTCATTTTTTGTGGTATTGCTACAAAATTTGGACCTCAGCTGGATAACACTTGGTTCTACATTTCTGTTGCATTTTCCAGCCCGGATCTGAAGCTGTGTGTTATTTGCAAGCATTTGTATCCAAAAAAACACCCAGGCCAAATTTATTTTCTTCAAGTTCACTATGTTTAGATGACTGTAACTCATTGGCCGGAGCACTTAGAGAGATTATGACTGTTTTGCCAAAAAATTCAAAGTGTTTTCTTTTAAATGAGACCAACCCCATGAAGATGCTGCAAAGGGTTGAAGAACAGCTTTCGATTTACTTTAGGCACATTATTTTTTGGCGTTTTAAGGAAAATTGACCGGAGTGCAAGGGGTTAAATAGGCCGACTGACTGATTACAAGTTTGTAGACACCTGTGATGTTAATTAGAGGACACATCTTGGTTGAACATGTCCCTATGGTCAAATTATTTTCAATCTTTTCTAGGGGTATCATCATTTTTGTCCAGGCCTGTTTCATGAGTTTGTTTTTTAAAGTAATTCTGTTGAACCACAATTCAAAAGCATTGTCTGATTTTCATTGGTTAATTTTCATAGAATTTTTATTTATTACCACTTTTGTCAGATTCAAGTTATTTCTGTGACCATTGTGGGTTTTTCTTTCATTAACAGAGGGGTACCAACAATTTTGTCCACGTCTGTAACACCAATTACAATCCATTTTACGTAACGTTACTAACCACGTGGAACTCCTCAGTGACTCTTAATACTTTAACTGCCATTCGCTCAGAAACCACCAACCCAGCACCATTCCAAAAATGTCTGGCCCACAACAAAGAGCTTTTTGGCAGAAGACAATAATGCCACCTGCATAATAAGCAGGCAAAAATGTGATAGGCTCTCTTCATGGGAAATGAACACCTTGCTATTACTTATTCAATCATCCAAAAGCTGAAATTCAACTGGATGTGGGCCTTCAGCCAAATAAAAGCTTAGAAGTGCCATCCATCCATCCATCGTCTACCGTTTTTCCGGAGGTCCGGGTCGCGGAGGCAGCAGTTCAAGCAGAGAAGCCCAGACTTCCCTCTCCCCAGCCACCTGCTCCAGCTCTTCAATTCAATTCAACTTTATTTATATAGCACCATTTCACAACAACAGTCATCTCATAGCACTTTCAACTGTAGGGGGAACCCCCACGGTTGCAGAAAGACCCCAGCAATCAGGCGATCCCCTGTGAGCAAGCACTTGGCGACGGTGGAGAGGAAAAACTCCCTTTTAACAGGAAGAAACCTCAGCAGAACCAGGCTCAGGGAGGGGCAGTCATCTGCTGCGACTGGCTGGGGGGTGAGGGGACAGAGAAGACGAAAAGAACAGACATGTAGAGAGCAAACAGCACGATGGGAACTCAATCTATGGGAGAGAACAAACAGATGTTAATGACCAGCAAAAAAATTATTTCATTGAGAGTGAAGAAAGGAGTGAAGCTCGGTGCATTATTGGAGGTCCCCCGGCTGTCTAAACCTATTAGCAGCATAACTAAGGGAGGGTTCAGAAACACAAGATCCCTCCCTAATTGTAGGCTAAATCAAAAAGGAAGGTTTTAACCCTATTCTTAAAAACAGAGATCGAGTCTGACTCCCGAATCCAGATTGCCAGCTGATTCCACAGTAGAGGAGCTTGATAACTGAAGGCTCTGCCTCCCATTGTACTTTTAGAGATTCTGGGTATTACAAGTAATCCTGCATTTTGGGAGCGTAGTGCTCTATTAGGATAATACGGTAGTATCAGATCTTTTAAATAAAAAGGGGCCTGACTGTTTAGAGCTTTGTAAGTAAGAAGAAGGATTTTTTTTTTTTTAATTTAAGTTTTTGTAAAGAGTATACAGGTCATTACAACATTGCATTGATTACATTTTCATCACGTTTCCTTATTAAGAAGAAGGATTTTAAACTTAATTCTAAACTCTATGGGAAGCCAATGAAGGGAGGCCAGAACCGGAGAGATATGATCTCTCTCTCTAGTACCTGTTAAAACTCTTGATGCAGCATTTTGGATCAGCTGAAGACTTTTTAAAGATGTTTTAGGACAACCTGATAATAAAGAATTACAATAATCTAACCTAGAGCTAACAAAAGCGTGGATCAGTTTCTCAGCATCACTCTAAGACAAGATGCTCCTAATTTCGGCAATATTACGCAAATGATAGAAGGCAGTCTTAGAAACGAATTTAATATGTGAATTGAAGGACAGATCTTGATCAAAAATAATTCCAAGGTTCCTCACAGAGCTATTAAGAGAAAGAGTAACCGCATTCAAACTGAAAGTTTGATTTGGAAAGGTATTTCTAAGGTTTTTTGGACCAACAAGAATGACTTCAGTCTTCTCTGAATTTAACAGCAGGAAATTACAAGTCATCCAAGCTTTGAAATCCTTAAGACAGGCTTCTAACTTGACTAATTGATTACTATCATCTGGCTTCATTGACAGGTATAATTGTGTGTCATCTGCATAACAATGAAATTGTATACAGTGTTTTCTGATAATGTTGCCTACCGGAAGGATATACAGTGGGGCAAAAAAGTATTTAGGCAGCGACCAATTGTACAAGTTCTCCCACTTAAAAGATGAGAGAGGTCTCCAATTTTCATCATAGGTATACCTCAACTATGAGAGACAAAATGAGAAAAAAAAATCCAGATAATCACATTGAAGGATTTTTAATGAATTAATTGGTAAATTCCTCAGTAAAGTAAGTATTTGGTCACCTACAAACAAGCAAGATTTCTGGCTCTCACAGACCTGTAACTTCTTCTTTAAGAGGCTCCTCTGTCCTCCACTCATTACCTGTATTAATGGCACCTGTTTGAACTCGTTATCAGTATAAAAGACACCTGTCCACAACCTCAAACAGTCAGACTCCAAACTCCACTATGGCCAAGACCAAATAGCTGTCAAAGGACACCAGAAACAAAATTGTAGACCTGCACCAGGCTGGGAAGACTGAATCTGCAATAGGTAAGCAGCTTGGTGTGAAGAAATCAACTGTGGGAGCAATTATTAGAAAATGGAAGACATACAAGACCACTGATAATCTCGCTCGATCTGGGGCTCCACGCAAGATCTCACCCCGTGGGGTCAAAATGATCATGAGAACGGTGAGCAAAAATCCCAGAACCACATGGGGGGACCTAGTGAATGACCTGCAGAGAGCTGGAACCAAAGTAACAAAGGCTACCATCAGAAACACACTACGCCGCCAGGGACTGAAATCCTGCAGTGCCAGACGTGTCCCCCTGCTTAAGCCAGTACATGTCCGCCCGGGCAACGAAGGAGTGGCTTCGTAAGACGCATTTCAAGGTCCTGGAGTGGCCTAGCCAGTCTCCAAATCTCAACCCCATAGAAAATCTTTGGAGGGAGTTGAAAGTCTGTGTTGCCCAGCGACAGCCCCAAAACATCACTGCTCTAGAGGAGATCTGCATGGAGGAATGGGCCAAAATACCAGCAACAGTGTGTGAAAACCTTGTGAAAACTTACAGAAAACGTTTGACCTCTGTCATTGCCAACAAAGGGTATATAACAAAGCATTGAGATGACCTTTTGTTATTGACCAAATACTTATTTTACTGAGGAATTTACCAATTAATTCATTAAAAATCATTCAATGTGATTTTCTGCATTTTTTTTCTCATTTTGTCTCTCATAGTTGAAGTATACCTATGATGAAAATTGGAGACCTCTCTCATCTTTTAAGTGGGAGAACTTGCACAATTGGTGGCTGACTAAATACTTTTTTACCCCACTGTATAAACTAAAAAGAGTAGGGTCTAGCACAGATCTCTGTGGAACTCCATAAATGAGCTTTGAGTTGTAAGAAAATTCATTATTGACATGAACAAACTGGAGCCTATCAGATAAATAAGATCTAAACCACTGCAATGAAGTTCCATTAAGTCCAACATAATGTTCTAATCTATCAAGTAGAATATTATGATCAATAGTATCAAAAGCTGCACTAAGGTCTAAAAGGACAAGTACAGAAACAAGTCCATTATCAGATGCGATGAGGAGGTCGTTAGTGACCTTTGCTAAGGCTGTTTCAGTACTATGATGGATTCTAAACCCAGATTGAAACTCTCCAAGTAAACCATTTCCCTGCACATGGTCAACTAATTGGGTAGCAACTACTCTTTCTAAGATTTTTGAGATGAAAGGGAGATTAGAGATTGGTCTATAGTTAGCTAAAGCTCCTGGATCTAGCGTTGGCTTTTTGAGTAGGGGTTTAATTACAGCCGTTTTAAAAGCCTGCGGTACATGGCCTAAAGTTAATGAAGAATTGATTATATGAAGAATAAAGCTACCAATAAGTGGGAAGACTTCTTTAAATAACCTGGTAGGAATAGGGTCTAAAAGACAAGTTGAAGGCTTGGATGAGGAAACTATTTTGTATAACTCTAAAAGGTCAATTGGAGTAAACTCATCAAGACAGTTATCAATTGAAGGAGTTGTGGTAGTTACTATATTTAAGTTAACGGTGGGAAAAATCTGATTGATTTTATCTCTGATGGATGAAATTTTATCATTGAAAAAGTTCATAAAGTCCTGACTAGTAAGCTCTAAGGGAATGCTAGGATTGACAGAGTCCTGATTCTTTGTCAACTTGGCTACAGTACTGAAAAGAAACCTGGGATTATTCTTGTTCTCCTCTATTAATGCAGAATAATAACTCGTTCTAGCTTTTCTAAGAGATTTTTTATAAATTAAAAGATGATTTCTCCAAGCTAAATAGATTTCATCTAAATTACTGGAGCGCCATTTTCTTTCTAATTGACGAGTCTTCTGTTTTAAAGTAGAACTGAACTGAACGGCATTGAACGGCACTGGGTGATAGTACATACAATTATAAAGATAATTTATCATTGGCACCCCCTCCACAAATCCCGGAATCTTAGAGAAAATCGCGATTTAGAATTTCCCGCCCTGAAAAATCAGACAAATCCGCCGAAGCGCAGCCGGAGTTCCGCGTGACGTCACGAGTGTGACCCAGTCCTCATGTTTACCATTGCGAGCACGTCGACACTGGTTGTTTTTGGTGCATTTTGTCGTGATAGTCGACTACAAAACACTTCCAACACCTGGGAAGATCTGTTCAGTGGCCAAGGAAAGCTGTCATGGCGACGAAAGAAAAGAAAGGGGGAGGAAAAGCGACCGGGAAGCGATGCGTTTCTAGATATACAGTGATCCATCACTTATCGCGTTTAATGGGGACCAGAACCGACCGCAAAAAGTGAAAAACCGCAAAGTAGCGTCACCCCCCCCCCAAGGGCGTCACAAGCACTATTTTGCACAAAAAGGCACAAGAGAACAGCGAAAAGTGCCACTAAGCAACACGAGCGATAAAGAAGGCGCTCTGCAGGGAGAGAAGCTGGGTAAAACGTCTCGGCCAATCAGCTTGCGAGGTGAAACGTCTCGGCCAATCAGCTTGCGAGATTCCCGAGCGGTGAAGAGGTGGGCGGAGAGGAGTGGAGCGGTGGTCAGAGAGGTAGATTTTGAGCTGTGCGGGCTCTCCGTGTTGATACCTGATGTTCTAATGAGAAGGCAGGGAGACTACATTAGAACATCAGGTATCAACACGGAGAGCCCGCTCTCCCCGGCTCCCCAGCCCGCTCGGGAATCTCGCAAGCTGATTGGCCGAGACGTTTTACTTCGCAAGCTGATTGGCCGAGACGTTTTATCTCGCAAGCTGATTGGCCGAGACGTTTTACCCAGCTTCGCTCCCTGCCGAGCGCAGCGAAGGAAGACCGCATTAAACGCGATAAGTGAGGGATAACTGTAATAAGTTGGAAAAATGCTGATGGTTTTTTTTCCCTTTCTTTTTTATTGTTAATTTTCCTTATCCTGACACCCCAAACATGCCAAAGTAAAGACTCACCATTCTGTATTCAATAAGCGACTCTCCTCCCCATCACTGCTGCGGTCTGAGTCGGTGCTGGAATCCCCCGAAAATTCTGGCTCTAATCTGTACGGTTCGATGCCTCCCTCGCTCTCTTCCTGTTCACTTGACACTCCTGCATCCTCCTCTGTCTTGTCACCGATCCTGAAAGCCTCTTCACTCTGAAAACTCTGGTGTTCTTGACTACTGGAACTGCTATCATCTGCCATTGTTGTTTTGATAAGGGTCACACTCGTGATGTCATGCAGCGTCGTCTGCACTACTTCCGGTTTGTTTGGCACTGCCAGCCAGAGGCAAAAGTTTATCGGCTTATAGCTTGGCCATCGCACGGCCTAAAAATTTCTTTTATGTGTTGAAAAATACAATAGGTAATAAGGAATTAATCTGCTATTCTACTTTTTCGGCAAAAAGGTGAGTTCAGTTCTACTTTAAGCTACGAGTTTCTGTGTTGAACAAAGGAGTTAGAAATCTCTGATTAGACTTCTTCTTTTTTAAGGGGGCCACAAAGTCTAGAGTCTGATGCAGAGAAGCTGTAACACTATCTACCATGCTATCAATTACAGAAGGAGCAAGCTCTCTATAGCTTATTTCCGTTGTGTTGACACATGGCATAGAGGAAACAATCTGCATAAATTTGGTAACATCATCTGAGAGGCATCTACTGTAGTAATATTTTTCTTTAGGAGCCAAATAGTCAGAAATAGTAAAATCAAAGGTTAACAGACAATGGTCTGACAGTACAGGGTTATGAGGAGACACTACCAGATGTTCTATTTCTATGCCATATGTCAGAACAAGGTCCAACGTATGGTGGAGATAATGAGTAGAATTTCCTACTTTCTGAGAAAACTCCATCGAGTCTAATATTGAATTAAATGCCACATTAAGGCAATCACTATCTACATCTACATGTATATTAAAGTCCCCTACTATAATTATTCTATCTGATTTCAGCACTAAATCAGCTAAGAATTCGGGAAATTCGGATAAAAATTCTGAGTAGTTTGATGGAGGACGATAAACTATGGCAAATAAAATTGGGTTAAGCCTAAAATTGCTAAAGTGCCCAATACTGAGGACCATGCCCTCAAAGGAATTATAACATGTTTTTTGCTTTACATTAACTAATAATTTGGAATGGTAAATTGATGCTACTCCTCCTCCACGACCAGAACTTCTGGGATTTTGACAGTTTAAATAACCAGAGGGAGTTGATTCATTTAAACCAACATAATCCTCTTGCCCTAACCAAGTCTCTGTAAGAGATATTAAATCAATCTCATGATCAATTAAAAGATCATGGACTAGCAAAGACTTGGGAGTTAGAGACCTAATATTTAATAATTAATTTAATAAAAATAATTTTATGAGGAGGAACAGAGGCCAAGTCATTCAATTTAGAGGCTTCATGTTTAATTTGAGCTTTACCAACTTTTTGGTATCCTTCACAGAGGATACCAGGGCGTTCCCAGACCAGCTGGGAGACATAGTCTCTCCACCGAGTCCTGGGTCTGCCCCAGGGTCTCCTCCCAGTGGGACGTGCCTGAAACACCTCAAGAGGGAGGCATCCTAATCAGATGCCCATACCACCTCAACTGACTCCTTTCAATGTGGAGGAGCAGTGGTTCTACTCTGAGCCTCTCCCGGATGACTGAGCTCCCCACCCTATCTATTCAATTCAATTGCTGATTCTCATCCCAGCCGCTTCACACTCAGCGGCAAACCGTCACAGCAAGAGCTGTAGGTCATTGCTGGATGAAGCCAACAGGACAACATCATCTGCAAACAACAGAGACGAGATCCTGTGCTCACCAAGCATGACATCCTCCATTCCCTGGCTGCACCTAGAAATCCTGTCCATAAAAATTATGAACAGGATCGGTGACAAAGGGCAGCCCTGGCGGAGTCCAACGCTCACTGGGAATGACTCCGACTGAGTGTTGGCAATACGAACCAAACTCTCACAATGGTCGTACAGAGACCGAATAGCTCGTAACAACAAGCCCGACACCCCATACTCCCAAAGCACCTCCCACAAAAAACCACGAGGGACGTGGTCAAATGCCTTCTCCAAGTCCACAAAACACATGTAAACTGGTTGGGCAAACTCCCACGAACCCTCGAGAATTCTCGAAAGGGTAAAGAGCTGGTCCGATGTGCCACGGCCAGGACGAAAACCACATTGCTCCTCCTGAATCCGAGGTTCAACCAACAGCCGGACTCTCCTCTCCAGTACCTTGGCATAGACCTTCCCAGGGAGGCTGAGGAGTGTGATCCCTCTAAAGTTGGAGCACACCCTCCGGTCCCCTTTTTTGAAGAGAGGAACCACCACCTTGGTTTGCCATGCCAAAGGCACTGCCCCCAAACTCCATGCAATGTTGCAGAGGCGTGTCAACCATGACAGCCCAACAACATCCAGGGCCTTGAGGTACTCAGGGCGAATCTCGTCCATCCCCGGGGCCCGGCCACCAAGGACATTTTTAACCACCTTGGCGACCTCAGCCCCTGTGATAGGCGAGTCATCCCCCTCGTCCCCAAACCCTGCTTCCTCTGTGGAAGGCGTATCAGTGGGACTGAGGAGATCCTCAAAGTATTCCTTCCACCGCCTGACGATATCCCCAGTTGAAGTCAACAGTGCCCCATCCGCACCATACACAGTGTGGACAGGGAGCTGCTTTCCCCTCCTGCGCCGCCGGACAGTTTGCCAGAATCTCTTCGAGGCTGACCGAAAGTCTTGTTCCATGGCCTCACCGAAATCCTCCCATACCCGGGTTTTTGCTTCAGCAACCACCCGAGCTGCACTCCGCTTGGCCTGCCAGTACACCTCAGCTGCTTCGGGAGTTCTACAAGCCAACCAAGCTTGATAGGACTCCTTCTTCAGCTTAATGGCCCCCCTCACCACTGGTGTCCACCACTTGGTTCGGGGGTTGCCACCACGAGATGCACCGACCATCTTGCGGCCACAGCTCTGGGCTGCCGCTTCAACAACAGAGGTGGAGAACATGGACCTCCAGTGGGTTCACCACCTGCAGGAGGGATCATGGGGGTCCGGTGCTATGTGGATTACGTGGCGGTCAAAGGCGGAGCTTAGAAGTGAAGCAATGAAAAGTTCAAACTACCAAAGAAGCACAACACATGTTGCCACTTAAGTATTACAACCCCCACCCCCCACCCCCAAAAAAACAAAAAAAAAAACCAAGCAAGTGAATGTCACACTGTTTTATGTGTTTTTCCATTATTCTACACTGGGAGGCAGTCATCTATACTGTGACAGCACTGAGACAAATGTGCTGACATGGATATGGTTTTTGCAAATAGCTTAGGAGTACTGTTCTGCACAAAGTATCGACTGAAAGAAAGAGAGACAAGGGCAAATGTCATTCTTTCTTGCAAATGTCTTTTTCTTTCTTGTATTTGCACAGGGTGATGAGAAACTCCCTCTGCAAACTTTTGCTGAAGGAAAAGAGCCGCAGCTTTCAACTGTGTTAAGGGTCAAAGACTGACGTGTCAACAAAAAAAAGATCTACAAGATTTTGCACTCAACCCATGGTTGAGATATAAGGCATGACTTCAAAAAGAAACTGCTATTTCTATAATTTGAAAGATGTTGAGAACGTTAGACCCAAGCTTTACAATTTAGTTCCACTTGTAGAGAAAATCATTATAGTAGAACCAGCAGTAGGGCTGGGTGATTAACCAAAATAAAAAACAAAACTGGCCATTGGGACATAAAAACGAGATAGTCTTGCCCTTGTTTTTTTTGGGGGGGGGGGGGGTCTTCCTGTTGTGTGTGTGTGTGTGTATGTGTATACGTATGTGTAAATTAAGATGTCTCCTGCATGTGCGGTCGTGTGACTTTGCAACCTGGAAACAGCTCAGTCAGCACTGTTCGAAAGCAGTAGAACACAGCGGAAAAATTAATAAGATAAGATAAGATAAGCCTTTATTAGTCCCACAACGGGGAAATTCCAGGATTGCAACAGCACAGGGATAGCAACACTCAGAGCAACAATCAGAAGGCAAGAAAAAAAAACAAGCAAGCAAGAGCAGCTAATATACATATGTACATATTACTATAAAATATATATACACACACACACACACACACACACACACAGTGCAGAGCATTGTAGCTGGATGGAATAAATATATGAATATATGAACACAGTGCAGAGCATTGTAGCTAGATGGAATAAATATGTAAATATATAAACACCTACAGTACGGAGCATTGCAGCTAGGTGGAATAAATATGCAAGTATATAAACACACACAGTGCGGAGCAATGTAGCTAGATGGAATAATATGTAGATATATAAAAACACAGTACGGAGCATTGTAGCTAGATGGAATAAATATATAGATATATAAATATAAACACACCCAGTGCTGAGCATTGTAGCTAGATGGAATAAATATGTAAATATATAAACACACACAGTGCAGAGCATTGTTGCTAGATGGGATGAAACAGCATAACCGTCTACTTAGTTATCCTACATGGTATGATTATGTGCCCATACATATTCTCACCCTCCATAGCGACCGGTATGTTCCTAGTTGTATGCCGGAGAGGACCATTGTGTAAGTCTAACAATAATATGGTCTGTACCAAAAAGAAATGTGGTGTTCTTCCACATAGTATGAGATGACTGACTTTTTGCTTCACCTGGGGATGCAGGGAGGGGGTGAGAGGGATGCGAAGAGGCTGGTGAGGAGTGCACTGAGGCTGGGTCGCTGTAGGCCTCTGTTTGTTTGTTTTTTGCTCTCATCTTCATCGTTTTGTTGTGAGGCTGGACGACGGGGTGGATGAGCGAAGGCTGTATTTAAGAACCTGGATGGCGATTCATAGTCCCTGTGTGGTGATGGCATAGAGATGGCTGTGTCAAGAGCTCCCACGGCGCAGCTGGCTGGCCGCCAGCGTCAATCAGGTGGCTGACAGGCCGTCAAGAGGTATGTGTGGACACTGACTTCTGCACTGGACAGTGTTTAGCTTTGTTGCATGTGTGTGGGGTGACAGAACCTATTCTTTATTATATTATGCTCATTGATGGCTGAATCACTGCAGTGATATACTCATTAATGTTGCACTCTGGTGGCTTAATTGCAAGCCTTCTCAGTGAACTACAAGGCAGAAAAAAGGAGGGGGGACAAAACAACCAAGATGCTGATTTAAGGTCAAATCGCCCAGCCCTAACCAGTAATTCCATGGTAAATAGAAATGGGAGGAAACAGTAGAAAGGAAAAAGTTAAGAGAGCAGCAACTGGTCTAAAATTATCTAGAAAAAAAGTGGGGTAGTGATAACAACTGGCACCGTTTTGATTTGCATCAGACACAGTGGCTGAGCTACTTGACATTTGGCTGACCTTTAACACTGAAATGGCACAAACAGCATTTTTTTCCAACACAAATGCAGTGACCACTGGCATTGTTATTGTTAAAATACAACAAAGTGTGTGGAGTCACATGATCCTTGGTATCCATCCATCTTCTACCACTTTTCCAGGGGTCTGGGTCGCAAAGGCAGCAGCTCAAGCAGAGAAGCAGACTTCTCTCTCCCCGGCCACCTGCTCCAGCTCTTCAGAGAGAATACCAAGATGCTGTCAGGACAGCTGGAAGACGTAGTCTCTCCAGTTTGTCCTTGGTCTGCCCTGGGGTCTCCTCCCAGTGGGACGTGCCCGAAACACCTCAAGTGGGAGGCGTCCAGGAGGCATCCTGATCAGATGCCCAAACCACCTCAACTAGCTCCTTTCAATGTGGAGGAGCAGCGGTGATGATCCTTGATATCCTTTATAATATTTGGTAACATTTCAAAAACAGAGACGACACAAATGAGTTTTTAGCACAAACGTAGCCTCAACTAATGGCACTATTTTTTTTAATTATTAAAAAAGTAGCTGACTCCACGCAGGTCTACAACCTAAGTAATATTCTTCTGTGGGTAATAATGTACTTAGTTTTCCCCATTACAATACTCTCCTTGTGTTTTCAAGTGTGTAGCCTTTATCTGTCTAAAATGTGGATTAAATGGCATTCACTTATAAAGCACTTTTTATTCATCTCTGGATGACCAAAGCACTTTACAGACCCTGCTATCCACCCATTCACCCACACATTCACATACTGATGCACCGGAGCTGGCCAGACCCACCAGGAGCAACTGGGGGTTCAGTGTCTTGCTCAAGGACACTTCAACATGCAGACTGCAGACAGAGTGGGAATTGAACCACTGACCCTCCGATGAGTAGTTGGCTACACTACACCTGCGCCACAGCCGGTGGCTGCTAAATGTATGTTTGGTTATGAAAAAAAAATCCATGGAAAATATCCATCTTTTTCATGCCTCCGAGCTGTATTTAATTTTTCAAACATTCATTCATTCATTCATCTTCTTCCGCTTAATCCTTTTCAGGTCACAGCGGGGGCTGGAGCCTATCCTAGCATCTTTTGGGCAAGAGGGAAAAACCATACAGATAAATGCTAAATCCCTGACAAAAATGTACTTTTGCAAATGCATACCTAAATATTTAAACATACAAGAACAGTTAAGAAGGCAAATGAATGAATATTAGGCTGACTGGTTATAATAGGAAACTCTGTTACAACATTCCAGTCCATTTTTGAAATTTTAACTTTTCACCAGCATTTTCATGTCAAAGGTAACTTATGCTGGCAACCTGAGATGTGATTCTGTATGTTCAATGTTATGAGAAGACAAAGTTAATCAATTCCCATAGGCTACACAGCTACTGTAAACAGTAAAAGCTCCAGTGGGGGAAGGGGGTTTCCTCTAGTAGCTCTGTGTGTTCTTTCACAACCACAAAATTAAATATGGGCCAACTGCCAAGTGGAAAGCCTACTACAGTGATCAAATATCCTAAACACATAGTTCCCTTTTATGTGCCTTTGCAAAGCATTTCGAGATACCAGTACTACTGTAGGAAGTACTGTATGTACTTTGATCTATGGTACTCTCTAACCTGTGCACCATTTTCACTATAAGTGTTGAATAAATGAAATCACCTAAACCTTCAGGCACGTTATACCCCCTTTACCCAGGCGTGGAGATTATTGCAAGATCGCTAAGTGATGACAAAATGGCCAGATCTCCAGTGTTTCAATATCTCAGCAATCCCCAGATCTCTGAATGATCTTCAGTGATCTCCAGTCCTTGAAGTTTTGACCCATTCCAAAACAATCTCTCAATGATCACCAAAAGGAAACAATCTCTCAACAAGCAATCAACCATTTCATCGATCTCCCAGTGATTTCTCAGCAACTTTTCCATGAACGTTATTGGTCTTTCATCAAATGCTAAGTGATCCTCTCACATCCATCTCTACCTTCAGGGTGGAACCACTTGACAGATCACTGAAAGACTGCTGAGAGATCATTTTAAAAAGTCACAGAGAGATCAGTGGGAGGTCAATGACATTGTTGAGCGCTCCTTGAGCTCTGCTTTACCACTCAATGATCTCAATGATCAACTGGCTACAGACGTGAATTAGCTTGTAGCTATAATGTGATGTACTGCATCAAATGGCAACATTTATGGTTAAACCATACACTGTCCCTTTTAAATAAATGAAATAATTAAAGAAAATCTCCCAATGATTGCTCAGCAATCTCTCAATGAATGCCAAATTCTTCCACCCCAAATGTAAAGCTGGCTTAGAAACCAGTGAGCGATTGTAGAGCGTCTGAGTACTAGCGTTTGAACTCTATTGAAGACCAACAGAGTTCATTGAAAGATCACTGAGAGATCATTGGGCGATCGATAAGATTGTTGAACCCTCCTTGAGAATACACTGACAGTTTGCTGAGAGATCATCCTCCTTTGGTGATCATTAAGAAATTGTTTTGGACTGCGTCAAAACAATCTCTCAACTGTGGAGACCATGAAGATCACTGGAAGATCACTGAGCGATCATTAAAAGATGAAAAAATGGCCAGAACTCTCAACACTCTCCACCCATGTGTAAAGGGAGTAGAAAAGTACTAGAAACCTCTCAAATACCTGTGAGGTAACTTTGGGGTTAACCCTTGGTTTTCTGTACTACAAAGCTGGTTCTCCTCTCTCTTTTTTTTTTTTTTTTTTTTTTTTTTTTTGTTACTTATTTGTACCCGTAGGTAGACTTGGTTTGCAGTCTGGTGACAAGCCACCGGCTGCTGGTCGCTGCGTGCGCGAGCGCCCTAAACCTACATGTTTTTTGGTGTGCGGGAGGAAACCGGAGAAATCCGGGAGTAAACCCGCGCAACACGGGGAGAACATGCAAACTCCACACAGCTCACTGTTGGTCGGGGGCTGGGATCGAACCCATGATCTCATGATCCCCGCGATCCCCCGGCCGAGGGTAAAACTGTGCTGCCACAGTGCTAAACCACTGCGCCACCGTGCAGCCCATGGTGATCTATCTATCAGGATAGATCACCATGGTAACTTATGCTGTGAAGCTAACCCGCTCAGGAGCAGGTTAAGATCTAGATAAGAGCTCAGTGGGTGTGTCAGTGCAGCTCTCCAGCCAATTAAATCCTTTCCAAAATGACATACACCTCCCCTGGAGTTTGAGGAGACATGCCCTCCCCTCCATTAACAGGACACCCACGTTATTTAGTCAACTTTGCTGCCAGCATCAGATCCTGCTGGGAGTCCCGTTTTTTTAATTCATTTTTTCTTGCTACAAACAATAAAAAATAAATTTTACTGTGCATTTCTATGAATAGCTGTATTATATCAGCACACACTGTACAATATAAGCAGCTACCCCCCACTTCAAAATTCAAGATTCATTTATTTGTTATGTTAAAATAACATTTAAAAAAATCAAGTTTCACACATCTACTAGTCTGTAGTTCCATGCAGGATAAAAGATGATAAAATAATAACCTAAAAATAAGTGCAATAATAAACTAAAATTACACTAGGGTAGAATAAAAGAAAGTTTAATTTAAAAAATATACAGTATATACAGTATACTGTATATATGTATAGCTATAGAGGAATATAAGCAGTTGGGGGAGGGACACAATAAAAAGCACACTTGTCCTTGATCTCATTTCTTTATGTTTTCCCCAACTACCCCCTAAGCTTTCACAATGTGGCCTTTTTTTTTTTTGTGGTCTGCTTCTTTCCTACTCTGACTGCTGCAGCTGTTTCTTTTTTTCTGTATTACATGTCGGTACTCCATCCATCCATCCATCTTCTACCGCTTTTCCGGAGGTCCGGGTCACGGAGGCAGCGTTTTTCCCTTATTGAATGAAATCATCATCTAAAAACTGCATTTTGTGTTTACTCAGGTTATCTTTGTCTAATATTAAAATTGTTTGATGATCTGAAACATTTAGGTGTAACAAATAAGCAAAAATATAAGAAATCAGGAAGGGGGCAAATACTTTTTCACAGCACTGTATGTGGCTGCATGTACGCTCACATTAAAGAAGTGTTGATCTCAACAGATGCCCAATAGGGAGAATGAACAGTGGTGTACGCCACTGATGAAGAAAAAAGTGCTGGATTAAATAATTATGAAGAGTACCGACATTTGGGACAATTTTTTATCTTGCAATGATCACCCAACTATCTCTGTATGTGTAAAGATGCTCTTGGTCTTTTAAGGAATATTGCCCGCCTCCGTCCTGCCTTCACCCCAACAGCTGTTGAAACGCTCATCCATGCCTTCATCACTTCCTGTCTCGACTACTGCAACAGCCTCCTATATGGACTACCATCAAAAACTCTCAACAAGCTACAACACATCCAGAACTCTGCTGCTGGTCTTTTCATCGCACTCGTATCCGTGACCACACCACCCCCATTCTCTACAAGCTCCACTAGCTCCCCATCCCCATGAGAATCCATTGCCAAATCCTCCTCATGACTTGCAAAGCCCTCAATAACCTGGGCCCACCTTACCTCACTGAGCTACTTCATCAACACACTCCTTCCCACACACACACAATGCACAACCCCTCTGGACTAAGTACAAGACATGACAGGGCCTTCTTCATTGCTGCTCCGACCCTCTGGAACTCACTCCCTATAGCCATCAGAAGTGCCCCCCCCCCCACACACACACACACTCCCAGCATTCAAAAAAATCACTAAAGACCCATCTATTCAACAATGCATTCACTCATTGACACTTTTTACTCCCCTATCTAAAGTGTCTTTGACTGTCTTGAAAAGTGCTATATAAGTCTTAAGTATTACTGGTAGTAGTAGTAGTAAAAATGGTAGATTGTGGCTTATATTATTCATATATCCATACCTGCATATGTATAAACTTAAGAGGAATGTTTAGTGATTACATATGTGAAAGGACCTCACGTCTCAGGGCAGGACAAGAGGTCTCGACCGCCAGCAAAGATCAAGGAGTAGACGGAGGCACAGCGGTGGAGACCTGAATGGACTTCCTGACCCCCCAGGGTCAGGTGGAGGAGAGAGAGGACAATGGAGGAAGATAACACCTTGGGGGATGTCGGTTTTGATATGCAATGGCTTTTGTGATGTGATGTATAAGTAGGAAGGTCTGACTGCGATCAGCTCTTCATTCTGCTTCTGCATTTGAGATGAGACATGTTAGGGACTGGAAGCTGACAATAAAACTTGACTTATAAAATCACCTCGCTTCCTTATTCCAAGCTCCCTACATTGGTGACCAGATGTGAGGATGGACCAAAGACGTTCTCCCGCTACAAACTCATCAGAGGCGATCCAGGCAAGCGCCGTCGCCAACGCAGACAGGGGAACAGATGGAAGACGTTCCCCCACAGCAGAATCGTCAGAGAGGGCTCAACTGAGCACCGTCCCCAGCCCCGCCGCGAGAACGGAAGAAAGGCGTTCTTGCCCTGCGGACTCATCGGAGGCGTTTCAGGCAAACGCCGTCACCGTCAAACTGCCAGAGTTCTGGCAAAACGACCCGAGCTCGTGGTTCCAGCAGGCTGAGGCTCAGTTTGCACTGGCGGGAATTACGGCGGACGAAACCAAATTTTATCACATCGTCGCCAGACTCGATGCCGCCACATCAAGATGCGCGCGGAGCGTGATTCGACAACTGCCCGCCCACGACAAATACAAAGAACTGAAGGCGACCCTCATCGAGAGCTTCGTCCCCTCGGCCGAGGAAAGGGCCGGGAGGATTCTAGCGATCTACGGCCACAGAGGACGCAGACCGATGGCCCTCATGGAGGACATGCTGCAGCTGAGGGAAGCAGACAATGACAACTTCCTTTTTCAGCATATTTTCCTCAGCACTCTGCCATCACACATGAGAGGGACCCTGGCCAACATGCGGTGTAGCACCCAGCAGGACTTCCGCGCGCTGGCCCGAGAAGCGCAGCGGCTCATCAACTCCTGCGGCGAACAGATGGCCACAGCAGCATCTGCAGATCTCGGCGCGGAAGCCCAGAGCAGCGGAGAATCGCAGACGACGAAGCAGATCCCGCCCACCATGGCAGCAACGCGACCAAGGCGCAACAAGCGGAACGACCTCTGCTATTATCATCAGCGTTTCGCCGAGAGGGCGTACAAATGTGTGCCCCCCTGCAATTTCAAGAACTCGGGAAACGCCAAAGCCGGGAACCGTTAGCAGCTACGGCTCTCGGCGAGACTAACAAGCTGCTTTACGTCACTGACGGACGCTCCGGGAGACAGTTCCTCATCGACACCGGAGCTCAGGTGAGCTTCATCACCCCGTCCCACGCAGACCGGGCAACCGGACCACGAGGAAACGGAGCGATGGCAGCTAACGGCTCAATCATCGACATCTTCGGTGAAAGAAACCTGCCTCTGTCCCTCCACGGCCGCAACTATAGGTGGGTATTTATTATAGCTGCGGTGAGTTTTAACTTGTTGGGAGCTGATTTCTTATGTGCACATGGGTTGTTAGTTGATCTTGCAAATAGATGCTTGGTTAATAATTCTATCCCCTGCTCAGCTCGAGTCTCTCCACCACCCGTGCAGGCCAGCGTCACCACAGCAGGAGGTAAGTTCGACCAACTCCTCACCCAATTTCCAGCACTCACAGTTCCCAAATTCTCAGCAACAGTAGCGAAACACGGGGTTGAACACTTCATTCCCACAACAGGCCCACCTGTTTTTGCCAAAGCTTGGCGCTTAGACGCGACCAAGCTCGCCATAGCACGCGACGAGTTTGCCAGCCTAGAAAAACTGGGCATTATTCGGCGCTCGAAAAGCTCTTGGGCATCGCCACTACATATGGTCCCGAAAACCGACAGTTCTTGGAGACCTTGCGGTGATTACCGCAGATTAAACAATGCGACAGCGCATGACCGCTCCCCGATCCCTCACATCCAAGATTTTTCACTACATTTGGCGGGTGCGCGCATTTTTAACTTTTCAGCGTATGATGGACGTGGTATTACGCGACCTCCCCTTCATGTTTGTCTACCTCGACGATATTCTGGTAGCCAGCTCGTCAGAGGAAGAACACAAACAACACCTCACTACGGTTTTTCAGAGACTAGAAGAGCACGGGTTAATAATCAACCCAACCAAATGCCGATTTGGCGTGTCACAAATTGATTTTTTGGGACACAGAGTTTCTCCAGAGGGGGCAGTTCCATTGCCAGACAAAGTGCGCGCGGTAGCAAATTTCCCACGACCACAAATGGTCAGATCGCTACAAGAATTTTTAGGAATGGTGAATTTTTACAACCGTTTCCTCCACCGCGCAGCTCAACTCATGCAGCCCCTGTATGCCGCGCTCAGAAAACAAAAGCCCTCCAACGTGGTCAAATGGACCCCGGAGCGGGAACGCGCCTTCGCGGAAGTAAAAAGTGCACTAGCGAATGCTGCATTGTTAGTTCACCCCGATCCCTCGGCCTGCAAAGCGCTGACCACAGACGCTTCAGACCTGGCCATAGGGGCAGTCGTGGAACAACAGGTTGGCGGAACCTGGCAACCATTAGCATTCTTTAGCAAATCCTTAAACCAAACCAAGCGCAAATACAGCACCTTTGACAGGGAGCTGCTAGCGCTTCATTTATCTATCCGCCACTTCCAGTTCTATTCAATTCAATTCAATTCAACTTTATTTATATAGCGCCATTTCACAACAACAGTCATCTCATAGCACTATCAACTGTAGGGGGGAACCCCCACAGTTGCAGAAAGACCCCAGCAATCAGGCGATACCCTGTGAGCAAGCACTTGGCGACGGTGGAGAGGAAAAACTCCCTTTTAACAGGAAGAAACCTCCAGCAGAACCAGGCTCAGGGAGGGGCAGTCTTCTGCTGCAACTGGCTGGGGGGTGAGGGGATAGAGAAGAAGAAAAGAACAGACATGTAGAGAGCAAACAGCACGATGGGGACTCAATCTATGGGAGAGAACAAACAAATGTTAATGACCAGCAAAAAAAATATTTCATAGAGAGTGAGGAAAGGAGTGAGGCCCAGTGCATTACTGGAGGTCCCCCGGCTGACTAAACCTATTAGCAGCATAACTAAGGGAGGGTTCAGAAACACATGATCCCTCCCTAATTGTAGGCTATATCAAAAAGGTAGGTTTTAGCCCTATTCTTAAAAACAGAGATCGAGTCTGACTCCCGAATCCAGATTGGCAGCTGATTCCACAGGAGAGGAGCTTGATAACTGAAGGCTCTGCCTCCCATTGTACTTTTGGAGATTCTAGGTATTACAAGTAATCCTGCATTTTGGGAGCGTAGTGCTCTGTTAGGATAATACGGTAGTATCAGATCTTTTAAATAAAAAGGAGCCTGATAGTTTAGAGCTTTGTAAGTAAGAAGAAGGATTTTAAACTTAATTCTAAACTCTATGGGAAGCCAATGAAGGGAGGCCAGAACTGGAGAGATATGATCTCTCTTTCTAGTACCTGTTAAAACTCTTGCTGCAGCATTTTGGATCAGCTGAAGACTTTTTAAAGATGTTTTAGGACAGCCTGATAATAAAGAATTACAATAATCTAATCTCGAGCTAACAAAAGCGTGGATCAGCTTCTCAGCATCACTCTGAGACAAGATGCTCCTAATCTTGGCAATATTACGCAAATGATAGAAGGCAGTCTTAGAAACAAATTTAATATGTGAATTGAAGGACAAATCCTGATCAAAAATAACTCCAAGGTTCCTCACAGAGCTATTAAGAGAAAGAGTAACTGCATCCAAACTGAAAGTTTGATTTGGAAAGGAATTTCTAAGGTTTTTTGGACCAACAAGAATGACTTCAGTCTTATCTGAATTTAATAGCAGGAAATTACAAGTCATCCAAGCTTTGATTTCCTTAAGACAGGCTTCTAACTTGGCTAATTGATTACTATCATCTGGCTTCATTGACAGGTATAATTGTGTGTCATCTGCATAACAATGAAAATGTATACAGTGCTTTCTAATAATGTTGCCTAACGGAAGCATATATAAACTAAAAAGAGTAGGGCCTAGCACAGATCCCTGTGGAACTCCATGACTAAGCTTTGAGCTGAAAGAAAACTCATTATTTACATGAACAAACTGGAACCTATCAGATAAATAAGATCTAAACCACTGCAATGAAGTTCCATTAAGTCCAGCATAGTGTTCTAATCTATCAAGTAGAATATTATGATCAATAGTATCAAAAGCTGCACTAAGGTCTAAAAGGACAAGTACAGAAACTAGTCCATTATCAGATGCAATGAGGAGGCCGTTAGTGACCTTTGCTAAGGCTGTTTCAGAACTCAGAACTCAGAAAAGATTTATTGCCAAGTACATTAACAGTAAACAACTGATAACATACGAGGGATTTGACTTGACACAGAAAACGACCTGCATTTCCGGTGACGCGGCAGCGTCTGAAAAACGCGCCTGTCATCAGATGGGTACAGGATGCATAGGGAGGAAAAGGATAACACAATAGGAAAGAGCAAAAAACCATTGATTGTCAGAATACCGGTCATATATGATCAATATTATGATTACAAGAAAAAAAGCCCTCAATGCACAGTTAGCAGACAAGAATGTACACAAGGACACAAAGACAGCAGTGAGTGAGTGATCTTTTTCATCAGTTTTTGAGTCAGTGTGGGTGTAGTGTTGAGTGTAGGTGTTTGTATCAGTTAAGAACAACAAAGTCTCTTTGGCAGGAGATGTTTTGTCTTAGCTGCTGGCATTTGTCCTTGAGCCATGCAGCTGACTGTCCGTGGAGTCAATGCAGCTCAAATGTTTTGAAAAACAAAAAACTGCAGATAATCTGGAGGACTTGTGTGAGGGGGTCAGATTAGTCGAATAGTACTGATCCCAGAGAAAGAAACTTTATATCCTCTTACAGATTCAGTACTTAATCCTTCAGTGCTGGACGTTGAATCCTTCATGGACGGCTCTCAGCGTGATCATGATGTAATCCATTTTCCTAGACAGTTCTCCATTTGCCGCTGTCAGAGTCCTCTCCATTTTTTCAATTTGATGGTTAAGCCTCGCCTGGCCAGCATTTTGGTAGGCTATGTCCATCTTCATCAATTTACGGTACACCAGGACAATCCCAGATCCAATCAGAACGATCCCGATGACCATTACTACGAAGACGTACAAATCTTCGACATCTTCGATGGAAAGATCAGACAGGCACAAGAGTTTCCAATTACTTGTGTCCCTCAAATAGCCCGCAGCAACAGTACTATGTATGCAATCAGTACTATGATGGATTCCAAACCCAGATTGAAACTCTTCAAGTAAACCATTTCCCTGCAGGTGGTCAAATAATTGCGTAGCAACAACTCTTTCTAAGATTTTTGAAATGAAAGGGAGATTAGAGATTGGTCTATAGTTAACTAAAGCTCCTGGATCTAGCGTTGGCTTTTTGAGTAAGGGTTTAATTACAGCCGTTTTAAAAGCCTGCGGTACATGGCCTAAAGTTAATGAAGAATTGATTATATGAAGACTAAAGCTACCAATACGTGGGAAGACTTCTTTAAATAACCTGGTAGGAATAGGGTCTAAAAGACAAGTTGAAGGTTTGGATGAGGAAACTATTTTGTCTAACTCACAAAGGTCGATTGGAGTAAACTCATCAAGACAGACATCAATAGAAGGAGTTGTAGTAGTTACAGTATTTAAGTTAACTGTGGGAAGAATCTGATTGATTTTATCTCTGATGGATGAAATTTTATTATTGAAAAAGTTCATAAAGTCCTGACTAGTAAGCTCTAAGGGAATGCTAGGATTGACAGAGTCCTGACTCTTGCGAAGGCTGGAAGGGCGGCGTTTCACAGCTTTCGTAGACCACAAACCACTCACTTTTGCGATGGCTAAAATTTCAGAACCATGGTCAGGCAGGCAACAAAGACAACTAGCTGCAATTTCAGAGTTCACCACAGATATTCGACATGTGGCAGGCAAACTTAATGTGGTAGCAGACTGCCTCTCCCGCGCTGTGACATCGTCAGAGCGCGAGGAAGCAGATTATACTACCGCAGCCGCACAGTTCATGGCCAACGCGGACGCGTACGCGGCCCCAATCCACGTAGGGATAGATTACGTGGCCATGGCTGCGGAACAAAGCAGCGACGCGGACGTGCGCGCGCTCCAGTCTGGACCAACAGGGTTAAGACTGGAGGAAAGGGGTTTGCGTGACGGTGTTCCCCCCCTAATCTGCGACGTGTCAACCGGCTGACCTCGCCCGGTAGTTCCAGCCGCGTGGCGCCGCCGCATTTTTGACGCGGTTCACTCCCTCGGTTAAAATGGTCGCGGAGAAGTTTGTTTGGCCAGGCCTGCGTAAAAATGTAAAGGAATGGGCAAGGACTTGCATGTCTTGCCAACGCGCCAAAATTCACAAACACACAAAAGCTCCTCTAGAACCTTTCCGAATCCCAGCCAGGAGATTTGACCACGTACACGTCGACCTCGTGGGCCCACTGCCGCCGTCGCAAGGGTTCACACACCTTTTAACAATGGTAGACCGTACCGCACGCTGGCCAGAAGCGGTCCCGCTGGCGTCAACCACAGCCGCGGAAGTCGCTTGCGTTTTTTTAACAACCTGGGTGGCGCGCTTCGGCGTCCCATCGGACATCACGTCCAATAGGGGGCCTCAATTTGTCTCAGAGCTGTGGTCAGCCATGGCCGGCAGCTTAGGGGCAACAATTCATCGCACCACCGCATATCACCCTCAGGCTAACGGGTTATGCGAGCGTTTTCATAGGTCTTTAAAGGCCGCCGTCAGGGCCTCACTGACGGATACAGATTGGGTCAATAAACTTCCCTGGGTTTTATTAGGGTTGCGTTCTGCGCCTAAGGAGGATCTAGACGCCTCCCCGGCAGAATTAGTTTTCGCACAACCCCTCAGGCTCCCGGGTGAGTTCTTACCAGAACATCCAGAGCCCGGACACATACCAGCCATGAGGCCCCTAAGCAGCACGGGACCGGACACGCTCCCCGGACCCGTACACCACTCTTTCCCGCGGGTTTTTGTCCCCCAAGCCTTAAAAAACGCCGAGTTCGTTTTTGTTAGGCACGAAGCTTTAAAACCAACCCTCCGCCCACCATATGATGGACCATATAGAGTGCTGGAACCTGGTGATAAGCATTTTGTGCTTGATTTAGGGGACAGAAAAGAAACAGTCAGCATTGACAGACTTAAACCTGCATTCATGTTGAGAGACGAACCTGCACGGGTGGCGAGAGCACCTCGACGGGGTAGACCCCCCAAGAGACACAACTCAGCCCCCCCGCAGGGATCAAATAACCACTCTTCTCCCCCAGCTGCAAATCCCTTACAGGACGACCCCGCCAAGACACCAAAGCGGGCCTACAGCAGATTCGGGAGAAGATTGAAACCCAGACGACACATAGACTGATGTAAAATTGACAAAGGGCTGTTAACTATGCTGTCAGATTGTGCCGTTGCAGTTTTAGGGCTGACTTATGACATAGACTATACTGTTGTTTTTGTCACTGAATTTTCAACATGTGCATGCTGTATAGCTTGTAGGTAGCATAGCTGCTGGAGATATTTTTCCTTTTTCATGTTGAAGTGAATAATGGTATAATATGTCATGAAGGTGATCTTAAGCTGTAAACTTAATCTTATTGTCCTTTTCTTAGACGTTTGGGGGGGGGGCTGTGGCTTATATTATTCATATATCCATACCTGCATATGTATAAACTTAAGAGGAATGTTTAGTGATTACATATGTGAAAGGACCTCACGTCTCAGGGCAGGACAAGAGGTCTCGACCGCCAGCAAAGATCAAGGGGTAGATGGAGGCACAGCGGTGGAGACCTGAATGGACTTCCTGACCCCCCAGGGTCAGGCAGAGGAGAGAGAGGACAATGGAGGAAGATAACATGGTGGCGCAGTGGTTTAGCACTGTGACAGCACAGTTTTACCCTCGGCCGGGGGACCGCGGGGATCATGAGATCGTGGGTTCGATCCCAGCCCCCGACCAACAGTGAGCTGTGTGGAGTTTGCATGTTCTCCCCGTGTTGCGCGGGTTTACTCTGGGATTTCTCCGGTTTCCTCCCGCATACCAAAAACATGTAGGTTTAGGGCGCTCGCGCACGCAGCGACCAGCAGCCGGTGGCTTGTCACCAGACTGCAAACCAAATCTACCTACGGGTACAAATAAGTAACAAAAAAAAAAAAAAAACACCTTGGGGGATGTCGGCTTTGATATGCAATGTCTTTTGTGATGTGATGTATAAGTAGGAAGGTCTGACTGCGATCAGCTCTTCATTCTGCTTCTGCATTTGAGATGAGACATGTTAGGGACTGGAAGCTGACAATAAAACTTGACTTATAAAATCACCTCGCTTCCTTATTCCAAGCTCCCTACAAGATGATGTTAAACGACTGCATTAATTCACAGATGTTAATTTGTTAATACTTCAGGTTCAGGCTAAAAACTTTCATGTTTACAAGATATGAAGGGGTTTAAGATATTGAGCCAAGTTAAATTTCCTCTCAGTACTTTTACCCTAAAATAGTGACATGTTGATTCTATGATCTGATGTGCCAACGCCTTGACACCTTCGTTATTCAGGAGTCAAACTGTTGAAGTCTTTATCTTGGTGGACCTGCAGAGTCTTCACATTGAGCTTTAATTTTATGTTGTACTCCAGAGTTCATTGTCTTTACTAATTAAACTGATTTTGTATGTCATGTGTTGATATATGTCAGGTCTTGGTCTGTTAGCAGCAAATGAGTACTTAGAGTCACAGTGTGCACCCAAACACCGTAGTCTCCAAGAAAAAAAATGAAAAAAATATTAAAAACCATTTTTCTATTACTATCTGATCACTTTACTCAATTAAATGTTTTCTTTTAATTCTTTTAGAATGAGTCATTCAAATCTGTGTTGTACCATGCCCATATATACTAAGGAATGGCCATATTTATGCGGCCATCTAATTACCTTTTCTTGGGGGGTGTTGATGACCCTCTGTACAGCCTTCCTGTTCTTGGCTGTGGAGCCGGCGTGCCACACACCCAGACAGTAGAGGGCCTTTTCCGTTAGCCCCGCTTAGCCCAACATGGGACAGCTCAGCATGCTTTGTAACTCTTTCCACTAGCCCCAACACGGTTTAACAGCCGCGATTTTCATCCCCGCTCGAGGGCAGGGTACAACCGTGCTGAGTCGTGCCGTGTTGTGACGTCAAAAGACTGGTCGCCGCTGATTGGTCAGGTCGTAATGTCACGAAAGTGACCGTCTTCTGATGAATCTACACACGACCGCCATTTGCAATATTTCACGGACTAACTCGGTCACGGAGTAAATACGATATTAATACAGACAGCGTTGTAGGTTTTGCGGAACTCTACACCGTGGTCCAACGAAGAGGTGCGGAGTTTTCTCTGCTTGGTGGCAGATCCACAGTGAGTAGTGACCCGGACCGATACAGATGGCAGCCCAGCATAGAACCGGACTACGGACAAGCTGAAGACGAACGTGAGAGAACCATCGATGGTGAGTGATTTGTAATAATGTGCATCTGTTCGCTTATTTATCCTGTTGGTGGTAAGCTCACTTTTTTTGAGCCATACAGCACTGTTCTGTGCTGGCTAACGCATTTTAGCTAACGAGTTTTAGCTAGTAGCTAGCTAGTACCAACTACTGATTCGCGCTTGTTTTCTCCTAAATATTTGCTTGTGAGAGCAAAACGATGAAATATGTTAATCCTGGTTAAAGTCCTGGTTTGTGTACATATTGCACTTTTGTGCTGCGCATTAAATTGTGTGCACTTTAATGCTAGAATGTGTTTCCACATGCCAGGGGTTAGCCTCCCTGTTTATATTGTGGATACTGGTGAAATGGACCACAGGAGCCGAAATCTCGTCATATTAAAATTGCTTTTTCAAACCAGTGATTTATAAAGTCATTCATATAATTTTCTAAAGCGTCAGAATAGACCCACACACCTATTCTGTGGATCCTGCAGTGCTTGTCAGGGAAACAAAGCATTTTTGTCACATCCCACCACTGACTTTCACAAGTGTATTTCCCTAATACAGTTACATCTCCAAAAATTAGAATGTCATGAAAAACTTCAATATTTTTTGTCACTCATTTCAGAAAGAGAAATCCGTAAATTATATCGATTCATTACACAGACAGTGATATATTTCAAGCGTTTATTTATTTTAATTTTGATGATTATGGCTTACAGCCCCTGAAAACCCCAAATTCAATTTGGCAAAAAATTAGAATATTACATAAAATTAACTTTAAAAAATAGTTTTTAAATATAAATGTTGGCTGCTGAGGTGTTGGTTAATATGGGCTGTAGCCGTGATCCTCAAAATTAAAATAAACACTTGCAATATATCACTGTCTCTGTACTGAATCTATATATGGGTTTCACTTTCTGAAATGAGTGAAAAAAATATTGAATTTTTTCATGGTATTCTAATTTTTGAGATGTGCCTGTATATATGTTGAACTTGCTTGAAACTAACCACCATCCATTTCTGTCGTTCATCTAGGCAAGAGGAAATCAGCCTCCCCACAACCTACCTCGCCACTGTGGAACGTACTGAAATCCTTTGCTTTTATAGGTAAAGTGTCAAAACCAAAGTAGCACAATTTCCACTTAATATAAAAGGGACTGAACTGAGATTTATTTGATTGTGTGAATATGGCACATCAACTGTAAAATAAACCGCTTGTTAATGTATTTATTTTTTTGTCAGATCACTTGCGTGATCCTTTGTGAGTTATGTTCATTACTGTATGTTTTGGCGAATGTGAGATGTTCAGTCGTCAATATAATTTACTTTATATGTGTAGTTTATAGTCTATCATCAATAAACTCATGCAGTAACAGGACACATTACAAATATTCGAGACCCATTGTAGTGCTTCCTTTTATATTTTAGCAATGCTAGTACAAAACACCGCTCACACATGAAGCCAGGGCAACAAGAGACACTTTTACAGACAAGACAAACTTTTATTGATAAAAACTTCATATTTTGACTGAGCGACTCCATACTCAGTGATGCACACCTTCAGTTAACGGTGATTCCATTCAAATGAATGTATTAATTCATTCTGATTGCTGAGGCCACAGTAAAAACAGATGATTTTAAATGTAACCCAGCCCTTGTAAAATCTACCGAAGCGCAGCTACATGAAAATTGTGGTTAAATACAACAACGAAGTACTTTATTGTCACATTCAAATTGTAATCCCTCCTGTTTTGTTTTTCTTTTGAATTCTTGGATGAAATATGGTGGGCAATATAAGCTGCAGCTTCAGCCATCACCCATTTCAGATAACCTATGTTGAACTGTATAATCAGAGGAGTTATTGTTTAATTTGACCTTGTTAGATTTTTTTCCCCTTTGTTATATTATTCTATTTTCTTTTAATCTTTACTTTTAATCAATCTGAAATAAAGATTCATTCATTAATTCACATTCCACCACTGGCTTTTAGCAACAAGTGTATTTCCCAAATATGTTTTAAACTTGCTTTAATTAACCACCACCCATTTGTCTTTTGTCTAGGCAAGCGGGTAACTGTCCACCCCAACTGGACCTTGCCTCACTATTTGCAGAGATGCAGGCTGAAGATCTGCTGAAACAGGACCAGTACGAGGGGCCGATCCAGTTGCTTCTCAGTGAGGCAGCGTGGCTGCCGTGTGTGACCATTCCACTTTTTTTTACAGTTTGAATTTTGCACATTCTGAATAATCTGGAATTTGCTGCTGATTGTAATAAACAATTTAGTGACTTATGTGTTTGCATCATGATTTTCTATTTTGTCTGTTAAGACACCGGTGGGAAAAGAGTCAACTGTACAAAGGATTTATCGGTGACCTTGAAAATAATGGCTCATTTTTAAGAAAAAAGTAACCAAAACAATTATTTTAATAACTGAAGACTGTATTGTTGGATGTGCCACCGCAGAAGACCCTGCATACTTTAGTGACAGTACCAGTATATGGAGGAATTCTGGGTCATATTAGCATCTGCTCTTCATCATAATGGGTTTGGGCGGGGGTGTCTAATCATGTGCCATGGAGGGCCAAGACCCTGCAGGCTTTACCTCCAACCAGTGTCTTCAACAGCAGATTCCACTGAACTTCTGCCACTGACTGATCAGTGAGAACACCTGCTGAAGAGACTGGGTAGAAGAGAGAACCTGCAGGGTCTTGGCCCCCCATGACACATGATTGGAAGCCCCCGGATTAGGTTTAATGGGATTTAACATTTTAACACAAACTGCTTTATGGTTCATAATTCTGTTGACAAACTTACACCAAACCAAAAGTGATTTCTCAAACTGCCGGATTGTTCTTAGCTTTTCCAATCTGTCAGTATTTAATTTATGCCACATGGTGGTAACCTTCACATATAAAAAAAGAGACATCTGCAAAAACTTCAGAGGTTTATTGTCAGTGCAATTCCCAGTGCAATACTACATGAATGCATGTATAGTACATTGTTGATGCAGAGAATATATATTTCTACAGTACATGTATCTAGTAAATCAAGTATTTTCCATGTAACCTTGTGACTGCATTATTTTAATTGCTTTTAATCCTAGATCAAGTTTGTTTTGGCCTAAAATGCATCATAACTGTCAAATATATCTTATTATACCTAACTCAGTACTGTTTACTTTTTGAATATATATTTTGCGGCTAATATAGTTATTAACATGGCGATCAAGTTGTGTTAGCTGATCATTTTTTTCTATGACAGCACCTCAGACTCAGTTCTGCAGAAGCAGGTACATCCATGATGTCTCAACAGTCTCTCCATGATTTTCAAGCAGATCAGAGCAATTTGTTGTACAGGAAATAAAACGTTTCTACAGACATTCTTAAGCTCTATAACCACTCATCGTTTGTGAAGCTGTGCTGACATCAGTGACAGGCTGTGTTGAACACCCAGACCAACTGAAGCAGTAATTTCCCCACAACAGAGCCATCTGAAACACACACAGCATACATATTTTAGTACCTAACAGCAATAACTTGCAGACATTACAGTGTAGTATAACGTACTTATAGCAAACTAGCATTAGCAACATTAGCTTACAGTCATATATGACTTAGTTTGTATCCTCACGTCTTTGGCTCTCCCAGAAGCTGCAGAACTATTCCAGAGTGTTTCATCTCGCTGCCTGTACCCTTGTCTGGCGGTCCTTTTTTAGCATTTACGGTGAAAAAAGCCACAGACCGAGGAGTCGCCTTATACAGCCGCATGTGTTTATGTTTTGCTTGGGTCGCGTGTTTTACGTCACGGGAGTGTGGCGCCGCCTCGCTGTTATAGAAATCCCACCCACCCCAGCTTAACACGGTTGTAATGGAGACAAAAGCGAGCCGAACCGTGTCGAAGTGAATCGAGACGTGCCGAGGTGTGCTGGGCTAGTGGAAAAGTGCGGTGAGCACGCTCTCCACTGAGCAGCGATAGAAGGCCAGCAGCAGCTTCTGGTCCAGGTTGTTCTTCCTCAGGACACAGAGGAAGTGCAGCTGCTGCTGGGCTTTCTTCAGCAGGGCCTTGGTATTGACAGTCCAAGAGAGGTCAGAGGAGATGTGGGTGCTCAGGAACCTGAAGGTGGGGACGGTGTCCACGCGGTCACCATTTACGAAGAGGGGTGGTGGTCCTGTCTGTTCTTTCTGAAGACCTGTATGAGTTCTTTGTTTATTTTGGACATTCAGTTTCAGGTTGTTTGCTTGGCACCACAGCAGCAGATTCTCTACCTCCGCCCTGTATGCCTTCTCATCGTCATCGGTGATGAGCCCACCCAAGGTGGTACTGCCCGCGTACTTCACGATGATGGTGGTTAGGTGGGTTGAAATACAGTCAAAGGTGTACAGGGAGTACAGTAGTGGGCTTAACACGCAGCCCTGGGAAGAGCCAGTGCTGAGAGACAGTGTGGAGGAGTGCTGGGGGCCGAATCTGACTGTTTGTGGGCGGTTGGTGAGAAAGTTTTTTATCTAGGATGAGGTGGGGGGAGGAGTCTGGAGAAGGTGTAGTTTGTTGATCAGGATGTCCAGGATGATGGTGTTGAAAGCTGAGCTGTAGTCCACAAAGACCATCCTTACGTAGCTCCTTGGGTTCTCCAGGTGTCTCAGCGCTCTGTGGAGTGTGGTGGCGATGGTATTTTCCGTGACCGGTTCTCCCTATAAGCAAAAGGGAAGGGGGGAAGACAGTCCCTGATGTGTTGGGACACCAGTTGCTCAAAACACTTCATGACTACAGACATAAGTGCTATGGGTCTGTTGTCATTCAGGGCGCATTGTTTGTCCTGGACCAAAGGACCAAACAGTGGATTCCGTGGATAGTTCGGTTCGTTTGATGCCATTTGAATGTGTGTTTGAACTCTGGTGTGCACCAAACAAGTGAAGTCTGGATCCCCTGAAAACGGGGTTTCAGTTCTCTTGCAAACGAAGTCTGGTGTGCTCCGTTTGCAGTGTGAATCCAAAAAGAGTATCCAGTGGACCAAAAGGCAGAAGTGCCCCTCGGCACTTCTGAAATTTGTGTAACCATAGTAACACATAGTTTGAGAAGAGGAAGTGGCATTTACTGTAGTACATTTTGGGTAGAAAATAAGAAAGACAACCGTGTGAATCCAAGAAATCCTTTTACCGGTGAAAGCCGAGGAAAAAAGTTAAAAAATGTCTTGTTTGAGGCAGACAAACAACCCCGCTGAAGAGAACAGATTTCTTTTTTCAGTCCTGGCCAATCGATGAACCTGATTTTTCTTCTTCGCTGAGATTTTTTCTCCCTGGCCAGTGGTGGTTTTGGCTCCAGTGCCCCAAATGAGCAGTTGTTGTAACTGCGTGACACTGTCCAGGCAGTTTGGTCCGCTGCAGTGTGAATTCAAACCAAACCAAACCAAACGATGGTATGAAAATTCTCGGCACTTTCCAGCCAGTCGAGCAGAGACCCCCGGACTATCCTGGTCTGAATGCAGCCTCAGACTGTCAATTATGACTTTTTGGGGATGGGGATGATGGTGGAGGCCTTGAGGCATGAGAGGATGGTGGCGTGCATCAGGGAGAGGTTAAACAGCTTGGTGAAGATCTCTGCCAGCTGGTCAGCACATGCTTTGACCACCGCTCCTAGGATCACATCAGGGGCAGCAGCTCTGCGGGGGTTCATTGCTTTCAGTTTCCTCCTCACCTCATGCACCTGGACAGACGGCAGGGGGATGGGTGGTGGTGGTGGGTGCTCAAACCGGGCAAAGAAGCTGTTTAGCTCCTCTGCCAGAGTGAGACTGCTGTCTGATGTTGGGGGGCACTGGCCCCTGTAGTTGGTGAGGGCCTGGATGCCTCTCCACATCTGTCACGGGTTGTTGTCTGTGAGGAAGCCCCCACCTTCCTCCTGTAGGCGTTCTTAGCGTGTTTTATGCCTCTTCTCAGGTTGGCTCTGGCAGTGCTGTACAGAGAGCTGTCCCTCTGCGTGAAGGCTGAGTTGTGGGCTCTGATCAGAGCCTGGACCTCACTGGTCATACAAGGTTTCTGGTTTGGAAAGACCCGGATGTGTTTGGTGACTGTCATGTCTTTGGGTAAAAGACATTGATAAATTTATAAAGTTAATAAATTGGTTAAAAGGAATAAATAAGTTAGAATGAGTGATAAAATTGTCAAAAACCTGAGTTTAAAAAGTTATCGAAGTGAGACATCTTTTCCTTAAAGGATTGTTTTTTGTTACTGCAGAGTGTGTGCTCTTCCGGATATAGATGATCTTTGACGTGTTTTTTCCCTCGGCTACAGTCAGCTAGCCACACAGAAACAAAGTTAAAAAGTTAATTGAGCACGCTGTGTTGTTCTTCGTTTGAGTCTTGGGAAATTTTTGTCTTTGTGAGTATTTTTATGTACAAGCACTTGATAGAGATAGCTGGTGTTCTAAGTATTACGTGAATGAGTTTTGTTAAGCGATGATGTTTCTGTTAGTTATTTACGTGTATTAGCGCTTTAGTAATTGCATTGTCCTGTATGTTTCAGTTACCGCGCCATGCTACACACGCATGCAAGAAAACTTTATAAAGACAAGAAAAGCAAGCCTTGTGTGCGAAGTTTTCTTCTATGGTTCGCTGGCTGTCTAGCAGCACAGAGAAACGTGCTGTGAGGGCAGCACAGTAAAAAGACATTAAAGACGTCCGGAGTGAGACGTTTTCTCGGCGGATTCAAGCAACACAGAACAATATTAAGCAGACATGAGCTTACGTTCAGGAAAAAACTATTTGAAAAACTATGAGCTGCGAAACGAAGCAGAGCAACGACCAGACGTGGACGTGGAGAAGCCAGACGCCGCAGACCAAACGTCGGACATGCAGCCACCATCACCGCCATTCGACACCAGGTCCAGGGTTACCAGCAGGCAGTCTCACACATCATCTACAGGGTCTGCAGCCATAAAGGCCTACGCCAGGGCGCAAGCAGCTAAAGCTCAACTAGCCTTTGCTGAAAAAGAGGCTAATATAATGAAACAAAAGGCTGACTTAGATGCTAGCCTCCACATTCTAAAATGTCATAAAATTATAGCAGCAGCTGAAGCAGAAGTTGCGGCCTACGAAGAAGCAGAGAATCAGAGCGGGGAGAGAAACATAGGGCCCCCTACTGAAACTGAGCTTCTTGATACAGTATGGCGCACCAGCGAATATGTTGCCCAACAATGTGAGTTACTCTCTTCAGAAGCTTCCAAGAGGCCACAGCAGCCCCTTGAAATGAGAGACAATGCAGTAGAAGTGCAAGCCACCAATCAGTCAGTTGATCAGCTAACAACTACAACCCAGTATGTACCTCCTCCAATGAATACAGGCATAAAACAAGAGCAAAATGTAACCAAGGGTCTGACAAACACCCACCTGTTAAACCCTCTAGCTCACACCTTTCAACCTCTTAACAATAACTCGGCTGAGTTTAATGGAGGACAAGATTTTGCAAAATATCTCATCCGCAAAGAACTAGTCAGTACTGGTTTACTGCATTTCGATGACAAGCCTGAAAACTATTGGGCATGGAAAGCCTCATTTGTTAGTGCAACTAAAGACTTAAATCTGTCAGCAAGAGAGGAACTAGACTTGCTCACAAAGTGGTTAGGGCCAAAATCCTCAGAGCAGGCCAAAAGGATCCACGCAGTACATGTCCTTAATGCCTCTGCAGGTTTGATAATGGTCTGGCAGCGCCTTGAGGAGTGTTATGGCTCCTCAGAGGCCATCGAAGACGCACTCTTAAAAAAGGTAGAGGACTTTCCAAGGCTAACAAACAAAGACAATGCTAGGTTAAGAGAACTCGGTGACCTCCTTTTAGAGTTACAGTGTGCCAAAGTAGATGGTGCACTACCAGGGCTAGCATACCTAGACACAGCTAGAGGGGTAAGACAAATAGTTGAAAAACTTCCCTTCAACCTACAGGAAAAGTGGACAACTGTGGGGACGAAATACAAAGAGACTCATAGTGTGTCATTTCCCCCTTTCTTTGTTTTTGTGCAGTTTGTTCAGCAACAAGCTAAAATGAGAAATGATCCAAGCTTTGCTACATCTAGCTGTAACAGTCAAGCTTCCACGCACTCAGAAAAGCCCACTTCATACAATCGCAAAGCCACTGTGTCAGTACACAAAACAGATGTCGCAGAGAAAAGTGGTTCTGAGACTAAGAAAGTAGAAGAACCAGATCGACAGTGCCCGATTCACAAGGAGCCACATCCACTCAAAAAATGTAAGCTGTTCAGAGATAAACCTATAGAAGAACGTCAAGCTTTTCTCAAAGAGCATCGCATTTGTTATAGGTGTTGTGGTTCAGTTCAGCACATCGCAAAAGATTGTAAAGTGGCAGTCATGTGTAGTGAGTGCATCAGTCCCAAGCACATATCAGCACTTCATCCAGGTCCTGCTCCTATCTTGAAAAGTGCCACATCAGGAAGTGATGAGCAAAACAAAGGTGAAGAGCAAACGGAGAGCTCTCCTTCAGTCATCTCCAAGTGCACGGAGGTGTGTGGTCAAAGTAATAGCCCACGCTCTTGCTCTAAGATCTGCTTATTGAAAGCCTATCCAGAAGGTCAGAAAGACAGAGCAATGAACATGTATGCAGTAATTGACGAACAAAATAATAAGTCCCTGGCTAAGACAGAGTTCTTCAGCCTGTTTGACATTAAAGCTACAGCTGCACCGTACACATTAAAAACCTGCTCTGGCAAAGCTGAAACTGCAGGCAGGAGAGCTGTGAACTTCTTCATACAATCCATGGATGGAAAAACAGATATCCGGCTGCCTCCCTTGATCAAATGTGATTCAGTGCCGGACGACAGAACTGAAATACCCTCACCTGAGATTGCTCAGCACCATCCCCATCTGCTCCCTATCGCAAACAAAATCCAACCTGTCGACCACCACGCTCCAATCCTCTTACTCCTGGGAAGGGACATCCTCAGGGTACATAAGGTACGCGAGCAGATTAATGGGCCAAATAACGCTCCTTATGCACAAAGACTGGACTTGGGTTGGGTTATTGTAGGAGAGGTGTGTGTAGGAAAGACTCATAGCGCATCAGAGGTGAATGTTTACAAGACACACACATTAGACAGTGGTCGCACATCTTATTTTGAGCCATGCCCAAACGTCATTACAGTTAAAGAGAACTATGGCATTCTGTCAGAGCAAAACACTCAGTCAGTCATAAGGTGTAAAGACACAACTGACTTTGCTCACAACACAGACAAGCTAGGTCACTCTGTGTTTGACAGATCTGAATCAGATGATAAAGTTGCACTGTCCATAGATGACAAAACTTTCCTAACTCTTATGGATAATACAGTTAGCCAGAACAAAGAGAACAGCTGGGTTGCTCCTCTGCCCTTCCGCTTCCCAAGAAGGAGACTCTCAAGTAATAGAGAGCAAGCCCTGAAACGCCTGTACTCACTCAAAAAGACTCTGGAAAGGAAACCAGAAATGAAGAGTCACTACATCCAATTCATGCAGAAAATGTTAAATAATGATCAAGCCGAAATTGCACCACCCCTGCCAAAAGGTAAAGAACACTGGTACCTGCCCACATTTGGTGTATACCACCCGCAGAAACCAGATCAAATACGAGTTGTTTTTGATTCTAGTGCAGAGTATGACGGCATATCGCTAAATCAAGTGCTCCTTAGTGGACCTGATCTCAACAACTCTTTGATAGGGGTGCTATTGAGGTTTAGAAAAGAGCCCGTAACCCTGACAGCAGACGTACAGCAAATGTTTTATTGCTTTGAGGTGTGCGAAGAACACAGAGACTATCTTCGCTATCTGTGGTTTGAGGATAATGACATCACTAAGGGTGTAGTTGAATATAGAATGAAAGTTCATGTTTTTGGTAACAGCCCGTCACCCGCTGTAGCCATTTACTGTATGAGACGGGCAGCACAAGAGGGTGAGAAAGAACATGGCACTGACGCAAGACAGTTTGTTGAGAAACAGTTCTATGTCGATGATGGACTCACGTCAGTCGCCACACCAGAGAATGCTGTTGGGTCTGTTAACAAGAACCAAAAACATGTTAGCTGAATCTAATGTGAGACTTCACAAGGTTGCATCCAACTATAGCCTAGTTATGGAAGCGTTTCCTGTGGAGGACCGTGCAAAGGATTTAAAAGATTTGGACCTTGGAGTAGATCCCCTCCCAGTTCAGAGGAGTCTGGGACTTTGTTGGAATCTACAGACAGACAGCTTCACTTACCTCGTAACCAATGAGACCAAACCATTCACACGCAGGGGAGTGCTGTCAACAGTCAATAGCCTGTATGACCCTTTGGGCTTTGTTGCTCCCATAATCATGCAGGGCAAAGTGCTACTCAGAGAACTGTCATATGAAGAAAGAGAATAGGACGCTCCACTTCCTCCAGAAAAGGAGGAGATGTGGATCACATGGAAAGACTCTTTAAAAGCCCTTGAAGATCTGCAAATCAAAAGGTGCTACAGTCCAGGTTCATTAAGTACTATGAAAAGTAATGAACTGTATATCTTCTCTGATGCGTCTACTGTAGCAATAGGAGCTGTAGCTTACTTGTGCTCTTTAGACAGTGACGGTCAGTACCATGTGGGTTTTGTGATGGGAAAGTCTAAACTTGCTTCTCGTCCCACACACACTGTACCACGGCTCGAACTTTGTGCTGCTGTACTTGCGGTTGAGATGTATGAGCTAATCACAGGCGAGTTAGACATAAAAATAGACAATGTGAAGTTTTTCACTGACAGTCGTATTGTGTTGGGGTACATACACAATACCTCCAAAAGATTCTACATGTATGTAGCCAACCGTGTCGCACGCATTAGGCTATCCACACAACCTGACCAATGGCATTATGTTGCAACTGAGCTAAATCCAGCTGACCAGGCAACTAGACCTGTTGCAGCCGCCGAACTCAAAAACAGTAAATGGTTCACAGGCCCAAACTTTTTGTATACAGACTATCCTGATAAGTCACACAAAGACAATCTGTATACACTAGTGGGACCTGAAGAGGACAAAGAAATACGTCCAGAAGTAAAAACACTGTTAACAGCAGTATCAGTGTCACAGTTGAGCTCTGAGCGGTTTAAAAGATTTTCAAGCTGGACGACGCTATGCAGGGCAGTAGCCAAACTTATTCATGTTACTGCATCTTTCAAACAAAAGTCCAGTGGACAGAAAGGATGGAAAAGTTTCAAAGAATGTACAAACATGAAAGAACTCACTCAAGCCGAGAACGTTATCATTCACTCAGTCCAGCAGGAAGCATACAAAGAGACATTCGAAAAGATAAAAGAAGGAAAACAGGTAAACTCCAAAAATGACACACTCAAGAAGCTCAATTCAATTGTAGACAAAGATGGACTACTACGAGTCGGTGGACGTCTCTCCTCTGCCGATCTCACAGACAATGAAAAGCACCCTCTGATCATCCCTTCTGCCAGCCATGTTGCCACACTTCTTGTGAGACACTTCCATGAATGCTCAGCTCATCAGGGACGACACATTATGGAAGCAGCTGTCCGTAGTGCTGGTTTCTGGACAGTTGGAGGTAAACGACTTGTGTCTTCTATCATATATAATTGTGTTATTTGCCGTAAACTCCGAGGCAAACTGCAAGCCCAGAAAATGGCAGACTTGCCTGCAGACTGCAAAAGTATTCCTGAGACCCATCTCAGAGGTCATAGTCTTACTTTCAAAGACTGAGTGATACTGTATTTTTGATGTCATGTAACACTGGAAATGTTTTATTGTGTTTGGTATTTGTGGTGATATAATGTGATTATATCAAGCGGGGAGTCTCATGTCTTTGGGTAAAAGACATTGATAAATTTATAAAGTTAATAAATTGGTTAAAAGGAATAAATAAGTTAGAATGAGTGATAAAATTGTCAAAAACCTGTGTTTAAAAAGTTATCGAAGTGAGACATCTTTTCCTTAAAGGATTGTTTTTTGTTACTGCAGAGTGTGTGCTCTTCCGGATATAGATGATCTTTGATGTGTTTTTTCCCTCAGCTACAGTCAGCTAGCCACACAGAAACGAAGTTAAAAAGTTCATTGAGTACGCTGTGTTGTTCTTCGTTTGAGTCTTGGGAAATTTTTGTCTTTGTGAGTATTTTTAGTACAAGCACTTGATAGAGATAGCTGGTGTTCTAAGTATTACGTGAATGAGTTTTGTTAAGCGATGATGTTTCTGTTAGTTATTTACGTGTATTAGCTCTTTAGTAATTGCATTGTCCTGTATGTTTCAGTTACCGCGCCATGCTACACACGCATGCAAGAAAACTTTATAAAGACAAGAAAAGCAAGCCTTGTGTGCGAAGTTTTCTTCTATGGTTCACTGGCTGTCTAGCAGCACAGAGAAACGTGCTGTGAGGGCAGCACAGTGACTGTCACATTTTCTACACAGCATTTAAAGGTGAACTGAACTGAACGGCATTGAACGGCACTGGGTGATAGTACATACAATTATAAAGATAATTTATCATTGGCACCCCCTCCACAAATCCCGGAATCTTGGAGAAAATCGCGATTTTGAATTTCCCACCCTGAAAAATAAGATAAGATAAGATAAGATAAGCCTTTATTAGTCCCACAACGGGGAAATTCCAGGATTGCAACAGCACAGGGATAGCAACACTCAGAGCAACAATCAGAAGGCAAGAAAAAAACAAGCAAGCAAGAGCAGCTAATATACATATGTACATATTACTATAAAATATATATATATATATATATACACACACACACACAGACACACAGTGCAGAGCATTGTAGCTGGATGGAATAAATATATGAATATATGAACACACAGTGCAGAGCATTGTAGCTAGATGGAATAAATATGTAAATATATAAACACCCACAGTACGGAGCATTGCAGCTAGGTGGAATAAATATGCAAGTATATAAACACACACAGTGCGGAGCAATGTAGCTAGATGGAATAATATGTAGATATATAAAAACACAGTGCGGAGCATTGTAGCTAGATGGAATAAATATATAGATATATAAATATAAACACACCCAGTGCTGAGCATTGTAGCTAGATGGAATAAATATGTAAATATATAAACACACACAGTGCAGAGCATTGTTGCTAGATGGGATGAAACAGCATAACCGTCTACTTAGTTATCCTACGTGGTATGATTATGTGCCCATACATATTCTCACTCTCCATAGCGCCCAGTATGTTCCTAGTTGTATGCCGGAGGGGACCATTGTGTAAGTCTATTGCATCTTTTGCATTCAAAAAACTATTAGTTTGTTACGTCTTTTTGCTATCTCTGCGAGCAGCCCTGCTTAGGTTGTACAGTCTGACAGCCGTTGGTAGGAAGGACCTACGAAACCTCGGTTGTGCACCTGGGATGATGTAGTCTGCTGCTAAATGAGCTCCTCAGTGCATCCAGTATGTCCTGCATAGGGTGGAACTCGGACTCCAGCAGAGATGACAGTTTAGCCACCGTCCTTCTCTCTCCTATCTCCTCCATCGGATCAAGGCGCTGCCCCAGGACAGAGCTAGCTTTCTTAATCAGTTTGTTCAGTCTCTTCCTATCGGCTGCAGTAATGCCACTGCCCCAGCAGACCACTCCAAAAGTGATGGCTGATGCCACCACCGTGTCATAGAATGACTTCAGCAGCGCCCCTTGTACACCAAAAGACCTGAGTCTCCTCAGCAGGAACAGCCTGCGCTGTCCCTTCTTGTAGAGTGCGTCAGTATTGTGTGACCAGTCTAGTTTATTGTTCAGATGAACACCCAGGTACTTATAGGATGTCACCATCTCGATGTCTGTTCCCTGTATATTTACTGGTGCTGTGAGGGGCTGCCCATGCCTGCGGCAGTCCACCACCAGCTCCTTAGTTTTCCTCGCGTTGAGCTGGAGGCAGTTCCGATGGCACCAGTCCACGAAGTCCTGGATAAGCCCTCTGTACTCAGCTTCATCTCCATTGGAGATGAGGCCAATGATCGCAGAGTCATCAGAGAACTTCTGTAGATGGCAGTGTGTTGTGTTGTGTGAGAAGTCCGCAGTATAAAGAGTGAACAGGAAGGGAGCCAGCACCGTTCCCTGGGGGGCCCCCGTGCTACTGATGATCGTGTCGGACACACAGTCCCGGGTTCTCACAAACTGAGGCCGGTTCGTGAGGTAGTCCAGGATCCATGATGACAGGTGCTGGTCCACCCCTGCGCACAGCAGCTTGTCCTTCAGGATCATTGGTTGGATGGTGTTGAAAGCACTGGAGAAGTCAAAGAACATGATCCTCACCATATTCCCGGGCTTCTCCAGGTGGGACAGAGAACGGTGAAGGAGGAAGATCACCGCATCCTCCACCCCAATGCCATGCTGGTAGGCGAACTGGAGTGGATCCATCGCTGGTTCCACCAGGGGGCGGAGGTGAGCAAGGAGCAGTCTCTCCAGGGTCTTCATCAAGTGGGACGTCAAGGCCACTGGTCTGTAGCTGTTCAGGTCTTTGGGGTGGGAAGTTTTTGGTACAGGTACCACACAAGATGTTTTCCACAGCTGTGGTACCCTCCCCAGTTTCAGGCTCATGTTGAAGATATACGTCACAATCCCACACAGCTGGTCTGCACAGGACTTGAGGAGCTTTGCGCTGATGCCGTCCGGTCCCGGCGCCTTCCTCGCTTTGATCTTCCTCAGCTCCGTCCTCACCTGGGTCTCGGTCAGGGTCAGGATGGGGGGCTGTGTGTTGGGAGTGGGGGGGTGTTGGTGGAGTGGGGAGTGGGCAGCAGGACTTGATTTCTTTAGAGGCAGCAGTGGTTGTTGTGCAGACAGGGGGGAGGGCGGTTGGTCAAATCTATTGAAAAACAGATTCAGGTTGTTCGCCCACTCCCTGCCCCCCGTGGCCTGGGGGGAGGTATTCTGGAGCCCCGAGATGGTTTTGAGGTTTCTCCAGACCCCGCTGATGTCGCTCTGTTGCAGCTTGTCCTCCATCTTCTTCCTGAAGCTGTCCTTGCCTTCTCTGATCTTTCTCCTCAGCTCCCTCTGTACGGACTTCAGCATCTCCCTGTTCCCCGACCTGAAGATCCTCTTCTTCTCTCTCAGAAGTGTTTTTATCTCAGGGTTGATCCAGGGTTTGTTGTTTGAGTGACGCCGTATGGTCTTGGTGGGAACGGATTTGTCCACACAGAAGCTGAGGTAGCCCGTGAAGGTGTGAATGAGGCCATCGATGTCCTCACCATGTGGATCGCAGAGCTGCTTCCAGGCAGAAAAATCAGACGAATCCGCCGATTAACTGGAAGTGCAGCCGGAGTTCCGCGTGACATCACGAGTGTGACCCAGTCCTCATGTTTACCATTGCGAGCACATCGACACTGGTTGTTTTTGGTGCATTTTGTCGTGATAGTCGACTACAAAACACTTCCAACACCTGGGAAGATCTGTTCAGTGGCCAAGGAAAGCTGTCATGGCGACGAAAGAAAAGAAAGGGGGAGGAAAAGCGACCGGGAAGCGATGCGTTTCTAGATATACAGTGATCCCTCGCTACTTCGCGTTTCACTTTTCGCGCCCTCAGTGCATCGCGGATTTTTCAAAAATATTCATCAAAAATTCAAAATTGAGAAAAAATGGCACAAAAGTTACCTGGGCGCTAGCAGAAGGCAGGGAGACTACATTAGAACATCAGGTATCAACACGGAGAGCCCGCACAACTCAAAATCCACCTCTCTGACCACCGCTCCACTCCTCTCCGCCCACCTTTTCACCGCTCGGGAATCTCGCAAGCTGATTGGCCGAGACGTTTTACCCAGCTTCTCTCCCTGCCGAGTGCCCATACCCAGCGAAGGAAGACTGCATTCATTGTTCTTTATCGCTTGTGTTGCTTAGTGGCACTTTTCGCTGTTCTCTTGTGCCTTTTTGTGCAAAATAGTGCTTGTGACGCCCTTGGGGGGGGGGGGTGACGCTACTTCGCAGTTTTTCACTTTTCGCGGCTGGTTCTGGTCCCCATTAAACGCAATAAGTGAGGGATCACTGTAGATATTATTTATAAATAGCACAGTCAAATGCAGAGGCCAGTTCTGTTCATGTGTATTGCCACTATAGTCTGTAGAAGTATTGTAATACATAGCCCATGGTCATGGAACCTGTCCTGAATACACGTGTTAACCCTACGCCACGGATGTGTCTATTCAATGCCAAGTGTGTACACGGCCAGGCTATTGTACAGTCCTAGCCCTATGTATAAATAATAAGTTGGAAAAATGCTGATGGTTTTTTTTTTTCCTTTCTTTTTTATTGTTAATTTTCCTTATCCTGACACCCCAAACATGCCAAAGTAGAGAAGCAAAGACTCACCATTCTGTATTCAATAAGCGACTCTCCTCCCCATCACTGCTGCGGTCTGACTCTGAGTCGGTGCCGGAATCCCCCGAAAATTCTGGCTCGAACCTGTACGGTTCGATGCCTCCCTTGCTCTCTTCCTGTTCACTTGACACTCCTGCATCCTCCTCTGTCTCGTCACCGATCCTGAATGCCTCTTCACTCTGAAAACTCTGGTTTTCTTGACTGCTGGAACTGCTATCATCTGCCATTGTTGTTTTTGATAAGGGTCACACTCGTGACGTCACGCAGCGTCATCTGCACTACTTCCGGTTTGTTTGGCACTGCCAGCCAGAGGCAAAAGTTTATCGACTTATAGCTTGGCCATCGCACGGCCTAAAAATTTCTTTTATGTGTTGAAAAATACAATAGGTAATAAGGAATTAATCTGCTATTCTACTTTTTGCGCAAAAAGGTGGGTTTAGTTCTACTTTAATGTAGAAAAGGACAGACTCACTGTAGGAGTCAGGGTCCTACTATTCAAAGATGTTCCAAACTGTGGAGCTGAAGCAGTCCTGTAGCTGGGGGAGATCAATTTCAGGCTAGGTTTTAATTGGTTGGTTGGTTGGTTGGTTGGGGGGGGGGGGGAACTCTTCCGGGGGGGTGGGGGGGAGCAGTGATTAGAAGAAGGGAGAGATGGTCTGATTTTTTAAGTTGGGGGGGGGGTGGCTCTGGAGCCATGCTTGGTATTACTATAAACATGATCCAATGTTCTTTCCCCTCTTGTGGGACATTTAACATGTTGGTGGAATTTGGGGAGTACAGTCTTTAAGCATGCTTTGTAAAAATCCCTCGCAATAATGTGGACTGCATCGGAGTGACCTCTCTGCTGCCTGCTGACAATGTGCTGGAGGTGGCTGCGTGTTAAGCTAATGCTAGTGTCAGGAGGAATGTCAACTGCTGTTACAACTACTGCAGTTAGCTCACGGGGGAGCTAAAAAGGCCTACACAGAAAGGACATGGCCTCTAGACTCAGTGAACAGTGGTTGTGAATTATTCTGCTGTTGTTACACCAACACTGGAGCACATAAGCACAGAGCCCACCACCCCTTCCCTTACCAGAATCGGCATTGCAGTCATAACGGAGTGTAGTTCAGCTGGGTAATTCCACAGCGGCATTTGGGATAAGTGGATGCAGCCAAGATTCAGTCACAATCAGAATACAACAGTCCTGGACATAGCGATTATAGGCGATGTCCGATCACAGCTCATCGATTTTGTTGGCGAGGGATCTGGCGTTGGTGAGGAAGATTGAAGGTAACGGAGGTTTGGTGCATTGTTTGTGCAGCTGGGCACAGAGGCCAGCCCTGCAGCCTTGTTTATGCTTCCTCTCTCGTCGCTGTCTGCGCCGCTTGTGGGGCCCAATAATCCGCAAAGCGCCCGGTAGTCTGCTCAAATTGTGCTGGACAGAATTTTGGGAAGAACTGTAAAGGCCACCATCTGTATAGAAATGATCTTTCAGGGGAAGGAGTGGCTGCAGAGTTTGAGACTGTTGCTATCTCCAACATGACGACTAGATGTCAGTAACGGTTACACACTTTACCTTAAAGTAGCACTATGTAACTTTCATGCTTTGTGTAAGAACACTGAGAAGACTACAACTATGGCGACTATGACCTCAGTCCCAACCATAGAGATTGGATAAAACAGAGAGCCTAAGTTACGCCCCCCTCCCCCAACTTCCGCATATGGGACTTTAAATCAGTAAAAAAATCTTCATGGAAATGAATGGCAAGAGAGAAATTATGTTTTAATCCCGATCAAATTTTGCCATGAGTTACAAATATGTTTGTCAATTTAAAAGATAATTTTCCACATAAATAACGGCGTAGGTTGTTGTCTAAATGTTAAGGTATAAGGTTGTGAAAATACGTAAATTAAAAGACTACAAACAGACTGACCTTAAGTTATGTCATCACTTTCACAGCGTGCCCAGGGGGAAGTAACTAACAGTCCTCTGGATCAGCTGCAGCTCTCAAAATACAAAACAATACATTTGTGTTGTTTTTCTCCTCTTTGGATCCTTCTTTCATCGGTCAGGAAACAGGATGTGAGTTTTGAGAGAGAAACCATCATGATCGTGTTTGGCGATGTGGGATGATGGGAGACGAAGTCCGCTAAATGTATTCACAAAAACTAAATATTACTCTGTTATTATATGACAGCCGACAACTTTAATTATGTGGAAAATTATCTTTTAAATTGATAAACATATGTGACCCGTGCTGGCAAAATGAGTCAGAATGCGCACCGGTAATTACGAGCTACAGGCGCTAGAAGTCAAAAATCATGATTCTTACTTTGTTTGCTGGTGGCAAGTCCTGGGAAAACCCTCATCAGTGCCTGGTATCACTGTAAAGCTTGGAACTCCTACTTTCTAAAAATGCACGTTTTTGCGGAAGATGTACAGTGCATCCAGAAAGTATTCACAGCGCTTCACTTTTTCCACATTTTATTATGTTACAGCCTTATTCCAAAATGGATTAAATTCATTTTTTTCCTCAAAATTCTACACACAAGACCCCATAATGACAATGTGAAAAAAGTTTTTTTTTTTAGATTTTTTTTTTTTCAGATTGCAAATTTATTAAAAATAAAAAAACTAAGAAATCACATGTGCATAAGTATTCATAGCCTTTGCCATGAAGCTCAAAATTGAGCTCAGGTACATCCTGTTTCCACTGATCATCCTTGAGATGTTTCTACAGCTTAACTGGAGTCCACCTGTGGTAAATTCAGTTGATTAGACATGATCTGTAAAGGCACACACCTGTCTATATAAGGTCCCACAGTTTGACAGTGCATGTCAGAGCACGAACCAAGCATGAAGTCAAACGAATTGTCTGTAGACCTCCGAGACAGGATTGCCTCGAGGCACAAATCTGGGCTAGGGTACAGAAAAATTTCTGCTGCTTTGAAGGTCCCAATGAGCACAGTGGCCTGCATCAGCCATAAATGGAAGAAGTTCAGAACCACCAGGACTCTACCTAGAGCTGGCCGGCCATCTAAACTGAGAGATCGGAGGAGAAGGGCCTTAGTCAGGGAGGTGACCAAGAACCCAATGGTCACTCTGTCAAAGCTCCAGCGTTCCTCTGTGAAGAGAGGAGAACCTTCCAGACAAACAACCATCTCTACAGCAATCCACCAATCAGGCCTGTATGGTAGAGTGGCCAGATGGAAGCCACTCCTTAGTAAAAGGCACATGGCAGCCCACCTGGAGTTTGCAAAAGGCACCTGAAGGACTCTCAGACCAAGAGAAACAAAATTCTCTGGTCTGATGAGACAAAGATTGAACTCTTTAGCGTAAATGCCAGGCGTCATGTTTGGAGGAAACCAGGCACCATTCATAACCATGCCATTGTGGGTAGCAGCACCATGCTGTGGGGATGTTTTTCAGTGGCAGGAACTGGGAGACTAGTCAGGAAAGAGGGAAAGATGAATGCAGCAATGTACAGAGACATCCTGGATGAAAACCTGCTCCGGAGCACTCTTGACCTCAGACTGGGGTGACGGTTCATCTTTCAGCAGGACAGCTGTCATGTCCGCTGCATAATTTTACACCGAACATAGAAATTAGCAACAAGCCCAAAACGCAGAGTAACGTGTTTATTTACAGTGGGAAAATGTACAAAATATCCAAATAACAGTCACAGTGAAAATGGGTGAGACAAGCGGCTACAAACTTTGTTGGCTCAAAGGGAATGCCTAACACGCTCCAAGCAGACAAGAGCGGAGAGAAAAAGCACAAAGGGAAGACTTACAATTGTGTTGGAGTGGAAAGGCTCTGAAATACAACATGAAGCCCAAGGAAAGGGAGCTAATACTCAGTGAGCCAGGATGTCCAATGTAGACTTTAAGCTGCCACACTGGCTGAGCCCACCGCCTCCCAATAAGTACTCAATATACTAATGAAGGCAAGTGGACACAGCCATGTGGCAAGCAGGTGCATGAATGATTGGCAATAAGTGTGTATGTGCATGTGTGAGTGTGTGTGCATGCATGAGTGTGTGAGTGTGTATGTGGCGATGAGAAGCAGCCGGTGAATGTCTGGTAAGAGGAGGAGGCATGGCTGTAGGACTGTCAAAGAGCAAGGCTCAATCTGGCAGTTGGAAATAATAAGTAGTAATCAAAACCTACAGCCACAGGTCATGGACGGGGTAACGACCCCGAACATGACAACAACGACCCTAAGCACACAGCCAAGATATCAAAGGAGTGGCTTCAGGACAACTCTGTGAATGTCCTTGAGTGGCCCAGCCACAGCCCAGACTTGAATCCAATTCAACATCTCTGGAGGGATCTGAAAATGGCTGTGCACCAACGCTTCCCATCCAACCTGATGGAGCTTGAGGGGTGCTGCAAAGAGGAATGGGCCAAACTGCCCAAAGGTAGGTGTGCCAAGCTTGTGGCATCATATTCAAAAAGACTTGAGGCTGTAATTGCTGCCAAAGGTGCATCAACAAAGTATTGAGCAAAGACTGTGAGTACTTACACTACCGTTCAAAAGTTTGGGGTCACCCAGACAATTATTTTGTGTTTTCCATGAAAAGTCACACTTATTTACCGCCATGAGTTGTAAAATGAATAGAAAATATAGTCAAGACATTGACAAGGTTAGAAATAATGGTTTGTATTTGAAATAATAATTTTTTCCTTCAAACTTTGCTTTCGTCAAAGAATCCTCCATTTGCAGCAATTACAGCATTGCAGACCTAACATGATTGCACAAGGGTTTTCTAATCATCCATTAGCCTTCTGACGCAATGAGCAAACACATTGTACCATTAGAACACTGGAGTGATAGTTGCTGGAAATGGGCCTCTATACACCTATGTAGATATTGCACCAAAAACCAGACATTTGCAGCTAGAATAATCATTTACCACATTAGCAATGTATGGAGTGTATTTCTGATTAGTTTAAAGTTATCTTCATTGAAAAAAGTGATTTTCTTTCAGAAATAATTAAATTTCTAAGTGACCCCAAACTTTTGAACAGGAGTGTATGTGCATGTGATTTCTTAGTTTTTATATTTTTAATAAATCTGCAAAAAAAAAAAAAAACAACCTTTTTTCACATTGTTATTATGGGTTATTGCGTGTAGAATTTTGAGGAAAAAATGAATTTAATCTCTTTTGGAATAAGGCTGTAACATAACAAAATGTGGAAAAAGTGAAGCGCTGTGAATACTTTCCGGATGCACTGTAACTCAGGACCGATCAAATGCGAGTTTTCAAACCAACCGAAGTATAAACAAAATTGGCTTGTTGCTGGTCAGTTTTTGCCCAATTCCTACAAATTAAATATCATTCTGAAGGTCTTTCAATACAGAATATGAAAAAACAATTGGAGAAATTGGAGAAAACACGGGCACGTTTCAGAAACCACCTGAGATTTAACCTCTGTTGCAGAGATGAGGATGTCACACCAGCAAGCCTCAACATAAGAAATCCAATTCCAACCAAAAACGCAGAGAAAATTATCAGTAAAGCACGGAAAGACCTGATCAAAGAACGGATAAGAATGACGGCAAACAAAGTGGACAGAATCAAATACCAGATCCAGGAGGAAATGGACATTTTCAAGAAACACTACCCGACCGACCAGGAAACGCAGGAGCAGATAAAAGCACAATTAAAACATGCACATGAACAAGAATTCATTATAACGAAAAACAGCCAATTAAAAAAACTAAAAAACTTACAGAAAGGAAGAACGGACGAAGACAAACACACGGAAACAAACGCTAAGTGGGTCAAAAACTTGTCAAAACGCACACTCACAGACACGGAGAAAACAGTGCTGAGCAGAGGACTGAACTTCGCCATCACACCAGCCAGAATACCCCATGAAGAATCCATCCTCGCAACAAAACTCGCATGTGAAAAAATCCAGGACCAAGGAGAAAAAGCAGCACTCCGGAACGCAGTCGCAGGAATCCTCAAAATGGCCAAATTACCACAAAGCAACGTCACAAGAGAAGAAGAAAAAGCATTAAACTCACTCAAGACAGATAAAACAATCACAATCCTCCCAGCAGATAAAGGCAGAACGACAGTAATATTGGACATGGAAACATATGAAAAACAGATGGAAACAATGTTGGCAGATGAAAGCACATACGAAATCATAAAAACAAATCCCACAGAAGAAAAGAAAAAAATGCGAAAAGCCCTTCTCAAACCGCTATTAGAAAGCAAAAAAATCACAAAGGACGCATAAGATCACCTGATACCCACAGCCAGCATCACCCCCCGGATCTATGGAACCCCAAAAATACATAAAAAGGATATCCCACTGCGGCCAATAATAGACAGTATCGGATCAGTCACGTACAATTTATCAAAAGCCCTGGTTGAAATCATCAAACCCCTCCTTGGACTATCAGATTTCCACTGCAAAAACTCCAAAAGAGCTGGCACAAGAACTCAAAAATATGAAAACAGAATCAGACGAGATCCTCATTTCACATGATGTCATTTCATTATTCACAAAGACATCTGTTGACGTCACACTACATATAGTGCAAGAACGCCTCAATAATGACAGTACCCTAAAAAGACGCACCAATCTCACAGTTCACGACATATCCGAATTATTACAGTTTGTTGCAAAATCCACCTATTTTCAATACAGAGGAAAAATTTGCAGACAAAAAGAGGGAGTTGCAATGGGAGATCCACTATCAGCCATTATGAACAGCTTTTTCATGGAGGATCTGGAAAACAAAGCCATCAACACAGCACCTACACAATGCAAACCCACCCTTTGGAAGAGATACGTGGATGACATTCTGGAAAAAATAAGGAAAGGACACACACACGAACTCACTGACCATCTGAACAGCACCGACAGCACTGGGAATATAAAATTCACACACAAAGAGGAAGAAAATGGCACCATAGCCTTTCTGGACATGAAAATCCACCACAACGATGACGGCAGCATAAAAATCACAGTCTACAGGAAACCAACCCACACAGATCAATACCTACTATGGACATCGGAACACCCCACAGCACACAAGCTATCAATTGTCAGGACGTTATATGAACGAGCCACCATCATCACAGACCAAGAAGACAGACAGGAGGAGGAAAACCACATAAAACATGCACTTATACGCTGCCAATATCCAGTATGGGCTATAAACAAAGGGAAACAGCAAGTCAAAAACAAAGAAAACAAACAGGAAATAAGACACAGAACAAAAGCCGAAATCAAAAACAAGGACACCATAACCATACCATACATACGAGGGATCACGGAACCAATTCAAAGGATCATGAAAAAATACAAAATAAACACAGCAGTCAAACCACACAAAAAATTAAGACTGTTATTAGTACACCCCAAGAACAGAATAGAACAAGACAAAAAATGCAATGTAATATATGAAATATCATGCAGATCATGCAACAAAACCTACATTGGAGAAACTGGAAGACCATTCACCACAAGAAAAAAAGAACACCGGAAGGAATGTGAGAAGGAAACACAAGGACGACTCACAAAATCACAAAAAGAAAAATCAGAACAAGAAACATTAAAATCAGCAATATCAGATCACCGCAAAAGAAATAATCACATCATGGACTGGGACAACGCAAGGATTATTGGATCAGAGAGCAACAGACACAAACGCTGGATCAAGGAGGCCATAGAGATCAGGAAGCGGGGAAAAGACACCATGAACCGAGATGAGGGGGCCTTTATGCTTTCCCACACCTGGGATCACATTCTCCAGAGACCATCTGACAGCGGAAGGCGGGGCCGGCTCGGTGGATCTGACAGATCTGCTGAGCTGGCCCCACCTACAAAAGTCAGCTGATAAATGTCACCTGGCAGCAATCAGCTGACTCTTCTGACGAAGGCTGCAGTGTACAGTCGAAACATGTTAAGAAGGTAAAGACATCTCCTTTCTATTCTATTTTTGTCTTTTATAAGAACAAAAGATAAATAATTAAAAGAAGACAAAATGAACCTATTTGAGCTATTAGGTTTGTGTTGACTCCCATTTAACAAGAGTTTTAATGTGATTGGTTAATTCTGAACACAGCCACATCCCCAGTTATAACAGGGTGTGCATATTTATGCAAACAGGTTATTGTAAGTTTTTAATTTTTTGTTTTTCAAAAACAAAGATTTCAAAAGAAAGATTTCAGTTTGTATTTCAATTGGGTTGTCCAGGCTATAGGTCATATTAATGGTGGAAAAAGTTTTGAAATGATTTATCTTAGTCTCATTTTTTTACATTACAAAAACCTGGCATTTGAACAGGAGTGCGTAGACTTTTTATATCCACTGTAGCTTACTTATATGATTACAATGAATACAACAAACAACTGTTTGTATTTCCTGTTATCACAGTGCTGCATGTTTGGATTTGTTTTACCCTTAATAATAAACACCATCATTTAAAAATTGCATTTTGTGTTTACTTGTGTTATCTTTGTCTTATGTTTAAATTTGTTTGATGATCTGAAACATTTAAGTGTGACAAACACACAAAAACATGAGAAATCAGGAAAGGGGCAAACATTTTTTTCACACCACTGTATAACGGTAATGCTTAGCCGTTAGTGGCTAAAGTTGTGGCCTGTGATTGGCTGTTAGGACTGAGATCACAGCCGCCATAGTTGTAGTCTTTTCAGTGTTCCTACCAAGAACAGAGCTGTTGCAGGGAATAGGCCCACTCAGGCTATGGGGGAAGTGACATTCACCTGGTCAATAAAGAAGCCATGTTTCTTCTTCTGGTGTGAGAGAATAAACAACAAAAACAATAATATATGTATATTCTAATCTACATTACTTTACCTGGTCCAGGTGAAGTTTGGTTCTGGGTTTGATTCTGTCACACATTCGAATGCGTTTGTCAGTTTTTCAGTAATGCTCACTTCTGTGGGTGGGACTGAAAGAAAAAAAACAATACAAAATAAAATTCAGCATAACTTATTGAATCCTCTTCCCTTAGATAAAGATAAATTGTGGCTACTTTATAACATTTTTCAGTTAAGATGGAAACAGTTGCATCCTGAAAGTCCTCTGTGTCGTACATCTATGTGTGTTACTTGTGAAGCAAGTTAACATTTACAGTACATTTATATCCATCTTTAAGGTTGCCGCCCACCGAATGAAGGGCGGCACCACCATCACATAAGCAACAGAACGGATGCCGGTGTTGTTGACTGGAATGCCAGCAGCTTTGTAGCTCACAGTTTCTCTGGTTTCTTGTTTTAATTTTACAGCTGTGCCTTTGCGTTGTGTCGCAGGCTTACAGCCGTGGACAAAATTGTTGGTACCCCTCTGTTAATGAAAGAAAAACCCACAATGGTCACAGAAATAACTTGAATCTGACAAAAGTGGTAATTGTGGCGGTTTGGGAAAACGCCCACAACAGACTGGACAGACACAGCGCTCGGCTAGAGCAATTAACAGAACAGTGAAATGTGTGTATTAATGTCTACAGGCAGCCCCGCTCTTTCTGGCTCTCTACTGTGATGTTAATGTGCCTTTCATGTATTGTGTTCATGCGTCCTGTCCTTACTGTGACCTAGAGACTGAAATCAATATGTAGATGTGCCTTGTAACCTCTTTGTTCTGCAGCTGGAGCAGAAGTCTAGCAATCTGCCTATTGTGATGTACGTCTCTCAAATGCAAATGTCTCATGCCTGTTCTGCAATCTCTTTGATCATACCAACTGCTGGGGAATGCTCTTTGATGTATTGTTGTAGTTGGGTATATATACGGCACTGTAATCCATGCTCATCCTCTCATTCTGATTCTGCAACTGCTGCTGCTGGACACACACCGTGTGTCTCCTCTTCTCTGAGATCTGGAGGATCCCGCTCCGGTCTGCTCACACTATGCACCGGAGCGGGGATCCTGTGAAGGCGGTATGATTCAATAAACCTACTTAAAACCTACACCAACGCTGCTTTATTTCATGCCGCCTCACTGGTGATCCCGCAGACGCACACGCTTTGTGCGACGCAACCTTCTGGTCTGGACGGCCACGCTGGCGACTCGGCGCTGAAAAAAACACGCTGCCAGCGAACGCAGCACCCGGCGGTGATTCTCCAAGACAAACGAACGCGGCAGCCTGACTGATCTGCCCTCCCTTCTGCTTCAGGGAGACCTCAACGCGGAGTTTCCAGGCGAAACTCCCCGGAGAACACCCACGACCGGGAAAGCTGAGCAACGTTTCATGGTGAGATCTGCACGCCTAGATCGGCACATCCATGCTGGACCGGCCGCGCTCACAGCTCCTCCACACAAGAGCGCATGCACCTCGTCCCCTCTCCACGACGGCGATCCCCATGGCCGACGGAGCACACGTGGACCTGAACGCACCATGACCGAGCGAGTGACAGAGCATCTACTTCCCTTCAACGCTCCAACACACTGAACAGGGATGATTAAACTCCCTGACCCTGGTTCTCCTCTCCAGCTGGCCCACCCACGCACGGAGCCCTCGCACACGCACCAGGGAGTTACGAGGACGGCGCACCACGCACGGGACAAATACGGCTCTTCAGACCGCCATCGTCCTTCACCGCTGCACAAAGAACCTTCAGGGCTGCTCGCACACCTGAAGCACGTACGCAGCTCGCCCACTGGATTTTCTAATGGTCTCACCCACGGCGCACAAGGGGAATTCAGCGGTTTGCGGTTCCCCGAGAGCTTTAAGGTTGTGCCCGCACCTAAAGTCAACACGCCAGTCCCTCTGCTCTCATTACAGCCGCCACGCAGCCTCGTCTTTTCTTCATGGCCGCTATTAATCCTTGCAGGACTTAATCGCGGGAGCAGCCAGTGACTAATTTTTCTTCTTGTGGACCTCTGTACGTTCAACAGGACAGCCCCTCGACATCGCGGACCCACAAGCAATTTTTGCGCGGCCAGACGCTTTCACCGTCTCCGGCCGGCACTTACCACCCCCCACCCCCCTCCACCTCCGCCTGCACGGAGCTTTTTCTGCTCGCTGCCCAAGCTGCATTATCGAGGTCTCGGGCACCTGCCGAGCCCTCTGGGGGGGGAGCTGTGGCGGTTTGGGAAAACCCCCACAACAGACTGGACAGACACAGCGCTCGGCTAGAGCAATTAACAGAACAGTGAAATGTGTGTATTAATGTCTACAGGCAGCCCCGCTCTTTCTGGCTCTCTACTGTGATGTTAATGTGCCTTTCATGTATTGTGTTCATGCGTCCTGTCCTTACTGTGACCTAGAGACTGAAATCAATATGTAGATGTGCCTTGTAACCTCTTTGTTCTGCAGCTGGAGCAGAAGTCTAGCAATCTGCCTATTGTGATGTACGTCTCTCAAATGCAAATGTCTCATGCCTGTTCTGCAATCTCTTTGATCATACCAACTGCTGGGGAATGCTCTTTGATGTATTGTTGTAGTTGGGTATATATACGGCACTGTAATCCATGCTCATCCTCCCATTCTGATTCTGCAACTGCTGCTGCTGGACACACACCGTGTGTCTCCTCTTCTCTGAGAGCCGGAGGATCCCGCTCCGGTCTGCTCACACTATGCACCGGAGCGGGGATCCTGTGAAGGCGGTATGATTTAATAAACTTCCTTAAAACTACCTGGGCACTGCCTTATTTTACCATGCCGCTTCAGTAATAAATAAAAATTCTATAAAAATTAACCAATGAAAATCAGACAATGCTTTTGAATTGTGGTTCAACAGAATTATTTTAAAAAATAAACTCATGAAACAGGCCTGGACAAAAATGATGGTAACCCTAGAAAAGGTTGAAAATAATGTGACCATAGGGACATGTTCAACCAAAATGTGTCCTCTAATTAACATCACAGGTGTCTACAAACTTGTAATCCCTCTGTCGGCCTATTTAAAAGGTGACAAGTAGTCACTGTGCTGTTTGGTGACATGGTGTGTACAACACTAAACATGAACCAGAGGAAGCAAAGAAGAAAGTTGTCTCAGGAAATTAGAAAGAAAATTATAGACAAGCATGTTAAAGGTAAAGGCTATAAGACCATCTCCAGGCAGCTTGATGTTCCTGTGACTACAATTGCATACATTATTCAGAAATTTAAGATCCACGGGACTGTAGCCAACCTCCATGGACGTGGCTGCAGGAGGAAATTTGATGAAAAATGGAAGAGACGGATAGTACGAATGGTAACAAAAGAGCCCAGAACAACCTCTAAACACATTCATGGTGAACTCCAAGGTCAAGGTACATCAGTGTCAGATTGCACCATCCGTCGTTGTTTGAGCCAAAGTGGACTTCATGGGAGACAACCAAGGAGGACACCACTGTTGAAAACAAATCATAAAAAAGCCAGACTGGAATTTGCCAAACTGCATGTTGATAAGCCACAAAGCTTCTGGGAGAATGTCCTATGGACAGACGAGACAAAACTGGAACTTTTTGGCAAGGCACATCAGCTCAATGTTCACAGACGCAACTAGAAAAGCACTCGAAGAGCGCAGACCTCCGCCAAGCGGCACAGTTTCCCCCATACAGTCTTCAGATTCCTTGACCATGAAAACATATGACAAGCAGTGGTTCAGTAGTTATTCACGAAAATGGCATTTTCCGTAATGGCGGCCACAGTTCCCCCCGTACAGTGTTTGTGTGTACGTTTTCAGATTCCTTGACCATGAAAACATATGACTAGCAATTGGATTGACAATGATAGGATTAGTGGTTCAGTAGTTATTCACGAAAATGGCATTTTCCATAATGGCGGCCACAGTTCCCCCCGTACAGTGTTTGTGTGTACGTTTTCAGATTCCTTGACCATGAAAACATATGACTAGCAATTGGATTGACAATGATAGGATTAGTGGTTCAGTAGTTATTCACGAAAATGGCATTTTCCGTAATGGCGGCCACAGTTCCCCCCGTACAGTGTTTGTGTGTACGTTTTCAGATTCCTTGACCATGAAAACATATGACTAGCAATTGGATTGACAATGATAGGATTAGTGGTTCAGTAGTTATTCACGAAAATGGCATTTTCCGTAATGGCGGCCACAGTTCCCCCCGTACAGTGTTTGTGTGTACGTTTTCAGATTCCTTGACCATGAAAACATATGACTAGCAATTGGATTGACAATGATAGGATTAGTGGTTCAGTAGTTATTCACGAAAATGGCATTTTCCATAATGGCGGCCACAGTTCCCCCCATACAGTGTTTGTGTGTACGTTTTCAGATTCCTTGACCATGAAAACATATGACAAGCAATTGGATTCACAATGATAGGATTAGTGGTTCAGTAGTTATTGACGAAAATGGCATTTTCCGTAATGTCGGTTTAGCGCCACAGTTCCCCCCATACAGTGTTTGTGTGTACGTTTTCAGATTCCTTGACCATGAAAACATATGACTAGCAATTGGATTGACAATGATAGGATTAGTGGTTCAGTAGTTATTCACGAAAATGGCATTTCCGTAATGGCGGCCACAGTTCCCCCCATACAGTGTTTGTGTGTACGTTTTCAGATTCCTTGACCATGAAAACATATGACTAGCAATTGGATTCACAACAACTGGATTGACAATGATAGGATTAGTGGTTTAGTAGTTATTCACGAAAATGGCATTTTGCGTAATGGTGGTTTTCTTGTGGACGGTGATCCGGATCACCACCAAAATCTAATCATCTGTAGGATACCCCATTTCTGACAATCTGTGAAAATTTCATGAAAATCCGTCCAAAACTTTTTGAGTTATCTTGCTAACAAACAGACAGACAAACAAACAGACAAACCAACGCCGATGATCACATAACCTCCCCCTTTGGCGGAGGTAAAAATGAAGCATACCAAGAAAAGAACACTGTCCCTACTGTGAAACATGGAGGAGGTTCTATGTTCTGGGGCTGCTTTGCTGCATCTTGCACAGGGTGTCTTGAATCTGTGCAGGGTACAATGAAATCTCAAGACTATCAAGGTATTCTAGAGAGAAATCTGCTGCCCAGTGTCAGACAGCTTGGTCTCAGTCGCAGGTCATGGGTCTTGCAACAGGATAATGACCAAAAACACAGCTAAAAACACCCAAGAATGGCTAACAGCGAAACATTGGACTATTCTAAAGTGGCCTTCTATGAGCCCTGATCTAAATCCTATTGAACATCTGTGGAAGGAGCTGAAACATGCCGTCTGGAGAAGGCACCCTTCAAACCTGAGCCAACTGGAGCAGTTTGCTCATGAGGAGTGGGCCAAAATACCTGCTGAGAGGTGCAGAAGTCTCATTTTTTTTTTTGTTACTTATTTGTACCCGTAGGTAGACTTGGTTTGCAGTCTGGTGACAAGCCACCGGCTGCTGGTCGCTGCGTGCGCGAGCGCCCTAAACCTACATGTTTTTGGTGTGCGGGAGGAAACCGGAGAAATCCCGGAGTAAACCCACGCAACACGGGGAGAACATGCAAACTCCACACAGCTCACTGTTGGTCGGGGGCTGGGATCGAACCCACGATCTCATGATCCCCGCGATCCCCCGGCCGAGGGTAAAACTGTGCTGCCACAGTGCTAAACCACTGCGCCACCGTGCAGCCCAACTCATTGACAGTTACAGAAATCATTTGATTGCAGTGATTGCCTCAAAAGGGTGTGCAACAAAATATTAAGTTAAGGGTACCATAATTTTTGTCCAGGCCGTTTCATGAGTTTGTTTTTTAAAATAATTCTGTTGAACCACAATTCAAAAGCATTGTCTGATTTTCATTGGTTAATTTTCAAAAAAAAATTTTTTTATTATTTATTACCACTTTGTCAGATTCAAGTTATTTCTGTGACCACTGTGGGTTTTTCTTTCATTAACAGAGGGGTACCAACAATTTTGTCCACGTCTGTAGATAAACAGCAGGCCGTGAAAGACCAAATCACACGCCTCAGCTCCAACTGTCATAAGCCTCCTTGTGTGCTTTTACGCAGGAGGAGGGCACGAGGAGGGGAAGGATTAATGGATTTACGCGCAGCTTTAACCTACTTTCTGTGATTGCATGCTGACTCTCGCCAGTCCGGCCATGTCCCCTCTATCAAAATCACCAGCTGATTCAAACACCTGCTGATCATGTTTCCCGGTCCTCGCCCAGGTGCTTCTCATCACACCATCACCAGCAGTGCGTGTACTTAGCGGCCGTTTGCCAGTCATGCACTGCTGGTCCACAGTATTGTCATCTTTGCTGTTAGTCTGCCATTATTTTCAGCACTCTCACGACGTTAGTCACTCCATGTCCGCCGTGGTTCTCGTGCGTTCTTGAAGCGATGTCGGCTCTGGGGCGCACCAATGGCTAACACGTCTCCTCTCATTCGTTCTTTGGGTGACGCCGGCCCCCGAACGCCATCAGTAAGTGTGTTTGTGTTTTTTGTACATCTTCACCTTTTTGGGAATTGTCTGTCTTTCTGTATTAAATGTGCTGTGGTGAACCCTGCACGTAAATCCTCGTTATTTCATCCTCCCTCTCCGTGCCCTGCGTAAGAGCGCACAGAGGGTCATGATGAATGGATTTACGCGCAGAATTCAACACAGCACATGTATTGAACATAAGAATGATGACAACAGTTCCCAAAAAGGTGAAGACTTACAAAAATAAACAGAAACACTTACAGTTGGCGTTCGGGGCTGACATCGCCCAGCGAACATGGAGAGGAGACGTGTTAACCATGGTTGTGCCCCAGGGCCGACATCGCTTCAAGGGGTGCAACAGAACCACGGCTATGTGGAGTGGCTAACACGTTGTGATAGTGTTGGCAATATTGGCTGGTTGACAACATGGCAGATGATGCACAAAAAACATGACTGCTGACTGTCAAAGAGAGAGGGGGCGTGGTCGGACCAGCAAATCTTGGACAATGCCCACCTGAAATGCACATAAAACACATGTACAAAACAAAAACAAGAACTCAAAATATAATTCATAATAAACCCGATGCCCAAGCCACAGAGAATACACAGCTATGATTTTATTGAAAAATTGGGTTTAAATAAATGATATTTATGAACAAGGTTCCAAGGTTGTCATAGCCAGGAGCGGCACTGGGGTTAAGCTCCCAGTGCTCATAAAATGCTCCTTATGGCGTGCGTCTCGAAAAGCCTCTGACAACTAAGTCCAACTCCTAGCCTGCCCGTGTGGTTTAGTCTCTAAGCCCGGCGGAACTGCTTTTACTAATAGGAGAAGGGGCGACGGCGGATCTCTGGCGCCTTAAAACCAGATGCTTCGGGTAGATGGTGGCTCGTCAACCTGGGAAGGTAGCCCATCTAGGGGAAGGTAAACCCTGATTTCAAACCTCTGCTGCCTTGCGGCATACCCGGTCACGGGAAAGGCTTCGGGAGTCAACCCTGAGGAAAAATCCGGAGTCGGAGCCCCTAAGGCAGTTCTATGTTGTGCTCAACATCGTTCTGGCAGCTCCTGCAACGGCACTGGTGCCAAACTGTAGCAGCCCTGCTGTTCTTTTGGATTCATCAGTGACGTGGAGAGGGGGGACATGCTGCAAGGGCAACATCTTGTCCTCCATATCTTCCTGCCCAGGCTTGAATCCTACCAACGCCCAACGCTGGAAGGTAGAACACCGGATCACTGGAGAGGACACTCCAGCTTCGCCTTTGGCGTAGACAAAACACAGGGAATGACAGTTACCGGTTATAAGCCACCGCTCAATTGGCGTAGAGCGTGGCGCCAGGGGCTGTTCCCGACGGTGGGAGGGATCATCAGATCTCACTGGACAGCTACCGCCCGCCTCAAGCTGGGCAGCCCCCAGCCAATAAGGTGTTGTCCCGCCACAGCTTGCTTTCCTCATTGGGTGCATGGGGATAAGGAGAAATCCAAACAGCAGGCTGAGAACCTTCGCACCAGGCAAGACAATAAAACAAAAGAGACCAACTCTAAAACTGGGAACTTGGAACGTCCGCACTATGATGACAGGACTCGCTGCTAACCTAAAGGACATCAACGACACCAGGAAGACTGCCATCATCAATAATGAGCTGAAGAGACTGGGAGTGGATATCGCCACTCTCCAGGAAACACGGTTAGCTGATGCAGGCACACTGAGAGAGAAGGACTACACGTTCTACTGGCAGGGAAAGGGCAGTGACGAACACAGGGAACACGGAGTGGGCTTCGCAGTGAAGAACACTTTGCTGAAGATGGTGGAACCGGGCAACACTGGCTCTGCACGACTCCTCACCCTCCGCCTGAACACCACTGAAGGCCCAGTCACCCTCGTCAGTGTGTATGCCCCAACACAGACAGCCACACCAGAGGCAAAAGACGAGTTCTACGAGAATCTCGCAACAACTGTCAGGATCATCCCCAATTCTGAACAACTCATTCTCCTTGGAGACTTCAATGCCAGAGTGGGTGCTGACCACGACTCCTGGCCCTCCTGTCTTGGACCTTTTGGCGTGGGCAGAATGAACGACAACGGACAGCGGCTGCTCGAGTTCTGCACATATCACGATCTATGCATCACAAACTCGTTCTTCAAGACCAAGCCCCAACACAAGGTTTCCTGGCAACATCCGCGCTCAAAGCACTGGCACCAGCTAGACTTGATCCTGACCAGGCGCACCTCACTGAAGAACGTGCTAATCACCCGTTCGTTCCAGAGTGCAGATTGCGACACAGACCATTCATTGGTGTGTTGCAAGGTCAAGCTGCAGCTGAAGAAATTCCATCGTGCTAGACAACCTGGAAAGGCACGGATTGACACCAGCAAGATGGCCCAACCAGAACTTGTTGAGCAGTTTGCCTCCACCTTTGAGAAGGAACTTGGTGTACCACAAGGAGGAGAATCTGCAAAGCAGAAGTGGGAAGAGCTGCGAAACACCATCTACCGCACAGCCTTGGCTACCTTTGGGAGGAAGACCTCGAAGTCACAGGACTGGTTTGATGCCAAGTTGACCGAGATGACCCCCGTCATTGAAGCCAAGCGCTCAGCACTTGCTGAGTACAAGAAGTACCCAAACGAGAAGAATCTCCAGATTCTCAGGGCTGCGAGAAGCAAAGTTCAGCAGACTGCTCGGCGCTGTGCCAACGAGTACTGGACTCAGCTCAGCCAAGACATTCAAACTGCTGCCATAACAGGGAACATCCGTGGTATGTACGATGGCATCAAGAAAGCACTTGGTCCGGCTCAGAGCAAGACGGCCCCCCTCAAATCTTCCACTGGGGAGATGATCACAGAGAAGAACAAGCAGATGGAGAGATGGGTGGAACACTACTCCGACCTCTACTCTAGACAGAACACCGTGACACCGTCAGCCCTTGATGCCATTGACTGCCTGCCATCCATGGACGAACTTGACGCCGAGCCAACCATCGACGAACTCAGTAAGGCCATTGATAGCTTGGCCGCTGGCAAGGCACCCGGCAACGACGGCATACCCCCTGACCTGATCAAGCACTGCAAGACCGCCCTACTGCTGCCATTGCATGACGTCCTCTGCCAGTGCTGGAAGGAAGGTGCCGTACCACAGGACATGAGGGATGCCAAGCTCATCACCCTCTACAAAAACAAAGGGGAGAGAAGCGACTGCAACAACTACAGGGGCATTTCCCTCCTCAGCGTTGTTGGCAAAGTCTACGCACGAGTTGTTCTCGTTCATCTACAGAAGCTTGCCGAACGTGTCTACCCCGAGTCTCAGTGTGGCTTCCGCGCTGAGCGATCGACGGTAGACATGATATTCTCCATCCGCCAACTCCAGGAGAAATGCAGAGAACAGAACATGCCTCTGTACGTCGCCTTCATCGACCTCACCAAAGCGTTCGATCTGGTCAGCAGAGAGGGCCTTTTCAAGATCCTGCCAAAGATAGGATGCCCACCAAAGTTGCAAAGCCTCATCGAATCGTTTCACACCAACATGCAGGGGATAGTGCAGCACGATGGCAACGTCTCAGAGCCATTCAACATACGCAGCGGAGTGAAACAGGGCTGTGTACTTGCGCCAACCCTCTTTGGGATTTTCTTTGCTATGCTCCTGAGGCATGCCTTCAGCACAGCAACAGAGGGAATCTACCTGCACACAAGATCTGACGGCAGGCTTTTCAACCTCGCCCGCCTGAAAGCCAGAACCAAAGTACGCGAGGCTCTAATCAGAGACATGCTGTTCGCAGACGACGCTGCAGTCGCAACCCACACACAGCAGGAGCTTCAGACCCTGATGGACCGCTTCTCCCAGGCATGAAAGGACTTCAGAATCAGAATCAGAATCAGGTTTATTGCCATTGTTCATGTAGTACACAAACTAGGAATTTGTCTCGGTGCAATGCTGCAACATTAAACATGATAAGATAAAAGAAATAAACTATACATGCAATAAAGTGTAGAATAAGAGTAAGTGATACTGGTCAGCAGTTAAAATATATTAGCGAGCAGCAGATACTGTGGAGAACTATATAGTGCAGTCGGTAATGCAGGAAGAAAACAGTGATGATTGACATGAGTCTGGTTGAGCTGCTGTACATAGTGCACGAGAGTCAATAAGTCACTTAGTGTTCAGCAGTCTGATGGCAGAGGGGAAGAAGCTGTTCATGTGACGGGAGGTTTTAGTCTGGATGGACCGAAGTCTTCTACCAGAGGGGAGGGGGGCAAACAGTACGTGACCAGGGTGTGAGGGATCGGCTATGATCCGGCCAGCACGCCTCCGGGTCCTGGAGATGTACAGGTCCTGGAGAGATGGGAGCTTGCAGCCGATCACCTTCTCAGCAGTGCGCACGACGCGCTGCAGCCTTAGTCTGTCCCTGGCAGTGGCTCCTGCGTACCACACGGTTATGGAGGTGGTGAGGATGGACTCGATGATGGCTGTGTAGAACTGCACTAACATCTTGGTGGGTAGCTTGAGCTTCCTCAGCTGCCGCAGGAAGAGCATCCTCTGCTGGGCTTTTTTGATGAGTGAGCTGATGGTCGGCTCCCATTTGAGGTCCCTGGTGATGGTAGTGCCTAGGAAGCGGAAGGAATCAGCAGTGGTGATGGGAGAGCCTGAGAGGGTGAGGGGGGGCAGAGGGGTAGTGACTTTCCTGAAGTCTACAATCATCTCCACTGTCTTCAGAGCGTTCAGCTGCAGGTTGTTATTGCTGCACCAGGACGCCAGCTGGGCCACCTCTCTCCTGTAGGCGGACTCGTCGCCGTTGGAGATGAGCCCGATGAGGGTGGTGTCGTCCGCAAACTTGATCAACTTGACAGACTGGTGGCTGGAGGTGCAGGAGTTGGTGTAAAGGGAGAAGAGTAGGGGGGAAAGTACACAGCCCTGGGGTGATCCGGTGCTGATGCTAGTATAGTCTGAGACAGTCTTTCCCAGCCGCACATGCTGCCTCCGGTCCGTCAGGAAGTCAATTGTCATCCCATTCTTCGGAACTATAATCGTCTGAAGATTGGACAACACAAACCAATTCCAGACTACATGTGCTGGAACCATGGTCGATGTTTTCAACCGCTTCCATCCTGTGTGTACAATGGGCAGCCAAGCGCTGTGTTCTGTCGATGATGTGACAACATGGCCTTGGGGTTTTCCAGCCACTGACGCAATTGGCGACGTGGCGCTCATGAAAACGTCGGATATTCGTGTGAAAAAAAGCCTGTTTGACTTAGAACTGCACAGACCAACCTATTTTGTCATATTGTATTACTGTATGTGCTGGAAAATTAGACAAAGTCAAAAACGTGTCATCAGCCCTTTAAATCCTCTTGACAAAGAGCTGAAATTCAGTCTGTGATTTATCCAGGTCAGGTCCCACTGGTTCAGCTACACACAAGTCTGAGGTCAAACTATAAATATCTGACATAGTGCTCAGGGGATTTGGGGGAAATTCCACCAGAACACTATAAACAACATGGTACTTTGCAACAGCACTTTAATAGGGTGGGGGCATTCAATTCAGTTTAATAAATTCAGTTTAATTAAACTATCTACATTAAGGGATCCAAAATAGGGTGAGCAAACTATTTACTACAGAGGTCTGAATGCTGACCCAGGTTAGGCTGAGTCTGTCCTTGTTTGAGTGAAACTGATATTTAATCATTCTTGTTTTAAGGCAGTTTGATGCTTGAGTGGGTAAGAGAGAATTTCTGAGATTCTTCTGGGCTGACTTTTTAATCATTCAACACAACTAATTAAGTGTGACATCGAGTAAATAAGCCATATTAACTTTCTTTAATATTACCTAAATTTATACCTAAAATTACAGGCATTATTTACAGCATAAATAATGCCTGCATAAATAATGGGCAGCTCGGTGGGACAGTGGTTACCACTGTGGCAGCACAGTAAGAAGGTCACGGGACTAATCCCACCCCCTGACCATCGGTGACCCTTCTGTGTGGAGTTTGCATGTTCTCCCCGTGTCTGCGTGGGTTTATCCCAGGTACTCCGGTTTCCTCCCACAGGCCAAAAACATACAAGTTAGGTTAATTGGAGACTAGAAAAGTGGCCCTAGGTGTGAATGTGTGTGTGAATGGTGAAAGGATTGATGCCGTATCATGGCTGCTTCATCCATCCAGGTAGATGCCCTGAATTTCCCTCTGGGGATTAAAAAGTATACAAAAAATAAACACAAATTACAGTGGGATACTGCAGCACACTCAATACTTTCACTAGACTCTTTCTTTCCAAATCCTTGAGGCATGTCTGACTCTAAATGTTTTAGCAGACTCTTACAGTGTCTCTATAGCAATGCTCTCTCACAGTTTGGACTGTCACAACACACTGCTGCTTTAGCATTTACCCCTGTCTACCTTGAACCCTGTCTTATTTTTCTTGTGTTCATGTTTTCATTGCATTTTGCAACAACTGATTGTGATAATGTCACATTTCCACACAGAAAAGTTCAGCTGCTTCAGCTTAAGTTCAGCTTATTTTTGTTCCCTTCTGGCTGCTCCAGATTGATTTATTCAGCCAACCAAAAGAAAAAAAAATCCATTAACAACCTCAGGAGTTGTCTGTGCAACAGAGATTTCTAACATGGGTAAACAGAGAAAGAGAGACGGGAGGTCTGATGCAGCGGTCATTTACCTGCAGAAGTGTCTTGTTTGGGTAAACAGCAAGTAGACCAAATGATGAAATAATACTTATAAATAAGCCCACTCCCTTCCTGTTTTATTTAGACCCTCTTCCTGACCCGGTGAAATAACATACTAAATCAATTTAATATGTTAAAATTGCAGCGGATAATAAAATAAGGCAGCGATGCTGAGGTTTTAAGCAGGTTTTATTAATCATACCGCCGTCACGGGAACTCGGCTCCAGCCCATAGCGTGAGCAGGCTGAAGCCGAATTCCTCAGGCTCTCAGTGAAGAGGGGACACAAAGTCTGTGTCCAGCAGCAGCCGTTGTAGAAGTGAGAAATGAGAGAGAGTTACAGGCTCTTGCAGCATATATACCCTGTTGCAACAATACATGAAAGAGCATTTCACAGCAGTTGGTATGGGCATTTGCATTTCAGAGACACAGCAAGGACAGGATGCATGAACTCAATACATGAATGGCACATTAACATCACAAGGCATGAATGGCACATTACGTCTCAGTAGTGTAGCGGAAAAAAACAGGAGTAGCGAGCTGTCTGTCCTTAGTCTGTTTGTGGGGGTTTTCCCAAACCACCACAAAAATGATCAAAACCCCCTCATGCCCCAGAGCGTAGAAATGAGATGAAGACAGAAGTAATGAGGTGAATGAGTGCTCAAGTCAAATCCCTCTATTCATCCCTCACACCAAAAGTCACACATTCACGTTTCATCAAATCTTTCTATTCATAACGTACATCAAAGGCAAAGTCACACATCCATGTTACATCCTTCCATTCACGCTTAATCCGAAGTTCCTTCAGGCTCTCGTCCCTGAGCCTCTGTCCTTCTTCTAAGTCCGCAGGTGGCCCAGACTCATTGTCCATTTGAGGCGTGAGGTCAATCCACATTGCAAGCCCACAGTCCTTCTGTGTTTAAACCTAAGCATGCAAATATGTGAGCTACATACAGTTACATACAGTTATGAATATGGGCGCTACATCACCCCCCCCCCCCAAACGCCCAAGAATGGACAAGACAACCACATTATCTCAATGGGTAATACAGCGTATGTCACCCCACACGTAGCCTAGGTTTCAACCTCCTCCCGAACCTGCTGTAAGCAGGCTTCACAATCCGTGTGGCGCCGTCCTGCGGCGAATCTGTGGAGTGAGGGGGAGAAAGGTTATTTGATCCTTGCGGGGGCGCCTGGGGCCGCTCCCTGGGGGGCCTGCCACGTCGAGGTGCCTGCGCCAGTCGTACAGACTCATCATGCAGCACAAAGCAGGCTTTAATCTATCAATACTGATTGTTTCTTTCCTGCCTCCCAAATCAAGCACAAAATATTTGTCCCCGGTTTCCAGCACTCGAAATGGACCGTCATATGGTGGCCAGAGACTGTGTCGCTGAGCATCGTGCCTAACAAAAACAAATTCGGCGTTTTGTAGAGCTTTGGGAACAAAAACACGCGGAAAAGTGTGATGCGCGGGGCCGGGGAGTGTCTCTGCCCCCACGCCACTCAGAGGTCCCCGTGCTGGGGGGCGCCCTGGCGCCGCATGGCTCGGTAGGAACTCACCGGGCAGCCTGAGAGGTTGAGCAAAAACTAATTCCGCGGGTGAGACGTTTAAATCCTCTTTGGGTGCTGAACACAACCCCAATAAAACCCAAGGTAGCCTGTTTACCCAATCTGCATCCGTGAGCGACGCTCTCAGGGCTGCCTTCAAAGACCTGTGAAAACGCTCGCATAACCCGTTAGCCTGGGGATGATACGCGGTAGTGCGGTGGATTGTCACTCCTAAGCTGCTGGCCATTGCTGACCACAGTTCCGACACAAATTGAGGTCCCCTATCGGACGTAATGTCCGACGGGACCCCGAAACGAGCTACCCAGGCCGTTAAAAAAACGCGAGCCACCTCTGCCGCTGTGGTCGTTGTTAGCGGGACCACTTCTGGCCAACGTGTGGTTCGGTCCACCATTGTCAAGAGGTGTGTGAACCCTTGTGACAGCGGTAGCGGGCCCACGAGGTCCACATGCACATGATCGAACCTCTTAGCCGGGATGTGAAAAGGCTCTAAGGGGGCTTTCGTGTGCCTGTGGATTTTGGCCTGCTGGCAAGCCATGCAGGCTGCCGCCCACTCTTTCACGTGCTTGCGCAGGCTCGGCCAAACAAACTTCTCCGCTACCATTTTTACAGAAGCGCGTACCCCTGGGTGCGCCAGGGAGTGAACCGCGTCAAAAACTCGGCGGCGCCAAATCGGCCGGTACCACCGGGCGCAGCCGCCCGGTGGATACGTCGCAGATGAGGGGGGGCAAACCGGCTTGTAGAATCCTGCTCTCCAGCCTTAACCCTGTTGGTCCAGACTGGAGCGCGCGCACGTCTGCATCTCCGCTCTGTTCCGATGCCATGGCTGCATAATCTATCCCCACATGCACTGGGGCCGCGTGCGCGTCCGCGCCGCTAACCGGTTCCGCGGCCGCGGCCGTGCAATCTGCATCCGCGCGGACAGGTGCTGTTACCGCGCGGGAGAGACAATCCACTACAACATTAAGCTTACCGGCTACGTGCTGAATGTCAGTGGTAAATTCCGAAATTGCGGCCAGCTGCCTCTGCTGCCGTCCGGACCACGGTTCTGAAATTTTGGACATTGCGAAAGTAAGCGGTTTGTGGTCGACAAACGCGGTGAAACGCCGCCCTTCCAGCCAGAACTGGAAATGGCGAATGGCCAGGTGGAGCGCCAACAGCTCCCTGACAAACGCGCTGTATTTCCGCTCGGCATCGCGCAGGGATCTGCTGAAAAAAGCGAGCGGCTGCCAGACCCCGGCGACCTGCTGCTCCACCACGGCCCCGATGGCCACGTCTGACGCGTCGGTGGTTAGCGCTATGCGGGCTGATGGGTCTGGGTGTGCCAGCAGTGCCGCGTCCGCCAGTGCTGTTTTAACCTCCGTGAACGCGCGTTCCCGCTCCGAGGACCACTCGATCACATTGGAGGGCTTCTGCTTTTTAAGCGCGGCGTATAACGGCTGCATGAGCTGTGCTGCGTGGGGTATGAAACGGTTATAAAAATTTACCATTCCTAAAAATTCTTGCAACGCTTTAACCGTTTGTGGCCGAGGGAACTCTGCCACTGCGTGTACCTTGGCCGGTAGAGGGACTGCCCCCTCTGGGGAGACGCGGTGTCCCAAAAAATCGATTTGCGCCACGCCAAAATGGCACTTGGCTGGGTTAATTATCAACCCGTGCTCCTCCAACCTCTGAAAAACGGTTGTGAGGTGTTTTTCATGTTCCTCCTCGGAGGCACTGGCGACTAAAATATCGTCCAGGTAGACAAAAACAAAAGGGAGATCGCGCAACACGGCATCCATCATTCGTTGGAAGGTTTGCGCGGCGCCTTTAAGGCCAAAAGGCATGCGTAAAAATTCGAAAAGTCCGAACGGGGTTATTACCGCTGTTTTGGGGATGTCCTCTGCACGGACCGGGACTTGATGATAGCCGCGAACCAGGTCTATTTTAGAAAAAATGGGCGCCTTCGCTAAGTGCACGGAAAAATCCTGGATGTGCGGAATTGGGTAGCGGTCAGGCGCCGTGGCATTGTTCAGCCTGCGGTAATCACCACACGGTCTCCACGAGCCATCAGCCTTAGGGACCATATGGAGCGGGGAAGACCATGGGCTCTTCGAGCGGCGAATTATGCCCAACCTTTCCAGGTTGGCGAACTCCTCGCGCGCAATGGAGAGCTTAGTTGCATCCAAGCACCGAGCCTTCGCAAAAACAGGTGCGCCAACTGTGGTGATAAAGTGTTCCACCCCGTGTTTCGCAACCTTAGCTGAAAAAGTGGGAACTGTGAGTGCTAGGAACTGGGTGAGGAGAGTGTGAAACTTACCGCCTGCTGTGGCGACGTTAGTCTGTACTGGTGGCGGGGACACTCGAGCTTCACAAGGAATAGAATAAAAAGAGAGTGCATTAACCAGGCGTTTATTCCTCAGATCTACCAACAAGCCATGTGAGCACAAAAAAACAGCGCCTAGCATGTTAAACTCACCGCCGCTACAATGAAAGTCCATTCATAGTTGCGGCCGTGTAGGGACAGTTGCAGAGTCCTTTCTCCGAACGTCTTGATGGACGAGCCGTTCGCCGCCATTGCCCCGTCCCCGCTGGGTCCAGCCAAGCGGTCCGCATAGGTCGCGGTGATGAAACTCCTCTGGGCTCCGGTGTCCACGAGGAAATGCCGCCCAGAGCTCGCATCTGTTAGGTAAAGCAGCTTATTCTGCTCGCCGAGAGTCGAAGCTGCTAACGACCCCCGGCTTTGGCGTTTCCCTGCTTCTTGAAGCTGCACGGCGGGATGCATCTGTACGCCCTCTCCGCGAAGCGTCGATGGTAGAAACAGAGGCCGTCCCCTCCTCTGCTTCGGGACCGCGCTGCTGCCGTCGTCGCTGGGGTGGCTTCTGCTGCCTCCGGCTCCTCCCTGCCCCCGGCCACTGCGCCGAGGTCTGCTGCTGCCGCGGACATCGCCTGTTCGCCGCAGGCATCTAGGTGCCGCTGCGCTTCTGCGGCCAGCGCGCGGAAGTCCTGGTGGTTCACACATTTCATGCTGGACAGGGTACCTCTCATGTGCGCCGGGAGGGTCCTCAAGAAAATGTGCTTAAACAAGAACTTGTCGTCTTCCGTCCCGAGCAGCTGCAGCATGTCCTCCATCAGTTCGGCCGGCCTGCGTCCTCCACGGTCTCGCAGGTCTAGGAGCCTCCTGGCCCTCACCTCGGCTGAGGGCATGAAACTCGAAATGAGGGCGGCTTTCAGTGCTTCGTATTTGCCAGCAGCGGGCGGCTGCTGCACCAAGCTCCGCACGCACCGAGCCGCGTGGCTGTCGAGTCTTGCGATGACATGGTGAAATCTGGTGTCATCCGCTGTAATTCCCCCGAGCACGAACCGCGATTCCGCATGCTGGAACCATGAGTGCAGATCTTCTTGCCAGAACTCGGGGAGCTTGAGTGAGACCGCACTCGTACGGACGGTCCCCGGTGAATCCGGGTCAGAGCGCTCGTCTCCTGACATCTCACGTCTTGGTCACCAATGTGGAGATTACAAAATGATGAGACTGGTTGCTTTTTAGTTCCAGTTTATTGCATCTTACATCTCCAGCCTTCTCTCTCTCTCAGACAGAAACAAAGAGGAAGTGCTGCAATAAACCCACACATATATATATCATGCACCCCCACAGACAGAGTCACCCACTCAAGTCAAATCTCTCTATTCATCCCTCACACCAAAAGTCACACATTCACGTTTCATCAAATCTTTCTATTCATAACGTACATCAAAGGCAAAGTCACACATCCATGTTACATCCTTCCATTCACGCTTAATCCGAAGTTCCTTCAGGCTCTCGTCCCTGAGACTCTGTCCTTCTTCTAAGTCCACAGGTGGCCCAGACTCATTGTCCATTTGAGGCGTGAGGTCAATCCACATTGCAAGCCCACAGTCCTTCTGTGTTTAAACCTAAGCATGCAAATATGTGAGCTACATACAGTTACATACAGTTATGAATATGGGCGCTACACCGTGATTATATTATACAGCCATAGCTGCTCATACTACAGTTTAGCATTTACGTTTTTTTTTTTCCACAATATCTTTATTGAACCTTTTTTTTTTTTTTAACAAACATGATACAAACAATCAAACACTAACACTAAAGTACTACAAAAAAAAAAAAAATACCCTAAAAACACCAACAACCACCAACAGAATCAAGTCTTCAACAATGCTCCTCTGTTTAGTCTAGACAATCCAATACATTAGTATACATATTATGTTCACCAGTTTGGAATTTACAAGGTCCACACACATCATTCACCTTCTTCTTCAAGAGTTATGTTTAAATTTTTTACATAATCAATAAAAGGTCTCCATATATTCTCAAACACAATTTCCTTTGATTTCAGTATATATGTTATTCTTTCTAATGGAAGGTTTGTTAACATCTGTCTTAACCACTGAGTCACATCTGGTCTATGAGTCTTTTTCCATAATAGTGCAATACATTTTTTGGCATTAAGCAAACTGAGGTCTATGAATGTTCTTTCACTTTTATTGAAATTATGCTTTTCTGGGTACAGACCCAACAAAAACAGTTTAGGATTCAATATGATTTGTTTTGAGATTATTTTTTCAATTGTTACCCTCACCTCCTCCCAAAACATTCTTATTAATCTACATTCCCATAAACAATGAAATAGGGTTCCTTTACTTTCCATGCATTTTGTGCATGTATCTGGTATATTTTTGTTATATCTATTTAACTCCTCCGGTGTAACATACATCCGCATTAACCATTTGAAATGTATCAATTTAAGGCGTGCATTTATTGATTTGGTTTGAGCTTCTGTACAAGCCAATTCCCATTGTTCCTCTGAAATTTCAATTTGCAGATCTTCTTTCCAGTAGTTTAATCTTTTCAGTGAATTTTCACTTGAAGATAGTGTCAATGAGTTATAAAACTCTGAAATAATACCCTTTCTTTTACTATCTTTCATCATCATTTTTTCCAAGGATGAATAAATAGGTCGAGTGAGAGCTTTATTTTGATTTGATCGAATAAAGTTTCTAAGTTGAAGATATTTAAAAAAATGTGTTCTATTGAGATTAAATTTGATCCTCAGCTCTTCAAAAGACATTATGTTGTCTGCACATGGCAAATATAAATCCTGAATCTTTTGTATCCCTTTTAAATTCCATACTTTAAATACAGCGTCCGCTCTCCCTGGTTTAAAATATTGATTACCCCATATTGGACTAAATTGTGACAATAACTGTGGTTCTTTTAAATAGTTTTTAGCTTCACACCATATTTTGATCATATGCTTTACAAACGGATTTTTAACTTGTTTTTGTAATTTTTTTGCCGAATCTGAGTATATGAATATGGGAAGAGGTAAAGGTAAATTGTATGATTCCATTTCAGTCCAGTGAGGGAGATCATTTGATGAAAAATAATATGTCATAGACCTCAGTTGTGCCGACCAATAATACAACATAAAATTTGGACATTTCAGACCTCCACGATCAAATGGTAAATATAATAAAGACAAACGTAATCTAGCCCTCCTGTTGTTCCATATAAATTCCACTAACTTTTTTTTTATTCTTGAGAATAGATCTAAAGGTGGTGATAAGGGAATGTATTGAAATAAATAAAGTATTTTAGGTAAAATATTACTTTTAAGTATATTGATTCTCCCGATCATCGACATTGGTAGTGACATCCATCTCTGAGTTAACTCATTGATATCTGACATTAAGGCTTCATAGTTGACACTGGCGACTGATTCTAGCTTAGGCATAATTTGGATTCCTAAATATTTAAACTGATTTACAACATTGAATTGATTTGCCTCAGGGGCTGGGTAATTTCTCTGGGTCTCATTTAGCATTAATATTGAAGATTTAGTTTTATTTATTTTATATCCTGATATTTCCCCAAAATTCTTTATTAAATTCAACAAGGTTGGAATTGATTTTTTTAGATTCGACATAAACAAAATTGTATCATCAGCGTACAGGGAGATTTTATGTTCTGTTGGTCCAACTTTTATTCCATATATTTGTGAATGTAAACGTATCGCTATCGCTAAAGGTTCAATTGCCATAGTAAACAGTAAAGGTGAAAGTGGACAGCCTTGTCGACATCCTCTATTGATTTTTATTGGTTTTGAAATATTGTTATTTGTTAGGATTTCTGCTGTAGCATTATTGTATATTATTTGAACCCATTTTATGAAATTATTTCCAAGTCCAAACCTTTGTAGGACTTCAAAAAGAAAGGGCCATTCAACTCTATCAAAGGCCTTTTCGGCGTCCAATGATAGGAGAGCTGTATCCGGTGCTTCTTTATTAAAATAAATAATATTAAATAGTCTTCTTACATTATGGAAGCCTTGTCTACCCTTTATAAAGCCATTCTGATCTCGATTAATAATATTTGGTAAAATTTCTTGTATTCGTCTTGCTAAAATTTTACAGATTATCTTAAGGTCGGCGTTTAATAGGCTTATTGGTCTCATATTTTCACATTTATTAGAGGGCTTACCTGGTTTTGGCAACAGTATAATTAAGGCATTATTTATGTATGATGGTAAATTATTATTTTGAAATGCTTCTAAAACCATTTCCAAAAAAGGTTTTATTAATTTATTCTTAAATTTTTTATAAAGGTCAACTGGAAGACCATCTGGTCCTGCACTTTTTCCTGATTTCATATTATCAATGGCTAGCCCAACTTCTTCTTGACTAATTTTAGACTCCAATATCTCCCTGTTTTCATTTGGTATACACGGTATAGATAGTTCGTTCAAAAACCCATTTAGTTTTGTTAAATCAGGTTCATTTTTGGTATCATATAATTTTTCATAGTAATCTCTAAAGGCTCTATTAATTTCTAAAGGATCTATAACTACCTGTCCATTACTTATAATACTGGTAATTGGTGTTTTAATTTCCAATTGTTTAATCTGCCATGCTAATAATTTTCCTGATTTTTCACCTTGTTCATAAAAAGATTGTTTCAATCTTAGAAGACTCGAGGCAGCTCTATTCGCTGATTTTTTGTCGTATTCAGCTCTCAAAATCAGTAATTCATTCTCCAACCTTGGGTCACTTCCTGCATACACTTTTTCCTGAAGACTTTTTATTTTATGTTCCAATTTAGCTCTCTCCTCTCGAGTCTTCTTAGATTTTGATCCTGTATAACTAATAATATGTCCCCTAATAAAAGCTTTGAAAGCCTCCCACTTTACACCTGCTGATGTTTGTGTAGTATTGATGTCAAAGAACTCGTCTATCTGTTTTTCTATATACTTGACAAATTCCTCATCCTGAAGCCATTTATGCTGAAATTGCCATCTACCTGATTCCTTTGTCAATTTTTTATCTACATATATTAGACAACAGGGTGCATGATCAGAAATCACGATGTTATCATAAAAGCAGTTTTGAATCTTGGACCTTAATTCTGTGGAAATCAAAAAATAATCAATACGTGAGAATGTCTTGTAGGTACTGGAATAACAAGAATAGGCTTTAACTTGTGGTTTCATTTCTCTCCATATATCTAACAATCTCAATTCTTTCATAAAATGATTAATAGTCATCCTACATCCAATGTGCGTACAATCCAGTCCTGTTGATCTATCCACACCTGGATTCAATGTACAATTAAAATCCCCTGCTATTATATGTTGCCCTGTAAGTGATGATAAGATGAGAAATAAATTAGCAAAGAACTTCTGATCATCTATATTGGGACCATATAAGTTCACAAGATTTATATTTTCTAATAGCAAAGAACCTTGAATGATTACATATCTTCCAAATTTGTCTCCAATTACATTTTTCACCTGAAAAGGAACTGATTTATGTATGAGAGTCATAACTCCCCTGGCTCGGGATGAAAATGAAGAGGTGAATACACTTCCCTGCCATCTACTCCTAATTCTTTTAACATCCTCCTCTATCAGATGAGTTTCTTGTAAAAACACAATTCTTGAACCCATGTCCTTTATTTTATTCATAACTTGTTTAAGTTTTTTTAAATTTTGTAGACCTCTGCAATTCCATGAAGTTAAATTAAGATTAACACTTTGGTCCATGATCAATAGAGAGTTTGGGATTACCTTGCAGTGTAAACATGCTCATACAGAGAAGCAAAAACATGAGTGGTTGAACATTCATCCTACAAACTACACACAAACAAATTTCCCCTTCCCACACTTGTGGCAAACCCCCCAAAATCAAAAGAAAAATTCTGTCTCCCGATATAGCCATCGACTGTTCCACACCCACGGGGAACAGCCTAAGCCACTCCTTCTTCATCCTCCCAATCACCCCAACTCTACTGCTTTTAATGACGTAACATTAACTCTCCTCTGTAGTTTTCCAACTTAACTCCAAAATTTTTAACAACTTTGTACATCATAGTTTTTTTTTTTGTTTGTTTTGTTTTTGTTTTGTTTTTTTAATATATAATACAATCTATATTTTGTAAACTTACTATTTACTTCAAGTCAGTCAGATGCCTGTGCAAATGCTTAATTATTCTACCTTATATTTTGTTCATGCTTAGCTCCCACCAGTCTCTTCTTCTTCTTTGATCTTCTTGATGAACTCCTGCGCCTCCTCTGGGGTCTTGAAAATGTGGGTTCTGCCCTCATACGTGGTCAGCAGTCTCGCAGGATAGATTACACCATGACGAATCCCAAGGTTGCGCAGCTCCTTACGTACGGGATCAAACTGCTTCCTCAATTGCTGGATTCCTGTGGCCAAATCTGGGTAGAACCGCACCTGCTGGTCCTGGTGTTTAATCTCTCCTTTAGCACGTGCAGCGTTGAAGATCTTCATCCTGTCTCTGTTGCTAAGAAACTTCATAATTAAGGTCCTCGGCGGTCCCTTATCTCTCCGTGGGCCAATACGATGTGCTTTTTCCAGAACCACTGCTGATTGCAACTCCTCGCTGCCCAGCACCTCCGGAATCCACTTTTCCAGAAAGGAACATACGTCCCGACCTTCTGATTCCTCTGGAAGACCCACCAGCCTCAAATTATTCTGTCTCGACCGAGATTCCAAATCCAAAATATTATCTTCCAGAGATTTATTTTTTTTTTCCAAAGTGCGCACCTTTAATTGAAGACGGGTGACGTCATCTTCAGCACTAGCGAGACGGAGCTCCATCTGCGCCGTTCGTTCTACACAGTCACCCAATTCCTTTCTTATTCCTTCCAACGCTGTCATAATCCCATCAAATCTAGAGGAAAAGTCCGCTCTCATTGAACTCATGGCAGCCATCAGCGCATCTGCGCCATTCCCCGCAAACATCGCACCGCCGCCAGCTTCCTCCGCCATATATGGAGTTTTGTTTGCTGCGTCACAGACCTGAAAGTCCGTTAATTTGGACTGTTTCGGCGGCTCGCTTTTTCCTTTTCCTGGTTTTCCAGCCTTAGGCTTCGCCGACATATCCTCGCCCAAATGCTGGGATACGTTCTGTCCCAAATGAGAGAGTTATTTGCCGATTTTTTTTCTCCAGGAGCAGAGCAGAGCGAGACACGTCCGTCCTACGTGGCAGCCATAACCGGAAGTCAGCATTTACGTTTTTAAATGTAATAAATTGGTTTCATTAACCATAGCTAAAATGCTCTTACATTTATCAGGCAATGTTTTCATGACTATTCAGATGTTTTAAGAAAAGCCTTTACAATTTTCAAAACTACAGGCTATATGTAGTCTGCAGTACCAACTTTACTCTCATCTGCTTGATACCGTTCTCTCCTAAATTTGCTTTATTTTCTAATTTTTTTTATACCTCTTTTCATAAAGGTACAGTTTTTTAAATTTTGAAAGTTTTTGGAGACAAATTTGTTACCTTTTTTATGCAGAATTGTAACTTACCTGAAGCCTACCTTGTGTATTTATTCGGAAAAGGTGAAGAAATCAGAAGCAGCACTAGATTAAAACTAGAAAAGCACTCGGAGAGCGCAGACCTCCGCCAAGCGCCACAATTCCCTCCATACAGTGTTTGTGTGTACGTTTTCAGATTCCTTGAGCATGTAAACATATGACTAGCAATTGGATTCACAATGATTATTTGTTTATTTGACAGGGACAGTGCAATAAACACACAATTAATCAATGACAATCAATCTGATAGTGATCGGATTAGTGGTTCAGTAGTAAAAGCATTGCCTCCTTGGCGGAGGTAATAAACTAAAGTGTTGCTGTTGTGTCCATCTCCTCCACTGACGGATGCAAATTGGGTAGACAGGTTGCCGTGGGTTTTATATTATATTGTAACGTGCTGCTCGACATGGCGACGTCCCACCGGGAGGTTCGAACTCACGCCTCCCGCTCCGGAGTCCCGCACTCTACCTGTGTCGCCAATAGGGTCAACCCACTTGGCAAGCCAAGTAGGGTGCTCATATTGATTTCGCTACAATATTATTTTTTGGGGGGGTTGCGCTCTGCGGCAAACGAGAATTTAGAAGCTTCGCCGGCAGAGAGCTCGTTTTTGCGCAGCGCCTATGGCTGGCCGGTGAATTTCTGCCAAATGCGCAGCTCCTATGGCTGCCCGGGGAATTTCTGCCAAAGAATCCGTCGGCGGACAGCTGCCCGTGTGAGGTTTTGCAGTTGCGCGCAAACACAGGCACACTGGCGTGCCCAGGCCAGCAGTGTTTTCCACGTCCTTTTGTGCCTAAAACGTTGAAGAACGCAGAGTTTGTGTTGCAGACACGACGACCAGCGCCCTCCATTGCGCCTGCGCACATGTTGAAAATGGCTGTATGTCACAGTGTTGAATGAAAAATGCTTTAAAAAATTCCTGTATCCAGACGGTGAACCGGATCACCCCCAAAATTTAATCAGTTCTTCCTTGTACCATTTCCAACAACGCCTGAAAGTTTCATGGAAATCCGTCCAAGATTTTTTGAGTTATCTTGCTAACCAACAGACAGACAGACAAACAAACACACAGACAAACCCCGACAAAAACATAACCTCCTCCTGGCCTTTTCGGCCTGGCGGAGGTAATAAAGATTAGTCAATCAGTTGTTTTAATAATCAATAGATCAGTTGACTATTAAAATCCAAATTTATAATTTTCCTCCCAGCTGAAGGTTATAATTACATTTATAACTAGAAAAGCACTCGGAGAGTGCAGACCTCCGCCAAGCGCCACAGTTCCCCCCATACAGTGTTTGTGTGTACGTTTTCAGATTCCTTGACCATGAAAACATATGACTAGCAATTGGATTCACAATGATAGGATTAGTGGTTCAGTAGTTATTGACGAAAATGGCATTTTGCGTAATGGCGGTTTTCTTGTGTACGGTGATCCGGATCACCACCAAAATGTAATCATCTGTAGGATACCCCATTTCTGACAATCTGTGAAAATTTCATGAAAATCCGTCCGTAACTTTTTGAGTTATCTTGCTAACAAACAAACACACAGACAGACAAACAGACAGACAAACCAACGCCGATGATCACATAACCTCCTTGGCGGAGGTAACTAGTTTGATAACTGCTATTTTAAAATGTTGGCCTACTAAAACTGTGGTGGTTTCTGGTTTCCAACAACAGGGTGGCCTAGGATGAAGTCAAATTCCCGGCCTGAATTTTTGTCCCAGTCCACCCCTCAGTGCACTTAAGATGTGGTGGTTATAATATTTTCTGGTAACATTTGATAAAGTATAAAAAAAAAGTCTGAAACACATTCTAAGCTGCTCTTTATAAACTGGAGAAATAAGAGTTTATGTTTTTACTGAATCTGTTGAACATAATTAACGCTGGCTTGTGAAACTGCACTTTATAAATTTAAAAGAAAAAAAAAACTGTATTCTGTGATATGGTGAAGAATAACGTTATTGTGAAAATTCACAGAAACACCATGACATCATTTCTGGGCCAAATCGCCACCCCTACTGGCCAGTAGGTATCACACTTGCTCTTGCACCAATTAGGGTTTTTCACGTGACGTCACGGATCTACGTCACAGGCCGGCGCCGCCATGCTGGCGGTCAAGCGCGGGAGGTGTCTGTGTATGTGCCTATATAAACAAACCAGTTCTACACCTGTTTTGGTGCCTGTCATCGCTGTTTTCTCGCCGTTATCATGCCGGACACATGTTGTGCTGTTCACTGCCATAATAGGCGTGGACAGAAGAATTTTTTTTTTTTTTTTTGTTACTTATTTGTACCCGTAGGTAGATTTGGTTTGCAGTCTGGTGACAAGCCACCGGCTGCCGGTTGCTGCGTGCGCGAGCGCCCTAAACCTACATGTTTTTGGTATGCGGGAGGAAACCGGAGAAATCCCGGAGTAAACCCACGCAACACGGGGAGAACATGCAAACTCCACACATCTCACTGTTGGTCGGGGGCTGTGATCAAACCCACGATCTCACGATCTCCGCGATCCCCCGGCCGAGGGTAAACTGTGCTGCCGCAGTGCTAAACCACTGCGGCAGACAGGAGTCTGTGATCGCGCGCTGTAACGCATGCCTGATAAAGCTGACATATGTATTAATCACGCTGTGATAATAGCACAATATCGCCCAAAGCGCGCGCATGAGACATGTCTGTGATCGCACGCTTGTGTTGACCGTTCCTGCCTTTCCTCTCCTAACCATGGTTTTGGGACGCAGGGGAGATGCATCTTCCTCCGCGGTCAATTCCCGAGTAAATCTCACTCTTGTGGTACACAGAAGCACAGGCCGTTTTGCTGAAGCGTTGGGGCTTTATTTATATACCGCACTGTTGTCAGCAACAAATTCTACCTGCTCTGGTGGCCTCGCTCTTTCTACTTATCCGCACCAAATCACACACTGTTCGCCACACACACCGGGGAGGGGGGGGCGCGCCTCAGCTACGCAAACGCCATCACTCACTCACGTCCAGCACCGAGCTGCCCATCCAAACACACGCACCAGACATCCCACAACACTTGATAGAGCTGACATATGTATTAATCACGCTATGATAAAGCACAATATCGCGCAAAGCGCACGCTCGTGCGTGTACTCTGTGGACTCCCACAGAGTACACTCGCTTGTGAGTCTCGCTTGGTCTTGTGAGCCTCAAAATTCTCCAGACTGTACCAGGTAAATCATCAAGTCACTGAACTCAAAGTCTGGCAGTGTGACATCCTCAGCTGTGATGGGGGAGAACAACACGCCAGGTGCAGTGTAAGGATCACAGCCTCCTAGAATGGCTATTTTATCCTGATACCGCTTCAATTCGATGCCAGAGAGGTGTTTGGTCTGTTCACTCAGACCTCCTTCACGTTCAGACATGATAAATAGTGATAAACTACCAGCTAACCTGTCCCACACTTCCAGAAGACTCAGAAGTTTGCAACACTCACGATCTTTGTCATGTAAACAAGCCTGGCAGGCGATACGCTTGACCGCCAATATGGCGCACAGTGGGCGTGGCTAGGCGCGCGGGTCACGTGACTGAAACCCCTCTATTGGTTGGTAGAGACATGTGACATCAACCCACTTATAGGGACTAATAAAGGCTTATCGTATCTTATCTTATGCATTCGGCTGTAACTGGTGGTGACAGCTTTACCGGTAATAGATATGCAAACACTGCATACATATGCAAATTTTAAAATGCACCTAAAATGCACTATAACCTTTACAGGTGAACTGAATTTGACCTCTAATGTTTTGAATGCACATGTCCAGCTATTCAGTGTTTCAGTACTTTTTGCATAACTTACTGTTCTCTAACAAGGTGCTTAATGGCAAAATTCACAACAGGTGTTTGATCCATGAATCGACCAACAAATTTTCTGGTTCAATTAGAATTGGTATTTAAACAGTCCTCTTCATCATGCTGTTCACATTTTGACATCATGAAACCAAGACAGCACTCAACGACTGATCAACAGTTACCTCGCCACTGCGACGCTTGCAAACAGGATGTTTTCAGGAGGAAGTGGCCACTGAGCTTAGAGTAAATGGTAAATGCACTCACTTGAATAGCGCATTTTTACTTATCTCTGGATGACCAAAGCGCTTTACAGATCCTACTATCCACCCATTCACACACACATTCACACACTGATGGCAACAGAGCTGCCTTACACAGGCGCTGGCCTGACCCACCAGGAGCAACTGGGGGTTCGGTGTCTTGCTCAAGGACACTTCGACATGCAGACTGCAGACAGAGCAGGAATCAAACCCCTCACCTTCCAATCAGCAGTCACAGTGTGTCATCAGCAGGTTGCAACAGAGATACAGAGAGACTGGAAGAGTCACAGAAAGGCATAGAAGTGGACGTCCTTTGGCCATATCCCACGCTGATGACCGCTTCATTGTGAACAGTGCCCTGCGGAACTGGATGATGAATGCCAATCAACTCCAGGCACATTTAAGGGAGGTCAGAGGCACCCAAGTGTCACTTCAGACCATTCAAAACCATTTACATCAACGTGGTCTGCATGCTAGACGACCTGCAAGGATACCGGACCACACCAGGCACAGGCATCATCGTCTTGCATGGGCCAGGGAGAATTTACGCTGGACAAGGGACCAGTGGGCTTCAGTGCTGTTCTCTGATGAAAATCGATTCACAGTGAGCAGAAATGATGGCCGCCAATGATATTGGAGACGTCAAGGAGAGCGCTATGCATCAGCCACTGCTGTCATCAGACAAGCCTTTGGTGGTGGTGGTGTTACAGTCTGGGCAGGTGTGTCTAGTCAATACAGAACTGCCCTACACCTTGTGAATGGTACAGTGACAAGCTGATACTGCCTGTGTAACAACATTAATCCAGTCATCGCGCCCCTGCATGAACAATACAGGCCTAATTTCTGTTACGTGTGGCTCTGGGGAGCCACACAGTGAGAGCCAAGGGCGAGCCAGTGAGTTGTGATGTTTTATTGATGATAAGGGTGAGGGATAAGGAGAGCACAGATACTCATACAAAGTAACACTCATGAATAGTACAGCACCGGAGTTGACAGTTGGCACCGGGCATAGGGGTACCACAGCATGAGAACTCACAGCGGGTAGCACTCACAGGTTATGCAGCCAGACGAGTAGAGAGCTGGCACCGGACATAAAGGCTCCAAGGCACAGGTACTCGTACAAGATGACACTCATAAGTTAAACAGTAGGCGAGCAGAGAGCTGGCACCGGGCGTAGGGGTACCAAGGTACAAATACTCTTAACAGGATACACTCACGAGTAATGCTGCCTGATGAGAAGAGGACTGGCACCGGACGTAAGGGTTCCAGCCTGACAGTGCTTAAGTTGCAGCCCCGAATAATCGAAGCTGCTCCTTTTTATCCTCATTAGCAGCGCCTCAGCTGATGAGGATTAATTGGGCTCCAGCCGTCCCGTAACACAGACAGCTGGGAGCCCACAGAGACGCTGCCCAATGAGAGACAGGGATGAGAATGGATATGGTCTGAGCGCCGGAAAACCCGGCGTCTCATCCCATGGTGACAGAGCCTTCCCCTCACGGTCGGGCTCCGAACGACCCGAAACATCCGACACCCCCCCCCCCCCCCCGCCCCACCTAGGGTGGGTGGATGGGAGGCCGGACCGGAGGGAGAGAAGCAGAGAGGAGAAAAGAAAAACACATAGACCATGAACAAATACAGAGTGCAAAGGCAGACAAAAAAACCCAAATACAACACTCCATATCACAGAAAATAATTAACCAGGGCACAGATGGGGAAAATACCGAGCACGGTTACAGGTAAAAACACCCTACTCAAAAACACACAAATAATGTGCAGATCGGAGCAAAGGAAGAGAGAGAAAAAAAAAAAAACACCATGAAGGTGACAGGAACAAATGAGGACATTGCAGAGTACGGTTGAGTGGGAAACAAAACACACTACTCCATAACGCAACACTACACAGTAACACACACTCAATGTTTAAATCGGGGCTAGGGAAAGCCCCCACGAAGATAACAGGAACAGATGAGGTGATCACAGAGTACGGTTGAAAAGGGAACCAACCACATTACTCCATAATGCACCGACACGGCTAGGAACAGGACAAACAATAGGGAAAAATGCTGAGTACGGCTAATAAAAAAAACCACAATACACAGTACTATAAATATATATTCACCTAAAGGACAAAAAACTACACCCGAGTGACCTTAATAATAACAAAAGGTAAGCGACTCCCGAGGAAGGCGGCAGGCAGAGTCCAAAAGACCGGGACTGCTCCGGAGATCTCCCCGCCCATTGTCAAGTTGGCGAACCGGGGAAAAGTGAATGTTCGGACGGCCAACTCCAGACCCAGGTCCCAAGAAACAAGTCCACCGGTAGCCGTACCAGACCACCCAGAAGCAAACACAGTTCGTCGGGGGGTTGGACCAGATCGCCGAACCGAAAGTCTTGCGGGTCGGGCAGCCGACCCGCATCACTCAACCACCCGGACCGTTGAGACGGGCAAAGGGTCAAAGCGGACCCCGGTGGAAGAGGCTCAGGGGAGAGCCGATGACGAGGTAGACGAGCGTCAGGTCGCAGGGAAACAGCCACCACCTCACCGGACCTGGACAACACTGGTGCAGCACCCACGTCGGACCCCGATTGGGCCTTAGGCGAACCCACGCCGGATACCGCTGGAGCAGCACCCACGTCGGACCCCGATTGGGTCTCAGGCGAACCCACGTCGGACACCGCTGGAGCAGCACCCACGACGGACCCCGACTGGGTCGGCACCACACCAGAACTGACCTCCAACGTTGAACCTGGACCCTCCAGCACCACGAGAGACGGCAACTCCTCGCCGGCGACCCTGGAAGAAGGCTCAGGAGAGAAAACAGAACCGGGATCAGGGTCACCGGCAGCGCCAGAACCCCGCGAGACGAGCTCAGAAGCAGCGGGCAGCTGCACCCGGCCCATCTCCCCTAGAGACAGGCTAAAGTGCTCAAAGATATGAAAGGAAAGAAGAACGTAGAGCACTCGCCTGATCTCGGGTTCTGACGCCGTCCAGGACTGCGAAGATCCAGGATCCGTCGTCAGGAGGTCGTTGTCAGGCTCCCAATCAGCCGCGTCGGGCCCCGCAGCCGGCACGATGGTCAGCGCAGCTTGAGACTCCTCCAGCACAGGTAACCACGCCGACGGTCCACACGGCGTGATGGCAGGAGGGCCTCGTCCCGCTGGACCGAACCGCTCCTCCGTGGAGACCCGGGGACGCTTGGTCGTCGGCGCAGACTCCACGTAGCAGTCGGTCTTCCTCCTTCGTCCACAACGTAGCTGCGGAACCGCAGGCCCTCTCCTCGTCCCACAACGTTGACCCGGAGCCGGGGACCACTCGGCGGAGAGAGACACAGAGGATGCAGGATTAAGGACACAGATTACAGCAGGTGGTGGGAGTTCAGGGAGCTGCGGACCCCGAACTCCACCTCCAGGAGTATAACAGAGCAAATCACTAAGTTGATGGGAACAAACTGGGACTTGCCTGTCTCCTGGAGGCTGGATGGTGCCTGCTGTAGTGGACATCGCTTCTCCCTCTCCCCGCCGGGCGATAACAGAGGACCCCCTGGGAAGTCGACTGGGGACCGCTCGTGTTGTCTCCAGAAGAGGGCGCACCAGGCCGGGATTCCAGGCGCACACAGCAGTCAGGAAGCGTGTCGAGGAGGAGGGGGTGACAGCCGAGATGAGCCGCGTGCTCCACCAGGCTACTGCGCAATTAAGTATGAGAGAAGGATTAGATAAAATGCGGTTACAGAACACATGATTAAACAAACGACTGAAATAAAAATAGCCCAGGGTTATGTAAATATACACAGATATGGCAGTGGCTACATGGGTGGAACTATGTACATAAGAGCGCAGAGTGCAGAACACAAAATTGAACACACAACTGAGTAAAATGACCCAAGGATTATAGAAAATATACATAGTAGTGGTTTCACGGATGGGTCAATATACATGAAAGTGCGGAGTGCAAAGACGTGTGTTACTGTGATAATTAAAAAGGTCCTCAGTTCTGTACATGTGAGCATTCGGACAGAGGGGGGTGGGGCTTCTGACTATCTGCAGTTCGGATGGCCCAGGGGAACAAACTGTTTGTCAGTCTGGAGGTGCACCCAAAAACAGTAGTCTCCAAGAAAAAAAATGAACAAATTATTAAAAACCATATTTCTATTACTATCTGATCACTTTGCTCAATGAAATGTTTTCTTTTAATTCTTTTAGAATGAGTCATTCATATCTGTGTTGTGCCACGACCATATACACTAAGGAATTGCCATATTTATGCGGCCATCTTACTACAATAGCTCAGAACAGACAAACAACCCTGTGTACCCAGTGAGACAGAGAAAAAATACATATTTGATTCTGAAATATCCTGGATCCAGCTGCAGTGAAGACATATTTACCAAGAATAGAACAGGCTTTGTTGTCACTGTACAGCTGTACAGCACAACAAAATTGTGGGTGCTCCACCAGGCTACTGCACAATTAGAAGGATTAGATAAAACACAGTTACAGAACACATGATTAAACACATGACTGAAATAAAAATTGCCCAGGATTATGGAAATATACACAGGTATGGTCGTGGCTTCATGGATAGGTCAATATACTGTACATGAAAGTGCGGAGTGCAAAGACAGGTGTGTTATTATGATAATTAAAAAGGTCCTCAATTCTGTGCATATGAGCATTCAGAGGGAGAGGGGTGGGGCCTCTGACTGTATGCAGTTCAGATGGCCCAGGAGAAGAAACTGTTTGTGAGTCTGGAGGTGTGGGACCTGATTGATCTGAACCGTCGTCCAGAGGGAAGCAGGTCAAACAGGTGGTGGGTGGGATGTGAGGGGTCTCCTGTGATGGCCTTGATCTTTCTGAGACAGGAGGATCAGGAGATGTCTTCAGGGAGGGCAGAGGGCTGCCGATGATTTTTTGGGCGGTGCTGATGACCCTCTACACAGCCTTCCAGTTCTCGGCCGTGGAGCCGGCGTGCCACACACCCAGACAGTAGGTGAGCACGCTCTCTACTGAGCAATGATAGAAGGCCAGCAGCAGCTTCTGGTCCAGGTTGTTATTCCTCAGGACATGGAGGAAGTACAGCCACCGCTGGGATTTCTTCACCAGGGCCTTGGTGTTGACAGTTCAGAAGAGGTCAGAGGAGATGTGGGTGCCCAGGAACCTGAAGGTGGAGACTTTTTCCACACAGTTGCCATTTATGGGGTGGGGGTGGGGGGTCCTGTCTGTATCATGGTGGTATTATTAAGTTTTTAATTTTTAAGATTCAAGATTCAAAGGCTTTATTATCAAGTGCACAGTTAAGAAATGCTACATTTCTTGAGCAATGAAATTCTCACTTTGCTCTCCGAATGAAAGCCAAGGTAATAAATACACATAAATACTAATAAAGGTAATAAACATACCTTAATACTAAATACTAATAAATACACATTAAAAGCAATTAGGACATTTAAAGCAGTTAAAACTAGAGGAAACTGTCATATGGATGAGGCGCCGTGTTATCCGGCGCTCAGGCCATATTCCTCCTCAGCCCAGCTCTTATTGTGACAGCGTCTCAGCCGGCTCCCAGCTGTCAAGCTCTACGGGACGGCTGGAGCCCAATTACCTCTCATCAGCTGAGGCGCTGTCAACCAGTATAAAAGGGAGAGGCTCCAATCATTTGGGGCTGTGACCTCGCACCATTATCCACACTTTTCTCCGGCGTGGGTAAGGCTGGAACCCCTTCGTCTGGCACCAGCCACCTTGTCGTCATTCAGCATTGTATGTAAGTGTTTTTCCTTGTATGATCATTTGTGTTTTGGCCCCACGAGGCCCTGTTCCTTTGTTCCTTTTCCCTTATTATAATAAACATCGCAAACTCACTGGTCTGCCCTTGGCTCTCATTGTATGGCTCGCGAGAGCCATACGTAACAGTAGGTCACAGCCAAGTGAGTTGCCGGCGGCCGTGAGTTTGCTGTTTTGGACTTTGTTCTTCCCGGTCTGGGTGTCAACGCTGGGAGTATGCCGACTCCCAGGAACCATGCTCGGCGCTTGGGCAACGAGCTAGCTAGCGCCCTGGAGTACGTCGACGGGACGCTCTTCACCGCCAGTCTCTACGACGACCCAAACCAAGTCCACTGGCACCTAGACTACGCTGAGGTTCTTAATCTTCCTCGCTACGCCGACCACCCTGAAGTCTGCGTGAGGAGAAAGGACATTGCCGCACAGCGAGAGATACTCTATGGGTTGGAGGGAAATCCCGGTAGGAAGCCGAAGAGGAGGAGACGTCACCCCTCGCTTTGGGATCCCACTCCTGCCTCCGCTCCGGCCCTGGAGTTCGCGTCGTCCAGAGGTCTTGCCCCATCGGGCGTGATGTCACTCGGGTTTCCCCCTGAGGAGCTGCAGCTGACTGCTGTTAAGACCCAAGACCGAGTGACAGCTGCTCGCTCCGCTGTTTGTCCTCCTGGTCAACCTCAGCATGAATCCCATCCGGACCCAGCTCCGGGTCGCCGCAAGGGCTCAATCCCTCGCATAGCTGCCTCTCCTGCGCCTCGTCAGAGGGGATTTCCCACAGCCTCGTCTCCCCCCAAGCCATCTCCCGCTCTCCTGTCAGCGTCCCGTGCCCGGCTCATTTCGGCTGTCGCCCTCTCCTCCTCGACGCATTTCCCGGCCGCTGTGTGTACTCCGAGTCCAGCCCTGGCGAGTGCCGTCCCGGAACTCTCTCCAGTGGATCCACCTCGTCCTTCCAGGAGGCCCGCTGTCACCGTCCGGCGGGGAAAGGGAGGAGCAACGTCCGCTACAGCAGGCACCACTCAACCTTCAGGAGACAGGCAAGTCCAAATTCACTCACACACTCATTATTGTGATTTGCTCTGTCAGACTCCTGGAGGTGGAGTTCGGGGTTCGCAGCTCCCCGAGCTCCCACCACCTGCTGTGGCTGTAATGATTAACCCCGCATCCTCTATGTCTCCCCCCGCTGAGCGGTCCTCGACGCCAGGCCAACGTCGCTGGATGAGGAGGGGGCCTGTGGTTCTGGAGAGCCTGGTTCCGGTTCCGCATCCACGTCGTGGGCGGAGGAGGAGGGCGGACTGCAGCGTGGAACCTGCGCCGACAAGGAAGCATCCCCGGGGCTCCACGGACGAGCGGTCCGGTCCAGCGGGTCAAGGTTCTCCTGCCACCACGCCATGTGGGCCATCGGCGTGGGCACCGGTGCCGGATGACTCGCAAGCTGCACATACCATCATGCCAGCTATGGAGCCCGACGCAGCTGAGTGGGAGCCTGAAGACGACCTCCTGACGCTTGAACCTGGATCCTCGCAGTCCTGGACGGCGTCAGAACCCGAGATCAGGCAAGTGCTCTACTTTATCTTTCTCCTTCTCATTTTAGAGCACTTTAGCCTGTCTTTAGGGGAGATGAGCCGGGTGCAGCTGCCCGCGGCGTCCGAGCTTGACTCGCCGGGTTCTGGCGCTGCCGGTGATCCTGATCCCGGTTCTTTTCTCTCTCCTGAGCCTTCTCCCAGGGTCGCCGGCGAGGAGTTGCTATCGCCCGCGGTGCCAGAGGTTCCTGGTTCGGGATTGGAGGTCGGTTCTGGTGCAGCGCCGACCCAATCGGGGTCTGATGTGGGTTCTACCGAGACCCAATCAGGGTCCGTCACGGGAGCAGCTGCGATCCTGTCGGGGTGCTACGCGGGTGCTACAGAGACCCAATCGGGGTCCGACGTGGGTGTGGCACCAGTGATATCCAGGGCCGGTGAGGAAGCTGCAGATCCCCTGCCATCGGACATTGGACCGGCTCATCATCATCTCCTTCCCCTTCTTCGTCATCGTCATCTGATTCACCTTCATCTTTCCCCCAAGTTTCCTTCACCAGGGCCCATATGGACCTCTCACTTTAGGCCCGGCTCGCCCTCATTATCTTCCTCCACAGGGAAGCCGTTGCCTTTCTCTCCCCTACGGGCCTGGTGGTTGAGCGATGCGGGTCGGCCACCAGAGGGACTGCCGTGCCCATTCGGCCCTTTGGCGCGGCCGCCCGACCCATTGGACTTCCTGTTCGGCGATCTGGTCCGGCCGCCCGAGAGACTGTGTTTTCTGGCCTGGGATTCGGGTAGGCCGCCTGAACTTTTCCCTTCGCCCCTGTTGGTGGTTTGGACGCTGGGTGCGGGGAGACCCCCTGAACTGAATTTTCTCTGCTGTGCTTAGCCTTTGTGTGTTTGGGTGGGTGCAGCCATGTAATCCCTTGTTATTGCTTCGCGCTCAGCGTGCCTTTTTTTTTTTTCTCTCTTCCCCTCCTGTTTGAGGGATGCCTGTACTTATTAGATTTCGCCCATAGGAGTCTTTCCTCTCATTTCCTGGGTTGTTTTCCTTTGAGTTTGTCTGTACATTATTATTCTTGACTGTGGAGTATTGTGTTTTTTTCCTGTGCCTCAGTCTCTGTTTTTGCCACATTTATCCTCTGCCTAGTAGCGGGTTTTTTTTTTTTTCTATCTATCCGCATATTGTTGCCTATGGAGTATTGTGGTTTTTTCCTGTATTCTCTGCTATTGCCACGTTATCCTCTGCCTAAGTAGTGGTCCTTTTTTTCCCGTCCTCATGTTGTTGTCTATGGAGTATTGTGTGTGGGTTTTTTCCCCTCATACTCTGTATTGTTTCTTTGTTGATTGCTGATGTTTTTCCTTTTTGGTTCTCTCCCTCCTGGCCTGCACCCCATCCGCCCACCCTAGGTTGGGGGGGGGGGGGGGGCTTGGGTGTTACTTGCCGTTCAGAGCCCGGCCGTAAGGGGGGGGGGTGGCTGTGTCATATGGATGAGATGCCGTGTTATCCGGCGCTCAGGCCATATTCCTCCTCAGCCCAGCTCTTATCGTGACAGCGTCTCAGCCGGCTCCCAGCTGTCAAGCTCTACGGGACGGCTGGAGCCCAATTACCTCTCATCAGCTGAGGCGCTGTCAACCAGTATAAAAGGGAGCAGCTCCGATCATTCGGGGCTGTGACCTCGCACCATTATCCACGCTTTTCTCCGGCGTGGGTAAGGCTGGAACCCCTTCGTCTGGCGCCAGCCACCTTGTCGTCATTCAGCATTGTGTGTAAGTGTTTTTCCTTGTATGATCATTTGTGTTTTGGCCCCACGAGGCCCTGTTCCTTTGTTCCTTTTCCCTTATTATAATAAACATCGCAAACTCACTGGTCTGCCCTTGGCTCTCATTGTATGGCTCGCGAGAGCCATACGTAACAGAAACAAGATGAATGAAAATTGAAAATTCACTGGAACACTATAACATGATCCTGAGTAAGTAAAAATAAAGTTTACTGAATGAGTATGACTCGCCTCTGATAATACCCAATAGACTGTACAATGGTAATTTTAATATCAGAGATGATGTGAACCTGAGATGGCATGAGACTATGTACAATGTGCAAATCAGCAATGTACAAATTAGCACCCAGTGTGAGAATTTCTCTGTGTAAAGCCATGTGCCCTGATAATACCCAGTAGACTGTACAATGATAATTTAGCAGCAGAGATGATATGGACATGAGACGGGGTAAGACTATGTACAGTATGTAAATGAAGAAGAGGAACATGTATATTTCAAAAACCTTCAGTGAGAACTACCACCAAACAACACTGTTTCAGTGCAAGGAGTCAGATTATGGAACGATTTTGGACCTGAATTAAATTCATGTACAACGCTTGGACAATTTAAACAAAAACTAAAGGAAGAAATACTCCAAACATATATACAAGATGACATGTAAAACCACATAAGGATTGTCATATCCAGTCTGCGTTGTGTTGTAGCTTAGTTTTTTTTGTCACATTTTGTCTTAGCTTTGTTCTGAATTGTAATCGCTCTTGTTTTGTTTTTCTTTTGAATTCTTGGATGGAATATGGGTGGGCAATATAAGCTGCGGCTTCAGCCATCACCCATTTCGGATAACTTATGTTGAACTGTATAATCAGAGGAGTTATTGCCTAATTTGACCTTGTTGGATTTTTCTTCCCCCTTTGTTATATTATTCTGTTTCTTTTAATCTGTACTTTTATCTGTCCGAAATAAAGATTCATTCATTCATTCATTCAAATGAGCAATGTGCAAATTTAGCGACCAGTGTGTGAATTCCTATTTGCAAAGCTGCATCTGGAGTTTTGTTATTTATTCAGGAGTCTGATGGCAGTGGGAAAGAAGTAGTTTTTTAGTCTGGATGTCCTGCATTTCACACTTCTGTACCTCCGGCCTGAGGGCAGAAGTGTGAACATTCTGTGCTGGGGGTGGGTGGGGTCCTGGAGGATGGAGGCAGCTCTCCTTTGGACTCTGTGAAGGTAGCTGCTCTGCAGAGAGGGGAGGGGAGTCCTGATGATCTTCTCCGCTGTCTTCACCACTCTCTGCAGGCGTTTGTGGTCCAAAGCAGTAGTGCTGCCATACAACACAGTAAAGCAGTTGGTCAAGATGCTCTCAATGATGCAGCTGTAGAAGTTGTTGAGGATCTTGGGGGACATGCCAAACTTCTTCAGCCTCCTCAGAAAGTACAGCCGCTGTTGAGCTCTCTTAACCAGCTCTGTAGTGTTAAGTGCCCACGTAAGGTCCTTGCTGATGTGGACGCCCAGGTATTTAAAGCTGCTCACCCTCTCCACCTCAAGCCTCCAGATGAACAGCGGTCAATGAGGTCTCCTCCCCTTCCTCATGTCCACTATCATCTCTTTCATCTTGTCCGTGTTGAGGATGAGGTTGTTGTCCTCACACTATGACACCAGGCTGGCCACCTCCCTCCTGTAGGATGCTTCATCACCACCAGTGATGCGTCCTATCACTGCTGTGTCATCCGCGAACTTTAAGATGATATTGTCCTTGTGGGAGGCGACACAGTCATGGGTGAAGAGGCTGTAGAAGATATACCTGAGAACACAACCCTGTGAGACATCTGTGTTTGTGATGATGCTGGCTGAGGTTCTGTTACCCATCCTGACAGACTGAGGCCTGCCAGTCAAAGTCCAGTAGCCAGTCACAGAGGGTGGGGTGCAGGCCAAGTAAAGACAGTTTGTAGGTGAGTTTGAGGGGGATAAAAGTGTTGAAGGCGGAACTGTAGTCGACAAAGAGCATCCTGATGTAGGAGTCTGTATCTTCCAGGTGGAAGAGAGAATAATGGAGTGCAGCAGCAATGGCATCTGAGGTGGACCTGTTGGGCGTACTGCAGGGGGTCCAGGGTATCCGGTATGCTGTCCTGAATGAGGGCCAGCACCACTCTCTCAAAGCATTTCATGATGATTGGAGTGAGTGCTACTGGCCTGTAATCATTCAGGCAGGTTGGCAGGCTCTTTTTGGGGAGGGGGGCGATGGTTGTGGTTTTGAAGCAGGAGGGGACTATGTTCTGGTTGAGGGAGAGGTTAAAGATGGATGTGAGAACATCAGTCAGCTCAGCAGCACATGCTTTGAGAGCCCACCCAGGGATGTTGTCTGGTCCTGCTGCCTTGCGGGGGTTGATATTCCTCAGTGCTTTGTTTACCTGGCCTGATGAGACTTTTAGTGGAGGGGGAGGGTGCATGTGTGTGTATGTCTCTGCGCTGTAGCTGGAGGTCTCAAAGTGGGTGTAAAAGATGTTGAGATCATCCGGCATGCTGTCTGTGGAGTTAGTGGCATTGCTGGTGGTTCTCTTGTAGTCTGTGATGTGCTGCAGGCCTTGCTACATGCGCCCAGGGTGAGGCGTGGAGTAGAGGCTGTCCAGCTTTTCTCTGTACAGTGGTACCTCTACTTACGAAATTAATTCGTTCCGGAAGTATTCTCGTAACGTGAAAATTCCGTAAGTAGAGGCGCGTTTTACATGTAAATGCCGTAATCCGTTCCAAGCCCCCCAAAATTCGGGCATAAATTTTTTATAAATCATAAAAACGCATCAAAACATGTAACAAATACATGTTACAATTAGATTACTGCACAATAAACATAAAATGAGAGTTTAAAATGAGAGAAAGAATAATAAAAGAGAATAATAAAAGAGAAAGAATAATAAAAATTATGTTCATTTACCTTTTAACTGCTATCGTCGTCGACGTCGTCACCTTTTGCCTTCTTTGGTTCATGTTCTTATCCAAGGACGTTTGCTTTTGTCGGCTTGTAAGTGCTTCCTTTTGTTTTAATACCGTGCTGATCGTTGATGTATTACAGCCATATTCTTTGGCGAGACCAACCAAACGCATCCCCTTTTCATACCTTTCGATTATCTCCTTCTTTGTTTGTATGGACAAAAAAACTCTCTTCTTCTTTTCTCCTTTTCCACTTATCTCCGTCACTTTCTTGGGGCCCATAGCGAATAAATGTTAATTCTGTACTGTACACACACGTAAAACTTTCACCTTGTTCTTAATAAAGTTTTGGAAAAAAAAAAAAAAAAACTTCGTGGCCAATGGGATACCAGGAAGATGCTAGGCGATAGCCAATGGCAGAGCAGCTACAGGTATGTTTACATTCGGTAAACTACGGGAGCTGCGAGGAGCGCGTACTTTTTTGCCTTTCGTATCCTGAAATTTCGTTCGTAACAAGACGCAATATTTTCCCGTTGAGGCGTGTCGTAACCTGAAAATTCCGTATGTAGAGACGTTCGTAAGTAGAGGTACCACTGTACTGTCTTTTGGCTGTTGTTATAGCCTTCCTCAGTCCATACTTTGCAGCTTTGTACTCAGCCTCATTGCCTGATTTAAATGCAAGAGCGTGAGCACGCAGCATCTGACGTACCTGACTGTTTATCCAGGGCTTCTGGTTGGGGAACGTCCTGATTTGTATGGTGGGTACGATGGTATCAACACAAGTACTAATGTACTCAGTCACATGCTCAGCATAGTCCTCTATGTTCACAGAAGAGTCCTCCTGGGTGGCTGCAGCTTTAAACACATCCCAGTCTGTCCGGGCAAAGCAGTCTTACAGGGTGCTCTCAGCCTCTGGAGTCCAGCATTTAATTTGTTTAATAACAGGGTTTGTTCCAGTTTGTTTGTTTTATTTACTCGCGCGGGAAGGGGGACCCGCGGTCCTGCAAAGGACAGTGGTAGCACACAGGTGAAAGAGCAGCCAGGACTCCGGTCTACCACTGACTGGGCAGATTGGGCATGCCTCCCCGCAAAGAACCGTGGTCTGCCCAGTTGGGCCGCTGCTTCTCCCGGCATGTCCGGTGTTTGATACACCGGTGTTCTTTGTCAGACCCTGGGTTCCCGCTGACGCTCTACCCAGTCTGCTCCCGCGCCTCGTGTTCTCCTCATATGCCGAATCATCCTTTAGACCTATGCAATCATGACAACTTTATGGTATAATTTTTTTAAGCATTAAATCTTAAGTATTATCTTTTTCTAATCAAATTTGTCGCTTTTCACTTCCTTGTTTTGCTCATGGAGCGCTGAGGTTACTGATGCTGTGATGCCACATATTATCCAATCAGTAGAGTCAATCCGAAACCCCGCCCACACCTCTAGAAGCCACAGCATGAGGAGACAGAGTGGTGGCTAAACTTTTGATAGAAGTTGTGTCTGGATTATGTGCAATCAGCCATTGTTTATGATCGCCAAGTGCTGCTGGATATTCGATCTTCCATGGTGGGGTTTGACTGTCATAATGATGAGGGAATATTCTTCCACCGGTCTCTGCGTTTGCAACTTCCCGTTGGTACCTGGGATCCCCGCTGTGGTTATACCGGCAGAAAGCGATCCAAACCTCGGGGAAGACGTGCAGGTGCCGCGGTGAAATCCAGAAGGCTTGCTCGGCTTCGCCGTCTTGCTCGCTCCACCTCATCTTCTCCTAATTCTGCAGTTGGCCTCTTTCCTGGATCCTGGCCCTCGGGTGTGCCCGGAGTGAGGCCATCATTTCTCCGGCCCGTTTTCCCTGTTCTACCGTGCCAACCGGCCTTCTCCCTGCTTCGAGCCAGGAAATCCCCTGCAGGTAGCGGGTGCCTACGTCAGCTTTCACCGGCCCCCATTCCTGGCGAGACTGCTGCTGTGACAGAGCCCATCCAGCTGGCGTTGCTTAACCCACGTTCCATCGCAAATAAATCATTCATTTTGAATAATTTATTCATTACTGCAGCGCTGGACTTTTTATTTCTTGTTGAGACTTGGCAGAGAAGTGAGGAATTTACCTCCTTAATTGAACTTTGTCCACCGGATTGCACCGTCTCCTGTGCTCCGAGATTGACAGGCCGCTGCGGTGGTCTGACCCTCATGAACCGGCGCTGCTTCGTTACACGGACGGTGAGCCATGGAACTTTTTCATCATTTGAACTGATGATTTTAAAAATTGGCTCCTCAAACCCATTTTATTGTGTTTTAATTTACCGCCCTCCAGTAGTTAATGCCTCCTTTTTATCTGAGTTTAGCGATTTTTTTAACTTCTATTATTAAATTTGAGCGGATTTTATTACTTGGAGATTTTAATTTGCATATTAACGATCCCAATGACAGTTTTGCAGTGAATTTCTTGGGTATTATTGAATCATTTAATTTTGTTTTGTGTCTATCTGGCCCTATGCATATAAAAGGAAATACACTTGATCTTGTTTTTACACTCGGGCTTAATGTGCCCCCTCATGGATCGTCACCTTATCGTGGTGGGGGGGGTTTGCGTGCCCCAGTGATCCCAGGAGCTATGTTGTCCGGGGCAATTTGCCTCTGATAGGGTCTCCCAAGACAAACTGGTCCTGGGTGAAGGGCCAGACTAAGAACGATCCAACAGACTCTCATGATAAATTGTATATCAAGGATTCAGTGTACCCCGCCCGGTATGGGGTTACCGGGGCCCCACCCTGGAGCCAGGCCTGGGGGAGGGGCTCGAAGGCTAGCGTCTGGTGGCCAGGTTTCCACCCATGGGACCCGGCCGGGCTCAGCCCGAAGGAGTTACATGGGTCCGCCCTCCAGTAGGTTCACCACCTGCAGGAGGGATCATGGAAGTCCGGTGCTATGTGGATTAGGTGGCAGTCAAAGGCGGAGACCTTGGTGGACTGATCCCAAGCTTTCTAAACTGGCTTTTGGTACGTGGAATGTCACCTCTCTGGTGGGGAAGGAGCCTGAGCTGGTGTACGAGATTGAGCGATACCGGCTAGATATAGTCGGCCTCACCTCAACACACAGCTCCGGTTCCGGAACCAGTCTCCTGGAGAGGGGCTGGAGCTTGGCCTTTTCTGGAGTTGCCCCGGGCGAGAGGCGACGAGCAGGGGTAGGTATTCTTGTATCGCCCCACCTTGCTGCCTCTATATTGGAGTTTTCCCCGGTGGACGAAAGGGTTGCTTCCCTGCGCCTTCGGGTTGGGAAACGGGTCCTGACCATCATTTGTGCCTATGCACCAAATGATGTTTCAGAGTACCCACCCTTTTTGGAGTCTGTGACTGGGGTGCTGGAGGGTGCTCCTCCTGGAGACTCCATTGTCCTACTGGGGGACTTCAATGCGCACGTGGGCAACGACAGTGAAACCTGGAGGGGGGTGATTGGGAGGAACGGCCTGCCCGATCTGAACCCGAGTGGTGTTCAGTTATTGGACTTCTGTGCTAACCACAGTCTGTCCATAACGAACACCATGTTCAAGCATAAGGGTGTCCATATGTGCACCTGGCACCAGGACACCCTAGGCCGCAGGTCGATGATCGATTTTGTTATCGTATCATCAGACCTGCGACCGTATGTCTTGGACACCCGAGTAAAGAGAGGTGCAGAGCTGTCAACTGATCACCACCTGGTGGTGAGTTGGATCCGATGGCAGGGGAGGAAGCCATTCAGACCTGGTAGACCCAAACGTATAGTGAGGGTGTGCTGGGAGCGTCTGGCTGAGGCCCCTGTCCGGGAGGTCTTCAACTCCCACCTCCGGAAGAACTTCAACCACATTCCGAGGGAGTCTGGAGACATGGAGTCTGAATGGGCCATGTTCTCCACCTCTGTTGTTGAAGCGGCGGCCCAGAGCTGCGGCCGCAAGGTGGTCGGTGCATCTCGTGGTGGCAACCCCCGAACCAAGTGGTGGACACCAGTGGTGAGGGGGGCCATTAAGCTGAAGAAGGAGTCCTATCAAGCTTGGTTGGCTTGTGGGACTCCCGAAGCAGCTGAGGTGTACCGGCAGGCCAAGCGGAGTGCAGCTCGGGTGGTTGCTGAAGCAAAAACCCGGGTATGGGAGGAGTTCGGTGAGGCCATGGAACAAGACTTTCGGTCGGCTTCAAAGAGATTCTGGCAAACTGTTCGGCGGCTCAGGAGGGGAAAGCAGCTCCCCGTCCACACTGTGTATGGTGCGGATGGGACACTGTTGACTTCAACTGGGGATATCGTCGGGCGGTGGAAGGAATACTTCGAGGATCTCCTCAATCCCACTGATACGCCTTCCACAGAGGAAGCAGGGTTTGGGGACAAGGGGGATGACTCGCCTATCACAGGGGCTGAGGTCGCCATGGTGGTTAAAAATCTCCTTGGTGGCCGGGCCCCGGGGGTGGACGAGATTCGCCCCGAGTACCTCAAGGCCCTGGATGTTGTTGGGTTGTCATGGTTGACACGCCTCTGCAACATTGCGTGGAGGTCGGGGGCAGTGCCTTTGGCATGGCAAACCGGGGTGGTGGTTCCTCTCTTCAAAAAAGGGGACCGGAGGGTGTGCTCCAACTTTAGAGGGATCACACTCCTCAGCCTCCCTGGGAAGGTCTATGCCAAGGTACTGGAGAGGAGAGTCCGGCCGTTGGTCGAACCTCGGATTCAGGAGGAGCAATGTGGTTTTCGTCCTGGCCGTGGCACATCGGACCAGCTCTTTACCCTCTCGAGAATTCTTGAGGGTTCGTGGGAGTTTGCCCAACCAGTTTACATGTGTTTTGTGGACTTGGAGAAGGCATTTGACCGCGTCCCTCGTGGATTTTTGTGGGGGGTGCTTCGGGAGTATGGGGTATCGGGCTTGTTGTTACGAGCTATTCGGTCTCTGTACGACCGTTGTGAGAGTTTAGTTCGTATTGCCAACACTCGGTCGGAGTCATTCCCAGTGAGAGTTGGACTCCGCCAGGGCTGCCCTTTGTCACCGGTCCTGTTCATAATTTTTATGGACAGGATTTCTAGGCGCAGCCAGGGAATGAAGGGCGTCATGCTTGGTGACCACAGGATCTCATCTCTGTTGTTTGCAGATGATGTTGTCCTGTTGGCTTCATCCAGCAATGACCTACAGCTCTTGCTGGGACGGTTTGCCGCTGAGTGTGAAGCGGCTGGGATGAGAATCAGCACCTCCAAGTCCGAGTCCATGGTCCTCAGCCGGAAAAAGGTGGATTGTCCTCTCCGGGTTGGGGACAGGCTCCTGCCCCAAGTGGAGGAGTTTAAGTATCTTGGGGTCTTGTTCACGAGTGAGGGGAAAATGGAGCGAGAGATCGACAGACGGATTGGAGCAGCATCTGCAGTGATGCGGACGTTGTACCGGTCTGTTGTGGTGAAGAGGGAGCTTAGTTCTAAGGCAAAGCTGTCGATTTACCAGTCAATCTACGTTCCTACTCTCACCTATGGTCACGAGCTTTGGGTAATGACCGAAAGAACGAGATCGCGGATACAAGCGGCTGAAATGAGCTTTCTCCGTAGGATTGCTGGACTCACCCTCAGAGATAGGGTGAGGAGCTCAGTCATCCGGGAGAGGCTCAGAGTAGAACCGCTGCTCCTCCACATTGAAAGGAGTCAGTTGAGGTGGTATGGGCATCTGATTAGGATGCCTCCTGGACGTCTCCCACTTGAGGTGTTTCAGGCACGTCCCACTGGGAGGAGACCCCGGGGCAGACCCAGGACTCGGTGGAGAGACTATGTCTCCCAGCTAGTCTGGGAACGCCTTGGTATCCCCTCTGAAGAGCTGGAGCAGGTGGCTGGGGAGAGGGAAGTCTGGGCTTCTCTGCTTGAACTGCTGCCTCCGCGACCCGGACCTCAGGAAAAGCGGTAGAAGATGGATGGATGGATGGATGGATGGCTTAATGTGAATAATGTTCGGACTAAGGAGCTTCATGTGTCAGACCATTTTTGTGTTCTTTTTAATTTATCAGTTAAATCAGTCTGTTACACTGGCAAGCGGGTAAAATGCTCTCGTGTCATTGACCAGTTTTCAGCTGTGAAATTTTCTGCTGCCTTTGACAGCAGTGTGGTTTTATCCTCTGATGACGACACTGAGAGCTTGGTCTGCTCTTTTAACTCACACTGTTCAAGCATCTTAGATGTAGCTGCTCCCTTTAAAACCAGGACTGTCCGTGCTGTTAATTCATCCCCCTGGTTAAATGATGATCTCTGTTGTTTTAGACGTAAATGTCGGAGGGTGGAAAGAATGTGGAAGTCCACTAAACTTGAGGTGCATCGATTGTACCTTAAGGAACTGTTAATTGAATTTAACAATATGATAAAAATGGCAAGAACTTCTTATTTTTCCAATATCATCTCCTCCAATAGTAACAATCCAAAGATCCTCTTCAGTACAATAGACAGTATAGTTAATCCTGTTAGTTCTGCTCCCCCTGTTTATTCAATTAATGACTGTAACAAGTTTCTTTCCTTTTTTGTTGACAAGGTCACTGCTGTTAGGGCTGGTTTTACTCATTCCTTTCCCCTAATCCTTGATTGTCCTAACAGACAGGCCTTTTTAAGTGATTTTGCCCCAATTTCTTTTGAGGATTTGTTAGTGTTGGTGAGTTCCATGAAATCCTCCTCCTGCATTTTAGATATTTTGCCTTCCTCAATGTTAAAAGAGGTAATTGGCTCAGTGGGTACGTCTTTGGTTAATATCATTAATAGTTCACTTGAATCTGGTTGTGTACCCTCGTATTTTAAACATGCAGTTGTGCAGCCACTTTTAAAAAAAACCTAACCTTGATCCATCTGTTTTTAAAAACTTCAGGCTAATTTCTAAGCTTCCTTTTATTTCTAAGCTTTTAGAAAAAGTTGTTGCCAAGCAGCTCACTGACGTTCTGATTGAACACAATATTTTTGACAAATTTCAGTGCCTTTGGCATGGCAAACCGGGGTGGTGGTTCCTCTCTTCAAAAAAGGGGACCGGAGGGTGTGCTCCGACTTTAGAGGGATCACACTCCTCAGCCTCCCTGGGAAGGTCTATGCCAAGGTACTGGAGAGGACAGTCCGGCCGTTGGTCGAACCTCTGATTCAGGAGGAGCAATGTGGTTTTCGTCCTGGCCGTGGCACATCGGACCAGTTTTTTACCTTCTCGAGAATTCTTGAGGGTTCGTGGGAGTTTGCCCAACCAGTTTACATGTGTTTTGTGGACTTGGAGAAGGCGTTTGACCGCGTCTCTCGTGGATTTTTGTGGGGGGTGCTTCGGGAGTATGGGGTATCGGGCTTGTTGTTACGAGCTATTCGGTCTCTGTACAACCGTTGTGAGAGTTTGGTTCGTATTGCCAACTCTCGGTCGGAGTCATTCCCAGTGAGAGTTGGACTCCGCCAGGGCTGCCCTTTGTCACCGATCCTGTTCATAATTTTTATGGACAGGATTTCTAGGCGCAGCTAGGGATTGGAGGGTGTCATGCTTGGTGACCACAGGATCTCATCTCTGTTGTTTGCAGATGATGTTGTCCTGTTGGCTTCATCCAGCTGTAACGGATGCCAACTAGTGCTGTTCGGCGTAGAACGTTAGTAAAACCTCCCTCCCAAAGCCTCATACAGTATCGGTAGCGCTGAGCTACCGGTCGGACCTTTAGCTCAGCGCGATCGTGCTGTGTCTCCCATGCTCGAACTGTGTAGTTGACTGAGAGGTCGCGGGTTCGTGTCCCGTGTGGGGCGAACTGCGCAGGATGATCTCTGTCACACTGGTGCCGTGAACCCGGCATGGGAGTGAGGTTTAAGGGGGAGAGTGTAACGGATGCCAACTAGTGCTGTTCGGCGTAGAACGTTAGTAAAACCTCCCTCCCAAAGCCTCATACAGTATCGGTAGCGCTGAGCTACCGGTCGGACCTTTAGCTCAGCGCGATCGTGCTGTGTCTCCCATGCTCGAACTGTGTAGTTGACTGAGAGGTCGCGGGTTCGTGTCCCGTGTGGGGCGAACTGCGCAGGATGATCTCTGTCACACAGCAATGACCTACAGCTCTTGCTGGGACGGTTTGCCGCTGAGTATGAAGCGGCTGAGAATCAGCACCTCCAAGTCCGAGTCCATGGTCCTCAGCCGGAAAAAGGTGGATTGTCCTCTCCGGGTTGGGGACAGGCTCCTGCCCCAAGTGGAGGAGTTTAAGTATCTTGGGGTCTTGTTCACGAGTGAGGGGAAAATGGAGCGAGAGATCGACAGACGGATTGGAGCAGCATCTGCAGTGATGCGGACGTTGTACCGGTCTGTTGTGGTGAAGAGGGAGCTTAGTTCTAAGGCAAAGCTGTCGATTTACCAGTCAATCTACGTTCCTACTCTCACCTATGGTCACGAGCTTTGGGTAATGACCGAAAGAACGAGATCGCGGATACAAGCGGCTGAAATGAGCTTTCTCCGTAGGATTGCTGGACTCACCCTCAGAGATAGGGTGAGGAGCTCAGTCATCTGGGAGAGGCTCAGAGTAGAACCGCTGCTCCTCCACATTGAAAGGAGTCAATTGAGGTGGTATGGGCATCTGATTAGGATGCCTCCTGGACGCCTCCCACTTGAGGTGTTTCAGGCACGTCCCACTGGGAGGAGACCCCGGGGCAGACCCAGGACTCGGTGGAGAGACTATGTCTCCCAGCTGGTCTGGGAACGCCTTGGTATCCCCTCTGAAGAGCTGGAGCAGGTGGCTGGGGAGAGGGAAGTCTGGGCTTCTCTGCTTGAACTGCTGCCTCCGCGACCCGGACCTCCGGAAAAGCGGTAGAAGATGGATGGATGGATGGATGGATTTCAGTCAGGTTTTCATCAGAAACACTTGACAGAGACCGCTCTTCTCAGGGTGTCAAATGACATTTTAATGTCATCAGACTCTGGCAAATGCTTTGTTTTAGTGTCATTAGATTTTACTCCAGCATTTGATACTATTGATCATTGTTACAAAGGCTTAGCGATTGGGTAGGTATTTCTGGAAAAGCTCTGGATTGGTTTTTCTCCTACCTTTCTGGTAGGAGTTTTTCCGTGGCTGTTGGTTCTTATTCATCTGACTCTGCTCCTTTAACCTGTGAGGTGCCTCAGGGTTCTATTCTGGGTCCACTTTTATTTGTCCTATATATGCTGCCACTTGGTTCTATTATCAGCAAATTTAAAGGTGTGTCTTATCACTACTACGCTGACAATTTACAGCTACTTTTCTCTTTTAAGCCTGACCATGTTGACAATTTAAAAATTATTCATGATTGTCTGTCTGCAATTAAGGACTGGATGTCTAGTAACTTTTTGCAACTTAATGCTGATAAAACTGAAGTCCTTATTGTAGCACCTGATAATCTAATTCCTAAGTTGGTTAATAGCATTGGTTCATTAAGCTCTAACGTACGGTCTAATCTAAAAAATCTTGGTGTCATTTTCGATCAATCGATGAGTTTTGATCAACATGTCAAATCTCTGACCCGGAGTTGTTTTTTCCACCTTAGGAATATATCCAAAATTAGGTCATTGGTTTCCTACAGTCAGTTAGAAATCATTATTCATGCCTTTGTTTCTTCACGTTTGGACTACTGTAATGCTCTTTTCACATGTCTTAGCAAATCCTCTTTACACCGCCTACAGTTAGTCCAGAACACTGCTGCAAGATTACTAACTAGGTCCAGTAGATTCTGTCATATCACTCCTGTTTTGGCCTCCTTGCATTGGCTTCCTGTAAATTATAGAATTGATTTTAAAGTTCTTGTACTTACTTACAAAGCCATTCATGAAGAGGTGCCTTTTTATATTAGTGACCTGCTCTCTCTACACCAGTCCAGCAGGTCTCTCAGGTCTTCTCATCAGAATCTAATGGTAGTCCCTAGCACTAGGCTCAGAACCAAAGGCGATAGAGCCTTTGCTGCTCTTGCTCCCAGACTGTGGAACTCCTTGGCTTTTGAACTTTGATCTGCACCTTCCATTGGTGTTTTTAAGAAGCAACTAAAGACCCACCTTTTTAGCCTGGCTTTTTAATTAACTATGTGCTGATTGTATTTTTATTTGCTTTTACTGTCTACTTTTTTTTTTTTTTTACTGTTTTATGTGCCTGTGTTTTTATTTTGTTTTTTACCATGTTAAGCACTTTGTGACTCTGTCTGTGAAAAGTGCTCTATAAATAAACTTATTATTATTATTATTATTATTATTATTATTATTATTATTATAAAAATTACATATTTTGACTGAACAACTCTATACTCGGGGATGCACACCCTAGCAACCTCAGCAAAGCACTTATAAAATCTGAGGCCAGTCTGACGAACGGTTTGAGAGATATGTGAGTAACCATCATGGGCGGTCACTCGTAATCAAGTATGACTGTCCTCCCTCTTGGTCCTTGTGGGTCTTCAGGTGGGCATAGAGGCCAATTCTGGACCCGATTATTCTGCTGCAATGTGGGCAGGGGAATGTAATGGTGGTGGGTTTGAGTTGGTCCTGTTTGTTGGTTGCTCTCTCCTTCCTGAGTCTGTGTTTGTCTTGTACAGCATGATGGAGGTCAGCGTTGTACTGTGCGGCACCATCACGGACAATGTTTCTCCAGGTCGCCCTGTTGGTTGCCATATTTTCCCAAGCTTTTAGGTCTATGTGGCACTTCTTTAGGTTTGTTTTTATGTTGTCCTTAAATCTCTTCTTCTGGCCTCCTGGAGCCCGCTTCCCTTCAGCTAGCTGGGAGTGCAGGACTTGTTTTGGGAAGCGAGAGTCAGGCATTCGAATAACATGGCCAGTCCATCTGAGCTGGTTTTGGGCAATGGTGACAGTGATGGTGGGGAGGTTAGCCTCCTCCAAGACACTGGAGTTGGTGCGTCTATCCTCCCAACTAATCCTGAGGATTTTTTGGAGGCATCTCTGATGGTGTGCCTCAAGTGCCTTTAAGTGACTGCTGTATGTAGTCCAGGCTTCTGATCCATACAGGAGAGTGGGGAGCACCATCGCTTTATAGACCAGGATTTTGGTATTTGCTTGGAGATCACGGTTCTCAAAGACTCTCCTCCTTAGCCTTGAGAAGGCCCCACTAGCACTGCTGAGGCGGTGGTGTATTTCATCATCGATGACGGCTTTTGATGAGAGGAGGCTGCCAAGATATAGGAAGTGATCCACATTTTCCAGTCGGATGTTATCAGTGGAGATGTTTGGGGGTATGGCAAGTGTACTGTGGTTTGGTGATGGTTGGTGGAGTATTTGTGTTTTTTTTATATTGACGGCCAGATCGAGCTGTTTGTATGCTTTGGCAAAGGCAGACAGGATGCACTGAAGGTCCTCTTCTGAGAGGGCTACGAGAGCGTTGTCATCTGCATACTACAGCTCCATGATGGATATGGTGGTGGTTTGACCTTTAGCTCTAAATCGGTTGATGCTGAGAATTTGACTGTCGATTCTGTACATGATTTTGACTCCCGAGGGCAGATGTTGGTTCGTGAGATGGAGAATAGCAGCAATATAGATGGAGAATAGTGTTGGAGCAATGACACATCCCTGTTTGACTCCCGTGTCAACCCCGAAGGGTTCTGTTTCGTCTCCACTGCCACTGAGTACCGTGGCAGACATACTGTCATGCAGCAGTCTGAGTACCCGAATGTATTTTTCTGGGCAGCCAATCTTTGCCAGAACCAGCCAAAGGGCCTGACGGTTTACTGAGTCGAAGGCTTTGGTAAGGTCTATGAAGGCCATGTATAATGGTAGATTTTGTTCCCGGCATTTTTCTTGCAGTTGGCGAGCAATGAAAATCATGTCCGTGGTGCCTCTGTTTGGGTGAAAACCACTCTGGAACTCGGAAAGAATACTATCTGACAAGGGGGGTGAGTCTATGGGCAAGACCTGGGCAAAGGCTTTCCCTATGGTGGACAGGAGAGAAATGCCACAGTAATTCCCACAATCTGCCCGGTCCCCCTTTTTAAAGATGGAGACAATCAAGGCATCTCTGAGCTGTGCAGGGATTTTTCCTCTACTTCCCATATTTTCAGGAGCAGGGCATGGATGTGCTTCAGAAGATCAGGACCGCCTTTCTTCAGGACTTCTGCTGGGATGCCGTCAGGTCCAGCAGCCTTGCCGTTTCTCATCTTCCTGATGGCGTCCCGTACCTCATCCAAGCTAGGTGGTTTTCCCATGCTTTCCTCTATGGGCTGTTGAGGGAGTTGATCAAGGGCCTCCATCTCAGGAGTGGTGCCCCTGTTTAAGAGGTCCTTATAATGCTCTTTCCACCTGTCTGCAATTGCCTCCTTGTCCTTCAGAAGCAAAAGCTCATCTTTGGAGCGAATACCGCTCTTGTGGCATCAAAGAATCCTCTCATGTCTCCAGAGTTGGCAAGCTGCTGGATCTCCAGGGCCTTCTTTGTCCACCACTGGTTCTTCAATTTCCTAGCAAGTGTTTGTACGGCTGCCTTTGCTTTGGCATGGGCTGCTCTTTTAACCTTGCAGTGAATGTTGTTTTGCCAGGTGATAAAAGTTTGCCGCTTGATGTCGATGAGCTGTTGGATCTCACTGTCATTCTCGTCAAACCAGTCTTGATGTCTCTGCTTTTTATGACCGAGGATGCTTTTGCAGGAGTCCACGATGGCAGTGGAAAGTGTGCTCCAGTGTTTTTCAATATCTGCTGGGTACTGTTTGGGCAAAGCTGCCCTAAGAGTATCCTGCAGCTGTTGTTGGTAGATAATGTCGTCCAACAGCACAATGTTAAGCTTTGGCCAGCTCTGTCCTTTCTGCAACCTTCTTTTCCGCATTAAGCGGATAGACATGATGGAGCGAATGAGGCGGTGGTCAGTCCAGCAGTCATCTGCACTGGTCATTGCTCTGGTGTTAAGGACATCGCGGCGGTCTTTGGAGCGGACTATGATGTAGTTAATGAGATGCCATAATTTAGAGCGGGGATGCATCCATGATGTTTTGAACTTGGTTTTCTGATGAAAAAGTGTGTTGGTGATGACCAGGTTGTGCTCTGAGCACTTGGTTAGCAGTAGTATGCCATTGGAGTTTGTGTTTCCAACCCCTTCTCTCCCCAGCGTGCCGCTCCATAGATGATGGTTTCGTCCCACTCTGGCATTAAAGTCTCCAAGCAGGATTAACTTATCCTCCTTTGGGACTTCAGATAGCATTTTGTCCAGGTCAGCATAAAAGGCCTCCTTCACTTCATCCTGTGCATCAAGCGTTGGAGCGTAGGCACTAATAACGGTGGCCATTTGACTGCAGGCAAGCATCAGACGAATGGTCATTAGAAGTAGTTTCGCGTTTGGTCGGTCATTTACACCCTCCACCAAATCTACAAACTCTTATGATTATCCCACGTGAATTTCGTTTGTATTACGTGGCTATTTTTCCTGTTTGATGCAGTTTCAGTCAGAATTGCCGCCGCCATGACCACATTGGTGCTGAGAGCTCAAAGCAGAAAAAGGAAGAAGAATAATAACGATTTCTTCTTCTCTGCTGTATTCCATGTCAGCCATGATTCCTCCGGCACGTGTCTGCCACCTTCTGAACTGTCAGATCAGTACAAATTCTCAGTATAGCCGGGGGACGTCAATAAGTTGACAGGTGCACTTGCTGTGCTGTGCCACTGGGGGCGCGTGACCTGTCCATTTAATGTGAACAGTTAGAGAATGTGCTGCTACAATGAAAGTTTGTGTTTTCCAATTACTTCTAGTTCAGATTATTGACAAAATATTAAACAGTCTGTTTTATTATATAATAATACTGTAATAAGTACTTTTTACATGCACTGACACTTTCTGTAAGACTGTTATCTCTCTCGTTCTCTATCTTTTACTGTCTTATTCCCCCATATGAGATATACTAATCACAGTAGCTGGGCTGGAAATCATGACCAAACACAAATGGTCACCATCACTTGACCACTGGGTTTGCGATAGAATGTGTGATATGGTTAGACAACAGATATCAGATGATGTGAGGTTGGAAGAGTAAGGGGGTGAGGAAAGGTTTCATAGACGTAGGACCGTGCTTCTGGGCAACATCTGAGTTGTGAACCAGGACGTTGTCTTGCGGGAGGCGGACACCTTTGGTCAACATGCCACACCTCTTGGTTTTGATGGCCCTTTGCAATTTCTGCAGCAGCGAAGTGGAGTAAGTCCCAGTAATTGTGGTCCCCTTTGCCAGGAAATCTATCATCAATACTCCATGCTGGTCCCAAAAGACCATTAGCATGACCTTGCCTGCCAAGGGTTGGATGCGTGCCTTCTTTGGAGGTGGTGAGTCATAACGCTTCCATTGCTTTGAATGGGCTTCAGTCTCTGGATCATAGTGATGGGCCCATGTTTTATCCTGCATGATTAGTCTGTCGAAGGGTTTTCGTGACACATGGACAAAAGAGCCAAGGAGCATGTGACTCATTCCTGCTTCAGGAAAGGTGTGAGCAACCGGAGAAGCCACTGTGCAGACAACTTCTGTGCAAATGTCATGGATGATTTTTTTTTTTTTTTTAACAGACCCCACAATGATCTTGACATCTTGGGCTTGCTGAACGGTCATGCAGCAATCCTCCAAAATGGTGGCCTCCACTTACCGGATGGTGTCTTCATCAATGGTGCACTGTGGTCACCTGGGAATGGGTGCCGTTTTCACCAACTTAAACTGTTGATGCCAGTGCTTGATTATGCCATACGATAAGTCATCCTTTCATCAAACGGCCCCCATGGTGTGTGGCCTCTGATGACTGCTCTGCATTCAACTGGCTCAATATCACACCTTGCTCCACCTTACCACATGTAAAAGAGAAACTTTTAGGAGTTCTGAGGTGCAAATTACCACAAATGACCTACATATAGAGATATCATGTGTAATTTCAGCCTCCAACAATAACTGTGTGGGTCAAGAGAGATCTTTTTTGAGCAGCTATTGTATTTTCTGGAAAAATTAAGGTCTTTTTATTTTTTTATTCTTTTTCATCTGTTTTACTACTCATTTAACAGTCTTAGTTAAGTGACTTTATGCTAAATATTTTAGGCCCTAGTGTGGTATATATGACTCTTATATCCCATATCTACATATGTTAGAACAAGTGGAAATGTTTTGTGACAGCATATGTAAAGAGCTTCACACCTAGTAAGGACAGAGCATCCCCCGCGCCGGGGTAAAGACAATGGACCTCCCAAGACGCGGCAGTGGAGATGGACTCGACACCTTTACCCCCTAAGCGAGAGGGGGAGTTCCCATCACCTCCCAAGACAGGGAGAGGGGATGGCAGGACAATGGGGATTAAGATAATGGGGAGATGTTACGAGATGTTACCTTTTTCAATGAGTGGCTCTGACGTCAGCTGTTTCAATGAGTGGTGCTATGCGTGCTTGTATTTAACAAGCGAGCGAAGCAGAGTTCTGTCTCTTGCCTTCTGCCAAGCTCTACACCTGATGAGATTTGATAGCGGAGCTATTCATTAAAAACCCTGTTTTTAATACAAAACCGCCTCGTTATTTCAGCTCCACTACACTGGTGACCCTGACGCGAGAATATGGACCGGAGGCGTTCTTCAAGCTGCTCATCCATGGTGGCTCTGGCATACGCCAGCGACGACGCAGACGAGGGAACGAGCAGACAGCTGTTCCCCACGGCAGAGGGCACTGAGAGAGCTCAACCGAGCTCCAGCACCGCCGCGAGAGCCGTAGAAACACACTCTCACCCGGCGAACACGACAATGATGGTGTGCACGAACGCCGTCGCTGTCAAGCTGCCAGACTTCTGGAGGGAAGACCCTGCATCTTGGTTCCAGCAAGCCGAAGCCCAGTTTATACTGGCGGGTATCACAGCAGATGATACCAAATTTTATCACATCATCTCCAAGCTCGACTCCGCAACTTCGAAGTGTGTGCGGAGCTTGGTCCAGCAACCACCAACCCGGGACAAATATGAGACACTCAAGGCTACCATCGTGGCGAATTATGTCCCGTCAGCGGAGGAAAGAGCCGAAAGGATCCTGGCGGTCTACGGCCACAGAGGGGGCAATCCAAGGACCCTCATGGAGGATTTGCTACAGCTCAAGGAAGAGGACAATGATAATTTCCTTTTCCAGTACATTTTCCTCAGCACTCTACCACCGCATTTGAGAGGGACACTAGCGAGTATGAAGTGCAAGAATCATCAAGACTTCCGCACACTGGCCAACGAGGCTTACCGGCTCGTCAACGCCTGCAGAGAGAGGGCACCCACAGCGGCATCCGCAGATCTGAGAACTGACACCCCGAGCCTTGGAGAGACGCAACCCACGGTGACAGCGGCGCAGCCCAAGCACAACAAGCAGAACGACGTCTGCTTTTATCATCACCGCTTCGCAGAGAGAGCCCGCAAATGTGTTCCTCCTTGCAAGTTTACGAGGTCGGGAAACAGGAAACGCCAAAGCCGAGGGCCATTAACAGCAGCGGTCCTCGGCGTAAAGAATCAGCTGTTATACGTGACGGATGGATACACAGGCAAGCAGTTCCTCATCGACACGGGAGCTCAGCTGAGTTTCATCATGCCCTCCCACGCAGATCGAGCCATGGGCACCCGGGGCAACGGAGCAGTGGCAGCCAATGGCTCTGACATCGACACGTTCGGGGAAAAGAGCCTGCACCTCCTCATCCACGGCCGCAGCTACAAATGGACATTTGTCGTAGCAGCGGTGAGTTTTAATTTGTTAGGCGCAGATTTTCTGTGTGCACACGGGTTATTAGTGGATCTTGCAAATAGACGCCTAGTTAATGCACTATCTTTTGCTTCTATTCCATGCTCAGCTCGAGTTTCTCCACCACCTGTGCAGGCCAACGTCACCACGGCGGGAGGTAAGTTTGAGCAACTCCTCACCCAATTTCCAGCACTCACAACCCCCAATTTCTCAGCCACTGTAGCCAAACACGGGGTTAAACACTTCATCCCAACAACGGGACCTCCCGTTTTTGCCAAAGCTCGCCGCTTAGACGCGGCCAAGCTCAACATAGCAAGGGACGAATTTGCAGCTCTTGAAAAATTAGGCATTTGCCGACGTTCAAAGAGCCCTTGGGCTTCACCACTTCACATGGTCCCGAAATCCGACGGTTCGAGACCGTGCGGAGATTACCGCAGGCTAAACAACGCTACAGCGCATGACCGCTACCCAATTCCTCACATTCAGGATTTTTCATTACATTTAGCAGGTGCGCGCATTTTTTCAAAAATAGACTTAGTCCGCGGTTATCACCAAGTCCCAGTCCGAGCTGAAGATATTCCTAAAACAGCGGTTATAACCCCTTTCGGCCTTTTTGAATTCCTAAGAATGCCATTCGGCCTCAAAGGCACGGCTCAAACTTTTCAACGGATGATGGACGCAGTCCTACGCGACCTACCCTTTGTTTTTGTCTACCTCGATGACATGCTGGCAGCCAGTTCATCCGAGGAAGAACACGAACAGCACCTCACTACCGTTTTTCAGAGGCTGGAAGAGCACGGACTTATAATCAATCCAGCCAAATGCAAATTCGGCGTATCACAAATTGATTTTTTGGGACATAAGGTCTCCCCGGCAGGGGCAATTCCGCTTCCAGACAAAGTTCGTGCGATAGAAAGTTTTCCACGGCCTCAAACGGTTAAGTCGCTACAGGAATTTTTGGGGATGGTTAATTTTTACAACCGTTTCCTCCCCCACGCAGCTCAGCTCATGCAACCCCTATATGACGCGCTCAGAAAAAAGAAAGCTTCCAACGCGGTCGAATGGACCCCGGAGCGCGAACGCGCTTTCGCGGAAGTAAAAAGCGCCCTAGCTAACGCCACAATGTTAGTCCACCCAGATTCCTCAGCCCGCATTGCTCTAACCACAGATGCCTCAGACCTGGCTATAGGGGCAGTTGTAGAACAACTTGTCAGTGGGGTCTGGCAACCTTTAGCATTCTTTAGCAAATCGCTAAACCCAACTGAACGCAAATACAGCACTTTTGACAGAGAGCTGCTGGCGCTTCATTTGTCCATCCGCCACTTCCAGTTTTGGTTAGAAGGGCGGAGTTTCACGGCTTTTGTGGACCATAAGCCGCTCACTTTTGCTATGGCTAAAATTTCAGAACCATGGTCAGGCAGACAACAAAGACAGCTAGCCGCGATTTCAGAGTTCACCACAGACATTCGACACGTAGCAGGCAAACTTAACGTAGTAGCTGACTGTCTCTCTCGCACTGTGACACCGCCAGAGCACGAGGAGACAGATTACACCGCCTCAGCAGCGGAACTCTTCACTAACGCACACACATACGCAGCACCTATCCAGGATGGGATAGATTATGCAGCCATGGCGGAAGAACAAAGCAGTGATGCAGACGTGCGCGCGCTCCTGTCTGGACCAACAGGGTTAAGGCTGGAGAAAAAAAACTTGCGCGACGGCGTGCCTCCCCTAATATGCGACGTTTCAACCGGCCGACCTCGCCCGTTAGTACCAACTGCTTGGCGCCGCCGTATTTTCGACGCAATTCACTCCCTCGCGCACCCAGGTGTGCGCGCCTCGGTCAAAATGGTTGCTGAAAAGTTTGTGTGGTCAGGCCTGCGCAAAAACGTAAGAGAATGGGCAAAAACTTGCATTCCTTGTCAACGCGCCAAAATACACAGACACACAAAGGCCCCTCTGGAGCCTTTTCCAATTCCTGCTAGAAGATTCGACCACATTCACGTCGACCTCGTGGGGCCGCTACCTTCCTCCCAAGGTTTCACACACCTGCTAACTATGATAGACCGCACCACTCGCTGGCCAGAGGCAGTCCCTTTAGCGTCAACCACAGCGGAGGAAGTCGCTCGCGTTTTTCTAGCAAACTGGGTGGCACGTTTCGGTGTTCCATCAGACATCACGTCAGACAGAGGGCCTCAGTTTATCCCAGAGCTCTGGTCGGCCATGTCTAACAGTTTAGGGACAACAATTCATCGCACCACCGCTTATCACCCTCAGGCCAATGGGTTATGCGAGCGTTTTCACAGGTCCTTAAAGGCTGCCCTCAGGGCCTCACTAACGGACACAAATTGGGTTAATAAACTTCCCTGGGTTTTATTGGGGTTGCATGCAGCACCTAAAGAGGATTTAGACGCTTCTCCTGCAGAATTAGTTTTTGCCCAGCCTATCAGACTCCCAGGAGAATTTTTACCAGAGAACCCAGAACCAGGACACTTTCCCGTCCCAAGGTTTTTAGGCAGCAGTGGACCGGTTTCCCTCCACGGTCCAGCTCATCACTCTTTTCCACGAGTTTTTCTTCCTCAAACTTTGAAAAGCGCTGAGTTCGTTTTTGTTAAGCATGAAGCTATTAAACCAACGTTACGCCCAGTTTATGATGGCCCGTTCAGAGTGCTGGAAAATGGTGACAAACACTTTGTGCTTGATTATGGGGACAGAAAGGAAGTGGTCAGTGTTGACAGACTCAAACCTGCCTTCTTACTGAGAGACGAGCCTACACAGGTGGCACGAGCGCCTCGGCGTGGTAGACCCCCCAGAGGAAAAGTCTCAGCCCCCAGGCAGGGAACAAATAACCTCTTTCCTTCCCACAATGCAGATTCACCACGAGAAGGTCCCAGCGGGACACCTAAGCCAACCTACAGCAGTTTTGGGAGAAGGATTAAGCCCAGACAGCACAAGGACTGATACCAATCACCCCGCAATTATCCACTAATTGTGCTACAACAGTTTAAGGCTACTTATGATTTCACTATGCTGTTATGTTTACCACTGAACTTTCTTAGGAGCATAGCTGCTAGAAAATTTCTCCGGTAGCAACAGTTGTAACACGTAGTATTTCATAGTCGTTATCTTAGACTGTAATTCTTTCTATGTCCTTTCCTAGTGTTTGGGGGGCCTGTGGTATATATGACTCTTATATCCCATATCTACATATGTTAGAACAAGTGGAAATGTTTTGTGACAGCATATGTAAAGAGCTTCACACCTAGTAAGGACAGAGCATCCCCCGCGCCGGGGTAAAGACAATGGACCTCCCAAGACGCGGCAGTGGAGACGGACTCGACACCTTTACCCCCTAAGCGAGAGGGGGAGTTCCCATCACCTCCCAAGACAGGGAGAGGGGATGGCAGGACAATGGGGATTAAGATAACGGGGAGATGTTACCTTTTTCAATGAGTGGCTCTGACGTCAGCTGTTTCAATGAGTGGTGCTATGCGTGCTTGTATTTAACCAGCGAGCGAAGCAGAGTTCTGTCTCTTGCCTTCTGCCAAGCTCTACACCTGATGAGATTTGATAGCGGAGCTATTCATTAAAAACCCTGTTTTTAATACAAAACCGCCTCGTTATTTCAGCTCCACTACACTAGGACCATTTTATATCTAATTAAATATCCAAGGAATTCATACACTATGATTAAAAAAAACATTACTGATTAAAATAAAACTGTATACCCACAGTGAACCTTTATGATGAAATCCCGGGTTTCTTCTTTCATCAGAGCTTCACCACTGACAACACACGTGACCGTCTGACCGTTGATTTCTCTGGTAGGTACACCAAGTAGTGAGCTGAACGTAGTGGTTGTGCCGTTGCTGTGCTCGGTGGAGTTAGTCGTCACTCTCAGTTTTTCTTCCAGAGTACCAGTAGACCATGTCACCCTTGCAGGAGGCTTAGATCCAGAAGCCGTGCAGGTAGCAAAGGTAACCTCTTCATTACCCACAGTCAGTTGACTCTCCTTCAAACTAATGAATGGAGTCACTAGGAGAGTTAGAGTACAACAACGTCAACATGCAAGCAAGAACAACACCCAGCATATTTCAAATGAACAATTTGATAATACCAAGAAGGCTCAGTTTTATCTCCGTCTTGTGATTCCCGCTTGGAAACATGGAGAAGATGCACGTATACGTGCCTTCATCCTCAAGTGAAACGTTGGATATCTTCAGAGTTCCATTTCTGTCATTAAAGTTCCCAATGAACTTAAATTGTTCGTTCTTCCCGTTGAAAAACTGTGATCCAGTGGGGAGAATGGTAAAAAAGTTGTCACCAAGAGGTTTTCCCTTTGTTTTTCTTTGCCAGGTAATTTGATTTAGTCTGTCATTAGTGCCAAACAGTTTGCATGGTAAAACAGCAGAACCTCCTTTCATCACTGTTGCCTCTCCTCCAATCACCTGGAAAGCTGGAAAGTAAAGAAAATGATTAAATTGATTATAGACTATCAGATCACAACTCAAAATCAGAACCAATAGTGTATAACATTTTTAAAAATTAAAAAATGTCATTTTTATTGTTCAACTCCAGAGTTCCTTTATGTCGATGGTTCCCAACCTGAGAGGCGTGCCCCAGATAGCAGAGATCATAGAGGGTGCACGAGGCTTTGTGTGCTTGGAGGTTGGGAAGCTGTGCAAGTAAAAATTAACATATTTTCCACCCATCGGTACAAACTACAACTCCCACAATCCACAAAACACAATGAACCAATCAGAGCAGAGTAGCTCATCGTCTGCAAGAGAGCCTGTCACACCCCCTTTACTTCCGCACATGGGACCTTAAATCAAAAAAATTCTCCACTGAAATGAATGGCAAGAGTGAAATTATCTTTTGATCCCAATGAAATTTTGCCACGAGTTACACATATGTTTGTCAATTTAAAAGATAATTTTATTTAAACTCATCTACTTTCACTACCGCTACTCCTTCCATCATCACTGTTGCACCTGCCTCCCTCTCACTCACACTCATGTATTCTGTCTTGCTTCTACTGACTTTCATTCCTCTTCTTGAAAGAGCATACCGCCACCTCTCCAGGCTCTCTTCCACCTGCTCCCTACTTTCACTGCAGCTCACAATGTTCTGCCAACATCATGGTCCACGGAGACTCCTGCCTGACCTCGTCTGTCAGCCTGCCCATCATCATGGCAAACAAGAAAGGGCTCAGAGTCGATCCCTGATGTAATCCCACCCACACCTTGAATTTATCCGTCACTCCTACAGCACACTTCACCACTGTCTCACTGTCCTCATACATGTCCTGCACCACCCTCACATACTTCTCTGCCACTCCTGACTTTCTCATAGAGTACCACATTCCTCTCTTGGCATCCTATCATATGCTTTTTCTAGATTCGTAAAGACACTGGGCAACTCCTTCTGATCTTCTATATAATTCTCCATCAACACTCAGAGCAAACATTGCATCTGTAGTACCCTTTCTTGGCATGAAACCATACTGCTCCTCACCGATTGTCACCTCTCCTCTTAACCTGGCTTCAAAAACTCTTTCCCATATCTTCATAGTGTGGTTGATCAACTTTATGCCTCTGTAGTTACTACAGCTCTGAGCATCACCTTTGTTCTTGAAAATTGGTACCAAAACACTCCTCAGGCGTCCTCTCACTCTCCAAGATTGTGTTTAACAATCTGGTTAAAAAGTCCACTGCCATCTCTCTTAAACATCTCCATATCTCCACAGGTATGTCATCTGAAGAAACCACTTTTCCACTCTTCATCCTCTTCTGCCTTGTTAATCCTCAGGACATTCTTGTTCACCATCTTTCCTTCATCCATCCTCCTCTCACTCTTATTTTCTTTATTTATCAGCACTTCAAAGTACTCCTTCCACCTTCTCAACACACTCCTCATTTGTTAGTACATTACCATTTCTGTCCTTAATCAACCTAACCTGCTGTACATCCTTTCCAGCACGATCTCTGTCTAGCCAATTAATACACGTCCTTTTTTCTTTCCTTAGTGACCAGCACCTCATACTACTCACTATATGCCTTTTCCTTTGCCACACTTTCTCTTTGCCATGTGCCTAGATTCCAAATACTCCTGTCTACTTTCTTCATCTCCCTGACTATCCCACTTTTTCTTTGCTAACCTCTTCCTTTGGATACTTTCCTGTACCTGTACTGTGTGTGTTTATATATCTACATATTTATTCCATCTAGCTACAATGCTCCGCACTGTGTGTTTATATACTCATATTTATTCCATCCAGCTACAATGCTCCGCACTGTGTGTGTATATATATATATATATATATATATGTATATGTATATATTTTTATTTTTTTTTTGTTACTTATTTGTACCCGTAGGTAGATTTGGTTTGCAGTCTGGTGACAAGCCACCAGCTGCCAGTCGCTGCGTGCGCGAGCGCCCTAAACCTACATGTTTTGGTATGCAGGAGGAAACCGGAGAAATCCCGGAGTAAACCCACGCAACACAGGGAGAACATGCAAACTCCACACAGCTCACTGTTGGTTGGGGGCTGGGATCGAACCCACGATCTCACGATCCCCACGATCCCCCGGCCGAGGGGATCGCGGGGATCGTGGATATAGTATATATATATCTTGTGGATCTTGTAGAGATATATATATATATATATATATATATATATACACATATGTATAGTTGCTGCTCTTGTTTCTTTTTTCTCTTGCCTTCTGATTGTTGCTCTGAGTGTTGCTATCCCTGTGCTTTTGCAATCCTGGAATTTCCCCATTGTGGGACTAATAAAGGCTTATCTTACCTCCTCATTCCACTACCAAGTCTCCTCGTCTTCCTTCCTCTGTCCACTGGATACACCACATACTACACCTTTCTACCCGTTTCCCTCAATACTTTTGCTGTACTTTCTAAGTCATCTGGTAATTCTTCCCTATGACCCAGAGCCTGTATCAACTCCTTCCTGAACTCTGTGTGACATTCTTCCTTCTGTAATTTCCCCCACTCAATCTTAGGCTCTGCCTTCACTGTTCTCCTCTTCTTGCTTTGCAAAGTCATTGTACAGACTACCATCCAACGCTGTCTAGCTACATTCCCCCCTGCCACTACCTTGCAGTCTCCCATCTCTTTCAGATTTTTCCCTCTGCATAAGATGTAGTCCACCTGTGTGCACCTTCCTCCACTCTTGTAAGTCACCCTATGTTCCTCTCTCTTCTTGAAACTATGTGTTCACCACAAGCATTTCCATCCTTTTAGCAAAATCCACGACCATCTGTCCTTCCACATTTCTCTCCTTAAGACCATACCTACCCAGAACCTCCGCAACACCTCTGTTCCCTTCACCTACATGTCCATTAAAGTCTGCTCCAATCACCACTCTCTCTCCCCTGGGAAGACTCTCTACCACTTCATGCAACTTACTCCAGAATTCCTTTCTCTTCTACCTGACATCCAACTTGTGGAGCATACGCACTGACAACATTCACCATCACACCTTTGACTTCTAGTTTCAAACTCACAATTCTGTTTGACTCCATCTTTACCTCCTGAACACTCTTCACATACTCTTCCTTCAAGATTACTCCTACTCCACTTCTTTTTCCATCTACACTAGGGCTGTGTGATATGACGATATATATCGGTGTTGCGATAAAAAACATCTACCATGTCATATAAAACTCTTTTATATCGGGACACATACCTGTTTCTACTCATTATTGCCTTGCCTTTCCCCCAGTGGTGCGCCACAGCAGCTAACAGCAAGCTCATATTATGTCGCTACTTCTGCAGAGCCGCCATTTCTGTACGAGGGACATGGGACGTTTTCCCCACCGTGCTGCATCAGAGAGGATAGTCCTCCAACCTTGTTTTAATTGGAGGTAAGTGACATTAACCCTCAAGCGACCAAGCTATTTTACGGACTGTAATGACCAAGTGGGGTCATTTATGACCCCATTGTGCTCTGTACAGGGATCCTTATTATAAATGGCTGGTTGGAGGTTTATCATACCAAAACTACTCCCTGTATTTAAGACAGGTATTTTATAATGATCTAATGTAAAATGTGTTTGCTAATAATACTTTTATTGCAAGAAATAACCAAAACGCAGACTGTAAGAACAACATTACATTTATTTAGACAGTCCTTGTCAGTTCACTCTTGGAACATCATCATCATCATAATTATTATCATCATAGTTACAATAATAGGTATCATCATCATCATCATCATCATCATAGTTACAACAATAATAGGTATCATCATCATCGTAGTAACAATAATAGGTATCATCATCATCATCATAGTCATCATATCATCATCACGATGATGATGATACCTATTATTGTAGTTACGATGATGATCATGATACCTATTATGGCATTTTGCGTAATGGCGGTTTTCTTGTGGACGGTGATCCGGATCACCACCAAAATCTAATCACCTGTAGGATACCCCATTTCTGACAATCTGTGAAAATTTCATGAAAATCCGTCCATAACTTTTTGAGTTATCTTGCTAACAAACAGACAAACAGACAAATCCAGACAAACAGACAAATGTAAATCTTGCTATCCTAGGTCTGTTAGCCATGGTTCACTGCAATACAATATAAAGTATTGATTAGAAGTGGAAACCGGAGTGGTGGCTCAGTTGGTAGAGCATCCGCCCCACACCCGGGAGGCAGGGGATCAAATCCCGGCCGGGTCATACCAAAGACCATATAAAAATGGTGTTTTCTGCCTTCTAGCGTGGTGCTCCGCATAATGGAATGGGGAAAGTAAAGTTACACACAGAGCTACCAGAGGACTGACCCCCCGCTGTAGCTTTCACTACTTACAGTAGCTGTGTGGCCTACAGTAGGGTCAGAGAAACGGAGATAGGCGCCGCCCATATACACCTTCAGGTGTGAAGGGATTAACTAACTAACTATTAGAAGTGGAACATTTGAGTAAAATTTATAAAACCAATGTTTAAAAACCAGTGCTTCTCTTCGGGGTCATAAATGACCCCACAAGAGTTTGCGATGTCTACGCCACACCAATTGGTTGATCCCTGCAAAAAACTTTGAAAGTGTGTAGGATTAGTAGACTGACAAATTCATGCTAGGAAAGAAAATTTGGATAAAAAATAAAGAGACGGCACATTAAATTATATGGTTGGGGTCGTAAATGACCCCACTCGGTCTCTCTAATTATAAAACAGGAAATGCTACATGATGATGCTACCTTGTTGCTAATAGGAAACATTATAGTGTATCAGACCATCGTTCTGGTTTAAATCACTGATGAGTTTCTTAATTTTGTCTGAAAAAATATTACTCAAGCTGCAAAAGTGTGTGACAGCAGCTGCATACATACTAAATAAATAATAAATAAATTAAAACATGTTGGAGGAACAAACTGTCTCTTAATGGTTCTTGATTTCTCAAAATTTTTAATTAGGCAAGTAGCAATAATGAATAAAGTTGAAGTAATCTCAATTGCACATTAAAAACAATTTTATAACAGTGCAAAATTAAGAGGGAAAAATGCATAAAATTAATGACTGACGAATTTGTACAATTGATTTTTCTTCAGTATGTAATTTAAAATGTAGAAAAAGAGATGGTCCTTTTTTTAGTGGTTATATATATAAACTGTGGGGGCATGGAGTGGGGGTTTCTCCACCCAGAGAGGGCAGAGGGAAGAGAAGGACAATGGACTGAAGGAGGAGGTGTCACCGGGGGGTAGACGGGACTGTTGGTTCCATGTGCCCCCCCCCCGGGGAGAGTAATGTATAAATAAATAATTATGAAATACAAAATGATCATAAATCCTCCTAAATTCAGGAAAAGTCGGACGTCGGCATGGTGTTTCAGTGTTTGTTCCCCAGAGTAAATGACGGCCAGGCTTTATAGACTGGAGCTGTGCAGAGAAGAAAGGTGTTGGTGCGGCACCAGCATTATGTTATGTTAATGTGCCACACAATTCTTTGTTCATACAACAATGTGTATGGTCAGAATTTCCGGGTCTCGATGCTTGGGAATAAAGATATAAAAGAGGAATGCACAGAGACCCAGGATTCTCTTTGGCTGTGAATTATGTTGGAGAAGGAATAAAGTTTCTGTGTCGCCTGCCTCCTTTCTCCACATTCGTGACCCCAAGACGTGCCATGGAAAGCGAGCCGAGCACAGCCCCGGAGACTGCCTGGAGGGAGGAGCAACAACGCCCATGTGTGTGGTTTAAGTTGAGCTCCTGGACTTCTGACTTCACAACCCGACCGTGTGGTTCTTACACACAGAAGCCCAGTTCGCACTCCATGGGATAACAATGGACAATACCAGATATTACTAAGTGGTCGCTGCACTGGATGCGCGCACCACGCAACAGGTGACGAGCCTGCTCCAGGAGCCGCCGGCCCAAGGAAAATATGAAGTGCTCAAGAGGATGCTTCTCCAGCGCTATACCCTTTCTGACAGTGAGAGGGCAGAGAGGCTCCTAACGTGTTCGGAGTTAGGGGGACAAGTCGGCAGTGGAACTTATGGAGAGCATGTTGGCGCTGAGGGGGAAGGACGACGAATCTTTCCTGTTTGCCCACTTGTTCCTCAAGAACCTAATGGTTACAGCGAGGGCGATCCTGGCCAACTCGCCGCGGCTGGTTGCTAAGGAATACCGCGCCATGGCGCAGGAAGCGGCTCACATCACCTTGGCAACCAGAACTCCCAGTGTGCAGACAGTGGCACCGGCATCCATAAGGGACTCCAGCCAAGTTGAGGAACCGTTCGTGGTAGCCGGGACGGACACCAGAAGATGAAGGAATGGGGTGATCTATTTTTATCATCGCCGTTTTAGCTCGAATGCCCAACGCTGCCTGTCGCCATGCCAATTCAAGAAGCCGGGAAGACGGCAAATTTGGAATTCGGTGGCAGCTGCAACTGATGGTAGTAGGAACAGACTGCTTTATGTCACGGACACACGTTCGGGGAGACGGTTTTTGGTGGACTCCGGCTCCCAGAAGAGCCTCATCCTGCCGGTCAATGCAGACAGGGTGGCAGGGTGGCGTTCCCGAGCTCACGGCCGCAAATGGATCCACCGTCAGGACATTTGGTGAATGGACACTGACAATATGTTTACACAGACGCAACTTTCAGTGGAACTTTGTGATAGCTGCATGTTCCAGCCCAATTTTAGGCACAGATTTTTTATGTGCTTATGGGTTATTAATTGATGTTGCTAATAGGAGATTAGTGGATTCCGTCTCTTTTGTCTCTTTGTCCAGTACAGCTCGGGGAGTGGGGTCGCCAACACTGCCTAACGTTATAGCTCCAGGGAATAAGTACCAACAGCTACTCGCACAATTCCCAGCACTCACGGTCCCGACTTTTTCGGCTACAATACCGAAGCATGGGGTCAAACATTTCATAACCAAAAAAGCGCCGCCGGTATTCGCACAACCGCGGCGCCTAGACACAGCTAAACTGGCCAGCATGCGTGAGGAGTTCGCCAACTTAGAACAGTTGGGCATCGTCAGGTACTCCAACAGCCCGTGGGCATCCCCGCTGCACATGGTGCCTAAAGCCGACGGGTCGTGGCGACCATGCAGTGATTTCCAGCACTTGAACAACACTACGCAACACGATCGCTGTCCTGTCCCACACATCCAGGATTTTTCCGTACACCTGGCCGGGGCACGTGTTTTTTGTGGATCTGGTCCGCGGTTACCACCAGGTCCCGGTGCAAGCAAAAGTCGTTCCAAAAACAGCTGGAATAACTCCTTTTGGCCTTTTTGAGTTTTTACGCATGCCGTTCGGATTAAAAGGCGCAGCACAGACCTCCCAGAGGATGATGGACGCAGTGCTTCACGACTTGTCCTTCGTTTTTGTCTACTTAGACGACATTCTGGTAGCCAGCGCGTCTGAGGATGAGCACATGGCCCATCTCAAGATTGTCTTCCAGAGGTTGAAACACACGGGCTGATAGTTAACCCAGTGCAGTGCTAGTTCGGTGTGCCAGTGATTGACTTTTTGCGCCACTGCATTTTGCTGGAGGGCGCGATCACGTTACTGGACAAGGTGCGCGCTGTGTTGGACTTTCCGCGCCCACAGACCGTGAAGGCACTACAGAAGTTTTTGGGAATGGTAAATTTTTATAACCGTTTCCTTCCCCAGGCAGCTCAGTTGATGCAGCCGTTGTATGCCGTGCTTAAAAAAAAAGAAACCTGCGGAAAACATTGATTGGCCTCCTGAGCGAGACCAGGCTTTTACGAACACCAAAACAGCGTTTGCGAATGCGGCACTGTTAGCCCACCCAGATCCGTCTGCATGGATAGGGCTCATGACGGATGTGTCTGACGTTGGCATAGGGGCAGTGGTGGAGCAGTGCGTCTCAGGTTCGTGGCAGCCGCTCGCATTTTTTATCCGGCCTTTGCACGGCAATAAATGCAAGTATAGCACATTTGATAGAGAAGTGCTAGCTCTCCACCTGGCGACGCACCATTTCCAGTTCTGGCTGGAGGGACGTGAGTTCACCGCGTTTGTGGACCATAAGCTGCTCACGCACGCGATGTCCAAGACCACGGAACCGTGGCCGGCCCGGCAGCAACGGCATTTGGCCGCAATTTCAGAATTTACGACCGACATTCAACACATTGCAGGTAAACTCAATGTTATGGCCGATTGCCTGTTCCGCGTGTTTGTCACCCTGGTCTACATGGGGATAGATTTCCCCGCCATGGTTGCGGAGCAAGCCTGGGACATTGACATTTGCGCTCTCCAGTCTGCGCCAACTGGGTTAAGGCTGGAGAGCAGGGTGATGCAAGAAGGGTGCCTTCCCTTGCTCTGCAATGTCTCCACCAGCTGCCCATGCCCGGTATTTCTGAGCTCTTGGCACCGTTGCGTTTTTGAGTCGGTCCACTCCCTTTCACATCCAGGAGTGCGTGCTTCAATGAAGCTAGTGGGGCGAAATTCGTCTGGCCGCGCTTGTGCAAAGACGTGAAGAAGTGGGCTGCAGCTTTGTTATGGCCGATTGCCTGTTCCGCGTGTTTATCATCCTGGTCTACATGGGGATAGATTTCCCCGCCATGGTTGCGGAGCAAGCCTGGGACATTGACATTTGCGCTCTCCAGTCTGCGCCAACTGGGTTAAGGCTGGAGAGCAGGGTGATGCAAGAAGGGTGCCTTCCCTTGCTCTGCAATGTCTCCACCGGCTGCCCATGCCCGGTATTTCTGAGCTCTTGGCACCGTCGCATTTTTGAGTCGGTCCACTCCCTTTCACATCCAGGAGTGCGTGCTTCAATGAAGCTAGTGGGGCGAAATTCGTCTGGCCGCGCTTGTGCAAAGACGTGAAGGAGTGGGCTGCAGCTTGCGTCGTGTCCCAGCGGGCCAAAGTGCACAAGCACACCAGAGCCCCCCTCGAGCCCTTCCAAATCCCAGCTAACCATGTCCACGAGGATTTGGTGGGACACTTCCCGCCATCGCAAGGTATCAGGCACCTTTTGACAGTCGTGGATCGCACCACGCGCTGGTGTCAAGCAGTCCCACTGGTTTCCACCACGTCTGCGGAAGTGGCGCGCGCTTTTTTGTTGGTTTTGTATCTCCGTTGGACATCATGTCTGACAGCGGTCCACAGTTCATTTCAGAACTCTGGTCCGCGATGGCTCAGAGCCTGGAGGTCAAAATTCACCGGACTGCCACATAAAACCCCCAGACTTAGAGGTTATGCGAGCGTTTTCATAGGTTGCTTAAGTTATGTTTCATAGGTTGCTTCGCTCACGGACACAAATTGGGTTGACTGCCTGCCCTGGGTTCTTTTAGGGTTGTGCTCCGCACCTAAGGAAGATTTGGCAGCCTCCCCAATAGAACTCGTTTTTTCTCAGCCGCTGCAGATCCCTGGAGAATTTTTACCGGAAAACTCCGCGCCCGAGGCTGGCCCGCCCGCGCAACTTTTACACAGGACGGAGGCTGTGAGCGTACCGGGCCCGGCCCACCATTGTTTTCCCCGCACATTCGTCCCCAAAAGCTTGCAGAACGCCAGTTTTGTTTTCGTCAGGCACGATGTGCACCGACCCCTGCTGCACCCACCGTACGACGGACGGTTCAGGGTGTTGGAACCTGGTGAGAAGCATTTTGTGTTCGACTTGGGGGTACGTAGAAGACCGTCTGCATCAACAGACTGAAGCCGGCTTTTGTGTTGGCAGACAAGCAGTTGGTGTTGGCCCAAGCTTCCCAGTGTGGACAACCACTGTTGGTGGTTCCGCAAAGTGTTGATCCCTCGGCAGGGACCTCACTCGCAAAGTTAATGTGCACCCCCCCTTCCCTCCACAGGCTGACATGCCCTCAAGTACACCTCGCCAGCAGGGCGGTTCGACTGGATCGGCGACCCCCCGCTACAGCAGCTATAGGCGCTGGCTCAAGCCCAAAGGACAGGGGGGTTAGTGCCCCTTCTGGGTGTTCGGGAAGGGGGGGGTGTGGGGGCATGGGGTAGGGGTTTCTTCACCCAGAGAGGGCAGAGAGAAGAGGACAATGGGAAGGAGGAGGTGTCACCGGGGGGTATCAGACAGGACTGTTGATTCTATGTGTCCCCCGGGGACAATAAGAGATGCCGGAGCCGTGTAGAGAAGAAAGGTGTTGGTGTGGCACCAGCATTATGTTACGTTAATGTGCCACACAATTCTTTGTTCATGCAACAATGTGTATGGTCGGAATTTTAGGGTCTCAGTGCATGGAAATAAATATATAAAAGAGGAATGCACAGAGACCTGGGATTCTCTTTGACTGTGAATTATGTTGGAGAAGGAAAAACGTTTGTGTTGTCCAGCTCGTTGCCTTGCCTGCCTCCTTTCTCCACAAAACTATACAATTTGCAGAAAATGTATATCGTGAAACATATTGTTATCGTCAAATAAGATTACTTATATCATGATATGAAATTTTGGTCATACTGCACAGCCCTAATCTACACCATGGTAGAACAGTTTAAATCCACCTCCAGTGCTCCTAGCCTTGCTTCCTTTCCATCTGGTTTCTTGAACACACAGTATATCTACCTTTCTTCTCTCCATCATATCAGCCAACTCTCTGCCTTTACCAGTCATAGTCCCTACATTTCATGTCCCTACTCTCACCTCCACACTGCTACCTTTCCTTTTCTCTCTCTTTCCCCTGACATGCCTTCCCTCTCTCCTCCTCCTCGATCTTCGACCAAAAGTAGCCCAATTTCCACCGGAACCCTGTTGGTTAACAGCAACAGGGTGGTCGTCGTTAACGCGGGCCTCGACTGATCCGGTATGAAAGTCTTATTCGTCATGATCTGCATGTTTGATCTAGCAAAGGTTTTACGTCGGATGCCCTTCCTGGCACAACCCTCCCCAGTTACCCGGGCTTGGGACTGGCACTAGGAGTACACTGACTTGTGCACACCTTGTGGCTAGGTTTTGAATGTTAAAACACTAATGTTAAAACACTAATGACTAATAAAACAGCAACATGAGATTATTAAAGCATACGTTACGTTAAATTATTTTCTGATGTGGGTGTGTATGTGCACGCGCACCTGTGCCACTACTGTTGGCTACTTAATTACATTAATCATGTTAAATTGTTATTTTCTCTTTAGTTGAGCCAATTTCTTAATTATTAAAGATGCACTCTCTAAAACCAACTAAAAAACAAATCTTTATTGTCCAAAACAGTGTATTGTGGCTTTTTATACACAAAAAAACTTTAATTGCCTTAGAATTGCTTGGAAAGAGCTTTTACATCTTCCACCTACTTAAGTATGCAAAGATCTATGAATATTCTAATTAGCTCAACCCACACTCCCACCCAGCAGTAGCGGAAAGAAGATGACTGGCTCCGAGAAGGCGATCCAACTTGAGGAAGTAAAAGTCATAGGTGAACCTGCGGAAGGATCATTCTTGCTGGAGCTGAGAGTCACTGCCCGGATCTGCGTGGAGGCTGGAGGGCTCCCCACAGGTCTCTGGTTGCCCACTTGCCGAGGATCTCTCCGGCTTTGTTCGAGTCTCTCCTGCGAGGAAGTGAAGGAGGCAAGCCGACGGGCACGGCGCCCATTGAGCTGGTGAAACAAGTTGGCTCTCGGCAGTCCTACTTGGCAGTCTGGTGCGCCCGCCCACTGCCGTGGAACCACAACTATGGCATGCATGGCCTCGCCTCCTTCACTCCCACGCGGGAGAGACTCGAAGTGAGCCAGGGAGACCCTCGGCAAGTGGGCAACCAGAGACCGGTGGGAGACCTCCTCCGCAGCTATCTCCCTCGGCATGAAGGGTAAAATGCAGAGTGCAAACCCATGTCCTCTCTCCGGTATTTTTCAGGGATGAGAATGGGGATTGGGAAAAAAAGAGGAAAGTAAGTCGGGGGTCTTGGGGGACGCTGGCCCCCAAGCTGGATCCAAGGCGGAGCCTTGGTGGGGGGGTCTGGGGGGCAATGCCCCCCAGAAGCGAACGAAATCTGGTGTTTTAGAATGCTCAAATGTGGTCTTATATTTAAAGTTAGAAGTAAGTACAAATGCATTTATAGTTTACCTTTTTAACCTGCTGCTGCATCACGTGTAAATTTATGATATCTGAATGGTATGTTGATGTAATAATACTAAATTATATTTTACTACTATTTAATATGTTTAGAACTGACACAATTACATTTACATAGTTCTAGAACAGACAAAATAATTTAACCAAGTAAAATAAATTATAAATATTAACAAAATTCCATCACCAAATCCATCACCCATTTATTAAAAGCAATGACCATAAAGAAATTATGTTTACTAATAAAAGCAAAGATATCTTAGGAAAGGCAACCCATCACCACCCATGACAAAAAAACACACATGCATTATGTAACTCCTCCTAGTGAAACAAAAAATGATAAATTATATTCAAAATTCTTAGACTGCATTTCAAATTGTGAGAAAATATGTAACTAGAAAAGCACTCGGAGAGCGCAGACCTCCGCCCAGCGCCACAGTTCAACCCCATACAGTGTTTAACATCATAAATATTAATCCTACATTTATTTTGTCTAACTTTATAGATTCCTAGACCATGGAAAAAAATGCCATTCGCAAGAATTTTTTAAAGGATTCGTTTTTTTTTTTTTCTTTTTTACCTCCTTGGCGGAGGTAAAAAAAAAACAAAAAAGAATCCTTTAAAAAATTCCTGGATCCAGACGGTGATCCGGATCACCACCAAACATTTATCTATTAACATTAACACACATGTATATAACACATTAACATTTATCTATTAGCAATCGATAATCAGCATTCAAATGCAATTAGTGTTTCAAAACAGGCATGACGTCACAACTTACACATGCCATTTCATAACAAATTCATTACGCAAAAATTCTCAAGTGCATTACTTATAACAAGAAAAAAAATCTTACCTTGGAATGTGTCTTCCGATCACTAACTGCTGTAATCGGGGCCGACTGTGATGAACTTTGATTGACTGGCATCTGAATTTGACCGTGTCTATCGATCGTTTTGAATGCAGCACGAGCGAGTAGTTCCATCTCTTGTAGCCACAATTTTGAGACGTTTCTGTTTTAAACAGTGCTCAACTAAGGCAACGCAACCACGAGATCCATAACTCAAGAAATCGTTGCAATAAACACACTGGGCTTTCCCTGGTACTTCGCATTTCACTATGAAGTCGGCCATTTTTTCAACCACAACTTCGGTATTTTTACCGATCTTTACAGTCATTGACACAGTTTTTTCGAGCCATTCCCAACGAAACTTGTTCCTTATCCCTTTGTCGATTTCTAAAATTCTTGCTTTGTTGTCTTTCCTGAGTTTTAGGTTCACCATTTTCACGAAATCGGGAAAACTCGGTTGATCGAACTGTCCGCCATTTGCATTTCGCGCCGCGTGTGGGATATGACAAAGGAATAACAAAATGGCCGACTGGTTGCTTCAATAAGTATCAGCCAATCAGTGGCCTTGTTACATTACATTACTGATCTCGCTGGGTAGCGCGTTCTGCGCGGTGGATTTTAGCAGCCGATCGAAAATACGACTCGCCGCTCATAACATACCACCCCCCCCTAAAATTTTCTCCTCAAATTTAGACAATTCACGAGAATGACCCTAGACATGATCAAATCCGAGGAATTCCGCAGATCCGAGGAGGATTCTCATCCCTGATTTTTGCAGGGACATGTCCTAGCCGCACCTTTGGGGCGAGGGAGACAAACCCACACGCAGGATGATAGCTGCAACATTTATTGTGACAAGTAACTTCACTCCAAAATAATGCAAAACACAAGGAGCAAAAACTTACAACAGATGCGCTCCTAAGCCATAGCCCAGGAGGAGACGAGAGAACAGGAGATCAGTCCTGAGGAGCACTCAGTGTGAGACATATGACAAATCGGCAATACAAAGTGCACAGACAGAGCTTAAGTAGTGCCAGAAACAATCAACATGAGTGATCACCAGTGTGGACTAATGCGAGCAGGAGAAGGGAACAAAAACTATTAATTGAGATCAGCTGGCGATGATGAGAGGGGAGTCGTTAGGCTGGCAGAGTGACAAGCAACGGCCACGCAAAGTGCAGACCAGGAGAAGTTGCTGCCAGCTGCCAGCCTAAAGCACCAATAGAAAAATAAACAAACTCAGAACAGACTGGAGAAAAATAACAACACGAGACACGGCAAAAACAGACAACAAAAACAAGGAAAATGGAGGGCAGTAAAAAGTTCAAACGGCATAACAATACAACAGACAAATATGAAAACAAAGAAAAGCCATGAAACTGAGCTTGGGAGAATATCCCATCTCAGTTCATGACAAGGACACTGAGGTTTTTCCAAATAAAATTAATCACTGCTGTCATATTTTCATGTCTGTGGGTAAGACATGTTAATTTAAAAGAAGAGGAATTCTTGCTCACACAGCCAAAAACTGAACATGTATAATCTGCCATCTTTCCAGCTAGAAAAACCTCCCGTTGCTCCTTGGCTCCTCCCTCTTCCCCCAAGGGAATGAATTCAGATCTGTAGCCATGTCCAGTGCTTAGCCCAGGGTTTCCTCTGGTAATACTTCTCAGTGGCGGCCCACCTCACCAGAAAATTTACCGCCATGCCAATAAGGAGATATGAATTTAAGAAAAATATATGAAGCAGTAACTTTTCACAAGCGCACACACGAACAACGTGCGTGGCCGTCATCCGCGCAGAGTTTAGAAGTGCCCCGCCCACGCAAGCTTTCCAGTCAGTCAGAAAATGAGAATAAAAACATACATGAATCATACATACTTTCTTTCACAGTGGCAGCAGCATCTTCGTGGAAAAGGAGTGAAAACCGGGAAGTCAAACAGCAGAAATTGACTATATTTGAAAAGAAACTTTGTGAAGAAGTCCGCCGTTTCTTCGTTGGTGAAAATCCTGGTGCGTCTCCCTGTCGGGTGGGAGTGAAACTACAAATGATGGTTGTGCGCATGCATCAAATGCTTGGCATGGGTGGATGAAAAAAGTGAGCATGAACAGTGCCACCTGCGTGCTGGGCTCGTTCAAAGCGTACGCGGACCAAGGCGGACTAGAGGGGAAATGCAGCATGAAGCAGGCTTTACAAGGCAGAGTGTCTTGCTAAGCGTGATTGTCCGACAGAAACATGAGTTTATTAAAGTACTTTAAACACGGAAAAAAATCAGAAGAGGTACACTACCGTTCAAAAGTTTGGGGTCACCAGGACAATTATTTTGTGTTTTCCATGAAAAGTCACACTTATTTACCACCATGAGTTGTAAAATGAATAGAAAATATAGTCAAGACATTGACAAGGTTAGAAATAATGATTTGTATTTCAAATAATAATTTTTTCCAGATACTCAACCTGCTCAAAGGAAGGTCAGTTTTATAGCTTCTCTAACCAGCTAAACTGTTTTCAGCTGTGCTAACATGATTGCACAAGGGTTTTCTGATCATCCATTACCCTTCTGACGCAATGAGCAAACACATTGTACCATTAGAACACTGGAATGATAGTTGCTGGAAATGGGCCTCTATACACCTATGTAGATATTGCACCAAAAACCAGACATTTGCAGCTAGAATAGTCATTTACCACATTAGCAATGTATATTAGATATTAGAGTGTATTTCTGATTAGTTTAAAGTTATCTTCATTGGAAAAAAACAGTGCTTTTCTTTCAAAAATAAGGAAATTTCTAAGTGACCCCAAACTTTTGAACGGTAGTGTATGTAAGCACTGGAGGCATTTATCATGGTTTTAACATGCTGGAAACGGGAGCAATAACGGAACAGTCACTTAGCTAAGAGATGTGGTTAGAATTCATAAGCAGTCGGCTTCATATAAAGGGAAAGGCAACGGGGACTACTGAATTGCTGAGTATATATTTCACCAGCCACTACAATATCAAGTTATGTTCCCTATTATGTACCTGACAAGTTAAGATGACCAAAATCCACGAAGTTGATGACTTTAATCTGTCAGCAGCCTTCAGACAAACTAAACGTGCCAACATTTGGATTTCAAAATAAGGAACGTTTTTCTTGCTGTCTTGATGGTGAATTTCTAAAAAAACAAACAAAAAAAAAAAAAAAAACTATAAATATACAGAAATAACAGAAATAATGGCATCCTTGGTCATTTAACCTCTTGCACTCCGGTGTACCGTGGACGGACACGTCTCTGCGTCCTAGAGCGCACGAGGGCGCTCTCGTGCGCCCTCGTGCGCTCTAGGACGCATGATGGAGATGGTGATGGCGTCCAAGCGCGCACTGAAAATAAAAGCTGCAGACACAGCCGCGAACAGATTAGTTCATCTGATTGACCTCTTATTCGACTAATAAGAGCCTTGAAATGGGTTTCTGAAACCTTGAAGAACCAATGACTGAAAACCTAGCAAGAAGGACCCGCCTACCAACGCTGTGAATGCAGTGAGCCAATTGAAGCAGAGAAGTTCGCGAGCTGTTTTTTTTAAGGCTGGGTGAAGACTGACTGCTGCAGCGGATCAAAAAAGGACCCGCAGGAAGAACCGTCACAGACCCAGCAGCACGGAGACCACCCACAAATGCAACCTGAGTGACAGCGACTGCCATTCGTGCATCGGCATGTTCGGCCACAGGCGGTGCATATTTTGTTTTTGTTCCAGCAGAGTAGACGTTATGATTTCTTCCATGGTCATAGACCGACGGAGGCTGACGACGAAGGCTGAGTGACACACACGCCTTCGCCAGTCTTTTTTTAATTACTACCGTTATTTGTTTTGAAAAATCGTTCGCCAAAAACCACAATCATGGAAGCACAAAACCGCAATAATGGAATTATGTTTTGATCGGGTCGCGAGACCAGAACCACGAGCGGACCAGCGTCGCGTTCGTCTGACAATGAGGAAGAGAAGTTTGCCAGGACTCTGCTGCTGTGAAGAGGTAAGGTGTTATAAGCTAAATTATTCTTTATCCCTGAAAATTGTAATCCAAAATGACTTTTGACCGATCGGTAAATTACAACTGTGCGGCGCACGAAGTCTGAAGTTCGTGCGCCGCGGTACAAGGGGTCGTTCGCCGCGTCCAGACCGTGAACGCCGCCCCCCCCCCCCGCTGTTCTTCTGTAGCGAGGGGAGGGGAAAGCCGCGGTGACTGCGCTGCTGTCCCACATCGCCACATGAGGCTAATCCATCATGTAGCGATGGCCGATGTCCATCCTCTGTAGCGGGGGGGGGGGACAAACCCCACACACACACACACACACAGACACAGCCCTGAGTGTGACCTTTCATTAGAGCCCAAAATGAAGCTTCTACATTGAAGCATTCAAAAGTTACAGACATTTTTCCAAACTGTGCCATTTGGCACAATTTGGCACAGTTCCAAAATGCCTGGGAACTACCTGAGGAAAAAGCTGTGTAATATATTCATTTTTTGTGGTATTGTTACAAAATTTGGACCTCAGCTGGATAACACTTGGTTCTACATTTCTGTTGCATTTTCCAGCCCGGATCTGAAGCTGTGTGTTATTTGCAAGCATCTGTATCCAAAAAAACACCCAGGCCAAATTTATTTTCTTCAAGTTCACTATGTTTAGATGACTGTAACTCAGTGGCCAGAGCACTTAGAGAGATTATGACTGTTTTGCCAAAAAATTCAAAGTGTTTTCTTTTAAATGAGACCAACCCCATGAAGATGCTGCAAAGGGTTGAAGAACAGCTTTGGATTGAATTTGGGCACATTATTTTTTGACGTTTTTAGGGAAATTGACCGGAGTGTAAGGGGTTAAATTCATTTAAACCATTAAAAACAATTTTATTAATTTTTTTTATTTGTAATGAGAGTTAAATTATTGTTTTGTTCTGACTGCAAAGTTATGGTCAAAAATATAAATTGTTGTAAGGAAAAAATAAAAAAAAATACCACAGTCTGTTTCAAATTTATTTAAAAAAACAGTAATTTTATTTTAAAAAACAGACAAAGGACTTCCGGTCTGGACACCATGGTGATAGCAGCTTAACGCTGAAGCTCCCAGAACCAATCCAGGAAAATATCTTGAAAATCAGATTTAACGGATTTTTGGAAGAGTGAAAATCAAAAGACAAAGTCATCATGCCTAAAGGAAAACAGAAGAAATCGACATTTTCCAGGCCAGGACACGCATCGGCCGAAGAAACTGATCCGGAGGATTTCCATTCAGAAGACGAGGAGCTGAATGTAGCTAACAAGAAGGTTAGCTTGAAAACGTTATTTGAAGAATTAAGACGATTTCGCCGAGAGGTTTGGGCCGAATTTCGTGAATTCAGAGAAGAATTAAAAAGGACAAACAGCAGAGTGGACCAGGCCGAGAACCGAATCTTGGAAGCAGAAGAAAGAATAAAAGGGCTTGAAGATTCTGTGCTGGATCTACACAAAAGGCAGTCAAGACTGGAGGCTAAGCTAACCGACCAAGAAGGAAGACTGAGAAGAGACAACATAAGAATTCATGGTCTGAAAGAAGGAGTCAAGGATGGTTTCAACACAATGGCTGAATGCGTGGAATCTTTACTGAGAGAGAAGTTGGATATTCCCCAAACCACCGACTTGAAGATAGAAAGGGCCCACCGTACATTAGCCCCTAGGCCGGCAGCGGAAGCGCCACCTCGATCGGTGGTGGTGAGATTCTCCAATTTCAAAATAAAACAAGAGGTTGTAAGACTGGCTTGGCAGAAAAAAGGATTTATGCACCAAGAGAGAAAAGTCTTCGTGGAACACGATTACGCCCCGGAGGTCCTTAAAAAGCGCCGGGAATACAACAACGCTAAAAAGGTGCTACGAGAGAAAAAACTGCGCTTTCAGACGCCATTTCCTGCGAAGTTAAGGGTCTTCTACGGCGAAGAGACATGTCTCTATAATTCGGCGGAAGAAGCAACAGCTGACATGGAGAGAAGAGGGCTCCCGGTAGCGGTGTTTAAACCCGCAGCAGACCCGAGCGATAGAATCAAAGCTCAAACGTGGTCCACACAGAGACCTTCAAAATCCACGGGCCAGCAACGGGAAACCCAGCGCCAGAGCTACAGGGATAAACTGGCCGTTTATAGGAGGGAATAACGATGTTTTTGTTTTTTTTTTTAGTCAATCTGCACATCCAACCCCCCCCCACACACACACAAGGTAACAAACATTAAAGGAGATGCAGAATCAGCATGTGGTAAAACATTTCATGGAACAGTCATAATATTAGAAACAAATAAGTCTTTTTAATAAAAAAAAAAAAAAAACTTGTTAAAATAGAAATGTGACAATAATCCACACGTTCTCCCCACACTAACAAATACTGTATTAGCGTGAATGTTTGCTGTGATGGTGGTGGGAGGGCGCACACAAATTCATAGGGTATAGGCATAAAAAAAAAAAAAAAAAAAAAAAAAAAAAATCATTACAAGTTCGGATTGGGATCTGAAATTCACGTTAAAAACATGGGACAACTTACAGGGGTAAGAGAGGGCCCTCAACACGTAACAGAGTTTGAGGAATTTCCCTCAGAGCCTACACTCCATCAGGGCTCTTACAGGGTCTTTAAAGAGACCCCAGCTCAGGAAGTTCTTTTGACAGTTTTTTGTTTTAAAGTTTTATACACTATGTTCTTAATGTTTTTTATGTTCTTAATGTTCTTTCAGTTTCTGAGTAGCATAAAAGAGGGCCACCACACTGTTATACTAAATAAGACAATACAATGGAGAAACAGGGTGTGACCAAAATAATCTCATATAATGTAAAAGGGATCCTGAATCCAGTTAAAAGATCCAAGATTCTAGGCAAAATGAAAAAAGACAAAGCAGGAATAATATTTTTACAAGAAACCCACCAAACAGACGTGGAGCACACTAAACTCAATAGACAAGGGTTTAAAATGATCTCTTCATCTTCATATAAGTCAGGGAGGAGGAGGGGAGTAGCGACATTGATATCAACCAAAATTACATTTGAAAAAAAAATCAGAACACAAAGATAAATTATGGTCAAAAATATAAATTGTTGTAAGGAAAAAATAAAAAAAAATACCACAGTCTGTTTCAAATTTATTTAAAAAAACAGTAATTTTATTTTAAAAAACAGACAATTGGGCGGCTAGAGGGAGAAGATATCACCCTGCTGAATATATATGCACCTCCAGGGGCTAACTGGAAATTTTATAAAAATGTATATGACCTAATGATAACTAAAGCCCAAGGTTTAGTGATATGTGGTGGAGACTTCAGTCTAAGACTGAATCCATACTGGGATGCATCAGGTAATTCTCCACATCAAAATAACACTCAAAGTAGGAAAACTCGGATGCTACTAAAAGAAATGGGAATCTGTGATGTGTGGAGGGAATTCAACCCCAGTGTAAAAGATTATACATTTTACTCAGCGCCACATTCATCTTACTCAAGGATTGACTATTTTTTTATGTTTAATAGAGACATTGGAAGAGTAAAAACATGTAAAATAGGACTGATGGATCTCATTTTCTTGGAGGTTGAATTCAAATGTCCTGAAAGGACCACTGAAAGATGAATTGGAATCAGATATTCTCAGATATTTGGAAGAAAACGATAATGGAGAAGTATCCCCTTTAATGCTGTGGGATGCATGAAAAGCTGTAATAAGGGGAAAGATTACTGCAAAACTGGCAATCCAAAAGAAACTGAGACAAGAAAAACTAATATTATAAATATGATTTATTATATTATATTATATTTATAATAATAATATGATATAATAATATGATTATTACATTTATAATCATATTATAAACCCTTACTCAAAAAGCCAACGCTAGATCCAGGAGCTTTAGCTAACTATAGACCAATCTCTAATCTCCCTTTCATTTCAAAAATCTTAGAAAGAGTTGTTGCTACGCAATTATTTGACCACCTGCAGGGAAATGGTTTACTTGAAGAGTTTCAGTCTGGGTTTAGAATCCATCATAGTACTGAAACAGCCTTAGCGAAGGTCACTAACGACCTCCTCATTGCATCTGATAATGGACTCACCCACTCCACCCAGCTCCACTGCCTCCTCAGCCCCTAATTCATCAAAAGCGGTCCCCCCCTCCTCCTCCTCCTCCTCCCCCCCTCCCCTTGTCATCAGTGAGCAGGACGTGCACAGACAGTTCTCCAGACTGAACCCACGCAAGGCCCCCGGGCCGGACGGTGTGTCTCCCTCCACCCTGAGACACTGTGCGAAAGAGCTGGCTCCTGTCTTCACAGACATTTTTAACACCTCCCTTAAGCAATGTCACGTGCCGACCTGCCTCAAATCCTCCACCATCATCCCTGTCCCCAAGAAGCCACGGATTACTGGACTTAACGACTACAGACCTGTAGCGCTCACCTCTGTAGTCATGAAGTCCTTTGAGCGCCTGGTCCTGTCTCACCTCAAGTCCATCACCACACCCCTCCTAGACCCGCTGCAGTTTGCCTACTGTGCTAACAGGTCTGTGGACGACGCAGTCAACCTGGCCCTCCACTCCATCCTGCAGCACCTGGACTCCCCGGGAACCTACGCCAGGATTCTGTTTGTGGACTTCAGCTCCGCATTCAACACCATCCGCCCCGATCTGCTCCAGGACAAGCTGTCCCTGCTCAACGTGCCTGACTCCCTCTGCAGGTGGATCACCGACTTCCTGACGGACCGGAGACAGCATGTGCGACTAGGGAAGTCTGTCTCAGACTCTGTTAGCATCAGCATTGGATCACCCCAGGGCTGTGTACTTTCCCCCCTACTCTTCTCCCTTTATACCAACTCCTGCACCTCCTCCCACCAGTCTGTTAAGCTGATTAAGTTTGCGGATGACACCACCCTCATCGGGCTCATCTCCAACGGCGACGAGTCCGCCTACAGGGAAGAGGTGGCCCAGCTGGTGTCCTGGTGCAGCCACAACAACCTGCAGCTGAATGCTCTGAAGACAGCGGAGATGATTGTGGACTTCAGGAAAGTCACATCCCCCCTGCCCCCCCTCACATCACAGGCTCTCCCATCACCATTGCAGATTCCTTCCGCTTCTTTGGCACCACCATCACCTGAGACCTCAAATGGGAGCCAACCATCAGCTCCCTCATCAAAAAGGCCCAGCAGAGGATGTTCTTTCTGCGGCAGCTGAGGAAGCTCAAGCTACCCACCAAGATGTTAGTGCAGTTCTACACGGCCATCATCGAGTCCATCCTCACCTCCTCCATAACTGTGTGGTATGCAGGAGCCACTGCCAGGGACAGACTAAGGCTGCAGCGCATCGTGCGCACTGCTGAGAAGGTGATAGGCTGCGAGCTCCCATCTCTCCAGGACCTGTACATCTCCAGGACCCGGAGGCGTGCTGGCCGGATCATAGCCGATCCTTCACATCCTGGTCACGTACTGTTTGCCCCCCTCCCCTCAGGTAGAAGGCTTCGGTCCATTCGGACTAAAACCTCCCGGCACATGAACAGCTTTTCCCCCTCTGCCACCAGACTGCTGAACATTAAGTGACTTTTTGACTCTCGTGCACTATGTACAGCAGCTCAACCAGACTCACGTCATTCATCACTGTTTTTCTGTTGCATTATCGACTGCACTATGTGGTACTTCACATTATCTGCTACTTGCTAATTTTTAAAAACTGCCTTGACTAGTACTACTCTTTATTACTAGTATTATTATTATTATTACTTATTATTACTTATTTTTCTACACTTATTGCACGTTTCTAGTCCTTTAGTTTTTTAGTTTATCCCTTTTTCTCATCATGTTTTTAATGTTGCAGCATGGCACCGAGACAAATTCCTAGTTTGTGTATTACATGAACAATGGCAATAAATCTGATTCTGATTCTGACTAGTTTCTGTACTTGTCCTTTTAGAACTTAGTGCAGCTTTTGATACTATCGATCATAATATTCTACTTGATAGATTAGAACACTATGTTGGACTTAATGGAACTTCGTTGCAGTGGTTTAGATCTTATTTATCTGATAGGTTCCAGTTTGCTCATGTAAATAATGAGTTTTCTTTCAACTCAAAGCTCAGTCATGGAGTTCCACAGGGATCTGTGCTAGGCCCTACTCTTTTTAGTTTATATATGCTTCCGTTAGGCAACATTATTAGAAAGCACTGTATACATTTTCATTGTTAAGCTGATGACACACAATTATACCTGTCAATGAAGCCAGATGATAGTAATCAATTAGCCAAGTTAGAAGACTGTCTTAAGGAAATCAAAGCTTGGATGACTTGTAATTTCCTGCTATTAAATTCAGATAAGACTGAAGTCATTCTTGTTGGTCCAAAAAACCTTAGAAATTCCTTTCCAAATCAAACTTTCAGTTTGGATGCGGTTACTCTTTCTCTTAATAGCTCTGTGAGGAACCTTGGAGTTACTTTTGATCAGGATTTGTCCTTCAATTCACATATTAAATTTGTTTCTAAGACTGCCTTCTATCATTTGCGTAATATTGCCAAGATTAGGAGCATCTTGTCTCAGAGTGATGCTGAGAAACTGATCCACGCTTTTGTTAGCTCGAGATTAGATTATTGTAATTCTTTATTATCAGGCTGTCCTAAAACATCTTTAAAAAGTCTTCAGCTGATCCAAAATGCTGCAGCAAGAGTTTTAACAGGTACTAGAAAGAGAGATCATATTTCTCCGGTTCTGGCCTCCCTTCATTGGCTTCCCATAGAGTTTAGAATTAAGTTTAAAATCCTTCTTCTTACTTACAAAGCTCTAAACAGTCAGGCTCCTTTTTATTTCAAAGATCTGATACTACCGTATTATCCTAACAGAGCACTACGCTCCCAAAATGCAGGATTACTTGTAATACCTAGAATCTCCAAAAGTACAATGGGAGGCAGAGCCTTCAGTTATCAAGCTCCTCTCCTGTGGAATCAGCTGCCAATCTGGATTCGGGAGACAGACTCGATCTCTGTTTTTAAGAATAGGGCTAAAACCTACCTTTTTGATATAGCCTACAATTAGGGAGGGATCATGTGTTTCTGAACCCTCCCTTAGTTATGCTGCTAATAGGTTTAGTCAGCCGGGGGACCTCCAGTAATGCACTGGGCCTCACTCCTTTTCTCACTCTCAATGAAATATTTTTTTTGTTGGTCATTAACATTTGTTTGTTCTCTCCCATAGATTGAGTCCCCATCGTGCTGTTTGCTCTCTACATGTCTGTTCTTTTCTTCTTCTCTATCCCCTCACCCCCCAGCCAGTCGCAGCAGATGACTGCCCCTCCCTGAGCCTGGTTCTGCTGGAGGTTTCTTCCTGTTAAAAGGGAGTTTTTCCTCACCACCGTCGCCAAGTGCTTGCTCACAGGGGATCGCCTGATTGCTGGGGTCTTTCTGCAACTGTGGGGGTTCCCCTTACAGTTGATAGTGCTATGAGATGACTGTTGTTGTGAAATGGCGCTATATAAATAAAGTTGAATTGAATTGAATTAGAGTCAGAACATAAGAACCTAGAAAAAGAACACAAAGGCAACATTCATTCTAATGACTCGCTCAAAATTAAGGAAATTAAAAATCAAATAAATGAGATCTACACAATAGAAATCCAGAAGAAACTTACATTTCTGAAACAAAAATACTATGAAGCAGGCAGCAAATCGGCAAAATTACTAGCCTATAAATTGAGGAAACAACAAACAGAAAGCGCAGCCTACAAAATCAGAGACCCAGTATCAAAGGAAATAAAATTCAGAATTCAGGATATTCTTAAAAGCTTTGAGAACTACTATAAGAACTTGTACTCCCTCAAAAAACATAAAAACACATCTGAAGCATTCCTAAACATATTAAACCTTCCCCAACTTATTGAGTCTCAAAATAAAACACTACTGTCAGAAATACAACCTAAAGAATTGGAAAAAGCAATTACGAAACTTAAAGCTAACAAATCCCCAGGAGCAGTTGGCTATACAGCAGAGTGGTACAAAACCTTTAAACAGCAACTATCTCCTCTCCTCCTAATAACATTTAACTATGTCCTCCACACAGGGGAAATCCCCCCCTCCTGGAGAGAAAGGGTCATTGCAGTCATACCTAAACCTGAAAAGGATAAAATAGAATGCTCCAACTACAGACCAATCAGTGTATTAAATCAGGGCTATAAATTTTTTACCACTATCCTTGCCAAAAGGTTAGAAAATATACTGACAGACTTAATTCATTTAGACCAAACAGGTTTTATAAGACAAAGACAGACACAAGACAACATTACTGGTGCATTCCAAATACCCGTACATGTACGGGTATTTATTTCGCCCAAAAATGCAGCCCTATACGGTCTTATTTGGGTCTATACGCTTATTGGATATGTCCTATGTCACCCTATACGGTCTATACGCTTATCAGAATGCATGGACCTGAACGTAGGTCCCAGTCGTGGGTGTTCTCCGGAGAGTTTCGCCTGGAAACTCTGCGTCGTAAGTCTCCCTGAAGCGGAAGGGAGGGCAGATCAGTCAGGCTGCTGCGTTCGCTTGTCGTCGGAGACTCACCGCCGGGTGCTGCGTTCGTTGCCATCAGGACACCAGCGAGGATGTCCAAACCAGAAGGTTGCGTTGCACAAAGCATGTGCATTTTCACCGTGTCGTCACGCGAGTATGTCACGTGATGTTAACACAGCGCTGGTGGGCAAGACGCTAACGTGTTGCATGTTGAGCAGACGCTTCTGCCGATTCGGAGACGTTTTGCGGCAAAATGCCACAGTCTTGTGTTGTTAAAGACTGTACCAACAGGTGGGAGAAGGGGGGGAAATTGTCCTGGAGTAGGATTCCTGCAGATCCAGAGCGCAGGCGAGTGTGGCTGGCAGCATTGAACCGCAAAGACTGTGTCCCAGGGGAGGATGTCCGCATGTGTGATTTTAATAAACTAATTCATCTGCACAACAGTTCTATGGTATAATAAATAATTATGGTCATAATTATAGTGGTACCCTCTTTATATGTCACCATCTTACTAGGGCCAAAGAATTATAACATTTGGACTGTCATCTCTCATTGAGGTGACAAATACACTCTGATTGTAAAAACCTAGTGCCAAATTTACAAAGTCAATCACATTATACAAGGAACTTAGTATTAACGGTAAGACAGAACCCACCGTGTACTGTAAAACCATTTTCTTTGCCCTTTATTTCACAAATATTGCGAGGCCTGTGTAGATTAACAAAATTTAATAAGAGTGCAAAATTCATGCTCTGCTAGAAAACAGTGAAAATGTAAGGTGCTCATTTACATGTACATACAGATTATAAAATAGAAGTTGCAGCAAAATTTAACAGTTTAACAGTATAGACCAAGCACTAGAAATACAGGATCAGTCATATAAGATGGGGACCACTGTGACTGTATAGAGTAAATGTAATCATTAATCTAGAGAACAACAATACATACATTTTGAATGCTAAACATTAGTGGTGGCCATTTTACAAAAAGGTCCATCCTGAGTCGAGATCCATCCAATCACAGCAATAAATTTAGTATTCTGAGGTCATGAACATAGTGCACTGTAATTATTTTTTTGCTACATGTATTGGCAACAGTTGAACACGGAAACCTGCCACAGTAGCCTATCCAGCAAGAACTAGACTCCAGCCAGTTAAATGTCATACACTGCTGAATTAAATTAATTCAGCCTAGTTTAAAATGGACTGCTAATATTTTAAAGTGGAAAAGCAAAGAGGTGGTTTCCTGGGTGTCAAAAATACTGGCATGAACACTTAGAAACTGGCTGAGTTGAGAGACAAGGCACAAAGGAGAAGACCAGGAAAATCACAGCTGACACTGACAACACCAGTCTGTAACAACTGCTTGTGACACAGAGGAAGTCACTCAGAACATTTCTTATGCCATTAATTAATCATCAGAACTGGAAGCTTTACATCCTGGACAAACCCAGTGACCCCTTGGTTTCCGCCTGACGTTAACACAAGAATAGTGAAACCATGTTATGTTACATGTTGGATTGTCACAAGCAATCATCTTCCCAGCTGCTGGCTTGTTACAGACACACACTAGCTGTACTTCAGCCTCTTCCTCAGTGTCACCTGTGATTTCCAGCTTCCTGGTTAAGATCTCGGGCAGAAAGAGATGTTCTTTGCTTTAACTTCAATTCATCATTCAAGAATCAAGTCATTGCAATTGGACTTCAAATGTCACAAACTAGAATTGACTAGATGAATCACTGACACTGACACAGTGACAGTGAGCGTGACCGTCAGGCCAGAGATGGAAACGTGCAGGCAGGTCAGTTTCATCCTTTTTCAGAGAGTGAACCGCAGGGCTCAGGCATTGACAAGGAACCTCTGCGATGCCACGATATCTCATAATCTTTGTACAATAAATGCTAGTGTCTTATTATTTTGTTAACATAAGATATTGAGCAAAATATGAGCGTTTCTGTGGATTGTTTCGCTCACCAAACATGGGTCCACGCAAAAGGCGTTGCAACGCTGCAATGTTTTCTTGCCCACCAGCGGACTGCGCATGCGCTAGAATTACGCTTTGTTTACCAAACATGAACACTCCAATTGGCTGAAAAAGCTGTCGGAGGCACTTCCTTTATTTCCGTATTATCTCAGCTGTGTTCGGGATACACGTGCCGGTTGTTTACAAAACAGTCTACATGTCATCATGCCATGTGCCCGGGGCCATGCGCGGAACAGCAGACGATGGCTTCTGAAGTGTCTGACCCGGTGTCTGACGGTTTTGATTTAAAGTTGAAGAAATACTCTATGAAACAGAAAGAGAAGTTGGGAAAGCAGGTTTGTAAGCTGATTTGCAATATTATGAATATACTGGTACATTTGTTGTATTATATTTTTTTTTTCAAATGTTTAAACTTCACCATTAAATTTGGTAAATTTTAAATTGCTATTAATGTTCCTCTGATAAATTGTTCATACAATATTTTCAAAAGAAATAAAACCAATTCAGAAGGTGGTTTCTTTTAATTTTGTAGATATTTCAATATCTCAGGCATAATTATGAACATTATTTAACTTTGTATGTATTGTGCGTCCCTATACTATTATTGCGCACCTATACTTTTATTGAAATTTTAACAAATTTCCAGCCTATACTATTATTACGCCCTATACTCTTATTAAAATTTTCAGTTTTTTCCACCCTATACTATTATTCCTACCTATACTCTTATTTGGAATGCACCAGTAGACGCACTTTACACATAATTCATCATATAAAAAAATATTACTTAAATGCAGTCATATTGGGATTAGATGCTGAAAAAGCATTTGATTCGGTTGACTGGTCTTTCCTATATAGAATCTTATCCAGTTTCAATTTTCATAACAACTTCATTAGAACTATCCAGGCATTAAATAAAAAACCAACAGCTAAAATAAGGATTAACGGTAATTTATCATCATCTTTTGAGCTGGAAAGAGGATGTCGTCAGGGCTGCCCCTTGTCTCCACTGCTCTTTGCAATCTTCACAGAACCTCTGAGCCAATGAATAAGACAGAATCAAAAAATTCAAGGTATTACACTTGGTCAGAAGGAACATAAAATAGCACTCTTTGCTGATGACATTTTAATATACCTGGGGCAGCCGGAAACCTCTTTACCAGAACTAATCTCAGTTTTTTCAGAGTATGGAGATTTATCGGGGTACAAATTAAACATGCATAAAACCCAAGTTTTAACATTCAACTATGACCCAAATCATTATTCACTAAGCAAACTCAAAACTAACTGGGAGATGGAATCTATGAAATATCTGGGGGTCAATATCCCGAAACAACTCAACAAAATTATAACACTAAACTATGATCCACTGGTGGCAAAAATAAAATCTGACCTAGCAAGATGGAATATGATACCATTCTTGAGTACTGCACAAAGAACTGAAGCAGTCAAAATTAATATACTTCCACGTCTTCTATACCTTTTCCAAACAATACCGGTAGAACCTCCCAAAAAAACATGGCAGGAGCTGGACAGTAGGATCTCAAGATTCATATGGCAGGGCAAGAGACCTAGAATCAGATATAGAACCCTACAGCTAAACAAATAGGTCTTTTCCACTGGCCCCGCTTAGCCTCGAGTTGAGAACCGGACTGTTTTAACCCTGACTTGGTTCTCCCGCGATTGCTTTCCCACAAGCCCACCCTCCCCAGGCTGAGACGCCAGGGGTGGGTGGGATTTCTTGAACAGCAAGGCGGCGCCACACTGTCGTGACGTCAATCACGCGACTTAATCCTCAACAACAAAGAAAATGGCTGATTACGAGGCGAGGATTTTTATCGTTCTCGTTCTTTGGCTTTTTACGAAAATCAATGCCATCCAATTTAACGTTTTTAGACGGCGTGCATTGAGACAAAGGTATGAGGCAGTGACCATGAGGCTCTCGGCTGCCCGATTTGAATATGAAGCCGCAACACTGAGGTTAAATGCTCGACACATGCGGGAGCGTCTGTTGGTAAGCAAACACATGCTAATGGTTGCAAATTTCATTTTATAGTCATGTTATTTTTAGGTACAGCATTTTTAGGTCGCCTGGTCATTGTTATTAAATGCCTTACGGTGTGTGTGTGTGTTTCAGTTGGTTGCTTCGTTGTGAGGTAATCGCTGCAGCCCGTCGGTGTGGACAGTCGACCGTGCTTCGCAGTGGTGGGAGGATATTGTTCCCCGCTTCTCAAACACGGAGTGGTTGCAGAACTTCCGGATGTCCGAGGACACTTACCTAGCTGTGTCACAAATTTCGCCCATGCATGGAGCGTCAAAATACAACCTTCCGCCTATGTGTGCCTGTGAGGAAGAGAGTTGCAGTTGCACTGTGGAAGCTTGCTACTGGATCAGAGTACCGCACTATTGGCCATCTTTTTGGGGTCAGCATCACAACGGTGTGCAGGTGTGTTCAGGATTTTTGTGCAGCAGCAGAGTCATTGCTGGTTCCAGAACAACTACGTTGTCCTGATGAAGCGAGGTTCAATGACATTTCTGCCTACGTGGAGAATCGGTGGGGGCTTCCATTGTGTGTTGGTGCCATCGATGGCTCCCACATACCCATCATAGCGCCACCAGAATTTCACACCGACTACTTTAATCGTAAAGGCTGGCACTCGCTGATCCTTCAAGGTGTTGTTGATGGAAAGGGTTTGTTCTGGAATGTTTTTGCTGGGCTGCCAGGGAGCATGCATGATGCTAGGGTGCTGAGACTGTCTACACTGTGGGATTTGGCCAGTCGTGGAGACCTCTTCCCACCTATCATCCGGAACATTGGTGCGGTACGTGTGGGCTACTACCTACTCGGAGACTCTGCATATCCACTGCAAAACTGGCTGTTGAAAGCATTCCATGAGACCGGACGGCTGACTGCAGAACAGCACACGTTCAACCAGACCATCAGTCGAGTACGTGTGGTTGTGGAAAATGCTTTTGGCAGGCTAAAGGGAAGGTGGCGCTGCCTTCTGAAACGGAATGACTGTGACATGAAACTGGTTAAATCTATGGTGCTGACTTGTTGTGCTCTGCATAATCTGTGTGAGAGTCATGGAGAGACGTTTGATATTACATTGGATGATGCAGTAGATGAACCAGTGGTGGCAGCGTCACAGGGTGCAGAGGAGCAGGGTGGCGATGTACGAGATGCTGTGATGCAGTACTTGTGTAGCAATAGGTAGAATTCTAAGGTCATACAAATTGCTGTACATGCATATTGAAAAATATATATTTTTGGAAATAAAATGTGTTTTATATATGTACCTGTCCTCTGTTGTTCATAACGCTTATCTCTTACAGTAGGGGTAATTACATTCAGCAAGACCGCAAAGGCCATCTTCAAAAAATTCCGCTGGAGAAGCTACTTTTTGGTTATGTGGGAATAAAAATTGAACTATAAGTATTGGTTTGCTAAATGTCAGATTGCCAGGTAATGTTCTCCCACTTTTACTAAAAACTTTATTCTTAACAATTTTGAAAAGGTAATACTAATTTCTCAAAAGTTATTTTCAAAAAAAGTTGTGGTACTGTGAATAACATGCATAAACACCACACAGACCATGTTCTAAAAATGAAGCTAGAAAAGCCAAATTTGCTTACGTGGGAATGCAAATTGTACTACGAGGCATCTGTTGATAAATTTCATATTCCCACGCAATGGTCTCCCACTTGTACTTACAAAATGATTTGTAAGATTACTGAAAAGCTAATATCAATTCTCCTCAAATTGTTTTCTAATAACTGTTGTGGTACTGTGAATTACAATCAGAAACACCACACAGACCATTTTCCAAAAATGCAGCTCGACAACTCACTTTTTGCTTATGTGGGAATAAAAATTGAACTATAAGTATTGGTTTGCTAAATGTCAGATTGCCAGGTAATGTTCTCCCACTTTTACTAAAAACTTTATTCTTAACAATTTGGAAAAGGTAATACTAATTTCTCCAAAGTTATTTTCAAAAAAAGTTGTGGTACTGTGAATAACATGCATAAACACCACACAGACCATGTTCTAAAAATGAAGCTAGAAAAGCCAAATTTGCTTAGGTGGGAATGCAAATTGTACTATGAGTTATCTGTTGATAAATTTCATATTCCCACGCAATGGTCTCCCACTTGTACTTACAAAATGATTTTTAAGAATACTGAAAAGCTAATATCAATTTTCCTCAAATTGTTTTCTAATAACTGTTGTGGTACTGTGAATTACTAGCAGAAACACCACACAGACCATGTTCCAAAAATGCAGCTAGACAAGCTACTTTGGCTTATGTGGGAATGCAAATTGAACTAGAAGGCATGTGTTGATAAATTTCATATTCCCATGTAATGGTCTCCCACTTGTACTTACAAAAAGATTTTTAATTTTTTTTAAAAGCTAATATAAAATTTTCCTCAATTGATTTCAAACAACTTTTCTGGTGCTGTGAATCACAAGCAGAAACACCACACAGACCATGTTCCAAAAATTCAGCGAAACAAGCCACTTTGGCTTACGGGGGGAATGCAAATTGAACTAGAAGGCATGTGTTGATAAATTTCATATTCACATGTAATTGTCTCCCACTTTTAATTAAAAAATGAATTCTAATAATTTTTAAAAGCCAATAGAAATTTTCCTCAATTTCAATTAAATAACTGCTGCGGTAATGTGAATTACAACCAGAAAAACAACACAGACCACGTTCAAAAACTTTAGCTTTACAAAGACACTTTGGAATAGGTGGAAATCAAAGGCTAATTGAAATTTTGCACAACTTGTTTGTAACAACATTTTTTACCAAAAAATACTGTTGTCTATCCTTCTCAGATGGGTCTAGTGTTATTATTGGAAATCTTTCTATAGATTCCGTCTTCATTTATTAAATTTTGAATGGTGACGCAGCATTCCATTTACATGTACTTACCTTTATCACTGTCAACTGTAGAAGTTAAAGTGCACATGGAAAAATGCTTAGAACATAAATAATCTACATGATCAAGCGCAATGTATTAAGCTGTGCAAATTTGGATATAATTTAGCAAAGCAGAATAATCAAAAATGTACTAAGACTTTACGTTTTGTTGTGTGATTATAAATTAAATTAACATTACAATGCTATACACCTGACCAGATGGACAGCAGCATGTGGAGTGAGCACACAATGTAATGTGTATGTAATTATTGGCTTTTCCCATATGGTGTCATAACAGATAAACCAGACTTTTGATGCAAACACTACAATTTTATTACAGAAGAAAAATTTACAAAGAAAAAACCAAGACTGGTTTTGTGGAGACATGGTTAGACACGCCTATTAATTGCGTCAACAAGCCGGCCAAATTGGGTCATGAAATCGCGGTGGAATGTAGCAATCTCAGCGAGCTCTTCCCTTTGTAAGACAGCTTCCTGCTCCAGGGCTTCACGTGCATCTGCACGCGCATCTGCGGCCACCTGTCGCAAATGATGTATGTATTCCTCGTGGTGTTGTTGCCGTTGTTGATGTTGCTGGTCATGTTGCCGTTCCAACAGCCGCAACTCATCATCATGCATGGTCACCATGGCTGAGGTAAGTTCAGCGATGGAGTTGTCCCTTTTTCTCTTCACTATATTGAAAGACAGAAAGGCGTGTTTGTTAAAGATGGATCAAAACATATATAGAATCACACATTTGAAAGCCTGTGTTCGGATATCACTATACTATGCTGCATTGCTGTATATAAGCTGTATTGTCGTGTAGCTGTCCCGCAGTACAGCAGATTTTGCAACACCCAGGGTGCTGTCATCGGCAGCAGCCCCCCGGCAAACAAATTTGCCTTCCCAAATAAGCTAAAGTGGTTTTTCTAGCTGCATTTTTGGAACATGTTCTGTGCGGTTATTCTGTATTTAATTTACACTACAACTACTGTTGTAAAAAAAAAGGTTTGAACATTTATTATTAAATTTAAAATCGCCTATAGGCTGCAGCCCCCACGCAAACTAAAAAGGGTTAAGATAAAGAAGATGGATGGATGAGTAAATATTGGGTAAATATTTCAATTAGGGATGGGCATAATTTACCGATTAACCGATAATTGATCATTAAGAATTTCACCGAGGAAGTTCATTTTCGTCGACAAACCGTTTTTTTTTTTTAAACAATCCGAGGCCTAGTGTACGGCCGTCCTCAAACAATGCAATGGCAAAATTTGGGCACCAGGGGGCAACATTACACCATCGCCGTACCCTGGCGTGCCTCAGTTGATACACGCGGGCTTCCGTAGGGCAATCGCCAAATCATTAAGCGATTACGGCGAAGTGTTGCGTGGGACCATTTCAATTTAAAAAATGACCAGGTGTACTGCAATCACTGCAATGCAGCATACAAATATACCTCATCGACAGGGTCCATGGAACACCCTTATTACGCAAAGAAACCGCCAACAGTGGTTGCGCGCTGAGTAATGGCGGTCGTGAAGATTCTTTTTTTTTTTCAGAAACTTTATTGAGAAGGTCATGAAGATTCGGTGTACACACGTCGAGGGAAGCTGCAGGAGGCGGCGTAGTAGCTCGACGGGAAGACTATTTCGCACAAAATGGCACAAGAGAACAGCAAAAAGTTCTGCGCGGCTAGACTAAGTAACACGAGCGATAGAGCAATGAATGCGGTCTTCGTTTGTTGGGTGGCCGCTCGGCAGGGAGACAAGGTGGGTAAAACGTCTCGGCCAATCAGCTTGCGGGGTGAAACGTCTCGGCCAATCAGCTTGCGAGATTCCCGAGCCGAGCCAACACGAGAACAGAGAGAGGGCTCTCCGTGCACCTGATGTTATAATGTAGTCTACCTGCCTTGTTACGTACCTAAAAATGTTAATGATTAACCGATTATTAATCATTAATTCTCCCGACGATCGGTGAAGAAAATTTCACCGAATGCCCATCCCTAATTTCAATATTTTCCTGTTGTGTGGTCTCAGAAATCAAAATTGGTTAATACAGTCAGCTGGCGCAAAAAATTTCAATGAAGCATGTTGATTTCAACGGCAGTTAATGAGCTGGGATTTGTTTTATAAAACAGGAGTTACAACATCACTTCAGTCACCACACCTAAAATGGAACCGAGTTGTGGACCACTGATAATTTAAGACCAAAGAATCACCCTTTTGTACATATAGAAAAACACTTTAAATTCATTATTATGCACCTATTGGAAATTCCATTAATCAATTTTGTAGCTAACTTGTTTATATTTTTCTTTTTGGAGCCTGTTGTCCGCTATACCTTTTTTAAAAAAGGGTGGTTATGGTTCCTTACCAGCAGCCGGACGTGAAACCCAAGACGATGATGGAGCTGGTGAGGGGCCTGAGATCGGTGTCGATTTATCTGGCGCTCCGGCGGGAGACGCAGGACAGTCCGGTGTGGTATGTCCGCTGAGGTGGACCGCTGTGATATGAGCAGTGATTCTAGAAAGAAAATGCACGCAATAAACCTCATCAGTGCAACATGTACACAAAAATAAAAAAGTTTTTAACCAGAATACAATAACTTCAGCGTTTTTTTCCGCGCGCGAATAACGATCACAAAGCAAGCGTGAATAAGGATTTGGCTGCACAACAAATGGGTAGCTAGCTAGCTATTAGCTGGCTAGCAATCCTCAGTAACAACCATTAGTCTACAACCTTATGATGGATTAAAAACATTGAGCTTACAACAGAAAGGATAAATTGGCGAAAAAAAGCGCAATATAAAAAAAAAAAAAACAACACTCACCGTCCACGGTTTCCAATGGTGTGACTGACGCCGTGTCGAGCCCAATGTCTCTGCCATTACTAGCAGGCCTATGTCCATAGATTGCATCCATTTGGTCGAACCACTTCCACTCCTTCCGATTCACTCCACTCCAACCGTTGTGGTCCTTCACCGCTCGGTAGTCGCTTTTCAATTTTTTAAGTTTCTCCCAACACTGTTTGGCAGTACGGATGTGTCCTTTTATTCCCATGTGCTCTGAGACCTGCTGGTAGATTTTTTCGTTGCGCGTAGCTCCATCCAACTCGCGCTGGATGCGATCGTCGGATAAAATAAAAAGAAAAGTGCGCACCTCCTCGTTTGTCCAGGGGATACCCTTACGACAAGACATCCTTATAACGAAAATACTATGCCGCCCACTGTGTTTACTCGCTGCTGAACAACTTTACAAATGGCGCCTGTGGAGATTCAGCAGAGTCGCGTTTCGTGACGTTACAACCAGACCAATCAGCGGCGAGCAGTCAGTTGACGTCACTTCGCGGCCAAGTCGGGCCATGGATGGACCCTGCCCTAGATCAGGTACGAAAACCAGCACCGGTTAGCGCCTGCTAACCGGTGCTGGGGCTCATGGAAAATGCACAAACACCGGGGCGCTGGTGCGGTGTTGGGGAAAGTGGGGCTAGTGGAAAAGACCCTAAAGACAAAGGTGGGCTTGCGCTACCAAATATCAGGGACTATTTCAAAGCCGCACAAATTAAAACTTTAGTAGAGATATGTAACCCAGTCTACACTGCACAATGGAAGGAGATGGAATGCCAAATAACAAGTGACATTCCCCTACAGGCGATAATAGGGAACAATGCCTTACCTAAACTTTTGAATAACACTAACCCGTGGATAGAGACCCCGCTAAAAATTTGGTTTAAGATAGTCAGACAGAATCAAACTAAAGATCCCTATCGACTTCTGCAATGGATTGCCTATAATCAAGACTTTACTCCTAATAAAACAGACACTAGATTTAAAAAGTGGAAAGAGAACGGACTGATAAAATATTACGATTTTTTTAAGGGGCAAATTTTAAGAAGTTTTGAAGATTTGAAAAAACAAGGTCTAATAAATCAAGACCTTTACAGGTTCTTTCAGCTTAGACACCACATAAACAATATACTTAAAAAGGAGGATTTGGAAAGGGCCCAGTCAGGTGTTCTGAAGGTCTTCTTAATGGCATATAAAGGGATCCCAGGGATCAGATACATATCTAAAATATACCAAGGTCTTCAAGACTTGAAAGGAGACAACACATCATATATAAAAGAGAGATGGGAAAAAGAGGGGAATTTCACTTTACAACTGGAAATATGGGAAAAGCTAAATAAACAGCAATGGAAAACTACCTCATCCCTGCAGTGAAGAGAATTTGGATGCAAAAATTTGGTAAGATTTTTCAGAACACCTGCACAAAACAAATTTACTCATAAGGGGTTGAATTGTTGGCGCTTCTGTGGTGAAGAGACTGCAAATCATTTTCATGTGTTTTGGTCATGCCCAGTTATCCACCAATATTGGACCAATGTACAGACAATATTGGGGAAAATATTCAAAATAACACTCCCTTTTTCTTTTGTAACTTTGTATTTGGGTTTACTACCAGACTCACTGGAAAGACGAGGAGAAAAATACTTATTCACTGTTTTAATATTGGCAAGTAAAAAAGCCCTAACTAAAAAATGGATGTTGAAGGACTGTCCTACACCTGAAGATTGGATTAACGTGATCCAAGACATTTACTCGATGGAAAAGATGACATTCACACTGAGACAGGACATGGATGGGTTCTTGAACTTTTGGCAACCCTGGATCACATATGTGTCTTCCATTAGATCTAATCTTTGACAAATACCATTTCAACAATGGCACCGCTCTTTGTTCCAATGCTACTCAGATGCTCTTTAATTTTTAATTTTCTGTTTGTTTGATTTTTCCTCTTTTTTGTTTGTTTGTTTGTTTATTCTCTTTAATTTCACTTTTTCTTTCACTTAAAAAAAACAGACAAAAATACGCCATAAAATAATCCACAAATTTATAATAGTTTCAAATGTACAAGAAAAGTCAATTTTACAAGAGAAATTACAAATTTGAGGAAAATGGTTTCAAATTTAGATAAATTTACAGAGAAAAGTAGAAAACTATCAGAAAATTGTTATAAACGTCTGAGAAAAACCTCAAACCTTCAAGACTGAAGTCATTACTCAAGTTTTTAAGTGGGTGATCGTTGTACCCTTAACTCAGCTAGAAATTTTTGGTTGTCTACTTTTAATTATTAATTTCATAGCACTGCTTTTACATAGTATTTGCATTGCAATGCATGGTACATGCATTTACCAGTGGTGAAGGGGGCCATTAAGCTGAAGAAGGAGTCCCATCAGGCTTGGTTGGCTTGTGGGACTCCCGAAGTAGCTGAGGTGTACCGGCAGGCCAAGCGGAGTGCAGCTTGGGTGGTTGCTGAAGCAAAAACACAGGTATGGGAGGAGTTCAGTGAGGACATAAAACAAGACTTTTGGTCGCCCTCAAAGAGATTCTGGCAAACTGTCTGGCGGCTCAGGAAGGGGAAGCAGCTCCCTATCCACACTGGGTATGGTGCCGATGGGGCGCTGTTGACTTCCACTGGGGATATTGTCGGGCGGTGGAAGGAATAGTTTGAGGATCTCCTCAATCCCACTGACGCGCCTTCCATAGCAGAAGCAGGGCTTGTGGACGAGAGGGACGACTCGCCTATTACAGGGGCTGAGGTCACCAAGGCGGTTAAAAATCTCCTTGGTGGCTGGGCCCCGGGGGTAGACGAGATTTGACCTGAGTACCTCAAAGCCCTGGATGTTGTAGGGCTGTCATGGTTGACACGCCTCAGTAACATTGCGTGGAGGTCGGGGGCAGTGCCTTTGGCATGGCAAACCGGGGTGGTGGTTCCTCTCTTCAAAAAAGGGGACCGGAGGGTGTGCTCCAACTTTAAAGGGATCACACTCCTCAGTGTCCCTGGGAAGGTCTATGCCAAGGTACTGGACAGGAGATTCTGGTCGTTGGTCGAACCTCGGATTCAGGAGGAGCAATGAGGTTTTCGTCCTGACCGTGGCACATGGGACACGCTCTTTACCCTCTTGAGAACCCTCGAGGGTTCATGGGAGTTTGCCCAACCAGTTTACATGTGTTTTGTGGACTTGGAAAAGGCATTTGATTGCGTCCCTCGTGCTTTTTTGTGGAGGATGCTTCAGGAGTATGGGGTATCGGGCTTGCTGTTACGAGCTATTCCATCTCTGTACGACCGTTGTGAGAGTTTGGTTTGTATTGCCAACACTCGATCGGACTCATTCCCAGTGAGAGTTGGACTCCGCCAGGGCTGCCCTTTGTCACTGATCCTGTTTATAATTTTTATGGACAGGATTTCTAGGCGCAGCCAGGGAACAGAGGGTGTCATGCTTGGTGACCACAGGATCTCATCTCAGTTGTTTGCAAATGATGTTGTCCTGCTGTCTTCATCCAGCAATGACCTACAGGTCTTACTGGGATGGTTTGCCACTGAGTGTGAAGCAGCTGGGATGAGAATCAGTACCTCCAGCTCCAGGGTGGGGCCCCAGAAACCCCATACCGGGCGGGGTACACTGAATCCTTGTTCTAATATTTATCATGCGAGTCTGTTGGATCGTTCTTAGTCTGGCCCTTCACCCAGGACCAGTTTGTCTTGAGTGACCCTACCAGAGGTAAATTGCCACGGACAACATAGCTCCTGGGATCACTAGGGCATGCAAACCCCCCACCACGATAAGGTGGCGATCCATGAGGGAATAAATGTAGTAAATTTCTTCAGTCATACTCTGTGCATTTCCTGGCAACTATTCCTGCCGGAAAATGCTTCCATCCTGTGGTAGACTGCAAGTCTAACTTAAAACATTACTGGCACATGCCTCTAGGGGGAACTACCTTTATTGTTCAGCACTGCTATTAAGGGGACACATTAGAGCAAGAGTGTGAAAACCCCGCGCAGAATCCATGTTCAGTCATAAGATAAGATAAGATAAGATAAGCCTTTATTAGTCCCACAACGGGGAAATTCCAGGATTGCAACAGCACAGGGATAGCAACACTCAGAGCAACAATCAGAAGGCAAGAAAAAAAACAAGCAAGCAAGAGCAGCTAATATACATATGTACGTATTACTATAAAATATATATATATACACACACACACAGACACACAGTGCAGAGCATTGTAGCTGGATGGAATAAATATATGAATATATGAACACACAGTGCAGAGCATTGTAGCTAGATGGAATAAATATGTAAATATATAAACACCCACAGTACGGAGCATTGCAGCTAGGTGGAATAAATATGCAAGTATATAAACACACACAGTGCGGAGCAATGTAGCTAGATGGAATAATATGTAGATATATAAATATATAAACACACCCAGTGCTGAGCATTGTAGCTAGATGGAATAAATATGTAAATATATAAACACACACAGTGCAGAGCATTGTTGCTAGATGGAATGAAACAGCATAACCGTCTACTTAGTTATCCTACATGGTATGATTATGTGCCCATACATATTCTCACCCTCCATAGCGACCGGTAAGTTCCTAGTTGTATGCCGGAGGGGACCATTGTGTAAGTCTATTGCATCTTTTGCATTCAAAAAACTATTAGTTTGTTACGTCTTTTTGCTATCTCTGCGAGCAGCCCTGCTTAGGTTGTACAGTCTGACAGCCGTTGGTAGGAAGGACCTACGAAACCTCTCGGTTGTGCACCTGGGATGATGTAGTCTGCTGCTAAATGAGCTCCTCAGTGCATTCAGTATGTCCTGCATAGGGTGGAACTCGGACTCCAGCAGAGATGACAGTTTAGCCACCGTCCTTCTCTCTCCTATCTCCTCCATCGGATCAAGGCGCTGCCCCAGGACAGAGCTAGCTTTCTTAATCAGTTTGTTCAGTCTCTTCCTATCGGCTGCAGTAATGCCACTGCCCCAGCAGACCACTCCAAAAGTGATGGCTGATGCCACCACCGTGTCATAGAATGACTTCAGCAGCGCCCCTTGTACACCAAAAGACCTGAGTCTCCTCAGCAGGAACAGCCTGCGCTGTCCCTTCTTGTAGAGTGCATCAGTATTGTGTGACCAGTCTAGTTTATTGTTCAGATGAATACCCAGGTACTTATAGGATGTCACCATCTCGATGTCTGTTCCCTGTATATTTACTGGTACTGTGAGGGGCTGCCCATGCCTGCGGCAGTCCACCACCAGCTCCTTAGTTTTCCTCGCGTTGATCTGGAGGCAGTTCCGATGGCACCAGTCCACGAAGTCCTGGATAAGCCCTCTGTACTCAGCTTCATCTCCATTGGAGATGAGGCCAACGATCGCAGAGTCATCAGAGAACTTCTGTAGATGGCAGTGTGTTGTGTTGTGTGAGAAGTCCGCAGTATAAAGAGTGAACAGGAAGGGAGCCAGCACCGTTCCCTGGGGGGCCCCCGTGCTACTGATGATCGTGTCGGACACACAGTCCCGGGTTCTCACAAACTGAGGCCGGTTCGTGAGGTAGTCCAGGATCCATGATGACAGGTGCTGGTCCACCCCTGCGCGCAGCAGCTTGTCCTTCAGGATCATCGGTTGGATGGTGTTGAAAGCACTGGAGAAGTCAAAGAACATGATCCTCACCATATTCCCGGGCTTCTCCAGGTGGGACAGAGAACGGTGAAGGAGGAAGATCACCGCATCCTCCACCCCAATGCCATGCTGGTAGGCGAACTGGAGTGGATCCATCGCTGGTTCCACCAGGGGGCGGAGGTGAGCAAGGAGCAGTCTCTCCAGGGTCTTCATCAAGTGGGACGTCAAGGCCACCGGTCTGTAGCTGTTCAGGTCTTTGGGGTGGGAAGTTTTTGGTACAGGTACCACACAAGATGTTTTCCACAGCTGTGGTACCCTCCCCAGTTTCAGGCTCATGTTGAAGATATACGTCACAATCCCACACAGCTGGTCTGCACAGGACTTGAGGAGCTTTGCGCTGATGCCGTCCGGTCCCGGCGCCTTCCTCGCCTTGATCTTCCTCAGCTCCGTCCTCACCTGGGTCCTGGTCAGGGTCAGGATGGGGGGCTGTGTGTTGGGAGTGGGGGGGTGTTGGTGGAGTGGGGAGTGGGCAGCAGGACTTGATTTCTTTAGAGGCAGCAGTGGTTGTTGTGCAGTCAGGGGGGAGGGCGGTTGGTCAAATCTATTGAAAAACAGATTCAGGTTGTTCGCCCACTCTCTGCCCCCTGTGGCCTGGGGGGAGGTATTCTGGAGCCCCGAGATGGTTTTGAGGTTTCTCCAGACCCCGCTGATGTCGCTCTGTTGCAGCTTGTCCTCCATCTTCTTCCTGAAGCTGTCCTTGCCTTCTCTGATCTTTCTCCTCAGCTCCCTCTGTACGGACTTCAGCATCTCCCTGTTCCCTGACCTGAAGATCCTCTTCTTCTCTCTCAGAAGTGTTTTTATCTCAGGGTTGATCCAGGGTTTGTTGTTTGAGTGACGCCGTATGGTCTTGGTGGGAACGGATTTGTCCACACAGAAGCTGAGGTAGCCCGTGAAGGTGTGAATGAGGCCATCGATGTCCTCACCATGTGGATCGCAGAGCTGCTTCCAGGCGGTGGCTTCAAAACAGCCCTTTAGGGTGTCCATTGTCTCCTCAGACCATAACTCCACAGTGTGCATGGCCGGAGGTTGTCTGTGCACTAGGGGTTTGTACACCGGCCGGAGATGAACCAAGTTGTGATCCGATCTCCCGAGTGGGGGGAGTTGTGATGAGGTGTACGCCTCCTTAGTGTTTGCGTAGAATAAATCCAGTGTTTTATTGTCTCTAGTGTGGCATGTGACATACTGGGTGAACGTGGGTAGAATGGGAGACAGTGAAACATGGTTGAAATCGCCTGAGATGAGGAGAAGAGCATCTGGGTGTTCTGTCTGCAGCCTGCTGGTTACTGAATGGATGACGTCACGTGCTGTCCCAGCGTTCGCCGTCGGATTTGCATAAACAACAATGCAGATCACGTGTGAGTGTTCTCTCGGGAGATATGTAGGCCTCATGCTAACAGCTAGCAACTCAATGTCTTTGCTGCAGTGTCGTTGTTTAACAGTGATATGTCCCGGTCTGCACCAGTTGTTGTTAACATACATTATCACTCCACCGCCCCTAGCCTTGCCACTGTCTGGTGTTCGGTCAGCTCGTATCATGTGAAAACCCTCCAGCTCAATGTTAGCATCTGCTGCTAGTTCAGTTAGCCACGTCTCAGTAAACAAAAGGAGAGAGCACTCCCGGTATGTGCTATCATAACGGGAGATAGCCGCTAGCTCATCTAACTTTCCCAGTATCGACCGTACATTTCCCATGACAACAGATGGAAGGGAGGGTCTGTACCTTATATTTTTTGTCCTCCGCCTTACTCCAGCCCGGCAGCCGCGGCGTTTTCGCCTCAGTTCTCTCGGTATGTCGAGTTTTTCCAATGGGACCGGGTGGCGGTTGAATGCTAGCAGCTGTTCTCTGCTGTATCGTATCCTGCTATAAACAGTGGCTCCGTCCACCGGCTCAGGAGACATTTAGGACGATCTGTGTGTCCGTGATATAAGTGGGGTGAAAAAAAAAGACGGATCAAAAGAGAGAGGAAGGGAAAAAGACTCGGAATCGAGCTGCTGTTGCAAAAGGCAGCCGACTGGTGTGTTGCAGAATATTATGTGTGTTGCAGAATAAATGGCAGAGTTAGCCAAAGAAATAACTCAAGTGTGATCATTGCTACACGGTAGGATATCACACATCCCAAAGGTCACCTTCTGCTGCATCCAACGCACACACTCCACAGTCATGTCCATTTTTTTTTTTTTTTTTTGTTACTTATTTGTACCCGTAGGTAGACTTGGTTTGCAGTCTGGTGACAAGCCACCGGCTGCTGGTCGCTGCGTGCGCGAGCGCCCTAAACCTACATGTTTTTGGTGTGCGGGAGGAAACCGGAGAAATCCCGGAGTAAACCCGCGCAACACGGGGAGAACATGCAAACTCCACACAGCTCACTGTTGGTCGGGGGCTGGGATCGAACCCACGATCTCATGATCCCCGCGATCCCCCAGCCGAGGGTAAAACTGTGCTGCCACAGTGCTAAACCACTGCGTCACCGTGCAGCCGTGCACGGTCCATGTTAACTTTACAGATATTACCCCCCCGATATTCTGAAGTAGTTGTGCAGGTGGAGCTGACAAAATTACAATCCAGTGATAAAGGGAAGAAGACTGATTAAAAAGAGAGCACAAATCAGCTGTGTCTCCATGCTGGCTGCATTCTCCACAGCAGAATTGTCGCGTCTGTCTCACCTCAATGAGGAAAAAGTCGAAAGAACAAAGACGAGGCTACGTACCATCGACCTCTCTGCTCACGAGGAGAGCTGATAAAACCAGCGCACTCCACATCAGAAAAAGGATTCCACCGTTCCTCTCCAGGACACCAATGTTGTGTTCGTGTTCGTTGAGGAGAGAAGAGACTTGCAGTTGAACCATCATAACTTTATTTTTAGCGGCAGCTCACTCAGACATGTTCACATCGGCTTCTTCTTCTGTTTTTTGGCGGGGGCACCCAACTTAAAGGCGCATTACCGCCATCCAACGTTGGAGTGTGGGCCAGACATTATACCCCAAGGGAGGAAAGAAAAAAAAAAAAAAAAAAACCCACTATATTCTATTAATTAATCCCGTATCTTTAAGTTCACATCGGCTCCCATGTTGGCCGTTTCTTATTCTACTGAGTGCATCATTCAAACAAGCGGTAACAAGGTAGCAGCGACGCCTAGTGGTAAACACTGATCATTACATCCCCTTTCTTTGAGGTGAATAAACATGAATAAACATTGATGCAAAACAGTGTATATGTATTCAGTATGAATGGACTAATACAAAACACAAATTTCAGTTCTCCCTGAATCAACATGCCCAAAGAAATTAACATCTGTTACTTTTTTTTCTCTTATTCTTTGCTTCTTTTTTTTTTTTTTTAAACACTTTACTTAAAGTAGAACTGAACTGAACGGCATTGAACGGCACTGGGTGATAGTACATACAATTATAAAGATAATTTATCATTGGCACCCCCTCCACAAATCCCGGAATCTTGGAGAAAATCGCGATTTTGAATATCCCGCCCTGAAAAATCAGACAAATCCACCGATTAACCGGAAGTGCAGCCGGAGTTCCGCGTGACATCACGAATGTGACACAGTCCTCCATGTTTACCATTGTGAGCACGTCGACACTGGTTGTTTTTGGTGCATTTTGTCGTGATAGTCGACTACAAAACACTTCCAACACCTGGGAAGATCTGTTCAGTGGCCAAGGAAAGCTGTCATGGCGACGAAAGAAAAGAAAGGGGGAGAAAAAGCGACCGGGAAGCGATGCGTTTCTAGATATAGATATTACAGTGATCCCTCACTTATCGCGTTTAATGGGGACCAGAACCGACCGCGAAAAGTGAAAAACTGCGAAGTAGCGTCACCCCCCCCCCCCAAGGGCGTCACAAGCACTATTTTGCACAAAAAAGCACAAGAGAACAGTGAAAAGTGCCACTAAGCAACACGAGCGATAAAGAAGCTGGGTAAAACGTCTCGGCCAATCAGCTTGCGAGGTAAAACATCTCGGCCAATCAGCTTGCGAGATTCCCGAGCGGTGAAGAGGTGGGCGGAGAGGAGTGGAGCGGTGGTCAGAGAGGTGGATTTTGAGTTGTGCGGGCTCTCCGTGTTGATACCTGATGTTCTAATGTAGTAGACTACATTAGAACATTAGAACACATTAGCCCGTGTTGATACCTGATGTTCTAATGTATCAGGTATCAACACAGAGAGCCCGCACAACTCAAAATCCACCTCTCTGACCACCGCTCCACTCCTCTCCGCCCACCTCTTCACCGCTCTGGAATCTCGCAAGCTGATTGGCCGAGACGTTTTACCTCGCAAGCTGATTGGCCGAGACGTTTTACCCAGCTTCTCTCCCTGCAGAGCGTACCTACCCAGCGAAGGAAGACCGCATTCATTGTTCTTTATCGCTCATGTTGCTTAGTGGCACTTTTCGCTGTTCTCTTGTGCCTTTTTGTGCAAAATAGTGCTTGTGACGCCCTTGGGGGGGGTGACGCTACTTCGCGTTTTTTCACTTTTCGCGGTCGGTTCTGGTCCCCATTAAACGCGATAAGTGAGGAATCACTGTATTCCCCGGTGGCGGACCTCGCCTCTGCATCGCCGTCTGCCAGCTGCTGTCACAGGTGCATTAGGTCTCTGTCTCCCGGGCTCGCCCTTGTGCACGCCTGCCACCTGCCACACTCCTGCATCCTCCACTGTCTCGTCACCGATCCTGAATGCCTCTTCACTCTGAAAACTCTGGTTTTCTTGACTGCTGGAACTGCTGGAACTGCTATCATCTGCCATTGTTGTTTTGTTTAGGGATCACACTCGTGACGTCACGCAGCGTCGTCTGCACTACTTCCGGTTTGCTTGGCACTGCCAGCCAGAGGCAAAAGTTTATCGGCTTATAGCTTGGCCATCGCACGGCCTAAAAATTTCTTTTATGTGTTGAAAAATACAATAGGTAATAAGGAATTAATCTGCTATTCTACTTTTTGCGCCAAAAGGTGGGTTCAGTTCTACTTTAAATTCTTACTGTGGGCGGTTCGGTTAACCCCCACAATAGATTAAGGACAGTCAGCTCTCTTCTCTTGGTTTTTCCCGCTGCACTACTGAGATGTAATGTGCCATGCATGTATTGTGATGTAATGTGCCATTCATGTATCGTGATGTAATGTGCCAGTCATGTATTGTGGTGTAATGTGCCATTCATGTATAGTGTTCATGCGTCCTGTCCTTACTGTGACCTAGAGACAGATCAATATGTAGATGTGCCTTGTAACCTCTTTGTCCTGCAAGCTGGAGCAGAGACAGCATCTGCCTATTGTTATGTAGGTCTTTCAAATGCAAATGTCTCATGCCTGTTCTGCAGTCCCTTTGATCAGACCAACTAGTGAAACTGCTTTGATGTATTGTCTGAGTTGGGCATAAATACTGCACAGGTTCTGTAACTCGCTCTCTCAATTCCACTTCCTCAACTGCTGCTGCTGGACACAGATTTTGTGTCCTCCTTCTCCGAGAGCCGCGGGGCTCGCTCCTGGCGCGCATGCATGGCGCCAGGAGCGGAGCTCGTGACGGCGGTATGATTTAATAAACTCTACTTAAAACCTTCAACAACGTTGCTTTTATATCATCCGCCGCATTACAAGTCCAACCTATCTGGTTTCTTTATTTCTCATTTTGATCTTCTCGGTTCATCTTTGTCAGGTGGAACGTTTGCTTCACAGTTCATAAGAGGTGTGGTTGTGGGAGATTCTGGGTGAGCATTATTGGGCCCACCAGGTGCTTGTGGAGTCTTGAGGAGACTGCGGCGATTGCGCCTGAGCACCTGTCCATCCTCGGTTCTCACTGTGAATGATCTTGGAGCAACTTCCTGTAATACAACTCCTTTAGTGTTCCAGCCAGATGTATCCTCGATCCTAACTGGGTCGTTGTTGGCCAGTGGAGAGAGTGGTTTGGCTGAAATGTCATAGAATGTCTTTTGTTTCAGTTTCTGCTTCTCAAGCTTGTTTCTGAGTTTTGTATCTTTCCTTTGTGAAGTAGCATTTGGGTAGCTGGGAAGCGTTGTACGCAGCTTTCTGTTCATTAGTAGCTCAGCAGGTGACAGTCCGCACTGACGTGGAGAGGCGCGGTAACTGAGTAGAGCCAAGTATGGATCCGAGTTGCTGTCTGCAGCTTTCTTAAGCAGTTGCTTCAGAATGTGGACGCCTTTTTCTGCTTGTCCATTTGATTGTCCATAGTGTGGGCTTGACGTCACATGCCGAAAGTCATACTGTTCTGCAAACTGCTGCCATTCCCTGCTACTGAAACATGGTCCATTATCTGTCATCACAATGTGTGGGATGCCATGCCGAGCAAATGTGGATTTGGTATGAGTGATCACACAGGCTGATGTAATGCTTGAGAGTAGTGCCATTTCTGGAAAGTTGGAAAAGTAGTCCATGACTACTAAGTAGTCTTTGCCTTTAAGGTGAAACAGGTCCATCCCTACTTTGTGGGATGGACAAGGGGGGATGCAGGACTTTCAGATATCACCATTGGCTCTTTGCTTTGTTTACTACGGTGTTTCTGGCACGTTTCACAGCTAGTCACAAGCGTCTCTATGTCTTTGTTTAGTCCAGGCCAGTACACTGACTCCCTTGCTCTCCTTTTACATTTTTCAATCCCAAGGTGTCCTTGATGTATCCTGTTTAACAAATCTGGTCTTAGAGCCTCAGGGATGACTATTCTTCCCTTCTTCAGTAATAGTCCATCAACAAAACTGAGATCTCCTCTGACATGGTAATAGCGAGGGCAAGATCCTGCAGGCCATCCCTCGTCCATGTTCTGAATGACACGCTGTAGCTCGGTGTCCTGTGATGTCACCTCAGCTATTTGTTTCGACTTTGTGTCAGATACTGGCAGAGCACACGACACCATGTTGATGTGATTTTCAATATCCTCATCTGTGGAACTCAGACACTTTTCAGCAGGTGCTCTGGACAAGGCATCTGCGAGTATCAGGTGCTTTCCCGTTGTGTAAACCAGTTCAAAATCGTACCTTTGCATTTTCATCATTAGGCGTTGGATCCGTGGGGACATTTCGTTAAGATTCTTCTTGATAATGGAGACGAGTGGGCGGTGGTCAGTTTCCACAGTAAAAGACGGCAGTCCATAGACATAACTGTAAAACCGCTCCAGCCCGTAGGAAACGCCTAAACACTCCTTTTCAGTCTGGGCATATTTGCATTCAGACTTTGTCATAGCCCTTGACGCATAGGCTACTGGTTTCCAGTACTCTCCCTCTGCCTGTAGAAGCACTGCTCCGATGCCATCTTTGGATGCGTCAGTTGACACTTTGAGCTTTTTCCGGTGGTCATAGTAGGCTAATGCTGGTGCTCTGGTAAGAGTTTGCTTAAGTCTTTGCCACTCTTGCTCATGTTTTTCGGCCCATTTAAAGTCACAGTCGTTGTGTAAGAGCTCTCGGATGCATGACGTCTTTGCTGTGAGGTTGGGAATAAATTTGCCTATGAAATTTACCATTCCCATGATACGTAACACGCCCGTTTTGTCTGTTGGTCTTGGCATGTTCAGTATTGCTTTCACTTTATCGCCATCTGGTTGTATGCCTTGAGCTGTGAGTTTGTCTCCGAGGAAGAGAATCTTTTGTACTGCAAACTCACACTTGGCTCTATTGAGTTTCAGCCCGTACTTCTGAATGCGCTCCATCACTTTGTTAAGTCTCTGGTTGTGCTCTTGGAGAGTCAAGCCCCATACAATAATGTCATCTATGTAAACTCTGACTCCCTCTAGGCCTTCAATGATCTGTTCCATCGCTCTGTGGAATATTTCTGGTGCAGATTTTATTCCAAATAGCAGCATAAGAAAACAGTATCTACCGAAAGGTGTGTTAAAAGTACAGTACTTAGTGCTGCTCTCATCCAGTTTTAACTGCCAGAAACCCTGAGAAGCGTCAAGCTTTGTGAAGTAGTTGGCTCCTGCCGTCTCACTGACTATTTCCTCACGTGTGGGGATTTGGTAGTACTCGCGCTTAATGTTCTCATTTAGATCTTTTGGGTCCATGCACATTCTCAACTCACCATTCTTTTTCTTTGTGACGACCATCGAGTTGACCCAGTCTGTGGGCTCCTGCACCTTTTTGATCACGTCCATGTTGGTCATCCTGTCCAGTTCTCGTTTGAGGGCTTCACGCAGTGGAGCTGGGACCCTACGTGGTGCGTGCACAACTGGTTGGGTGCCTTCTTTTAGCTGGATTTTATATGTAAAGGGCAGTGTACCAAAACCTTTGAACACATCAGAAAAGTTTTGCACAATAGCGTTAGTGTCACACTTGGAATCTGATTCAATGCAGTACACTCTTTTCACTAACCCTAGCTCTTCACAGCTTTTATCACCCAACAGTGATTCACTTTTCTCATTCACAACAGAAAAGTTTACATTGTGCACTTTACCTTTAACAATAACATTCAGTTTACAGGTACCAAAACACTGTATGGGTTGCCCATTGTAATCTTTCAACCCTGATTTCTTTCTGTATATGTGTGGCTTAACCTGCATTTCCTTTACATCAGACATGCTAATGAGGTTAGCTTTTGCACCAGTGTCCAGTCTCATAGTGACGATAGTCCCGTTAACCAGCAGAGGAGTGATCCACTTGTCCTCATTGGTAATGCTGTTGACTTTTTCTTCTTCATTTTCACAGTTAACGATGCCCACAAAGAAAGTGTCACTTAAGTCTGTGTCTTCGACTACATTCACGTTTTTGCCTTTCTTTCCTTCCTTTCTTTTGGTGAAGCATTGCTTGGCAAAATGATTCTTTCCATGGCAGTTGGAGCATACTTTACCAAACGCTGGGCATTGCTTTGGCTTGTGCTGTAATCCGCAAAGCTTGCAGAAGAACGTGGGATCCTCGGTCCGCTGTGCAGTTCAGGCCCGTGAGCGACGCCTCCCGCTCTGAGATGACACGGTGCCGACCGCTGCTCCTTCACTCGGAGGTGTGGCACCTGGCATGTCGCAGAACGTTTTCATGTGCTTCTGGGACAATTCACTTGCATGGCAGAGTTTAACAGCCATCTCCAGCGTCAACTCCATCTCACAAAGCAGTCTCTCTCTTAACTTTTTGTCCTCAACACCAAAAACAATCTGATCTCTGATCACTGAGTCCTTCAATGTCCCAAAATTGCAGGATTGTGCTTTCAAACGGAGAGCGGTCAAAAAACTGTCAAAGGGCTCACTCTGTTGCTGCATACAAGATCTAAACATGTATCTTTCATATGTCTCGTTTTTCTTAGGAGTGCAGTAAGCATCAAACTTAGCGAGCACGACATCCAGCTTATTTGGGTCTTCATCCGTTCCGAACACGAACGTGTTGTACACTTCAATGGCCTGTGGCCCTGCTAGGGTCAGCAAAAGTGCTACCTTTCTCAAGTCCGGCTTCGTGTCCAGTCCCATGGCCGTGACATACAAGTTGAACTGCTGCTTGAATGCTCGCCATTTTTCATCCACGTTACCTGACAATTTCAGGTTTTCCGGCGGCTTCAACTCCATGACAACTTCTCACGTGGTCGCTCAGTTCATGCAGTTTACTCCTGGTACCATGTTGTGTTCGTGTTCATTGAGGAGAGAAGAGACTTGCAGTTGAACCATCATAACTTTATTTTTAGCGGCAGCTCACTCAGACATGTTCACATCGGCTCCCATGTTGGCCGTTTCTTATTCTACTGAGTGCATCATTCAAACAAGCGGTAACAAGGTATCAGCGACGACTAGTGGTAAACACTGATCATTACAACCAACACGGAAAGATTTTTCTCCAGCCATCCGTTCCTTTTAGCCATGACAATCCATGTACTCTTGGTTCTTGTGAAGCTAAAAATCGAACTATCGCAAATAGCTGTGTTCCTCTTCTCTCGGTTATCAGCAGATAGCACACAACTGAAAAGCTCTGTTGCGCCGAGTTCTGCTCGCTTGCCGAGAATTGCATCCCATCATGGTGACCACAGACGGGACTTGTATAGACTTGCAACAACGCGACAACAGCTCCGGAAGTGACGCTGTAAAACCACCAACTCTAAAATATAACCCGACAGCCAGGCTTGGAAATGGGCTTTAAATTATGTTTATTCTCCAGACATTTTAGTGTTTCCAAGGGGGTTAGAAATCACAGAGAATCAAGTCTACATAATAGAATAAAATGATTATCGTGATTTTTTTTTCCAGATTCTTTGAGACTCTTGGATTCTTTAGTACATCCACGTTTCAAGTTTGAGGGTCAGTTTATTATGAATGTGTCAAGGTGGGGCAAACTTGTTTTTGAGCATAATTTATTTAAATATTATTATTACATATGCATTATTTTTTGATCATTTATTTTCAGTTAATGTTGTAATGATGTTCTAGTTACAATTCTGATGATGACGGAAATTCTTTTTCTTGTATTGTTCATTGCTGAGTAGCTTTCCAATAAAATGTGTTAATTCCAGCTGGTGTCTGAGTGTGGATTTATTCAACTAGATGAACTTCTTTGTAAGGGAGATTCATCTTTATATTTGTGTGTTGGATGAGACTTTAAATTTATCATATTTTTCTCATTATCAGCCACTTAGGTTTGTAAAAATTCTGGCATATTATTATTACCTGTCAGATTAATTTTCATGTAAGATGCCCAATAGCTTCACTTTTAATCATGAGCCTACAGATCCAGTATGCATGCATGCATTTATTTATGTATTAATTGAACTGATGACATTTTTGACATTTTGCAGATGTAGCCGAACGGAGACTGTGCAGCTGTACACAGACAGGAGAACTTTTATAAAGACTTAACACACAAACATGAGACAACTGATATGTAATAAGCACTATAAAGTAAAAAAGGTTGGAATTATAATCAAAACTTACAATAGCTCAACCACAGTGTGATCTGTCAAAATAAAAGTCAGCCTTCAGATCACTGCTAAAAAAAAAATCTGAGACAGTATTCTGTATAGTACTTTTAGAGGAAGTGAAGTCAAACATGCCAAGGAAAGAACCCCCCAAAAACTTACCTGAATTTGCCCTGGTGTAAAATTCTGTTGCAATCAGAATGAAATTATGATGATTGAAGCTAATAAATGTAGTAAATTCTCCTCTGTGCATTTCCTGGCAACTACTCCTGCTGGAAAACGCCTCCAGCCCAAAACTCACCTTCTGTTGGTCCAGTGGTAAAAATGGTAAATGGCATTCACTTATATAGTGCTTTAATTCTCATCTCTTGATGATCAAAGCACTTTACAGATCCTGCTATCCACCCATTCACACACTGATGGTGGCATGCTGCCTAACATGGCACTTCCAGACCCACCAGGAACAATTGGGGGTGAAGTGTCTTGCCCAGGGACACAACGGCAGTATATCTGGGGAGAGCGGGATTCGAACCGCCAACCATGCGGTTATTGGACGACCTGCTCTACCTCCTGAGCCACTGCTGTCCCCATGGTGTATATCATAGAACATTTTTTGCAGGAGAGTCAGGGCAGGACTGTGGAGATGACCGACCTTTGGGGCAGATGCATTTTCCTGCATTTTTTCCCCCCAGAAATTGCATATATTTTCGTCTCCACAGTGTAAAAACAGAAATGCATTTAATTTCTCCATTTATTAGTATCACTTTTCTAAGTGTAAGAAATATTTTATGCTCGGACAAGATTTGCATTGTAGCTAGCTTATTTCTGTGTTGGACTGATAGTGCTACATGGGTTTTCTTCAGTGTGCTGCTAAAATGGAACAAACTGTTAAAACCCTTGCACTTCTGTCCTCTTTCTCCCTTCATATCCAACACTACCCTTTGTCAATGTCATGTGTCTTGGTTATGCACTTTCCTTCAGAATTTCAGATATTAATACAAAACTAAATCCATATCAATTCTTCTGTCACACCCGCAATTCTTTCTACATTAATTCAAGTGGTTAGGGGCCACACTAAACATGTAGTATTATAGCTATAAAGTCTCCTAGGGGCCCAAAGACCAAGACCATGCCTGCCTATATTTGCCATAAAATGTGATTAAAATCACTTCCAAATTGCTAGAGACCAAAGCCTTCAGAGTTTTTGTTTAAAGGTTCTGTATTGTATCCTGCTGACAACCATTTGCTCTGCAATTGACTTGACCTCCTATTATTATTGTAATGCCTAAAAGACAGCAGTCATGCACTTCTTATTCCATTTAGCCATATTTATTTTTGCAGAAATAAAATACAAAAAGTAAAAAATAATCAATGTACATAATCTATAAAAAAGGTCAATAAATAAATAAATAATTGTCATGTTCGGGGTTGTCTTCAACCCCGTCCACGACCTGTGGCTGTAGGTTTTTGTGTCACGGTGGCCCTCGTGAGTCACCATAAGACACCAACAAGTCACCAGTGAGTTTGCAATGATGTTTTATTAGGACAAAGGAACAGAGGATAACACAAAGTAACAAAGTAATGGGAATAAATGAGCCTCGATGGGCTAAAACACACTATAATGAAAACAGGATCACAACAGGGTAAACTTACAATCGTAGACGATGAATAGACAGCATCAGAGCCGGGGAATGCCCGGTGCGTCAGACAATGAGGAGTTTTGACGAAGACTGCTGCATTGGGCTGCATTCAGCGTCCGCTTAAATGCCGGCCGCTAATGAGCCCTGAATGCAGCACAGCTGGCAGGCTTTGACAGCAGGAAGCTCCTCCGAGCGCTGTCACAATAAGAGCCCGGGGAGCCAGAGGGTAATCACTGCTGTCAAGCCTGCAGGAGATGACGTATGACCCATGTTATGATCATAACAGTGCCTACCCCTTGAGGGCGGTCTCTGAACGCCCAATGACACCCAAGCCCCCCCCCCCCCCAGGGTGGGTGGAAGGGGGAACAGGCCAGGGGGGAGTGGACCAGCAAAGACCAAAAAAAAAAAAAAACATGACGACAACAGGAGCGCACAGGCAGACAGAGAGAAAAAAACCCCGACACTCTCATGCACAAATTACGACCAAGGTAGAACGTAAAGGAGACGATCACAGGGCAAAATAAGAGTGAGCAGGATATTCACAAATACACAAACCATGGTCAAGGCAGACTGAAAATGAAACAACACAGAGCACGACAACAGAAAATGCCATATTCCCAAAGGCAAAAAAAAGACATACCCACTGTTACAGGCAATGAATTTTAACAGAGAAAAATGAACAACGAACACCCACTAGGAGGGGGTGAGATGCAACAATATCATAGTACTGTGGCATGAAGGCCGATAGTTCGGGGGGCCGCCCTGCATCTAGCATCCACATTGCAGGCAGGGGGAACAGAGACAGTTCGGGCAGCCTACCCCAGTCCCATGCCCGGGAATACAGTTCCTCTGGCACCCGGGCCTGATCGCCGAAAGGGCGGGAACGTTTGTCGGGTGGCCGACCCAGAACTCAGAAACCAGCGAAACAGCTTGCCAGGCGGCCGACCCGCATCACACAGCCACCAGGACCGTAGGGAGGAAGTAGAAGGCGGCCTCCCTGGAGACGGGGAAGATGAGGGAGAGCCGGGCGGAGTATTCAGAACCCCAACGGCCCCCGGTGGGGATGAGCTGTGATGATCCTGAGGACGAGGATGATGATGATGATGATGAGCCAGTCCAGTGTCCGGTGGCAGGGGATCTGCAGCTCCCTCATCGGCCTTGGATTCTGCTGGTGCTGCACCTGCAATGGACCCCGATTGGGTCATGGCTGCACCCGCGTTGGACCCCGACTGGGTCAGCGCCGCACCAGTACCGACCTCCAACCCCGAACCCGGAACCTCTGGCACAGCGAAGAAAATCAGCTCCGCGCCGGTAACCCTGGGAGAAGGCTCAGGAGAGAGAAAAGAACCGGGATCAGGATCACTGGTAGCGACAGAGCCCAGTGAGATGAGTTTGGGCGCAGCGGATGGCTGCCCCTGGCTCTTCTCTCCGAGAGACAGGCAAAAGTGCTCCAGAATAGAAAGGAGAAAAACAAAGTAGAGCACTTGCCTGCACTCAGGTTCTGTTGCTGTCCAGGATTCCAACGATCCGGGCTCAGACGGAAGGAGATTGTCTTCTGGCTCCCACTCAGCTACGTTGGGCTCCGCAGCTGGCATGATGGTTTCAGCAGCCTGAGGACCCTCTGGCACCGATGTCCACGTCGACAACCCGCACAGTGTGGTGGCAGGGGACCCTCAACCCGCTGGATCGGACCGCTCGTCTGTGGATATCCAGGGACGCTTCGTCGTTGGTGCAGGCTCCACGCTGCAGTCCGCTCTCCTCCTCTTTCCATGACGTGGCTGCGGGGCTGGAACCAGGCTCTCCAGAACCGCAGCCCCCCTCCTCATCCGGCGACGTTGGCCTGGTGTCAAGGACCGCTCAGCGGAGGGAGACACAGAGGCAGCGGGTTTAATAATAGAAGCTACAGCAGGTGGTGGGAGCTCGGGGGACTGCGAACCCCGAGCTCCACCCCCAGGAGTCAGACAAGGCAAATCACAATTAAGAGGAGATGAGTGAACTTGTACTTGCCTGTCTCCCAGAGGCAGGATGGTGCCTGCTGTAGCGGACGTTGCTCCTCCCTTTCCCCGCCGGACGGTGACAGAGGGCCCCCTGGGATGACGAGGGGGAGCCGCTCGTGATGGATCTGAGACGGGGCTCGCCAGGACAGGACTCTGGGCACTCACAGCAGCCGGGGAAGGTGTCGAGGAGCGCTGATGGGACAGCAGGAGAAGATGACCCCGGGGGGAGAGGCTGCGGGGATTCCCTCCTGGTGAGACGCCGAGGAAACAGCTGACTGTGGGATTGAGTCTCTCTGGCTGCCCGGAATGGAATCCGGACAGGGTTCTTGCTGAGGATGACTATGGCCATGGTGCCGACGTCTTCGACAGCCCCCGGATGGTGAGAACTCCAGAACTGGATCGAGGACAGGAACGGGATCCCAAAGCGGGGAGCGGGAATGTCTCCTCCTCTGCTTACCCCCATAGTCCTCCTCTATCAGCGGCGATGTCATCCCTCCTCACGCTGACTTCGCGGTGGTGGGCGTAGTGAGGAAGATGATTCAAAACATCCTCAGTACAGTCCAGGTACCAGCGCACGTCGCTGTGATAGTCGAGGAGGGAGGCGGAGATGAGCATTTCATCAACGTATTCCAGGGCATCCGCCAGCTCGTAGTTCTTGCTTTGAGCGCAGCCCTTCCGCAACGGCGTGTTTCCAGTATGCAGTACCCAGACAGAAAAGAGCAAGTCCAATGCAAACTCACCGGGAACGGCGTCTCAGTGTGGCGCCTCAGTTTAGGCGTCCTGGCAGCAGTCTACTGTCACGGTGGCCCCTGCGATTCACCATAAGACGCCAACAAGTCACCGGTGAGTTTGCAATGATGTTTTATTAGGACAAAGGAACAGAGGATAACACAAAGTAACAAAGTAATGGAAAGGAATGAGCCTCGATGGGCTAAAGCACACTATAATGAAAACAGGATCACAACAGGGTAAACTTACAATCGTAGACGATGAATAGACAGTGTCAGAGCTGGGGAATGCCCGATGCATCAGACAATGAGGAGTTTTGACGGAGACTGCTGCATTAGGCTCCATTCAGCGTCTGCTTAAATGCCGGCCGCTAATGAGCCCTGAATGCAGCACAGCTGGCAGGCTTTGACAGCAGGAAGATCCTCTGAGCGCTGTCACAATAAGAGCCTGGGGAGCCAGAGGGTAATCACTGCTGTCAAGCCTGCAGGAGATGACATATGACCCGAGGGCAGACAAGATCAGTGCTCGGATCATAACATTTTGATTATTGCTTATTGATTCCAGCTGGCAGATTGAGCCTTGCTGTCTGCCAGTACTACAGCCACGCCTCCTCCTCACCGGACAGTCACCGGTTGTATGGTATCACCACATGCGTGCGCGCACACGCACGCACACACACACACACACACACACACACACACACACACACACACACACTCACACATGCATACACCCCCAGTTCCAATCAGTCACGCACCTGCTTGTCACACGGCTGTGTCCACTTGCCTTCATTAGTGTATTGTGTACTTATAGGGAGGAGGTGTAATCAGTCAGTGTGGCAGCTTAAGTCAACATTGACATCCTGGCTTACTGAGTATAGGCTCTTTTCCTTTTTGGACTTCACCTTGTTGTACTTCAGAGCCTTTCCGCGCCAACATAATTGTAAGCCTTCTTTTGTGCCTTTTCCCTCCGCTTCTGCCTTCCTGGAGCGCGTTTAGCATTTCATCCGAGCCAACAAAGTTTGTAGCCGGTTGTCTCACCCATTTTCAACAGTGTTATTTGGACATTTTGTGTATATTTTTCTCCCTCTAAATAAACTCGTTACTTTACTGCATTTTGGGCTTGCTGCCAATTTATATGTCTGCTTTGAGGTTACGCAGCGGACATGACAGTAAGCTGCCACCACAAAGAGCCCAAGCAGTGAGTAGCGTGTTGTTGGTTTTTTTCCTCTTATTTTTGTGTGTGTTTTTCCCCTACCTGCAACCTGAGACATGGCGGGCTATTGGAGCCACGAAGAGCGGCTCGGACTGGCCCGTCTGGAGGATGTCTTCTCCGGGATTCAAGGGCATTGGTCTTCCGATTCAGTTAGCGCTGCTTGGGATGTTGTGGCTGAGGTATTAGAGGGATGTCCGGACCTTTTATTTTTCCCAGAATCGGCGGACATCCTCCATTTCATTCTTGCACTGCGAGAGGAGGAGCCCGGGAGGGAGACACCAGCGTTGGAGCGGCCCCCAATACAGAAGAGGCACTCGCGCCAGGTGAAGCCTTCCTCCTCCCTCAGCTTTTCCACTCCAGCCCCACCCTTGTCTCCAGAGCTCAGGCCTGCTCAATCCCGGGGAGGTACGGAGGAACGCTGCCAATCCATCCATCCATCCATCTTCTACCGCTTTTCCGGAGGTCCGGGTCGCGGAGGCAGCAGTTCAAGCAGAGAAGCCCAGACTTCCCTCTCCCCAGACTCCTTCTCCCCAGCTGCCAATCCATCTTAGGTGATATTGACCACCTAATGATGGAGAAACAGAGACTCCAATTGGAGGATGGCCCCGCTTCATCTGAGACTGGATGGGAGAAGCACAGACTTGAGATGCTGGTGGAGATAGATCGCTGTTTGGAGGAGGATGACTTGGCGGCTACCCCTCCCTCTCCAGTACCATCCCGGGGGCTTCTCCACAATGTATGGAGGAGCCCAGTTCAGCCACAGTCATCACGAGGAGCGCTGCCTCGCCAGCTGCAGCAGTAGACATCACAAACCAGGAGAACAGGCAAGTAATCTCTTCATGCATTTCTAAAATTATTGAAAATTCTTGCCTGATCCCTGGTAGAGGATCTCTGGATGTGCAGTCCCCTGAGATCTCTTCACCTACTGCAGCTTTGAACTGCTCACCAGCCCTCTCCTTGCTTTCTCCTGTTTCCTCCGAGTGCACGCCAGTGCGGGAACCACACCATCAGGACCAGGAAGAGCCAGAGGCCCGGGAGGATTCTTCCCCACAGCAATGGTGAGCCAGACCCCAGCCGTCACGCTGGAGGAATCACCACCGAGGGTCACAACGGCTGGGACTATGATGACTGCAGAGACCATCATGCCTCCGCAGCAGAGTCAGTGTCCGAGCTGCACCTCCAGGAGGCCGAGCCCGTGGAAACATCGCCCGGATCATCAGAGTCCTGGACGGCGGTAGAGCTCGAGCTAAGGCACGTGCTCTCTTTTGTCTTTCTTCTTTCCCTTATAGAGCATTTTTGCTTAGCTCAAGGTGAGGAGAGCCAGCTGCAGCCAAACGCTGCACCTGAGCTTGCCTCGCCGGGCTCTGCTGCTGCCGATGACCCTTACCCCTCCTCCTCTGTGTCTGAGTCCTCATCTAGGGTCGCCGGAGAGAGGTCCATGTTGCCGGACGAGATGGAGGATCCAGACTCACCACTGGAGGTTATCGTCGCCGCTGCCATCCCCGCTGTGGTTCCCATGGGTCCAGCTCCCCCTCTGCCTGGGTCCCCAGGGGTGCCTGCGATTGACCGCCTTCTGGGTTGGATTCTCGTGAGGGCCGGCTGGCCCAGGGTCAGGACGGCGTGGAGGTCAGCAGTGGCCCAGCTGAGTCCCATCACAGGTGCAGCAAGGGTCCTCCCGGGCTCCAGCGAGGGTGCAACCATGGCTTGTTTGGGGTCCACCATGGGTGCTACACTGGCCCAATCGGGGCTCACAGCGGGAGCAATGAGGCCCTGGATAGAGGTCACCGCTGGTGCCATGTTGTCCCAAGCCGGGTCCACCGAAGGTGCAGCCGAGCCCCAGTCCCAAACTGGGACCACCGAGGGTGCAGCTGGCCAGCTTGGGGACACTGAGGTCCCTTCCTCCCTTCCAGAAGTCCTCAGGGTGTCCCTTCCTCTTCTGCCAGGCTCTGCTGTGGTCCGCCTGGCCCTGCCACCAGGAACTGCAGGGGTTCCCCTTCGTCAGTCCGGCCACCCACCTGTCAGCCTTCCGGTGGGTAGGCCGCCACCTCGTCTATTCCTCCAGGCCTGATTGCTCAACTATGTGGGCCGGCCGCCCAAAGGACTAGGTTCCTGGGTCAGGTGGCCCTTTTCCTCTGGCAGGCTGCCTGATGCCGTTCTGCAGGCCACCTGCTGGCCCTGGGACTTTGACTGGCCTCCTGAACTTATGGTCGTTCGTGGGCCTGGGACAGTGGTTGGTCCCCTGAACTGTGGGGCTCTTGGGGGTGGGGTGGGTTAGTTAATTTTGGGGTTGGGAAAAGTGTTGTTTATGGTGTTGTATGGTGGTGGTTATCTTTTCTTGATTTATCCCTCCTAACCTGTTTTCCCGCACCTCCTGCCCTGGTTTGTTGTGTTGGCCTTTTGAGTGTGTGTGTGTGTGTGGGGGGGGCAGGTTGTGTTTTCCATTTTGATGGTATGGTGGGTGTCTGGTGTCCACCCCTTGAGGGGGGGGGGCTCTGTCATGTTCGGGGTTGTCTTTGTTATATCTTTCACCGCTTTACATTACTTAATATAACAATGATAACTCGGACCATCGACGTAATGTTAACGGTTTATTAGCGTAGCAGCAACTTCATAGCACATGGCTAACAACAACAACCTGACATTACAGGTTACCCATAATGCCTTGAGCAAGACACTACGACGGGTGCCGTAGTAAACCAAAATACATAACATCTCCTCCCCTCTTACAATAGATGTCCTACAGGAAATAACAAGTGTCTGCTGAAATTCTTGTGTCTTCATTAGAACATGACACTGGCAATCTAAACATATGAACATTTCTCCATTCTCTTCATCTGCCAAGTTAACTGTATCCATGTACAACAACTTCTCTTTAATTATTATGCTACCTTAGGAGTGAGGGTAGACTACCTCATCCCCTAACTGTACCCCTGGGAATTATTCTGCCCCATTAATGTGGGTCAGTTGCTATCTAGTCTAATAACTCAGACGGACAGGAGGTCGCCGCTCCCTGATGGGGTATTGGCGATCTGCAGGAACATGAGTCTGTGTTCTTTCTAATGTGGAGTTTGCTTCTGGTGCTGATGCAGAAGAAGATGTCACATCTACAGCTGGAACTCTGGTCTCTGAAGTGGTTGAGTTCTGTACTGGTGTAGGTGGACAAAGTGGTGAGTTGGTGAGTGCATCTTTAGGATATCCAAGAGACGGTTCTGCAGGCGCTGGCGGTGTCTGCAGGAGTTGATCCACGTGCCTTTTCCAAACACTGTCAGTGGTTTGAACTGTATATGAGACTGGTACAGTTTGTGCAATAACAGTTGCAGGAACCCACTTAGGTTCACCTCTGTAGTTCCTGGCCAGCACAGATTCTCCTGACGTGAACGCTCTGTCCTTTGCCCGATGTTCTCTGTGCATAATTTGTTTCTCTTGTTGCTTTTGCACAGTGTCCTTTAATCCTGAGGGTTTCAAAAGGTCAAAGGTAGTGCGCAGATCTCTCTTGAACATCAGACTAGCAGGGGTTGTCTTTGTGATTGCATGTGGAGTGTTGCAGTAGTTTAGCAGGAACTTGTGCAGCCTCTGATGCAGTGTTCCTTGACCTTGTGATGCTTTCAATGCATGTTTCATTGTCTGCACAAACCTTTCTGCAAGGCCGTTCGTCGCAGGATGGTATGGAGCTGATTTAATGTGCTGCACTCCATTAGCTTGTAGAAAAGCATCCATTTCTTGTGAAACCAACTGAGGTCCATTGTCAGAAACTAGTTGTGTAGGAGACCCAAAACAACTAAATATTTCTCCTAATGCCTCTGTGGTCTTCTCTGTGGTGGTTGACCTCATAATAGCCACTTCAGGCCATTTACTGTGTGCATCCACAGCAACGAGAAACATTCTGTCCTCAAACGGACCTGCAAAGTCAATGTGCACACGATGCCATGGCTCCTGTGGGAACTCCCAGGGATGGAGAGGAGCCAATGGTGGGTTGTTCCGTACCTTGTGAAAAGATGAACAGCTTTTGGCTATTTCTTCAATCTGCTTGTCAATGTTTGGCCACCAAAAATAGCTTCTCGCAATTTCTTTCATTCTCACAATTCCACTATGTCCTGCATGAAGTTGCTGTAACACTTTTGTTCGACATAACAGGGGAATAATCACTCTCCTCCCTCACAGCAAACAACCCGACTGAACAGACAATTCTGTCCACTTCCCAAGGAAGGGCTTCAAGGTTGCGTCATCACCCGCAGGTTGTCCTTTAATGATCAAGTCCATGACTGCAGACAACACAGGGTCATTTCTAGTCCCCTTTTTCACCTGCACAGCTGAAACAGGTGTGTTTTCTACCTCTGTGAAGTAGAAGATGTCCACAGTGCTTGACTCTGGCTTCATGACAGGAAGTGGTAATCTGGATAACCCATCTGCATTACCATGACAGTCTGACTTTCGATACCTGATGTCATAGGAGTGTCCTGACAACAGCAACGCCCACCTCTGCAGTCGGGACGCTGCAAGAGATGGTATTCCTGTGTATGGTCCAAGGATGGTTGTGAGAGGTCGGTGGTCAGTAAAAAGTGTAAACTTCCGTCCATACAAGTACTGGTGGAATTTTCTGACACCAAACACAATGCTCAGAGCCTCTCTTTCTAGTTGAGCATAGTTAGCTTCTGCCTTGTTTAATGTCCTTGATGCAAAAGCGATTGGCTTTTCCTCACTGTCCAGCATTACGTGGGAAATCACGGCCCCTACGCCATAAGGAGAGGCGTCGCAGGCAAGCTGGATCGGAAGTGATGGGTTGAAGTGGGTCAGAACCTCTGATGCAGTCAGCGCATCCTTTGCCTTCTGAAAAGCCTCCTGACAGCTTGCTGTCCACTTCCATGCTTCCTCTTTGCGCAGCAGGTTATGCAGTGGTTTTAATAGTGATGCCAAGTTTGGTATGAAACGTCCATAATAGTTCAGCAGTCCCAAGAAAGACTTCAGCTGACTGACATTTTGGGGTGGAGGTGCATCCACGATGGCTGTGATTTTCGATGGTGCAGTGTGTAGTCCCTTAGCATCGATCACATGACCTAAGTATTCCACGGATGACTGGAAAAACTCGCATTTATCCTTGCGGATTCTCAATCCATATTCCTCCAGTCTCTTGAGAGTTGCATCCAAGTTGCGCAGATGCTCTTTATCATCTGCTCCTGTACACAGGATATCATCCAGGTAGCACTGCACTCCTGGTAATCCACTCAGGATTTGATCCATAGCTCGCTGAAAAAGTGCTGGAGCAGATGTGATGCCAAAAGGCAGTCTGCAGTATCTGAAGAGTCCTTTATGGGTGTTGATAGTCAGCATTTCACGTGACTGCTCGTCTACATGCATTTGTAAGTAAGCCTGGTTGAGATCTATTTTGCTGAACTTTTGTCCCCCACTCAGCCCCACAAATAAGTCATCAATCAGTGGAAGGGGATACTGCTCTGCTGTTAGTACAGGGTTTACTGTTACCTTAAAGTCTCCACAGGTCCTGATTCCTCCGTCCTTTTTGGGTACTGGAACTATGGGCGTGGCCCACTCACTGGTTGTCACAGGCTCCAGAACTCCATTCTTGACCAGAGCATCCAAGTCAGCCTCCACCTTTGGTCTGATGGCGTACGGCACTGGTCTGGCTTTCATGAACACTGGTTTACTGTCAGGTTTGACATGCAGCTTCACTATAATTTTTTTCATACTGCCTAGCTCATCACGAAAACCTTTTTGTGCTTTTCCAGTATGGCCTGCAGCTGAGTGGAACTGTGTGACAGCTTCCTTACTTCTTGCCAGTCAAGTTGGATTTTCTTTAGCCACACACGCCCCATTATAGCTGGACAGTTGTTCTTGGTAACATAAACTGGAAGCTCAGCAGTTTGGCCGTTGTACTGAACAGTTACCTCTGTCATCCCTTTCATGGGCACTCGGTGTCCAGTATACGCCCTGAAGACGGTGTCTGAAGGCCGGAGTGGAAGATGTTTCAGAAACTTCTTGTAAATGCCATACGACACAAGTGATGCCTTTGATCCGGTGTCTATCTGCATTTTAACAAAATGTCCCTCCACTTTTGGTTTAGTCCAAAAGCCTTCTGAGCCTTCATTCACATTCATAATCCGGACAGTATTTATTGCAGTTGACACCTCTTCCTCTGAGGAGTCGCTCACTCTGTCCTCGCCATGTTTAACTGTGTGAACATTACTTTTCTTTTTGTATTTTACCATGTCACTTTTATTCCTTGTCTTTGGGCCTTTGTCTTTGCTCCTTTTGCTTCTACATGCCCGCTCCACGTGGCCTTTTTTCCCACAGTTGTTACAGTCCATCTCTTTGCACCAACAGTCATTAAGAAGGTGTCCCACCTTGCCACAGCGGAAACATGGACCTGTTGCATTGGTTTTACCACTGTTGAGCTTATGTACTCTGCCTGTAGCATGCAGTTGGTGGGCTTCTTTGGAAGCCATCTCCATCATCACACTAATGTTAATGGCTCTTTCAAGCGTCAGATCACTTTCTGTGAGTAACTTCTTCTGTGCTGCTTCATTTTGTAGTCCACACACAAGCCTGTCTCTTAATGTGTCATTTAAAACATCTTTAAATTCACAGTGTTCGGCTAACTTGCGTAGCGCTGCAACAAACATGTTAACAGACTCACCCTCTTCTTGGTTACGTCTGTGAAACCTGTATCTTTCTGCAATCACTAGAGGCTTGGGTGAGAAGTGGTGGGTCAGTGTGTCCACAAGTTCTTTGTAGGTTTTAGAACCTGGCTTTACTGGCTGTAGGAGGTTGCGTAGTAGGTTAAATGTCTTGGGACCCATCACACTCAGAAAAGTGGGCACTAACTTTTCATCCGTTATTCCATTGGCCGCGACGAAATAGTCAAAGCCCTCTGTATAGGAGCTCCATTGTTCCGCGCTCTGATCAAAGGGCCCGATAGAGCCAATAACTCCAGCCATTTTAACGCTCCTGGTTGAATGTCGCTCTTTCCCTCGCAGCTCCTTTCTGTAACGTCGTTGCTTCCCTCCGGCGTTACTCACGGAGCTTTTTGTCCTTAACGATTTCCACTGCTCCGCTCCTCCCCGCTTAGCAGACAGCCCGCAGCATCCCCCTCAGCACAGCGGCGCGGTGTATCACCCGGTCAGCGCGAAGTAGCGGCAGGAAAAACACGACAAAAAAACTCTCCTCCGTCGCGGACTGCAGCGTCGGTCCAGACATCCTCGTCGCCACTTTTTGTTATATCTTTCACCGCTTTACGTTACTTAATATAACAATGATAACTCGGACCATCGACGTAATGTTAACGGTTTATTAGCGTAGCAGCAACTTCATAGCACATGGCTAACAACAACAACCTGACATTACAGGTTACCCATAATGCCTTGAGCAAGACACTACGACGGGTGCCGTAGTAAACCAAAATACATAACAGTCTTCAACCCCATCCATGACCTGTGGCTGTAGGTTTTTGATTATTGCTTATTAATTCAAGCTGGCAGATTGAGCCTTGCTCTCTGCCAGTCCTACAGCCATGCCTCCTCCTCACTGAACATTCACCGGCTGTATGGTATCATCACATGCACACACACACACACTCACACATGCATACACACCTAGTTCCAATCAGTCACGCACCTGCTTGCCACACGGCTGTGTCCACTTGCCTTTGTTAGTGTATTGTGTACTTATAGGGAGGCAGTGTGATCAGTCAGTGTGGCAGCTTAAGTCAGCATTGGACATCCTGACTCACTGAGTATAGGCTCTTTTCCTTTTTTGACTTCACCTTGTTGTACTTCAGAGCCTTTCCGCTCCAACATAATTGTAAGTCTTTTTTTGTGCCTTTTCTCTCCGCTCCTGCCTGCCTGGAGTGCGTTTGGCATTTCATCCAAGCCAACGAAGTTTGAAGCCAGTTGTCTCACCCATTTTCAACAGTGACTGTTATTTGGACATTTTGTGTATATTTTTCTCCCTATAAATAAATTCGTTACTTTACTGCATTTTGGGTTTGCTGCCAATTTATGTCTGCTGCGAGATTACGCAGCGGACATGACAATAATATGCCTTTCTATATGTTTAATGACTTTCTTCTGATGACAAAATAGTATAATTTAAGTATAGCCTATTTATAAACTGATTTTCCATTAATTGAAATGCTACATCATTTGACAGGATTAATTCGCAGTTGCCAGAAATGGTATCCACTGCTATCTTCACAGTGGAAAGACTGAAATGCATGAAATTTGCTAGTTACCAGTATTCTTGCCCTGACTTCTCTGCAAAAAATGTTTTGTGTTTGGACCAAGAGAAGGTGACCTTTGGGATGGAGGCAGTTTCTGGCAGGATTAATTTGCAGTTGCCAGAAATTGTACACACTGCTATCTTCACAGTGGAATGACTGAAATGAATGAAATTTTCTCCAGTTAACAGTATTCTTGCCCTGACTCTCCTGCAAAAAACATTTTATGTTTGGACCAGCAGAAGGTGACCTTTGGGATGGAGGCATTTTCCACCAGGAGTAGTTGCCAGGAAATGCACAGAGTGTGGTCTATATTAACCATATATTCCATAACCTACATATGTTGAAGCATGGGGAAATGTTTGGTAATTACATATGTAAAGGACTTCACACCTCTGAAAGGACAAAGGGCTCTCACCCGCCGAGTGAAGAACAAAGACGTTCCCGGACGCGGCGGAGGAGACCGGAGGAGCCACCCTCACCCCCTAAGGCGAGGAGAGGAAATACCAAGACAATGGGGGGATTAAGATAATGAGGGATGTCAGCCTTTGTTATGCATGTCTTTTGTTGTGTGCCAGTATAAAGTCAGTGAGCTGGAGACTTTCTGTCTCTTTTCCCTTCTGCCACTCTCTGCACCAGATGAGACTTGTTAGAAGAGCTGAATATTAAAACTTTGCTTATAAACCAAATCGCCTCTTCATTTCCAAGCTCCTCTACACTGGTGACCTTGACGCGAGTATGGACCGGAGGCGTTCCCCCGCAAGCGACTCATCCGTGGCGACCCAGGCAGACGCCAGCGGCCACACAGACGAGGGAACAGATGGACAACTGTTCCCCCCGGCAGAAGAGATTGAGAGGGCTCAACCGAGCACCAGCACCGTCGTGAGAGCCGAGGCAGGGCACTCTCACCCGGCGGGCACAGCAGTGATAGTGTGCACGAATGCCGTCGCTGTCAAGCTGCCAGACTTCTGGCAAGAAGACCCCGCCTCTTGGTTTCAGCAGGCTGAAGCCCGGTTCACACTGGCGGGCATCACGGCTGATGATACCAAATTTTATCATATCGTCTCCAAACTCGACGCCGCCACTTCGAAGTGTGTGCGGAGCATGATCCGGCGACCACCGGCCCGGGACAAATACGAGACGCTCAAAGCAACCATCGTGGCGAACTACGTCCCATCAGCGGAAGAGAGAGCCGAGAAGATCCTGGCGGTCTATGGCCACAGAGGGTGCAAACCGAAGGTCCTCATGGAGGATTTGCTACAGCTCAAAGAAGAGGACAATGACAACTTCCTCTTCCAGTTTATTTTCCTCAGCACGCTGCCGCCACACATGAGAGGGACACTCTCCAGCATGAAGTGCAACAACCACCAAGACTTCCGTGTGCTGGGCAATGAAGCTCATCGGCTCGTCAACGCCTGCAAGGAGCTGACACCCACAGCAGCAGCCGCAGACCTCAAAGCTGACGCCCCGAGCCACGAGGAACCGCAACCCACGGAGCAGACCCAGCCCACGGTGACAGCGACACGGCCAAGACGTAACAGACAGAGCGACGTCTGTTATTATCACCACCGTTTCGCTGAGAAGGCCCACAAATGCATTCCCCCCTGCAAATTTGCGATTTCGGGAAAATGCCAAAGCCGAGAGCCGTTAACAGCAGCGGTTCTCGGCGAGAAAAACAAGCTGTTGTACGTGACGGATGGACACACAGGCAAGCAGTTCCTCATCGACACAGGAGCCCAGCTGAGTTTTGTCATGCCCTCCCACGCAGATCGAGCCACGGGCACCCGGGGCAACGGAGCCGTGGCAGCCAACGGCTCTAGCATCGACACGTTCGGCGAAAAGAGCCTGCACCTCCTCATTCACGGCCGCAGCTACAGATGGACATTTGTTGTAGCGGCGGTGAGTTTTAACTTATTAGGCGCAGATTTTTTGTGTGCACATGGGTTATTAGTGGATCTAGCAAATAGGCGCCTGGTTAATGCACTTTCCTTTGCTTCTATTCCATGCTCGGCCCGAGTTTCTCCACCACCTGTGCAGGCCAATGTCACCACGGCAGGAGGTAAGTTTGAACAACTCCTCACCCAATTTCCAGCACTCACCATTCCCAAATTCTCAGCCACTGTGGCTAAACACGGGATTGAACACTACATTCCCACAACGGGACCTCCCGTTTTTGCCAAAGCTCGCCGCTTAGACGCGGCCAAGCTCAACATAGCATGGGACAAATTTACAACTCTTGAAAAATTGGGCATTGTTAGACGCTCGAAGAGCCCCTGGGCCTCACCACTTCACATGGTTCTGAAATCCGACGGTTCTTGGAGACCGTGCGGAGATTACCGCAGATTAAACAACGCTACAGCGCATGACCGCTACCCAATTCCTCACATTCAAGATTTTTCACTACATCTGGCGGGTGCGCGCATTTTTTCAAAAATAGACTTAGTCCGCGGTTATCACCAAGTCCCAGTCCGAGCAGAAGACGTTCCTAAAACAGCAGTAATAACCCTTTTCGGCCTTTTTGAATTCCTGCGAATGCCTTTCGGCCTCAAAGGCGCTGCTCAAACTTTTCAACGAATGATGGACGCGGTCCTACGCGACCTTCCTTTTGTCTTCGTCTACCTCGACGACATGCTGGTAGCCAGCTCGTCTGAGGAAGAACACGAGCAGCACCTCACTACGGTTTTTCAGAGGCTGGAAGAGCACGGGCTGATTATCAATCCAGCCAAATGCAAATTCGGCGTGTCACAAATTGATTTTTTAGGACACAAAGTCTCTGCGAAGGGGGCAGTTCCACTTCCAGACAAAGTTCACGCGATAGAAAGTTTCCCACGGCCACAAACGGTCAAATCGCTACAGGAATTTTTAGGGATGGTTAATTTTTACAACCGCTTCCTCCCCCACGCAGCTCAGCTCATGCAGCCCCTATATGACGCGCTCAAAAAAAAGAAAGCTTCCAACGCGGTCGAATGGACCCCGGATCGCGAACGTGCTTTCGCGGAAGTAAAAAGCCCCCTAGCTAACGCCACATTGTTAGTTCACCCAGATCCCTCGGCCCGCATCACGCTAACCACAGATGCTTCAGACCTAGCTATAGGGGCAGTTGTAGAACAACTTGTCAGCGGGGTCTGGCAACTTTTAGCATTCTTTAGCAAATCGCTAAACCAAACTGAACGTAAATACAGCACTTTTGACAGAGAGCTGCTGGCGCTTCATTTATCCATCCGCCACTTCCAGTTCTGGTTAGACGGGCGGAGTTTCACGGCTTTTGTAGACCATAAACCGCTCACCTTTGCTATGGCTAAAATTTCAGAACCATGGTCAGGCAGGCAACAAAGACAACTAGCTGCGATTTCAGAGTTCACCACAGACATTCGACATGTGGCAGGCAAACTTAACGTAGTAACGGACTGTCTCTCTCGCGCTGTGACACCATCAGAGTGCGGGGAGACAGATTATACTGCCTCAGCAGCAGAACTCTTCACTAACGCAGACACATACGCAGCACCTATCCATGCAGGGATAGATTATGCAGCCATGGCAGAGGAACAGAGCAGTGACGTGGACGTGCGCACGCTCCTGTCTGGACCAACCCCTGTTGGTCCAGACAGGAGCGTGCGCACGTCTTCAGCCTTCTTCTTAAGGCTGAAGAAAAAGGGTTTACACGACGGCGTGCCCCCCCAATATGCGATGTTTCAACCGGCCGACCTTGCCCGTTAGTACCAGCTACATGGCGCCGCCGTATTTTCGACGCAGTTCACTCCCTCGCGCACCCAGGTTTGCGCGCCTCGGTTAAAATGGTCGCCAAAAAGTTTGTGTGGCCAGGCCTGCGCAAAAACGTAAAAGAATGGGCAAAAACTTGCATTTCTTGTCAACGCGCCAAAATACACAGACACACAAAAGCCCCTCTGGAGCCTTTTCCAATCCCTGCTAGAAGGTTCGACCACGTTCATGTCGACCTCGTGGGGCCACTACCTTCCTCCCAGGGTTTCACACACCTGTTAACAATGATAGACCGCACCACACGCTGGCCAGAGGCAGTCCCTCTAGCGGCAACCACAGCGGAGGAAGTCGCTCGCGTTTTTTTGACAAACTGGGTGACACGTTTCGGCGTCCCATCGGACATCACATCCGATAGGGGGCCTCAATTTGTCTCAGAGCTCTGGTCAGCCATGTCCAACAGCTTAGGGGCAACAATTCATCGCACCACCACTTATCACCCTCAGGCTAATGGGTTATGCGAGCGTTTTCACAGGTCTTTAAAGGCTGCCCTCAGAGCCTCACTAACGGACACAAATTGGGTAAATAAACTTCCCTGGGTTTTATTGGGGTTGCGTGCTGCACCTAAAGAGGATCTAGACACCTCTCCCGCAGAATTAGTCTTTGCACAACCTCTCAGGCTCCCAGGTGAATTTTTACCAGAGAACCCAGAACCAGGGCGCCTTCCAGTCCCAAGGTTTTTAGGCAACAACGGACCGAACTCTCTCCCTGGTCCAGCTCATCACTCCTTCCAACGGGTTTTTGTCCCTCAGGCTTTAAAAAACGCTGAGTTTGTTTTTGTTAAGCATGAAGCTTTAAAACCTACCTTTCACCCAGCATACGATGGGCCATACAGAGTGCTGGAACATGGTGATAAACACTTTGTGCTTGATTTTGGGGATAGAAAAGAAACAGTCAGCATCGACAGACTTAAACCTGCCTTCTTGTTGAAAGACGAGCCTGCACAGTTGGCGAGAGCACCTCGACGGGGTAGACCCCCCAAGAGAAAAGACTCAGCCCCCCAGCAGGGAACAGTTAACCTCTCTCCTTCCCACACTGCAGATTCCTCACAAGAAGGTCCCAGCAGGGCGCCTAAACCAACCTACAGCAGTTTTGGGAGAAGATTAAAACCCAGACAGCACAGGGACTGATACAAACCACTCCACAATTGTTCACTAATTGTGCTGCAACAGTTTAGGACTGACTTATGATTTTACTATGCTGTTATAATTACCACTGAACTCTCTTAGGAGCATGGCTGCTGGAAAGTTTCTTCCGTGGCAACAGATGTAACACTTAGTATGTCATAATAACTATCTTAGACTGTGAACCTTCCTGTTGTCCTTTCTTAGTTGTTTGGGGGGCCTGTGGTCTATATTGACCATATATTCCATAACCTACATATGTTGAAGCATGGGGAAATGTTTGGTAATTACATATGTAAAGGACTTCACACCTCTGAAAGGACAAAGGGCTCTCACCCGCCGAGTGAAGAACAAAGACGTTCCCGGACGCGGCGGAGGAGACCGGAGGAGCCACCCTCACCCCCCAAGGCGAGGAGAGGAAATACCAAGACAATGGGGGATTAAGATAATGAGGGATGTCAGCCTTTGTTATGCATGTCTTTTGTTGTGTGCCAGTATAAAGTCAGTGAGCTGGAGACTTTCTGTCTCTTTTCCCTTCTGCCACTCTCTGCACCAGATGAGACTTGTTAGAAGAGCTGAATATTAAAACTTTGCTTATAAACCAAATCGCCTCTTCATTTCCAAGCTCCTCTACACAGAGTATGATTGAAGAAAGTTACTTCTTTTATTTCCCTCATGGATTGTCACCTTATCGTGGTGGGAGGTTTGCGTGCCCTAGTGATCCCAGGAGCTATGTTGTCCGTGGCAATTTGCCTCTGGGAGGGTCACCCAAGACAAACTGGTCCTGGGTGAAGGACCAGACTAAGAATGATCCAACAGACTCTCATGATAAATATTAGAATGTGGAGAGTGTGGGAAATGATGAGGCCAGTTTACGAACAGACGAAGCTTTATTAACACTCTCACATCATCCATACACAGAAAAAGGAATGAATCAGTCAAGCCAGGTTCTTCTTATAACCTCAACAGATCATCTCACATCTGCATGACATTTCACATCACTCTGCATGACATCTAACCCCACAATACATCTCCCTTAAACCCCAGCTCCTTCTTCCTGCCAACTCCCCATGACGTTCCTGCCTATTATTCTCTTATGTTTAATCACTGCCTCCTGACTGAGACACTGTCTGTTGATTCCTCCACAATATGCATTTCCACCCCCCACCCCCCACCCCCCCAGACAGAGTTTCAGTCACTACGTCTTTTGGGCTTCAGTCTTCTCCCATATCTGCTGTAACTGGGGTCTCTGTGCCTCTTCGCTCTGCCCGTGTGGCTGTCCTGGTGAATCGTTTGCCTGGGGAGTTCTCCATGGGGGTCTTCCACGCCGAGGGGCCCGAGCCAGCAGCACCTGCTCGTCCACCACTACAAAGGTGGGCTAAAGTCTGTCTATGCATATTTTCTCCCAACGCCCCCCCAAGTCTAACAAAAAATGCTTGTCCCCTGTTTCCAGCACGCTGAACGGGCCATCATAGGGTGGGCGCAATGGAGGGCGGTGGGCATCGTGTCTGACGAACACGAACTCCGCGCTCTTCAAAGTTTTTGGCACGAAAGCGCATGGAAAACAGTGGTGGGCCGGGCCGGGCAGCGTGCCTGTGTTTGCACTACGCTGCAAACGCTGAGACGGGCAGCTGTCCGGTGGGGGATTATCTGGCAAAAATTCCCCAGGTAGCCGTAGTGGCTGAGAAAAAAACAGCTCTGCCGGGGAAGCCTCCAAATCCTCTTTTGGCGCAGAATGCAACCCCAATAAAACCCATGGCAACCGGTCAACCCAATTTGCATCCGTCAACGAAGCCCTGAGTGCTGCTTTCAGTGACCTATGAAAATGCTCGCATAACCCATTTGCCTGTGGGTTGTACGCGGTTGTGCGATGAATTGCAACACCCAGGCTGCGGGCCATCGCAGACCAAAGTTCGGACACAAACTGAGGGCCCCACAAACTGAGGGCACGTCCGTGTCCCTAATCTGCTCTGCGGCCATGGCTGTATAATCTATCCCCACGCAGACCGGGGCCACAACCACGCCCGAGAGGCAGTCCGCCACCACATTCAGTTTACCCGACACATGCTGAATATCGGTCGTAAACTCCGAGATAGCGGCCAGCTGTCTCTGCTGCCGGCCCGAACATGGTTCCGAAACCTTGGCCATCGCGAACGTCAGCGGCTTGTGGTCCACGAACGTGGTGAAGCTGCGCCCTTCCAGCCAGAACTGGAAGTGGCGTATCAGAATCAGAATCAGAATCAGCTTTATTGCCAAGTATATTTACAAGTAAACACACAAGGAATTTGACTTGACATATGGCCAGATGAGAGCCAGCAACTCTCTGTCGAACGCGCTGTATTTACGCTCACTGTCGCGCAAAGCCCTGCTGAAAAAAGCGAGCGGCTGCCAAGAACCGGCGACACGTTGCTCCACGACGGCCCCTATGGCCATGTCAGAGGCGTCGGTAGTGAGCGCTATCCGGGCCGCCGGGTCTGGGTGCGCCAACAGTGCAGCGTTTGCCAGGGCTGCTTTAACCTCAGAGAACGCCTGCTCTCACTCCGGAGTCCATTCGACTCCATCCGCGGGTTTCCGTCTCTTGAGCGCGGTGTACAATGGCTGCATGAGTTGAGCTGCACGGGGGAGGAAACGGTTATAAAAGTTAACCATCCCCAAAAATTCTTGCAGCGCCCTGACTGTCTGAGGCTGGGGAAAGTTCGCCACAGCGCACACTTCGTCGGGCAAGGGTATCGCTCCCTCCGGTGAGATGCGGTGCCCCAAAAAATCAATCCCTGTCACGCCGTACTGGCACTTCGCCAGGTTGATTATTAACCCGTGCTCCTCCAACCTCTGGAAAACCGTCCTGAGGTGGGTTGCGTGTTCGTCTTCGGATGCACTGGCTACCAGGATATCATCCAGGTAGACGAACACAAACGGGAGATCATGCAGCGCCACGTCCATCATGCGCTGGAACGTCTGTGCTGCTCCTTTTAACCCGAATGGCATGCGCAGAAACTCGAACAAAGCGAACGCAGTTATTACCACTGTTTTGGGTATGTCGTCCGCGCGCACTGGGACCTGGTGGTAACCGCGGACCAGGTCTATTTTAGAAGAAATGTGTGCTCCGGCGAAGTGAACGGAAAAATCCTGAATATGGGGAATCGGGTAGCGGTTGTGTGCTGTGGCGTTATTCAACCTGCGGAAATCCCCGCACGGTCGCCATGACCCCTCAGCCTTAGGGACCATGTGTAGCGGGGATGGCCATGGGCTGTTTGATCGCCTGATGATGCCCAACCTTTCCAAGTTGTCAAACTCCTCGCGCGCTATGGCCAGTTTAGCTGCGTCCAGGTGCCGAGGTCGTGCGAAAACGGGCGGCCCGGTGGTGGTGATAAAGTGCTCCACCCCGTGTTTAGCGATGGCCGCCGAAAACGTCGGGACCATGAGTGCTGGAAACTGAGTGAGCAGTGTGTGGAACTTACCGCCTGGAGCTGTGACGTTGGCTTGTGTTACTGGCCCGGCCCCTCGAGCTGTACAGGGGAGAGAGTCTAAGGACAGTGCATTAACCAGGCGCCTGTTAACAACATCAACCAGTAAACCATGTGCACACAGAAAATCAGCTCCCAGGATTGGAAACTTCAGTGCTGCTATGACAAAAGTCCACTCGTATGTACGGCCGTGTAGGGATAAAACCAGTGTTCTCTCACCAAAGGTCTTAATGTCCGAGCCGTTTACTGCCACCAGCCCGGGGCCGCTAGGTCCTGCCAGTCGGTCGGCAGGATGATGCTCTTCTGGGCTCCAGTGTCTACGAGGAACCATCTCCCCGACCGTGAGTCATGAATCCGATTCTGACTCATCGTTATGCCTTGACCCAGTTTCCTCCTGACAGCTCGAGCACGCCCCCTCCTCCTGTCAAGCTCCATCAGCTGCACTGTCACGGTGTTCACACATACACACACCCACACGTGCACACACACAAGCACATGCTCCATTCACTCTCATTCACCGGATGCCAATCAGTTCTGTCCACGCATTTTCACACTGGCAATCTCCTTCCTCGTTAGCTTCTGGAGTATATGTTTGCCTCGCCGGGGGAAAGAGATTGTCGGGGCATTCGCCCTCGTTCATGGTAGCAACCTCCCCACGAATGACGTCACACTCCCTTCACGTACTCAGCCCGACATCTGCAGACGATCCATTCCTGGGTGTTCGCGGCTGCCTCAGCTTCTACCCCTTTTCCGCCAGACTGCTTGGTTTCGCCCTGGATCTGCTCCAGCTTCGTAAGTGTCTTTTTCGCTTTTTCTCCTGTGCTCCGCAGCCCTGCGGCATGAGGCCGTGCGCCTTTCCTTGTTGTGCTTTACGCAGCCCTGCGGCACGAGGCTCCATTTAGACCAGGCTGTTGAGCATTCGGCTGCCGCCCTGTATGTTTAGTGGCCAGAACTAGTCATTACATCACTCTGTATTTCTGTCGCTGAACTGAACTGTATTCAGTGATTATTGGACTGTTTGTTCCCTTTGTGTGGTTAATAAAAGTACACCATCTACTCTCGCTTTTGGGTTTATTCATTCCCTCTCTCATGCGCCGAGCCGTGGCGCACGGAGGTTTATGACAATGTTACTTTCTTCAGGAACTTTCTTATTTTTAAACTGCCCAATTCAACCCCCCTCCCCCAAACACCACCCTAAATTATTTAAACTACTTAAATGTGTGTAATTCAGTATAAACTTGAAGTTTTTATTTCATGTAATTTTATTTTGGCAAAGCTCTTAAATTCTTGATATTTTTTGGTGGGGTGGAGCAGGGGTGAAGGGGTGGTCAGTGATGAACAGGTGATGAATCAGCAGCTTTCCCTCGAGAAACACTGGCATGGCGCCCTGAACTGTGGGTAATTCCCTTACCTTATCGTATTTCGACCCAAACTATCATATGTACTAAAATAGCTTGAAAAATCATAGGCTAGGACAGTGCATTTAGAAACAAAGCTGTTCTATATGTATGGAAGTGCAGTAACCTAAGGAATAAATGCAGAGGCTCAGCCATTTGAATTAAACAACTGCTGTATGCTTTGTCACACACACACACACACACACACACACACACACACACACACACACACACACACACACACACACACACACAGTGAACTGCACCTTTTTGCACAACCACTGCTTCTGTCCTTAAACGTAACTCCAGGCAACGTGATAAAGTTGCTGTGACTGGTGGAATTGCTTTGTTTTCTTTCCAGTGTCCGTCAGTGTTTCTCAAGCCAAGGATGCGTCCTTCCAAGGCCGCAAATCAAGGACGTGATGTCATCACATCTTGATGAAGGACTGTTCCACAGACGAGGATCCTCGGGAGGACAGAGTCCTTGGCCGAATCTCAGGCTGCATTCAGACCAGGATAGTCCGGGGGTCTCAGTTCGGCTCAGCGGGGAATGGCGAGAATTTTCACACTTTCGTCTGGTTCAGTTTGCATTCACACAACACTTCACTCAAGCAGACCAAACTGCTTGGACAACGTCACGCAGTTACAACAGCTGCTCGTTTGTGGCGCTGTAGCTGAAACCACCACTGACCAGGAAGAAAAATTCTCGGCGAAGAAGAGAAATCCGGCTCATCGATTGGCCAGGACTGTGTTATGCCGAGAATTGGTTGCTTGACAAGAATTGCATCCCATCCACCAAAACTATAAAATACAACACTACAGGCATGCTTGTAACCATTTGTGCTTTGTACCCATTATACATTTTTAGAAGTAAAAATTGTTATTACCTCTTGTAAATTATTGTGACGTAGGCAAGGTTCACGCAGAGAAAGGGAGCAGACGGCTGCGATTCAACAGGCTTTATTAAAACACACACACAATCACAGACAGGAGGGGAGAGGGAGGTCATTCTCACCGACCTCCGTTTATATCAGGGTTACACAACACATAATCTGCTCTAATTCTACCTATAACACTGCTGGGTCATTATAATGCAGTTATAATGACACAGCAGTATAATAGCACAGTAATAACATTAAACACACACACGAAAATAAAGACTCTACTGGCAAGGCATGTTGGGAAAAAGCCCCAATGTTGCACTGCCACCCCCCTGGACTGGTTTCTGTCCCCAGAAAAATGAGAGTCCAACTCCAAAGTCCAACACGAACCTGTCCAGGTGTCGGGGCAGCCTTCGATGCCGATGACCAGCACTTACAGGCCCGCCAATGTCCATCTGAGTCTTGGTCGGAGTATATGGTCAGGATGAAGGCTCCAGTTCGACCACTAGCGGGGCGGATGGCTGGTACGGGGTGAGACGGCCACGGTGAAGGACCACGACCCGGTCGCTTTTCTTAAGCCTCACCCTGTACACCACATCTGACAGTCTGTGCAGAACCACGCATGGTCCCGACCAATGGCTCGCCAACTTCGGTGATCGTCCTCTTTTTCTCTCAGGGCAGAAAACCCAGACTCGATCTCCGGGTGCAAAGTCCCTCCCCTGGCAGCGGGAGTCATATGCTCGTTTCTGCCGACACCCCCCCCCCCCCCCCCCGCCGCTGCCAGGGCCTCCCGAGCCAGTTCATGCACTGTGTGGAGACGTTCCTTCAAACAAAAAACATAATCCAAACCTGGTTTGCCCTCCACTTCCGGCTCGGGGGTGGGGGGGAATACCAAATCCACCAGTGTGCGCAGCTCGCGTCCAAACATGAGCGCTGCAGGGGTGCACCGAGTGGATTCCTGGGCTGTTGACCGGTACGCCCACAAAACAAAAGGCAGATGCAGGTCCCAGTCTCACTGTCGCTGGTCCACTAGGATAGCAAGCTGGGTGGTGAGGGTCCGGTTGAATCGTTCGACCAGGCTGTCGCTCTGTGGAGGCAGCGGGGTGGTCCGGGTCTTCCGGATGCCCAGCCGCTTGCAGACCTCCCCGAAGACCTCCGCCTCGAAGTTCCGACCCTGATCGCTGTGCAGCTCCTCCAGTGTGCCAAACCGACAGGACATTTCATCCACCAGCTTTGATGCCGTCGTAGTGACGCTCTGGTCCGGGACCGCGTACGCCTCTGGCCACTTAGTGAAATAATCCATTGCGACCAGCACGTAGCAGTTCCCCCGGTCCGTGGTCAGGAAAGGGCCCAGAATGTCCACTCCCACCCGCTTCATTGGTGCTCCCACCCGGTACTGCTGCAGGGGAGCGTGGAATCGCTGAGTTGGCCCTTTCTGAGCTGTGCAGGTGTCGCAGCGATGGACGTGGAGCTCCACATCCTGATGACATCCGGGCCAGTAGAACCGGGCTCGAAGACGCTGCAGAGTCTTTGTCACCCTGAAGTGGCCCACTCCTACTGCTCCATGAACCAGCTGGAGTACGCTGGGCCGGAGTCGACGAGGAACCAGCAGCTGCCAGACGTGCCGCTGCCCAGCTGGAGTCTGCCACTGTCGATACACCACGTCCTCATGACAGTGGAGATTGGCCCACTGGGAGTGTAGGGCCTTAGTCTCTGGGTCCAGCGCAGACACAACCTCCCAGGTGGGCCACTGGTCTGCGTCCAGCCACTGCCGAACTTGGGAAATGACCGGGTCTCTATCCTGCTCGCTCTGCAGCTGCTGCATGCCAAGGACCTCTGTGACATCATTGCTGTGGGAGGCTGCCCAATCATCCGAGGAGGGGCTGTGCATCGCTGCGTTATTCCTGCTCACAGCGGTCCGGAGAGCAGCAGCCCATGGGACGGCTTGGTCTTGATCCTCTGCCCACTGGCAGTGACGACACTCCTCTGCCACACAGGGACGCCGAGACAGCGTGTCAGCGTTGGTATGGAGGCGGCCTGCCTGATGCACAATCTGAAAATCATAATCCTGCAGTGCCTCCAGCTATCTTGCCAACTGTCCATCCGGTTCCTTAAAGTTCAGCAGCCAGGTCAGGGAAGCATGATCCATCCTGAGCTGGAATTTCCCCCCGTACTCATACGGGTGGAAATGACGCAGCCCCTGGATGACAGCCAACAACTCTCTGCAAGTAACACAGTAGTTCCTCTTGGCTCTGCTGAGAGTGCGGCTGAAAAAAGCGACTGCCTGCTCTCCGTGTTCTCCCTCCTGGGATAGCGCCACCCCGATGCCCTGATTGCTGGCGTCCGTGTCCACGATGAAAGGGCGGTTCGGGTCGGGATACTGCAGGATGGGGGCTCTGATGAGCGCTGCTCGAAGTTGGGAAAAAGCAGCAGCACAGTTCTCACTCCACTGAAATGTAAGTCCTTTATGCGTCAGCTGATGCAGCGGGCTGGCGATGGTGGCGAAGTCCTTCACAAACCTCCTATAATAGGAGGCCAGTCTGAGAAAGCTCCTCAGCTCTCCCACATTCCGCGGCACTGGCCAGTCTCTCACCGCCGCCACTTTTTCTGGGTCGGTGGCGACTCCCGCTGCGCTGACGACGTGGCCCAGGAAGGTGGTCTCCTGCCGGAATAGGTGGCATTTCCTCGGGTGTAACCGTAGCCAAGCCTGTCGGATGGCATCCAGTACTTCTCGGAGATTGGACAGGGCGCTGTCAAAGTCAGTTGCATGCACCAGTAGGTCATCCAGGTAAACAACGCAGTGACTCCAGGGCATGTGAGCCAGCACTCGCTCCATCAAGCGCTCAAAGGTGGCCGGAGCGTTGCAAAGTCCAAACGGCATCACTTTAAACTGATACAGTCCCTGCCCGATGGAGAAGGCTGTTTTTTGGCGGGCCTCAGGTGACAGCTCTACCTGCCAATAGCCGCTGCGTAGATCCAGCAAGCTGAACCAGCTGGAGCCAGCGATGTGGTCCAGCGTGTCATCGATGCGGGGCAGGGGGAAGGAGTGCTTACGGGTGACATCATTCAGGCGTCGATAATCCACGCAGAACCACCACGACCCGTCCTTCTTCCTGACCAGCACCACCGGTGCTGCCCAGGGGCTGCTGGAGGGCTCAATAACATCTGCCTCCAGCATTTCTCACACTTTTTGTTCTGCTGCTGCCCGTCTTGAAAAGGGCAGCCGGCGTGGGTGGAGCCGAATCGGCCTGGTCTCACCAGTGTCGATCTCGTTCTGCACCAAGCCAGTCCGGGTGCATTCCTCGTCCTTCGCAGCGAAGACACCCATATAGCAGTCCAACAGCTCCCGCAGCTGGCGTCTCTGTCCCGGCTCCAGCCCGCTGCAGCTCTGCTGGAAAAATTCCTCGACCGCCTGCTACATCTCTGCCGACACGTTGACCCCTCCCCTTGCTGTCCCTGTGTGCGCTCGTGCTCCTTCTGCTCGTGCTGGTGGCGTCATTGTGTCCAGTCCTTGTGGTGGCCCTTCTGGTCCGGTCCGTCCTGGCGGTCCCTCAATCACGCAGGCCTCGTTGTTCCTTCTCTGGGTTCCGCTGCGGAGCGTGATGGTCCGGGTTCCCAGCTGGAGGGACGGTCTGGCGGTGTCGATCTTGGCATTCCACACTGCAAGCAGGTTGAGTCCAATAATACAGGGGTCTTGGATGTCAGCCAGCCAGAACGGGTGTTTTATGTTCTGACCGGCCACCCCCACCACGAGAACTCTCCGTCCCCCCAATCTGGTGCGCTCACCGGTAGCTGTGGTGATGTGGCGCTCGGTGGGTTCCCACCCCCGTGGTGTCGTCTCGTCTGTGCCCGGCAGCACACCGGGTCGGACCAAGGAGATGGTAGAGCCAGTGTCAGTCAGGGCCCGGATCAACATCTTGTCCAGGCTGCACTGTAAATACATCCCTGGTGAGTGTCCAATTCGGCCCACGCACAGCGCCGGCTCTTCGGGGAAACATCTGCGGGAGGCGGCCTGTCCCCATCCATGCCACCTTGCTCTAGTTTAACGTCGGCGAGGGGCCGGTTTGTCGTGGGGTGGGTGCGGGGCAGTACCGTGCGATGTGTCCTGGCTCTCCGCAGCCAAAGCACCCTTCTTCGCGTCTCTGCAGCCGTCTTCTCCGTGGACGCGCTGCCGTGGTCTGCCGTAACTCCTCCTCCTCCTCGCTCTCACCCGTGGCCTGCAAGGCTCTTTGTCTTGGCTCGGCTGTATGATTCATTAGTGGCTCCACCCGTTCTGCTTCTGCCACCGCAGTCTCCCAGTTGCTCGCGGCGTTAATCTGGACATGGTCCTGGAGCCGGGCCGGGCGGAGACCTTGGATGAAGTTCCGGAGGGCGAGCTTCTCCATTACCTTTAGTTCAAAGTCCGGGTAGCTGCGCCGTGTTAGCAGCCATATGTCTGCCGCATAGGCTCCTAGTCTCTCCTGGCTGCCTCGACGGCGGTTGGCCAGCTGATCCTGGGCATGCTCAGCGTCGCCCGTTCTCCCAAACCGTCTTCAGAGCGCTCCCTGTGGCGCTGGCCAGCTGCGGCGCTCCTCCGGCCGGAGGTCAGACAGCGTGCAGAGGGCTCTCCCTTCCAAGGCCAGCGCGACCTGCATGGCGGTTTTTTCTGGTGGCCAGCCATTCAGTGAGGCGGCCAGCTCGACCTGGACCAGGTAGTCGTCCAGCAGGGTCTCGCCGTTGAAGCGGGGAATGTTGGCCCGCTGCCGGATGGATGGGCCGGTCGCCTCCCAATCGATCACCGCCCCTGGTCGCAGTGGAATCGCCAGCAGGGAGTGGGGCTGGTTTGCTCTGCTCAGCCCACCCTGCCTTGAAAAAGGCAGAAGGCGGGGTACGCTGGTTCCGTCGGGTCCGCTGCTTTGTTCGTCCCAGCAAGCGGCTCCGGGGGTCGGTGTCTCAGCTCCGTCGTCTATCGCCAGCTGAGTGATGAGTCGCTCCAGCTGCTGAATCTCCATTCTGATCCTGGCTTCCATCTGTTCTATGGTTCCCACTCCTGACACCAGTGTGACGTAGGCAAGGTTCGCACAAAGAAAGGGAGCAGATGGCTGGGACACAACAGGCTTTATTAAAACACACACACAATCACAGACAGGAGGGGAGGTCATTCTCACCGACCTCCGTTTATATCAGGGTTACACAACACATAATCACTCCTGCTCTAATTCTACCTGTAACACTGCTGGGTCATTATAACACAGTTATAATGACACAGCAGTATAATAGCACAATAATAACATTAAACACACACACGAAAATAAAGTCTCTACTGGCAAGGCATGTTGGGAAAAAGCCCCGATGTTACATTGCCCCCCTTAACACAGCCCCGATGTTACATTATGTTTATTCGACGATGGGATGCAATTCTTGGCAAGCGAGCAATTCTCAGCATAACACCGTTCAGCCTAGGTGTTTTTGTGCCCCAAACTCATAAAAAATAAAAAGTTCCACTGTCTGTATAAACCCCCGTGCCACCATCATGTCGCTAAACATTTTAAAAATATCAGTATTCTTGTGTGCAGCCACAAGCAGCTGAGAAATCTGGTTCTATCAGAGCCTACATTTCCGCCTCACTACTCCAAGAGACATTTTTTTTTTTGGCTCACACCAACCCATGCACACGACGATAGACGCAAGTTTTCACTAAAGAAGAAAAAAGGAAAAGCCTTTCAGGAGAAATTTGCCATGTTTTGGGGATTATCAGAGTCGGTCAATGCAGGAGAGTGGTGAGTGGGATGGGGGTGGGTGGCAAGTCATGGATAAAAGCGGACCAAAGAGGAAGAATCGGGAGGAGGCTTGTTTTTGCTACAAACTACAAGTTGGCTTCCCGGCTGGGCCGTTTGGGATTGAGTCCTTGGTGAGAGGAGGAGCAACAGGAAAGTTGAACTGACTAGACGGAGTAGAAAAACGAGTTGACAGAAGGCGGTATTGGCATAATCTGGTTTGTGACTGATTCGGAATGGCAAGTAGTAGTGGGGGTTTGACTGACGATGATGATATGGAGATTGGATGGAATTCAGTAGGGAGTAGGAGTACAAAGAATAAAGTTGGAAAGAGCAAGAGTGAAGGAAATATGAAGCAGACTGACAAGCGGGAGCTGTCAGGTGACGTGGAAAGACACGAGGTGACGAGGAAAATTGTGGCAGTGTAGGAGTCAAGAATTGAGGAGACTGGATGATTTTCCAGTATCTGCTTTAATTCTCATTCATCCTACGTCCTCTCTCGATCGGAGTGAAAAGAGCCAGGACGCAGTCACACACATACATTTACACACTCATCTCGAACAATACATCACACAAAAGTCACAATACTCAGTTACATCCTCTCATCTGTAATAGAACACCCAGAGTCCTTCTGTTCTCCTCTCTGACCCCCAAAAGGTCAACCCGGGTAATCTTCTCCTCTCTCCTGAGTCCTCCTGAGTCCCCAGGGGGTGCAGACACATCGTCCTCTTGAGGTGTGAAGTCAATACACATGGCTAGCTCAAAGTCTCTCTTGGCTGAATTCAGCCAGCCACATGTGAGTCACATAAGTTATAATTATGGGCTCCACATCACTCCCCCCTTCCACGCGAAAGACTGGGCACACATATACAGTCATACCATAGTCATACAGCACGTCACCCCCCCCCCCCCCCAACAGAATCTCACAGCAACCTAAACAACCTGATCAAAAAACATATCATTCTGCATGCAGCTTAGGTTTCAATCTTCTCCCGAATCTGCTGTATGCAGGTCTCCTGCTCTGTGTTGGGCTGTCCTGCTGTGCATCTGTGGAGTGAGGGGGAGAAGGGTTATTTGCCCCTCGTGGGGGGTCCCGGGACCTCTCAAGGGGCTTGGGAGGTCTGTCGCGTCGAGGCGTGCCCGCCGGTCGCACAGACTCGTTATGCAACACAAAAGCAGGTTTTAATCTATCGATACTGATCGTCTCCCTCCTGCCCCCCAAATCTAGCACAAAATATTTCTCCCCGGCTTCCAGCACTCGAAATGGACCGTCGTAAGGTGGACGGAGGCTATGCCGCTGCGCATCGTGCCTGACAAAAACAAACTCTGCGTCTCGTAAAGCCTGGGGCACGAACACACGCGGGAAAGAGTGATGAGCGGGGCCCGGGAGCATTTCTGCTCCCGTGTTACTCAGAGACCCCTGGATCAGGGAGGGCCCTGGTGCCGTGTGGTCGGGTAAAAACTTGCCTGGCAGCCTGAGCGGTTGTGCAAAGACCAGTTCTGCTGGTGAGGCATCTAGATCCTCTTTGGGTGCCGAACGCAACCCCAATAAAACCCATGGTAGTTTGTTTACCCAATCTGTGTCCGTCAGTGACGCTCTGAGGGCTGCCTTCAAAGACCTGTGAAAACGCTCGCATAAACCGTTGGCCTGGGGATGATAAGCGGTAGTGCGATGTACTGCCGCTCCTAAGCCGCTGGCCACTGCTGACCACAGTTCCGACGCAAATTGAGGTCCCCTATCAGACGTAATATCTGACTGGACCCCGAATCGTGCTACCCAGGCTGTTAAAAAAGCGCGTGCCACCTCTGCCGCTGTGATCGATGTTAACGGGACCACTTCCGGCCAACGAGTGGTTCGGTTCACCATCGTCAAGAGGTGCGTGAACCCTTGTGATGTGGGTAGGGGGCCCACGAGGTCCACGTGGACATGATCGAACCTTTTAGCTGGAATTTGGAATGGTTCTAAGGGCGCTTTAGTGTGCCTGTGAATTTTCGCCCGCTGGCAAGCCACACAGGCTTTAGCCCACTCTTTCACGTGCTTGCGCAGGCTCGGCCAAACAAACTTCTCCGCCACCATTTTCACCGAAGCGCGCACCCCTGGGTGCGCTAGGGAGTGCACGGTGTCAAAAACGTGACGGCGCCACGTGGCTGGCACCACCGGGCGCGGTCGCCCTGTGGATACATCGCAGATAAGCGGGGGGGAACCGGTTTGTGGACTTTTGCGTTCCAGCCTTAACCCTGTTGGTCCAGACAGGAGCGCGCGCACGTCCGCGTCCTCGCTCTGCTCCGCCGCCATGGCTGCATAATCTATTCCCACGTGGACCGGAGCCGCGCGCGTGTCCCCGCTGTTACCGCGCTCTGGGTAAGCGGCCGCGCAATCCGTTTCCGCGCGGACGGGTGCTGTTACTGCGCGTGACAGACAGTCTGCCATCACATTGATTTTACCGGCTACGTGCTGAATATCGGTGGTAAATTCAGAAATTGCAGCCAGCTGTCTCTGTTGCCGCCCTGACCACGGTTCTGAAGTTTTGGACATTGCAAAAGTGAACGGTTTGTGGTCGACAAACGCGGTGAAACGCCGCCCTTCCAGCCAGAACTGGAAATGGCGAATAGCCAAGTGGAGCGCCAGCAGCTCCCTGTCAAACGTGCTGTATTTTCGCTCAGCCTCGCGTAGGGATCTGCTGAAAAATGTGAGTGGCTGCCAAACCCCGGCAACCTGCTGTTCTACAACGGCCCCTATGGCCACATCTGACGCGTCCGTGGTTAGCGCTATGCGGGCTGCCGGGTCTGGGTGGGCCAACGGTGCCGCATTTGCCAGTGCTCGTTTAACCTCTGTGAATGCGCGCTCCCGCTCCGGGGACCATTCAATCACATGGGAGCTTCTGCTTTTTAAGCACAGTGTACAAGGGCTGCATAAGCTGCGCTGCGTGGGGTATGAAACGGTTATAAAAATTTACCATCCCCAAAAATTCTTGCAACGCTTTTACCGTTCGAAGCTGGGGAAAATCTGCCACTGCGCCTACTTTGGCCGGCAGAGGAACTGCTCCCTCCGAGGAAACGCGGTGCCCTAAAAAATCGATTTGTGCCACGCCAAAATGGCACTTGGCTGGGTTGATTATCAACCCATGCTCTCCTAACCTCTGAAAAACTGTCGTGAGGTGTTTTGCGTGCTCCTCCTCGGAGGTGCTGGCTACCAAAATGTCGTCTAAATAGACAAAAACGAAAGAAAGGTCGCGCAACATTGCATCCATCATCCGTTGGAAGGTTTGTGCGGCGCCTTTAAGGCCAAAAGGCATTCGTAAAAACTCAAAAAGCCCAAACGGGGTTATTACGGCTGTTTTGGGGATGTCCTCTGGTCGGACCGGGACTTGGTGATAACCGCGGACCAGGTCTATTTTAGAAAAAATGCACGCCTTCGCCAAGTGCACTGAAAAGTCCTGGATATGTGGAATCGGGTACCGGTCCTGCGCTGTGGCATTGTTCAACCTGCGGTAATCACCACAAGGTCTCCACGAGCCGTCAGCTTTAGGTACCATATGGAGGGGGAAAGCCCAGGCGCTCTTCGAGCGGTGAATTATGCCCAACCTTTCCAGGTTGGCGAGCTCCTCGCGCGCAATGGAGAGTTTAGCTGCATCCAAGCGCTGAGCCTTCGCAAAAACGGGTGGGCCACTCATGGCAATAAAGTGCTCCACCCCGTGCTTCGCCACCTTAGCTGAAAAAGTGGGAACTGTGAGTGCTGGGAACTGGTGTAGAAGGCTGTGGAACTTACCACCTGCTGTGGCGACGTTGGTCTGTACTGGCGGCGGGGACACCCGAGCTGCACAAGGGATAGAACAGAAAGAGAGTGCATTTACTAGGCGTTTGTTGGCCAGATCAACTAACAAACCATGGGAACACAGAAAATCAGCACCTAACATATTGAAGCTCACTGCCGCTATGATGAAGTTCCACTCATAGGCGCGGCCGTGGAAGGACAGAGACAAGGTTCTCTCTCCGTACATCTTGATGCTGGAGCCGTTGGCCGCTGTCGCTCCGTCTCCGCGGGGTCCAGCGACCCGATCAGCATAGGTGGCAGTGATGAAGCTCCTCTGGGCTCCGGTGTCCACTAGGAATTGCCGCCCGGAGCCCGCGTCTGTCAGATAAAGCATATTGTACCGTTCGCCGAGAGTGGAAGCTGCTAACGGCTCCCGGCCCGGTCGTTTCCCTGCTTTTTGAACTTGCAGGGCGGGATGCATTTGTGCGCCTTCCCAGCGAAATGTCGATGGTAAAAACAGAGGCCATCATCTCCCCTGCCATGGAATCTCGCCGCTGCTGTCGCCGCTGAGGTGGTCACTGCTGTCTCTGGCTCCACACTGCCCCCGGCCGCCGTGCCGAGGTCTGCCGCTGACACGGAAGCCTCTTGTTCCTCGCAGGCGTTGAGGAGCCGCTCCGCGTCTTGGGCCAGGTCGCGGAAGTCCTGTTGGGTCACACATCGTCTGCTGGACAGGGAACCTCTCGTGTGCGCTGGGAGGGTTCTCAGGAAAATATGCTTGAAAAGGAACGCGTCGTTGTCCGTCCCGATCATCTGTAGCATGTCCTCCATGAGGACAGTCGGCCTGTGTCCACCTCTGTCGCGCAGGTCCAGTAGCTGCCTGGCTCTTGCCTCAGACGACGGCATGAAGCTCCTGATGAGGGTGGCTTTCAGCGCGTCGTATTTGCCGGCAGCGGGTGGTTGCTGCACCAGGCTCCGCACACACCGAGCCGTGCGGCTGTCGAGCGTCGCGATGACATTATGGAATTTAATGTCCTCCGCTGAAACTCCCCCGAGCAGGAACCGCGACTGCACATGCTGGAACCATGAGTGCGGGCCGTTTTGCCAGAACTCGGGGAGCTTAATCAGTCTTGTGCCCCTACTGGCATTCCCTGGTGAATCCGGGTCTGAGCGGCTGTCTCCCAGCTCTTCCATATCGATCACGAGGCTGTCCTCCAGCCTCGGCGTGCTCAGATTAATGCGTAGGTCACCAATTGTAGGAGTCAAGAATTGAGGAGACTGGATGATTTTCCAGTATCTGCTTTAATTCTCATTCATCCTACATCCTCTCTCGATCGGAGTGAAAAGAGCCAGGACGCAGTCACACACATACATTTACACACTCATCTCGAACAATACATCACACAAAAGTCACAATACTCAGTTACATCCTCTCATCTGTAATAGAACACCCAGAGTCCTTCTGTTCTCCTCTCTGACCCCCAAAAGGTCAACCCGGGTAATCTTCTCCTCTCTCCTGAGTCCTCCTGAGTCCCCAGGGGGTGCAGACACATCGTCCTCTTGAGGTGTGAAGTCAATACACATGGCTAGCTCAAAGTCTCTCTTGGCTGAATTCAGCCAGCCACATGTGAGTCACATAAGTTATAATAATGGGCTCCACAGCAGAAGAATTCAAAATTATCTTGAGGTTTAAACCAGGGCAAGAAGTTACATCTTTGAGCCCTCTAGCTCTAACTAATGGATTAAGAAGTGCAATTGGAGACACTGAAATGGCCAAAGTATTAAGAGATGGAAATCTCCTTGTGAAATGTAAGAATGCAGAGCAAAGGAACAAAGCACTTCAGCTGCAGAGAGTGTGCAAGAAAGAAATTGCAGAGAGGAAAGAAGTCACTGGGTTTGATAGTGTTAGGGGGGTGATATCTGGAATTCCACTGGGGGAAAACTTGGAAGAACTGAAAAAAATGGTTAAAGGAGGGACAGTTGTGGGGATTAGATGCCTACAAGCAGTCAGGAATGGGGAAAAGGTGGATAGCCCATCTGTGATGCTGGAATTTAAAGACAAGGCCCTGCCAGAAAAAGTGCTTATTGGATACCTAAGTTTTCCTGTTAGGGCTTATATCCCCCCTCCTCTCAGGTGTTTTAAATGCCAGAGATATGGACATATTGCTAGTGTGTGCAAAGGAAAGCAGGTGTGTGGAAGATGTGGTGGTGAGCCCAGTTATGGAGAATGTGGAAATGACAGCATAATTAAATGCTGTAATTGTGGAGGGAATCACACAGCAACGTATGGAGGCTGTATAGTGAGAAAACAGGCAGTAAAAATTCAGCAAGCAAGAGTAGAGAGGAAGTTGACATACACAGAAGCAGCAAAGGTTGTGAATCAACAGGAAAAAGTAGAAAGCATGGCCAAAAACAAGGAAGTAAAAACACAAAATTGTCAGACTAATATCACAACAGATAAGCTTGTTCTTTTTCTAGCCTATGTCATCAACTGCTCGGAGCAGGCTAAGACTAGAACTGAGAAGATAAAGATCATTGTGAAAGCAGAAGCAAAATTCTTTAATACCAAAGATCTATCCTGGGAAAAAATTCATGCAGAACTGAGTCAAGGAGAGGGAGCTGTAGAGGTGAGCCAACAAGTTAATTCATGACAACCATCCTCCAGTGGAATGCAAGGAGTCTGATTGCAAATGGGCAGGAATTTAAAGGATTTATTCAGAAACGGACAACAAAACTGGATGTTATTTGTGTACAGGAAACATGGCTTAAGCCATCACTAGATTTCACTATTAAGGGATATTCTGGAATGCGTAAGGATAGGAAGGATGGGGGTGGTGGGGGTTGTGCAGTTTTTGTTAGACAAGGGGTTAAGTATAGGCAACTGATCACAGTACAAAAGCTGGAAGTAATTGTCATCGAAATATGAACTAAGGAAGGCAGTATAAAAATAATCAATTTCTACAGTCCATGTAAGCAGTTAGTTAAAAGCGAGTTGGAGTCAATTCTCCAGGACTGGAGGGGAAGAGTGGTCTGGTGTGGGGATTTTAATGCACATAGTACATTATGGGGGAAGCACGATGACACTAGCGGAGAGGTTATAGAAGAGATAATGGAGGACAAGGAGTTTGTGTGTTTGAATGACGGTTTGGGCACTAGGGTGAATTTGGCGAGGGGGACAGAATCAGCCATTGATCTCACTTTGATTTCACAAAACTTGGCTGGCAGGTGCAGGTGGAGGGTAATAAGGGAAAGCACTATAGGAAGTGATCACTACCCAGTAGTGGGTGATATTGGAGTAGGAAATAACATAGATCAAGAAGGAAGAGACAAGCGGTGGGCATTTGATAAGGCAGATTGGGGAAAATTTAAAATTTTAAGTGAGAGGAAATTGAAGGAAGTAAATCCAAATCAGACAGTGGAAGAGATGAATGCAGGAATCGCGACATCCATCCATCCATCCATCCATCTTCTACCGCTTTTCCGGAGGTCCGGGTCGCTGAGGCAGCAGTTCAAGCAGAGAAGCCCAGACTTCCCTCTCCCCAGCCACCTGCTCCAGCTCTTCAGAGGGGATACCAAGGCGTTCCCAGACCAGCTGGGAGACATAGTCTCTCCACCAAGTCCGGGGTCTGCCCCGGGGTCTCCTCCCAGTGGGACGTGCCTGAAACACCTCAAGTGGGAGGCGTCCAGGAGGCATCCTAATCAGATGCCCGTACCACCTCAACTGACTCCTTTCAATGTGGAGGAATCGCGACAGCTATCATTAAAGCAGCAAAGGAAGCCATCCCAAGAAGAGGTAGGGGAAAAAGGAAAAAGTTAGTTCCTTGGTGGACTCCAGAGTGTTCTGAAGCAGTTAAGAGTCAGAATGAAGCTTTTAAAGTATTAAAAAATGGATTGAATATGGATAACTTGATCAATTATAAACGGGAGCAGGCTAAAGTACGGAAAATGATTAAACAGACCAAAAAAGAGTTTTGGAGAAAATATTGTGATTCATTGGGAAGAAGTACACCCTTGGAGAAGGTATGGGGAACAATTAAAAGGATGTCTGGGTTAAGGAATGAGCTAAATTATCCAATTATGGAGAACAGGGACAGTTTGATAGTGGATGACAATAAAAAGGCAGAGCATTTAGTTAAAATTTTCAGTAAAATAAGTAGTGCAGATAATTTGAGCTATGTGGAAAAAAGTGGAAGAGAGCAGACGAAATTAAATAATGTGGGAGCATTGCAAAATGAGGCAGAAATTGAGAATGGGCTAAATCGGAAGTTTTCAATGTCTGAATTAAATCATACGTTAAGGAAAGTCTGTAAGACAACTCCAGGAAAAGATCAAGTGACATACAGTATAAAATGACTAAAAACATGAGTGATGCCGGTAAAAAGATAAATAGAGTTGTACAACAAGTTTTGTAAGAACGGATATTGCCTACTTCATGGAAAGAGGCTGTTGTTGTTCCAATATGCAAGCCAGGTAAAAATCCAGGTTTCGGTGAGAGTTACAGACCAGTCACTTTAACATCCCATGTTGGTAAAACTATGGAAAAAATGATTAATGAGAGGTTAACATATTATCTGGAGTCTAGAGAGGCATTAAAAAGTTACCAAAGTGGATTTAGAAAAGGGAGAAGTACTACCAATCCTGCTGTCTGTTTGGAACGTGAGATTAGGAAGGCCCAAGTGAATAAGGAAAGTGTGGTTGCTGTGTTTTTGGATGTTGAGAATGCGTATGACATAATGTGGAAGGAGGGACTGATTATCAAACTACATAAGCTAGGCATTAGAGGGAGAATGAAAAGATGGATTACAAATTTTTTGAGTGACAGGAAAATTTCGGTAAGAATAGGGAAGCAGTATAGCTCAAGCCAAATGATAGAAAATGGAACCCCACAAGGCAGTACTATTAGTCCCATTTTGTTTTCAGTCATGATCAATGACATTTTTTCTAGAGTTAAGGGTTCTCTTGGTGTCTCTTTGTTTGCAGATGATGGTGCTATGTGGACAAGAGGGAAGAATCTATCATTTATTGTTAAAAAGTTGCAGCAGACGATTGATGAAGTTGAGGCTTGGGCAGTGGAATGGGGATTTAGGTTTTCGGTGGGAAAAACAAAGGCTGTGGTCTTCACGAGGAAGAGAGTAAACAATCAAGTTGATCTTAAAATATATGATCAAAACAGAGAAACTGTGGAGTGTTTCAAGTATTTGGGTGGGTGGTTTGATAAGGGTTGTTCTTGGAAGATTCATGTTGAGAAAATTGTGGCAAAATCTAAGAAGGTTTTAATTATTAGATGTTTGAGAGGAAGCGAATGGGGAGCAAGTAGAGGTGCTTTAAAAACATTATATGCAGCGTTAGTTAGGTCAGTGTTTACGGTTGTGTTATGTATGGATCAGCTTCAGAAACATTATTGAAAAAATTGGATATAATTCAATACCAAGCTCTGAGGTTATGCTGTGGGGCCATAAAAACTACTCCAGTAGCAGCACTCCAGGTGGAGATGGGTGAGATGCCACTGGAGTTAAGAAGAACTCAAATAGCAGCTACATACTGGGCCAACATCAGAGGATTTAGTGACAGTCACCCAGTACACAGTGTACTGAAACCTTTCCAAGAGAAGGAAAAGAGACAAATGAGAAGCTTTGGATGGACAATAGAGAATAAAGTCAGGGAGCTAAGGGTTGCCGATAAAGCAGTATGTCCAACAGTCCCTCTTTCTGCAGAACCACCATGGTGTCTGGAAGAAGTAAAGGTGGATTTTAGACTTTTAACAAATGACATAAGAGGGAGGATAAACATGAATGAGGTCAATAACTATTTAGACGGTAACTATCCTGACTTTATAAAGATTTATACGGATGCATCTAAATCAACGAAGAACATTGTGGGAATAGCATTCATCATTCCAGAATTAGATGTCATGAAGAAGGAAAGGGTTAGTGATGACTTGGCTGTGTATACTGGGGAGCTTTTGGCAATCTGTTTGGCATTGGGTTGGGTGGAAGAAGTAAAGCCCAGAAAGGTTTTGATAGGGTCTGACTCTAGCAGCGCAATGGAGAGTATTGGGCAGATGCATTCAGAGTCAAGACAGGATTTGGTGATGGAAATTGTACATTCAGTAGGGAGAATTTCAGAGGCAGGTGTGGACATTAGATTCATTTGGATCCCGGTGCACATTGGAGTGGAGGGGAATGAGCTAGCAGATAAATATGCAAAAGAGTGGAACTAGGATGAGTCAAGTTAGTAGGAATGTGAAATATAGCAAAGCAGAGGTCAAGAGCATTATCAAAATGCAAATTATAAAGAAGTGGCAGGAAGAGTGGGACAAAGGAAGTAAAGGACGGAGCCTGTATGGCATACAAAAGAAAGTAGGAGGAGCTAGAGAAGTTCACAGGAGTAGGAAGGAGGAGGACATCATATCCAGGTTAAGATTAGGTCACACAGGGCTGAATAGTACATTAGTTATAATGAAAAAAACACCCAAATGGAAAATGTGATTATTGTGGAAACGAGGAAACAGTTGAACATACATTTATGCACTGTCCAAAGTATGGGTTTGCACGGTTAGCAATGGTGGATAGTCTATACAGGAACAAAACCCAGCTCAGTATGAAAGAGATTTTGCAGAGAAGTTCAGGGGATGCGGTCTACTGTATAAGGCAGTTTTTAGGTTTATTAGTGCAACAGGACTAATTTCAAACCGCCTCGTTATTTCCAGCTCTTCTACACTGGTGACCTTGACGCGAGAATATGGACCGGAGGTGTTCTTCAAGCTGCTCATCCATGGTGACTCGGGCATACGCCAGCGACGACGCAGACGAGGGAACAAGCAGACAGCTGTTCCCTACGGCAGAGGGCACTGAGAGAGCTCAACCGAGCTCCAGCACCGCCATGAGTGCCGAGGCAAGGCACTCTCACCCGGCGGGCACAACAGTGATGGTGTGCACGAACGCCGTTGCTGTCAACCTGCCAGACTTCTGGCGAGAAGACCCCGCCTCTTGGTTTCAGCAAGCTGAAGCCCAGTTTATACTGGCGGGCATCACAGCAGACGATATTAAGTTTTACCATATCGTCTCCAAACTCGACTCCGCCACTTCGAAGTGTGTGCGGAGCTTGGTCCGGCGACCACCAGCCCGGTACAAATATGAGACACTCAAGGCGACCATCGTAGCGAATTATGTCCCGTCAGCGGAGGAAAGAGCCGAGAGGATCCTGGCGGTCTACGGCCACAGAGGGAGCAATCCGAGGACCCTCATGGAGGATTTGCTACAACTCAAGGAGGAGGATAATGATAATTTCCTTTTCCAATTCATTTTCCTCAGCACGCTACCACCGCATTTGAGAGGGACACTCGCCAGTATGAAGTGCAATAGTCATCAGGATTTCCGCACACTGGCCAACGAGGCTTACCGGCTCGTCAACGCCTGCAGAGAACGGACACCCACAGCGGCATCCGCAGATCTGAAAACTGACACCCCGAGCCTTGGAGAGACTCAACCCACGGTGACAGCGGCGCGGCCCAAGCGCAACGAGCAGAATGACGTCTGCTATTATCACCACCGCTTCACAGAGAAAGCCCGCAAATGCGTTCCCCCCTGCAAGTTTACGATGTCGTGGAAACGCCAAAGCCGAGGGCCATTAACAGCAGCGGTTCTCGGCGAGAAGAATAAGCTGTTATACGTGACGGATGGATACACAGGCAAGCAGTTCCTCATCGACACGGGAGCTCAGCTGAGTTTCGTCATGCCCTCCCACGCAGATCGAACCATGGGCACCCGGGGCAACGGAGCAGTGGCAGCCAACGGCTCTGACATCGACACGTTCGGGGAAAAGAACCTGCACCTCCTCATCCACGGCCGCAGCTACAGATGGACATTTGTTGTAGCAGCGGTGAGCTTTAACTTGTTAGGCGCAGATTTTCTGTGTGCACACGGGTTATTAGTGGATCTTGCAAATAGGCGCCTGGTTAATGCACTATCTTTTGCTTCTATTCCATGTTCAGCTCGAGTTTCCTCACCACCTGTGCAGGCCAACGTCACCACAGCGGGAGGTAAGTTTGAACAACTCCTCACCCAATTTCCAGCACTCACAACCCCCAAATTCTCAGCCACTGTAGCCAAACACGGGGTTAAACACTTCATTCCAACAACGGGACCTCCCGTTTTTGCCAAAGCTCGCCGCTTAGACGCGGCCAAGCTCAACATAGCAAGGGACGAATTTGCAGCTCTTGAAAAATTAGGCATTTGCCGACGTTCAAAGAGCCCTTGGGCTTCACCACTTCACATGGTTCCGAAATCCGACGGTTCTTGGAGACTGTGCGGAGATTACCGCAGATTAAACAACGCCACAGCGCATGACCGCTACCCCATCCCTCATATACAGTCTTTAATGAACAAACTCTTCTATCTTGTCTCATCTGGTGCAGAGCTTGGCAGAAGGCAAAAGAGGAAGAATTCTGCCCAGCTCACTGGTTAAATACAGGCACACATCAAAGACATGCAAAACACAAGCTGAAATCCCCCGTTATCTAAATCCCCTATTAGTCCTGTTAACTCCTCCCTTCACCTTGGGAGGTGATGGAAAAAACCTCTCCTCCCTCAGGGGTGAAGGTGTCGAGTCTGTTGCCATGGCGTCCTGTGACGTCATGGGTCTTCACACGGCGGTGAGATTCCTTTGTTCTTTCAGAGGTGTGAAGTTCCTTTGTATATGTTGTCCCAAACATTTCCACATGCTCTAACAAATGTAGGTATGGAATATATAAGATAAGATAAGATAAGATAAGATAAGCCTTTATTAGTCCCACAACGGGGAAATTCCAGGATTGCAACAGCACAGGGATAGCAACACTCAGAGCAACAATCAGAAGGCAAGAAAAAAAAAAAAAAAAACAAGCAAGCAAGAGCAGCTAATATACATATGTACGTATTACTATAAAATATATATATATACACACACACACAGACACACAGTGCAGAGCATTGTAGCTGGATGGAATAAATATATGAATATATGAACACACAGTGCAGAGCATTGTAGCTAGATGGAATAAATATGTAAATATATAAATATATAAACACCCACAGTACGGAGCATTGCAGCTAGGTGGAATAAATATGCAAGTATATAAACACACACAGTGCGGAGCAATGTAGCTAGATGGAATAATATGTAGATATATAAATATATAAACACACCCAGTGCTGAGCATTGTAGCTAGATGGAATAAATATGTAAATATATAAACACACACAGTGCAGAGCATTGTTGCTAGATGGAATGAAACAGCATAACCGTCTACTTAGTTATCCTACATGGTATGATTATGTGCCCATACATATTCTCACCCTCCATAGCGACCGGTATGTTCCTAGTTGTATGCCGGAGGGGACCATTGTGTAAGTCTATTGCATCTTTTGCATTCAAAAAACTATTGGTTTGTTACGTCTTTTTGCTATCTCTGCGAGCAGCCCTGCTTAGGTTGTACAGTCTGACAGCCGTTGGTAGGAAGGACCTACGAAACCTCTCGGTTGTGCACCTGGGATGATGTAGTCTGCTGCTAAATGAGCTCCTCAGTGCATTCAGTATGTCCTGCATAGGGTGGAACTCGGACTCCAGCAGAGATGACAGTTTAGTTTGAGTGATATATACCACAAGCACTACACTTTAAGCACTACAGATGAAACTAGAAAAGCACTCGGAGAGCGCAGACCTCCGCCAAGCGGCACAGTTCCCCCCATACAGTGTTTGTGTGTACGTTTTCAGATTCCCTGAGCATGAAAAGATATGACTAGCAATTGGATTCACAATGATTATTTGTTTATTTGACATGGACAGTGCAATAAACAGACAATTAATGAATGACAATCAATGTGATAGTGATAGGATTAGTGGTTCAGTAGTGTAAAACGGGGCTATAAGGGACGGTGGGTTAATAAGGGACACTTTTGTGGAAAATGTTTTAAATGTAATTCTGCTTTTTTTATTTTGAGCAGGATGCTGAGTTGTGTTGTTATTGTCAAATATCCATGAATCCTTCATCAAATCTAGGCGGAAGCAAAATTAAAAAAGCAGAATTACATTTAGAAAAGTGTCCCATATTACCCCGCCGTCCCTTATAGCCCCGTGTTACGGTTGTAAAAGCATTGCCTCCTTGGCGGAGGTAATAAACTGAAGTGTTGGTGTGTCCATCTCCTCCACTGACGGATGCAGATTGGTTAGACAGGTTGCCGTGGGTTTTATATTATATTGGGGTTGCGCTCCGCGGCAAAACCGAATTTAGAATCTTCCCCGGCAGAGAGGTCGTTTTTACACAGCGCCTATAGCTGAGCGGGGAATTTGTGGCAAATAATCGGGCGGCGGACAGGTGGCCGTGTCAGGTTTTGCAGCGTGGCGCAAAAACAGGCACGCTCGCGGGCCCAGGCCAGCAGTGTTTTCCGCATGCTTTTGTGCCTAAAACGTTGAAGAACGCGGAGTTTGTGTTGGTCAGACACGACGACCAGCGCAATGTGCGCAGCGCCTATGGCTGGCACAGGCACGCTCGCGGGCCCAGGCCAGCAGTGTTTTCCACGTGCTTTTGTGGCTAAAACGTTGAAGAAGGCGGAGTTTGTGTTGGTCAGACACGACGCCCAGCGCCCTCCATTGCGCCTGTGCACATGTTGAAAATGGCTGTATGTCACAGTGTGGAAAAATGCTTTAAAAAATTCCTGTATGCAGACGGTGATGCGGATCATCCCCAAAATTTAATCAGTTCTTCCTTGTACCATTTCCAACAACGCCTGAAAGTTTCATTGAAATCCGTCCAAAAGTTTTTGAGTTATCTTGCTAACCAACAGACAAACAGACAGACAGACAAACACACAGACAAACCCCGGCAAAAACATTACCTCCTCCTGGCCTTTCGGCCTGGCGGAGGTAACTAACACCATCTGGTGACCATTTAATCCAATCACAAGTATTTTCCACCAATGGCTCAGTTTTTCTGGCCTCAGATTTTGTTCAAAGGGGAACTTAGATTGTCAGCCTACATTACATCTTATAACAGCACATCAACAGGAATGTCTGAGTTGCTGAATTTCAAATAGACCTTTCAGTGTGTTGGAACATAAGCATGCACACAAACAGAAACATGAACGCGGTGATCATAAGCGAAGCTTATTGTCTTTCAGTTCAAACAGCCAATCATGTACAGTAGAACAAAATAATGTTTCTCCTATCTACAATGTTAATCACGTCTAGAATCAGAGGGGTTGCTGCCATGCAAGGCACTGCCACAACCAACTTTTTCCTTCTCCCATTCTGTTATGCTGACCACCAAGCTAGAAGGTGGGACGTACTGTGGAGAAAGCAGGCAGGCGAGGCAACAAGCTGGATGACACAAACTTTATTCCATCTTCAACATACAATACAGTAAAAGAGCTCCCAGGTCTCTGTGCATTCCTCTTTTATATCTTTAATACCATGCATTGAGACCCGGCACTTCCGACCATCATACATTGTGTTTAGAACAATGCCTGTGTGGCACATTAACATGACATAATGCCGGCGCCGCTCTCACACCCTTCTTTTTCCAGCGACTCCGGCATTTACTCCTGTCCCTGGGGGGGCGCATCGTCCTTACTGTCCCATCTGATACTCCCCGGTGACACCTCCTCTTTCGGTCCATTGTTCCCCCCTTCCCCAGTTGCTTTCTTCTCTGGGTGGAGAAGTGGAGAAGTCCACACCATGCCCCCACAGTACCATTTTTATATGGTCTTTGGTATAACCCACGGCCTCCCGGTTGTGGGGTGGATACGCTATCAACTAGCTGATAGGCCACCAAGCTTCCATTGAATCGCACCCATTTGTCTGTAATTTGCAGATGTGAGACCATGAATGAATTTGCAAAGGTGCCAAAGCTGACTCATTATTTGAATTGAGATGTTACAGAAAATGATGTTAATTATTTAATAGTACAATAATGCAGCTGAGAAGAAACGGGCAATTCAAGACTGAAGCAGCTGTGTTGTTTTTTTAGTACTTTATGGAACCAGTAGACTGTTACAATACAGCATTATATATTTTGCATTGGAAGTTTAAAAATATACATTTTTTCATATTAAACAATGTTTGAAAACCAAACACAAAAGTCGTATCAAAACAATTCCACATATTTTCTGCATTAGGCATACATTCTAGAGCAAATGCACAAGGCTTCAAAGTATCTGGGTGACAAGCAGTTTTTCCTCCTGCAGTCAAACCAGAAACGGACCGTTGTTCTCTATGGTATCTGTTTACACTGTTCAAATATCTCCTTCTGTTGTTCTTTCTGTTGGCTCTTTTTGCTGAATGCTCTTATTGTTCAATCAGTAGAGGTGACAGATTGAATTGAAATGCTCACTCCTCTTGTTTGAAATTTGTCCTGTAAACCACAACAGTATGGTGGTGTCTAGGAGCCTCAAGTGAGGGCTGAAAATATAGAATATTTTTTTAATTCAATTCAACTTTATTTATATAGCTATGGTGCATATTTAAGGCACATATATGGCATGCTTGTATGGTACGCATTCTCCCCCACATGCTTCCAGTAGGCATGACGGTGCAGACCCTACAGATCAAACGTCCAAAGGAACAATGCCCCAGCAGGGACCTCGGCTAAGAGGTGGGTGCTGGGGGAAGACGGAGGTCAGAGACAATGTCCCTACAGGAGCCCCGAGGTGGAGAAGGGAACAGAGGCACCAGCAAGTCTCGGGGACTGTGGGTTCATGTGTTTACTAAACTTCTGTGGGGTGAAGGTGTGAGATACTTGATGTGGGGGTTTGGTATCTCTGGGTTATAAAAGCTGTGGGGAAAGTTGGTTCTGTCTCTTTTCTGCTGAGAACTTTGATGATAGAAGATGTGACTTCCAATAAAGCTTTTCTGAGAAAATGCACTCAGTCTCGTTTGTAAGGCATCTTCTACACTGGTGACCTACGACTACCTATGGCCGGTGACGGCGAGATTTCCGCACCAGACTCTTCAGGAGCCAACCGGGTTAATGCGGCTACCACGCTACAGCTGCCCGACTTCTGGCAACATAACCCGCGCTCCTGGTTTACCACTGTGGAGGCGCAATTCCACCTTCGGGGAATCTCAGCGGATGCAACAAGGTTCTACCATGTCGTCGCGAAGCTGGACAGCCTCACAGTGCAACGGGTGGAGAGCCTGACCAACCACCCGCCCCAAGACAACAAGTATAGCACACTGAAAGATGCCCTCATCCGAGCCTTCACTCCCTCGCTGGAAGAGCGGGCAGAGAAGCTCCTGGCGCTGACAGAGGGAGAAGCAGACAGGCCAGCGGATCTGATGGCAAAGATGATGAGCCTGAGAGGCGAGGGCGACGACAGTTTTATCCTCGCTCACCTCTTCCTCAGAACGCTCCCGCCAGCAGTGAGAGTCACCCTGACCAGCTCGCAGCCGCTCGTCAACCGTAACTACCACGAGCTGGGACAGGTGGCGCAACGGCTCGTCGACTCCCATAGACGGCGCGCAGCCACGACGGCAGCAGCAGAGATGACCGCCCCTTTGCGAGAAGGAGGGAGACCAGAGGCTGCGGCACCGGATCCACTGACGGCAGCAGCGGCGGAGACCAGGAGAAGCGGAGCTGACAACGCCCTCTGCTTCTACCATCGACGTTTCGCCGAGAAAGCCCACAGATGCGTCCCACCGTGCCGGTACCAGCGCCAGGGAAACGCCAAGACCGGGAGCCGGTAGCAGCTGCGACTCTCGGCACGAAGAATAGGCTGCTTTTCGTGACGGACGCGAATTCTGGGAAAGAATTCCTGGTGGACACGGGCTCCCAGCTGAGTTTTGTCAAGCCTACCTACGCGGACACACTGGCGCCGGCCAGTGGCCCCCTGGTGTTAGCGGCGAACGGCTCCACGATCAAAACCTATGGGGAGAAGACACTCCGCCTGTCCCTTCACGGGCGCAACTTCGAGTGGACCTTCGTTGTCGCTGCAGTTAACAACAACATGCTAGGTGCTGACTTTTTGTGCTCAAACAGTTTGTTAGTTGATCTTGCTAATAGACGTATTGTAAATGCACTGTCTTTCTACTCTATCTCCTGCACAGCTCGGGTGGCCCTGCCTTCTGCACATTCCAATGTCACAGCTGCGGGTGGTAAGTTTCATGCATTACTCAACCAGTTTCCAGTACTCACGGTCCCTACATTTTCAGCGTCAGTTGCCAAACACGGGGTCGAACATTTCATAAGTACTTGGGGCCCCCCCGTTTTTGCAAAAGCTCGGCGGTTGGACCCAGCTAAACTGGCCATCGCGCGCGAGGAATTTGCCAACTTGGAAAAGCTGGGCATAGTCCGGCGTTCGAACAGCGCCTGGTCGTCACCCCTGCACATGGTACCCAAAGCTGACGGCTCGTGGTGCCCTTGTGGCGATTTCCGCAGATTAAATAATGCTTCAGCCCACGACCGTTATCCGATTCCGCACATCCAGGATTTTTTGGCGCATTTAGCGGGGGCGCGCATCTTTTCCAAAATAGATTTGGTGCGTGGTTATCACCAAGTTCCAGTCCGTGCGCAGGACATACCCAAAACGGCAGTTATAACCCCTTTCGGGCTTTTCGAGTTTTTGTGCATGCCTTTCGGCCTCAAGGGCGCCGTGCAGACGTTCCAACGCATGATGGATGCAGTGCTGCGCGACCTCCCTTTCGTGTTCGCTTATTTGGATGATATTTTGGTAGCCAGCGCGTCCGAAGCCGAGCACGAACGCCACCTCACAGCCGTTTTTCAGAGGCTCACAGAACACGGGCTAATCATTAACCCAGCGAAGTGCCAATTCGGGGTAGCGAAAATCGATTTTTTGGGACACTGCGTGTCGCCAGAAGGCGCAGTCCCGCTGCCGGATAAAGTGCGCGCGATAACGGATTTCCCCCAACCGCAGACGGTTAAGGCGCTGCAAGAATTTTTGGGGATGGTCAATTTTTATAACCGTTTCCTCCCAAACGCGGCACGGCTCATGCACCCATTGTACATGGCATTAAAGAAGCAAAAACCTGCATCTAAGGTCGAGTGGTCCCCGGATCGGGAGCGCGCTTTTTCACAGGTCAAATCAGCCCTCGCGAACACTGCGTTATTGGCACACCCGGTGCCGGCAGCTCGCATGGCGCTAACCACAGATGCCTCCGACGTGGCAGTGGGAGCGGTTGTCGAGCAACTGGTGGCAGGATGCTGGCAACCACTTGCGTTTTTCAGCAAAACATTGCGCGATAGCGAGCGTAAATACAACGCATTTGACAGGGAGCTTTTGGCCCTACATTTGGCCATCCGCCCCTTCCAGTTCTGGTTGGAAGGGCGCCGTTTTACCGCGTTCGTGGACCATAAACCCTTAACTTTTGCAATGGCTAAGGTTTCAGAGCCTTGGTCGGGCCGACAACAGAGGCAGCTGGCTGCAATTTCGGAGTTTACCACTGACATTCAACATGTAGCGGGTAAACACAATGTAGTGGCAGATTGCCTCTCGCGTGCAGTTGCAGCGACAGGCCCCCAGGGGGCAGATTCGGCGGCGGCAGACCTAGGCCAGGCTTGCGGTGCGGAAGCGCTCACAGCTCCGGTCTGCGTTGGGTTAGATTATGCAGCCATGGCCGCTGAACAGGTTGGCGACGCGGATGTGTGCGCGCTCCAGTCTGGGCCAACAGGGCTAAGGCTGGAGCACAGGGTGCTTCACAGAGGCATGCCCCCCCTAATCTGCGATACCTCCACGGGGCGTCCCCGTCCCGTAGTCCCGGCTGCGTGGCGTCGCCGTGTTTTTGACTTAATACATTCACTGGCACACCCGGGCGTCCGTGCGTCTATCAAAATGGTAGGAGAGAAGTTTGTTTGGCCGGGGCTGCGTAAACAAGTCAAAGAGTGGGCTGCAGCCTGCGCTGCATGTCAAAGAGCAAAGGTGCACAAACACACACGAGCCCCTCTAGAACCTTTTCACATCCCAGCCAAACGCTTTGATCATGTGCATATCGACTTAGTAGGACCTCTTCCGCTGTCCCAGGGTTTCACACACCTTTTAACCATGGTAGACCGCACCACGCGCTGGCCAGAGGCGGTTCCTCTGGCGGCAACCACAGCGGCAGATGTTGCACGTGCCTTTTTAACAGCTTGGGTCGCACGTTTTGGTATCCCGTCAGACATAACGTCTGACAGAGGACCCCAGTTTGTTTCCGAGCTCTGGTCGTCCATGGCACTCAGCCTGGGGGTGAAAATTCATCGCACGACCGCGTATAACCCCCAGGCCAACGGTTTGTGCGAGCGCTTCCATCGGTCATTGAAAGCAGCCCTCAGAGCGGCTCTCACGGACACAAATTGGGTTGATAAACTCCCATGGGTTTTATTAGGGTTGCGTTCAGCACCTAAAGAGGATTTGCAAGCCTCTCCGGCCGAACTCGTCTTCGCCCAACCCCTCCGGTTACCGGGAGATTTCCTCCCTGAGAACCCTGCTCCGGAGCACCTCCCCGCTCAGCTGCTGCAGAGCGAAGCGGGGTCACACACCCTCCCCGGTCCCGTTCATCACAGTTTTCCACGTGTTTTTGTGCCCAAAGCCTTAAAGAATGCAGAATTTGTCTTCGTTAGACACGACGCACAGAGGTTAGGTTTAAGGCCACCTTACGATGGACCGTTCAGAGTGTTAGAAACCGGGGAAAAGCATTTTTTGCTCGATTTGGGAGACAGGAGGGACTTAGTCTGCATTAACAGACTCAAACCCGCTTTTGTGTTAGCTGACGACCCAGTACAGTTGGCCAGAGCCCCCCGCAGCGGCAGGCCATCCGGGAGACGCTCTGCTAAGCTTTCACGACGATGTGTTAATGATTCTACTTCACAGATGCAGCAGACAGCCACAGGCAGAGCGAGACCTGCTCACAGCAGATATGGCAGAGAGTTGAAGTCCAAGCAGTGGGAAATGTGATCTGTTGTGCCAAGTTTTTTTTTTTTCTCTCTTGTTCTGTGTGGGGTGTCATGATTCTATGCATTTGAAATGTAACTTGTCCTTATTTGAACGTTTGGGGGGGGGTTATATGGTGCATATTTAAGGCACATATATGGCATGCTTGTATGGTACGCATTCTCCCCCACATGCTTCCAGTAGGCATGACGGTGCAGACCCTACAGATCAAACGTCCAAAGGAACAATGCCCCAGCAGGGACCTCGGCTAAGAGGTGGGTGCTGGGGGAAGACGGAGGTCAGAGACAATGTCCCTACAGGAGCCCCGAGGTGGAGAAGGGAACAGAGGCACCAGCAAGTCTCGGGGACTGTGGGTTCATGTGTTTACTAAACTTCTGTGGGGTGAAGGTGTGAGATACTTGATGTGGGGGTTTGGTATCTCTGGGTTATAAAAGCTGTGGGGAAAGTTGGTTCTGTCTCTTTTCTGCTGAGAACTTTGATGATAGAAGATGTGACTTCCAATAAAGCTTTCCTGAGAAAATACACTCAGTCTCGTTTGTAAGGCATCTTCTACATAGCGCCATTTCACAACAACAGTCATCTCATAGCACTTTCAACTGTAGGGGGAAACCCCCACAATTGCAGAAAGACCCCAGCAATCAGGCGATCCCCTGTGAGCAAGCGCTTGGAGAGGAAAAACTCCCTTTTAGCAGGAAGAAACCTCCAGCAGAACCAGGCTCGGTGGTGGGGGCAGTCATGTGCTGTGTCTGGCTGGGGGGTGAAGGGATAGAGAAGATGAAAAGAACAAACATGTAGAACACAAACAGCACAATGGGGACTCAATCTATGGGAGAGAACAAACAGATGTTAATGACCAGCAAAAAAAAAAATATTTCATTGAGAGTGAAGAAAGGAGTGAGGCCCAGTGCATTATTGGAGGTCCCCCGGCTGTCTAAACCTATTAGCAGCATAACTAAGGGAGGGTTCAGAAACACATGATCCCTCCCTAATTGTAGGCTATATCAAAAAGGAAGGTTTTAACCCCATTCTTAAAAACAGAGATTGAGTCTGACTCCTGAATCCAGATTGGCAGCTTGTTCCACAGGAGAGGAGCTTGATAACTGAAGGCGCTGCCTCCCATTGTACTTTTGGAGATTCTAGGTATTACAAGTAATCCAGCATTTTGGGAGCGTAGTACTCTGTTAGGATAATAGGGTAATATCAGATTTTTTAAATAAAAAGGGGCCTGATTGTTTAGAGCTTTGTAAGTAAGAAGAAGGATTTTAAACTTAATTTTTTTTTTATTTAAGTTTTTGTAAAGGCTATACATGTCATTACAGCATTGCATTGTTTACATTTTCATCACATATTCCCCCCTTTTTTTGTTTTTTTACAACATTGGAAAAAATTATTACAACACCCTTTTTTGTAAGTGAAAGAAAAAGAGAAATTAAAAAAAAAAAAAAAGAAAAACAAAAAAACCCCCAAAATAGCAGAAAAATAAAAGAGAATCTGAGTAGCGTTGGAACAAAGAGAGGTGCCATTATTGAAATGGTATTTGTCAAAGATTAGATCTGATGGAAGACACATATGCGTTCCAGGGTTGCCAAAAGTTCAAGAACCCATCCATGTCCTGTCTCAGTGCAAATGTCAACTTTTCCATCGAATAAATGTCCTGAATCACGTTAATCCAATCTTCAGGTGTAGGGCAGTCTTTCAACATCCATTTTTTTGTTAGAGCTTTTTTACTTGCTAATATTAAAACAGTGAATAAGTATTTTTCTCCTTGTCTTTCCAGTGAATCCGGTAGTAAACCCAAATACAAAGTTACAAAAGAAAAGGAAACTGTTACTTTGAATATTTTCCCCCATATTGTCTGTACATTGGTCCAATATTGGTGGATAACTGGGCATGACCAAAACACATGAAAATGATTTGCAGTCTTTTCACCACACAAGTGCCAACAATTCAACCCTTTATGAGTAAATTTGTTTTGTGCAGGTGTTCTGAAAAATCTTACCAAATTTTTCCATCCAAATTCTCTCCACAGCAGGGATGAAGTACTTTTCCATTGTTGTTTATTAAGCTTTTCCCATATTTCCAGTTGTAAAGTGAAATTCCCCTCTTTTTCCCATCTCTCTTTTATATATGATGTGTTGTCTCCTTTTAAGTCTTGAAGACCATGGTATATTTTAGAAATGTATCTGATCCCTGGGATCCCTTTATATGCCATGAAGAAAACCTTCAGAACACCTGACTGGGCCCTTTCCAAATCCTCCTTTAAGTATTTTGTTTATGTGGTGTCTAAGCTGAAAGAACCTGTAAAGGTCTTGATTTACTAGACCTTGTTTTTTCAAATCTTCAAAACTTCTTAAAGTTTGCCCTTTAAAAAAATTATAATATTTTATCAGTCCGTTCTCTTTCCACTTTTAAAATCTAGTGTCTGTTTTATTAGGAGTAAAGTCCTGATCATAGGAAATCCATTGCAATAATCGATAGGGTTCTTTAGTTTGATTCTCTCTGACTATCTTAAACCAAATTTTTAGCGGGGTCTCTATCCACGGGTTGGTGTTATTCAAAAGTTTAGGTAAGGCATTGTTCCCTATTATCGCCTGTAGGGGAATGTTACTTGTTATTTGACATTCCATCTCCTTCCATTGTGCAGTGTAGACTGGGTTACATATCTCTACTAAAGTTTTAATTTGTGCGGCTTTAAAATAATCCCTGATATTTGGCAGCGCAAGCCCACCTTTGTCTTTGTTTAGCTGTAGGGTTCTATATCTGATTCTAGGTCTCTTGCCCTGCCATATGAATCTTGAGATCCTTCTGTCCAGTTCTTGCCATGTTTTTTTGGGAGGTTCTACCGGTATTGTTTGGAAAAGGTATAGAAAACGTGAAAGTATATTCATTTTGACTGCTTCAATTCTTTGTGCAGTACCCAAGAATGGTATCATATTCCATCTTGCTAGATCAGATTTTATTTTTGCCATCAGTGGATCATAGTTTAGTGTTATAATTTTGTTGAGTTGTTTCGGGATATTGACCCCCAGATATTTCATAGATTCCATCTCCCAGTTAGTTTTGAGTTTTCTTAGTAAATATTGATTTGGGTCATAGTTGAATGTTAAAATTTGGGTTTTATGCATGTTTAATTCGTACCCCGATAACTCTCCATACCCTGAAAAAACTGAGATTAGTTCTGGAAAAGAGGCGTCCGGCTGCCCCAGGTATATTAAAATGTCATCAGCAAAGAGTGCTATTTTATGTTCCTTCTGACCAAGTGTAATACCTTGATTTTTTTGATTCTGTCTTATCCATTGGCTCAGAGGTTCTATGAAGATTGCAAAAAGCAGTGGAGACAAGGGGCAGCCCTGACGACATCCTCTTTCTAGTTCAAAAGATGATGATAATTTACCGTTAATCCTTATTTTAGCTGTTGGTTTTTAATATAATGCCTGGATAGTTCTAATGAAGTTGTTATGAAAATTGAAACTCGATAAGATTCTATATAGGAAAGATCAGTCAACTGAATCAAATGCTTTTTCAGCATCTAATCCCAATATGGCTGCATTTAAATTATATTTTTTTATATGATGAATTATGTGTAAAGTGCGTCTAATGTTATCTTGTGTCTGTCTTTGTCTTATAAAACCTGTTTGGTCTAATTGAATGAAGTCTGTCAGTATATTTTCTAACCTTTTGGCAAGGATAGTGGTAAAAGTTTGTCGTCCTGATTTAACACACTGATTGGTCTGTAGTTGGAGAAGTCTAGTTTATCCTTTTCAGGTTTAGGTATGACTGCAATGACCCCTTCTCTCCAGGAGGGAGGGATTTCCCCTGTGTGGAGGACATAGTTAAATGTTTTCAGGAGGAGAGGAGATACAGTAGGGCAAAAAAGTATTTAGTCAGCCACCAATTGTGCAAGTTCTCCCACTTAAAAGATGAGAGAGGTCTCCAATTTTCATCATAGGTATACCTCCACTATGAGAGACAAAATGAGAAAAAAAAAATCCAGAAAATCACACTGAAGGATTTTTAAAGAATTTATTTGCAAATTATGGTGAAAATAAGTATTTGTCACCTACAAACAAGCAAGATTTCTGGCTCTCACAGACCTGTAATTTCTTCTTTAAGAGGCTCCTCTGTCCTCCACTCGTTACCTGTATTAATGGCACCTGTTTGAACTCGTTATCAGTATAAAAGACACCTGTCCACAACCTCAAACAGTCAGACTCCAAACTCCACTATGATCAAGACCAAAGAGCTGTCAAAGGACACCAGAAACAAAATTGTAGACCTGCACCAGGCTGGGAAGACTGAATCTACAATAGGTAAGCAGCTTGGTGTGAAGAAATCAACTGTGGGAGCAATTATTAGAAAATGGAAGACATACAAGACCACTGATAATCTCCCTCGATCTGGGGCTCCACGCAAGATCTCAACCCATGGGGTCAAAATGATCACGAGAACGGTGAGCAAAAATCCCAGAACCACACAGGGGTCCAAGTGAATGACCTGCAGAGAGCTGGGACCAAAGTAACAAAGGCTACCATCAGTAACACACTACGCCGCCAGGGACTCAAATCCTGCAGTACCAGACGTGTCCCCCTGCTTAAGCCAGTACATGTCCAGGCCCGTCTGAAGTTTGCTAGAGAGCATTTGGATGATCCAGAAGAGGATTGGGAGAATGTCATATGGTCAGATGAAACCAAAATAGAACTTTTTGGTAAAAACTCAACTTGTCATGTTTGGAGGAGAAAGAATGCTGAGTTGCATCCAAAGAACACCATACTTACTGTGAAGCATGGGGCTGGAAACATCATACTTTGGGGCTGTTTTTCTGCAAAGGGACCAGGACGACTGATCCGTGTAAAGGAAAGAATGAATGGGGCCATGTATCGTGAGATTTTGAGTGAAAACCTCCTTCCATCAGCAAGGGCATTGAAGATGAAACCTGGCTGGGTCTTTCAGCATGACAATGATCCCAAACACACCACCCGGGCAACGAAGGAGTGGCTTCGTAAGAAGCATTTCAAGGTCCTGGAGTGGCCTAGCCAGTTCGCTCTCTTATTCTACTTCTGCTTCTGCACTGAGATGAGACTTGTTAGAGGAGCGAAGCTGATAATAAACTTTGGTTTATAAGTCACATCGCCTCGTTATTCCAAGCTCTTCTACATAGTGTTTTATTTTGTGACTCAGTAAGTTGGGGAACATTAAATGTATTTAGGAAGGCTTCGGATGTGTTTTTGTGTTTTTTGAGGGAGTATAAGTTCTTGTCGTAATTCTCGAAGCTTTTAAGAATTTCCTGAATTCTAAATTTTATTTCCTTTGATACTGGGCCTCTGATTTTGTAGATTGCTCTCTCCGTTTGTTGTTTCCTCAATTTATAGGCTAGTAATTTTGCCGATTTGCTACCTGTTTCATAGTATTTTTGTTTTAGAAATGTAAGTTTCTTCTAGATTTCTATTGTGTAGATCTTGTTTATTTGTTTTTTAATTTCCTTAATTTTGAGCGAGTCATTAGAATGAGTGTTGTCTTTGTGCTCTTTTTCCAGTTTCTTAAGTTTTGACTCTAATGTGATTAGTTTTTCTTGTCTCAGTTTCTTTTGGATTGCCAGTTTTGTGATAATCTTTCCCCTTATTACAGCTTTGCATGCGTCCCACAGTATTAAAGGGGATGCTTCTCCATTATCATTTTCTTCCAAATATCTGAGAATATTTGATTCCAATTCATCTTTCAGTAGTCCTTTCAGCACATTTGAATTTAACCTCCAAGAAAATGTATTATTTGTGTATTTTTGGATATTTAAGTCCATATAGATCAGACTGTGGTCAGAGAGATCCATCAGTCCTATTTTACATGTTTTTACTCTTCCAATGTAAAAATTCAATGACCGAGTTGATCGACACTTCCTGTTTTGCTGTCTGCCTGTGTGGTTTGCTCTCCAGCCACTAGCTATGGCTACTAGCTCTCTTTCCTCTCCTCCTCTGGTGTGCTCTCTCTGTCAGATGTTTAGCTACACCTCTGCCTCTTTTAGTGATAACGGTAAATGTAATAAATGTTGTCTTTTTGAGGTGCTCGAGGCGAGGTTGTCTGAATTGGAATCCCGGCTCCGCTGCATTGAAACACCATCTGCGCCAGTTACTCTTGACGGACGCCCCTTAGCTGCAGCGGAGCTAGCTAGCTTAGGCCCCCCTGTCAGCGGTCCCCCGGCTCTCCTCAGCAGCGAGGAGACTGGGTGGGTGACGGTGAGAAGGAAGCCTAGTCGCAAAGCCCCGGTACTCCACCAACCTATTCACGTTTCTAATCGTTTTTCCCCGCTCAGCGACACACCCGCTGAGGAAAAAACTCTGATCATTGGCGACTCTGTAGTCAGAAACGTGAACCTAGAGACTCCAGCGGCCATAGTCAAATGCATTCCTGGGGCCAGAGCAGGCAACATCGAGTCAAATTTGAAAATGCTGGCTAAAAGTAACTGTAAATATTCCACAATTGTTATTCACGCCAGCATTAATGACATCCGTCTCCGGCAGTCGGAAGTCACGAAACTTAAAGTAGAATCGGTGTGGGACTTTGCAAAAACGATGTCTGCCACTGTAGTATTCTCTGGGCCCCTCCCCAATCTGACCAGTGATGACATGTTTAGCTGCTCGTCATCCTTGAACCGCTGGCTGTCTGTGTGGTGTCCTAAAAATGACGTGGGCTACATTGACAATTGGAGCTCTTTTCGGGGAAAACCTGGTGTTATGAGACGAGACAGCATTCATCCCACTTTGGATGGTGCTTCTCATTTATCTAACAATCTGGCATCTTTTTTATCCAAATTTCCAAAACCCTGACTACTCAGAGTTGGGACCAGGAAGCAGAGTCGCAATCTTACACGCCTCTCTGCAGCTCCTCTTCATCCGCCACCCCTCAGCTTAGCCCCTGTCTTCCCCATCAGAGAATCGTTGTCTGCTCCCTCCAAAGTAAATAAAAATATAATGTATAAGCATCCCAAAGTGATAAAGCAAAATATTGGTAATACTCAAATTAAACATAAAGCCTCTAAATTGAATGATTTGGCCTCTGTTCCTCCTCATAATTTAAAAATTAAATGTGGTTTATTAAATATTAGGTCTCTAACTCCCAAGTCTCTGTTAGTCCATGATCTGTTAATTGATCATCAGATTGATTTAATTTCCCTTACAGAGACTTGGTTAGGGCAAGAGGATTATGTTGGTTTAAATGAATCAACTCCCTCTGGTTATTTAAACTGTCAAAATCCCAGAAGTTCTGGTCGTGGAGGAGGAGTAGCAACAATTTACCATTCCAAATTACGAGTTAATGTAAAGCAAAAAAACATGTTATAATTCCTTTGAGGGCCTGGTCCTCAGTATTGGGCACTTTAGCAACTTTAGGTTAAACCCAATTTTATTTGCCATAGTTTATCGTCCTCCATCAACCTACTCAGAATTTTTATCCGAATTTGCTGATTTCTTAGCTGATTTAGTGCTGAAATCTGATAGAACAATTATAGTAGGGGACTTTAATACAGTGATCCCTCGCTACTTCGCACTTCACCTTTCGCGCCCTCAGTGCATCGCGGATTTTTCAAAAATATTCATCAAAAATTCAAAATTGAGAAAAAATGGGCGGGCGCTAGCAGAAGGCAGGGGAACTACATTAGAACATCAGGTAATCAACGCGGAGAGCCGCACAACTCAAAATGCACCTCTCTGACCACCGCTCCACTACTCTCCGCCCACCTCTTCACCGCTCGGGAATCTCGCAAGCTGATTGGCCGAGACGTTTTACCTCGCAAGCTGATTGGCCGAGACTTTTTACCCAGCTTCTCTCCCATAGCCAGCGAAGGAAGACCGTATTCATTGTTCTTTATCGCAAGTCTCGCCATGTGGAACTTTTCGCTGTTCTCTTGTGCCTTTTTGTGTGAAATAGTCTTCCCGTCGAGCCACTACGCCGCCTCCTGCTGCTTCTCCAGCTCTATCGGAAGCTGCCCTCGACGATCCTGCGCCTCTAGCACCTGACGATGAGGCGTCACCTGAGGAGCAGTAAAGCTCTCATTAACCTGTGCAGTAAATCATCTTCATCTTGAGTTACGTATCTTATTATAAGAATAAAAGAGTTCTAAAAACATATTTATGTACACTTTATTTACATCTACGTATGTATGTACACTTACACACACACACACACACACACACATGTATCATATGAGAGAGAGAGTGAGCGAATGAACGTACGTATTATTTATGGGCGACGTCATTAGGGGTGACGCTACTTCGCAGTTTTTCACTTTTCGCGGCCGGTTCTGGAACCCATTAACCGCGATAAGTGAGGGATCACTGTATACATGTGGATGTAGATAGTGACTGCCTTAATGTGGCATTTAATTCAATATTAGACTCGACTGGGTTTTCTCAGAAAGTAGGAAATTCTACTCATTACCTCCACCATACATTGGACCTTGTTCTGACATATGGCATAGATATAGAAAATCTTGTAGTGTCTCCTCATAACCCTGTACTGTCAGACCATTGTCTGTTAACCTTTGATTTTACTATTTCTGACTATTTAGCTCCTAAATTCAATTCAATTCAATTCAATTCAACTTTATTTATATAGCGCCATTTCACAACAACAGTCATCTCATAGCACTATCAACTGTAGGGAGGACCCCCACAGTTGCAGAAAGACCCCAGCAATCGGCGATCCCCTGTGAGCAAGCACTTGGCGACGGTGGAGAGGAAAAACTCCCTTTTAACAGGAAGAAACCTCCAGCAGAACCAGGCTCAGGGAGGGGCAGTCATCTGCTGCGACTGGCTGGGGGGTGAGGGGACAGAGAAGAAGAAAAGAACAGACATGTAGAGAGCAAACAGCACGATGGGGACTCAATCTATGGGAGAGAACAAACAAATGTTAATGACCAGCAAAAAAAAATATTTCATAGAGAGTGAGGAAAGGAGTGAGGCCCAGTGCATTACTGGAGGTCCCCCGGCTGACTAAACCTATTAGCAGCATAACTAAGGGAGGGTTCAGAAACACATGATCCCTCCCTAATTGTAGGCTATATCAAAAAGGTAGGTTTTAGCCCTATTCTTAAAAACAGAGATCGAGTCTGACTCCCGAATCCAGATTAGCAGCTGATTCCACAGGAGAGGAGCTTGATAACTGAAGGCTCTGCCTCCCATTGTACTTTTGGAGATTCTAGGTATTACAAGTAAACCTGCATTTTGGGAGCGTAGTGCTCTGTTAGGATGATACGGTAGTATCAGATCTTTTAAATAAAAAGGAGCCTGATTGTTTAGAGCTTTGTAAGTAAGAAGAAGGATTTTAAACTTAATTCTAAACTCTATGGGAAGCCAATGAAGGGAGGCCAGAACCGGAGAGATATGATCTCTCTTTCTAGTACCTGTTAAAACTCTTGCTGCAGCATTTTGGATCAGATGAAGACTTTTTAAAGATGTTTTAGGACAGCCTGATAATAAAGAATTACAACAATAATCTAATCTCGAGCTAACAAAAGCGTGGATCAGCTTCTCAGCATCACTCTGAGACAAGATGCTCCTAATCTTGGCAATATTACGCAAATGATAGAAGGCAGTCTTAGAAACAAATTTAATATGTGAATTGAAGGACAAATCCTGATCAAAAATAACTCCAAGGTTCCTCACAGAGCTATTAAGAGAAAGAGTAACTGCATCCAAACTGAAAGTTTGATTTGGAAAGGAATTTCTAAGGTTTTTTGGACCAACAAGAATGACTTCAGTCTTATCTGAATTTAATAGCAGGAAATTACAAGTCATCCAAACTTTGATTTCCTTAAGACAGGCTTCTAACTTGGCTAATTGATTAGTATCATCTGGCTTCATTGACAGGTATAATTGTGTGTCATCTGCATAACAATGAAAATGTATACAGTGCTTTCTAATAATGTTGCCTAACGGAAGCATATATAAACTAAAAAGAGTAGGGCCAAGCACAGATCCCTGTGGAACTCCATGACTAAGCTTTGAGCTGAGAGAAAACTCATCATTTACATGAACAAACTGGAACCTATCAGATAAATAAGATCTAAACCACTGCAACGAAGTTCCATTAAGTCCAACATAGTGTTCTAATCTATCAAGTAGAATATTATGATCAATAGTATCAAAAGCTGCACTAAGATCTAAAAGGACAAGTACAGAAACTAGTCCATTATCAGATGAAATGAGGAGGTCGTTAGTGACCTTCGCTAAGGCTGTTTCAGTGCTATGATGGATTCTAAACCCAGATTGAAACTCCTCAAATAAACCATTTCCCTGCAGGTGGTCAAATAATTGCGTAGCAACAACTCTTTCTAAGATTTTTGAAATGAAAGGGAGATTAGAGATTGGTCTATAGTCAGCTAAAGCTCCTGGATCTAGCGTTGGCTTTTTGAGTAAGGGTTTAATTACAGCCGTTTTAAAAGCCTGCGGTACATGGCCTAAAGTTAATGAAGAATTGATTATATGAAGAATAAAGCTACCAATAAGTGGGAAGACTTCTTTAAATAACCTGGTAGGAATAGGGTCTAAAAGACAAGTTGAAGGTTTGGATGAGGAAACTATTTTGTCTAACTCACAAAGGTCGATTGGAGTAAACTCATCAAGACAGACATCAATAGAAGGAGTTGTAGTAGTTACAGTATTTAAGTTAACTGTGGGAAGAATCTGATTGATTTTATCTCTGATGGATGAAATTTTATTATTGAAAAAGTTCATAAAGTCCTGACTAGTAAGCTCTAAGGGAATGCTAGGATTGACAGAGTCCTGACTCTTTGTCAACCTGGCTACAGTACTGAAAAGAAACCTGGGATTATTCTTGTTCTCTTCTATTAATGCAGAGTAATAACTCGTTCTAGCTTTTCTAAGAGATTTTTTATAAATTAAAAGATGATTTCTCCAAGCTAAATAGATTTCATCTAAATTAGTAGAGCACCATTTTCTTTCTAATTGATGAGTCTTCTGTTTTAAGCTACGAGTTTCTGTGTTGAACCAAGGAGTTAAAAATCTCTGATTAGACTTTTTCTTTTTTAAGGGGGCCACCAAGTCTAGAGCCTGATGCAGAGAAGCTGAAACACTATCCACCATGTTATCAATTACAGAAGGAGCAAGCTGTCTATAGCTTATTTGTGTTGTGTTGACACATGGCATAGAGGAAACAATCTGCATAAATTTGGAAACAGCATCATCTGAGAGGCATCTCAGAACTCCTTGGTTCAACACAGAAACTCGTAGCTTAATACAGAAGACTCGTCAATTAGAAAGAAAATGGCGCTCCATTAATTTAGATGAAATCTATTTAGCTTGGAGAAATCATCTTTTAATTTATAAAAGATCTCTTAGAAAAGCTAGACCGAGTTATTACTCTGTATTAATAGAAGAGAACAAGAATAATCCCAGGTTTCTTTTCAGTACTGTAGCCAGGTTGACAAAGAGTCAGGACTCTGTCAATCCTAGCATTCCCTTAGAGCTTACTAGTCAGGACTTTATGAACTTTTTCAATAATAAAATTTCATCCATCAGAGATAAAATCAGTCAGATTCTTCCCACAGTTAACTTAAATACTGTAACTACTACAACTCCTTCTATTGATGTCTGTCTTGATGAGTTTACTCCAATCGACCTTTGTGAGTTAGACAAAATAGTTTCCTCATCCAAACCTTCAACTTGTCTTTTAGACCCTATTCCTACCAGGTTATTTAAAGAAGTCTTCCCACTTATTGGTAGCTTTATTCTTCATATAATCAATTCTTCATTAACTTTAGGCCATGTACCGGAGGCTTTTAAAACGGCTGTAATTAAACCCTTACTCAAAAAGCCAACGCTAGATCCAGGAGCTTTAGCTAACTATAGACCAATCTCTAATCTCCCTTTCATTTCAAAAATCTTAGAAAGAGTTGTTGCTACGCAATTATTCGACCACCTGCAGGGAAATGGTTTACTTGAAGAGTTTCAATCTGGGTTTAGAATCCATCATAGTACTGAAACAGCCTTAGCGAAGGTCACTAACGACCTCCTCATTGCATCTGATAATGGACTAGTTTCTGTACTTGTCCTTTAAGACCTTAGTGCAGCTTTTGATACTATCGATCATAATATTCTACTTGATAGATTAGAACACTATGTTGGACTTAATGGAACTTCGTTGCAGTGGTTTAGATCTTATTTATCTGATAGGTTCCAGTTTGTTCATGTAAATAATGAGTTTTCTTTCAACTCAAAGCTTAGTCATGGAGTTCCAAAGGGATCTGTGCTAGGCCGTACTCTTTTTAGTTTATATATGCTTCCGTTAGGCAACATTATTAGAAAGCACTGTATACATTTTCATTGTTATGCAGATGACACACAATTATACCTGTCAATGAAGCCAGATGATAGTAATCAATTAGCCAAGTTAGAAGCATGTCTTAAGGAAATCAAAGCTTGGATGACTTGCAATTTCCTGCTATTAAATTCAGATAAGACTGAAGTCATTCTTGTTGGTCCAAAAAACCTTAGAAATTCCTTTCCAAATCAAACTTTCAGTTTGGATGCGGTTACTCTTTCTTTTAACCCCTTGCACTCCGGGCAATTTTCCTAAAAACACCAAAAAATAACATGCCCAAAGTAAATCGAAAGCTGTTCTTCAACCCTTTGCAGCATCTTCATGGGGTTGGTCTCATTTAAAAGAAAACACTTTGAATTTTTTGGCAAAAAAAACATAATCTCTCTACGTGCTCCGGCCACTGAGTTACAGTCATCTAAACATACTGAACTTGAAGAAAATAAATTTGGCCACGGTGTTTTTTTGGATACATCCATCCATCCATCTTCTACCGCTTTTCCGGAGGTCCGGGTCGCGGAGGCAGCAGTTCAAGCAGAGAAGCCCAGACTTCCCTCTCCCCAGCAACCTGCTCCAGCTCTTCAGAGGGGATACCAAGGCGTTCCCAGACCAGCTGGGAGACATAGTCTCTCCACCGAGTCCTGGGTCTGCCCCGGGGTCTCCTCCCAGTGGGACGTACCTGAAACACCTCAAGTGGGAGGCGTCCAGGAGGCATCCTAATCAGATGCCCATACCACCTCAACTGACTCCTTTCAATGCGGAGGAGCAGCGGTTCTACTCTGAGCCTCTCCCGGATGACTGAGCTCCTCACCCTATCTCTGAGGGTGAGTCCAGCAATCCTACGGAGAAAGCTCATTTCAGCCGCTTGTATCCGCGATCTCGTTCTTTTGGTCATTACCCAAAGCTCGTGACCATAGGTGAGAGTAGGAACGTAGATTGACTGGTAAATCGACAGCTTTGTCTTAGAACTAAGCTCCCTCTTCACCACAACAGACCGGTACAACGTCCGCATCACTGCAGATGCTGCTCCAATCCGTCTGTCGATCTCTCGCTCCATTTTCCCCTCACTCGTGAACAAGACCCCAAGATACTTAAACTTCTCCACTTGGGGCAGGAGCCTGTCCCCAACCCGGAGAGGACAATCCACCTTTTTCCGGCTGAGGACCATGGACTCGGACTTGGAGGTGCTGATTCTCATCCCAGCCGCTTCACACTCAGCGGCAAACCGTCCCAGCAAGAGCTGTAGGTCATTGCTGGATGAAGCCAACAGGACAACATCATCTGCAAACAACAGAGATGAGATCCTGTGGTCACCAAGCATGACACCCTCCATTCCCTGGCTGCGCCTAGAAATCCTGTCCATAAAAATTATGAACAGGATCAGTGACAAAGGGCAGCCCTGGCGGAGTCCAACTCTCACTGGGAATGACTCCGACCGAGTGTTGGCAATACGAACCAAACTCTCACAACGGTCGTACAGAGACCAAATAGCTTGTAACAACAAGCCCGATACCCCATACTCCCGAAGCACCCCCCACAAAAATCCACGAGGGACACGGTCAAATGCCTTCTCCAAGTCCACAAAACACATGTAAACTGGTTGGGCAAACTCCCACGAACCCTCAAGAATTCTCGAGAGGGTAAAGAGCTGGTCTGATGTGCCACGGCTAGGACGAAAACCACATTGCTCCTCCTGAATCCGAGGTTCGACCAACGGCCGGACTCTCCTCTCCAGTACCTTGGCATAGACCTTCCCAGGGAGGCTGAGGAGTGTGATCCCTCTAAAGTTGGAGCACACCCTCCGGTCCCCTTTTTTGAAGAGAGGAACCACCACCCCGGTTTGCCATGCCAAAGGCACTGCCCCCGGCCTCCACGCAATGTTGCAGAGGCGTGTCAACCATGACAACCCAACAACATCCAGGGCCTTGAGGTACTCAGGGCGAATCTCGTCCACCCCCGGGGCCCGGCCACCAAGGAGATTTTTAACCACCTTGGTGACCTCAGCCCCTGTGATAGGCGAGTCATCCCCCTCGTCCCCAAACCCTGCTTCCTCTGTGGAAGGCGTATCAGTGGGATTGAGGAGATCCTCGAAGTATTCCTTCCACCGCCCGATGATATCCCCAGTTGAAGTCAACAGTGTCCCATCTGCACCATACACAGTGTGGACGGGGAGCTGCTTTCCCCTCCTGAGCCGCCGAACAGTTTGCCAGAATCTCTTTGAAGCCGACCGAAAGTCTTGTTCCATGGCCTCACCGAACTCCTCCCATACCCGCGTTTTTGCTTCAGCAACCACCCGAGCTGCACTCCGCTTGGCCTGCCGGTACACCTCAGCTGCTTCGGGAGTCCCACAAGCCAACCAAGCTTGATAGGACTCCTTCTTCAGCTTCATGGCCCCCCTAACCACTGGTGTCCACCACTTGGTTCGGGGGTTGCCACCACGAGATGCACCAACCACCTTGTGGCCGCAGCTCTGGGCCACCGCTTCAACAACAGAGGTGGAGAACATGGCCCATTCAGACTCCATGTCTCCAGACTCCCTTGGAATGTGGATGAAGTTCTTCCGGAGGTGGGAGTTGAAGACCTCCCGGACAGGGGCCTCAGCCAGACGCTCCCAGCACACCCTCACTATACGTTTGGGTCTACCAGGTCTGAATGGCTTCCTCCCCTGCCGTCGGATCCAACTCACCACCAGGTGGTGATCAGTTGACAGCTCTGCACCTCTCTTTACTCGGGTGTCCAAGACATACGGTCGCAGGTCTGATGATACGATAACAAAATCAATCATCGACCTGCGACCTAGGGTGTCCTGGTGCCAGGTGCACATATGGACACCCTTATGCTTGAACATGGTGTTCGTTATGGACAGACTGTGGTTAGCACAGAAGTCCAATAACTGAACACCATTCGGGTTCAGATCGGGCAGGCCATTCCTCCCAATCACCCCCCTCCAGGTTTCACTGTCGTTGCCCACGTGCACATTGAAGTCCCCCAGTAGGACAATGGAGTCTCCAGGAGGAGCACCCTCCAGCACCCCAATCACAGACTCCAAAAAGGGTGGGTACTCTGAAACATCATTTGGTGCATAGGCACAAATGATGGTCAGGACCCGTTTCCCAACCCGAAGGCGCAGGGAAGCAACCCTTTCGTCCACCGGGGAAAACTCCAATATAGAGGCAGCAAGGTGGGGCGATACAAGAATACCCACCCCTGCTCGTCGCCTCTCGCCCGGGGCAACTCCAGAAAAGGCCAAGCTCCAGCCCCTCTCCAGGAGACTGGTTCCGGAACCGGAGCTGTGTGTTGAGGTGAGGCCGACTATATCTAGCCGGTATCGCTCAACCTTGTACACCAGCTCAGGCTCCTTCCCCACCAGAGAGGTGACATTCCACGTACCAAAAGCCAGTTTAGAAAGCTTGGGATCAGTCCGCCAAGGTCTCCGCCTTTGACCGCCACCTAATCCACATAGCACCGGACCCCCATGATCCCTCCTGCAGGTGGTGGACCCACTGGAGGGCGGACCCATGTAACTCCTTCGGGCTGAGCCCGGCCGGGTCCCATGGGTGGAAACCCGGCCACCAGATGCTAGCCTTCGAGCCCCTCCCCCAGGCCTGGCTCCAGGGTGGGGCCCCGGTAACCCCATACCGGGCAGGGTACACTGAATCCTTGATATACAATTTATCATGAGAGTCTGTTGGATCGTTCTTAGTCTGGCCCTTCACCCAGGACCAGTTTGTCTTGGGAGACCCTATCAGAGGCAAATTGCCCCCGGACAACATAGCTCCTAGGATCACTGGGGCACGCAAACCCCCCCACCACGATAAGGTGACGATCCATGAGGAGGTTTTTTTGGATACAAATGCTTGCAAATAACACACAGCTGTCCGATCCGGCTGAAAAATGCAACAGAAATGTAGAACCAAGTGTTATCCAGCTGAGGTCCAAATTTTGTAACAATACCACAAAAACTGAATGTTTTACACAGCTTTGTTCTCAGGCTGTTCCCAGGCGTTTTGGAACTGTGCCAAATTGTGCCAAATGGCACAGTTTGGAAAAATGTCTGTAACTTTTGAATGATTCAATATAGAAGCTTCATTTTAGGCTCTAATGAAAGGTCACACTCAGGGCTGTCTGTGTGTGTGTGTGGGGGGGTTTGTCCCCCCCCCCCCCGCTCGCTACAGAGGATGGACTTCGGCCATCGCTACACAACGGATTAGCCTCATGTGGTGATGTGGGACAGCAGCAAAAATCACCGCGGCTTCCTCCCCCCTTGCTGCAGAAGAATAGTGGGGGGGGGCATTCACAGTCTGTACGCGGCGAACAACCCCTTGTACAGCGGCACACGAACTGCGCCGTGAAGCACAGCTGTAATTTACCGATCGGTCAAAAGTCATTTTGGATTACAATTTTCAGGGATAAAAAATAATTTGGCTTATAACACCTTACCTCTTCACAGCCACATTGTCCTAGCCAACTTCTCTTCCTCATTGTCAGACGAACCGACGCTGGTCCGCTCTGGTTCTGGTCTCACGACCCGATCAAAACATAATTCCATTATTGTGGTTTTGTGCTGCCATGATTGCGGTTTTTGGCGAACGATTCTTCAAAACAAATAACAGTAGTAATTAAAAAAAGACTGGCGAAGGCGTGTGTGTCACTCAGCCTTCGTCATCAGCCTCCGTCGGTCTATGATGACCATGGAAGAAATCATAACGTCTAATCCTTTTTTGATCCGCTCCAGCAGTCAGTCTTCACCCAGCCTTAAAAAAAACAGCTCGCGAACTTCTCTGCTTCAATTGGCTCACTGCATTCACAGCAGGCGGGTCCTTCTGGCTAAGTTTTCAGTCATCGGTTCTTCAAGGTTTCAGAAACCCAATTCAAGGCTCTTATTAGTCAAATGAGACGTCAATCAGATGAACTAATCTGTTTGCGGGTGTGTCTGCAGCTTTTATTTTCAGTGCGTGCTTGGAGGCCACACCACCTACATCACCATCATCAGTGTCTCTATCATGCGTCATGCGTCCGAGAGCGCACGAGAGCGCTCTCGTGCGCCCTCGTGCGCCCTAGGACACAGAGACTTGCCCGCCCGCGGTACAACGGAGTGCAAGAGGTTAATAGCTCTGTGAGGAACCTTGGAGTTATTTTTGATCAGGATTTGTCCTTCAATTCACATATTAAATTTGTTTCTAAGACTGCCTTCTATCATTTGCGTAATAGATAGATAGATAGACTGAGGATCGTCACTTCCTTGTGGTAACGTAACGTATCGTCACTTCCTGTTTTGCTGTCTGCCTGTGTGGTTGCTCTCCAGCTATTAGCTATGGCTACTAGCTCTCTTTCCTCTCCTCTGGTGTGCTCTCTCTGTCAGATGTTTAGCTACACCTCTGCCTCTTTTAGTGATAACGGTAAATGTAATAAATGTTGTCTTTTTGAGGCGCTCGAGGCGAGGTTGTCTGATTTGGAATCCCGGCTCCGCTGCATTGAAACACCGTCTGCGCCAGTTAATCTCGACGGACGCCCATTAGCTGCAGCGGAGCTAGCTAGCTTAGGCCCCCCTGTCAGCGGTTCCCCGGCTCTCCTCAGCAGCGAGGAGACTGGGTGGGTGACGGTGAGAAGGAAGCCTAGTCGCAAAGCCCCGGTTCACCACCAACCTGTTCACGTTTCTAATCGTTTTTCCCCGCTCAGCGACACACCCGCTGAGGAAAAAACTCTGATCATTGGCGACTCTGTAGTCAGAAACGTGAACCTAGAGACTCCAGCGGTCATAGTCAAATGCATTCCTGGGGCCAGAGCAGGCGACATCGAGTCAAATCTGAAAATGCTGGCTAAAAGTAACTGTAAATACTCCACAATTGTTATTCACGCCGGCATTAATGACATCCGTCTCCAGCAGTCGGAAGTCACCAAACTTGATGTAGAATCGGTGTGTGACTTTGCAAAAACGATGTCTGCCACTGTAGTATTCTCTGGGCCCCTCCCCAATCTGACCAGTGATGACATGTTTAGTCGCTCGTCATCCTTGAACCGCTGGCTGTCTGTGTGGTGTCCTAAAAATGACGTGGGCTACATTGACAATTGGAGCTCTTTTCGGGGAAAACCTGGTGTTATGAGACGAGACAGCATTCATCCCACTTTGGATGGTGCTTCTCATTTATCTAACAATCTGGCATCTTTTTTATCCAAATTTCCAAAACCCTGACTACTCAGAGTTGGGACCAGGAAGCAGAGTCGCAGTCTTACACGCCTCTCTGCAGCTCCTCTTCATCCGCCACCCCTCAGCTTAGCCCCTGTCTTCCCCATCAGAGAATCGTTGTCTGCTCCCTCCAAAGTAAATAAAAATATCATGCATAAGCATCCCAAAGTGATAAAGCAAAACATTGGTAAAACTCAAATTAAACATAAAGTCTCTAAATTGAATGATTTGGCCTCTGTTCCTCCTCATAATTTAAAAATTAAATGTGGTTTACTAAATATTAGGTCTCTAACTCCCAAGTCTCTGTTAGTCCATGATCTGTTAATTGATCATCAGATTGATTTAATTTCCCTTACAGAGACTTGGTTAGGGCAAGAGGATTATGTTGGTTTAAATGAATCAACTCCCTCTGGTTATTTAAACTGTCAAAATCCCAGAAGTTCTGGTCGTGGAGGAGGAATAGCAACAATTTACCATTCCAAATTACTAGTTAATGTAAAGCAAAAAACATATTATAATTCCTTTGAGGGCCTGGTCCTCAGTATCGGGCACTTTAGCAATTTTAGGTTAAACCCAATTTTATTTGCCATAGTTTATCGTCCCCCATCAACCTACTCAGAATTTTTATCCGAATTTGCTGATTTCTTAGCTGATTTAGTGCTGAAATCTGATAGAATAATTATAGTAGGGGACTTTAATATACATGTGGATGTAGATAGTGACTGCCTTAATGTGGCATTTAATTCAATATTAGACTCGATTGGGTTTTCTCAGAAAGTAGGAAATTCTACTCATTACCTCCACCATACATTGGACCTTGTTCTGACATATGGCATAGAAATAGAAAATCTTGTAGTGTCTCCTCATAACCCTGTACTGTCAGACCATTGTCTGTTAACCTTTGATTTTACCATTTCTGACTATTTGGCTCCTAAAGAAAAATATTATTACAGTAGATGCCTCTCAGATGATGCTGTTTCCAAATTTATGCAGATTGTTTCCTCTATGCCATGTGTCAACACAACGGAAATAAGCTATAGACAGCTTGCTCCTTCTGTAATTGATAACATGGTGGATAGTGTTTCAGCTTCTCTGCATCAGGCTCTAGACTTGGTGGCCCCCTTAAAAAAGAAAAAGTCTAATCAGAGATTTCTAACTCCTTGGTTCAACACAGAAACTCGTAGCTTAAAACAGAAGACTCGTCAATTAGAAAGAAAATGGTGCTCTACTAATTTAGATGAAATCTATTTAGCTTGGAGAAATCATCTTTTAATTTATAAAAAATCTCTTAGAAAAGCTAGAACGAGTTATTACTCTGCATTAATAGAAGAGAACAAGAATAATCCCAGGTTTCTTTTCAGTACTGTAGCCAGGTTGACAAAGAGTCAGGACTCTGTCAATCCTAGCATTCCCTTAGAGCTTACTAGTCAGGACTTTATGAACTTTTTCAATAATAAAATTTCATCCATCAGAGATAAAATCAATCAGATTCTTCCCACAGTTAACTTAAATACTGTAACTACTACAACTCCTTCTTTTGATGTCTGTCTTGATGAGTTTACTCCAATCGACCTTTGTGAGTTAGACAAAATAGTTTCCTCATCCAAACCTTTAACTTGTCTTTTAGACCCTATTCCTACTAGGTTATTTAAAGAAGTCTTCCCACTTATTGGTAGCTTTATTCTTCATATAATCAATTCTTCATTAACTTTAGGCCATGTACCGCAGGCTTTTAAAACAGCTGTAATTAAACCCTTACTCAAAAAGCCAACGCTAGATCCAGGAGCTTTAGCTAACTATAGACCAATCGGGCTGCACGGTGGCGCAGTGGTTTAGCACTGTGGCAGCACAGTTTTACCCTTGGCCGGGGGATCGCGGGGATCATGAGGTCGTGGGTTCGATCCCAGCCCCTGACCAACAGTGAGCTGTGTGGAGTTTGCATGTTCTCCCCGTGTTGCGTGGGTTTACTCCGGGATTTCTCCGGTTTCCTCCCGCATACCAAAAACATGTAGGTTTAGGGCGCTCGCGCACGCAGCGACCAGCAGCCGGTGGCTTGTCACCAGACTGCAAACCAAATCTACCTACGGGTACAAATAAGTAACAAAAAAAAAAAAAAAAAAAAAAATCTCTAATCTCCCTTTCATTTAAAAAATCTTAGAAAGAGTTGTTGCTACGCAATTATTCGACCACCTGCAGGGAAATGGTTTACTTGAAGAGTTTCAATCTGGGTTTAGAATCCATCATAGTACTGAAACAGCCTTAGCGAAGGTCACTAACGACCTCCTCATTGCATCTGATAATGGACTAGTTTCTGTACTTGTCCTTTTAGACCTTAGTGCAGCTTTTGATACTATCGATCATAATATTCTACTTGATAGATTAGAACACTATGTTGGACTTAATGGAACTTCGTTGCAGTGGTTTAGATCTTATTTATCTGATAGGTTCCAGTTTGTTCATGTAAATAATGAGTTTTCTTTCAACTCAAAGCTTAGTCATGGAGTTCCACAGGGATCTGTGCTAGGCCCTACTCTTTTTAGTTTATATATGCTTCCGTTAGGCAACATTATTAGAAAGCACTGTATACATTTTCATTGTTATGCAGATGACACACAATTATACCTGTCAATGAAGCCAGATGATAGTAATCAATTAGCCAAGTTAGAAGCCTGTCTTAAGGAAATCAAAGCTTGGATGACTTGTAATTTCCTGCTATTAAATTCAGATAAGACTGAAGTCATTCTTGTTGGTCCAAAAAACCTTAGAAATTCCTTTCCAAATCAAACTTTCAGTTTGGATGCAGTTACTCTTTCTCTTAATAGCTCTGTGAGGAACCTTGGAGTTATTTTTGATCAGGATTTGTCCTTCAATTCACATATTAATTTGTTTCTAAGACTGCCTTCTGTCATTTGCGTAATATTGCCAAGATTAGGAGCATCTTGTCTCAGAGTGATGCTGAGAAACTGATCCACGCTTTTGTTAGCTCGAGATTAGATTATTGTAATTCTTTATTATCAGGTTGTCCTAAAACATCTTTAAAAAGTCTTCAGCTGATCCAAAATGCTGCAGCAAGAGTTTTAACAGGTACTAGAAAGAGAGATCATATCTCTCCGGTTCTGGCCTCCCTTCATTGGCTTCCCATAGAGTTTAGAATTAAGTTTAAAATCCTTCTTCTTACTTACAAAGCTCTAAACAATCAGGCTCCTTTTTATTTAAAAGATCTGATACTACCGTATTATCCTAACAGAGCACTACGCTCCCAAAATGCAGGACTACTTGTAATACCTAGAATCTCCAAAAGTACAATGGGAGGCAGAGCCTTCAGTTATCAAGCTCCTCTCCTGTGGAATCAGCTGCCAATCTGGATTCGGGAGTCAGACTCGATCTCTGTTTTTAAGATTAGGGTTAAAAACCTACTTTTTTGATATAGCCTACAATTAGGGAGGGATCATGTGTTTCTGAACCCTCCCTTAGTTATGCTGCTAATAGGTTTAGTCAGCCGGGGGACCTCCAGTAATGCACTGGGCCTCACTCCTTTCCTCACTCTCTATGAAATATTTTTTTTTTTTGCTGGTCATTAACATTTGTTTGTTCTCTCCCATAGATTGAGTCCCCATCGTGCTGTTTGCTCTCTACATGTCTGTTCTTTTCATCTTCTCTGTCCCCTCACCCCCCAGCCAGTCGCAGCAGATGACTGCCCCTCCCTGAGCCTGGTTCTGCTGGAGGTTTCTTCCTGTTAAAAGGGAGTTTTTCCTCTCCACCGTCGCCAAGTGCTTGCTCACAGGGGATCACCTGATTGCTGGGGTCTTTCTGCAACTGTGGGGGTTCCCCCCTACAGTTGATAGTGCTATGAGATGACTGTTGTTGTGAAATGGCGCTATATAAATAAAGTTGAATTGAATTGAATTGAATAGATAGTTTATTTCGAACACAAAAATATAACAAATACAAGCAAATGGCAAATGCAATAAAGTAACATTATACACTGTTCGAAAGGGAGAAGTGTAACGGGGAGAAACTTCTGCGTTGTGTTTTGTTTTTATATTAAAGGTGACGACCCAAACATTCACTTGCTGCTGTTTATTTTCTGTTGACAACATGAAATACAGTGAGTCCTCCAAACAGCGTCACAGCTAGCACTCAGCAAAACTCTTCCATACAAATGTAAGACAGGCAAAAGAGATATACATATGTTTAAAATAGAAATAATAATTATGGCGCACCTGTTGACAACATGAAATACAGTGAGTCCTCCAAACAGCGTCACAGCTAGCACTCAGCAAAACTAGCATCCATGTCGTGACACAAAACATAAATAATACAGAATTAGACTTTAGTCAACAAAAAGAACCCAACAATAATACACATATATTGATTGTAAATGAAACCTGATAAAAGAAACTAATGGATGACATAAATAATAACTGGATTGACCTTGGGCTAAAACGAATCAAACCTACCTCTTCCATACAAATGTAAGACAGGAAGGAGGAAGGGGAAGTCCGGTCCGACAAGGGGAGCTAGAGGAGGGGCTTACTATCAGGATACTCACTGTCAGTGTATGCAACCAAATGTACACAGAGATCTTGTGCAATTATAATGGAAGTACTATAACCTGTTACATTCACCCCCCTAGAATTGCACAAAGATCTACACACATCCATTCTGTATACAGGCCATTAGAAACTTTCCAGCACTAAAAGCTGCCTTTCCAATTAGTCTAAAAGAAACCAAGGTTGATCAAGTCTCAGTATTCTTTACAGGAAACAGGGATACCATTTACACCCCATAACTAAGGCCTACTGCCCATACAGACATGGGAAATACACCAAAATGGAAAAAAAATATAGGAGGACTTCACTAACTTACGACCCTCTAAGAACCTGGGTCAATGAGAAGAACAAGAAAATCAAACTCTTTCAAACATGGATGACATGTCTCCCTGGCATGTCACCGTTAAGGACAGACTGGAGTTAAACCATAGACTCAATTAACCTACACAATGGCCTAATAACTCGACCAAATCTAGAAGTGTGAGGTGCTTCTGGTGCGTGTGAAGAATGTGCTGCATGTGTGTGTGAAACAGGACTGTGCGAACGCGGAGATAAACTGTGTGTCTGACTACTAGATGCGTCAGTATGACCATGTTCAAGGGGAGACTCAGAGCGAGTGACGACCACCGGAGGATCTTCGGTCACATTTTCTGGGAGCTCTTCTGGGGCACCTGAGTGTTGCGAGACCCATGATGACGTACGGTCTCCTACCACTGCATCCAGGGAAGAGACAGCGTCATCCGAGGGGGAGACAGAAATGGTATCACTGAGAGCTGCACGCACAGGGTGGGAACCATCCCGAGTAGAATGAACATCCACCTCATCATCATCCGTGGAGCTTCCATCCAGCTTCTCATCCAGTGGTAGGAAGTTGACCCCCAACAGCAGATTCCGGTGCACCACTTTCTCATTCCCATTGCTGTCACGAATCCTGTAAACATGGAGCGCTGGCTTGGTAGCAACAACTGTGAAGATGGTGTCTCCCCACCTGTCTGCGAGCTTACGTTTGCCGCGGCAGGCCTTGTTCGCCACCAGCACTCTGTCTCCTACTGATAATGACTGACCCTTAGCCCTCTTGTTGTACTGGGTCGCCTGGTGTTTCTGTTCTGACTCTGTGTGTCTCTGTGCAACAGACATGGCAGACTGGAGGTCTTTCAACAGGGAGTCTACAAAGGCACTGTAGTCACACACTGTGTCGTCTAACAGAACACTGCGAAACATCAAGTCCACTGGCAGCCTTGGGACACGGCCAAACATCAGGTAGAAGGGAGTGAAGCCAGTGGTCTCATGTGCTGTGCAGTTGTAAACAAACGTCATCGTCTGGACCATTTGAGGCCACTTGTGTTTCTGTCGAGGAGGCAAGGAGCGGAGCATGCTACCCAGAGTCCTGTTGAATCTCTCAGTCTCACCATTTCCCATAGGATGATACGGGGTGGTATGAGATTTAGAGACGCCTGCAAGTTCCAGAAGTTCTGTAATCAGATCGCTCTCGAAGCTTGTTCCCTGGTCAGAGTGGATGCGCTCAGGGAAACCATAAACACAAAAAAACTTGTCCCACAGCGTCCTAGCTACTTTCTTTGCTGTCTGGTCTCGACAAGGAAACGCGTGGGCCAGCTTTGTGAAATGGTCTGTAATTACAAGAACATCTACAGACTTGTTGTTGTGATCTTCTGCAGACCAGAAGTCGATGCAGACTAGTTCCAGTGGAGCGGTGGTCTTTATGCTCTCCAGCGGGGCTCGGGCAGCGGGCTCAGGTGTCTTGCTCAGCACACATCTGCCACAGTTTTTGACGTAATCACGGACCTCCCTCTCCATGTCAGGCCAGAAGAACCGCTGACGGGCAAGACAGAGTGTGTGTGCTTGACCTTGATGACCAGCGTGATCATGGACTCCAGCCAGAGCTTCGCATCTCAGTTGTTCAGGCACGACATACTGAAAGCGTTTGTGGTTCGTCAGGGGATCTTTACAAACTCTGTACAGGACACCATTCTGCAGGGTGAGCTTGTCCCAGTGTCTTAGGAGCTGTAGAGTTGACTGGCTTTCCTTGCAGCGCTCACGGAAAGATGGCCTCCGTTTCCTCTCCACATATAGCAGCACAGGCGCGATGGAAGGGTCACGTCGCTGGTGGGACTGCAGCTCTTGTAATGACATGGTGGGCAGAGCAGGTTGGCCGACAGGAACAACATCAGACAGGTGGTCCACCACAGACATGGCCCTGAGACGAGCAGCAGACCCCCAGTCACTGTGGCTATCAAGTAGCGTCAACACCTCATCCTCGGAGACGGACACATCAGAGCTGGCTGCAGACCCAGTCATACCGGTGAGCATTTGTGGCTGGCTCGTCAAACGAAAAACATCTTGCACGAATCCGTTATCAACATCAATCGCACACTTAAGCAGTTCTCTGTATGGCTCAGAAAGCAGACGCTGGCCCAGCGGCTTGACAAAGGGGTCTCTACTCAGTGCATCAGCAGCAACATTCAACTTGCCTGGGACATGCTTGATCTTGAAATTATAAGGAGCCAGCTTCGCCACCCAGCGCTGCTCACAGGCGTCCAGCTTTGGCTTTGTCATGATGTATGTGAGGGGATTGTTATCTGTCCACACAGTGAACTGGTTGCCCTTGAGCCAATGACTAAACTTATCACACACTGCCCACTTCAGCGCCAAAAATTCTAGTCTGTGTGCAGGGTAGTTGGCCTGGCTGCGGCTGAGTGACTTACTTGCAAATGCTACAGGCCTCGCTCTGTCATCACCATCTTGGACTTGGGAGAGAACAGCGCCTAAGCCATGAAGAGAAGCATCGGTGGAGAGGATAAAAGGCTTGTCGAAGTCTGGATGGGCAAGGGCTACACAACTGACCAACGCAGTCTTCAGCTCAGCAAAGGCTTTATCGCAAGCAGCTGTCCAGTCCTGTGGTGTCAGCTTACGGAATGTGCCACCATTCCCATTTTTCCCCGCTTTGCCCCTACGCTTAGAGCCTGCAGTCAAAGCAAACAGAGGTTTTGCAATGGAGGAACAGCTTGGGATGAAGTGCTGATAATACAAGGCCATGCCCAGAAACGACTGTATCCTCTTCTGGGATGGTGTGCAGCCATCTGACTCCATAAGATCTGACTTCATGAAGGATGACATCACAGCAACCTTGTCCTGATCTACTGACACTCCGTCACTGTTAACTACATGGCCCAGAAACTTAACAGAACGCCTGAGGAAGTAACACTTCTTCTGTGACAGCTTTAAGTTGTTGGACCTCAGCCGGTTGAAAACGGTCCTCAGACGCTCCAGACCCTCATCAACAGACGGCGCAAAAGAAAGCAGATCATCAAGGTAACACAAAAGGCTGGAAAAATTCAGGTCCCCAAAGATACTGAGCATCATCCTCATAAAGGATGCTGGGCTGTTACACAGGCCTTGAGGTAAACGGTTATACTCATACAAGCCAATTGGTGTGGTAAAAGCAGTAAACCTCTTATCAGCCTCATGCAGTGGGACATTATAAAACCCTGACGTCAAGTCCATGGTGCTGAAAACAGCATTGCCCCCAAGCGCAGCAAGACAGTCAGACTGATGGGGGAGTGGGTGAGCATCTTTAATGGTCCGAGCGTTTAACCACCTGAAGTCTGTACAGATACGCAGGTCCCCATTCTTTTTCCATACCATGACCAATGGGGAGGCATAGTCACTCACTGATTTTCTGATGATTTCACGCTCCTCCATCTCATTCAGAACCTGCCTGAGCTTGTGATAGTGCGCTGGCGGGACTCGTCGATAGGGAAGCCGGAAGGGACGATCATCCGAAAGATGAATCCGGTGTACAAATCCTCTGGCCTCTCCACAGTCAAGGGAGTCTTTTGAAAAGATGTCACTGTACTCCAACAGCAGGTTTGCCAGCCTGGCTCTTTCAGCAGGAGAAACTTCACAGCCATCCAGGTCGATATCACCCAGACCGGCAGCTTTCAATGCCTGGACGACGTCAGTGGGCGTGCTACTATATAACTCTGGGCTGGGGCTTGCATTCTGTGTCTGACACTGTGCCTGCGTGATGTTCAGATCTTCCATTGCTAGACATGGTGATACATCGGCTATTTTAGCATTGCGCCGCAGAGTAACTGGTTTCAGTGTTGGATTAAGAATCTTCATCGGGACCCAGCGATCACCCCACATAGCAGTGACAAGTTTCCCTACCAAGATATTCTTCGGAGCGGAGCAAGCAGAGGTGGGTTCAACAATGACTGTGCAACCTGGAGACACAGGAACATCACTAGGAAGCTTTCCCCATACCAGGTGTTCTTGCTTCGGGAGGAGCGTAACGCTATGCACCAGCTTAACTGTTCCGACTTTGTCGTGCTCATCTGGGCCTTTCCACCGTGACACACAGCTCAGCAGCTCTAAGAAATCCTCACATGCAGGGTCACTACTCTTAGAGGAAATCAGCTTCCAGTATTCCTTTTCATTTCTCATGGTTTGTAGGACAGACTTAATCACGTTAGTGCCAATTATGAAATCATCTCGCTGGCCTGGTACAACTAGAGCGGGTACAACAAACTTTGTCTTATACACTTCAATTTCAAGGTCATAGAAACACTTTGGGTAGGTTGTTAAGCCGCCACAGCCTACAAGCACCACATTATCAGGGATTAACTGAGCACTGGGCAGAACACCAGCAGACCGAAGTTTCTTCTCTGCCTCTTCACTTAGTGTACAAGACATGGACCCAGAGTCCAACATACCTCTCAAGGTGACCTTGCCACTTACTAGCACAGACGTATAAAACAGTTCGCTTGACCCCTCAAGTTTCTGTGAACTGATGAGAATTGGCACCTGTCCTGATGGCAAAAGCTGACAGTTGTCACTGTAGATGGTAAGTAGATCTGGGTCGGTGAGGGCTGTATCACAACCCACGCTTGCCCTCTCACAGCGCGGGTGCTCTAGTTTAACGGCACACGGCCGAGCTGTGCGGAGGCTGCAGCTGGACGAGTGACACTTGGACAAGAAGACTTGAAGTGGCCAGGTTGGAGGCAGTCACGACAGAGTTTTAGTAGCCTGCAGTGACTGAAGGTGGAGTGGTCAGTGCTGCTACATACCCGGCAAGGAGAGGACACTGGCGGCTGGGACAACTGCTGGCGCTGCTGAGGCTGACGACGATGTGACACTGACTGGGGAGCAGAGCACAGTGTGATGACCTTATTCAACATGCTTACCACCTCACGCATACTTGGCTCCTCCTCTGCACGATTTACAGGCACAGCTGCAGGTGGCTGGTGAAGCACAGGGTGAAATGTTGCCTCTGGCTGAACATAAGAGTTGTCAAACTGGGCAGTGGACTGAGTGAACGCCACATAGCTGGGACTGTGAGTAGAAGGAGAGTGCTGACACACTGAGGGCCTACGTCTCAAGTCCCTTTGATGGTCATCCAAGCGCTCCTGGACCTCAGATGCTGACCATTTACTGGCGGGTTTGCTTTTGAAAGACAGAGAGAGGTGAGGGTCTGGGCAGTGAGTAACAAACATCATCACAGCTTCAGCACTCATGTCTTCAACACACCTACCCCGCCTGCGGAGACACTCATCGACAACATCGATAGCTTTGTTCAGTCGCACCCAGTAATCCAGTGCGCTCTCATTAGTTTTTGGCAGCGTGCTATAAAAATCTGCCATAGGCATGTCGGAGTATGGGAGCTCACTAAAATTCCTTTTCAGAACGTCAAAGACAGCTGCAGGATTGCTATTGGGGTCAATATCTGGGTTGCTACGCAGTGTGACTTTCACAATGTCCCTGGCTTTCCCCATTAGTCTGCTTGTTATGGCATCATACATATCAGCAGTGCTGCACTTTCGTCTGCGCAAGTAACTCTGCATCAGGTCCTCCCATTCATGGACAGTACATGTGTCAGTATAATCACCTCTGAAGAATGGCGGTGGCTTAACATCTGACTGAACAACCACATTTAGTCTTGAAGTATCCAAGCACCCCCCTGAGCAGGTCTGTGGAGCATGTACTGGGCTTGAATGATTGGGAGGTATATTATGCATTGCACTAGTACTGTTATGTGCCTGCTCTGCAAGCCTGGCAGTTGGGCTATCAACTATATCAGTGTAAGCGACATGTCTGTTTTTGACTATGTGAGTGAGTGGAGTGGAAAATGCTACTGGATCCAGAGCTGACTGGCCCACCCTTTGATGACTGGCCTCTGCATCTGAACCAATTTTACAACCTCTCCCAAACCCACTAGATACATAAGTAACATTCGACTTCGACATTGACATACTGACCACTATGTCTAAGCAAACATGAAAAAAAAAAATACCGTTAGAAAGTTACCCAAAATTATTAATAATGGCAAGGTTTCATAAAATTAAAATAAAAAATAGGCACCTAGACCAGGCTATAATGTACACAAGTCTTCTTAAAAATAGCCTATACCACACCTGATTTACATAGATTACAACAACATAAACAAACGCTTTCAAAATAGCGATTGCCTAAGGGCTTAGAATGTTTAAAACTAAAACAACACTCGACGTCATTAATTTATGCACGCACTGTGGCATAAATACACCTGCAGGATCTCAATGTAGCAGCAGTCGTCGGATGCTAGCGGAGAAACTAGCATCGGTCACTCGGTGGCAGCAACGGTGGAGTTAACAGCAGCAGTCCCGGTGATCTAGCGAGCGTAGATCGGATGAACCAGATGGTCACGGCACCATTGTAACGGGGAGAAACTTCTGCGTTGTGTTTTGTTTTTATATTAAAGGTGACGACCCAAACATTCACTTACTGCTGTTTATTTTCTGTTGACAACATGAAATACAGTGAGTCCTCCAAACAGCGTCACAGCTAGCACTCAGCAAAACTCTTCCATACAAATGTAAGACAGGCAAAAGAGATATACATATGTTTAAAATAGAAATAATAATTATGGCGCACCTGTTGACAACATGAAATACAGTGAGTCCTCCAAACAGCGTCACAGCTAGCACTCAGCAAAACTAGCATCCATGTCATGACACAAAACATAAATAATACAGAATTAATTCAATTCAATTCAATTCAACTTTATTTATATAGCGCCATTTCACAACAACAGTCATCTCATTGCACTATCAACTGTAGGGAGGACCCCCACAGTTGCAGAAAGACCCCAGCAATCAGGCGATCCCCTGTGAGCAAGCACTTGGCGACGGTGGAGAGGAAAAACTCCCTTTTAACAGGAAGAAACCTCCAGCAGAACCAGGCTCAGGGAGGGGCAGTCATCTGCTGCGACTGGCTGGGGGGTGAGGGGACAGAGAAGAAGAAAAGAACAGACATGTAGAGAGCAAACAGCACGATGGGGACTCAATCTATGGGAGAGAACAAACAAATGTTAATGACCAGCAAAAAAAAAAATATTTCATAGAGAGTGAGGAAAGGAGTGAGGCCCAGTGCATTACTGGAGACTGGAGAAATTAGACTTTAGTCAACAAAAAGAACCCAACAATAATACACATATATTGATTGTAAATGAAACCTGATAAAAGAAACTAATGGATGACATATATTAACATAAATAATAACTGGATTGACCTTGGGCTAAAACGAATCAAACCTACCTCTTCCATACAAATGTAAGACAGGAAGGAGGAAGGGGAAGTCCGGTCAGACAAGGGGAGCTAGAGGAGGGGCTTACTATCAGGATACTCACTGTCAGTGTATGCAACCAAATGTACACAGAGATCTTGTGCAATTATAATGGAAGTACTATAACCTGTTACAGAAGGAAGAAGTGAACACTTATTAATTCCATCTTAAGATAAGATAAGATAAGATAAGATAAGCCTTTATTAGTCCCACAACGGGGAAATTCCAGGATTGCAACAGCACAGGGATAGCAACACTCAGAGCAACAATCAGAAGGCAAGAAAAAAAACAAGCAAGCAAGAGCAGCTAATAAACATATGTACGTATTACTATAAAATATATATATATACACACACACACAGACACACATTGCAGAGCATTGTAGCTGGATGGAATAAATATATGAATATATGAACACACAGTGCAGAGCATTGTAGCTAGATGGAATAAATATGTAAATATATAAACACCCACAGTAAGGAGCATTGCAGCTAGGTGGAATAAATATGCAAGTATATAAACACACACAGTGCGGAGCAATGTAGCTAGATGGAATAATATGTAGATATATAAATATATAAACACACCCAGTGCTGAGCATTGTAGCTAGATGGAATAAATATGCAAATATATAAACACACACAGTGCAGAGCATTGTTGCTAGATGGAATGAAACAGCATAACCGTCTACTTAGTTATCCTACATGGTATGATTATGTGCCCATACATATTCTCACCCTCCATAGCGACCGGTATGTTCCTAGTTGTATGCCGGAGGGGACCATTGTGTAAGTCTATTGCATCTTTTGCATTCAAAAAACTATTAGTTTGTTACGTCTTTTTGCTATCTCTGCGAGCAGCCCTGCTTAGGTTGTACAGTCTGACAGCCGTTGGTAGGAAGGACCTACGAAACCTCTCGGTTGTGCACCTGGGATGATGTAGTCTGCTGCTAAATGAGCTCCTCAGTGCATTCAGTATGTCCTGCATAGGGTGGAACTCGGACTCCAGCAGAGATGACAGTTTAGCCACCGTCCTTCTCTCTCCTATCTCCTCCATCGGATCAAGGCGCTGCCCCAGGACAGAGCTAGCTTTCTTAATCAGTTTGTTCAGTCTCTTCCTATCGGCTGCAGTAATGCCACTGCCCCAGCAGACCACTCCAAAAGTGATGGCTGATGCCACCACCGTGTCATAGAATGACTTCAGCAGCGCCCCTTGTACACCAAAAGACCTGAGTCTCCTCAGCAGGAACAGCCTGCGCTGTCCCTTCTTGTAGAGTGCATCAGTATTGTGTGACCAGTCTAATTTATTGTTCAGATGAATACCCAGGTACTTATAGGATGTCACCATCTCGATGCCTGTTCCCTGTATATTTACTGGTACTGTGAGGGGCTGCCCATGCCTGCGGCAGTCCACCACCAGCTCCTTAGTTTTCCTCGCGTTGATCTGGAGGCAGTTCCGATGGCACCAGTCCACGAAGTCCTGGATAAGCCCTCTGTACTCAGCTTCATCTCCATTGGAGATGAGGCCAACGATCGCAGAGTCATCAGAGAACTTCTGTAGATGGCAGTGTGTTGTGTTGTGTGAGAAGTCCGCAGTATAAAGAGTGAACAGGAAGGGAGCCAGCACCGTTCCCTGGGGGGCCCCCGTGCTACTGATGATCGTGTCGGACACACAGTCCCGGGTTCTCACAAACTGAGGCCGGTTCGTGAGGTAGTCCAGGATCCATGATGACAGGTGCTGGTCCACCCCTGCGCGCAGCAGCTTGTCCTTCAGGATCATCGGTTGGATGGTGTTGAAAGCACTGGAGAAGTCAAAGAACATGATCCTCACCATATTCCCGGGCTTCTCCAGGTGGGACAGAGAACGGTGAAGGAGGAAGATCACCGCATCCTCCACCCCAATGCCATGCTGGTAGGCGAACTGGAGTGGATCCATCGCTGGTTCCACCAGGGGGCGGAGGTGAGCAAGGAGCAGTCTCTCCAGCTCAGTCTCCTGAGCTTCAGGAGGACATGAGCATTTCAGCAGAGTGGCACAGCTCTTACCACTGGTCACTACTGCTGTCCTTCACTGGGAAGTGAACCCACACAGCCTGCCAGCAGGAGACAAGAGTCCCCACTGGTGCTTCTCATGATGTGTTTGTGCAGCTATGCTGTATAATGCCTAGGAATGTAATTTTTAAATCCTGCCATGATTGTGGAGAGGAACGGCCAGATCAAATGTATATTGTGTACGGGCACACATGGATTGGGGTAGCACAAACACAGTGAAGAGGTGAGGCACAGGACTGGCAGCTTGGGCTGTTTGTAACCAGAGAGTGAGTCCACACTATTGGCCAGCGTATGGACGGAATTCCCGCTGATGCTGCTTGCAATTATTAGACAACAACGGTTCCAAATTGGCCCAGTCACTTCACTCTAGATTAATTTTGTGTATAATCATGTCTGTGTTATTTCAATGTATTTTAAATGTATTTTATTTTGTCACGCTGCGTCACTCTCCATCTTCTCTTTTCCATAGATACACCCATGTGAATTTTATACAAATTACCACCTTTAAGACCCCAAGTAAACAATTTACTGTATTTTTTACAAATCAACATTAACACCCATCCATTCTAACATACAATGATGTCCATACAACAAAACCAGCCTCAAACAACACAGATATACACAATGCTGTCCTACCCACCATTCCATAGTGTCCCATAATATCCCAGAGTGAACATAATGAATCGTACATATAACTACTACCCTTCTAACATATACCCTTTCAGCAAATGATGCTTATACCTCTTTTTGAATTGATTTCTGTTTGTACATAGTTTCAGTTCCGGCTCTAGACTGTTCCACAAATCCACCCCACAGACAGATATGCACATACTTTTCTTGGTAGTACGTATCTTGGGTTTTGTAAAGTTTAAGTCTCCCCTCAAATTATGATCATTGTCTCTTTTTTTTAAAATATTTTTTGTATATTAGTTGGTAGTTGATTATTAATTGCCCTGTACATTACTTGTGCTGTCTTAAATTTAACTAAATCGATGAACTTTATGACATGTGACTTTAAGAACAACGAATCGGTATGGTCTCTATATCCTGCATTGTTTATTATCCTTATAGCTCTTTTTTGTAATGTGCATATTGACTGTAATATTGCCAAGATTAGGAGCATCTTGTCTCAGAGTGATGCTGAGAAACTGATCCACGCTTTTGTTAGCTCAAGATTAGATTACTGTAATTCTTTATTATCAGGCTGTCCTAAAACATCTTTAAAAAGTCTTCAGTTGATCCAAAATGCTGCAGCAAGAGTTTTAACAGGTACTAGAAAGAGAGATCATATCTCTCCGGTTCTGGCCTCCCTTCATTGGCTTCCCATAGAGTTTAGAATTAAGTTTAAAATCCTTCTTCTTACTCACAAAGCTCTAAACAGTCAGGCTCCTTTTTATTTAAAAGATCTGATACTACCGTATTATCCTAACAGAGCACTACGCTCCCAAAATGCAGGATTACTTGTACAACCTAGAATCTCCAAAAGTACAATGGGAGGCAGAGCCTTCAGTTATCAAGCTCCTCTCCTGTGGAATCAGCTGCCAATCTGGATTCAGGAGTCAGACTTGATCTCTGTTTTTAAGAATAGGGCTAAAACCTACCTTTTTGATATAGCCTACAATTAGGGAGGGATCATGTGTTTCTGAACCCTCCCTTAGTTATGCTGCTAATAGGTTTAGTCAGCCGGAGGACCTCCAGTAATGCACTGGGCCTCACTCCTTTCCTCACTCTCAATGAAATATTTTTTTGCTGGTCCTTAACATTTGTTTGTTCTTCTCCCATAGATTGAGTCCCCATCGTGCTGTTTGCTCTCTACATGTCTGTTCTTTTCTTCTTCTCTATCCCCTGACCCCCCAGCCAGTCGCAGCAGATGACTGCCCCTCCCTGAGCCTGGTTCTGCTGGAGGTTTCTTCCTGTTAAAAGGGAGTTTTTCCTCTCCACCGTCGCCAAGTGCTTGCTCACAGGGGATCGCCTGATTGCTGGGGTCTTTCTGCAACTGTGGGGGTTCCCCCTACAGTTGATAGTGCTATGAGATGACTGTTGTTGTGAAATGGCGCTATATAAATAAAGTTGAATTGAATTGAAATTGAATTATTAAACATAAAAAAAAATAGTCAATCCTTGAGTATGATGAATGTGGTGCTGAGTAAAATGTATAATCTTTTACACTGGGGTTGAATTCCCTCCACCGTCACAGATTCCCATTTCTTTTAGTAGCAGCCGAGTTTTTCTACTTTGAGTGTTATTTTGATGTGGAGAATTACCTGATGCATCCCAGTATGGATTCAGTCTTAGATTGAAGTCTCCACCACATATCACTAAACCTTGGGCTTTAGTTATCATTAGGTCAAATACATTTTTATAAAATTTCCAGTTAGCCCCTGGAGGTGCATATACATTCAGCAGGGTGCTATCTTCTCCCTCTAGCCGACCAAGTACCATGCTAAATCTCCCTTCTTTATCTTTGTGTTCTGAATTTTTTTCAAATATAATTTTGGTTGAGATCAATGTCGCTACCCCCCTCCTCCTCCCTGACTTATATGAAGATGAAGAGATCAGTTTAAACCCTTGTCTATTAAAGGGGACCTGTGGTGGTCGTGAAAAAAAAGATATTATATTGAGCCTCTGTCTCACGTTCTAGTTCAAGTTCAAGTTCAAGTTCAAGGCAATGCTATATAAATCCATTGCCGATGTGCTGGTTCAGCTATGTCAGCAAAACATACGCGCAGCCATACTGGCCGCTACATGGCCTTCCAGGACGCTTCCTGTGACATAGTAGCGTTGATACCGCGATCTGGATCAATATTGGCTGAGCCTGGAGTGCCCGGCTGAGCAGTGGCTTTCGGGATATGGATATCGCAACATGGCGGAATGTAAAGCCCTTGGATGTCTCAATAATAAGCGAAAAAACAAAGATAAACACTTCTTTTGTGCACCCAAACCCAGCTCACCTTGTCGGAAGATCGTCGCGGAAAAGTGGTTGCACAATCTCGGAACAGGGCACACACTGCAGACGTTTCCTTTCGGACGAAATTCCATTGTGTGTGAGGACCACTTCATCACTTTCACCCTCAGAAGACCTTTCTGGCTCAAACCTGTAGCCATGTTGCCCCAATTCTTCCTCAGAGTCCGACAATTCAGCCATAATAGAACAAAAACACTGACAAAAGCACCCTAGTCGCTGGTACATGCTGAGTATTGACTTTTCAGTATCAACGTGGTGACGTCACATCCGCATGTGTCAGGGCGGCAAGCATAGTTTTCATTGGCTGGCCATGCTGGCGGCCGTATTTGCATATATCTCTGGTGGTAGATGGCTGGCAACAATTATTTACCCAAATAACGAATACTCTGCCTAATGTTTTCAAGTTGAATGCGTTTTCACGACCACCACAGGTCCCCTTTAAGTTTAGTGTGCTCCACGTCTGTTAGGTGGGTTTCCTGTAAAAATATTATTCCTGCTTTGTCTTTTTTCATTTTGCCTAGATTGTTGGATCTTTTAACCGGATTCAGGATCCCTTTTACATTATATTGTGGCGGATTTAATAAGTGTACCCAGATGCGGAAGCACGGAATAAGTGCAGGCAGGACATGGCGAACGGAAGTTTAAAAGGGTGTTTTATTCATCCTCCATCACAGGACTCACTCCAGCTCTGTGTAAGCACGCTGGAGCGAGCCCTCAGTCTCTAGTCAGCAAACAGGCAATGCGTGTGATCAAAAAGCAGTAAGAGCAAGCGATATTCAGTTCACTTATATACCCAGCTAGACAATGCATGCAAGGCACATTAGCATCACAGTACAGCAGGAATGCACGGGACATTTACATGAGAGTTACACATATCAATTGCAGGATTACTGGCGCCGGAATTCCTCTCTGCTCTGGAGCTGTAGGACAGAAGAGGTTGCAAGGCACATCTACATATTGATATCAGTCCATACATCTCACTGTTCTGCTAATTGCTCCAGCTGAGCGCTCTGCTTGTCCGTAGGCTGTGGGGGTCATCCCACACCACTCCCCCCCAGAGGGCTCAGCAGGGGGCTAAGGCCTTGATCGTCCGGCTTTGGTAGCGAGCTGCGGGAAAAGCTCTGTGCAGGCGGAGGTGGAGGGAGGGGGGGTGGGGGTAACAAGTGCCGGCCCGGGACGGCGAAGTTGTCTGGGCCGTGCAAAAATTGCATGTGGATCCATTTTTTACCCTTAATAATAAACACCTTCATTTAAAAACTGCATTTTGTGTTGCCTTGTGTTATCTTTGTCTAATATTTAAATTTGTTTGATGATCTTAAACATTTAAGTGTGACAAACATACAAAAAAATGAGAAATCAGGAAGGGGGCAAACACTTTTTCACACTACTGTATGTGTTTGTATCATGATTTTCTATTTTTTGTCTGTTTAGACACCGGTAGGAAAAGAGTCAACAGTACAAACCAAATATTTATCAGTGACGTTGAAAATAATGGCTTGTGGTGGTATGGGTGGGGGATTCTCCACCCAGAGAAGGCAGCTTGGGAAAGGGGGAACAATGGACTGAAGGAGGAAGTGCCACCAGGGGGCCTCAGATGGGACGTAGGGACTATTCACCCCCCGGGGAGAGGAGAGAAAGCCAGAGCCGCTGGAACAAGAAGGGTGTGAGAAGCAGTGCCGGCGTAATGTTATGTTAATGTGCCACACAGGTCTTTGTTCCAAACAATGTATTGTGGTCGGAAGTTCCGGGTCTCAATGCATGGAATTAAAGGTTTAAAAGGAGAATGCAAAGAAACCTGGGAGATCTTTTACTGTACTGTATAGCCTGTTTTCCACTAGCCCAGCACACCTCGGTACGGCTCGATTCACTTCAGTACGGCTCGGAATGCTTCTGTCTCCATTAGCACAGTGTTGTGCTTGTGCTGTGATGGTTTGTTAGGAGGTTTTAGAAGCGGGGCAGCAGCAGATTCTCAGCGAGGCGGGGCCACACTCCCGTGACGTTACGCACCCGACTGAGTCCTTATTTACACGAGACAAAAAAGGATCCAAGGATTATTGCCTTGCTCGCTCTGTGGATTTATCTCACAATTAATTTTATCTCATAATTAAGCTGCAACAACACAAGTCACTTTTGTTTTGAATTAACTGCCAAATGACCTAGAAATAATGAGCTGAAACTTGTTTTTATTCGTATTAAATAATGAGATGGTGGCACACTGGCCTACACCAAATTATTATTTTTTACATCCTAGGGCATTTTGGATGTATTGAATTAAAAAAATTCATGTTTTTCACCTTCAGGTCAACGTTTGGAACAACAGTATTATTATTTTCCGTTTAGATGATGCTACACTCCTTCTAAAGTATTGTAATTCTCTGAATTTGGAATGCCGATAGAACATTCAATTTACATATACTTACTTTTTTACATACTTTGACTTGTAAGCTTGATCAGTCTCTCCTGCTGCATTTTAAAGTCCAACTGTGCAACTTCTTATAAGTTAACATAAAAAATGTACCCAAAGTTTAGAACTGGATCATGTGGGGCTAATTTTTTATGATATTTCAATAAAAAGAACAGAAAGCTTACAAAAAGATTTCTTTTTTGGTCTAGTTAAAAATTACATTACCTTTACAATGGTTGACCCTGACAGGAAGATCAGTATCATTTTGATCAGATTAGGCAATGGAATTTCTGTGTAATTATACTGTTTTATAATTCAGTGTTATAACAGACAAACCACACTTTCCAAAACAAATCCATTTTATTATATACAAAATATTAAAAGAAAAAAAAACTTTGCAACACAACATGAAGGTTAATCGACATTTTATACACGCCGACCACTGAGTGTCTACACCAGCTTCCCAAACTGGGTCACGACTCAGATGAATGAAGCCGTCTCTGCCAGCTGTGGGTCAGGAAGGCTCGGTTGAATAATCCGGACGTGCTGTCGCGGCGGACGTGTGGGATGATTCTACAAGGAAAATGCACACAATAAAATACAGCACGAAAGTGAAATATATACAGAAAAGACAATAGTTTTTAACAAGAATACATAAGCTTATTTCAGCGTATTGTTCACATGAATAATTAAAATAAAAGCTTTAGTCCGCAGTGTGCTGCAATAAAGCAGCGATCCATCCACAAATGAACAGCTTTTTTATTGCATAAATAAACTGAGCGTCTTACCGAATATATTTGCGAAAAAACGCACAATAAAAAAAAATTAAAACTCACCGTTAAAGGACTCCGATGTCGAGACCTCCCGGTATATTTTTTCATTCCGGGCGGCTCCGTCTAACTCGCGCTGCATACGTTCGTCTGACAATGCAGTGAGCAGACACTGCAGCTCCTTATTGGTCCATGGAACACCCTTATTACACGAAGCCATTTTTGATAGAGAATAAATGAAAATAGCACAGCAATACACTGAAAAGGAACCGCCAACAGTGGTTGCGTGCTGAGTAAAGGCGGTCGTGAAGATTCTTTTTTTTTTTTTTTTCAAAAACTTTATTGAGAAGGTTGTGAAGATTTGGTAGATGAGGAGGAGGAGAGGGGCGGTTACAACCTGACCAATCAGCGCCGGTTACGACCTGACCAATCAGCGGCGACCAGTCTGTTAACGTCACAACACGGCACAGCTCAGCACTGCTGTACCCTGCCCTTCAGCGGGGCTGAGAATTGCGGCTGTTAAACCGTGTTGGGGCTTGTGGAAAAGCGTACAAAGCGTGTTGAGCCGTCCCGTGTCGCGCTAAAGCGTGCTAGTGGAAAAGGCCCTTATGTTGGAGAAGGAATAAAGTCCGTGTGTTGTCTAGCTCGTTGCCTCACCTGTTTCCTTTCTCCACATTGGTGACCCCAAGATATGCATGCCATGGAGAGTGAGATGAGCACCATACCGAGGGAGAGCACCAGCGCCTCATGCGCTGTCTCAGTCAAGCTCCCGGACTTCTGGCTTCACGAGCCGAACGCGTGGTTCCTGCACATAGAAGCCCAGGTTGCACTCCGCGGGATAACAATGGACGACACGAAGTATTACTACGTGGTCGCTGCGCTGGACGCGCGCTCCACGCAACAGGTGACGAGCCTGCCCCAGGAGCTGCCGGCCCAGGAGAAATATGAGGTGCTCAAGAAGATGCTTTTCCAGTGCTATACCCTATCTGACAGTGAGAGGGCAGAGAGACTCCTAACACGTTTGGAATTAGGGGACAGATCAGCCATGGAGCTCATGGAAAGCATGTTGGCATTGATGGGTAGGAACAACGAGTCTTTCCTGTTTGCCCATCTGTTCCTCAGGAACCTACCGGCTGCAGCAAGGACGATCCTAGCCAACTCGCTGGTGACCAAGGACTACCGCGCACTGGCGCAGGAAGCGGATCACATCATTTTAGCGACCAAAATGCTTGGCGTGAATGCAGCAGCACCAGCTTCCAGGAGGGACTCCAGCGAGGTTGAGGAGTCATTTGTGGTAGCCAGAGCAGATGTCAGGAGACGCAGCAACAAGGTGATCTGTTTCTATCATCGCCGCTTCGGTTCGAATGTCCAACGATGCCTGCTGCCATGCCAATTCAGGAAGCTGGGAAATGGCACGGCCAGCAGTCAGTAGCAGCTGCGACCGCTGGCGACAGAAACAAGCTGCTTTATGTCATGGACACACATTTGGGGAGACGGCTTCTGGTGAACTCCAGCTCCCAGAAGAGCCTCATCCTCCCGGCCAATGCAGACAGGGTGGCAGGAAGCAGCAGTCCCAAGCTCACGGCCGCCAATGGATCCACCATCAGGACATTTGGTGAGCGGACACTGACAATATGCTTACACGGACGTAACTTTCAGTGGGATGTTGTGGTAACTGCATGTTCTGCCCCCATTTTAGGAGCAGATTTTTTATGTGCTTATGGGTTGTTAATCGGTGTTGCTAATAGGCGATTAGTGGATGCTGTCTCTTTTACCTCACTGCCCTGTACAGTTCGGGGAGCCGGGTTGACCGTCTGCCATGGGTTCTTTTAGGGTTGTGCTCCTCGCCTAAAGAGGATTTGGCAGCCTCCCCAGCAGAACTTGTTTTTTCTCAGCCACTGCGGATCTCTGAGGAGTTTTTACCGGAAAACACAGCGCCCGATGCCGAACCACCCGCACAATTTTTCCACAGTATGGAAGCTTTTAATGTACCAGGCCCGGACCACCATTGTTTTGCCTGCACTTTCGTCCCCAAAAGTTTAAAGAATGCCAGCTTTGGTTTTGTCAGGTATGATGCGCCCACGATTCACGGCCATTCAACGTGCTGGAACTCGGAGCGGAGCACACTGTTTTTTTTCCACCCCTCCCCCGTCCCCCTCATGGACTGATATGCCCTCCGACAGTTCTACCGGATCTGGAGCCAAACGATGGGGGGAGGGGAGGGGGGGTCACAACCCCTGCTGAGTGTTCTGGGGGGAGCCCTGTGGTGACCCACCACAATCTACATGGACATTCAATCCTCACACTCAGCTAGTCTGCACTAAGCAGAGGACAATTTGCATATGGACAGAGAACCCCTAGGGGACAATCAGAACAATGGACTATTGTTATACATCCCCGGATTAAGGAGAGGGTGTCCAGGTGCCAGTTGGTCATGCGAATGATATGTATTGACTGATATGTTTATCAATATGCAAATGTGCCTGCGGATCACCCCAGGGCTGTGTACTTTCCCCCCTACTCTTCTCCCTTTATACCAACTCCTGCACCTCCTCCCACCAGTCTGTTAAGCTGATCAAGTTTGCGGACGACACCACCCTCATCGGGCTCATCTCCAACGGCGACGCGTCCGTCTACAGGAAAGAGGTGGCCCAGCTGGTGTCCTGGTGCAGCCACAACAACCTGCAGCTGAACGCTCTGAAGACAGCGGAGATGATTGTGGACTTCAGGAAAGTCACAACCCCCCTGCCCCCCCTCACCATCACAGGCTCTCCCATCACCATTGCAGATTCCTTCCGCTTCTTGGGCACCACCATCACCCAGGACCTCAAATGGGAGCCGACCATCAGCTCCCTCATCAAAAAGGCCCAGCAGAGGATGTTCTTTCTGCGGCAGCTGAGGAAGCTCAAGCTACCCACCAAGATGTTAGTGCAGTTCTACACGGCCATCATCGAGTCCATCCTCACCTCCTCCATAACCGTGTGGTACGCAGGAGCCACTGCCAGGGACAGACTAAGGCTGCAGCGTGTCGTGCGCACTGCTGAGAAGGTGATCGGCTGCAAGCTCCCATCTCTCCAGGACCTGTACATCTCCAGGACCCGGAGGCGTGCAGGCCGGATCATAGCCGATCCTTCACACCCTGGTCACGTACTGTTTGCCCCCCTCCCCTCAGGTAGAAGACTTCGGTCCATTCAGACTAAAACCTCCCGGCACATGAACAGCATTTTTCCCTCTGCCATCAGACTGCTGAACATTAAGTGACTTATTGACTCTTGTGCACTATATACAGCAGCTCATGTCGTTCATCACTGTTTTTCTGTTGCATTATTGACTGCACTGTGGTACCCCATATTATCTGCTACTTGCTAATTTATTTAAATCTGCCTTGACTAGTATTACTCATTATTATTACCTCCGCCAGGCCGAAAAGGCCAGGAGGAGGTAATGTTTTTGCCGGGGTTTGTCTGTGTGTTTGTCTGTTTGTCTGTCTGTCTGTCTGTCTGTTTGTCTGTTGGTTAGCAAGATAACTCAAAAAGTCTTGGACGGATTTCCATGAAACTTTCAGGTGTTGTTGGAAATGGTACAAGGAAGAACTGATTAAATTTTGGGGATGATCCGGATCACCGTCTGGATACAGGAATTTTTTAAAGCATTCTTTAACACTGTGACATACGGCTATTTTCAACATGTGCGCAGGCGCAATGGAGGGCGCTGGTCATCGTGTCTGACCAACATAAACTCCGCCTTCTTCAACGTTTTAGGCACAAAAGCACACGGAAAACACTGGTGGGCTGGCCCCGCCACTGTGCCTGTGTTTGCGCGACGCTGCAAAAGCTGAGACGGGCAGTTGTCCGCCGCCGGATTATTTGGCAGAAATTCCCCAGCCAGCCATAGGCGCTGCGCAAAAACGAGCTGCTCGGCAGCGTGCTGTGTGCCTGTGTTTGCGCAACGCTGCAAAAGCTCAGACGGCCAGCTGTCCGCCGCCGGATTATTTGGCAGAAATTCCCCGGTCAGCCATAGGCGCTGCGCAAAAACGAGCTGCTCGGCAGCGTGCTGTGTGCCTGTGTTTGCGCAACGCTGCAAAAGCTCAGACGGCCAGCTGTCCGCCGCTGGATTATTTGGCAGAAATTCCCCGGTCAGCCATAGTAGCTCCGCAAAAAGAAGCTCTCTGCCGGGGAAGTTTCCAAATCATCTTTGGCCGCGGAGCGCAACCCCAATAAAGATAAAGATTAGATGTACCACGAAGGTCGAGTGCAAGCAAGATGTTTGTGTCTGTGAACATTCCGTCTTTTGGCGAGTTGATACGTAACAATGTTTACAGTTTGATGAGAAGGTTGCTGCCATGCAACAATCATCTTATATCAGCAATTGTCAACTCGTCACTCACACTTCACTCCAGCATTTGGAAGTGGTGGCGTTCCATTTTATACTGAGTCCAATATTGTATGTTATTGTTGTTACAAGACCGCCGACTGTCTGCTGATCTGTATATACTTTTATTTATTTATTTATTTATTTTCTACTCCTTTTAGTTCTGCATTTAATATGAACCCTGAGTTTGAAATAAACGTTTGAATTTTGAATAAAACCCACGCCAACCCGTCTACCTAATTGGCATCCGTCAGTGAAGCCCTCAGTGCTGCTTTCAGTGATCTAAAACGCTCGCATAACCCATTGGCCTGTGGGTTGTACGCAGTTGTGTCATGACTTCTTTTGTTTTTTCTTTTGAATTCTTGGATGGAACATGGGTGGCCAATATAAGCTGCGGATTCAGCCATCACATATTTCGGCTAACTTATGTTTAATTGTATAATCAGAGGAGCTATTGTCTAATTTCACCTTGTTGGATTTTATTACCCCCTTTGTTATATTATTCACTTTCTTTTAACCTGTACTCTTAATCTATTCGAAATAAAGATTAATTAATTCATTCATTCAATTGCAACGCCCCCAGCCTGGGAGTTTGCAGATGCAGGACATGGACACAACACCAACACTTCAGTTTATTACCTCTGCCAAGGAGGTAATGCTTTTACTACTGAACCACTAATCCTATCATTGTGAATCCAATTGCTACTCAGATGTTTTCATGGTCAAGGAATCTGACAACGTACACACAAACACTGTATGGGGGGAACTGTGGCGCTTGGCGGAGGTCTGCGCTCTCCGAGTGCTTTTCTAGTTATTATTATTATTACTTATTATTCTAGTTATTGCATGTTTTTAGTCTTTTTTTTTTTTTTTTTTAGTTTATCTCTTTATCTCTTCATGTTTTTAATGTTGCAGCATGGCACCGAGACAAATTCCTAGTTTGTGTACTACATGAACAATGGCAATAAATCTGATTCTGATTCTGATTCTGATTCTGATTCATTCTCTCTGTTGGTATAACATGTATAAAAGAGCTTGCTATACATGCCTCAACAGGACAGCACAACACAGCGCTACAAGTGTGTCTCATTATGTTGGAGGAAAATAAAACTCTGCCACCTTCCAGCTCGTCACATCTCACCTGAACTTATTTATTCCTCCACAGTGTGCCTATTACCTTGTCATTCGTTCAGAGAGCAAAGTAAGAATTTCATTGCTCAGGAAATGTAGCATTTCTTAACTGTGCACATGATAATAAAGCCTTTGAATCTTGAATCTCATCACTGAACAGTGATATTGTTGGAAAAATGTATATTTTGTATAAAGATTATCATTTTATGTAATCAAGTGTATGCCATATACTCATCTATGCATATTGTGTTAAGAAATTGTTGGGAAATTGTACATACATATTATCATTTCTATATGACATAAGTTTGAGTGTATTATAAAAACTGTTTCATTGTACACCGTTTCCTTTTTGTGCTTAGATAATGAGAAGATTACTGAGTGTTGCTTATGTGCAGATTAAAATGTGCTTAGCGTGAGAGAATGAAGCTGTCTCATGGGATGAAACTGTGTACGTGACTAAAAGTCTGAGAATAAGGAAAAGTTAATCTTGTTTTTGTATGAAATACTTTGTCTGTGATTAATTGCAGTTAAGACCTTATGTGATGTACTGTTGTAAGGTCACAGTGTTCTCCCTCTTTGAGGATGTTAGCATATTTCTGTCATGACTGTGTGGGTGCAGAAAGGGAGTATTTGTCACGCCTCGCCGCTCATCTGCGGCGCCAGCTGCACGCACACCTGCACATCATCAGCGGCGAGGGATTTAAGCCGCCTCGCCCTGGGCTTCGGCCTGAAGCCGTCAGACTTCACTTCTTGGATTGCTGTGAGCAACCTCAACACTTCAGCAAATCATCGCGGTAAGAAGCCCTTACCTTTTTCCCTCTCCTAGTCTGCTCCCCTGTGCACAGTTGGATTTCCCAGCGGCGGACCATTCCTCTCCGTCTCCATTCCCTCGCTGCTGCACCGGGCTCTCCAGGTTGCTGTCTACTGGACCTCGTCCTTGCTGTGCCAGCCACCTGTTCACTCCAAGTAAGCTCATCTCCACTTTTACATCATCTGTGTTGGTGTGTGCCCGTCACCCTTCTCCCTGTGCTTTTCCCATAGGGTTGTCCGGCTGTACGGTCTCCTGCCTCCGTGCCCGAAGCAGACGCCACCACCAATACATTTACATCTCGCAGACACACATTCATACACCCTTGTTGTTAATAAAGCTATTTGAGCTACTCTGAGCCTGCGTGTGTGTCTCCTGAGCCGTGCATTATGTCAGTACGGCTTCAGCAGAGCGGCTCGGCAGACGGCGGGCTCACACGCCGACTTACCACTCTCGAGGCTCGAGTGGACCAGATAGCTCACCAGCAACAGGTGATTTTTAACCAGTTGATCATTATAAATAACCGATTGGACCGCTTGGACCCCCAACAGCCGTTCCCCCCGGCTCGTCAGGGTGGCGCGGCTCCTGCTGCTCCAGCGGCCGTCCAGCCGGCTCCGGTAGCACCGGTTCGGCTCATGCCCATTCCGACCCCTGCCCGCTTTAGCGGCAAGCTCGGCGGAGCGCGGGGGTTCATAATGCAGTGTGAGTCCGTGTTCCACCGTGTGCCCGGGGATTTTCCTTCAGATCACAGCCGAATTGGCTACATAGGAAATCTCCTAGAGGGGCGAGCACTAACTTGGGCCTACGCCGTAATGGCGAAGCCCAGTTACACCACCCTCACCTATGGCCAATTCGTGAGACAATTCCTGGAGGTCTTTGATCACTCTCGTACTGAGACCGTCCAGGTCGATCGGCTTCTCAGTCTCCAGCAGGGAAGCCGGTCGGCAGCGGACTATGCGATCGACTTCCGGGTAGCGGCGAAGGAATTGGGCTGGGATGAACATTCATTCTGCGGCCTTTTCCTCCGCAGTCTCAACGATGATCTGAAGGATGAACTGGCTGGGCGGGACATCCCAGAGACTCTAGCGGAGCTAACGTCCCTAGCCATCAGTTTGGATAACAGGCTGCGCGAGCGCTCCTCGGGGCGGAAGTCATCTTCTTCTCGCTCTTGTGGTGCCTCGTTGGGCCTGTTCCAAGCTCGCCCCCTGGCGACGCCGCCACCATCGCACCCCGAGGAGTCGGAGACGATGGTGACGGGCTGGACAAAGCTCCCCCCTGCGGAGAGACAACGCCACCGTGAGTTGGATCTCTGCATGTATTGCGGAGATAGTCAACACACGGTGGAGCTTTGCCCACGGAAAGCCAAACGGCGGGGTCTGCGAGTCACTGTAGGGGGCCTCGCGGACATCAATCGGTTAAGTCCCCTCACCCAATTGAAGCTGCCCGTCCGATTTTGCCACAACTCCACTGGGCATCTCACTCACGCACTGGTGGATTCGGGCGCGGAGGGCAGTTTTATTTCACAGAGCCTGGCAACCCGATTGGGCATCCGCTGCCAAGCACTAAGAACTCCTCTCTCCCTGGTCAACCTCTCCCGTGTCTCCCTGGGGAGAGTAACACATCAGACCATCCCTGTTCCTGTTATCATCTCTGGGAACCACCGGGAGGAAATAGCCTTCTACGTCCTCCCCAACTCTGTGTCGCCCGTCATCCTGGGGTACCCCTGGCTACGCCTCCACAACCCCGTCTTGGATTGGAAGTCCGCCAGGGTGTCGGCATGGAGCACATTTTGTATGAGCACCTGTTTACAGTCCGCTGCCTGTTCTCCCTCCTCTTCCCCAACACCTACGGACGCTGCGCCCCCGGACCTATCCCTGGTGCCATCGGAATTTCACGACCTGGGTATGGTATTCAGCAAGTCCAAGGCGATGTCTCTTCCTCCACACAGACCCTATGACTGTGCAATAAACATCTGCCAGGGGGCACCCTTACCCTCTGGGTGACTCTACAGCCTGTTGGCGCCGGAGAAGGAGACCATGAACGCCTATCTCAAGGAGTCGCTGAGTGCTGGGATTATCCGTCCCTCGTCATCACCATTGGGGGCAGGATTCTTCTTCGTGGGCAAGAAGGACGGTTCCCTCCGTCCTTGCATCGACTATCGCGCCCTAAATGACATTACGGAGAAGGATCGCTACACCCTGCCCCTCATGGACACCGCCTTCCACTCCCTCCAGGGGGCGACTTGGTTCACCAAGCTGGATCTACGCAGCGCATACCACCTCGTCCGGATCCGGGAGGGAGATGAGTGGAAGACAGCCTTCCGTACCCCGAACGGCCACTTCGAGTACCTGGTGATGCCGTTCGGGTTGACCAACGCTCCAGCCGTCTTTCAGCGCCTAATTAATGACGTCCTCCGGGATTTCATCGGCCTTTTTGTGTTCGTCTACCTGGATGACATCCTCATCTTCTCCAAATCCAGGGACGAGCACCGGGTCCATGTGAGGCGGGTCCTCCAAAGACTGCTGGAGAACCGGTTGTATGTGAAGGCCGAAAAATGCGAATTCTACGCTAAGACAACATCCTTCCTCGGGTTCATCATCTCCCACAACCAGGTGCTTCCGGACCCAGTGAAGGTGAAGGCGGTGGTGGAATGGCCCACACCTGCATCGAGAAAACAGGTGCAACAAATCATCGGGTTTGCAAATTTCTACCGCCGCTTCGTCCCTAATTTTGGCACCATCGTCGGCCCGCTGACCCGCCTCACGTCCCCTAAGGTCCCGTTCCGGTGGACCGAAGAGGCCGCGGCTGCTTTTCAGGCACTGAAGGCGGAGTTCTCCTCCTCCCGGGTCCTTAGCCAAGTCAACCCAGCGCTGCAGTGCATCGTGGAAGTGGACGCTTCGGACACAGGAGTGGGGGCGGTTCTATCCCAGCGGTCGCCAGATGATGGAGTCAAACGGCCCTGCGCCTTCTTCTCTCGGCGCTTGTCCCCGGCGGAACGGAATTATGACGTGGGGGACAGAGAGCTCCTCGCCATCAAGCTCGCGCTGCAGGAGTGGCATCACTGGCTAGAGGGGGCGGACCTGCCATTCCTGGTCCTGACTGACCACAAGAACTTGGAGTACCTGAGATCTGCCAAGCGTCTGAACGCCCGCCAGGCGCGCTGGTCCTTGTTCTTTGCCAGGTTCTGCTTTAACATCACCTTCAGGCCTGGCTCCAAGAACGGCCTGCCCGACGCCCTCTCTAGGCAATTTGCCCCTGAGGAGTCTGAGGACACGGTCCACACCATCCTACCCAGGTCGTGCGTCGTGGGAGCCGTCACCTGGGACATTGAAAGCAAGATCCGGAAGGCGCAGGAAGTGGAACCTGACCCTGGCGGCGGACCGGAGGGGAGGCTGTTCGTCCCATCCACGGTTCGGGGGGAGGTCATCCACTGGTTGCATACGTCCAAGCTCACCTGCCACCCTGGTTCCTCCCGGATGATCGACCTCCTTCAACGGTCCTTCTGGTGGCCGGGCCTGCGGAGGGACGCTGCTCGCTACGCCCGGGCATACCCAGTATGTGCCACCAGCAAGTCAGGTAATGCCCCTCCAGCGGGTTTGCTCCAGCCTCTGCTCGTCCCTGGCAGGCCCTGGTCGCATATCGCCCTGGATTTCGTCACCGGACTCCCAGTCTCAAACACCTTCGACACCGTCCTGACCATCGTAGACCGCTTCTCCAAGGCGGCGCACTTCGTCCCGCTACGGGGTCTTCCATCCGCCCTGGAGACAGCGGACCTCCTAATCCAGCACGTGGTCAGGCTGCACGGGATTCTGGTGAACGTGGTCTCGGACCGGGGGCCCCAATTTTCCTCAGAGGTTTGGAGGTCATTCTGCAACGCCCTGGGAGCCAAGGTGAGCCTCTCCTCCGGCCATCACCCCCAAACCAACGGGCAGTGTGAGCGGACCAACCAGGAGCTGGAGGCTGCGCTCCGCTGCGTCATGGCGTCCAAACCTACGTCCTGGAGTAACCACCTCGCCTGGGTTGAATACGCTCACAACACCGCTCGCTCTTCTGCTACAGGGATGTCCCCCTTTAAGGCGTCCCTGGGCTACGACCCCCCGCTGTTCCCAGCGCAGGAGAGTGAGGTGACTGTTCCCTCAGTTCGGGCGCATTTCAGGCAGTTCCGCTCCATCTGGGCGTCAGCGCGCAATGCGCTTTTACGCACGGCGGAGCGCAACAGAGCCGTGGCGGACCGGCACAGAAGACCTGCCCCAGCGTACCGAGTTGGTCAGCGTGTCTATGTGTCGACCCAGGACGTAATTTTAAAGGGCGAGAGGAGGAAGCTGGCACAGCGTTTTATGGGCCCATACCCCATCACCAGGATTATCAACCCGGTGGCTGTGCGTGTAGCTATTCCCCCCTCCCTCCACATCCATCCCACCTTCCACGTATCCAAGGTGAAGCTGGCAGTCTCCGACCCCCTTTGCCCTCCTCCTGCTGCGCAACCCGTGCCCCGGATGATTGATGGCCATCCGGCCTGGCCTGTCTCCTCCATCCTGGACTCCCGGCGCCGGGGTCGTGGGTTGCAGTACTTGGTGGACTGGGAGGGCTATGGGCCTGAACATCGGCAGTGGGTACCCTCGTCGTTTGTGTTGGACCCATCCCTCATTACTGAGTTCCACCGAGCGCACCCAGAGAAACCATCGCCAGGAGGCGCTGCTAGAGGGGGGAGTACTGTCACGCCTCGCCGCTCATCTGCGGTGCCAGCTGCACGCACACCTGCACATCATCAGCGGCGAGGGATTTAAGCCGCCTCGCCCTGGGCTTCGGCCTGAAGCCGTCAGACTTCACTTCTTGGATTGCTGTGAGCAACCTTAACACTTCAGCAAATCATCGCAGTAAGAAGCTCTTACCTTTTTCCCTCTCCTAGTCTGCTCCCCTGTGCACAGGTGGATTTCCCGGCGGCAGACCATTCCTCTCCGTCTCCATTCCCTCGCTGCTGCACCAGGCTCTCCAGGTTGCTGTCTACCGGACCTCGTCCTTGCTGTGCCAGCCACCTGTTCACTCCAAGTAAGCTCATCTCCACTTTTACATCATCTGTGTTGGTGTGTGCCCGTCACCCTTCTCCCTGTGCTTTTCCCATAGGGTTGTCCGGCTGTACGGTCTCCTGCCTCCGTGCCCGAAGCAGACGCCACCACCAATACATTTACATCTCGCAGACACACATTCATACACCCTTGTTGTTAATAAAGCTATTTGAGCTACTCTGAGCCTGCGTGTGTGTCTCCTGAGCCGTGCATTATGTCAGTATTCAGCGGATGTTCTTTGTGATTGTGTGACCAACAGTGTATAAAAGTGCTTAGTTCACTGGGGATGCCTCAGTGTATGACTAATGTAATTATTGTCTACACTCCTTGCGGCAAGTAAAACTCATAAAAAGAATATTCTGTGTCTTGAATCTTTATTGAGGTAACAAACTAAAATACAGTCTTTTTAAAGGTTTCAGATTCTTGACAGATATAAACTAAAATGATTACAATAATGAAGAAGGGATCTGAAACAGTCTCTAATATTAGATGTCCCATTCATTTCCAACATTTAGGTATTCTGTAATTAATATTCACACAATCAAATAAATCTTAGTGCCATTTACTCTCTTTTATATTTGTCAAAGTCTCACATGTGATTGCCGACATTTAGGCTACACCTCTTTGTATTCCACTTTCAAACACAGCCTGCATTTGGGCCTGTAAAGCCTGATTGGGATACCTGTTTCAGGCAGGAATACTTGCATTCTACGGACATGCGCTAGTTATTTTAATTACTTTTAATCCTAGATCAAGTTTTTTGGGGGTTAAAATGCATCATAGTTGCTAGATTTATCTTATTATACCTAACTTTGTACCATATACCTGTTGAAGTATATATTTTACGGCTGTGTTGGTAGTCTGTCGGGTCCAACAATGACATAATCTGTGGGCTCAGTGATGGGAGCGCATGTGGCTCCGCAGCCCAGAGCCAGAAGCACACAGGCGCCCACAGGTGTTACAACAGTAGTCTGTAGTTTGGATCGAGGTGGACGCAGCTCCATGACATCTATCCCTTGCAGCAGCAAGACATCGTTGTCGGTCCTCCTCGAAGACAGCTATTGCTTTGTGGCTGTGCAGCCTCCAACCTTTCCTGTCTGCGGCAGAGGCTTTGAGCTCATGTGGCTAGATCCTGCACCATCTGAGGTTATTCTTCAGGGTGTCTTTGTACCTCAGTTTGGGCCTTCTCTGTCTGTGTGAGCCCTCCTTGAGCTCACTATGCATCAGCTGTCGGGGGATGTGACTGTCATCCATTCTAATGACATGGCCAGTCCAGCGTAGCTGAGCCTTCAGAAGCATTGATTCAATGTTTGTGGAGCCAGCGTTATCCAGCACTTCTTGGTTTGTAACTTTGTCCTGCCAGCGAATGCCCATGATTATGCACAGCGATCTTGTATGGAACTGTTCAAGCTGCTTGATGTGCCGTCGACACAAGGCCCACATCTCACACCCATAAAGTAGCGAGGAAAGGACTACGGCCTTGTAGTCCTTGAGCTTTGTGGACAGTCTTATGCCCTTCTGCTGGAGAACCTTCACTCTCAGTCGTCCAAGTGGTTGACTGGCTTTCTGGGTCCTGAACATGATCTCTTTGTCCAGTGAACCACCTGCAGAGATTGTGCTGCCCAGATACTTGAAGCTCTCAACACACTTCAGTTCAACTCCGTAAGTGTCACGAGCCGAGCCGGCTTGGCTTTCCCCGGCTTGGCCCTGATCTCTCTGTGGGTTTTGGTTTTTCTGTATATGTGCATTATGGGTATTTTGTATGCATTTCCATATCCATAGCCATTGCCTGACCGGCAGCTGTTAGTCAGCCTCTGTGACCTACTTTCTCCCATGCTGCTGGCAGTCTGTCGGTCCAGTCACGCCCCTCGCTCTCCCTTGTATTTCCATCAGCTGTTTCCAGCCCCGGTAATAATCTTTCCCGCGCCTTGCCCAGGTGTTCCCAATTTGTGAGGCCAGCGGTGTTTGTATTTAAGCAGCTCTTTGCTAGACAAACACCGCTGGACCATTATACGCGTTGGGTGGCTGTTCTCAGCCGTCTAATTGTCACGTGGCCAGAAGGACTAATTCTGTGTTTGCTTGCTGGAAAACGCTGGGACTACTCGGACTGCCCCCCCCCCCCACTGTGAGTACTGTTAGTGTTTCTGTTCACCGCTGTGCTGCTACGCTTTCCACAGCATTTCCCCCCCCATGCAGCACAGCTGCTACGCTTTGGCTGATTGCCCAGTATAATCCTCCGGTGTGTGTGTTGGGCGTCCTGAAGGACTCTTAAGTGTTACCCGAGCTGTCTTGTCTCCTGTATGTTCATTGTTGTATGAATAAATGTGTGTTTGGTATAACTCAGCACGTAAATCCATTTGTCCTTTTCCCCCTCCTCCGTGCGCTATGGAAAAGCGCACGAGAAGCTTATGACAGAATGGTCCAGCCTGTAAAAGGATTTAGCGGGTTACACCGACACATACCTTTTTCCTTTTTTGTACTGACATCTGCCTATCTGTTTTGGAGTTATGTTGGACTTGACTGGTACGTGGAGTTATCCTCTGTGTCTGGGTTGGGAGTGCTGCCGGGCCCTCATGGAAATAGACGGGCTCATTGCTTCGGTGAGCACGTACGGGCAGCACGGTGGTGCAGTGGTTAGCACTGTTGCCTTACAGCTAGAAGGTTTCTGGTTCGAATCCCCAGGCTGGCAGGGGTTGGAACCTTTCTGTGTGGAGTTTGCATGTTCTCCCTGTGCTGCGTGGGCTCACTCTAGGGGCTTCAGTTTCCTTCCACAATCCAAAGACATGCATGTTAGGTTAATTGGCTGTTCTAAATTGTCCCTAGATATCTGTTTCCTATAGGCCCTTAGAATAGAGGATTAGTACTAGTGAAAGCGCTTTGAGTGGTCTTTGTGACTAGAAAAGTGCTATATAAGTGCAGGTTAGTTAGTTAGTTAGTTAGTTAGTATTCCACCCCGGAGGATATTCTTTGGTACGTGGACCTGGCAGATGCAGCAGCTCAGTGGTGCCCTCAGCACACGGATTATCCAGAGGGAGTTGAGAGGTTGACCCGATTGGCGGCGCTGCGGCGAGAGTTCAGGGGAGGGGTGAGGAAGTCTCCCAAGAAGACCGGGCTCGCCCTGAAGGGAGGACGCTCCCGGGGTTCTGCTGATTCTACTCCATGCCAGGGTTCAGCGTTCATTCCTGCTATGATCCAACCAGCTCCAGCTCCACAACAACGGCGTCATCCCGTGAGGAAACGCTGGGAAAAGCCTTCCCCTCCTTCGGCTGTCAACACCCTTCCAGTCGCCAAGAGGGCCATGGTTCCCTGGGTCACACCCACTTCAGCATCGCCCGAGCTGGCTCTTCCATCGTCCAGAGGGGGAGCCAGAACCAGCGCAGATGTAAGAGAGGATGACTGCCGGCTCTCTGCAGCTGTGAACATCGAGCACCGGAAGAACAGGCAAGTGTGTTTTCATTCTATTCAGCATAATAATGATAAACACTGTCTGTCTCCCGGAAGAGAGGCCCAGCTTTGGCAGTCCGCTGGGTCCTCCCCTCCAGCTGCGGATGTAAACTACTTTCTTGTCTCTTCTGTGTCTTCCCCATCAATTCCTGAGAGTGAGCAGAGCCACCAGATGATGGAGGAGCTGGGTCCCACAGAGGATTTCGCTCCGGAACCAGCATGGAGCTGGTCCCCTGCAGCCACGCCGAGGGAGTTATCAGCACAGTGGGAAGGGGCCAAGAACTCCGTGGACATGGAAAGGGACAACAATCCACCTGCTACAGCCAAAAACATCGAATGCCGGGATGACAGGCAAGTGTATTTTCATTTAACTCAGTTAACCCATAAAAACCCTTGTCTGTCTCCCGAGGGAGAGGCCCAGTCTCAGCAGTCCGCTGGGTCCTCTCCTCCAGCTGCGGCTGTAGTGCCCGCCGGTCTTGGAACCGAGCCGCCAAACGGTGGAGGAGTTTTGGGCCCTGGATGATCCTGCCCAGGGGCCCACACAGAGGGGTTCCCCTGCGTTGGCGCCACTGCAGGGGCATCAAGTGACTGCTTTTACCATCTCCCCAGCTGTGGAGGCTCTGCAGCAGAATAGGAGCCTGACATGGACCTCCTCGAGGCCGGATCCGGGATACCATCGCCAAGTTTGACGGAGTCCTGGACAGCAGTGGAGCTCCAGCTCAGGCAAGTTCTCTCAGTAATGTTTCTCATGTCTGTTCTAGAGAGATCTTGCCTGGCTCTTGGGGAGGAGAGTCAGGTGCAGCCCTTGGCTGCATCTGAACTCACTTCACCGGGCTCTGCCGCTGCCGGCGACCCTAACCACCTGTCTTTTCCCGCATCCTCTGAGCCGTTGTTTAGGGTTGCTGAAGAGGGTGTATCGCTGCCAGAGGTCGCCGCGGGTCCGGTCCAGCCGGAGGAGGACGCCGCTGCTCCAGCTCCTCCTGCCAAGGTTCATCAGGGCTCCCCCCATCAATCGCCTCCTCAGCCTGGTACTCCTGCGGGTTGACCCGCTCACCGTGATTGCAGCTTTGGCACAATTGGGGTCCCCTGCGGATGCTGCAGAACCTCAGCTGGGGGTCCCCGTGGGTGCAGCTGAGCCTCAGCCGGAGGTCACCGTGGGTGCAGCAAGGCTCCCACTGGAGTCCATTGAGGGTGCAGTGGAGCCGGCCCGATCAGGGGCCATCGTGGGTGCAGCGGAGCCGGCCCAGTCAGGGTCCACCACGGGAGCAGCAGAGCTGGCTCGGTCGGGGTCCACTGCAGGTGCTGTTGTGAACCACCCGGAGGACACCGTGGAGGTCCCCTCTCCCCAGTCCGGTTACCTGCCAGTGAGCCTTCCGGTGGGCAGGCCACCTCCTGCTTCACCCCTTTGGTCCTGGTGGCTGAGCAACGCTGGCTGGCCACCAGAAGAATTGACTCCCTGGGTCAGGTGGCTCATGTTTTCCGGCAGACCACCGGACCTTCTGCTGGACCTAGGACTCTGGGCGGCCTCCTGAGCCCCAACGTCTGTGGACTTGGGGGGGAGGTTAATTGTGGACCCTGGGCGAGGTATTGTGTTCCCTCCTCTCCTGTTCCCCCTACCTCCTACCCGGGTTCATGTTATTTGTTGTTGCTGCTCCTGTTGGGAGGGGGGGGGGGGTCTTCTTGATGTTACCTTGGGTGTCTGGGAATCCACCCTTTAAAGGGGGGGCTCTGTCATGAGATGAGCCAGCTTGACTTTACCCGGCTTGGCCCTGATCTCTCTGTGGGTTTTGGTTCCTCTGTATATGTGCATAATGTGTATTTTGTATGCATTTCCATATCCATAGCCACTGCCTGACCGGCAGCTGTTAGTCAGCCTCTGTGACCTACTTTCTCCCATGCTGCTGACAGTCTGTCGGTCCAGCCATGCCCCTCGCTCTCCCTCATATTTCCATCAGCTGTTCCCAGCCCCGGTAATTATCTTTCCTGCACCTCGCCCAGATGTTCCCAATTTGTGAGGCCAGCGGTGTTTGTATTTAAGCCGCTCTTTGCTAGACAAACACTCTGGACCATTTTACGTGTTACGTGGCTGTTCTCTGTCGTCTAACCGTCATGTCGCCAGAAGGACTAATTCTGTTTGCACACTGGAAAATGCTGGGACTACTCGGACTGCCCCCCCCCCACTGTAAGTACTGTTAGTGTTTCTGTTCACCGCTGTGCTGCTACGCGTGGTGCACAACAGAGTGTCCAAGTCAGTGTAAAACTGCTGTTTTATCTCTTCTGTGCTTGTCTGGGTGGGAGCATAGGCACTTATGATGGTAACAAAGCACTTGTTGCTGATAGGGAGGACGGCTAATATAACCCCATAACTACAATATGGCACCTGGTGATCAATATTTGGCAGCTGATCACTTTTTGGCACGATACCACAACAGGCTCGAGTGCTGCTGGAGCAGGTACATCCCATGATGTCTCAATATTCACCCCATGATTTTCACACAGATCAGAACAATTTGTTGCACATGAAGCTAAAGGTTTCTACAGACATTCTGAAGTTCTACAACCACTGTGTGTTTGTGAAGCTGGGGTGACATCCCACCACTAGGAGACTGGGTTGAACACCCAGACTGAGGGTTTGAAGCAATAATTTTCCCACAAGAGAGCCATCTGAAACACACACACACACACACACCATCCATACAGCATACATATTTTAATACCTAATAGCGATAACTTGCCGCCATTACAATTTAGTACGGGGGACTTATTAATGACTGTAGCAAACTAGCATTAGCATTCATTAGCTTACCTTCATATGTGATCGAGTTCATATCCTCACGTCTCTGGCTTTATACTGCTCTATGGCTTCCTAAACTCTCCAGTATTTTCTAGCGTGTTTTGCCTTGCCGCCTGTAGCCTTCTCTGGCTCTCCCTTTTTGCCTTTACTCTAACAAAAAGCCATATAGAGCAAGCAACAGATATACCATCACCTCGATATCCTCCATCTTGTGTTTTGCTTGTGTCACATACAAAAGACATCACGGGAGTGTCGGGCTGCCTTGCAGTAAAGGCCCCACCCACTTTGAGGTGGTACTCAGCTGTAATGGAAAACCAACCACACTGTGTCGAGCAGAGTAGAGTCGAGGCGAGTTGGGCTGAATAGGTACTAGTGGAAAAGGGGGTTAAGGTGCCAGAGCAGCATCTACAGTGATGTGAAAAGGTGTTTGCCCCTGTCCTGATTTCTCATTTTTTTGTATGTTTGTCACATTTAAATGTTTCAGATCATCAAACAAATTTAAATATTAGACAAAGATAACACAAGTAAACACAAAATGCAGTTTTTAAATGAAGGTGTTTATTATAAAGGATAAAGAATCCAATCCTACATGGCTTTGTGTGAAAAAGTGATTCTCCCCCCGTTAAAATATAAATTAACTATGGTTTATCACGTCTTTGGAAAGCTGAGTTCAATTTCTCTAGCCACACACAGGCCTGAATACTGCCACACCTGTTCTCAGTCAAGAAATCACTTAAAAAGGACCTGCCTGACAAAGTCAAGTAGACCAAAAGATCCTCAAAAGCTAGACATCATGTTGCGATCCAAAGAAATTCAGGAACAAATGAGAAACAAAGTAATTGTGATCTACCAGTCTGGAAAAGGTTATAAAGCCATTTCTAAAGCTTTGGGACTCCAGTGAACCACAGTGAGAGCCATTATCCACAAATGGTGAAAACATGGAACAGTGGTGAACCTTCCCAGGAGTAGCCAGATGACCAAAATTACCCCAAGAGCGCAGCAATGACTCATTCAAGAGGTCACAAAAGACCTCACAACAACATCCAAAGAACTGCAGGCTTCACTTGCCTCAGTTAAGGTCAGTGTTCATGACTCCACCATACGAAGGAGACTGGGCAAAAATGGCCTGCATGACAGAGTTCCATGACGAAAACCACTGCTGAGCAAAAAGAACATAAAGGCTCGTCTCAGTTTTGCCAGAAAACACCTTGATGATCCCCAAGACTTTTGGGAAGATACTCTGTGGACTGACAAGACAAATGTTGAACTTTTTGGAAGGTCTGTGTCCTATTACATCCAGTGTAAAAGTAACACAGCATTTCAGAAAAGGAACATTATACCAACAGTAAAATATGGTGGTGGTAGTGTAGTGGTCTGGGGCTGTTTTGCTGCTTCAGGGCCTGGAAGACTTGCTGTGGTAAATGGAACCATGAATTCTGCTATCTACCAAAAAATTCTGAAGGAGAATGTCCGACCATCTGTTCGTGACCTCAAGCTGAAGCGCACTTGGGTTCTGCAGGAGGACAATGAACCAAAACACACCAGCAAGTGCACCTCTGAATGGCTTAAGAAAAACAAAAGGAAGACTTTGGAGTGGCCTAGTCAAAATCTTGACTTGAATTTGATTGCGATGCTGTGGCATGACCTTAAAAAGGCAGTTCATGCTCGAAAACCCTCCAATGTGGCTGAATTACAACAATCCTACAAAGATGAGTTGGCCAAAATTCCTCCACAGCGCTGTAAAAGACTCATTGCCAGTTATCACAAACGCTTGATTGCAGTTGTTGCTACTTAGAGTAGCCCAACCAGTTATTAGGTTTAGGGGGTAGTCATTTTTTCATACAGGGCCATGTACATTTGGATTTTTTTCCCCTTAATAATAAACATCTTAATTTAAAAACTGCATTTTGTGTTTACTTGTGTTTTTCTTTGTCTAATATATAAATTTGTTTGATGATCTGAAACGTTTAAGTGTGACAAACCTACAAAAAATTGAGAAAGCACTTTATGAAAGGTGTCTTCCGAAAGAGACCTCCATCTTAGCAAATAGTTCCTCCTTGGGACTTATCCCCGTCTTCTGACGAAGGCTGCAGTGTACAGTCGAAACATGTTAAGAAGGTAAAGACATCTCCTTTCTATTCTTGTCTTTAATAAGAACAAAAGATAAATAATTAAAAGAAGACAAAATGAACCTACTTGAGCTATCCCTGGTCCTGGATGCTCTATGTGAAGCAACTTTTGAACCGATTTGGTCTATCGGCTCTGATATGCTCTCATATAAAACCGCACTTCTGTTGGCTCTATGCTCAGCTAAGCATGTGTGACATTCATGCACTCTCGGTTCACCCTTCATGCACTCAGTTTGCCACGGACAGCTTCTAGTTAATCCTGTGCACAAACCCTCTGTATATACCCAAGGTGCCAGCTGCCTATAAATCCATGCCATTCAAACTGGCAGCGTTTTCACCTCCCCCCTTCATATCGCCGGCACAAGAGCGATCGAATCGCCTCTTCCCAGTGCATGCTTTCCGCACATACATTGACCAGACCCTAGCGGTGCGGAAAACAGATCAGTTGTTTGTCTGCTTCGTGAGCCTGGTGGCAGGGAGTGCCCTGTCAAAGCAGCGCCTCTCTCATTGGATTGTGGAGGCTATTTCGCGGGCTTACGCCAATAAGGGGGTCAACATGCGAGGCAGAGTGCGGGACCACTACCCGGAGCATGGCTGCGTCTTGGGTGCTGTTTAAAGAGGTTTCTGTAGGGCAGATATGCTCAGCAGCCACCTGGGCTTCCCCCAATACGTTTGCGAAATTGTACTCCCTGGATGTGATGGTGCAGAGCCTAACCCAGGCAGTGTTGTCAGCGTAAAATTGATGTTCTCATCATCACTATCACTGCAGCACCATGGCCACATTTTCTTGCTTTATCTGCACTACCGGCTTGGGGTGTGTTCCATGTCCCCATATATACTGATGTGTTGTACTGAGTGAACTGACCAAAAGGGAACAGAAGGCTATTTACATAGCCAGTGTTTCCTAACTGCCTAAGGGCTCAGTGAAGTGCAGTTTAGAATGAGGATATGAGACTGGACGGCATAATTTATATCCTCAGAGGAGGCCGGAGCTTCCCAGGTATGCCACAGTCTCATTGGCCTTGACAGGCGTGTTGATAAATACTCAGGTTGGTAATGCAAGGGGAGCAATCCCCATACTGATGTGTTGTACCTTGTTTCTCTTCCTCTGGGAGCACTGGCTATGTAAACAGCCTTCCGTTGTCTGTGACACTTGTGAAATCGGGACCATATTTTCCTATTCCAGCAGTTATTTTATCAGATGTCAAATGAGATCGATCACAGAGAAAAAGTGCAGAGACTGCTGGATGAGGAGGCTGCCTCCGAGTCCTCTGTATCAGACACAGCAGCCCTGGGACTGATTCAGTTTCCTCTGTAGAGGCCCATGGGACACGGACAGCAGCCTCCTAAATCTAGCCTTGCCTTTCTTACCCTTGGGTGGTATGGTGACATCATCGGTCGTAGCTGGGTCAGTGTCTGCTAGAAAATGACCAGGCTTTTCGCGCCTGTCTCGCACGCAGAATGTTTTGTCCTTTTTGCCTTCAATGAGTATCTGTTTCGTTTCATAGATCTTCAGCTCCACACAAAGTTGACTAAAGTATAATGTTGGGTTGTATCAGCATGAACTGATTGAAGTAAATTTCTAATATGTTGATTATTATAAGTAAATCAGAATCAGAATCAGAAAAAGCTTTATTGCCAAGCATGTTAGAAACACACGAGGAATTTGACTTGACATTGGCGTGCTATGTAAGCACATCACAATGACATGGCAGCCGTGACAAGGCGCCTAATCAAAAAGGTGGGGGATAAGGGAAGATAAGGGAAGGGAAGAATGACACAATGGGCGGAGAGAAAAAAAAACTTCATTATCAAAATACAGCTTATAATTGTGTAAGCCAAATTATGATTACAGAGAAAAAAACCTCTCTATGGCACAGAGCAGATAGATCACACATTACAAAGAGTTGAGAGAGTCAGTGTGTGTGTATTTGTGTCAGTGTACATGTATCAGTCATGTGATGTTGTATGCAGTGTGTAGTGTAGGTGTGTCATTGCTAGTGAACAGCAGAGGGCACCCTCTGGCAACGGATAGATATTATTCAGTCATGTGTTCTATAGTCCAGACACATGGTAACGCTGTCCTTGGAGCTCGGTCTGCTGAAACAACAGCAATTGTCGATTGTTTGGGTTAGCCGCTTCTCCAGCCTTATCTTCATCGAGGAGGAATGTAAACAGGGCACCAAAAAAACAAGGTCAAATCTGCACAGTGCACTCAGAGAATAGAATTTTCCTCTCTCATGCGATTCTGTGCTTCATAATTTCCATACCGGCTTAAAAAACATTCTCTGGAGAGCAGTAGCGACTTCAAGATGTATTCCACCATCTTAATCAATTACCATTCAGTTCACCATGCCGCCTCGTGCACTCCCCAACTGGCCGAATTGGTGAAGGAGCTTGCCTGGGTCCGCATTTTGAGCAGCTCTCCACCTTCCTCAAATTCTGAAACATCAGGAAACTCCAGAGCCAAAAATAGAAGTCCTGTGATCATAGCCAATAGATGTCTTCTGCATCTCCAGTCGAATCATACAGACACATGAGTTCCAATGTCCATGAGTCTTCCCCTTGGGTTCCCCCTGACCCGATCTTCTTCTTTTAAAGTGGTGACAATTGCATATAAGCCGCTTTTCCAGATCCATAATTTCCGTTTGGATTAAGATTCAGCCAGAAGAAGAGCGACAAAAAAACCCACAGACATCGCAAGCAGGGAATAGTATTAAGGAGGAGAAGAGGAGAGGAGAGGAGAGAAAAGCGTCTGCTCTCTCTGAAAGCCGGAAGTGAAGTAAGTAAATGGGGTAGGCACCAAATAAGCTCTATAGCTTCAGCTTACACCCTTTTGGTTATCTTGTCTGTATTATTTTTTTGGTTCCAAGGTTGTCATAGCCAGGAGCGGCACTGGGGTTAAGCTCCCAGTGCTCATAAAATGCTCCTTATGGCGTGCGTCTCGAAAAGCCTCTGACAACTAAGTCCAACTCCTAGCCTGCCCGTGTGGTTCAGTCTCTAAGCCCGGCAGAACTGCTTTTACTAATAGGAGAAGGGGCGAGGGCGGATCACTGGCGCCTTAAAACCAGATGCTTCGGGTAGATGGTGGCTCGTCAACCTGGGAAGGTAGCCCATCTAGGGGAAGGTAAACCCTGATCTCAAACCTTCGCTGCCTTGCGGCACACCCCGTCACGGGAGAGGCTTCGGGAGTCAACCCTGAGGAAAAATCCGGAGTCGGAGCCCCTAAGACAGTTCTCTGTTGTGCTCAACATCGTTCTGGCAGCTCCTGCGACGGCGCTGGTGCCAAACTATAGCAGCCCTGCTGTTCCTTTGGATTCATCAGTGACGTGGAGAGGGGGGACATGCTGCATGGGTAACATCCTTGTCCTCCATATCTTCCTGCCCAGGCTTGAATCCTACCAACGCCCAACGCTGGAAGGTAGAACACCGGTGCGCATCGGCCCGTTCAGCCACAGGCGGTGCTGTTCCAGCAGAGCAGACGTTTAGGATTCTCTTCCATGGTCATCATAGACCGACGGAGGTCGACGATGACAATTTTTTTTTTCTCTTTTGCTTGTTGTCTTGTCTCCTGTGGATGAACCAAATAAACTGAAATGAACTAACTTTTATCGCACTTTGACTCCTGGAAAATAAATTGAGAAGGTTTTGAGACAGGGTCAAGACACCTGCAACAACTCTGCAACTATTTTAAGAGAAAATTTGTTGCATAAATTTTTTGACCATATTAAAAATTCCTGTGACAAAAGAGCGAGGCCTTGAAACTGACAAAAGGAAATTGGGAACAAGTGTTTGGAAAGATTCTGGAAACTCCCTTGAATGGCTTTTTCCAACTAGTCGCCAGCTATCACACCCCAGTGAGAGAGTAAGGTTGCGTTCTGCAGAGATCCCTACTTGCAGCGAAATACTGCTTTTAGTGAACCCATCCCTTCCCCATTTTTCAAAAGCTTAGAATTAGGGAAACAGCGCCCCTCTGTAGTGAACAATTGGTGCTATGGGTGTGATGCGGTATTCCAGTAATACTCAGGGATTTGAGGAGGTCAAGAGAAGGTAGCTTCCTTTCAGTGACGTGCGGTGAGTTTCATTTCTGGTGAGGCTGTGATTCTTTCAATGTTAGATTTACAAATCGAATTTTTTAAATAATTTTAACAAAACAAGTGTAATGTATTTTATACCTCTTAATGGAATACACAGAAAAGGCAGTGATAAAAGTCCATGTTTTCATTTTAGAACTCTCCTGAGTATAGACAATGTGCAAAGACCTCTATTACAGCTTTTTTGGCCACAAAATTCATTATACTTTGTTTTTGGCCAAGGAATAAATAAATTATAGTGGTCCAGAGAGCTGTATTTCTGTGTGTTGCAGCTCCACAATTTACATTCATTATTACAAATTATTTGTAGTATTTACATCTACTATGCATGCATGGTCTTATCTTTACTTGTAAATGAAGTAAATTTGCCTATCCTTCTGGACAAAAATCACTGTGGCTTTGTTAAAAAAAAAAAAAAAAAAAAAAAAAAAATATATATATATATATATATATATATATATATATATATATATATATATATATATATATATATATATATATATATATATATGTCATTGTCTTCCTTTATTTAAAAAAAAAACAAAACTGTGCATTTGGTGCTCAAGCATGCCCTCTTGCTGGACCAATGGTACTGCGCAGCCTCTGACTGATTTTCAGCCTCACCTGCCTTCCCTGACTGCTTATCACTGCTTCCTTTGGTCCTTTGAGGCTGCAGTCATGTCACTCCTCAAGTGTAATTAGTCAAGCTTCGCATTTTCATCAGACCAATCAAATCATATGATGTCAGCAGCATCATTGTTGGCTGGAAATCCTGTTAACAACATTCGCAACTGCTAAATACAATTATGGAGGGAGTGGATTTGGAGTTTTTAATCAGAAATACCTTCATCAAGCAATAGATAATATGCAGGGGTGGACTGGCAATTTGGAGAACTGGGAGATTTTCCAGTGGTCTGTGTGGCATATTGGAATACCACCATACACGTCACGGGCGTGGGGACACACGCACAACGTGACGTCATCGCTCTGTGACTGCATTAGGGAACTGATGGCGGGAGACGGCCTCTTTGGTGCGTCGCCTCTATGCCAGCACCAGCCTGTACTCACTTCCGGTTAGCATAGCTGTTGTTCTGTATGTAACACGTGCTGTTAACAGTGTCTTTAATAAAGTTACTGTTCAGTACAGTGACCGCCTCCGCTGTCCCTCATTTACAGACATAAGAGCCTGGCCTGCCATAGGCATAAAATGGCCTGGATAAGCACTAGCAAACAGAATGAGAGAGAGAGAGAGAGAGAGAGATGGGAGGTAGATGCAGCAGTCAGTCTCCAACAGAAGTTCACCTGCAGAAGTGTCATGTTTGAGGGAAATGGCAGGCAGGTGAGCCAGCATATATTCAGTATGATAAAAATGATGAACTAATAATGATTTTAAATAACCCCACTCCCTCCCCGTTTTTCTCTAGACCCTCTTCCTGACCCAGTGAAATAACATATTAGAATAAATGAATTTAATATTGCGTCAAAAGAGCCCAAACCCCATCATGCCTCAGAACATAAAAATGAGATAAAGACAGATATATAGATAATGTGGTGAATGAGTATTTGTGGTTATACTGTTGTAGTTGCTTATAGCTTAGGATTTACGTTTTCTAATGTAATAAATAGGTGCATTATCTTTAGTTATATTACCTCCATCTTACATCCATAGTGCAAGGTTTTCAGGACTATTCAGATGTTTTAAGAAAAATCTGCATAATTTTCAAAACTATAGGTTACATGTAGTATGCAGCACCAACTTTACTCTCATCTACTTGTTACCATTCTCTCTTAAATTTATTTTCTTTCTCATTTTTAAACCTCTTTTCAGAAACACAAATTTTACGATAAATTTTGAATCTATCGTGCCAAATTTGTGACCTCTTTTGTGCAAACTTGTAAGTTTTTACCTAAAAATTTGCATTTTTTGTTATTCAATAAAAAATGTAGACTAGCAATTGATGTGTTCTAAACTATCAGAAGTGCACAGTAACTTAACTATATGCCTTGTTCTTGTGTTTTTTATTCTGAAAAGTGAAGAAATCAGAAGCAGCACCAGATTTAAATCAAGATTAGTCAATCAATTTCTTCAATAATCAATAAATCAACTGACTATCAAAATACACTCTGGATAATTTTCCTCCCAGCTGAAGGTAGTAACTAATTTGATATCTATTGTTTTAAAATGTTGGCCTACTAAAATTGTGATGGTTTCTGGTTTGCAACAACAGGATGGCATAGGATGAAGTTAATTTCCTGGCTGTCATGTCCGCTGCATAACTTTGCAATGGACAAATTAATTTAGTTTGAGCCCAAAATGCAGGTGAAGAGGATGTGTTTATTAACAGAAAGGGGAAACTCAAAAATACACAAAATACAAGAAAATGTTCAGTAGGAATACAGTCTGGCACACAAGCGTTGGAAATCCGAGCTTAGTTGGTAGAAGGAGGAGCCCCACGCACTCCCAGGACGGAACCGGGTAGTGGACAAAGAAGGGCAATTAATGACCGAGTAAGACTTACATTCGGTGTCGGAGCTCAGCGGGCTCTGGGAAAAAAACAACACCGTAGTAGTCCAAAGGGAAGGTGAACCAACAGCTCCAGGACATCAACATAGGCTGGTAACTACAGACTGAAATGCATAGTGTTGACTTACGCTGCGACACTGAATGCCCCCACTGTCAATAAATACCAAGCAGGCTAATGAGTGACAAGTGAACGCAGGTATGTGGCAGAAGTCTGTGCATGAGTGCATGTCAGGATGTGTGTGTGTGTGTGTGTGTGTGTGTGTGTGTGTGAGAGAGAGAGAGAGAGAGAGAGAGAGAGAGAGAGAGAGAGAGAGAGAGAGAGAGAGAGAGAGAGAGAGAGAGATTTTGATTTTTAAAAGATCTTTAATAAACACACTTGTCCATCATTCAATACAATTTCTATGCCATGCTATATTACACAGAAAATTATTCCCCCCAAAAATGCCCAAACAAAAGCTGCCCATCACGAACTAAACAGAGGACTGTCACGCCGCGCCATTCATCAGCGGCGCCACCTGCTCACGCACCTGCTACTCGTCAGCGGCGAAGGATAAAAGCCGCCTCGCCCTGAGCGTCGGCCTGAAGCCGTAGACTTCATTTCCTTCGTATGGACTTCTACCACATTCTCTTCAGCATCCTCATCTCCGGTAAGAAGTTCACTTACCTCATCTCTCCAGTCTGCTCCCCTGTGCACAGGTGGATTCCTCGGCGGCGGACAATCCCGTCCCTCGTCTCTCCTCGCTGCTGCACCGAGCCCTGCAGGTGGCTGTCTCCCGGGCTTCCATCCTTGAAGCGCCAGTCATCTGCCCAAACAAGTAAGCTTCTCTCCCTCGCCTATTCTCCTCCCGTGTTGGTGTGTGCTCATCACCCTGTGTCTGATTTCTCCCATAGGGTTGCCGGCTGAACGGTCTCCTGCCTCTGGGTCCGAAGCAGACGCCACCACCAACACATTAACATTCCGCAGACACGCACCCAAACATCCCTGTTGTTAATAAACAGTTTGAACTACTCTGAGCCTGTGTGTGTGCGTCTCCTGAGCCGAACGTTATGTCAGTACGGCTTCAGCAGAGCGGCTCGGCAGACGGCGGGCTCGCACACCGGTTTACCATCCTCGAGGCTCGGGTGGATCAGATTGTTTATCAGCAACAGGTGGTTCTTCATCAATTATTAGAACTGACTAACCGATTGAACCGCTTGGACCCCCAACAGCCGTTCCTCCCGACTCACCAGGGTGGCGCGGCTCCTGCTGTTCCAGCGGCCGTCCAGCCGGCTCCAGTGGCACCGGTTCGGCTCACGCCGATTCCGACCCCCGCCCGCTTTAGCGGTAAGCTCGGCGGAGCGCGGGGGTTTATTATGCAGTGTGAGTCCGTGTTCCACCGTGTGCCCGGAGATTTTCCCTCGGATCACAGCCGAATTGGTTACATAGGGAATCTTCTGGAGGGGCGTGCGTTAACTTGGACCTACGCCGTAATGGCGAGGCCCAGTTATGCCACCCTCACCTATGACCAATTCGTGAGGCGCTTTCTGGAGGTCTTTGACCACTCACAAACCGAAACGGTCCAGGTCGATCGGCTTCTCGCTCTCCAGCAGGGAAGCCGGTCGGCAGCGGACCACTCGGTCGACTTCCGGGTAGCGGCGGAGGAATTGGGCTGGGAGGAACGCTCCCTCTGTGGCCTGTTCCTCCGCAGCCTCAATAGTGATCTGAGGGATGAACTGGCTGGTCGGGATATCCCTGGGACGCTAGCGGAGCTGACATCCTTAGCGATAAGTTTGGATAACAGGCTGCGCGAGCGCTCCTCGGGGCGGAGGTCTTCTTCTTCTCGCCCTCGTGGAGCCTCGCCGCACCTGTTCCAAGCTCGCCCCCTGGCGGCGCCGCCAGCATCGCGCCCCGAGGAGTCGGAGCCGGTGGTGACGGCCTGGACTAAACTTTCCCCTGTGGAGAAACAACGCCGCCGTGAGTTGGGCCTCTGCATGTATTGCGGAGGCGACCAACACACCGTGGAGCGTTGTCCACGGAAAGCCAGTCGGTGGGGTCCGCGAGTCACTGTTGGAAGCCTCGCGGATGTCAATCGGTTAGGATCACTTACTCAATTGAAGCTGCCCATCCGTTTCTGCCATAACTCTACTGGGCACCTCACCCACGCACTGGTGGATTCGGGCGCAGAAGGCAGCTTCATTTCACAAAGCCTGGCAACCCGATTGGGCATCCGCTGCCAGGCACTCAACACTCCCATCTCCCTGATCCACCTCTCCCGTGCCACCCTCGGGAGAGTGACACATCAAACTGTTCCCCTACCGGTCATCATCTCGGGAAACCACCGGGAGGAAATGACCTTTTACGTCCTTCCCAACTCTGTGTCGCCCGTCATCCTGGGGTATCCCTGGCTCCGCCTTCACAATCCGGTCCTGGATTGGAGATCAGCTGGGATCTCGGCATGGAGTACGTTCTGTATGGGCACCTGCCTTCAGTCCGCTGCCTGCTCTCCGTCCGCTCCTCCCCCTGCTACGGACGCTGCACCCCCGGACCTGTCTCTGGTGCCCCCAGAATTTCACGACCTGGGTATAGTGTTCAGCAAAGCGAAAGCTATGTCTCTTCCCCCTCATCGGCCCTATGACTGCGCCATCAACCTCCGCCAGGGGGCTCCCTTACCTTCTGGTCGCCTTTACAGCCTGTCTGCGCCGGAGAAGGAGACGATGAACGCCTACCTGAAGGAGTCATTAAGTGCTGGGATTATCCGCCCATCATCGTCACCCGTGGGGGCAGGGTTCTTCTTCGTGGGGAAAAAGGATGGGTCCCTCCGCCCTTGTATCGACTACCGGGCCCTCAACAATATCACGGAGAGGGACCGTTACACCCTGCCTCTCATGGACACTGCTTTCCACTCCCTCCAGGGGGCGACCTGGTTCACCAAGCTGGACCTACGCAGCACTTACCACCTCGTCCGGATCCGGGAGGGAGATGAGTGGAAAACGGCCTTCCGTACCCCGAACGGCCACTTTGAATATCTGGTGATGCCGTTCGGGTTGACCAACGCTCCTGCAGTCTTCCAGCGCCTCATTAATGACGTCCTCCGGGACTTCATTGGCCTTTTCGTGTTCGTCTACCTGGACGATATTCTCATCTTCTCCAAGTCCAGGGATGAGCACCAGGTCCACGTGAGGCGGGTCCTCCAAAGGCTGCTGGAGAATCGTCTGTACGTTAAGGCGGAAAAGTGTGAATTTTACGCCAGGAGTACATCCTTCCTGGGGTTCATCATCGCCCACGATAAGGTGCTCCCCGACCCAGAGAAGGTAAAGGCGGTGGTGGAATGGCCCACACCTGCATCTCGGAAACAGGTGCAGCAATTTGTTGGCTTCGCCAATTTCTACCGCCGCTTTGTCCCCAACTTCAGTGCCATCGTGGGACCACTGACCCGCCTCACGTCCCCGAAGGTCCCGTTCCGGTGGACCGAAGAGGTCGCTGCCGCCTTTGAGGCGCTGAAGGCGGAATTCTCCTCCTCCCGGGTCCTTCGCCAGGTCGACCCCGCGCTGCAGTGCATTGTAGAGGTAGACGCCTCGGACACGGGAGTGGGAGCAGTGCTGTCCCAGCGGTCACCGGACGATGGCGCCAAGCGACCGTGCGCCTTCTTCTCCCGGCGCTTGTCCCCGGCGGAGAGAAACTACGATGTGGGGGACAGAGAGCTCTTGGCCATCAAGCTCGCCCTGCAGGAGTGGCGCCACTGGTTGGAGGGGGCAAGCCTGCCGTTTGTGGTCCTCACGGACCACAAGAACCTGGAATACTTACGGTCTGCCAAGCGCCTGAACGCCCGCCAGGCGCGCTGGTCCCTGTTCTTCGCCAGGTTCCAATTTTCCATCACCTTCAGGCCTGGCTCTAAGAACGTCCTGCCTGACGCCCTCTCCAGGCAGTTCGCCCCCGTGGAGTCGGAGGAGGCGCCCCACTCCATCCTGCCCAGGTCGTGCGTCGTGGGAGCCATCTCGTGGGACATTGAGAGCAAGATCCGGAAGGCACAGGAGGTGGAACCTGACCCTGGCGGCGGACCGGAGGGGAGGCTGTTCGTGCCATCCGCGGTCCGAGGAGAGGTCATCCACTGGCTCCACACCTCCAAGCTCACCTGTCACCCTGGCACCTCCCGGATGATAGATCTCCTCCAACGGTCCTTTTGGTGGCCAGGCCTGCGGAGGGATGCAGCCCGCTACGCCCGGGCTTGCCCAATCTGTGCCACCTGCAAGTCGGGAAATGCCCCTCCAGCGGGTCTGCTCCAGCCCCTGCCCGTCCCTGGCAGGCCCTGGTCGCACATCGCTCTGGATTTCGTCACCGGACTCCCCATCTCCAACTCCTATGACACCATCCTGACCATCGTGGACCGCTTCTCCAAGGCCGTGCACTTCGTCCCCCTGCGAGGCCTCCCTACTGCCCTGGAGACGGCGGACCTCCTCGTCCAACACGTGGTCAGGCTGCATGGGATTCCGGTGGACGTGGTCTCGGACCGGGGCCCCCAGTTTTCATCTGAGGTTTGGAGGTCTTTCTGTAACGCCATCGGAGCCAAGGTGAGCCTCTCCTCTGGCCATCACCCCCAATCCAACGGGCAGTGTGAGAGGACCAACCAGGAGCTGGAGGCTGCGCTCCGCTGTGTGTCCAGATCCAAACCCGCGTCCTGGAGCAACCATCTTGCCTGGGTTGAATATGCCCACAACACCGCTCGCTCTTCTGCTACAGGGATGTCCCCCTTCAAAGCGTCCCTGGGTTACGACCCCCCGCTGTTTCCGGAGCAGGAGAGTGAGGTAACTGTCCCGTCAGTTAGGGCCCATCTCAGGCAGTTCCGCTCCACCTGGGCTGCCGCGCGCCATGCGCTATTGCGCACAGCGGAGCGCAACAGGACTGTGGCGGACCGGCGTAGGAGACCTGCCCCGGCGTACAGAGTTGGGCAGCTTGTTTACATTTCCACCCAGGACGTCACTCTAAAAGGCGAGAGGAGAAAGCTGGCACAGCGCTTCATGGGTCCCTACCCCATCACCCGGATCATCAACCCGGTGGCTGTGCGCGTGGCTATTCCCCCCTCCCTCCGCATTCATCCTACTTTCCACGTGTCGAAGGTGAAACTGGCGGTTACTGACCCCCTTTGCCCTCCTCCTGCAGCGCAACCCGCGCCCCGGATGATTGGTGGCCATCCGGCCTGGTCCGCCTCCTCCATCCTGGACTCCCGGCGCCGGGGTCGTGGGTTGCAATACTTGGTGGACTGGGAGGGCTATGGGCCCGAGCATCGACAGTGGGTGCCCCCGTCGTTTGTGTTGGACCCATCGCTCATCGCGGACTTCCACCGAGCGCACCCGGATAAGCCATCGCCAGGAGGCGCTGCTAGAGGGGGGAGTACTGTCACGCCGCGCCATTCATCAGCGGCGCCACCTGCTCACGCACCTGCTACTCGTCAGCGGCGAAGGATAAAAGCCGCCTCGCCCTGAGCGTCGGCCTGAAGCCGTAGACTTCATTTCCTTCGTATGGACTTCTACCACATTCTCTTCAGCATCCTCATCTCCGGTAAGAAGTTCACTTACCTCATCTCTCCAGTCTGCTCCCCTGTGCACAGGTGGATTCCTCGGCGGCGGACAATCCCGTCCCTCGTCTCTCCTCGCTGCTGCACCGAGCCCTGCAGGTGGCTGTCTCCCGGGCTTCCATCCTTGAAGCGCCAGTCATCTGCCCAAACAAGTAAGCTTCTCTCCCTCGCCTATTCTCCTCCCGTGTTGGTGTGTGCTCATCACCCTGTGTCTGATTTCTCCCATAGGGTTGCCGGCTGAACGGTCTCCTGCCTCTGGGTCCGAAGCAGACGCCACCACCAACACATTAACATTCCGCAGACACGCACCCAAACATCCCTGTTGTTAATAAACAGTTTGAACTACTCTGAGCCTGTGTGTGTGCGTCTCCTGAGCCGAACGTTATGTCAAGGACATCCTCCAGGGACCAGAGGGTCCTGAAACCTTCCACATCCCCATTCCCCATAAAAAACTGAAAGTCCAGCCTGATTCTGGCTTTAAGTAGCCTCACAAATAAAATTTTGACATCAACATCATTCTCAACATTCTCAAGTTTTCTTCTCCGGCTTACATAAATAGCCAACTTTGCCTGCCCTAAAACAAAGTTCAGTAGTTGACACTTCTGCTTAAAACGACGATTGTACATAAAACCACAAATGAAAACCTGCTTAGAGAAAACTTCCTTAAAAATGTGAAAAAGTTCTGTGAGAAGTTCAAAGAGACCACTCAGGTGCTGACATTCAGTAAAACAATGAAAAACTGTCTCCCTAGAGGAACTAAAAACACACTGATCACTGACACTGCTGTTAATCACAGAAACAAAAGCATTGACAGCTATAATGCCATGCAGGACCCTCCACTGTAAGTCTCCATGCCTCTTAGGGAGAGGGGCTTTATAAAGAGCCCTCCAGGCAGGCCGATGCCCTTTTCCTAGTCTAAAATAGGCTCTCCATGGAGTGTCCACACAGGTGTTCAATCTTTTTTTTTTTTTTTTTTTTTTTTTTTTTTTTTTTTTTTTTGTTACTTATTTGTACCCGTAGGTAGATTTGGTTTGCAGTCTGGTGACAAGCCACCGGCTGCTAGTCGCTGCGTGCGCGAGCGCCCTAAACCTGCATGTTTTTGGTATGCGGGAGGAAACCGGAGAAATCCCGGAGTAAACCCACGCAACACGGGGAGAACATGCAAACTCCACACAGCTCACTGTTGGTCGGGGGCTGGGATCGAACCCACGATCTCATGATCCCCGCGATCCCCCGGCCGAGGGTAAAACTGTACTGCCACAGTGCTAAACCACTGCGCCACCGTGCAGCCCGATCTGTCCTTGTTGAGTGCCATCACCACCAGTCTGTAGTGTGCCTTACCACTGGCTCCTCCAAAGTCCATGTGGTACACCCAAATAGGGCACCACATTTGGAAATAATTCAGAGAGACTGTCATTTTATTTTTATTTTAAGAGTATCTAAATATATTTTGAGATTGTGGACGATCAATAATATTAACATTTGATATGTAGCCCTGTATAAATATTTAAGAGTAAGCAGCGGAACCTTTGGCACTGCGGTCGTTCCACCCCAGGTAAACAAAGAGGGTGCACTTCCGGCCCCCCTTTAGTACTATCTGGAGAAAGACACGAGTGGTCCTGTGTTCTGTCTTTCAAAGACTCTTTCTGTATTTTACAGGTCAGTATTTGGTTAAAAATGCCATAAATAAGAGCCTTAAGCTCCGTGTTACTTCTGTGTCTCGCGACGAGTAATATTGTGATGTTGGTGTGTCGTTTTGATAAGTTTTGTACAAGTTCAAGCTGCAGTTGGCGCCGGAGATCAAAGGCGAGCCGCATCGCGGTAGCGGTTTCGCGCCAGTCAAATTTAGCTTTGGGAAAGACGGTTAGCTCACATAAAATGTCTTACTTAATACAAGTACATTTTGCCCCGTGTGAATGAAAAAGTCTCCTGGTGTTAATTGATAGAGTTTGTCCTGTATAGAGTTTGTCCTGTATATACTGTATATTTGCCTATTGTCAAGTTTGTAAAATAATTTGTTAAGTTCAGGTCAGCTAATCTAAGTGCAATGTTTAGACTAATCTACGGTCATAGTTAAGTCCTATGTTTTGTCCTAATTAATGGGAGTCAGTCTAGTAATTGAAGGTCCTGTATAAGTAAATTGTGATTTGTGAAGTATGTAAATTTGAGATGTCAGATGTAGTGTAGTTCATGCACTGTGTAACTGAGGGAAAAAGAACATTATTTACAGTATGTAAAAGAAGATGACATATAAAGCACAAAATGTGATGCTGCCTGTAAATGAAAATGAAAATGAAATAAGAGTACTATCTGGAGAAAGACACGAGTGGTCCTGTGTTCTGTCTTTCAAAGACTCTTTCTGTATTTTACAGACCCAAGAGCAGACGCGGAGGATCACGTCTTTTCACGTTTTAAAACCTATTTCTTTTTGTTATTGTGGTCACCTCCCCGGGACCCGTAACAAACTGTGGGGGCTCGTCCGGGATTTCTCCTCTTAAGTCATCGAGGGAAGATCCAGTGATACCAGAACTACGAGACAACGGTTGCCAAGCTGCTACGTCAGACACGTCAGCCAGTGGGTGTCCAAGGAGGGAGATCAAAGAGAAAGAAAGGCTCTTCAACCAAAAGTGGAACTGCACTGCTGTCAAGAAGGTAAAACGCAGCCTAGTCACTGTACAGATAATACAACACTCGAACTACAGATAGCTAAAGTACCATGTCGACAGCACGGAAAGAACTGATTTGGAGCATCAGAGGACGCTTGTTTGCCCTCTCGAGTAAGGATCTTTTCGGGCTAACAAAGAGCCTTGCAGCTGGAGACAAGGACACACAGTTCAGTGAAGACGATAATGAGAGCTGTATGGACTATGTCAATTCCTATTTACGGTCCCCAACTCTGCTGAAACTTGAAGATGAGGGAATGAGTCAGTTGCTAATGTTGGATGATCTGCTAACTGAAGTGATACAAACGAGCGGCTCCACCACGCATCCAGCTGATCAGGCTGCAACACCAACCAAGTCAAGTCCTCATCCATCCAATATGTTGCCAGATCCACCATCACCATCCGCTGTTCCACCAGGCATTCAAGTTAGTGTGAACGCAAACGCAGAGTCTGTAGAGGAACTGAGGAAAGCATATGAGACACTGGGTGAAAGACTAAGACTGTGTGAAGTTGTGACACTCCAACCACCTGCAGCACCCAGTCATCAGAGCTACTCACAACTGCAGCCAAGGGAACAAGGTAGTCCAGAAAGACATGTCACTCTCAAAGACCTTTCCTACCTGCCTCGGAGAGAATTCAAGGTTTTTGGAGGACAAATTGGAGACAACAGCTCTGAAATCAGTTACAACAGTCTCATGAGACAGGTCAATGAAGGATTTAAAGAAGGATTTTCTGAAGCAGAGATCGTGAGGGGGGTACTGAGAATTGTAAAGCCTGGCACATTCAGGGACATGCTCATGCTCAAAGATGAACTGGCTCTTTCTGAACTTCAGGGCTTTCTCCGATCCCACCTTGGAGAAAAGGCAACAACAGAGATATTCCAGGAGTTAATGTGCGCCCGACAAACTGAGCAGGAGTCCCCTCAGCAATTCCTGTATCGCATGATTGGACTCAAACAGAAACTTATCTTTCAGTCAAAACAAGCCAATGCAGACATCTCGTATGACCCAAGGACAATCCAGGAAGTGTTTCTGCACACAGTCTATCAAGGCCTGGGAGTGAAGTATGCAGACCTACGGCAACGACTAAGACCTCTTATATCAAACAACAATGTAACAGATGTAGAGATTCTTAGTGAGGTCACAAAGATAATCAGTGATGAGAATGAGCACCAGCAAAGGTTAGGGCAAACCCCTCGTCTGAAGTCAGCACAAAGCGCTGTGATTGCAACAAAGGACACGACAGCCAAAGATCAACAAGTCTCACAGACAATCAAACAACTTGCTGCACAAGTAGAGACTCTAACCAAGATGGTGGCAACTTTCATGGAACAGAAAGCTGTAAACTCCTCCCCTCAGCGTTCTCAGCCTCCAGCCAACCAAAAGAAAACCTATCTCTGTCCGAAATGTACTGAACAAAGCTTACAGGAGTGCAGTCATTGCTTTGTATGCAGTGAGTCGGGACACAGAGCGGTTGGATGTCTGAAGCGACCCAAGAAATCAGGGAAACGGGAATCGGTCTCTGTCAAGGGACAGCCAGAGATCGGTACAGAGTCAAAGTCCCAGCCAGTAAACTCCTCCTCTGTCGAAGCTTCAACTCCGCGCCCCAAGTACCAGAGCAAGCAGCTGAGAAAGCAGGTCAAATGCAATAGAAGGAAAATGACAGAGGCGTACAGGATCGCAAGTGCAAACAGTCAACAGTCAAGCTCCAAAGGAAAGACAAACTATGACAAACGATGCAAAGGTGTAGTCCTGCAAGTAGGAGACAGAGTGCTTGTGCGGAACCTGGGTGAAAGAGGTGGACCTGGCAAGCTAAGGCCCTACTGGGAACAAACAGTCTACATCGTGAGGGAGCAGGTTGGAGACAACCCCGTCTACAAAGTAAGTCCAGAGACAGGAGGTCGTCCCATCCGTACCCTGCACAGAAACTTGCTTCTCCAAGTCAACGACTTACCAGTCGACATCGTTCAAAGTCCAGTTGCCAAGTCACAAAAGAGAAACAACAGACCTACCGATATCAGACAAAACACACTGGAAAAGTCAAACAGTCCAGAAGCGAGTGATTCAGAAGAAGACGAACCCCTCTATTGGTTTCGTGTTCCCAGACACCTGGAAGAAAGTCAACGTCCAGTCGACCAAGTTCAATGTGAGTCACAAAGAAGACAGGGAACAACACAGCAAAGACAAGTACAAGTTCCTATTCAATCTGAACAAGACAGAGACAATATTACGGAGGAAGGACAAGAAATACAAAGGGAAAGCGAACAAAACGTGGACCAACTTCAACCAGACGACGACAGGGAAGTGCTTCATCTTCACCAAGATGTTCCTGCTCCTAGTCCCGGACCTGCAGCTGATCCTGAGCCGGTGCCCAGTCCAGAGCCAGACCGCCGTCCTGAGTCGCCACCACGTCTGAAGCAGTCCACCAGGCAGAGACGACCCAACATGGTGTTCACCTATCCGTCCCTGGGCCAGCCAGCCTTCCAGACTCGTCCGTTGGTGAACACTGTCAGTGTTCAGCAGTCAACACCATATCCTTTTATGTGCTACCCTTCTTTCTATCCTCAACCTTTTTATCTTCCTTCTTTCACCTCTAACTACTTGCCATGTCAGTATGGTATTCCTTGCTATTAAACTAACCAGATCTTGGATAATACCTGAAAATTAAGGACACTTGAAAAGAAAGACGTTCCAGAGACTTTTGAATAGAGACTTTATATTAGTGTTGAGATTTTGATTTGTTACTGTTAAGTGTCAGGAGCCACTTTTGTTGTTGGGGAGCGTGTGGTACACCCAAATAGGGCACCACATTTGGAAATAATTCAGAGAGACTGTCATTTTATTTTTATTTTAAGAGTATCTAAATATATTTTGAGATTGTGGATGATCAATAATATTAACATTTGATATGTAGCCCTGTATAAATATTTAAGAGTAAGCAGCGGAACCTTTGGCACTGCGGTCGTTCCACCCCAGGTAAACAAAGAGGGTGCACTTCTGGCCCCCCTTTAGTACTATCTGGAGAAAGACACGAGTGGTCCTGTGTTCTGTCTTTCAAAGACTCTTTCTGTATTTTACAGGTCAGTATTTGGTTAAAAATGCCATAAATAAGAGCCTTAAGCTCCGTGTTACTTCTGTGTCTCGCGACGAGTAATATTGTGATGTTGGTGTGTCGTTTTGATAAGTTTTGTACAAGTTCAAGCTGCAGTTGGCGCCGGAGATCAAAGGCGAGCCGCATCGCGGTAGCGGTTTCGCGCCAGTCAAATTTAGCTTTGGGAAAGACGGTTAGCTCACATAAAATGTCTTACTTAATACAAGTACATTTTGCCCCGTGTGAATGAAAAAGTCTCCTGGTGTTAATTGATAGAGTTTGTCCTGTATAGAGTTTGTCCTGTATATATATTTGCCTATTGTCAAGTTTGTAAAATAATTTGTTAAGTTCAGGTCAGCTAATCTAAGTGCAATGTTTAGACTAATCTACGGTCATTGTTAAGTCCTATGTTTTGTCCTCATTAATGGGAGTCAGTCTAGTAATTGAAGGTCCTGTATAAGTAAATTGTGATTTGTGAAGTATGTAAATTTGAGATGTCAGATGTAGTGTAGTTCATGCACTGTGTAACTGAGGGAAAAAGAACATTATTTACAGTATGTAAAAGAAGATGACATATAAAGCACAAAATGTGATGCTGCCTGTAAATGAAAATGAAAATGAAATAAGAGTACTATCTGGAGAAAGACACGAGTGGTCCTGTGTTCTGTCTTTCAAAGACTCTTTCTGTATTTTACAGACCCAAGAGCAGACGCGGAGGATCACGTCTTTTCACGTTTTAAAACCTATTTCTTTTTGTTATTGTGGTCACCTCCCCGGTACCCGTAACATCCACACCAGTGGGAGCACAGAATGCCAGTAAGGAGCAAGGAGCGACGTCAAAGTCCATATAGAGCGTGAGAGAGGGAAAAGGGTCCGTGCTTTCTGGCTGCAGTGTGCCATTGCTAAAGTCCAAGAGTAGGGAGTGCTCAAGTCCATGAAGCTCCTGTTTCCAGTGTGCAAGAAGACCATCGATGAAACGATTTGATCTGACACCAAGATGAGCTGCTAAAGCTGAGGCGTTGTTGAGGCCAGGACCAGCCAGTTCCACCACTTGCTTCAGAGTGAGAACATTCCTGGAACACAGCCTATCAAGGAAGGTCCTTCCAACTCCCGGCAGGACACCAAGGCGACCACCAAAAACCAGCGGCTCCCTCAACAACCAGTGGAGGGAATCGCATGGCCCTCTTTGTTTTTTAAAAAGAGTCCACACTGAAAAGAGACTGCGGTAGAAACTGGGCAAAGACAGTGCATTAGAGTTCTTAAAATCCATTAAAAACACAGGGAGGTCTAGCCCAAGCTCAAGGACTCTCTGTAAAATAACACAGGCCAAAGGCCTCCATACCAGGTCCTGGGGGCCCGTCAGCAGTCTCTGTATGAAACCCAGTCTAAAGGCAACACCTCTACTAGCTAAATGAACCACTCCTTGCCCCCCCTCCTCTTTGGGAAGAAACAACAGGGCTTGAGGGACCCAGTGGAGTCCACCCCCCCAAAAAAAGTCCACCATAACAGACTGGATTTTTGACAACAAACCAGCAGGGGGGTCCATGCACATGAGGCGGTGCCACAGGGATGAGGAAACAAGATTATTTAAAATGAGCACTCTCCCTCTAAAAGATATTTTTGGCATTAGCCACTTCCACTTGTTTAGTCTCCCGTTGATTTTCTCTATGACCCCATCCCAATTTTTTTGCTCAAACTGCTGATTTCCAATAAAGACACCAAGATACTTAAACCCTCCTTTTTTCCAAATCAGCCCACCAGGCAGCGTAAGCTGATTTTCTAGTTTCTCCCCCACCATCAGAGCCTCGCTTTTTCCCCAGTTTATTTTTGCAGAAGAAAGTTGGCCAAAAAGATTAACACTCCTAACCAAAACGTCAATGTCACTCTGCTTGTTCAGCAGAATGACTACATCATCTGCATAGGCCGACAGCTTGAACGTGGTGTCACAGCCAGGAAAAGTGACTCCTGACAGGCTCCTTCTCAAGCAGTGAAGCAAAGGCTCTATGGCGAGGGAGTACAGCATCCCTGACAGAGGGCAGCCCTGCCGAACCCCCCTCTGGACTTTTAAAGGGGCAGACAGGCCCCCATTTATCTTCAGCACACTCTCAATGTCACTGTACAAGGCCCGTATCCTGGCTATGAAGCCTGGGCTGAACCCAAAAGTTGCTAAAACTGTCCATAAATATTGGTGTTCAACCCGGTCAAATGCCTTTTCCTGGTCAATTGAAATCAAACCAGTTTCCACCGCCAATGTACCAGAGACCTCCAAAACATCCCGAATTAAAGTGACGTTGTCACTAATCAGCCTGCCAGGCACACAGTAAGTCTGGGCTACATGAATGAGCTCGCTCATCACCTTTCTCAGTCTTCGGGCCAGAGCTTTTGAAAGAATCTTATAGTCCGTGCAGAGCAGAGAGACTGGCCTCCAGTTCTTTAGGCTCTGTAGGTCCCCTTTTTTCGGCAACAGTGTGATGATGGCCCTCCTGCAGGTCGTGGGTAGGATCCCCCTTTTCAAGCTATCTTGGAGAACCTCCAGCAGGTCTGGACCAAGCAGGGGCCAGAATTCCTTAAAAAAGTCCACAGAGAGACCATCTATGCCTGGTGATTTTCCATTCTGGAGGCTCATTAGCGCTGTATGCAGCTCAGACAGAGACAGTGGAGCATCCAAGCCGGCAACAAGGTCCTCTGAGAGCACTGGAAGACCATCAAGGAAAACCTGGCCCAGTGACGTGTCCTCCCTCCACTCTGCTCTAAACAAATTACTGTAGAAACTAGCAGCATATTTCCTGATCTCTGCTGCTGTGGAGATTGTTCTCCCGTCATCGTCCAACAAGGAGTGAATGAGTTTCCTCTGTCCATTCTTCCCCTCCAGTCCAAAAAAGTACTGGGAGGGCGAGTCCATCAGAGCTACATCCATGTAGCGCGAGCGGACCAGAGCACCTTGTGCGGTGACCCCTAGCAGGCTAGCCAAGGCTGACCTTTTTGACTTAGGAGCCTCTAAGTGCTCTTGTTTTCCTGTAGAACTGAGCAACTCCTCTAGCTCTACCACCTCAGTCTCCAGAACTTTCAAGGATTGGGTCAAGCTACGAGTGACATTTCGAGTGTACTGTTGGCAGAGTTGTTTTATCTGTGCCTTACCAAAATCCCACCACATTTGGAGAGAACTAAAAGAGGGTTTTTGTTCCCTGTGCAACTTCCATACATCATGAAAAACTCCTTTAAAAAACACATCATTTAAAAGTGTATTATTAAAATGCCAAAAAGCACTCTTACACTTTACATTTTCAATAAAAACAGAACAAAACAGCAGGCAGTGATCAGTGAAACCCACAGGACAGATACAACTATTTTTAAAAACACTCATTTGATGTTTAAAACCATAGAAACGGTCTAACCTAGCCATAGATAAAAGGTTATCTTTAGCATGGCTCCAGGTGTACTGCCTCTGATCCCCATGATGTGCTCTCCACACATCGGCCATTTCGTGTGTCTTCACCAGTTCCCTCAGCCTATTGGCAGAAGCAGGGTGAGGCTCCTGATGGTTCCTGTCTAGTCTGTGGTTTAATGTACAGTTAAAATCACCCCCCAGAAATAAAAAACTATTTGGATTACAGGATCTAACCGTATCTGATAGCACATTAAAGACCCTGATCCTCTCTGCTCTCTGTGTTGGCACATACACGTTTATAAAAACCAAGTTCACGTTTTCAAACTGTACCTTTAGTAAGAGTACATGTCCTTTCACCACCTCTTCTACCTCATAAGAGACAGGCACACAACCCCTAGAGAAAAGTACAGCCACCCCTCCACTGTTATTGGATTTGTGGCTAAAAAAAATGCAGCCATCCCACTCTTTTCTCCACTGGCTCTCAATATCTACAGTGCTGTGAGTCTCCTGGACCATCAGCACGTCAAGTTTCTTTAAATTAAAAAGCTTGTATAAAGAGGCCCTTTTTACGTCATCCCTGGCTCCATTTATATTAAGAGTGCCAATTTTAAGGTGGGGCATTAAAAAGGATAAAAATAAGGTACAGTAAAAAAACACACACATAGCATAAAAGGGAAGAAACAAACTAAGAGTCAACATGACTGTTAGTAATTTGTGATTTCAGTTTAACAACCAGTTTCTTTAAACGATATATTTCCTGATCAGTGAAAGTCTCATTCCCATCATTCAGTTTCATAAACTTGCGAGCTGATGCCACAAATAACTCCAGATCTGGAAAGTAATTTTCCACTTTCACAGCTCTGCTCCCCTTAGTCACCTGGAGAAATTTCCTAATTTTGGTGAAGCAATAGGAGCTTTGCTCCTCCTGCGTCTGCATCAGTTCAGACTCAGCTCCACTTTCCTCAGAAGCGCTCTCATCCAGTATTTCTAAATTCCCAACCCTACTAGATTTAGCAGAGCTCTGCAAGTTTTCAGCACTTTTTCTTTTTTGTGCAGCTTTAAAAGGATCCTCCTCAACAAAATTACATTCCTGCATTTCTTCGTCAAATGCAACGTTTGTCATGCAGTGCTTACTCTGAGTGTCCGCCACAGCCTCAAACCGCTCCTCCCCTGCCTGCAAAGTCTGTTCATTCACGTTCTTTTGTTTAACTGCACTCATTTCGCCCTCCACCTCTTTACTCCGGGTGACAGGCTCGTCACAATGATCGGAGCTGCCGCCAGACAGAAATTACCCACCATCACTGTTTGGGGGGGCAACTACCGCGCCCGCCGCGGCCACCCTAGCAGAAGCGGCCGCGGCCGCGGTCGTCCCAGCACAAGCGGACGCGGACGTCCCCACAGAAGCACAACTGGCCGTGGCTGCGGCCGCGTCTGCGGCCACATCCGCGGCTGCCCCAGCAGAAGTGGACGCCACAGCGGCATCCGCCGCACCACATGTAGCGCTACCCTCCGGACCACCAGAAACAGCGGCGTCACCTTTCTTACTGCCAGTGTTCTTTGTGTTCACCTTTTCAGGACATGATCTAATGAGATGGCACTCTGCACCACACGCAAAACACTTCATGGTTTCGGATGTTGCAGAGACCAAGTAGCTAAAGCCCTCAATCCTGAAGTTAAAAGACACGTTCAGTTCAGCAGAGCTGTCTTTTAACACCATGAAACACTGCCTCCTGTGACACACGACATGCTTCAGCAGGGGTGATTTACTACCCAGAGAGACCATTCTGATGGGGGAAACAACTTGGCCAAAACGGGACAACTCTCTTATCAGCTGATCGTTTTTAATGAAAGGAGGAGCGTTTGAGATGGTGATCCTCCTAGAAGGGTTCACCAGTGGTAGAACAGGAGTAAAAGTGTCATTTATGACAACTCCCTGTTCCACCACCTGATCAGCTTTTTCAGTGGAATCCAGAAAGATGACAATTGCGCTATTCATCCTTGATGCTGACTTTATACAGTCATGTCCAACCACCTGTCCTACAGCGAGGCCAGCCTCTTCCACAGAACAGGGAACTGTCGGCAGGATTCTCACGCCATGCCGCCGGGTCAAGCGCTCGAGCTCCACACCACTGTCAAACACCGGCATGATGCCGGCCGGGAAAAACGGGCAGCAGAAGCTAACGTTCCCCGACACACTCACTCCAACACTCACACCCCAGCACACACACACTCAAACCACTAAATACTAAACACACACACCTCAACACACACGATAGAGAAAAGTTAGAAAAAAACAAAGTTTAGAGTACTCACTCAACGCCACTCCACACCCCTGCTCCCACAAACGCTCACGCATGCGCACGAGAGAGAGACAGAGAGAGAGAGAGAGAGAGAGAGAGAAACCCCAAGTGATGGCAATCAGCTGATAGGTGCCTGGCAGAGAGAGGTGAGGGGAGGGCTGTGGCTGAGGACTGGCAGAGGAACCAATAATGTTGTGGGACTAATAAAGGCTTATCTTATCTTATCTTATCTTATAATCTGCCAGCTGGAAAAGATAACAGCATTCAGAGGCCATAGCCACAGGTCATGAAACGGGGCAGGAAACAACAGCTCTGTACATAACAGAGCCCCGCCCCCACAAGGGGGGGGGCAGACACCCATCGTACCATCAAAACAAAAACAACCTGCCCCCCCTGCCAAGAACCCCTCATAACTAACCAGGACGGGAGGTGGGGGAAACAGGTCAGGAGGGAATAAATCAATAAAAATACAATACAAGGAAGAATAACAATCCCAACTCCAAAAGCTACCCCCCCCCCCCCAAAAAAAAACACCCCAAGAGTCCCACAGTTGAGGGGGTCGACCAGAGTCCAAAGCCCAGCAGATGGACCATGGAACAGCGTCAGGTGGCCTGCCAGGGCACACGGGCCACCCGGCAAGAAAACCCAGTCCTTCGGGTGGCCTGCCCATATGGTAAAGCCACCAGGACCGAAGGACAGACGAGGCGGCGGCCTACCCACCGGGAGGCTGAGAGGTGGGTGGGCGGACAGAGGAAGGGGAACCCTTGCGGTCACTGGTAGCAGAGAAGAATGGACAACGACGGTGCCCAGCAGAAGGAGGAGGAACACCCACAGGGCCCCCAGAAGGGAAGGGAAGACCCTGGTGTCCTCAGACTGTCTGGTAGCATCTTCAGTGGTCCCAACGTGGGACTGGGACTCAGTAGCACCCGCGGAGGACCCGGGCTGGGCCATGGCTGCACCTGTGGTGGTCTCGGCCTGGGACAACGTTGCACCAGCGGTGGCCCCCTTCCCGGGACCTCATTGCTCCCACAGTGAGCCCCGACTGGGCCTGTGTTGCATCCATGGTGAACCCTGACCGAGCTATGGTTGCACCCATGGAGGAGCCCAGCTGGGCCACTGCTGACCACAATGCCATCTTGGTCATGGGCCAGCCGGGCCCACATGAGCACCCGAGCAAGGAGGCCCTCGATCATGGGCACCCTGGACTGGAACTGAGTACCCCCAATGACCACCTCAGCAGGAACTCCGGTGACCTCCAGCCGCGAGCCTGAATCCACGGACTTGTCCGGCGATGATGGACTCTCTTCAGTGACCCTGAAAGAGGACTTGGACAGAGAGGAGGAAGGGTCAGGGTCACCATCAGCGGTGGAGCCTGGCAAGGCAAGCTCAAGTGCAGCGTACAGCTGCAGCTGGCTCTCCTCACCTAAAGCTAGGCAAAAATGCTCTATTATAGAAAGGAGAAAAACAAAATAGAGCACTTGCCTTAGCTCAAGCTCCACCGCCGTCCAGGACTCCGATAATCTGGGCGATGTTTCCAAGGGTCAGCCTCCAGGAGATTCAGCTCAAGCGCTGTCACTGAGATGGCAGCCTCCACAGCAGACATGATGGTCTTAGAAGTCTTAATTTCCCCAGCCGTCATGATCCACGCTAGTGACTACTCCAGCGTGGTGGCTGGGATCTGGTTCACCATTGCTATGGGGGAACAATCCTCCCGGACCTCTGGCTACTTCTGGTCCTGACTGCTCAGTTCCAGTACCGGCGGGCACACAAAGGAAACAGAAGGAAGCATGGACAGGGCTGGTGAACAGTTCAAAACAGCAGCAGGTGGGGAGAACTCAGGGGACTGCTTTCCCTGAGTCTCCCTACCAGGAATCAGGCAAGACATTTCATTCATTTCATTTTATAGGAGTAAAATGAAAATTAACTTGCCTGTCTCCCCGGGTAATGATGTTGGCTTCTGCTGTTATTCGGGTGTCGTCATCCCTACATTTGGGAAAGGTGGTGATTGGCCCCTCTATAGACTGCTGAAGAGTCGTCCCTCTTGCCACAGGAACGGGAGCCACTGGTGAGGGAAACAAGCACCCCTCGACTGCCTGCTGATTCACAGAGGAAGGAGACCTCACAGTGAATGTGGGGGAGGATTTTGCAGACGGGACTGCTTGGGACTGGTCATGTGAATGAGGATCCGCTGTGATGGTAACCGGGCTCGGTGTAGAAACAGTCGGCTGGGCTAAATGATTCCTCCAGGAATCCGGGGCCGGATGACATCAACGCCATTGACCTGGCAGTGGCCATCTTGGAGCTGGAGTGGAAGAAAAGATGGTCGCCAGCTGAGAAGAGCGTTTCTGCTTCGGCTTGGTGTGGAAAGCCCTTCTCCTCAGGTAAGGAAACGCCTGTTCGAGGGTGCAGATAGCAGACAGCAGTTCAGCATATTGGGGGTAATTCCAAAGCCCCCGGTGAGCCCCAGGGATCCTTAATGCTCCGTTAAGGCAGTCCAGTCTTTCTCCAGGGCCGTAGGCATCATAGGCTTCCTCCAACAACTCCCAGATCAAGATGGCTGCCTCCTGCTCCTCTCCGCTGGGATGTCCCACTGCCCGTCCACCCCTGCCGGTGTGGAAACGGCTCATCGAGGACATCATGCTTCGAACAGGTTAGTTGAAAAAACACACAAAAAATGAGAAAACAGCACGACTCTTCACCACTTGGGCTCACTTTGGTCACAGCGTACTGTCATGTCCGCTGCGTAACTTTGCAACAGACAAATTAATTTAGTTCGAGCCCAAAATGCAGGTGAAGAGGACGTGTTTATTAACAGAAAGGGGAAACTCAAAAATACACAAAATACAAGAAAATGTTCAGTAGGAATACAGTCTGGCACACAAGCGTTGGACATCCGAGCTTAGTTAGTAGAAGGAGGAGCCCCATGCACTCCCAGGATGGAACCGGGTAGTGGACAAAGAAGGGCAATTAATGACCGAGTAAGACTTTCATTCGTGTCGGAGCTCAGCGGGTTCTGGAAAAACAACACCATAGTAGTTCAAAGGGAAGGGGAACCAACAGCTCCAGGACATCAGCATTGGCTGGTAACTACAGACTGAACTGTGTAGTGTTGACTTACTCCGCGACACTGAATGCCCCCACTGTCACCCAATAAATACCAAGCAGGCTAATGAGTGACAAGTGGATGCAGGTGTGCAGCGGGAGTCTGTGTATGAGTGCATGTCAGGATGAGAGAGTGTGTGTGTGTGTGTGTGTGTGTGTGTGTGTGTGTGTGTGTGTGTGTGTGAAACCCCAGGTGATGACAATCAGCTGATAGGTGCCTGGCAGAGAGAGGTGAGGGGAGGGCTGTGGCTGAGGACTGGCAGAGGAACCAATAATCTGCCAGCTGGAAAAGATAACAGCAATCAGAGACCATAGCCACAGATCATGAAACGGGGCAGGAAACAACAGCCCCGTACATGACACTGGCCTGATTTTTTGTCCCACACGACCCCTGATAACATAATTAATGAACAGTTCAAAACCATGAATGACCGTCTTTCCTCTTCAGTACACAGTGTAATGGTCAGTCACATCTCAGTAAATAAATTAAAACATTATGGAAAAAGTTAATGAATTTTGAGCAATATAATCTAAAAAGACACATTATATTCATTACAGGCACAATGAAGTATAGCAAGCCTATCTAATTTATTTTGGATGATTACAAATCATGTATTCTAATTTACCACCTCTACACTCCTCTCTTTATGTCATGAGTTTGTTTTTTAAAATAACTCTGTTGAACCACCATTCAAAAGCATTGTCTGATTTTCATTGGTTAATTTTCATAGAATTTGTATTTATTACCACTTTTGTCAGATTCAAGTTATTTCTGTGACCATTGTGGGTTTTTCTTTCATTAACAGAGGGGTACCAACAATTTTGTCCACAGCTGTATAAACGTCAGATCTGTGACATTCATACAAGTGAAAACATACCTGGTGCTGCTGTGTCTGTCCTGTGTCTGGACCACGGATCACACCCACAGTCCTTTTTAGTTTTCAGTGCATGATCTCCTCATTGCTGTTGAAGCCACAGATACAGCTGTGCTTATTTGTGAGGAGCCTCACACCACGAACAGCAGCAAGTACTAGAACTACGCAAAAACATTCAAAAATACAAAAACTACAAGTGCTGAAATGATCTGCCACTTGACTGCAAAACAGGCATGTGGACTATATATTAAAATGAGTTTAAAACACTTTTAAAAACACTATTTTAAATGACCCCCTACTCCACTCTTGCTGACTGATTTAACACTACTTCAACCGAAACCGGAGGTTTCCCCCATAATCGTTTCTACAGCAGCGCTCTCAGGAATAAGGTGGATAAATGCAGATTTTTGGTAGCTGTGAAGTGATTTTTTAAAAATTCTTTAAAGCACATTTGCTCAATATAGAATTTGTATTCCAATTTTAACGTTGCCATTAGCAATAATAACATTAATGGAAAAATGATTGCAGATGCTGTGTAGGTGAATCCAATGAGTAGAAGATATGGTTTAATAACATATGAGTTAAAGAATTGTATCAAAGTGATAACTTCAGCATTTTATTTCTATAGACTTATGATAACTTGCTCAAAGTTGCAAAAAAAAAATGTCTGATAGTACAACAATGCAGCTGAGAAGAAATGAGCAATACAAGACTGAAGCATTTGTGTTGCTTTTTAGTACTATATGGCACCACTTTCATAATGCAGCATTAATTTACAGTTGCAATAAAATTGTAAACTTTTTTCATGCCAAACAATTTTTGCAAAGCAATCACAAAGATTTTCTCAAAACAAGTTATTTCCTCTTGCTATATTAGGCATTCCAGAGCAAGAAAACAGGACGTCAAAGAATCTGGTGACAAATAGTCTCTATGGTATCCATTAACATTCTCCTTCTCTTGATCTCTCTGCTAGTTCTCTTTGTTGATTATCTTATTGTCCATCCAGTAGAGGTCACCTATTGAACTGAAATCCCAACTCTTGTTTGAATTTTGTGCTGTAAACTGCAACAGTTTAGTGATGTGGAGAAGCGTCTTGTGAGAGCTGAAAATATAGAATACATTTATGTAACCAAAACAATGGCATAAAAATATATGGCTGAAAAGTGTAAGAAAAGTGAATTTCAGAATTAAAGCCAACCTCCCCTTCCAACTAGACATGGTGCTGAACGTGGTTCAATGTCTTGCTGTTGTTCAGGTTCTTGTTTCTCTCCTCATTCCTCCTGCTAACACAGAACAGTAACATGGTGCTGTCCAGCTGTTTCATTGTAAATTTTATTGCGTTAACAACATGTAACTGATATTTTTTATTACTAACATACAAAACATAAGAATTAATAATAATGTGATTGACATTGCATTTTCTCCCAATTTAATCAACTTGTTAATTAAAAACCCATTATTTGTACTCCAGTAAAATTTAGAATTTTGTAATTTAAATGTTTGTGGGGATGGGACAGAAAGTTATTTTAATCACTGGCAATAGAGCCGACTAGCATCTGCCAAACACTTCTTTCTTTGTTAATAATTTCTTGTAACATAACACTAATGCAAACATCTACAATACCACACAGCTTCATCTGCATCATGACAAAAAGTTATTCACATTAATTTATGCTTTTCAATCTGAAATACAAGCATTTTACTCACCTGTAGAGGTAGACAGCTAAAGGGATGGCACATAGTAGCTGTCCAAATGTAACTGAGAATTTTATATGAATGATTCCATAGTGAACTGTTTCCTCCATAAAATCAGATGGGAATCTGATCAGTAGCTTGCAGTCTAAAATCTGCTATTCTTGTATATTTATTATTGCCACTTATACAGACATGGACAAAATTGTTGGTACCCCTCTGTTAATGAAAGAAAAACCCACAATGGTCACAGAAATAACTTGAATCTGACAAAAGTGGTAATAAATAAAAATTCTATGAAAATTAACCAATGAAAATCAGACAATGCTTTTGAATTGTGGTTCAACAGAATTATTTTAAAAAACAAACTCATGAAACAGGCCTGGACAAAAATAAGATAAGATAAGATAAGAAAAGATAAGCCTTTATTAGTCCCACAGTGGGGAAATTCCAGGATTGCAACAGCACAGGGATAGCAACACTCAGAGCAGCAATCAGAAGGCAAGAAAAAACAAGAACAGCTAGTATACATATGTACATATTACTATATATATACGTATATACTGTATATATATATCTGTTTTTGTTTTTTTTTTCTCTCCCGGCGCCACACGAGTAGGCTGCCCTTTGCAACAGCGGCTCGATTCCGAGTCTTTTTCCCCTTCTCTCTCTTTTTGATCCGTCTTTTTTCACTCTACTTATATCACGACACACAGATCGTCCCAAATGTCTCCTGAGCCGGTGGACGGAGCCACTGTTTATAGCAGGATACGATACAGCAGGGAAGAGCTGCTAGCATTCAACCGCCACCCGGTCCCATCGGAAAAACTCGACATACCGAGAGAACTGAGGCGAAAACGCCGTGGCTGCCGGGCTGGAGTAAGGCGGAGGACAAAAAATATAAGGTACAGACCCTCCCTTCCATCTGTTGTCATGGGAAATGTACGGTCGATACTGGGAAAGGTAGATGAGCTAGTGGCTATCTCCCGTTACGATAGCACTTACCGGGAGTGCTCTCTCCTTTTGTTTACTGAGACGTGGCTAACTGAACTAGCAGCAGATGCTAACATTGAGCTGGAGGGTTTTCACATGATACGGGCTGACCGAACACCAGACAGTGGCAAAGCAAGGGGCGGTGGAGTGATAATGTATGTTAACAACAACTGGTGCAGACCGGGACATATCACTGTTAAACAACGACACTGCAGCAAAGACATTGAGTTGCTAGCTGTTAGCATGAGGCCTACATATCTCCCGAGAGAGCACTCACACGTGATCTGCATTGTTGTTTATGCAAATCCGACGGCGAACGCTGGGACAGCGCGTGACGTCATCCATTCAGTAACCAGCAGGCTGCAGACAGAACACCCAGATGCTCTTCTCCTCATCTCAGGCGATTTCAACCATGTTTCACTATCTCCCATTCTACCCACGTTCACCCAGTATGTCACATGCCACACTAGAGACAATAAAACACTGGACTTATTCTGCGCAAACACTAAGGAGGCGTACACCTCATCACAACTCCCCCCACTTGGGAGATCGGATCACAACTTGGTTCATCTCCGGCCGGTGTACAAACCCCTAGTGCACAGACAACCTCCAGCCATGCACACTGTGGAGTTATGGTCTGAGGAGACAATGGACACTCTAAAGGGCTGTTTTGAAGCCACCGCCTGGAAGCAGCTCTGCGATCCACATGGTGAGGACATCGATGGCCTCATTCACACCTTCACGGGCTACCTCAGCTTCTGTGTGGACAAATCTGTTCCCACCAAGACCATACGGCATCACTCAAACAACAAACCCTGGATCAACCCTGAGATAAAAACACATCTGAGAGAGAAGAAGAGGATCTTCAGGTCGGGGAATAGGGAGATGCTGAAGTCCGTACAGAGGGAGCTGAGGAGAAAGATCAGAGTAGGCAAGGACAGCTTCAGGAAGAAGATGGAGGACAAGCTGCAACAGAGCGACATCAGCGGGGTCTGGAGAAACCTCAAAACCATCTCTGGGCTCCAGAATACCTCCCCCCAGGCCACGAGGGGCAGGGAGTGGGCGAACAACCTGAATCTGTTTTTCAATAGGTTTGACCAACCGCCCTCCCCCCTGTCTGCACAACAACCACTGCTGCCTCTAAAGAAATCAAGTCCTGCTACCCACTCCCCACTCCACCAACACCCCCCCACTCCCAACACACAGCCCCCCATCCTGACCCTGACCAGGACCCAGGTGAGGACGGAGCTGAGGAAGATCAAGGCGAGGAAGGCGTCGGGACCGGTCGGCATCAGCGCAAAGCTCCTCAAGTCCTGTGCAGACCAGCTGTGTGGGATTGTGACGTATATCTTCAACATGAGCCTGAAACTGGGGAGGGTACCACAGCTGTGGAAAACATCTTGTGTGGTACCTGTACCAAAAACTTCCCACCCCAAAGACCTGAACAGCTACAGACCGGTGGCCTTGACGTCCCACTTGATGAAGACCCTGGAGAGACTGCTCCTTGCTCACCTCCGCCCCCTGGTGGAACCAGCGATGGATCCACTCCAGTTCGCCTACCAGCATGGCATTGGGGTGGAGGATGCGGTGATCTTCCTCCTTCACCGTTCTCTGTCCCACCTGGAGAAGCCCGGGAATATGGTGAGGATCATGTTCTTTGACTTCTCCAGTGCTTTCAACACCATCCAACCAATGATCCTGAAGGACAAGCTGCTGCGCGCAGGGGTGGACCAGCACCTGTCATCTTGGATCCTGGACTACCTCACGAACCGGCCTCAGTTTGTGAGAACCCGGGACTGTGTGTCCGACACGATCATCAGTAGCACGGGGGGCCCCCCAGGGAACGGTGCTGGCTCCCTTCCTGTTCACTCTTTATACTACGGACTTCTCACACAACACAACACACTGCCATCTACAGAAGTTCTCTGATGACTCTGTGATCGTTGGCCTCATCTCTAATGGAGATGAAGCTGAGTACAGAGGGCTTATCCAGGACTTTGTGGACTGGTGCCATCGGAACTGCCTCCAGATCAACGCGAGAAAAACTAAGGAGCTGGTGGTGGACTGCCGCAGGCAAGGACAACCCCTCACAGCACCAGTAAATATACAGGGAACAGACATCGAGATGGTGACAGCCTATAAGTACCTGGGTGTTCATCTGAACAATAAACTAGACTGGTCACACAATACTGATGCACTCTACAAGAAGGGACAGCGCAGGCTGTTCCTGCTGAGGAGACTCAGGTCTTTTGGTGTACAAGGCGCGCTGCTGAAGACATTCTACGACACGGTGGTGGCATCAGCCATCACTTTTGGAGTGGTCTGCTGGGGCAGTGGCATTACTGCAGCCGATAGGAAGAGACTGAACAAACTGATCAAGAAAGCTAGCTCTGTCCTGGGGCAGCGCCTTGATCCGGTGGAGGAGATAGGAGAGAGAAGGACGGTGGCTAAACTGTCATCTCTGCTGGAGTCCGAGTTCCACCCTATGCAGGACATACTGAATGCACTGAGGAGCTCATTTAGCAGCAGACTACATCATCCCAGGTGCACAACCGAGAGGTTTCGCAGGTCCTTCCTACCAACGGCTGTCAGACTGTACAACCTAAGCAGGGCTGCTTGCAGAGATAGCAAAAAGACGTAACAACTAATAGTTTTTTGAATGCAAAAGATGCAATAGACTTACACAATGGTCCCCTCCGGCATACAACTAGGAAAATACCGGTCGCTATGGAGAGTGAGAATATGTATGGGCACATAATCATGCCATGTAGGATAACTAAGTAGACGGTTGTGCTGTTTCATCCCATCTAGCAACAATGCTCTGCACTGTGTGTGTTTATATATTTACATATTTATTCCATCTAGCTACAGTGCTCCGCACTGGGTGTGTTTATGTTTATATATCTATATATTTATTCCATCTAGCTACAATGCTCCGCACTGTGTGTTTATATATCTACATATTATTCCATCTAGCTACATTGCTCCGCACTGTGTGTTTACATATTCATATATTTATTCCATCCAGCTACAATGCTCTGCACTGTGTGTCTGTGTGTGTGTATATATATATTTTATAGTAATATGTGCAAATGTATATTAGCTGCTCTTGCTTGCTTGTTTTTTTTCTTGCCTTCTGATTGTTGCTCTGAGTGTTGCTATCCCTGTGCTGTTGCAATCCTGGAATTTCCCCGTTGTGGGACTAATAAAGGCTTATCTTATCTTATCTTATCTTATCTTATATATATATATATATATATATATATATATATATATATATATATATAGAGAGAGAGAGAGAGAGAGAGAGAGAGACACACACAGTGCGGAGCATTGTGGTTGGTGAATGTGCAGCAGAAAGTCTAAGCTCTCTCTCCGCGGATGCGGCGGGCCAGCTGGATGTCTTTGGGCATGATGGTGACCCACTTGGCGTGGATGGCGCACAGGTTGGTGTCCACGAAGAGACCCACCAGGTAGGCCTCGCTGGCCTCCTGCAGATGGTACCCTTAACTTAATATTTTGTTGCACAACCTTTTGAGGCAATCACTGCAATCAAGCGATTTCTGTAACTGTCAATGAGACTTCTGCACCTCTCAGCAGGTATTTTGGCCCACTCCTCATGAGCAAACTGCTCCAGTTGTCTCAGGTTTGAAGAGTGCCTTCTCCAGACGGCATGTTTCAGCTCCTTCCACAGATGTTCAATAGGATTTAGATCAGGGCTCATAGAAGGCCACTTTAGATTAGTCCAATGTTTGGTTCTTAGCCATTCTTGGGTGTTTTTAGCTGTGTGTTTTTAGGTCATTATCCTGTTGCAAGACCCATGACCTGTGACCGAGATCAAGCTGTCTGACACTGGGTAGCACATTTCTCTCTAGAATCCCTTGATAGTCTTGAGATTTCATTGTACCCTGCACACATTCAAGACACCCTGTGCCAGATGCAGCAAAGCAGCCCCAGAACATAACAGAATCTCCTCCATGTTTCACAGTAGGGACAGTGTTCTTTTCTTGGTATGCTTCATTTTTGCATCTGTGAACATAGAGCTGATGTGCCTTGCCAAAAAGTTCCAGTTTTGTCTCATCTGTCCATAGGACATTCTCCCAGAAGCTTTGTGTCTTGTCAACATGCAGTATGGCAAATCCCAGTCTGGCTTTTTATTATTTGTTTTCAACAGTGGTGTCCTCCTTGGTCGTCTCCCATGAAGTCCAGTTTGGCTCAAACAACGACGGATGGCGCAATCTGACACTGATGTACCTTGAGCTTGGAGTTCACCATGAATGTGTTTAGAGGTTGTCCTGGGTTCTTTTGTTACCATTCGTATTATCCGTCTCCTCCTGCGGCCACGTCCAGGGAGGTTGGCTACAGTCCCATGGATCTTTAATTTCTGAATAATATGTGCAACTGCAGTCACAGGAACATCAAGCTGCTTGGAGATGGTCTTATAGCCTTTACCTTTAACATGCTTGTCTATAATTTTCTTTCTAATCTCCTGAGACAACTCTCTCCTTTGCTTCCTCTGGTCCATGTTTAGTGTAGTACACACCATGTCACCAAACAGCACAGTGACTACTTGTCACCCTTTAAATAGGCTGACTGACTGATTACACGTTTGTAGACACCTGTGATGTTAATTAGAGGACACATCTTGGTTGAACATGTCCCTATGGTCACATTATTTTTAATCTTTTCTAGGGGTACCATCATTTTTGTCCAGGTCTGTTTCATGAGTTTGTTTTTTAAAGTAATTCTGTTGAACCACAATTCAAAAGCATTGTCTGATTTTCATTGTTAAATTTTCATAGAATTTTTATTTATTACCACTTTTGTCAGATTCAAGTTACTTCTGTGACCGTTGTGGGTTTTTCTTTCATTAACAGAGGGGTACCAACAATTTTGTCCACGTCTGTATCTCTACTTACCTTTGGATTTCTCAGACACAGTTAAAGTCCATGTAATACTCTATGGGCCGTCTGTATAAGTTACTTCACATGTATAATTTCCCTCATCGTTATGTTGAGCACTAAAAATGGCTAGCTTTGTAAGTAAGCCAGGCTCTATTTTTAGTCTGTGAGAGGAGAAATCTGAAAAACTCTATAGGAAGGGTCATATGCAAAGACAGATTTGTTTTTAATCCATCTAATCAGTCTAACATTCTCCTTCTCTGATATGTTGCAAGTGAACACAACCGTGTCTCCTCTGAACACTTGCATGATGGTGTGGTCATATCTGATAACACCTTAAGTTTAAAGAAACCAATTAGTCAATATGAAATTAATGGATCAAACTTTTAATTAAATTCAAGTGGTCACAAATAGTGATGTAGCTTCCGTCCATGTGTTCATGTTACAGTCTACTGTGGTTTGTTGCAACTTGACAGGACCGGATCTCCTCTGAAAAACCTGAATGATGATGTCATCATCTTTATAAATCTTTAAAAGTCAAAGGAAATGATCGATTAAAAAAAAAAAAAAGGAAACACGGCTGTAAAATTTGTATATGTGGTCATGCAAAGAAAAAGTAGTAGTAGCTATTCCTTCTATATCATGTTACATAACTGAATAAAATGCATTCAAAGCACCAATGCTAGATAGATAGATAGATAGATAGATAGATAGATACTTTATTTCGAACAAAAAAGTATAACAAAAACAAAACAAATGACAAATGCAATAAAGTAACAGTATACAGTGTTCGAAAGGGAGAAGGAAGAAGTGAACACTTATTAATACCATCTCCTCTTTTCCATAAATACACCCATGTGAATTATATACAAATTACCACATTTAAGACCCCAAGTAGACAATTAACTATATTTTGTACATATCAACATTAACACCCATCCATCCTAGCATACATTGATGTCCATACATCAAAACCAGCCTCAAACAACACAGATATACACAGTGCTGTCCCACCCACCATTCCATAGTGTCCCATAATGTCCCAGAGTGAGCATAGTGAATCGTACATATAAATACTACCCTTCTAGCATATATCCTTTCAGCAAATAATGTTTATACCTCTTTTTGAATTGATTTCTGTTTGTACATAGTTTCAGTTCCGGCTCCAGACTGTTCCACAAATCCACCCCACAGACAGATATACACATACTTTTCTTGGTTGTTCGTATCTTGGGTTTTGTAAAGTTTAAGTCTCCTCTCAAATTATGATCATTGTCTCTTTTTTTTTAAAATATTTTTTGTATATTAGTTGGGAGTTGATTATTAATTGCCCTGTACATTACTTGTGCTGTCTTAAATTTAACTAAATCAATTAACTTTATGACATGTGACTTTAAAAACAACGAATTGGTATGGTCTCTATATCCTACATTATTTATTATCCTTATAGCCCTTTTTTTGTAATGTGCGTATTGACTGTAGGTTGGTCTTGTAGGTGTTTCCCCAGACTTCTACACAGTAGTTAAGATAAGGTAAAAACAGTGAATTGTACAGTAAGACCAATGATTTATAGTCCAAGATGTGTCTTGTCTTCCCCAGTATGCCTATACATTTTGCTAACTTGGCCCGGATGTGACTGATGTGAGGTTTCCAGCAGATTTTATTGTCTAGCGTCACCCCCAGAAACTTATTTTCCTGTTCTGTTTCTATTCTGGTATCATCTATCGTTACCATTATTTCATGATTTATTTTATAATTTCCAAACAACATAATCTTTGTTTTTTTTTAGATTTAGAGATAATTTATTTTTGTTGAACCACTGCGTTAACGTTTCCATTTCCACCTCTAAAACCTGCTGCAAATTCTCACCAGTACAAAGGATATTTGTGTCATCCGCAAACAAAATAAATTTCAGAATTTTTGATACTTGGCATATGTCATTTATATACAAAATAAAGAGTTTGGGTCCCAAAACTGACCCCTGGGGCACACCACAAGTGATGTCCATGAAGGGTGATTTGTGCTCACCAATTTGTAGAAATTGTTGTCTGTTACTTAAATAACTTTCCACCCAACTCAGTCCTACCCCTCTTATCCCATACCTTTCCAGTTTCCTTAGTAGTATTCTGTGGTCAATGGTGTCAAAAGCTTTCTTTAAATCTATAAATACTCCTACAGCAACCTTTTTTTTTGTTAATCTATACAACTAGTAATTTCTTCTATAAGTTTGATCAGTGCCAAAGATGTAGATTTATCTGCTCTAAAACCATACTGGCTATCTGTAAGGAGGTTGTGTTTTTCAATGAAATCATCCAGTCTCTTAGTGAAGATTTTTTCAAGTATTTTGGAGAATTGTGAGAGTAAAGAGACTGGCCTGTAATTTGTGAAGCAATGACTGTCTCCTGTTTTGTATAGAGGTATTACTTTTGCTATTTTCATTTTGTCTGGAAATTTACCAGTTTGAAATGACAGGTTACAGATGTGGGTGAGTGGCTTAACAATTCCTTCAATTACTTTTTTCACTATTGTCATGTCAATTTCATTCCAGTCCGTTGATTTTTTGTTCTTAAATTTACTCACAGTCTCGATAATTTCCTTTTCAGTAACTGCACCCAAAAAGATTGTGTTTGGATTTCTATCTTCTATTTCATTTACAGAACCACTATTGTTTGTTTCTGTTGTCACTATTGATTTTGCTAGTTCAGGACCAACGCTTACAAAAAATTTATTGAAACCACTGACCACATCCTCCATATTATTTATCAAATTGCCATTTTCAATAAAATATTCTGGATAATTAGCATTCTTAGGTCGATTACTAATAATCCTATTGAGTACTTGCCATATTCCTCTTAAGTTATTTTTGTTATCCTCTAATATTCTGTTGTAATATTCTTTCTTACAGGTCCTCATTATATTAGTAAGCTTATTTTTATATCTTTTATATTTGATCTCAGCTTCCACTGTTCTGCATTTAATGAATTGTTTATATAATGTAAATCTTCTTTTTACATGCATTTATTAACCCCTTGGTGACCCAAGGAATATATTTTTTGTTGTTGTCTGTCACTGTATTGTTTTATAGGACAGTTTTTATTGTACAATGATTGGAATATTTGTAAAAATTTATCATATCATTTTCATCATAAACTATCTTCCAATCTTGTATTAATAATTCCTTTGTCAGTAAATACATAGATTCTTCGGTTCTTATTCTTTTATATTTAATATTTTTGGTATGCTTTTTCTTCCTATAATCACATTGATAGACAACAAAAATCGGTAGGTGTTCACTGATATCATTCAATAAAAGCCCACTCCTGATATTATTTTCCATAATGTTTGTGAATATGTTATCAATTAGTGTGGCACTGTGTGACGTGATTCTGCTAGGTCCGGTAATTGTTGGATGTAAGCTCATACTGTACATTGTGTTGATAAATTCTTCTGTCAAACTATGTTGTTTTGAGTTCATCAGATCTATATTGAAATCCCCACAGATGAACATAACTTTATGAGTTAGTTTTGCATACATTTTTTCCATCCAATCCTTAAATAAGTCGATGTTTGATCCAGGTGTTCTATATACACAGCTCACTACTATAATCTTCACATTGTCCAGACAGATTTCTATTGTAATACATTCAAATAAATCATCCACAGTTACTGACAGATTTTCAACAACCTTGCATTTCAAGCTCTTGTCAACATAAATTGCAACTCCTTCTCCTTTTTTCACTTTTCTATTTATATAATTTAATTCATAGCCATCCATGGTAAAATCCACTCCTTTCTCTTCACTGAGCCACATCTCTGATATTGCCACAATATTGAACAGCTCTTTAAACTGATGTAAATATTCTTTAATGTTATTAAAGTTGGCATAGAGACTTCTGCTGTTGAAGTGGATCATAGAAATATTGAAATCAGATGTGACCATTGTGTTAAACTGTTCATCCGTGTAGTAACTACAGTCATTATTGATGGAGCTAAATAAATTATTATCAGGGTCTATGTTATATTCTACGTCCTGTGGGTTGTGATCTGTATATTCAAAAACTTTCAGTTCCTGTTGTTCCTGTTTGTTGATCTTTTGTTTCATGTTGTTAAATGTCTTGTAGCAGATGAGTATATCCCTTCAGTGTCCTACAATTGTCTTTTGTTGCTGTGACTCCAGTTCATAACATTCACTGATATTTGTCCAGTTCCATAATATTACGGATGTTGATGACCTTGGCTTCTTCAGGTGATCCGTTTAATTTGATGTATATTTTACAGTTTGATGTCCAGGTGTTTTGAATCTTTTTCTGCTTTCTCATGTATCTTGCTTTTCTGGCTATTTCTGCGTTTTCTTTTGTGAGGTGCTCATTTATGTAAATGTTAGTTCCTTTCAGTTTCCTACCTTGTTTCAGCAGTGCAGTCTTGTGTTTTCTGTTCACAAACCTCATGATCACAGCCGGTTTGTCGCCATTTTTCCTGGGCAGAGGGTGGCAGGCCTCAATGGTATTACAGTCCAGCTGAATTCCTTTGGACTGCATGAAGGCCGCCACTTGTTGCTCCGTGGATTCCTCTTCCAGCTCACCGAGCCTCCCTCCGCTGTCTGCGGCCACCGCTCGCGCGTATGATCGGGGTTTAATGTGGAGCCCTGTGATGATCACGTTGTTCACTCGGGTGTTCTGCTCCAGTTCTGACACTCTGCTCTGCAGATACGCCAGCCTCTTTTCCTTCTCAGCGTTTTGGATCCGCAGCACTTTCACCTCCTCAACCAGGTCCAGGATGTTTCTTTGCTGCAGCTTAACAGCAGAAATCTCTTCCGCCAAGAAGTCCAACGCCCTTTTAATTTCGTCCACCTCCTCAGTCTGCTGAGCTTTCTTGGGACCCATGATCCCGGCCGATGTTCGTTGATTGTGATCGTAAGAAACAAAAAAAAAAAAAAGAAAAAAAAAACACGTGGGAGAAATCCCTTTGTTCTCCCTGAGTATGAGGGGCCTGATTGCTTCACCAGCCAGATATTAAGTTATGAGACTGGAAATTTCTCTTTTTTCGCACGAGCAGGTTTATTCTCCAGCAGTAGTAACAAAAAAAAAAATAAATGAATAAAAAACAGCTCAAAACGCTAGCTCTAAACTGAGTTTTAAGCAAGAAACGAACTGGGAGCCTTTACCTGTGCGTCCTCACCTTACATGAACCGGAAGTGCAACGCAATGCTAAACATCAATGCAGTTTTTTTCTCAGAAATTTGCAACTTTTTTCATAAATGTTATACTTTTTGCTGTAAATTTGCAACTTTTCTCTTAAATTTGCAACATTCTTCTCATAAACTTGCTTCTTTTTTCTCATAAATTTGCATTTTCTTTTTACTAAATTTGCCATTTCTTCCTAAAATTTGTGACATTTTTCTTCTGAATTTGGAACTTTCTCCTTATGATTTGCATTTTTTCGTGTAAATTTCCAGCTTTTTTCTTATTTCTTTTGGACTTTTTTTCTTGTTTTCTGGTAAATTTGGTATGTCATGCTAGTAAATTTACTGCTTTTTTCTTGAGTATTTGGGGTGCCTTCAAATTTTAAGTCGATGAACTTGAGAAAATAAGTTGTAAAGACACATAAAACACATAAATGCATAAACTCAAGTTCAGTCAACTTAAAATTTTAAGTCAGCCCGAGCACTAACTTTTTTTTTAACTAGAATAACCCTAGTTACTTTTTAGTGTTCCTCCATCCATCCATCCATCTTCTACTGCTTATCTGGGTCGTGGGGGCATCAGTCCAGGCAACATAGCCCAGACTTCTACCTGGTTTACGTAGCACCATGATCCGGTGGACCCATGTTCCTTCTTTGGATACACTGGGTCCTTCTTTTTTTTTTTTTTAATTAAAGTTTTTGTAAAGGGTATACAGGTCATTACAGCATTGCATTGTTCACATTTTCATCACATGTTCCCTTATTTTTTGCTATTTGACAACATTGGTAGGATAATTATTACAACACCCCTTTTTTTTAAAGTGAAAGAAAAAGTGAAATTAAAGAGAATAAAATAAAAAAAACAAACAAACAAACGAACAGAACAGCAAAAAACAAACAAACAAACAGAAAATTAAGTAATTAAAGGTAAAAGAGCATCTGAGTAGCGTTGGAACAAAGAGTGGGACCATTATTGAAATGGTATTTGTCAAAGATTAGATCTAATGGAAGACACATATGCGATCCAGGGTTGCCAAAAGTTCATGAACCCATCCATGTCCTGTCTCAGTGCGAATGTCAACTTTTCCATCGAGTAAATGTCTTGGATCACGTTAATCCAATCTTCAGGTGTAGGACAGTCCTTCAGCATCCATTTTTTAGTTAGGGCTTTTTTACTTGCCAATATTAAAACATTGAATAAGTATTTATCTCCTCGTCTTTCCAGTGAGTCCGGTAGTAAACCTAAATACAAAGTTACAAAAGAAAAGGGAACTGTTATTTTGAATATTTTCCCCAATATTGTCTGTACATTGGTCCAATATTGGTGGATAACTGGGCATGACCAAAACACATGAAAATGATTTGCAGTCTTTTCATCACACAAGCGCCAACAGTTCAACCCCTTATGGGTAAATTTGTTTTGTGCAGGTGTTCTGAAAAATCTTCCCAAATTTTTCCATCCAAATTCTCTCCACTGCAGGGATGAAGTACTTTTCCATTGCTGTTTATTTAGCTTTTCCCATATTTCCAATTGTAAAGTGAAATTCCCCTCTTTTTCCCCATCTCTCTTTTATATATGATGTGTTGTCTCCTTTTAAGTCTTGAAGACCTTGGTATATTTTAGAAATGTATCTGATCCCTGGGATCCCTTTATATGCCATCAAGAAGACCTTCAGAACACCTGACTGGGCCCTTTCCAAATCCTCCTTTTTAAGTATATTGTTTATGTGGTGTCTAAGCTGAAAGAACCTGTAAAGATCTTGATTTATTAGACCTCGTTTTTTCAAATCTTCAAAACTTCTTAAAGTTTGCCCCTTAAAAAAATCGTAATATTTTATCAGCCCTTTCTCTTTCCACTCTTTAAATCTAGTGTCTGTTTTATTGGGGGTAAAGTCTTGATCATAGGCAATCCATTGCAGAAGTCGATAGGGCTCTTTAGCTTGATTCTCTCTGACTATCTTAAACCAAATTTTTAGCGGGGTCTCTATCCACGGGTTAGTGTTATTCAAGAGTTTAGGTAAGGCATTGTTCCCTATTATCGCCTGTCGGGGGATGTCACTTGTTATTTGGCATTTGATCTCCTTCCATTGTGCAGTGTAGACTGGGTTACATATCTCTATTAAAGTTTTAATTTGTGCGGCTTTAAAATAGTCCCTGATATTTGGCAGCGTGAGCCCACCTTTGTCTTTGTTTAGCTGTAGGGTTCTATATCTGATTCTAGGTCTCTTGCCCTGCCATATGAATCTTGAGATCCTTCTGTCCAGCTCCTGCCATGTTTTTTTGGGAGGTTCTACCGGTATTGTTTGGAAAAGGTATAGAAGACGTGGAAGTATATTCATTTTGACTGCTTCAATTCTTTGTGCAGTACCTAAGAATGGTATCATATTCCATCTTGCTAGGTCAGATTTTATTTTTGTCACCAGTGGATCATAGTTTAGTGTTATAATTTTGTTGAGTTGTTTCGGGATATTGACCCCCAGATATTTCATAGATTCCAACTCCCAGTTAGTTTTGAGTTCACTTAGTGAATAATGATTTGGGTCATAGTTGAATGTTAAAACTTGGGTTTTATGCATGTTTAATTTGTACCCCGATAAATCTCCATAGTCTGAAAAAACTGAGATTAGTTCTGGTAAAGAAGCGTCTGGCTGCCCTAGGTATATTAAAATGTCATCAGCAAAGAGTGCTATTTTATGTTCCTTCTGACCAAGTGTAATACCTTGAATTTCTTGATTTTGTCTTATCCATTGGCTCAGAGGTTCTATGAAGATTGCAAAGAGCAGTGGAGACAGGGGGCAGCCTTGACAACATCCTCTTTCCAGCTCAAAAGATGATGATAAATTACCGTTAATCCTTATTTTAGCTGTTGGTTTTTTATATAATGCCTGTATAGTTCTAATGAAGTTGTTATGAAAATTGAAACTGGATAAGATTCTATATAGGAAAGACCAGTCAACCGAATCGAATGCTTTTTCAGCATCTAATCCCAATATGACTGCATTTAAGTTATATTTTTTTATATGATGAATTATGTGTAAAGTGCGTCGAATGTTGTCTTGTGTCTGTCTTTGTCTTATAAAACCTGTTTGGTCTAAATGAATTAAGTCTGTCAGTATGTTTTCTAACCTTTTGGCAAGGATAATGGTAAAAAGTCCTGATTTAATACACTGATTGGTCTGTAGTTGGAGCATTCTAGTTTATCCTTTTCAGGTTTAGGTATAACTGCAATGACCCCTTCTCTCCAGGAGGGGGGGATTTCCCCTGTGTGGAGGACATAGTTAAATGTTTTCAGGAGGAGAGGAGATAGTTGCTGTTTAAAGGTTTTGTACCATTCTGCTGTATAGCCATCTGCTCCTGGGGATTTGTTAGCTTTAAGTTTCATAATTGCTTTTTCCAATTCTTTAGGTTGTATTTCTGACAGTAGTGTTTTATTTTGTGATTCCGTAAGTTGGGGAAGGTTTAATGTGTTTAGGAATGTCTCGGATGCGTTTTTATGTTTTTTGTGGGAGTATAAGTTCTTATACTGAATTCTGAATTTTATTTCCTTTGATACTGGGTCTCTGATTTTGTAGATTGCTCTTTCTGTTTGTTGTTTCCTCAATTTATAGGCTAGTAATTTTGCCGATTTACTGCCTGCTTCATAGTGTTTTTGTTTCAGAAATGTAAGTTTCTTCTGGATTTCTATTGTGTAGATCTCATTTACAGTGATCCCTCACTTATCGCGGTTAATGGGTTCCAGAACCGACCGCGAAAAGTGAAAAACCGCGAAGTAGCGTCACCCCAATGACGTCATCCATAAACAATACGTACGTTCATTCTCTCACTCTCTCTCTCTCATATGATACGTGTGTGTGTGTACGTGTACATACATACGTAGATGTAAACAAAGTGTACATAAATATGTTTTTAGAACTCTTTTATTCTTATAACAAGATCCGTAACTCAAGATGAAAATGATTTACTGCACAGGTTAATGAGAGCTTTACTGCTCCTCAGGTGACGCCTCATCGTGAGGTGCTGGAGGCGCAGGATCAGCGAGGGCAGCTTCCGATAGAGCTGAAGCTGCAGGAGGCGGCGTAGTGCCTCGACGGGAAGACTATTTCGCACAAAATGGCACAAGAGAACAGCAAAAAGTTCCACGCGGCGAGACTAAGTAACACGAGCGATAAAAAGCAATGAATGCAGTCTTTCTTCCCTTCATGGGTGCTTGGCAGGGAGAGGAGGTGGGTGAGACGTCTCGGCCAATCAGCTTGCGGGGTGAAACGTCTCGGCCAATCAGCTTGCGAGATTTCCGAGCCCAGCCAACACGACAACAGCGAACAGAGAGTTGTGCTGCTCTCCGTGTTGACACGTGATGGTCTAATGTAGTCTCCCTGCCTTCTGCTAGCGCCCGCCCATTATTTCTCAATTTTGAATTTTTGATGAATATTTTTGAAAAATCCGCGATGCACTGAGGGCGCGAAAGGTGAAGCGCGAAGTAGCGAGGGATCACTGTATTTGATTTTTAATTTCTTTAATCTTGAGCGAGCCATTAGAATGAGTGTTGTCTTTGTGTTCTTTTTCTAGGTTCTTGAGTTCTGACTCTAGTGTGATTAGTTTTTCTTGTCTCAGTTTCTTTTGGGTTGCCAGTTTTGCAATAATTTTTCCCCTTATTACAGCTTTGCACGCATCCCACAGTATTAAAGGGGATACTTCTCCATTATCGTTTTCTTCCAAATATCTGAGAATATCTGATTCCAATTCATCTTTCAGTGGTCCTTTCAGGACATTTGAATTCAACCTCCAGGAAAATGTATTATTTGTGTATTTTTGGATGTTTAAGTCCATATAGATCGGACTGTGGTCAGAGAGATCCATCAGTCCTATTTTACATGTTTTTACTCTTCCAATGTCTCTATTAAACATAAAAAAGTAATCAATCCTTGAGTAAGATGAATGTGGCGTTGAATAAAAAGTATAATCTTTTACATTGGGGTTGAATTCCCTCCATACGTCACAGATTCCCATTTCTTTTAAAAGCATCCGAGTTTTCCTATTTTGAGTGTTATTTTGATGTGAAGAATTACCTGTTGCATCCCAGTATGGATTCAGTCTTAGATTGAAGTCTCCACCACATATCACTAAACCTTGGGCTTTAGTTATCATTAGGTCGAATACATTTTTATAAAATTTCCATTTAGCCCCTGGTGGTGCATATACATTCAGCAGGGTGATATCTTCTCCCTCTAGCCGCCCAATTACCAAACTGTATCTCCCTTCTTTATCTTTGTGTTCTGATTTTTTTTCAAATGTAATTTTGGTTGATATCAATGTCGCTACTCCCCTCCTCCTCCCTGACTTATATGAAGATGAAGAGATCATTTTAAACCCTTGTCTATTGAGTTTAGTGTGTTCCACGTCTGTTAGGTGGGTTTCTTGTAAAAATATTATTTCTGCTTTGTCTTTTTTCATTTTGCGTAGAATCTTGGATCTTTTAACTGGATTCAGGATCCCTTTTACATTATATGAGGCTATTTTGGTTACACCCTGTTTCTCCATTGTATTTTCTTATTTAGTATAACAGTGTGGTGGCCCTCTTTTTTGCTACTCAGAAACTGAAAGAACATTAAGAACATAAAAAACATTAAGAACATAGTGTACGAAACTTTAAAACAAAAAACTGTCAAAAAAACTTCCTGAGCTGAGGTCTATTTAAAGACCCTGTAAGAGCCCTGATGGAGTGTAGGCTCTGAGGGAAATTCCTCAAACTCTGTTACGTGTTGAGGGCCCTCTCTTACCCCTGTAAGTTGTCCCATGTTTTTAACGTGAATTTCAGATCCCAATCCGAATTTGTAATGATTTTTTTTTTTTTTTTTTTTTTTTATGCCTATACCCTATGAGATTGTGTGCACCCTCCCACCCCCATCACAGCAAACATTCACACTAATACAGTATTTGTTAGTGTGGGGAGAACATGTGGGTCATTGTTACATTTCTATTTTAACAAGATTTTTTTTTTCCCTTTAAATTAAGAAGACATTTGTTTCTAATGCTATAACTGCTCCATGAAAGGTTTTACCACATGCTGATTCTGCATCTCCTTTAATGTTTGTTACCTTGTAGGAGGGGGGATGGAAGTGCAGAATGACTGAAAAGAAAAAAAACAAAAAGGTCGCTATTCCTTCCTGGACCTGGAAAGCTTATCTTTGTAGCTCTGGGGCTGGGTTTCCCGCTGCTGGCCCGTGGATTTTGAAGGTCTCTGAGTGGACCACGTTTGAGCCCTGATCCTCTCGCTCAGGTCCGCTGCGGGTTTAAACACCGATACCGGGAGCCCTCTTCTCGCCATGTCAATTGTTGCTTCTTCCGCCGAATTATAGAGACATGACTCTTCACCGTAAAAGACCCTTAACTTCGCAGGAAATGGCATCTGAAAGCGTAGATTCTGTTCCCGTAGAACCTTTTTGGCGTCGTTATATTCCCGTCGCTTTTTAAGAACCTCCGGGGCGTAATCGTGTTCCACGAACACTTTTCTGTCTTGATGCATAAATCCTTTTTTCTGCCAAGCCCGTCTTACAACCTCTTGTTTTATTTTGAAATTGGAGAATCTTACTACCACCGAACGTGGGGGCGCTTCTGCCGCTGGCTTTGCGGCTAATGTACGATGGGCCTTTTCTATCTTCAAATCGGTGGTTTGTGGAATATCCAACTTCTCTCTCAATAAGGATTCCACGCATTCCGCCATTGTGTTGAAACTATCTTCAGCTCCTTCTTTCAGACCGTGAATTCTGATGTTGTCTCGTCTCTGTCTTCCTTCTTGGTCGGTTAGCTTAGCCTCCAGCCTTGACTGTTTTTTGTGTAAATCCAGCATAGAATCTTCAAGCACTTTTATTCTTTCTTCAGCTTCCAAGATTCGGTTTTCGGCCTGGTCCATTCTGCTGTTCGTCCTTTTTAATTCCTCTCTGAATTCATGAAATTCGGCCCGAAATCGTCGTAATTCATCAAATAGCGATTTCAAGCTAACCTTCTTGTTAGCTAGGTCCAGCTCCTCGTCTTCTGAACGGAGGTCCTCCGGTTCAGATTCTGCGGCCGCTGCGCGTCCTGACCTGGGGAATGTCAGTTTCTTCTGTTTTTGGTTAGGCATGATGTTTTTGTCTTTTGATTTTTATTCTTCCAAAAATCCGTTAAGTCTGATTTTGAAGATGTTTTCCTTGGATTGGGTCTGGGAGCTTCAGCGTTAAGTTGCTATCACCATGGCGTCCAGACCGGAAGTCACACTGGGTCCTTCTTGTAACTTTTTTCATGGCAATCCACTGGACCGCTCTTGGTCTGGCCCTTCACCAAGGACCAGTTTGCCTTGGGGGACCATACCAGGGGCAAGTTGCCCCCAACAACATAGCTCCTGATTATTCAGGCCCTAAAACCCCTCCACCACGACAAGGTGGTGATCCACGGAGGGATCATTCCTTCATTCCTCTAAAAATAAACACATTAATGCCTAATAAGTCTGTGATGAAAACAAAAATGTGGATGAAATAATCTGTGTTACATTCTCCTCAGGTATGCTGCAAGTGGTCTCCTCTGAACACCTGCATGATCTTTAGAAATACCTAAAGGTTAAAAGAAAAAGCCAATCAATATAAAAAAAAATAAAAAAATAAAAATAAATAACTGTAATGAAAAGCATGCATCACAAACAAATGTTTTGGTTTTTTTTCACCTGGAAGGATCTGACCCAGGACCAATAGCTGAAAGAACAGCTGCTCCATTTACTGTAGGTGGAAGATGGTGATTGTTAAACTTTACCATCAACTGCAGAAATGTATTCAGTAAGGTGATATGAAAAAAAGAAAGTGGATGAAGGTGTTTAAAAAAAAACCTTTAGCCCACGTGTGTCATGTGTGTGTGTAAATACACACACACAAATGAATATACGAGCCCAAGGTGCTGGTGAAGTGACGTTTTATTAACAAATGAAAAGTAACATACAACTGTGTGCATAATACTGTCCAAAGATGAGTAGTATGGAGAAGATGACCGGCTACAAGCTCTAGTGGCAAGCTCCACGCGCTCCTGAGCAGAACATGCAGTGGAGAGGAAAAGGCTGAAAATAATAAGAAAGGAGACCTACATAAATGTCGGAGCGACACAGCTCTGCAAGAAACAACACTTAGAAGTCCATGGGAGAGCGAGCCTGATCATCCAAAAGAGACTGATGCCAACGCACTGAGCATTTCCACTGCCGCCCAGAAATACCCCCGGAGACTAACGAGCGGCAAGTGGAAACAGGTGAGCGGCAACAGAGTGAGTGAATGAGTGTGTGTGTGTGTGTGTGTGTAGAGAGAGAGAGAGAGAGAGAGTGTGTGTGTGTGTGTGTGTGTGTGTGTGTGTGTCTGTGTGTGTGTGTGTGTGTGTGTGTGTGTGTGTGTAAATGAGTGAAAGCAAGGACAAATGAGAAATGGCAGACAGCCGGTATGAGAGAGGATGAGTGAGAATGTGTGTGCGCGCCTGTGAGTGCATGTATGTGTGTGTGGAAACCCAGGTGATGGCAATCAGCTGATAGGTGCCTGGCAGAGAGAGGTGAGAGGAGGGCTGTGGCTGTAGACTGGCAGAGGATCCAATAATCCAATTGAGGCGACCAGCTGTGGTCCGGGAAGAGGACTGCCTCCAGGGGCGGACTGATGGTGATGAGTCTGGGTGGGGGCTACAGGTCATCCTCACCAAGTCATGGGCGGGTTGTGAAATGTTATGTTGTGTTTTATTGTTAGTGGTTATTATGTATTTATAGTTCTGGGATTACTTTGTATTTTATAGTTAGGAGACATGGCAGCATTTTCTTTTAGTTGATATCTGGACTTTTATGTAATATAGGCAGCAGAATAATCCGCCTCGCCGTGTGGGGGGTAGGACGGCTGTCTACCCATCCCCCTAATTTTAGTTGTTTTGTGTGAATGTCATAGGCCCCTTTTGGTGATTTTGGTTTAATTATGTTTAGCGGATGAGTCAGGTTTCAAATTGGGGTGGGTTGATTGTGTGTGTGTGTGTGTGTGTTGGACTTTTTCTACGGGGAGGGGGAGAGATATTAGGTAATTATTGTTCATATATATTGTTATATTTTTGGAGCACGGGGTGGTGGCTCTGCCTTCCGGTCCCACCAACCCCCGTGGGCATATAAGGGGCTGCTGGTAGAGGGACGGTCTCTTCCGCCTTACCTCTGAGAGCGGCTGCATGCCCGGTCAGGTTGCACTAAGATTCTGCATTATAATAAAGAAGTGTTCAGCTCCACTCCTGGCATCCTCCTTATCTACAAGTTATGACATAACAATGTGCTCTGTCTTTAATAAAGTAGTGCCACATAGCAGCAATACTAGCAACCTCTTTAAACATTTAAAGACAATGCAAAGGCTGAACATCACCATAAAGACAACCAGCAAGCCTCAAAGTCCCCAGCACCACCTGCTGCCTATTAGAAGACGTTGCATGAGAGTTTCATGAAAGGCAGTTTTAAGAAAGCAAATTTAAGAAATGTCATTAATACAGCATAATTTTGAAGTATAATTATTGTAATTAAAATATTTTATTTTCATCTTATTTTTATTTAATTTACTCAATCTATTTTATTAACATTTTATAAGCATTTCTTTCAAGTATTTATTTTCACAAGTTTGATTCAGATTTCATATTGACCTATTAATGAACACTGTGCAACAGAGCTGTCACAGTGGAGAAATTTCCCTGTTCTCAACTTATGTGTGTGTGACAATTGTGCGGAGCTCAGGTCTTCCTACATGTTATGTATGAATAATGAATAATAATAAATAATGAATAATAATAAAACGACTCAGAGTGTGAATGCAGCTTCACCTGCAGATGAATTTAATAACTTTTTTGTTAACATTGGTCCTAATTTGGCTCGAGAAATACCCATTACGTCCCCCACAGGTGATACAATAAGCAAAAACACTGCTATAAAAGACTCCATTTTCATAAAGAACACAGACGAGAGAGAGGTCATTGAAATTGTTAAATCGTTTAAAAGTAAAACATCTCCGGATTGTGATGGTATTGACATGCTCTTAGTCAAAACTATTATTGAATGCTTAGTGAAACCACTGACGTATATCTGTAACCTGTCTCTCCAAACAGGTATATTTCCCAATGCAATGAAAATAGCTAAAGTCATTCCGATATACAAGACGGGTGACAGAGGGGAACTTTCAAACTATAGACCAATTTCACTATTGCCGCACTTTTCCAAGATACTTGAAAAAATATTCTATGAGAGAACTGACAACTTCATACTGAAGAATAATTTATTGTGTGAGCAGCAATATGGGTTCAGACACAAGAGGACAACCGCATTTGCTCTAATGGAATTTATAGAAAAAATATCAACTGCCGTTGAAAAAAAAGAGTATTCAGTTGGGGTATTCCTGGATTTTAAAAAAAACATTTGATACAGTGGATCATAATTTATTATTAAAGAAACTACAAAATTGTGGTATTAGAGGGGTAGCACTGTCCTGGTTATGTAGTTACTTAAAGAATAGATATCAGTATGTATGTGTTGGTAACAAAAACTCACAGTTACTGAAGGTTACTTGTGGAGTCCCACAGGGTTCAGTTTAGGGGCCATTGTTATTCAATATGTATATAAATGATATATGTAAAGTTTCAGAAAAAATGGATTTAATATCGTTTGCCGATGACACTAATTTATTATGCAGTGGAAGCAATTTGGAACAACTTTTGGATACACTCGGAAAGGAATTAGGAAAGCTTAAACTGTGGTTTGATTCAAACAAATTAACGCTCAATTTAAGTAAGACAAAATTTATAGTTTTTAACAACCATCACAACAACTTAGTATCTAAACTCAGTGTAAATGGTGTAGAGATTGAAAGTGTATCCAAAACTAAATTTCTTGGTGTAATAATTGATAATAAACTGTGTTGGAAGTCACATATTAATTATATTAAAGGTAAAATATCCAAATCAATTGCAATACTACACAGAGTGAAATATTTGTTGAATCAACCCACACTATATACCTTGTATCATTCATTAATACTCCCATACATGACATATTGTACTGAAGTATGGGGAAATACACATAAAACAAACATATATCCAGTCTTTATGCTTCAGAAGAGAGCTATTAGAATAATAAACAAAGCTGCTTACAGGGAACCAACAAACCCACTTTTTCTTCAATTAAAAGCTCTCAAGTTGAAAGATCTGGTTGACTTTAAAACTGCAGTAATAATGTTTAAAGTGAAGAATCTATCACTGCCCGCAAATATCCAAAAGTTGTTCCAAATAAGGGAGAAACAATATCATTTCAGAGGAACATGTATATTTCAAAAACCTTCAGTGAGAACTACCACCAAGCAACACTGTGTTTCAGTGCAAGGAGTCAGATTATGGAACAGTTTTGGACCTGAATTAAAATCATGTACAACGCTTGGACAATTTAAACAAAAACTAAAGGAAGAAATACTCCAAACATATTTACAAGATGACATGTAAAATCACATAAGGATTGTCATATCCAGTCTGCGTTGTGTTGTTGCTTAGTTTTTTTGTCACATTGTGTCTTAGCTTTGTTCTGAATTGTAATCGCTCTTGTTTTGTTTTCCTTTTGAATTCTTGGATGGAATATGGGTGGGCAATATAAGCTGCGGCTTCAGCCATCACCCATTTCAGATAACTTATGTTGAACTGTATAATCAGAGGAGTTATTGTCTAATTTGACCTTGTTGGATTTTCTTTCCCCCTTTGTTATATTATTCTGTTTCTTTTAATCTGTACTTTTAATCTATCCGAAATAAAGATTGATTGATTAAAAAAAGAAAAAAAATAAGGAGTCAGAGTCTCGTCTTGCAGGGAACCAACAGCCAACCACACACTTTATTATCAGAACACAGAATTATATACACAAGTGGCCGTGTCCGTCTGACGTCACCCCGTGGACAGATACGGCATCACACACATACACTACACATTCCCCTCCCCCTTACAAAAATGTAAGACCACACACACAATGAAGACCCTCCCGAATTTAGGACCCGAATGACGCACTAAGAAACAAGGAATAATTAACTGTAATAAAATCACCTAACATACTCATCCAAAAGAATAACAAAAACAACTAAAATTGGACTGAGTCTCTGAAAACCTATAAAATAATCCCATACCATACATAGCCTCATGCACACACCAGCAGGCTATATACATATTTACATTTGAGATTTTTATGTTACTCCACAGTCCCTGGACAGCCATGGACTAAACCAGCTCAGAGGTCCCAGGCAGCCTCACGGCATGTGCCCCCCTGGCCGCCGTTTGCCCCCAAGATCGAAGCCACCCTCCCTGGTGAAAATGTCTCTTCTCGCCATCAACTGCTTCTCCCCTCTGGCCCCGCAGTGCTGCTGTCCAGCACGTCGTCCCTCCATGCCTATCGGTCCCCTCCTGTCCACCTTCAACACCGCTGTCATGGCTTAACACTTCAGCCCCCTGTGGCTGCTCTCCGGGGAAAATCGAAGCCTGCTCATCGGCACCGCTCGCTGCACCTCGCCGTACCACCCAGCGCTCTCATCCAAGGCGCATGGAGCTCCTGCACTGAGACACTGCCTGACCTCCGTGGTGCAAGGCTGCTGTTGTTCACTCCCAGGCCTCACAGCATCGCTTTTGCCGGCATCACTCTCTGACCCAGGCTCATCATCCCTGCTCTCATCACCCTTGTCCCAGGCGCTCTGCTGCATCGTCTCCATGCCCAGCTGCAGCTGCTCTCCCCCGGGATTCTCAGCGTCACTCTCGTTGGTGTCACTCTCGTCAGCGTCACTCTCCGACCCAGGTGTCTCGTCGCTGCTCTCAGCACCCTCGTCCCAGGTGCTCCGCTGCATCGTCTCCATGCCCGGCTGTTGCTGCTCTTCCCTGGGGCTCTCAGCCTTCATGGTCCCACTCTCCCGCTGCCCAGCCTCCAGCTGTGGGGATGACTCCTGCTGCTGCTCTCCTTCTCCGCTGTCGTCATACATCGCGTCGTCAATCTCACCAGTGCTACAGTCCTGCATCCTTCTGCGCTTTGTGGCTGGTCCACTGTCTTCAGTGGCCGGGAACTCCCCCTCTCACAGTCGCGGTCCCACCTCGAAGCCTAACTGGTAACCTGAAGCTCTCTTTTGGCGCACAGTTAGCTTTGCGGCTAACCTGCCCATAGACAACGAATGCGCCGTTAGCTTCTCCAAGCTAACTAGCCTAGCCTCTTTAGGTGCCAAAACTCCCGCCACCCACAGCTTCATGGTCCTTGTCTGCCCGGCGGAAAATTTGGCCAGCCGCTCGACAGCATCCTCTTACACTTCCATCTCACCCAATGTACTGAGGATTTTTTTTTTTTTTTTTGCGCAAGATGGCGCCCACAGTGGTCGCCATGGTGCTTCGCTGCGCCCTTTGTTTGTTTTTGTTTGTCAATTGTGTGTCTGCCAGCTCTTATAGCCGTGAAGAACTTCTAAATATCAGGACTTTCACTCCCACGGACCTACTCCCAGTTTTTTTAGCTCCTTCCGCCGATCTGGTTCATTGCTTAGCTCGAAAAGTGAGACGGCGAAAGAGAGGAAGACGAGCGGGCGCTCTCGTCCGGCTCCGCAGGAGAGGCACGCGCACGGCTTTGCCTGGCATATTTCTGTCCAATACCAATTCTCTCTCTAACAAGGTAGATGAACTGAGACTGCTGATGCGTTTTAAAGACCTCTCTTCCTCGTCTGCCCTCTGTTTTACTGAGACCTGGCTCAGGGAAAATACACCGGACAGCGCGCTGCGCCTCGAGGGATTTCAGCTGTTTCGTGCTGATCGAGACACAGAGCTCTCCGGTAAATCCTCAGGAGGAGGAGTCTGCCTCTACATCAACAGCAGCTGGTGCTCTGATGTAACGGTAATTTCCAAACACTGTTCTCCCGCCCTGGAATTTCTTTTTATTAACTGCAAGCCATTTTATTCCCCGCGGGAGTTCGCCTCATTCATCCTCGTCGCTGTGTACGTCCCTCCCGACGCGGACACGCGTGAAGCTCAGCGCGTGCTCGCGGATCACATCCAACACACGGAGCGGATTTTTCCAGACTCTCTGGTTATTGTGGTTGGCGACTTTAACCAGAGCAATCTGAGCCACGATCTCCCCCGCTACAAACAGTTTATTAAATGCCCCACCAGAGGAATAAACACGCTGGATCACTGTTACACTACAGTTAAGGACACGTATCGCGCTGTTCCCCGCGCTGCGCTCGGACTATCTGAGCACGTGATGGTCCACCTCATTCCCACATACAGACAGAGATTGAAGCTCACTAAACCTGTTGTGAGCACTACGAAGAAATGGACCAGTGAAGCTGAGGAGAAGCTGGAAACGTGCATGGAAATAACTGATTGGGGCATGTTTAAAGGAGCCACGCATGATCTGGATGAGTACACGGACACTGTGAACTCATATATCCACTTTTGTGAGGAGAGCATTCTTCCATCGCGCACCAGGGTGAGGTACTCTAATGATAAGCCCTGGTTCACTGCTAAGCTCAGACAGATCAGGAAGGAGAAGGAAGCAGCACTGAAAAGTGGAGACAGGGGCTGCTACAGGGAGGTTAAATATCGGTTTAACAGAGAGCTGAGGAGAGCTAAATCTGTGTATTCTGAGAGACTCCAGCAGCAGTTCACTGCTAATGACTCGGCTTCTGTATGGAGAGGACTGAGGCAAATCACCAATTTTCGGCCTCAGGCTCCTAAAGGTCAGGATGACAAAGCCCTTTGTCAAAGACTGTCCCAACACTATGCCCGTTTTGACACCTCGTCATCTGTGTCCAACTCCCCCCCTCCCTCCAGCTCCACAGCCTCCACGATCCCTACTTCATCAAAGGCGCCCCCCCTCCTCCCCCCCTGCCCTTGTCATCAGTGAGCAGGACGTGCTCAAACAGTTCTCCAGACTGAACCCGCGCAAGGCCCCCGGTCCGGACGGCGTATCTCCCTCCACCCTGAGACACTGTGCGAAAGAGCTGGCTCCAGTCTTCACAGACATTTTTAACACCTCCCTTAAGCTATGCCACGTGCCGTCCTGCCTCAAATCCTCCACCATCATCCCTGTCCCCAAGAAGCCATGGATCACTGGACTTAACGACTACAGACCTGTAGCGCTCACCTCTGTAGTCATGAAGTCCTTTGAGCGCCTGGTCCTGCCCCACTTCAAGTCCATCACCTCTCCCCTCCTGGACCCGCTGCAGTTTGCCTACTGAGCCAACAGGTCTGTAGACGACGCAGTCAACCTGGCCCTCCACTCCATCCTGCAGCACCTGGACTCCCCGGGAACTTACGCCAGGATCCTGTTTGTGGACTTCAGCTCCGCATTCAACACCATCCGCCCCGCTCTGCTCCGGGACAAGCTGTCCCTGCTCAACGTGCCTGACTCCCTCTGCAGGTGGATCACCGACTTCCTGACGGACCGGATGCAGCATGTGCGGCTGGGAAAGACTGTCTCAGACTCTGCTAGCATCAGCACCGGATCACCCCAGGGCTGTGTACTTTCCCCCCTACTCTTCTCCCTTTATACCAACTCCTGCACCTCCAGCCACCAGTCTGTCAAGTTGATCAAGTTTGCGGACGACACCACCCTCATTGGGCTCATCTCCAACGGCGACGAGTCCGCCTACAGGAGAGAGGTGGCCCAGCTGGCGTCCTGGTGCAACAACAACAACCTGCAGCTGAACGCTCTGAAGACAGTGGAGATGATTGTGGACTTCAGGAAAGTCACAACCCCTCTGCCCCCCCTCACCCTCACAGGCTCTCCCATCACCACTGCTGATTCCTTCCGCTTCCTAGGCACCACCATCACCAGGGATCTCAAGTGGGAGCCGACCATCAGCTCCCTCATCAAAAAGGCCCAGCAGAGGATGTTCTTCCTGCGGCAGCTGAGGAAGCTCAAGCTACCCACCAAGATGTTAGTGCAGTTCTACACAGCCATCATCGAGTCCATCCTCACCACCTCCATAACCGTGTGGTACACAGGAGCCACTGCCAGGGACAGACTAAGGCTGCAGCGCGTCGTGCGCACTGCTGAGAAGGTGATCGGCTGCAAGCTCCCATCTCTCCAGGATCTGTACATCTTCAGGACCCGGAGGCGTGCTGGCCGGATCATAGCCGATCCCTGACACCCTGGTCACGTACTGTTTGCCCCTCTCCCCTCAGGTAGAAGACTTCGGTCCATCCAGACTAAAACCTCCCGTCACATGAACAGCTTCTTCCCCTCTGCCATCAGACTGCTGAACACTAAGTGACTTACTGACTCTCGTGCACTATGTACAGCAGCTCAACCAGACTCATGTCAATCATCACTGTTTTCTTCCTGCATTACCGACTGCACTATATGGTTCTCCACATTATCTGCTGCTCGCTAATATATTTAAACTGCTGACTAGTATTACTCACTCTTATTCTACACTTTATTGCATGTATAGTTTATTTCTTTTATTTTATCATGTTTAATGTTGCAGCATGGCACCGAGACAAATTCCTAGTTTGTGTACTACATGAACAATGGCAATAAATCTGATTCTGATTCTGATTCTGATTCTGATTCTTCGGCCCTCCATGCCGAGATGGTGGGTCAGAAGCACTCATCGTCATCTCCCGCCGAGTCTGCTCAAGCCCAACGCCCCGATGTAATCTTTGAACACGGCCCACCACTTTGGCCACAGGATCACCGGCTCTCCCACGTACTCCAGAAACGGAATCAAGGGTTGAAGCAGCCCATGCGCTCCCATGGTTTAGTTCTCGTTGCCAAATGTTATGTATGAAGGAGTCTCATCTTGAGGGAACCAACAGCCAACCACACACTTTATTATCAGAACACAGAATTATATACACAAGTGGCCATGCCCGCCTGACGTCACCCCGTGGGCGGGTACAGCATCACACACACACACTACACAACACTACAGTCATGATGAACTGCTGATTCTGTAAAAAAAACAAACAAAACAAAACTTGATCATTTTCATAAAGCAGTGGTGGTAACTCCAGCATTTCAACTACAGGGTGTGTGGAATGGTTGGAGACAGCTGCGACATTCAGCTTATTTAAACAGGACAGACTCCATGCAGGACCCCATGTGGCTCTTGTCTCTATGTCTCTCCATAGTGATTTTTAGACAATGTCGCCGTCTGAAAAATCACGTTCACACAAACAAGCAGCTCTCAGCGCTTTATCGTCAGGATCATAAACACTCCGCTTAGAAGGAGCCCATCCAGCCATTATTTTATTAGATTTAAGATATTTTCTACCCCCCCCCCCCCCATCTGCCACAAGCAATCTGATCTCACCTATAGTAGTACAAATAACACACTTTATGCCCTGCAAACATGTATTTTGTGTGGAGCTGTTCTGGGATTATTTTGATTTTATTTTCTTAGTTACACGGCTTTGTTCTGTGATCAGCGGCAGAATAATCTGCCCAGCCATGTGGGGGTGCTGGTAGTCTCCCTTCTCCCCAGTTGCTTGTGTGCATGGATTGGTTGTTTGTTTGTCTTTGCCCATAGTATAAAGGTGTGGGTGGAAGAGGCTCTGCCTCTTTTGTCGTGGAGCCACCTGGTCAGCGGGGCGTGTGCCATAAGCCTGTATATATACTTGACACTTTATAATAAAGCTCCGTTAAACTGCAGCAACCGTGTGCTTGCTTGTCTCAGTTATGGACATAACAGAGTCCACAGGGAGCAGAGTTGCTTCGGCTGCTGATTGGAGACACCTGCAGCTGGTTGGTGATTAACCTGGCTGTATTTAAACTAGCCTCACAGTGTCACTTTTCTCAGTGTGGTAACGCTACAACTAATTCAGTGGATTAAGCCTGAAAAATTTCATATTATTTTCTTGCTTCTGACCTGCTCTCTTTGTCTCCAGGAAGTTGACTCGTTTCCTCCCAGCTTCAAGCTACAGCCACCTCTCAAAGACTCCTGCCCTCAAGGCTCACCCCACTTAGTGCCTACTTACTCCAATGCACCACCCTTTCCTGTAGTGATGGTGTGGCGGATGTAATAAGGGTCCCCGGTGCATGGACACAGAATAAGTGCAGGCCGACACGGCGAACTGAAGTTTTAAAGGGTGTTTTATTCATCCTCCATCACGAGGCTCGCCCCAGCGCTGTGGGAACGCGCTGGAGGGAGCCCTGTGTCTCTAGTCAGCAAACAGGCAATGCAAGTGGTCAAAAAGAGAGAGTACGCGATATGCAGTTGGCTTATATACCCAGCTACAGACAATACATGCACAGCAGTAAAGCATGGACATTTGCATTAGAGTCACACATATCAATAGCAGGATTACTGGCGCCGGGATTAGACAAAGAGAGGCTGCCTATTGATATCAGTCCAAACATCTCACTGTTCTGCTAACTGCTCCAGCTGAGCGCTCTGCTTGTCCGTAGGCTGTGGGGGTCACCCACACCACTCCCCCCCAGAGGGCTCAGCAGGGGGCTGAGGCCTCGATCGTCCGGCTTTGGTAGCGAGCTGCAGGAAAAGCTCTGTGCAGGCGGAGGTGGAGGGAGGGGGGGTGGGGGTAGCAAGTGCCGGCCCGGGACGGCGAAGTTGTCTGGGCCGCGCAAAAATTGCATGTGGATCCACGATGTTGAGGGGCTGTCCCGTTGAACGTGGCGGAGATCCACATCGGCTGTGAGAAGAAAAATTTTTCTCTGACTCCTCTCGCGGTTCAGTACTGCGAGGACGCGTAGCAGCCATGAAGAAAAAACAGGAGCTGAAGCTGTGTGAGGGACTTGGCGTGTTGGCTTTAGGTGCACGCGCAGCCCTAAAGCCCTCGGGGACAGCTGACGGCTGAATTCCCATTGTGCGCCGTGGCTGAGACCCATACAAAATCCTGTGCGCGGGCTGCGTGTCTGCTTCAGGTGCGTGAGCAGCCTTGAAAAGCTGTGTGCGCAGCAGCGGGGGACGATGTATAAGTCTGTAGATATGCAGTTGGCTTATATACCCAGCTACAGACAATACATGCACAGCAGTAAAGCATGGACATTTGCATTAGAGATTTGCATTTGCAATATCAATAGCAGGATTACTGGCACCGGGATTAGACAAAGAGAGGCTGCCTATTGATATCAGTCCATACATCTCACTGTTCTGCTAATTGCTCCAGCTGAGCGCTCTGCTTGTCCGTAGGCTGTGGGGGTCACCCACAATGGAACGATCGAGAGATCGAATCATTTGGAACAATTGATTCAGAAAAAGAATTGATGTTTTGGAACATTTGAAACATCTCCCCACAGCGACATCTGGTGGCCAAATGTTATAATACTACACTGAACCAGTCAAGTGTTTTCGGGTCTTTATCTCAGCGTTTCGTGTTTTGTTTGGGTTTCTAGTATTATTTTTCTGAAAATATATATTTTTTCAGTTAGTATTTGTAGGGGGTGCTTGTTTACAAAATAGACATCAGTCACTGTTTTTAGGGGGTGCTTGTATACATTCAGTTCTTTTTGCCTTCCTGTCAAGGAACAACAAAAAGACTGAGTTAGGAGGAATGGTGCCATGCAACTTCATATATTGTAAATATATGTAACTATATGTAAATGTACAACAACATGGCTCCTTTTCGGGCTGCACGGTGGCGCAGTGGTTAGCACTGCGGCAGCACAGTTTACCCTTGGCCGGGGGATTGTGGGGATCGTGGGATCGTGGGTTCGATCCCAGCCCCCGACCAACAGTGATCTGTGTGGAGTTTGCATGTTCTCCCCGTGTTGCGTGGGTTTACTCCGGGATTTCTCCGGTTTCCTCCCACATGCCAAAAACATGCATGTTAGGTTAATTGGCTGTTCTAAATTGTCCCTAGATATCTGTTTCCTATAGGCCCTTAGAATAGAGGGTTAGTGTTAATGAAAGCGCTTTGAGTGGTCTTTGTGACTAGAAAAGCGCTATATAAGTGCAGGTTAGTTAGTTAGTTAGTTAGTTCTTTTAGTGATTAAATGCATAATTATTGTAAATAATAATAAAGGTGTATAAATAATAAATGTATACTCGTATGTGTATTAAAAGAACATGAATACATACCATAAACATTACGTTGGCCGTGGCTTGATTCAGCACTCGGTTGTGTTGTGCTAGGAATGCAGGCGTCAGGATGTTTTGTCCGTAGGGGTCTCCACCTACTTGTTGTATTGTTACAAAATGCAAGATGTTGCATACAGTGCATTGTGGAGCGTGTGAATAATGAGGCGGATTTGGTTTAGGCGGTTTATTACACGACTCACACAAGGAGCATAGACAGAATGGCATACAAGTAGGAACTCTTCCCTTAAATAACATGACATCCTTCTAGACTCTTCTCACACACAAAAGATAATCTCCTTCTAGACTCTTCTCACACACAAAAGATAATCTCCCCGTCCGACTGCAGTCAGTCCATTCATCCTCGACACCTCCCTGTTATCTTACTAGGGCATCTAGAAACTTCTCACACACAAAAGGTTAACTTCGCATCCTTTGTTCCTGTCTAAGGTGGTAAACCATTATGCACTCCCCGGGTCGCCACCCCCCCCCCCCCCCAGCAACTTAGATAGGACAAAAGGGTAACAGTCCACATGCTGTGATAGAACCATTAACATCAGTCCACATGCAGTAGAATCATCAACATCAGTCCGCATGCTGCTTGGGCTTCAGTCTTCTGCCGTATCTGCTGTAGCCAGGATTCGCTGCCTCCGTGGCACTGCCATGCTGGGGGGCTGATGTCTGGGGGGTGAAAACTTTTTGACTGTCCGTGTGGGTGCTCTGGAGAATCTTTTCTCTGGGAAGCGCCCCGTGGGGGTCTTCCACGCCGAGGGGCCCTCGCCAACAGCACTTGCTCGTCAGCCACAACGAAAGCAGGTTTGAGTCTGTCTATGCCAATTTTTTCCCTCCTACCAACCAAGTCTAGCAAAAAATGCCCTGTTTCCAGCACTCTAAACGGTCCATTGTAAGGTGGGCGCAGTGGGGGGCGGTGGGCGTCGTGTCTGACAAACACGAACTCTGCGTTTTTCAAAGCATTAGGCACAAAAACGCACGGAAAACTGTGGTGGGCAGGGCCCGGCAGCGTGCTTGAGTCTATGCAATGCTGCTGCAGCTGAGACGGGGAGCTGCCCGGCGCAGGATTATCTGGCAGAAACTCCCCAGGCAGCCGGAGTGGTTGTGCAAAAACGAGTTCTGCCGGGGAAGCTTCCAGATCCTCTTTAGGCGCAGAACGCAACCCCAATAAAACCCATGGTAGCCTGTCTACCCAATTTGCATCCGTCAGTGAAGCCCTCAGAGCCGCTTTTAACGACCTATGAAAACGTTCGCATAACCCATTAGCCTGCGGGTTGTACGCGGTTTTGTTTTTTTGTTTTTTTTTGTTACTTATTTGAACCCGTAGGTAGATTCGGTTTGCAGTCTGGTGACAAGCCACCGGCTGCCGGTCGCTGCGTGCGCGAGCGCCCTAAACCTACATGTTTTTAGTATGCGGGAGGAAACCGGAGAAATCCCGGAGAAAACCCACGCAACATGGGGAGAACATGCAAACTTCACACAGCTCACTGTTGGTCAGGGGCTGGGATCGAACCCACAATCTCATGATCCCCGCGATCCCCCGGCCGAGGGTAAACTGTGCTGCCACAGTGCTAAACCACTGCGCCACCGTGCAGCGTGCGGTGAATTGAGACACCTAGGCTGCGGGCCATGGGTGACCAGAGTTCAGAAACAAATTGAGAGCCTCTGTCAGATGTAATGTCCGACGGAACTCCAAAACACGCCACCCATGCTGTTAAAAACGCGCGCGCCACCTCCTCGGCCGTGGTTGCCGCCAGCAGAACCGCTTCTGGCCAGCGCGTGGTGCGGTCCACTATTGTCAGGAGATGCGTGTACCCCTGTGATGGCGGAAGGGGGCCTACGAGGTCCACATGGACATGGTCGAACCTCTTAGCCGGGATGCGAAACGGCTCCAAAGGAGCCTTCGTGTCTCTGTGAACTTTGGCTCGTTGGCACGCCACGCAGGCTGCCGCCCACTCTTTCACTTGTTTGCGAAGGCCGGGCCACATATATTTCTCTCCTACCATTTTGACCGACGCGCGCACCCCTGGGTGTGCCAAAGAGTGAACCAACTCAAACACGCGGCGGCACCACGCGGCCGGAACCACAGGCCGTGGGCGACCCGTCAAGACGTCGCAGATTAAGGGGGGAATGCCGTTAAGCAGCGTCCTCTTCTCCAGCCTTAACCCTGTTGGTCCAGACTGGAGCGCGCGCACGTCCGCATCACTAGCCTGCTCCCCGGCCATGGCTGCGTAATCCATCCCTACACAGACCGGGGCCACAACGGCGCACGAGAGGCAGTCTGCCACTACATTCAGTTTGAATTCAACTTTATTCAATTCAATTCAACTTTATTTATATAGCGCCATTTCACAACAACAGTCATCTCATAGCACTATCAACTGTAGGGGGAACCCCCACAGTTGCAGAAAGACCCCAGCAATCAGGCGATCCCCTGTGAGCAAGCACTTGGCGACGGTGGAGAGGAAAAACTCCCTTTTAATAGGAAGAAACCTCCAGCAGAACCAGGCTCAGGGAGGGGCAGTCATCTGCTGCGACTGGCTGGGGGGTGAGGGGATAGAGAAGAAGAAAAGAACAGACATGTAGAGAGCAAACAGCACGATGGGGACTCAATCTATGGGAGAGAACAAACAAATGTTAATGACCAGCAAAAAAAATATTTCATTGAGAGTGAGAAAAGGAGTGAGGCCCAGTGCATTACTGGAGGTCCCCCGGCTGACTAAACCTATTAGCAGCATAATTAAGGGAGGGTTCAGAAACGCATGATCCCTCCCTAATTGTAGGCTATATCAAAAAGGTAGGTTTTAGCCCTATTCTTAAAAACAGAGATCGAGTCTGACTCCCGAATCCAGATTGGCAGCTGATTCCACAGGAGAGGAGCTTGATAACTGAAGGCTCTGCCTCCCATTGTACTCCCATTGTTTGCCTGACACATGCTGAATATCGGTAGTAAACTCTGAGATTGCGGCCAGCTGCCTCTGCTGCCAGCCCAACCAAGGTTCTGAAACTTTGGCCATCGCAAATGTTAGTGGCTTATGGCCAACGAACACAGTAAAATTGCGCCCTTCCAGCCAGAACTGGAAATGGCGAATGGCCAGGTGGAGAGCCAGCGACTCTCTGTCGAACGCGCTGTATTTACGTTCATTGTCGCGCAAGGTTCTGCTGAAAAAGGCAAGCGGCTGCCAAGCCCCGGCGACGCGCTGCTCCACGACAGCCCCTATGGCCACATCTGAGGCGTCAGTGGTGAGGGCTATGCGGGCCATTGGGTCTGGATGTGCCAACAATGCGGCGTTTGCCAGGGCTGCTTTAACTTCCGAGAACGCCTGCTCTCGTTCCGGGGTCCATTCAACCCTATTCGCGGGTTTCTGTTTTTTGAGTGCAGCATACAATGGCTGCATGAGCTGCGCTGCGCGGGGAAGGAAACGGTTATAAAAGTTCACCATTCCCAAAAATTCTTGTAGGGCAATGACCGTTTGCGGTCGGGGAAAATCTGTCACTGCGCGCACTTTGTCAGGCAGCGGAACCGCTCCTTCAGGAGAGACGCGGTGCCCTAAAAAATCAATCCCCTTCACCCCGAACTGACATTTCGCTGGGTTGATTATTAAACCGTGCTCTTCCAACCTTCGGGAAACCGTCGTGAGGTGGGTTTCGTGTTCGTCCTCGAACGCGCTGGCTACTAAGATATCGTCCAGGTAGACGAACACGAAAGGGAGATCATGCAGCACTGCATCCATCATGCGTTGGAACGTCTGTGCTGCCCCTTTAAGCCCAAACAGCATGCGCAAGAACTCAAATAAACCAAACGGAGTTATTACTGCTGTTTTGGGTATGTCCTCAGCGCACACTGGGACTTGGTGGTAACCACGGACCAAATCTATCTTAGAAAAAACGCGTGCTCCTGCGAGGTGAATGGAAAAATCCTGAATGTGGGGAATTGGGTAGCGGTCGTGCGCTGTAGCGTTGTTTAACCTGCGGAAATCGCCGCAAGGTTGCCACGAACCTTCAGCTTTAGGGACCATGTGTAGCGGGGAAGCCCATGGGCTGTTTGAGCGCCTGATGATGCCTAACCTCTCTAGGTTAGCGAACTCCTCGCGCGCTATGGCCAGTTTAGCTGCGTCCAAGCGGGGAGGTCTTGCAAAAACGGGCGCCTCAGTGGTGGTGATAAAATGCTCCACCCCATGTTTAGCGATAGCTGCTGAAAACGTCGGGACTCTGAGTGCTGGGAACTGAGCGAGCAGTGTGTGGAACTTACAGCATGCTGCTGTGACGTTGGCTTGTGCTGTTGGCCGGGTCACTCGAGCTATACAGGGGAGAGAGTCAAAAGACAGTGCATTAACCAGGCGCCTGTTAGCGATATCTACCAACAACCCATGTGCACATAGAAAATCAGTCCCCATATGGTAATTCAATGCTGCTACAACAAAAGTCCATTCAAATGTATGACCGTGTAGAGACAAGAGTAGAGTCCTCTCACCAAAGGTCTTAATCTCTGAGCCGTTTGCTGCTGCCATCTCGGGGCCGCTGGGTCCTGCCAGCCGGTCAGCGTAGGTCGGCCGGATGAAACTCTTCTGTGCGCCGGTGTCCACGAGGAAATGCCTCCCCGGGCATGCGTGCGTCAAATAGAGCAGCTTGTTCTCCTCCCCGAGGGTCGTGGCTGCTACCGACCCCCGGTCTTGGCATTTCCCGAGCACTTGAACTGGCACGGTGGTATACATTTGCATGCCCTCTCTGCAAAGCGGCGGTGGTAGAAGCAAAGCGTGTCACCTCCATGTTCCTTGGCCCCCGCTGCTGCTGCCATCGGTGGTTCTGCTGCTGTCATCGGCGGCTCCTCGCCTCCTCGTGTCGACGTGCCGGGCTCCGTCGCTGCCGCAATGGTCACGAAAGCCTTGGTGGCGACGATGATCCGGTCTGCCTCCCGGGCTAACGCACGATAGTCCAGTTTGGCCAGCAACAACGAATTGGCCAGGGCCGCTCTCGCCGCTGTCGGAAGATTCCTGAGGAAAATGTGGGTGAAAATGAAGTGGTCGTCGTCCGTGCCCTTTAACCTCAGCATCTTCTCCATCAGGTCCACGGCCGAACTGTCTCCCAACTCGGTCTGCGTCAGAAGCCTCTCTGCTCTCTCACCATCAGAGAGCATGTAGTGCTGGATGAGGGCAGCCTTCAGCGCGTCATATATGCGTCCCGTGCGTGGTGCGCCGTCCTCGTAACTCCCCGGTGCGTGTGCGGGGGTTCCGTGCGTGGGTGGGCCGATGGAGGAGCGAGTCAGGGTCCAGAATCTTGGTGGAGATCAGCGCAGTCGGCGCCAATAATATCCAAGTTGAGCTGTGGCTGTAGATTGGTCATGGTGCGTTGGAGCGGTGAGAGGAAATAGACGATCTTTGTCCCTCGGGCTCGTGCAGATGCGTTGGAGCGGTGAGAGGGAGGAGACGATCTTTGTCACTCGCTCGGCCATGGTGCGTTCAGGTCCACGCGCTGCGTTCTCCGCCGGCCCTGGAGGTTGCCGTCGTGGAGAGGGGACGAGGTGCATGCGCTCTCGTGTGGAGGAGCTGCGAGCGCGGCCAGTCCAGCGTGGATGAGCAGATCTCAGACGTGCAGATCTCATTATGAAGAATGGGTCACCAGTGTAGCTGTCCAGACCAGAAGGTTGCGTCGCACAAAACGTGTGCTTTCTATTGGGGTCACCAGTGCGGCAGCATGAAATAATAAACTGCGAACTGAGAGTTTTAAGTAGAGTTTATTAAATCACACCGCCGTCACAGGAACTCCGCTCCAGCCCATAGTGTGAGCAGGCTGGAGCGGGATTCCTCAGGCGCTCAGAGAGGAGACACAAAGTGCGTGTCTGCAGCAGCAGTTGAAGAATGAGAGAAAGAATCGTGCAGCATATATACCCAGTTACAACAATACATGAAAGAGCATTCACAGCAGTTGGCATGGGCATTTGCATGTGCGAGACAAACATAACAATAGGTAGATTGCTGGCCTCTGCTCCAGCTGCAGGACAAAGAGGTTACAAGGCACATCTACATATTGATCTGTCTCTAGGTCACAGTAAGGACAGGACGCATGAACACAATGCATGAATGGCACATTAACATCACAATGCATGAATGGCACATTACATCAGTAGTGCTGTGGAAAAAACCAGGAGTGGCGAGCTGTCTGTCCTTAGTCTGTTGTGGGGTTTATCCCCAAACCCGCCACAGTGTTTTCTTTTAAATGAGACCAACCCCATGAAGATGCTGCAAAGAGTTGAAGAACAGCTTTCGATTTACTTTGGGCACATTATTTTTTGGCGTTTTTAGGAAAATTGACCGGAGTGCAAGGGGTTAAGGATCTCTACATTAAGGACACCATTGCCTGGTAAATAACCAAGCACTCTCAATTAATACTCACCAAGACTGCCTACTTATCATGCTCGCCACACCTCTCCTTTTCTAGAAACCCTTTATTCACCTGAGCTCCTATAGTACGGAACCCTCTGTGACTTGCCTCCATTGCAACATATTCATTCACCTGCTTTCAATAAAACTCATTAAACCAGCTCCTGAGGCTGTTCCTGCTTTTAATAATAGCTTAGATTTGTATAGCACCTTTCAAATTACCCAAGGTTTGGGGTTCTATTACTTAATTATGACAAATGGTGCTCCTATTTTTGACCTAACTTTGAAGTGGGATTTTCAGCAGTGTTAGCAACCAAAAGGAAACGTTGGAATAGACTTTGACATAAGGAGTCCATTCAGGAGTCACTTTTTCCAATCACCCCAAGATGGGATAGTCTCCTCTCAGCGAAATGAGCTCCGGGATCTTACTGAAGTTTTTGGAATCAAATACTTATATATGCATGATGCTAATCCTACTATTAATCCCACCAAGAAGAGGAAGGTTACAGTGCTGCTTTAGAGAGAGACAGAGAGAGAAAGAAAAAGATCATTTCTAAACCATAGGTATTTAAAAAGGTAGCAGCTGTCCTCCATCATCTAATGAGCACAGCACTTGTTTTATGGAAGAAGACTCAAAGGGAATATGTTATCCTGAGATGGAAGAGAATGAAACAAAGATGGACTTGCAATGACATACTTGACTCAAAGAAATACTATTGTGCATGTGTGTATATGTGGAGGTAAATTAGTCTTTAGAATTTCCACACAAAGTATCCTCACATTTATTTGGAAAAAAATATCTCCCTCATGGCTTGTAACGGTGACACCCAGTGGCTTAAAGCTGAATGACAAGTGTTGACTGCTGGTGATAAATTAAAAGAAATATCCAAATGCACAATAGTTAGCTGACATTAGCCACACAATACTGGTAAATACAATCATTAATAGTCACTTAAATCCACACCCTTCTAGTTAAACATAGACACACATGGGTGAGGAACAAAAACATTAGATCAGTTAATTCACATTACACCTGATAACGTGAAGACAAAATTAAACATTTAACTAACTAACTAACCTGCACTTATATAGCGCTTTTCTAGTCACAAAGACCACTCAAAGCGCTTTCACTAGTACTAACCCTCTATTCTAAGGGCCTATAGGAAACAGATATCTAGGGACAATTTAGAACAGCCAATTAACCTAACATGCATGTCTTTGGATTGGATTGGATTTCACACACTGAATATGTGAAAGGAAAAATATCTAAAAAAAAAAAAATAGGTAGAAACAGAACTGCCAAGGAAAGGTCAGAATTGCTTTTGTTAAAGTGTTTTTTTTTAGATACATATAACAAGGTAACATTTAGACTATTACAATAATACCCTCCTACAATACAGTTACATTTATATTTAATACTTCAAGCCTTTTCAGGATGACCATTTTTGTTTCAAATTAAGGACCAAATTTAGAACATGGGGAAATAAATCCACTATTAAATATGTTTTAATTAGCAAGGCTGATAGGAAAAACACAACAGTCCAAGAAAACCAAACAAAAACTAAACAATACAGATTGTAAATCCTGCCAACTCACACAGAAAAGGCAAAAACTGTGAACAACACCACTAAACATTCTGACAAAAACAGTAGAGTCAAAAATATCTTGTAAGAAGTTAGAGGCAGGATACGACAAAAGACACAGTAGTCATTAATTAACAAGTTAAAACAAAAAGTAACTTAAAGTAGGACATTCAAAAACCATAAATAAAAATGAGTAAGTATAAAACAAAAGAGGAACCAAACCCTTACAAATGTACACCCTCCAACCCCCACCACTACAGGAAGTGCAATATTACTGAGCGAGAGCTCATCACGACAGGAATCAGACTGGGGTAATTCACAAATACATTTTGAGCAATTTTTGTCCAAACAAATCTATGAGGAGCCCAAAATCACAACTGAACCTGAAAATGAAGGTAAAACAGCAAAGTTATAGGGACAGGCAGGCCTGTTAACATTCATAATTGAGTTTTTTCCCCATCTAGCTACAGAGCAGCATGTCATTGATCTCTGGTTTGAACAACAGACAGTTCCTCATTCAGGCCCAAACACAGACTCCTTAAATCATATACATTCCTTGACTCCACTGAAAGAAGCAGCTGAACAACACGTTCCCTCTGATGTTGATGTTCAAGCTTACATTTTACTGAGAACATTAAGCTTGAAACATCCCTGTCATGTCCTCCATAAAATTTAAACATCTCTGCTCATTTCTGGGATTAAGAGGTAATTTTATTGACATTGCATCAGTCGTCGTTGCTTTTCGGAGAGCAAAAAGGCAAGGCGGACCTCCACACAGCATGACAATCTTTAAAAACACCTCAGATGTGTTGCGTTTGTTATGCAGCAGTGGCTTCACTGACCGAGCTATCCTCTGATGTCCTTCCTTTGGAGCCCATGCTTTGAAACTAAAAACATTTAAGCACAATCTTTCCATTGTCTCTGTTTAGCTTTCATTTGAATGTCTTGACTGATTAGGTGTGGCCGTAGATTGAATTCAGCCTTTCTTGGTACTCACTCCTCTTGTTGTTATTCACCCTTTCAGCCATGTCACCTTGCAGTTGATGGAGAGTCATCTATAAATGTGGAGAATGAAAATGATCAACACAATCTCTCAGACAGGAAATGGAGCAAAGACGTGAACGTTTAAAAGACTGCAACATTTTTACTGACCTCTGCTGTCATCTGAGGAGGAATCTGGTCTGGGCTTAGATGTTCTTGTGTTGAGCACCGGCATTTTCTGCCAAGACAAAAAAGCGGGAAAAAAGAAGTAACTTTTATAATATCTTCTAGTTTTGTCATTTGTCATCTTCACACAGGACTTATAACGGTCACAGAAGCATGTATGTGTCTAAACATACAGTATATGTATTGTACACAAGCTGAAAGAAAAGTTTTGGTGTTGCATTTAGTAACTGTTGCTGTGAAAGTCATGTGGGTTCTCAGGTCCATTGTGTCAAAGGTCGCTTTGTCTCCACAACAGCTGCACCGCAACATTTATGCAGCCATCTGTGCTCAGACATTGTTCTTCTCTTTATGCAGAAACTCCAGCTACGCATTAAAACATATAGATATTCTCTTTAGGAAGTATTAATTTGATGGATGTTGTGTCTGTCCGACTCCAATATACTGTAGACAACTGGCTATAAGGCAGCATAACAGACTTTAAAACTGATAAAAAGCATCTTCAGCAAAGAGTGATAAAACATTAGTGAGTGTAGTGTCAGAATGGTATTTCAGATTTTCATGTCAAATTACTTATTCTTTCATTCATTCAGCAACGAGACAAAATGCTTTCACCACACACAATGTGCTGTTTTGTTTATGTTTAAGTTTACCAAGCCCAGAAATGCTGGATTTAATTTTTTAAATATCTAACCTATGTATAGGCCATTGTTTGCATCAGTTTCATCATTGTGATCATGAACTTAATTCCCATCATCACCACTTCCTCCTAACACTGAACCATATACTAACCAGTCCAGCTGTGCAATAAAGCACACAATCCAAAGGATTTGTATAATACTTTTTGGACCTTTTGTATTGAGCTGTTAATTAATACTGCCTCAATTTTTGTGTCCTGACTCTGGAGTTACATCAACATTATCTACAAACTTCTTTCTGTCTTTTTCTTTAATTCAATAATACAAACACCAATGGTTAAAACGCCTGAATTTAACCTGTGCAATATACAGTATACCACAAATGATATTCAATTTACTTTATGATTTTGAGTTTTTGGCTGACAGAAGTCTCTCAATATGAAATCATTAGTTGTAATTTATGTAAACACTGATATCCACAGTTTCACCCAGTTCTGTACATTGTAGGTCAGTTTCTTTTTATGACTTCTGCGTCATAACAGAAAAACAGCTACACTCATGATTTCATATTTACATCTTTGGAGTCCAAGCATTTTACTCACCTGCAGAGGCAGACAGCTGAAGTGATGGTAAATAGTAGCAGCCCAAATGCAAGTGGGAGAATAATATATAAATGTTCCGATAATGAACTGTTTCCTGGATAGAATCAGATTAGAATTATATTGCAGCTGTACTATGGTTTTACATTATTATTCCCACTTAGGTCTCTACCTACCTGGGAGTTTTTCAGACACAGTTAAAGTCCATCTAATACTGTGTAGGCCGTCTGTATAAGTTAGTTCACATGTATAATTTCCCTCATCATCATGTTGAGCACTAAAAATAGTTAGCTTTGTAGGTAAGCCAGGCTCTATTTTCAGTCTGTGAGAGGAGAAATTTGAAACATTCTCTTTATAGGCAGGGTCATATGTAAAGAGAGATTTGTTTTTAATCCATTTAATCAGTGTAACATTCTTCTCCTCCTTTGATATGCTGCAAGTGAACACGACCTGGTCTCCTCTGAACACCTTCATCATGATGTGCTCATTTGTTATAATTTCTAAAAGTTAAAGAAAACAATTAACCACTATGAAATTCATGCAATTAGATAATGAAGTTTAAAAAAATCTACACTGTACCTGCGAAGACATGACACATCAGCACCATTTGAGCGGTGAACACTGCTGCTCTGTTACAGCTGAACATCGTGACTAACACACTACAACTTTACCTGCAGCTTAAAATGAACTTGAGGAGGAGACTGAGGACAGGAAGTGGTTGGTTGCTGTTCTGGTGAACTCAACTTCTTTTAAAAAGTGTCTATTTAACAACAAATTCAGACAGCAGCATGTTCCTAAAAGTGAAATGAGGGATGCAAAATGTAAACTGGAAATAGCTGTCTGTCGTTTAGTAACTCAAAATGAAATGGATGATTCCGAGATGTGCTGTTAGGAGCCAGTTTTCCAGGAAGACCACAGGAACATCAAATCTGTCACACTTTACCCACACGGTGTGCAGATTGAGTGCCTCCTCACATTTGTGCATCAACTTACAAACATGATGCCAATGATTTTGTCACAGTGTGCAGGTTGTGATTTAATTAGAAATGCTCCTAAATGTGTTGGTTCCCCTTTTTATCCAAGAAACCTCTTTGAGGTCGTCTGCCAGTCTTCAAAAGGGATACTAATATATCACCTACGGGAGCATAGTGTCTCATCTAACCACATTGCGTCAATTAAAACTGCTGAACAGACAACTTCCTGACTTCTTTGTGCTGTGGTCTTGTAGATGCATGGATATTTTAACATCATGTTAACATGCCCTCTATAGATCAACACCCCACCATTTCATCAACATACAGTAACTGTGCACGCATTTACAAAAATAATGTGTGAACGCCATGGTGCTTTAAATAATTTAAGAGCTTCATTAAACTTTGCAGCTTAGACAAAGAATTCATACTAATTACAGTAGTCATGCAGTATACTGCAGCACTAGAATAACTGAAACTACAATTAAATTTTACACAGTCAGTCAAGTTTAAGTTTATGTAGGCCATTGATATGATTCGTTGTCTTTATCTCCATTATGATTTGCATAATGAGGGACTACCGCTATGTAAAATATCTCTCATTTCCTATATTCTTGCCCACGCAAACCAAACTGAATTTTCAACGAGAACCAGAACAGGAAGCTCTTTTCTATAGGTGTCAGAATTAACTTTAAGGTCCATGTACTGTCTGGAACTCTTTAGATTAGCAGAGATGTATTGTGGAGCACAAATATACCAATGTCACAGGGATGTAGATTGAGCCTTTTATTATGTTATTGCATCTATTTGTTAATTATGGTGTCAGTCATTATGCTTATACTGGTGGAACACTATAACAAAAACAACTGCAAACTAAATGTTGAAAGACAGGAAAACTTTCATAACACGTGACAAAATATGACATCATTATAAAATTATTAAAAATAGTGAATTGTACAATTCACTATTTTTACCTTATCTTAACTACTGTGTAGAAGTCTGGGGAAACACCTACAAGACCAACCTACAGTCAATATGCACATTACAAAAAAGAGCTATAAGGATAATAAACAATGCAGGATATAGAGACCATACCAATGCGTTGTTCTTAAAGTCACATGTCATAAAGTTCATTGATTTAGTTAAATTTAAGACAGCACAAGTAATGTACAGGGCAATTAATAATCAACTACCAACTAATATACAAAAAATATTTAAAAAAAGAGACAATGATCATAATTTGAGGGGAGACTTAAACTTTACAAAACCCAAGATACGAACAACTAAGAAAAGTATGTGTATATCTGTCTGTGGGGTGGATTTGTGGAACAGTCTGGAGCCGGAACTGAAACTATGTACAAACAGAAATCAATTCAAAAAGAGGTATAAACATTATTTGCTGAAAGGGTATATGTTAGAAGGGTAGTGGTTATATGTACGATTCATTATGTTCACTCTGGGATATTATGGGACACTATGGAATGGTGGGTGGGACAGCACTGTGTATATCTGTGTTGTTTGAGGCTGGTTTTGATGTATGGACATCATTGTATGTTAGAATGGATGGGTGTTAATGTTGATTTGTAAAAAATACAGTAAATTGCATACTTGGGGTCTTAAAGGTGGTAATTTGTATAAAATTCACATGGGTGTATCTATGGAAAAGAGGAAATGGAATTAATAAGTGTTCACTTCTTCCTTCTCCTTTTCGAACAGTGTATACTGTTACTTTATTGCATTTGCCATTTGCTTATATTTGTTATATTTTTGTGTTCGAAATAAACTATTCATCTATCTATCTATCTATCCATCTATCTATCTATCTATCTATCTATCTATCTATCTATTATAAGTACAAACACTTAAACTTAACACCTAGGTTGACACAGAGCATGGAGGGAGATTCACTGAAGTCAATTCCAATGATGTCGCTCTTAAAAGAGCATGGAAACATTATTATTACATTGTCCTACTGGGGGACTTCAATGCGCACGTGGGCAACGACAGTGAAACCTGGAGGGGGGTGATTGGGAGGAACGGCCTGCCCGATCTGAACCCGAGTGGTGTTCAGTTATTGGACTTCTGTGCTAACCACAGTCTGTCTATAACGAACACCATGTTCAAGCATAAGGGTGTCCATATGTGCACCTGGCACCAGGACACCCTAGGCCGCAGGTCGATGATCGATTTTGTTATCGTATCATCAGACCTGCGACCGTATGTCTTGGACACCCGAGTAAAGAGAGGTGCAGAGCTGTCAACTGATCACCACCTGGTGGTGAGTTGGATCCGATGGCAGGGGAGGAAGCCATTCAGACCTGGTAGACCCAAACGTATAGTGAGGGTGTGCTGGGAGCGTCTGGCTGAGGCCCCTGTCCGGGAGGTCTTCAACTCCCACCTCCGGAAGAACTTCAACCACATTCCGAGGGAGTCTGGAGACATGGAGTCTGAATGGGCCATGTTCTCCACCTCTGTTGTTGAAGCGGCAGCCCAGAGCTGCGGCCGCAAGGTGGTCGGTGCATCTCGTGGTGGCAACCCCCGAACCAAGTGGTGGACACCAGTGGTGAGGGGGGCCATTAAGCTGAAGAAGGAGTCCTATCAAGCTTGGTTGGCTTGTGGGACTCCCGAAGCAGCTGAGGTGTACCGGCAGGCCAAGCGGAGTGCAGCTCGGGTGGTTGCTGAAGCAAAAACCCGGGTATGGGAGGAGTTCGGTGAGGCCATGGAACAAGACTTTCGGTCGGCTTCAAAGAGATTCTGGCAAACTGTTCGGCGGCTCAGGAGGGGAAAGCAGCTCCCCGTCCACACTGTGTATGGTGCGGATGGGACACTGTTGACTTCAACTGGGGATATCGTCGGGCGGTGGAAGGAATACTTCGAGGATCTCCTCAATCCCACTGATACGCCTTCCACAGAGGAAGCAGGGTTTGGGGACGAGGGGGATGACTCGCCTATCACAGGGGCTGAGGTCGCCAAGGTGGTTAAAAATCTCCTTGGTGGCCGGGCCCCGGGGGTGGACGAGATTCGCCCCGAGTACCTCAAGGCCCTGGATGTTGTTGGGTTGTCATGGTTGACACGCCTCTGCAACATTGCGTGGAGGTCGGGGGCAGTGCCTTTGGCATGGCAAACCGGGGTGGTGGTTCCTCTCTTCAAAAAAGGGGACCGGAGGGTGTGCTCCAACTTTAGAGGGATCACACTCCTCAGCCTCCCTGGGAAGGTCTATGCCAAGGTACTGGAGAGGAGAGTCCGGCCGTTGGTCGAACCTCGGATTCAGGAGGAGCAATGTGGTTTTCGTCCTGGCCGTGGCACATCGGACCAGCTCTTTACCCTCTCGAGAATTCTTGAGGGTTCGTGGGAGTTTGCCCAACCAGTTTACATGTGTTTTGTGGACTTGGAGAAGGCATTTGACCGCGTCCCTCGTGGATTTTTGTGGGGGGTGCTTCGGGAGTATGGGGTATCGGGCTTGTTGTTACGAGCTATTCGGTCTCTGTACGACCGTTGTGAGAGTTTAGTTCGCATTGCCAACACTCGGTCGGAGTCATTCCCAGTGAGAGTTGGACTCCGCCAGGGCTGCCCTTTGTCACCGGTCCTGTTCATAATTTTTATGGACAGGATTTCTAGGCGCAGCCAGGGAATGGAGGGTGTCATGCTTGGTGACCACAGGATCTCATCTCTGTTGTTTGCAGATGATGTTGTCCTGTTGGCTTCATCCAGCAATGACCTACAGCTCTTGCTGGGACGGTTTGCCGCTGAGTGTGAAGCGGCTGGGATGAGAATCAGCACCTCCAAGTCCGAGTCCATGGTCCTCAGCCGGAAAAAGGTGGATTGTCCTCTCCGGGTTGGGGACAGGCTCCTGCCCCAAGTGGAGGAGTTTAAGTATCTTGGGGTCTTGTTCACGAGTGAGGGGAAAATGGAGCGAGAGATCGACAGACGGATTGGAGCAGCATCTGCAGTGATGCGGACGTTGTACCGGTCTGTTGTGGTGAAGAGGGAGCTTAGTTCTAAGGCAAAGCTGTCGATTTACCAGTCAATCTACGTTCCTACTCTCACCTATGGTCACGAGCTTTGGGTAATGACCGAAAGAACGAGATCGCGGATACAAGCGGCTGAAATGAGCTTTCTCCGTAGGATTGCTGGACTCACCCTCAGAGATAGGGTGAGGAGCTCAGTCATCCGGGAGAGGCTCAGAGTAGAACCGCTGCTCCTCCACATTGAAAGGAGTCAGTTGAGGTGGTATGGGCATCTGATTAGGATGCCTCCTGGACGCCTCCCATTTGAGGTGTTTCAGGCACGTCCCACTGGGAGGAGACCCCGGGGCAGACCCAGGACTCGGTGGAGAGACTATGTCTCCCAGCTAGTCTGGGAACGCCTTGGTATCCCCTCTGAAGAGCTGGAGCAGGTGGCTGGGGAGAGGGAAGCCTGGGCTTCTCTGCTTGAACTGCTGCCTCCGCGACCCGGACCTCCGGAAAAGCGGTAGAAGATGGATGGATGGATGGACTTCCGCCAAGGGAGGACTGAGGGAATGTTTTTAGTGGCGTTGGTTGGTTGGTTTGGATTTTAGCAACATAACTCAAAAAGTTAGGAACAGATTTTGATGAACTTTTCAGGAAAGGTGTGTAACAGCATGGGGAACAGATGATTAGATTATGGTGGTGATTTGGATCACGATCTGTATGCAGGAATTTTTTGAATATTATTTTTATACATTTTTTTTTTACATTTATTTTATCCATTGTAAGTTTGAATGAATGTGGGGGTGTCCTAACAAAGATGGGGGGTGTCCTAATTTATTCCTCACTATTTCTTTAGAATTACATTTTACAGAAAATTTGAAAACAATAAAGTCTTTAATTAATTTTTAATTGTTTAGTTGTAGTACGTGAATCTCCCAGTATTTTTAACAGTGATATTAAATTTAATCACCCTTATTGTCATTCAACCGTACAAACAATCATGCACAGTAGAACGAGATTGTGCTTTACCTATCTACAGTGTCAATCACACACACCCCAGTGCAGAATCAGAGGGCCGCTGCCATGCAAGGCGCCTCCACAGATTTCCCTCCTCCGTTCCATTATTGCTGAGCACCAAGCTGGACGGCAGGAAGTTCCACTTTTATATGGTCTTTGGCATGACCCGGCCGGGATTTGAACCCCTGCCCCCCGGATGTGGGGCAGATGCTCTACCAACTGAGCCACCACTCCGGTCGAAAAATATCCATATGTCCAAATGTGTTAAAAAAACACACAGGCTGATACAGGGTGTCCTAATTTTTTCACGACTGTATATTAATATGGCGTTTTTCATGTATTGCCCCTTGAAGATGTGTCCACTGAGTTATCCCATAGGGCCACATGCCTCGGCAACCCAGAAGTCAAACACTGCAGATAAAGTATGAGGGGACGTGTCCACCAAGCTCATTTTTCCTGCTGTGAGCGACTATTTTCGATTCCTTCTCTATGTAGTCCAGCATTTACAGCGCTGAGCGCCCTCGGCACTGAAACGCTTTTAGCAGTGGACGCTTTTTGTCGTGGTGCTCAGGGATGAAAAAAGTTCAACTTGTCACACTACTGTACAGCTGCGCTCGTCAATGTCAGACCTTTCTAAGCAGCCAATCAGAATTAAGGAAGGGCGGGACATAGGACACCGGTACAGCAGGATGAGAATGGGAGGTGACGTGGAGGAGGTGGAGGCTGAACTTTGCTGCATCAAACAACCCTGCACTCTTTGATCTGACACTAAAAGGATATCATGGTCAAAATTTGAAAGTAAACGCTTGGAGGAACATGTCCGCATCTGTCGGCGTGCTAGGTGAGTGTTTGTGCCTTTTTCATGGTCATATTTCTTACAAGTTTGTTGCGGTAGATAATATGGATACTATGTGAATTTGTAGTTGATAACTGCAAAAAAATGGTATGATACCGCACTGTTGTGTCATATTGCTTAGTTATTATGAATCCGTCCACCCATCCAACCATCCATCTTCTACCGTTTTTCCGGAGGTCCAGGTCGCGGAGGCTGCAGTTCAAGCAGAGAAGCCCAGACTTCCCTCTCCCCAGCCACCTGCTCCAGCTCTTCAGAGAGGATACCAAGGTGTTCCCAGACCAGCTGGGAGACATAGTCTCCAGATTCCCTCGGAATGTGGTTGAAGTTCTTCCGGAGGTGGGAGTTGAAGACCTCCCAGACAGAGGCCTCAGCCAGGCGTTCCCAGCACACCCTCACTATACGTTTGGGTCTACCAGGTCTGAATGGCATCCTCCCCTGCCATCGGATCCAACTCACTACCAGGTGGTGATCAGTTGACAGCTCTGCACCTCTCTTTACCTGAGTGTCCAAGACATACGGTCACAGGTCTGATGACACGATAACAAAATCGATCATCGACCTGCGACATAGGGTGTCCTGGTGCCAGGTGCACATATGGACACCCTTATGCTTGAACATGGTGTTCGTTATGGACAAACTGTGGCTAGCACAGAAGTCCAATAACTGAACACCACTCGGGTTCAGATTGGGCAGGCCGTTCCTCCCAGTCACCCCACTCCAGGATTCACTGTCGTTGCCCACATGTGCATTGAAGTCCCCCAGTAGGACAATGGAGTCTCCAAGAGGAGCACCCTCCAGCACCCCAGTCACAGACTCCAAAAAGGGTGAGTACTCTGAAACATCATTTGGTGCATAGGGACAAATGATGGTCAGGACCCATTTCCCAACCCAAAGGCGCAGGGAAACAACCCTTTCGTCCACTGGGGAAAACTCCAATATAGAGGCAGCAAGGTGGGGGGATACAAGAATACCCACCCCTGCTCATCACCTCTCACCCGGGGCAACTCCAGAAAGGGCCAAGCTCCAGCCCCTCTCCAGGAGACTGGCTCCGGAACCGGAGCTGTGTGTTAAGAGAGTGTGAGGCCAACTATATCTAGCCGGTATCTCTCAACCTCGTACACCAGCTCAGGCTCCTTCCCCACCAGAGGGGTGACATTCCACGTACCAAAAGCCAGTTTAGAAAGCTTGGGATCAGTCCGCCAAGGTCTCCGTCTTTGACCGCCACCTAATCCACATAGCACCGGACCCCCATGATCCCTCCTGCAGGTAGTGAGCCCACTGGAGGGCGGACCCATGTAACTCCTTCGGGCTGAGCCCAGCCGGGTCCCATGGGTGGAAACCCGGCCACCAGACGCTAGCCATCGAGCCCCTCCCCCAGGCCTGGCTCCAGGGTGTGGCCCCAGTAACCCCATACCGGGCGGGGTACACTGAATCCTTGATCTAGAATTTATCATGAGAGTCTGATGGATCGTTCTTAGTCTGGCCCTTCACCCAGGACCAGTTTGTCTTGGGTGACCCTATCAGAGGCAAATTGCCCCAGACAACATAGCTCCTGGGATCACTGGGGCACGCAAACCACCCACCACGATAAGGTGACGATCCATGAGGGGGTTATTATGAACCTTATCAGTAAACTGCAATGGAGAAGAGGGGAGGAAAAAAAATGGAAACCAACCTGAAAGATTCAATAAACCATGATGTTGATTGAAGGTGGAATTGCCCAGCCCCAATGTATAGTCAATACAATTATGACAGTCTTGTTATTATCATTATTATTATTGTTATTATTATTATTATTATTATGTCGTGGACCCCGAGCTACCAGCGGTATCGGAGAGGAGTGGTCGGGCTGTGGTTTGTGGGACCGACCGGTTCCGACAGTGTTGGACGATGCGGTATGGAACAAATCTTGGTCTAGTATTAAGGGAGATGAACAGGACCAATCCCACTCAGGGCCATCGCGGGAGGGTTCTGGTGCCAGGGCCCAAGTTACCCTGGATGAGGGATCTGGGCGGCACGGTGGAACGCCTGTGATGGTGGGTGGAGCTGAAAGGATGGCTCTCTCTTTCAGCTGTCCAATGACTCATGGAGACACCCCAATGAGCTGCGGCATGCCAACAAGGAGAAGGAGGTGTCGGGGCTCCGACGTGGTTCATCTCCTGGGGTGAAGCGAAGAAGCTCTGGACGGAACCTGCGGGACGGGTCTCCGGAGTGTGGCTTCTCCATCGGGACTGTGTGGTGGTAGGGAGGCAATGGGTTATGTTGAATGTTATGATGTGAATTGCTCGAGCCCCGTAACCTATATGTTCCACACATAGTTAATATGTGAATTGCCCTAGTTGGTTTAAAAAAAAAGAAAAAGAAAAAACAAACAATGATTGTCTTAACGTGTTTAATACATGGTTGATGTGTGCATTGCCCAGGCGACGTTGTTACTATATCAATATGGGTAATACCTAAGAGTTGCTATGTGAAGTGCCCAATTTACAAAAGAATTTTACCAGGGTGTTTAAGTCAAGATGGTAATGTCTGAATGGCCCAAGGTACGAGTTAATTATAGCATTGTGTTTAACACACAAAGTTGCTGAGAGGGCTGCCCAGGTTTTGAGGTGTTCATAGCATGACGTGGGTGTGGATATTGACATATGTGATGGTTGCGTTTTGAATTCATGTTTAAGGGTTTATCCTGTTTGAATATATGTTTACGGGATTGTTTGATGTTAAAAATAGGAACACGGCAGGGTTTTTCATTTCATGGACTGTATATAATAATGAAGATGGCAGAATAAGCTGTCTAGCCGTGTGGGGGTGGGACAGTAGTCCACCTGTCCCCCTCTAGTTTTAGTTATTTGTGTGCATGGATAGGCCTTAATTATTCTGTTTTTTAGTGTGTGATTCGGGTTTTAAATTTGGGAGTGCTAAATGGGGTGGGTGTGTGTGTGTTTTGAATTTTTCTGAAGGGCGGGGGGTGTGATGTTGTGGGCTCATGGAGTGGGACTTCTCCACCCAGAGAAGAAGGCAGCTGGGGAAGGGGGGAACAATGGACCGAAAGAGGAGGTGTCACCAGGGGATATCAGACAGGACAGTAAGGACTATGCGCCCCCCCGGGGAGAGGAGTAAATGCCGGAGCCACTGGAAGAAGAAGGGTGTGAGAGCGGCGCCGGCATTATGTTATGTTAATGTGCCACACAGGCTTTGTTCTAGACCAGGGGTCGGCAACCTGCAGCTCCGGAGCCGCATGCGGCTCTTTCATCCCTCTGCTGTGGCTCCCCGTGGCTTTGGAAAATAAATAATGAGTATTTAATTAAAATGTATTTTATTTTAGTTCATTAGTTTTTAAAATGTAATTCTAAATTTGAAGATTATGGTGATCTTGTAAAATCTAAAAAAAAAAACGTGTTAAAGTTTAATCACCGTCAGCGAAAAGCAACACGAAGTCGGAAGTCGTCTCCCGCGATAACCTGGATGTGTTGTGTTCAAGCTACTGCTGTATTGTAAACAGCCCTGCGATTGGATAGTTGCAAACGATTGGACCAATCAAATGGCTCGTTGTATGCTTTTTCAAAGATTCATGGCGGCGTGTTCTCAGGGATGTGATTTTCTGTTAATTCGCCGAATTCTGCTTTATTTTATCTTCCAGGAAGATAAAGTACGTTAAGTACGTTAGCGGCTTGTGGTCCACGAACGCAGTGAAGCTGCGCCCTTTCAGGCAGGACTGGAAGTGGCGTATGGCCACCGGTAATCGATATGGCCAGGTGGAGAGTCATTAACTCTACAACGGCTGTATGAGCTGGGCTGGCGCGAGGGATTAAACGGTAATAAAAGTTAACCATCCCCTTTTATGATTCCAAACAGTTTGAAATTGACAGTGCACAGTGGACATTGACTCATAACTTTTGAATATTTCTAAGACTTGGCTGCATCAGTGATTGTGCAAAATGAACTGCTCAAGACTCAATAGAGATTGAAACTGGTGATCTGAAATGAATGCTGAAATTATAAAAAGTAATGGTATGTTGGAATTTTATTTCTTTTATGGAACAGATAAAATTAACTGATTTTGATTTGATCAAGTGTTAAAGCATGTGATGGATAATGCTTGTTGGAATATTTTAGGAATGCTATCTTCTTGGAACATAAGTCAATATTATACATTAATAAGTGGCATTCAGCTGTTTGTTTTATGTCATTTAAGCACAGTTCTTTTTTTTTTTTTTTTTTTTGTTGCTTATTTGTACCCGTAGGTAGATTTGGTTTGCAGTCTGGTGACAAGCCACCGGCTGCTGGTCGCTGCGTGCGCGAGCGCCCTAAACCTACATGTTTTTTGGTATGCGGGAGGAAACCGGAGAAATCCCGGAGTAAACCCACGCAACACGGGGAGAACATGCAAACTCCACACAGCTCACTGTTGGTCGGGGGCTGGGATCGAACCCACGATCTCATGATCCCCACGATCCCCCGGCCGAGGGTAAAACTGTGCTGCCACAGTGCTAAACCACTGCGCCACCGTGCAGCCCAAGTTCTGGTACTTAAAAATCATAAAAACCCAGGAGCTTCGGGGGGCTTTGCCCCCCTTGCCCCCTATCCCACCCCGGACCCCGCTGGGGGACGATGTCCCCCAGACCCCCTGCTGAATTTTCAGATAATTTCCCCAACCCCAAATCACATCGCTGGTTCGTGTTGGAATTCTGAGCTTTCGGTATTGTTTTCAGCGGAATTATGAGATTTTTATCGAAGGATCAGGAGTCATCAGTGCTAGAAATAGCACTCTCCTTTCAACCCAATGTCAACCTTCAATGCAATGTCTTTTTTTTTTTTCGGAGTTCAAAATGTTTTTGTTGCATGCAGAAATGTAATTTTGTTTTCTCTGCAGGAGTTCCCTGATTTCATAAATGCAACATATTATAGTTTGTTTATACATAGCATAAAGGGAAAAAAAGTTATATGCAGTGTTATTTCAAGTGTCAAAAGGGTTTTTGTGGCTCCCAGTGTTTTCTTTTCTGTGGGAAACGGGTCCAAATGGCTCTGAGCGGTAAAGGTTGCTGACCCCTGCCCTGGACAGATTGCCAGTCCATCGCAGGGCCAACACAGAGAGACAGACAACCATTCACTCTCACAGTCATACCTAAGGACAATTTAGAATCCCCAGTTGATGCCAATTAACCTAACTTGCATGTTTTTGGCATGTGGGAGGAAACTGGAGAAATCCCGGAGTAAACCCACGCAGACACGGGGAGAACATGCAAACTCCACACAGATCACTGTTGGTCGGGGGCTGGGATCGAACCCAGGATCCCCGGCCAAGGGTGAGTTGCTGTGCTGCCGCAGTGCTAACCACTTCTCCACCGCGCCGCCCACAACCAATCCACTAGTTGTCAAATTGAGAGTCTGGAGAACAAGTGAAGGATACAGATTTATATTATATTAATACATTTGAACAAGGAGCATTATGAGGAAACAGGATGAAAAGTAGCTTCTTCTAAATAAAACTTTCATCTCTAATTTATGAAAATATCAGGAACTAAAGCTGTGTGATCACTGTTGAAAGTAGGAGATGGGTGATATTTTTCAGATTTAAACAATTTATGAATGTGCTGATAATTAAAACTATGCAAAAACTATGGTCAGATATTCAGAAATTTATTTTTCAACACAAAACAATTTATAATATATATCTAACATTTATTTCATGAATGAAGCTATATAAATGAAGCTATAAGCAGTTTTTTCCCACTGCTGTAGTAGGAATTCATTAATGCCACATAATATTCAGAGCTACGTACAGTATATAAAAAACTTTATAAGCAGCATAATCTTTATTTTAAAGGTCAAATTGCCGTTGCGGCTCTCAGCCACGTCTGTTTTAGTCGGAGACGGGCAAAATGGCTCTTCGGCTGGCAAAGGTTGCAGACCCCTGGTCTAAACATATATGTATTGTACACAAGCTGAAAGAAAAGTTTTGGTGTTGCATTTAGTAACTGTTGCTGTGAAAGTCATGTGGGTTCTCAGGTCCATTGTGTCAACAGTCGCTTTGTCTCCACAACAGCCGCACCGCCACATTTATGCAGCCATCTGTGCTCAGACATTGTTCTTCTCTTTATGCAGCAACTCCAGCTACACATTAAAACATATAGATATTCTCTTTAGGAAGGATTAATTTGATGGATGTTGTCTGTCCGACCCCAATATACTGTAGACAACTGGCTATAAGGCAGCATAACAGACTTTAAAACTGATAAAAAGCATCTTCAGCAAAGAGTGATAAAACATTAGTGAGTGTAGTGTCAGAATGGTATTTCAGATTTTCATGTCAAATTACTTATTCTTTCATTCAGCAATGAGACAAAATGCTTTCACCACACACAATGTGCTGTTTTGTTTATGTTTAAGTATATCAAGCCCAGAAATGCTGGATTTAATTTTTAAAATATCTAACCTATGTATAGGCCATTGTTTCATCATTGTGACCACAAACTTAATTCCCATCATCACCACTTCCTCCTAACACTGAACCATATACTAACCAGTTCAGCTGTGCAATAAAGCACACAGTCCAAAGGATTTGTATAATATTTTTTGGACCTTCTGTATTAGACTTAGACATAACTTTTTTAATCCCTTTGGGATAACTCCCTCTGGGAAATTTAAAATTTCCAGCAGCACATAAAAGGAGCATACAAATCAGAAAAGCAACAGAATAAAAAAAAAAGGTTAAAAGCAGCTAAATACCGAGCTTCTGGAAAGGCAGCCGTCTCCACAGCGCCCCACGACGCTGAGAGTGATCTTGAGCTGTTAATTGATACTGCCTCAATTTTGGTGTCCTGACTGGAGTTACATCAACATTATCTGCAAACTTTTCTTTTTCTTTAATTCTGTTACGTGCGGCTCTGGGGAGCCACACAATGAGAGCCGAGGGCGAGCCAGTGAGTTGAGATGTTTATTATAAATAAGGGGTTAGGAACAAGGGATAGGAATACAGAATAAGGAACACGGTCTTGCAGACCGAAAGCACAGCTACTCATATACAGGGTTACACTCACGAGTAGTACGGCACAGGAGTAACGGGCTGGCACCGGACATAAGGATACCAAGGCATGACTACTCACAGTGGGGAACACTCACAAGAATACTGCAAGCGGAGTAGAGGGCTGACGCCGGACGTAGGGGTTTCAGCCTGTAGTGCTTTAAGTCGCAGCCCTGAATAATCGAAGCTGCTCCTTTTTATCCTCATTAGAAGCGCCCCAGCTGATGAGGATAAATTGGCCCCAGCCGTCCCGTAACACTGATAGCTGGGAGCCTGCTGAGACGCTGCCCAATGAGAGGCAGGGATGAGAAGGGGCATGGGCTGAGCGCCAAGACCCAGCGTCTCATCCCATGGTGACAGAGCCTCCCCCTCACGGTCGGGCTCCGAACGACCAGGAACATCCCAGCCCCCCCCCCCCACACACACACACACACCACCACCTAGGGTGGGCGGAAGGGAGGCAGGACCGGAGGGAGAGAAGCGGAGAAAAAGAGAGAAGAGAAAAAAAAAACCCATGAATGAACACAGAGCACCAGAGAGAGAAAACACAAATACAATACTCTATATCACACAGGGAATAATTAACCCAGGACACAGATGGGGAGAAAACTGAGTAAGGACGCCGGTCAAACACCCTACACAAAAAAAAATGTGCAGACCGGGGCAAGGAAGACAAAAAAAACCCACCATGAAGGCGACAGGAACAAATGAGACCATCACAGGGTATGGTTAAGTGGGAAACAAAACACATTACTCCATAAGGCACAAACAGAAACACACAAGGCAATTACAGAGTACGGTAAGGGAAACAAAACACACTTCTCCATAATGCACAGACGAGGCTACGGACAGGACAAGGATGAAGAAAAATGCTGAGTACGGATGATAGAAAAAAATAACAAAATACACAGCGCTCTATATATATATATTCACAGAGTCGCCTAGAGGAGTGAAGGCGACAGGAACAAATGGGCAATTACGGAGTACGGTTGGGAGGAGAACAAAACACATAACTCCATAACGCACAGACAAGGCTAAGAACAAGACAAAAATGAAGAGAAATGCTGAGTACGGACAGTAAAAAACAATACACAGCACTATAAATATATATTCACCAAAAGGACAAAAAATTACACCCGAGTGACCTTAATAATAACAAAAGATAAGCGACACCCGAGGAATATGGCGGGCAGAGTCCAAAATGGCCGGGATAGCCCGGAGGTCTCCCCACCCATTGTCCAGTTGGCGAACCGGGGAAAGGGAAATGTTCGGACGGCCAACTCCAGACCCAGGTCTCAGGGAACCAGTCCACCGGTAGCCGAGCCAGGCCACCCAGAAGCAAACACAGTTCGTCGGGGGGTTGGACCAGATTGCCGAACCGAAAGTCTTGCGGGTCGGGCCGTCGACCCGCATCACTCAACCGCCAGGATCGTTGAGACGGACGAAGGGTCAAAGCGGACCCTGGTGGAAGAGGCTTAGGGGAGAGCCGATGACGAGGTAGACGAGTGTCAGTCCGCAGGGGAACAGTCACCTCCTCACCGGACCTAGACAACACTGGTGCAGCACCCGCGTCGGACTCCGATTGGGCCTTAGGCGAACCCACATCGGACACCGCTGGAGCAGCACCCACGTTGGACCCCAATTGGGTCTCGGGCGAACCCACGTCGGACACCACTGGAGCAGCACCCACGACGGACCCCAACTGGGTCGGCGCCGCACCAGAACTGACCTTCAACGTTGAACCTGGACCCTCCAACACCACGAGGAACGGCAACTCCTCGCCGGTGACCCTGGAAGAAGGCTCGGGAGAGAAAACAGAACCGGGATCAGGATCACCGGCAGCGTCAGAACCCGGCGAGATGAGCTCGGACGCAGCGGGCGGCTGCACCCGGCTCATCTCCCCTAGAGACAGGCTAAAGTGCTCAAAGATATAAAGGGAGAAAAGAAAGGAGAGCACTCGCCTGATCTCGAGTTCTGACGCCGTCCAGGACTGCGAAGATCCAGGATCTGTCGTCAGGAGGTCGTTGTCAGGCTCCCATTCAGCTGCGTCGGGCCCCGCAGCCAGCACGATGGTCAGCGCAGCTTGAGATTCCTCCAGCTCCGGTAACCACGCCGACGAACCACACGGCGTGAAGGCAGAAGAATCTCGTCCCGCTGGACCAAACCGCTCCTCCGTGGAGACCCGGGGACGCTTAGTCGTTGGCGCAGACTCCACGTTGCAGTCAGTCCTCCTCCTCCGTCCACCACGCAGCTGCGGAACCAGAACCGCAGGCGCTCTCCTGGTCCCACAACGTTGACCCGGGGCCGGGGACCGTTCGGCGGAGAGAGACACAGAGGATGCAGGATTAAGGACACAGATTACAGCAGGTGGTGGGAGTTCGGGGAGCTGCGGACCCCGAACTCCACCTCCAGGAGTATGACAGAGCAAATCACAAAACTGATGTTAAAAAACTGGGACTTGCCTGTCTCCTGGAAGTTGGATGGCGCCTGCTGTGGTGGAAATTGCTTCTTCCTCTCCCCGCCGGGTGATAACGGAGGACCCCCTGAGAAGTCGTCTGGGGACCGCTCGCGTTGTCTCCAGGAGAGGGCTCACCAGGCCGGAATTCCAGACACACACAGCAGTCGGGAAGTGCATCGAGGAGGAGGGGGTGACAGCCGGGGTGAGCCAGCCCGAATGCCCTGGAGTGACAGCGGGGGAATGAGGCTCAGGGAACGAGGCTGTGAAATCTCCACGCTGACGAGACGAAGAGGTGACAGCTGCGTGGGGGGAAAGGTCCTGGCGGCAGCCCAGAACTGGATCCGGGTGGGGTTCGTGCAGAGGTGACTTGGCGATGTGATGACGGCTATTCCCAGGGGATGAAGCGAGGGGGGAACCCAGGAATCGCCACTCCTGAGCAGAGACCGAGGCGAGGAAGGCGTTGAACTCGGGAAAGCTTCGTAGCCCTGGATTCCTCTCCACCAATCTCTCCGCCGCCGCCACATGCCAGATGAAGGAAAATGGGTGCACAGCGGAGCGCGTAACAGCCACTCGGTCCCGGACTTTGACAGCTGTCAGCTGCCGCTCCGTCGGGGGAATCCCGAGTGACGTTGTGCAGAACGGGGGAAGCCCTCTGGGTGGCGCGAACTCCCGGACTGGAATGGAGACAGGAACGGGATCCTGAAGCGGGGGGCGACATCTCATCCGCTTCGGCTTCCTGCCGGGATTTCCATCCAACCCGCGGAGCTTCTCTCGCAGGGCAGCCATGGCGTCCCTCCTGGCACAGGCCTCGAGATGGTATAAACGGCGAAGGTGACTGTCCAGGAGACTCTCAGCACGGCCCAGATGCCAGCGTCTCGAGTTGGAGGCGTCGTGCGGGGTGGTGGTGAAGAGCATCCCGTCGACAACCCCCGAGATGGATCTCAGCTTGTCGCCCTGGCGTCGAACATGACTCCTGGGAGACGGCATGCTAACAACGCTGACACCCGGACAGGAAGGGACAAATCCACAACAGTCACGGCCGCCGGCAACTCGTCTGGCTGTGACTTACTGTTACGTGCGGCTCTGGGGAGCCACACAATGAGAGCCGAGGGCTAGCCAGTGAGTTGAGATGTTTATTATAAATAAGGGGTTAGGAACAAGGGATAGGAATATGGAATAAGGAACACGGTCTTGCAGACCGAAAGCACAGCTACTCATATACAGGGTTACACTCACGAGTAGTACTGTGGCGGTTCGTTTTAACCCCACAACAGACTAAGGACACTCGGCCCTCTTTTCTCTGTTTTTCTGCTGCATTACTGAGAAGCAATGTGCCATTCATGTATTTGTGATACAAACATGCATGTGTTGTGATGTAATGCGCCATACTGTATAGTGTGCATATGGCTTGTCCTTACTGTGCTTTTTCTGAGCATCTTAGATGTGCTTTGGTGTATTAATGTCTACAGGTAGACGAGTTTCTTCTGTCTCACCTATGTGATGTTAATCGATGCCTTTCATCCTTTGTACTCATGCGTCCTGTCCTTACTGTGACCTAGAGACTCAGATCAATATGTAGATGTGCTTGTTAGCCTCTTTGTCTTGCACTTAGAGCGAGGTCTAGCTAATCTGCCCATTGTGATGTATGTCTTACAAATGCAAATACCTCCTGCCTGTTCTGTTGTCCCTTTGATCATTCTAAACTGTGGGGTACATCTCTTTGATGTATTGTTATGATCAAGTATTTAAGGTGCAACTCTGTAACGCAATCTCTTACTCTCTCACTCTGATCCTGCAACTGGCGGACACACTGTGTCTGCCTCTCCTTCTCAGAGAGCCGTGGGATCCCGCTCCGGGCTGCTCCACTATGCACCGGAGAGGGGATCCCGTGAAGGTGGTATGATTTAATAAAACCACAGCACGGCTGCTTATTTTTTCATGCCGCCTCAGTACGAGACAGGAGTAACGGGCTGGCACAGGACATAAGGATACCAAGGCATGAATACTCACAGCGGGGACCACTCACAAGAATACTGCAAGCGGAGTAGAGGGCTGACGCCGGATGTAGGGGTTTCAGCCTGTAGTGCTTTAAGTCGCAGCCCCGAATAATCGAAGCTGCTCCTTTTTATCCTCATTAGCAGCGCCCCAGCTGATGAGGATAAATTGGCCCCAGCCGTCCCGTAACACTGACAGCTGGGAGCCTGCTGAGACGCTGTCCAATGAGAGGCAGGGATGAGAAGGGGCATGGGCTGAGCGCCGAGACCCGGCGTCTCATCCCATGGTGACAAATTCAATAATACAAACACCAATGGTTAAAATGCCTGAATTTAACCTATACAATCTATACCACAAATGATATTCAATTTACTTTTTTGATTTAGAGTTTTTGGCTGACAAAAGTCTCTCAATATGAAATCATTTGCCGTAATTTATGTAAACACTGATATCCACAGTTTCATCCAGTTCTGTACATTGCAGGTCAGTCTCTTTTTATAACTGTTCTGCATCATAACAGAAAAACAGCTACACTCATGATTTAATATCTTCATCTTTGGAGTCCAAGCATTTCACTCACCTGCAGAGTCAGACAGCTGAAGTGATAGTAAATAGTAGCAGCCCGAATGCAAGTGGGAGAATAATATATAAACTGTTTCCTGCATAGAATCAGATTAGAATTATATTGCAGCTGTACTATGGTTTTACATTATTATTTCCACTTAGGTCACTACCTACCTGTGAGTTTTTCCAGACACAGTTAAAGTCTATCTAATACTGTGTGGGCCGTCTGTATAAATTACTTCACATGTATAATTTTCCTCATCATCATGTTGAACACTAAAAATAGTTAGCTTTGTAGGTAAGCCAGGCTCTATTTTCAGTCTGTGAGAGGAGAAATTTGAAAAATTCTCTTTATAGGCAGGGTCATATGTAAAGAGAGATTTGTTTTTAATCCATTCAATCAGTGTAGCATTCTTCTCCTCCTTTGATATGTTGCAAGTGAACACGACCTGGTCTCCTCTGAACACTTTCATCATGATGTGCTCATTTCTTGGAATTTCTAAAAGTTAAAGAAAATAATTAACCACTATGAAATTCATGCAATTAGATTTTAAAAAATCTACACTGTACCTGCGAAGACATGACACATTAGTACCATTTGAGCGGTGAACACTGCTGCTCTGTTACAGCTGAACATCATGACTAACACACTACAACTTTACCTGCAGCTTAAAATAAACTTGAGGAGGAGACTGCGGACAGAAAGTGGTTGGTTGCTGTTCTGGTGAACTCAACTTCTTTTAAAAAGTGTCTATTTAACAACAAATTCAGACAGCAGCATGTTCCTAAAAGTGAAATGAGGGATGCAAAATGTAAACTGGAAATAGCTGTCTGTCGTTTAGTAACTCAAAATGAAATGGATGACTCCGAGATGTGCTGTTAGGAGCCAGTTTTCCAGGAAGACCACAGGAACATCAAATCTGTCACACTTTACCCATGGTGTGCAGACTGAGTGCCTCCTCACATTTGTGCATCAACTTACAAACATGATGCCAATGATTTTGTCACAGTGTGCGGGGTGTGATTTAATTAGAAATGCTCCTAAATGTGTTGGTTCCCCTTTTTATCCATGAAACCTCTTTGAGGTCGTCTGCCAGTCTTCAAAAGGGATACTAATATATCACCTACGGGAGCATAGTGTCTCATCTAACCACATTGTGTCAAATAAAACTGCTGAACAGACAACTTCCTGACTTCTTTGTGCTGTGATCTTGTAGGTGCATGGATGTTTTAACATCATGTTAACATCCCCTCTATAGATCAACATGTAACCCAGCTGAGAAAATGACCCCTTTTTTTTTCTCAGATGTCAATTGTATTAATACAATTGTGTGATTTTATTTTGAAAAATGATTATTTTGGGGAAGAGGAAGTGTGATCCTCGTTATCCAACTTTTAAATTCCCGTTTCATGGTCACGATGGGTGATCTGGGTCTTTCCATTCGTTAAGAGCGATATTAGCCCCGCCTTCCCAGTAGAGGCAGCAGGCGCGCACTCGGGTTTCGATCTTTCACGATCCGAGAGCGGACAAGAGAGGTTGTGGGCGGTCTGGTTCACACTGATACCTCTTCTTGTTGACGGGAGCACGAGCTTGAGAGGCCGTGAAGCGGCGACTTGGGTTGTTACCACTTTGAATCCTGGGCACTGGAGAGAGGAGGGATGCTCTTCAATCGAGATCTTAGTTAGATCTCAGTTCAATCTCGGTTCAGTCTCGGGTCAGGCTCACCATCTCCATTTGGAGAGAATCCAGGATCCGGAAGGTTCTTGATCGGCAACCAAAAAAACCTAGCCTGCACAACAATAATGGTATTATTGTTTACAGCTAGAGTAATTCGTTTTCCAATCCCTTCTTATATAACACCATAGCTTAGTGTTTTAATTCTTCTCTCATATTACTATTATTACAATCCAGCAATATAGTAATATCTTACATTTCACATCTTACATCTTACATGCATGTGTTCTTTTCTCACAATCTCTCTGGTAGCACATGAAATACCCTTTTTTCATGTAACCAATTAAATGAATTCCTCTTTTTATCTCTGCATCTTTTAACCATGAAATTATGATTAATCCTTTCTAACCTTGTCTTTGTAATTCATGAAATGAAATACAATTAATTTATCACATAACCAGGGAATATACTGTCCCATTACTTCCAATATTCCCTTTTAAAATCAGTAAAACCCGGTCTGAGCTACTGGGTTTAGCATAACCTATGCTTTTACATAGGGGACCAACACCATGTGCTTTTAGCATCAAACTACACATTACATTTGACAGAAATAGTGCATATGAACTAAAAGTACTTCAGCATACTGTTGGGAACTGAAATTACATTTAGGAAAACCATACAGACACAAAGACAGCCTTTTCCATTGCTTTTAAACAGGAAAAAATCCACTCGCGATTAGCATTAGCATAACGCTACCATTAGCATGTATTTCACTCACCAAGATGAGGTCTCAGTGTGAACACAGCAAAAGAGATACAAGATATCTTGACTGGTCAAACGACTAAACCAAAAGGACAAACAAACACTGAGCTCTGTAGGACATCTTTGGGGTTTTATTCCATACCGGCCGTTGTTATATTTGTATAGTTGTAAATTGTCTGTATATATTGTTCACTTTATTCCTATAAATAACAACCATTATTGCTCATTTCTTGCCTCCAGCTATTTCATTCCACACTCACTTTAATTCCCTATTGTAACCCTTACAAACCTAGCAACTGGTCTACACTTAATTATTTCCCTTACCTAATTAACATAAGGCAAGGGTTACAATAAGAAGTGGCAAGCCCAGCCAGGAGCCTTTTTTCTCTTTTCCCTTACGTTATTTCAAGCCTATTCGTACCCAAAATGGATATTGTTGAGCGTGAATCTGTGAAAATTCCAAATGCAGTGATAGTGAGTGAAATCGCTGGAGATGAGCAACTTGATGAAGTGACTGAGTTTTTGACATGGTATGGATCGATTTCAAGAGTCATAAAAGTGGCAGATAGTAAGTCTGAGATTTCCCAGAGTGCTATTTTTGAGTATCAATCGGGTGTTGCTTTTGAAACTCTTGACCCATTGCCATGTACTCATGTATCTGATAGTGGAGCCAGCTATATGATACAATCTCTTGCCAGTGTTTATACGCACCATGTACGGAGTGAAGTGGCCAAGTTATATCTCACTAACCTTAAAAACCTAGCGAAGATGAGTGGCAGAGATTTTGCAGATGACCTGAAAGACGTGATGTTACAGATTTCTGAGGCAATCAAAGAATCTGAAAATGATCAGAGCAAGTTAAGTTACCTGATAACTTACCTGAAGCTTCCTTGGATGAACCTCAACCTCAGCCTTCTGCAGCTGAGTCCAGTATTCAAGGTGCACAACCAACTAACCAGTCAAATCACACTACGAGCACCCCAGCTCGAAGTATGCCCACCATTTCTGCACATGATTTAAATCCACCAGAAGTGCAACGTGTGGTAGTTGAGCACATTGTAAAAAGGGAAGATTTTTCCGTGCAGCCGTTTTCATAAAAGCTTGGAGCTTTTTCTGGCAAAGACCTCTGACCGACTTATGAGCTAGATTATGATACTTGGCGCTCCAGTGTAGAATTAATCTTGACTGATCCTGCTATGTCCAAACTGCAACAATCCCGAAAGATCATTGAGTCTCTTTTACCCCCAGCAGCTGATGTAGTCAAGCACTTGAACCCCAACAGCTGACCATCAGAATACCTTCAGCTGTTAGATTCTGCTTATGGTACAGTTCAAAATGGCGGAGAGCTTTACACCAGGTTTATTGACACCTCCCAAAACACAGGTGAGAAACCCTCATCATATCTACAACGTCTTCACGTAGCTTTGACTCACACTGTGAAGCGTGGTGGCGCTTCAAGCCAGGATTTTGACAGGCTGCTTGTCATACAGTTTTGTCAAGGTTGCACCGTGGGCTGCACGGTGGCGCAGTGGTTTAGCACTGTGGCAGCACAGTTTTACCCTCGGCCGGGGGATCGCGGGGATCATGAGATCGTGGGTTCGATCCCAGCCCCCGACCAACAGTGAGCTGTGTGGAGTTTGCATGTTCTCCCCGTGTTGCGTGGGTTTACTCCGGGATTTCTCCGGTTTCCTCCCGCATACCAAAAACATGTAGGTTTGTCACCAGACTGCAAACCGAATCTACCTACGGGTACAAATAAGTAACAAAAAAAAAACAAAAAAAAAAAAGGTTGTTGGTGTAGAAGATCTGGAAATGACGAGGCGGTTTTGTATCAAAAAAGCAGAGTCTTTAATGAACAACTCTTCTATCTTGTCTCATCTGGTGCAGAGCTTGGCAGAAGGCAAAGAGAAAGAATTCTGCCCAGCTCGCTGGTTAAATACAGGCACACATCAAAGACATGCAAAACACAAGCTGAAATCCCCCGTTATCTTAATCCCCCATTAGTCCTGTTAACTCCTCCCTTCATCTTGGGAGGTGATGGGAAAACCTCTCCTCGCCTTAGGGGGCGAAGGTGTCAAGTCTGTTGCCATGGCGTCCTGTGACGTCATTGGTCTTCACACGGCGGTGAGATTCCTTTGTCCTTTCAGAGGTGTGAAATTCCTTTGTATATGTTGTCCCAAACATTTCCACATGCTCCAACAAATGTAGGTATGGAATATATGAGTAATATATACCACAGGCCCCCCAAACAACTAGGAAAGGACATAGAAAGATTCACAGTCTAGGGTAATTACTAAGACATACTACGTGTTACAGCTGTTGCCACAGAAGAAACTTTCAAGCAGCCATGCTCCCAAGAGAGTTCAGTGAAAACATAACAGCATAGTATAATCATAAGTCAGTCCTAAACTGTTGCAGCACAATTAGCGAAAAACTGCGGAGTGTTGGAATCAGTCCCTGTGCTGTCTGGGCTTCAATCTTCTCCCAAAGCTGCTGTAGGTTGGTTTAGACGTCCTGCTGGGACCTTGTTGTGAAGAATCTGCAGTGTGGGAAGGAGAGAGATTATCTGTTCCCTGCCTGGGGGCTGAGGCTTTTTCCTTGGGGGGTCTGCCTCGCCGAGGTGCTCTCGCCAACTGTGCAGGTTCGTCTCTCAACAAGAAAGCAGGTTTGAGTCTGTCAATGCTGACCGTTTCATTTCTATCCCCATAATCAAGCAAAAAGTGTTTGTTACCATTTTCCAGCACTCTGTATGGGCCATCGTATACTGGGCGTAACGTTGGTTTTATGGCTTCATGCTTAACAAAAACAAACTCAGCGTTTTTTAAAGATTGAGGAACAAAAACTCGCGGAAAGGAGTGATGAGCTGGACCGTGGAGAGAGTCCGGTCCGTTACTGCCTAAAAACCTTGGGACTGGGAGGTGCCTTGGTTCCGGGTTCTCCGGTAAAAATTCACCTGGGAGTCTGATAGGTTGGGCAAAGACTAATTCTGCAGGGGAAGCGTCTAAATCCTCTTTAGGTGCTGCACGCAACCCCAATAAAACCCAGGGGAGTTTGTTTACCCAATTTGTGCCCGTTAATGAGGCTCTGAGGGCGGCCTTTAAGGACCTGTGAAAACGCTCGCATAACCCATTAGCCTGAGGGTGATAAGCGGTGGTGCGATGAATGGTTGCCCCTAAACTGTTGGACATGGCTGACCAGAGTTCTGAGACAAATTGAGGCCCCCTATCTGACGTGATGTCTGTTGGGACGCCGAAACATGCCACCCAATTCGTTAGAAAAACGCGAGCGACTTCCTCCGCTGTAGTTGCTGCTAGAGGGACTGCCTCTGGCCAGCGCGTGGTGCGGTCTATCATTGTTAGCAGGTGTGTGAAACCTTGGGAGGAAGGCAGTGGCCCCACGAGGTCGACATGAATGTGGTCGAACCTTCTAGCAGGGATGGGAAAAGGCTCCAGAGGGGCTTTTGTGTGTCTGTGTACTTTGGCGCGTTGACAAGGAATGCAAGTTTTTGCCCATTCTTTTACGTTTTTACGCAGGCCTGGCCACACAAACTTTCCGGCAACCATTTTGACTGAAGCACGCACACCTGGGTGCGTGAGGGAGTGAATTGCGTCGAAAATACGGTGGCGCCAAGCAGCTGGTACTAACGGGCGAGGTCGGCCGGTTGAAACATCGCATATTAGGGGGGGCACGCCGTCGCGCAACCCTTTTTTCTCCAGCCTTAACCCTGTTGGTCCAGACAGGAGAGCGCGCACGTCCACATCACTGCTTTGTTCTTCCGCCATGGCTGCATAATCTATCCCTTCGAGGATAGGTGCTGCATATGTGTTTGCGTTAGAGAAAAGCTCCGCTGCTGAAGCCGTGTAATTTGTCTCCTCATGCTCTGGTGGTGCCACAGCGCGAGAGAGACAGTCCGCTACTACGTTAAGTTTGCCCGCTACATGTCGAATGTCTGTGGTGAACTCTGAAATCGCAGCTAGCTGTCTTTGTTGTCTGCCCGACCAAGGTTCTGAAATTTTAGCCATCGCAAAAGTGAGCGGTTTATGGTCCACAAAAGCCGTGAAACTCCGCCCTTCTAACCAAAACTGGAAATGGCGGATGGACAAATGAAGCGCCAGCAGCTCCCTGTCAAAAGTGCTGTATTTGCGTTCCGTCGGGTTTAGCGATTTGCTAAAGAATACTAAAGGTTGCCAGACCCCGCTGACAAGTTGTTCTACAACTGCCCCTATGGCCAGGTCTGAAGCATCTGTAGTTAGAGCAATGCGGGCCGAGGGATCTGGGTGGACTAACATTGTGGCGTTAGCTAGGGCGTTTTTTACTTCCGCGAAAGCGTGTTCACGCTCCGTGGTCCATTCGACCGCTTGGGAAGCTTTCTTTTTTTTGAGCGCATCATACAGGGGCTGCATGAGCTGAGCTGCATGAGGGAGGAAACGGTTGTAAAAATTAACCATCCCCAAAAATTCCTGTAGCGATTTGACCGTTTGGGGCCGTGGAAAACCTTTTATCGCATGAATTTTGTCTGGAAGCGGGACTGCCCCTTTTGGGGAGACTCTATGTCCCAAAAAATCAATTTGTGATACGCCGAATTAGCATTTGGCTGGATTAATTATTAGACCGTGCTCTTCTAGCCTCTGAAAAACGGTAGTAAGGTGTTGCTCGTGCTCCTCCTCTGATGAGCTGGCTACCAGCATGTCGTCGAGGTAGATGAAAACAAAGGGGAGGTCGCGTAACACCGCGTCCATCATGCGTTGAAAAGTTTGAGCAGCGCCTTTGAGACCAAACGGCATTCGTAGGAAATCAAAAAGGCCGAAAGGGGTTATAACCGCTGTTTTAGGAATGTCTTCAGCTCGGACTGGGACTTGGTGATAACCGCGGACCAAGTCTATCTTTGAAAAAATGCGCGCGCCTGCTAAATGCAGTGAAAAATCCTGTATATGAGGGATGGGGTAGCGGTCATGCGCTGTGGCGTTGTTTAATCTGCGGTAATCTCCGCACGGTCTCCAAGAACCGTCGGATTTCGGAACCATGTGAAGTGGTGAAGCCCAAGGGCTCTTTGAGCGTCGGACAATGCCTAATTTTTCAAGAGCTGCAAATTCGTCCCTTGCTATGTTGAGCTTGGCCGCGTCTAAGCGGCGAGCTTTGGCAAAAATGGGAGGTCCCGTTGTTGGAATGAAGTGTTTAACCCCGTGTTTGGCTACAGTGGCTGAGAATTTGGGGGTTGTGAGTGCTGGAAATTGGGTGAGGAGTTGCTCAAACTTACCTCCTGCCGTAGTGACGTTGGCCTGCACAGGTGGTGGAGAGACTCGAGCTGAGCATGGAATAGAAGCAAAAGACAGTGCATTAACCAGGTGCCTATTTGCTAGATCAACTAATAACCCGTGTGCACACAGAAAATCTGTGCCTAACAAGTTAAAACTCACCGCCGCTACAACAAATGTCCATCTGTAGTTGCGGCCGTGAATGAGGAGATGCAGGCTCTTTTCCCCGAACGTGTCGATGTCCGAGCCATTGGCTGCCACTGCTCCATTGCCCCGGGTGCCCATGGCTCGATCTGCGTGGGAGGGCATGACGAAACTCAGCTGGGCTCCCGTGTCGATGAGGAACTGCTTGCCTGTGTGACCATCCGTCACGTACAATAGTTTATTTTTCTCGCCGAGAACTGCTGCTGTTAACGGTCCTTGGCTTTGGCGTTTTCCCGACATCGTGAACTTGCAGGGGGGAACGCATTTGTGGGCTTTCTCGGCAAAGTGGTGGTGATAATAACAGACGTCGATCTGTTTGTTACGCTTGGGTCGCGCCGCTGTCACCGTGGGCTGGGTTTGATCCATGGGTTGTGGCTCTCCATGGCTCGGGGCGTCAGTTTGGAGGTCCGCGGATGCCGCTGTGGGTGTCAGTTCTCTGCAGGCGTTGACGAGCCGATAAGCCTCGTTGGCCAGTGTGCGGAAGTCCTGATGGTTGTTGCACTTCATACTGGCGAGTGTCCCTCTCATGTGTGGTGGAAGCGTGCTGAGGAAAATAAATTGGAAAAGGAAATTATCATTGTCCTCCTCCTTGAGCTGCAGTAAATCCTCCATGAGGGTCTTTGGATTACCCCCTCTGTGGCCGTAGATCGCCAGGATTTTTTCAGCTCTTTCCTCCGCTGATGGGACGTAATTCGCCACGATGGTCGTCTTGAGTGTCTCATACTTGTCCCGGGCCGGTGGCCGCTGGAGCAAGCTCCGCACACACCTCAAAGTGGCGGAGTCGAGTTTGGAGACGATATGGTAGAATTTAGTATCGTCTGCCGTGATGCCCGCCAGTATGAACTGGGCTTCAGCTTGATGAAACCAAGAGGCCGGGTCTTCTCGCCAGAAATCTGGCAGCTGGACAGTGACGGCGTTAGTGCACACCATCACTGTTGTGCCCGCCGGGTGAGAGTGCCTTGCCTCGGCTCTCACGGCGGTGCTGGAGCTCGGTTGAGCCCTCTCAATTTCTTCTGCCGGGGGGAACAGCCGTCCGTCTGCTCCCTCGTCTGCGTCGTTGCTGGCGTATGTAAGAGTCGCCACGGATGAGTCGCTTGAAGAACGCCTCCGGTCCATACTCGCGTCAAAGTCACCAGTGTAGAAGAGCTGGAAATGACGAGGCGGTTTTGTATCAAAAAAGCAGAGTCTTTAATGAACAACTCTTCTATCTTGTCTCATCTGGTGCAGAGCTTGGCAGAAGGCAAAGAGAAAGAATTCTGCCCAGCTCGCTGGTTAAATACAGGCACACATCAAAGACATGCAAAACACAAGCTGAAATCCCCCGTTATCTTAATCCCCCATTAGTCCTGTTAACTCCTCCCTTCGTCTTGGGAGGTGATGGGAAAACCTCTCCTCGCCTTAGGGGGTGAAGGTGTCAAGTCTGTTGCCATGGCGTCCTGTGACGTCATTGGTCTTCACACGGCGGTGAGATTCCTTTGTCCTTTCAGAGGTGTGAAATTCCTTTGTATATGTTGTCCCAAACATTTCCACATGCTCCAACAAATGTAGGTATGGAATATATGAGTAATATATACCACAGTTGGGATGATTCCCTTTTAACTGCACTCCAGTTAAAACAAAACCGAACAAGTCCCCCAACTTTTCCTGATTTGCTCCTCTTGCTACGCACTGAAGAAGACCAAATTGCTGCCAAAAACTTAAGGATGAGAAAACATTTGAGCAGTTCAAAACAAAAAGTGACCTCCCACGTGCAAACTGTGCAATGCAGTTCAGATGAAGATGAGGACAATATCACGCTAAACTCACTCTAAGAACTCTCAAAACAAGTTGCAGAAATTCAAACGCAACTAGTAAAACTAACTGCAGAACCAAAAGCTCAAAACTCACAAAGTACACTCAGTACAAAGCCAAAAGAGAAACGAAAGTCGGAGATTCGAAGACGACCAGATACCGTCGTAGTTCTGCCCATAAATGATACCGGATGGAGACAATACTGAAAATGATCACATTATAACTCAACCAATACTGACGATGGACAGTCTTGGTTGCACATGCAACGGGACGTGCATGATATTTAGCGCGGGAGAGTGTAACCCAGCTGAGAAAATGACCCCTTTTTTTTCTCAGATGTCAATTGTATTAATTACAATTGTGTGATTTTATTTTGAAAACCGATTATTTTGGGGAAGAGGAAGTGTGATCCTCATTATCCAACTTTTAAATTCCCGTTTCATGGTCATGTTGGGTGATCTGGGTCTTTCCATTCGTTAAGAGCGATATTAGCCCCGCCTTCCGAGTAGAGGCAGCAATCGCGCACTCGGATTTCAGTCTTTCACTATATGAGCGCGGACGAGAGAGGTTGTGAAGCGGTCTGATTCACACAGATACCTCTTCTTGGTGAGTTTCATTCAGAAAGATGCTATAAATGGATCTAAACACTCTCCAAATGCTAATTTGCAACCTTTATTATCCTAAGTTGACGGGAGCACGAGTGTGAGGGGCATTGTGGCTGTGTCCTTTGCTGTATTCATACTGAAACCTCATCTTGGTGAGTCAGATACATGCTAATGTTATGCTAATGTTAGCGCTATGCTAATACTAATCACGAGTGGATTTTTTCCTGTTTAAAAGCAATGGAAAAGGCTGTCTTTGTGTCTGTATGGTTTTCCTAAATGTGATTTCAGTTCCCAACAGTATGCTGAAGTACTTTTAGTTTATATGCACTATTTCTGTCAAATGCAATGTGTAGTTTGATGCTAAAAGCACATGGTGTTGGTCTACTATGTAAATCCATAGGTTATGCTAAACCCAGTAGCTCAGAAAGGGTTTTACTGATTTTAAAAGGGAATATTTGAAGTAATAGGATGGTATATTCCCTGGTTATGTGATAGATTAATTGTATTTCATTTCATGATTTACAAAGACAAGGTTGAAAGGGATTAATCATAATTTCATGGTTAAGTGATGTAGAGATAAACAGAGGAATTCATTTAATTGGTTACATGAAAAAAGGGTATTTCATGTGCTACAAGAGTGATTGTGAGAAAAAGAACACATGCATGTAAAATATAAGATATTACTATATTGCTGGATTGTAATAATAGTAATATGAGAGAAGAATTTAAACACTAAGCTATGGTGTTATATAAGAAGAGATTGGAAGACGAATTACTCTAGCTGTAAACAATAATACCATCATTGTCGTGCAGGCTAGGTTTTTTTTTTTTTTTGGTTGCCGATCAAGAACCTTCTGGATCCTGGATTCTCTCCGAAAGGAGATGGCGAGCCTGACCCGAGACTGACCCGAGATTGACCTGATATCTAACCAGGATCTCGATTGAAGAGCATCCCTCCTCTCTCCAGTGCCCAGGATTCAAAGTGGTAACAACTCAAGCTGCCGCTTTAGAAAAAGGAAAAGAAACCTGAGTCTGGAGATACAAGATATCTTGACTGGTCAAACGACTAACCCAAAAGGACAAACAAACACTGAGCTCAGTAGGACTCTTTTGGGGTTTTATTTCATGCCGGCCATTGTTATATTTGTATATTGTTTGTACATTATATACAAACAATGTATATTATATCATACTGTTTGACAGTCTGGACTCAAGCAGCTCCTTCCACAATAAAACATATAGATTCATTATATAATCAAACTTTAAAAATCTTGGATAAAAAGCCCATTAGGTGGCATCACTGTTATATTTAAAAAAAATACAATCTATTGAGTTTTGACAGTTTCATTGACCTCTTTTTGAAATTAATTTTCAAATGTTTCCATAAATCAGTGCCAGAGCCACTTGCTGGTTTCATCCAAAGACAGGACAGCAGCAGAGCCACCAGGAGTTCTGTTAACAATAACTGTAAAATATCCCACCACAGAACCACATTTGGACAAACAGCTTTCTCTATAAAGGGCAGTCATACCTGGAACACAATGCCAAATGAAATTAAAATAATAACAGACTTTAAAACATTTACTACAAAGGTTAAAAACTGGCTGAAAAATAAACAAGAACGTACCCATGTATGAAATGTTTGTCTGCAGGGTGAGAGTGAATGAAGGGAAGGAATGAATGCTTGTTTATAGTGAGTGACGAAGGGAGGGAGACCTGAAATAGGCAAATGTGAACCAGGTTTTTATATTGTGTATTTATAATCTTGTTTGCATTGATGTATGTGGTTATTGTTTATTCTGTTTTCATTTTTTCTTTTCCTTATCCTTCTTTCTTTTTATCTGTTTCTTCTTTCTAAAGCCCATCCAGGGACAAGAGTTGCAAATTAGCTAATAGCTATACACTCTTTGTGCAATACATTACATTGATTGTCATTTGATTAATTGTCTGTTTATTGCACTGTCCCTGTCAAATAAACAAATAAAATAAAATAAATAAGAAGTGGCGAAAAAGCCAGGAGCCTTTTTTTTTTTCTCTCCCTTACGTTATTTCAAGCCTATAACGTACCCAAAATGGATATTGTTGAGCGTGAATCTGTGAAAATTCCAAATGCAGTGATAGTGAGTGAAATCGCTGGAGATGAGCAACTTGATGAGATGATCAAGTTACATCGCACTGATATTAAAAACCTAGCGAAGATGAGTGGCAGAGATTTTGCAGATGTCCTGAAAGACGTGATGTTACAGGTTTCTGAGGCAATCAAAGAATCTGAAAATGATCAATCAGAGCAAGTTAAGTTACCTGATGACATACCTGAAGCTTTCTTAGATGAACTTCAACCTCAGCCTTCTGCAGCTGAGTCCAGTATTCAAGGTGCACAACCAACTAACCAGTCAAATCACACTACGAGCACTCCAGCTCGAAGTATATCCACCATTTCTGCACATGATTTAAATTCCCCAGAAGTGCAACGTGTGGTAGTTGAGCACATTGTGAAAAAGGAAGATTTTTCCGTGCAGCCGTTTTCACAAAAGCTCGGAGCTTTTTCTGGCAAAGACCTCCGACCGACTTATGAGCTAGATTATGATACTTGGCGCTCCAGTGTAGAATTAATCTTGACTGATCCTGCTATGTCCAAATTGCAACAATCCCGAACGATCATTGAGTCTCTTTTACCCCCAGCAGCTGATGTAGTCAAGTACTTGAACCCCAACAGCTCACCAATCAGAATACCTTCAGCTGTTAGATTCTGCTTATGGTACAGTTCAAGATGGCGGAGAGCTTTACGCCAAGTTTATTGACACCTTCCAAAACACAGGTGAGAAACCCCCATCATATCTACAACGTCTTCAAGTAGCTTTGACTCACACTGTGAAGCGTGGTGGTGCTTCAAGCCAGGATTTTGACAGGCTGCTTGTCACACAGTTTTGTCAAGGTTGTTGGGATGATTCTGTTACCATGGGATGAGACGCCGGGTCTCGGCGATCAGACCATGCCCCTTCTCATCCCTGCCTCTCATTGGACAGCGTCTCAGCAGGCTCCCAGCTGTCAGTGTTACGAGACGGCTGGGGCCAATTAATCCTCATCAGCTGGGGCACTGCTAGTGAGGATAAAAAGGAGCAGCTTCGATTATTCGGGGCTGCGACTTAAAGCACTACAGGCTGAAACCCCTACGTCCGGCGTCAGCCCTCTACTCCGCTTGCAGTATTCTTGTGAGTGTTCCCCGCTGTGAGTATTCATGCCTTGGTATCCTTATGTCCTGTGCCAGCCCGTTACTCCTGTGCCGTACTACTCGTGAGTGTAACCCTGTATATGAGTAGCTGTGCTTTCGGTCTGCAAGACCGTGTTCCTTATTCCGTATTCCTATCCCTTGTTCCTAACCCCTTATTTATAATAAACATCTCAACTCACTGGCTCACCCTCGGCTCTCATTGTGTGGCTCCCCAGAGCCACACGTAACAGATTCCCTTTTAACTGCACTCCAGTTAAAACAAAAACGAACAAATCCCCCAACTTTTCCTGATTTGCTTCTCTTGCTACGTACTGAAGAAGACCAAAATGCTGCTAAAACTTTGCGAATGAGACAACATTTGAGCAGTTCAAAATAAAAAGTGACATCCCACGTACAAACTGTAAAATGTAGTTCAGATAAAAATGAGGACAAAATCATGTTAAACTCAATTCAAGAACTCTCAAAACAAGTTGCAGAAATTCAAAATCAACTAGTAAAACTAACTGCAAAAGCTCAAAACTCAAAAAGTACACCCAGTACAAAGCCAAAAGAGAAACGGAAGCCGAATAAAGTGACAAAGGAACCCACAGAACAAACGACCAGAACTCGAAGTACCCCACCCAAATCGTGGTACTGTTTCCATTGTGGAGAGGTTGGCCACATCAAGCCGAACCAAACCTAGCTCTACTTACTGAAAAGCGTAAGCTGTTTAAAGAGAAACTAAAGAGATGGGGGTCTAGAAATCCCACAGCTAATAAAGACCGGGTTAAACTAAGAACAGTCTCTATTACGGGGCAAATGGAGACTGTAGCCAGACAGTCATATCCCACTAAGTACAAGCAACGCGCTAGCCTTAAGCAATCTGTTACTAACCCACCTAAGTATACAGTAGCCTACCAAAAGGGTTAGTTGGCTCCAAATGCACAGCTGTAGTTAGCATTTCTGATGTTAATGTACATTGTCTTCTTGACTCAGGGTCACAAGTGACTACAGTCACCGAGTCGTTTTACACACGAACTTTCCCGATCAAAACCTTAAACCACTCTATGACCTTTTAGAAGTAGAGGGCGCTGCAGGTCAGCCCATTCCCTATTTAGGTTATATAGAGATGTGTATTACCTTTCCAAAAGACTTCTTATGCACAGAGATTGACATACCGACCTTAGCTCTCGTCATTCCAGATGCCAATCCTAATAGTCAGACACCAGTGTTTGTCATGGGTGGCTCTCGCGAGCCACCATAAGACGCCACACAGTCACCAGTGAGTTCAGTGAGTTTTATTTACGGTAAGAAAAGTGACAACACAAGCTGCGGAGACAATGACTCTTGAGTCTACTCACAACAGGAGGCATAGGCTAAACAGCTCTACGGGTCCATAGCAGGAGACAGTCATACTCTAGGCAGGCAAGGTTGGTGAAAATAATAATTACACCAGCTGCTAAGGCAGAGACACACAGAGATCGATACACACCGGGAGGGGTAAGGCTGAACAGCACACTTACTAGTCCAGGGGCACGACGGTCAACCCAAGCAGACGTGGTAGGAATAAATCTTAAGCATCCGTCGCGTGACGGAGAGTTAACAAACACTGCTGCAAGGATGTGATCGCTAGGGAGGGAAGAAATAGTCCAGCACTAATGACCACAAATGCAGCACAGCTGTTCAGAGTTTGACAGCTGAGCGGAAGCCTCCTCGAGCACTATCACAATAAGAGCTCGGAGAGCTAGAATCATAACGCCGCTGTCAAACCCTGACAAGATTAACCCGAGCACCAAGGCATAGTGCTCGGGTCATGACAGTAGGCCCCCCTCACTTGACGGGCTCTGAACGTCTAGTAACACCCAAAACAGGAAAAGAAATGAATACATCACTTGAAATATCCATCCTATTCCCCCCTCCCCCAGAACAATGATGAAAGAAGAAAAAACAAAACAAGACATGACTACAAAACAAGGAGAACACAATCATACAAAGCAAAAAACACTTGACCCTGACAATTTTCCCACCGAGGCCACAGACAACCCGTCTAACCCCAGTGTACATAACCTGGCCCAGAAAAATATAAACCAATACACAGTAACTATAGGAACAAAACAGGAAATAAATGCAAACACATAACCATGGCAAAAAAAGGAAAAAAAATTACATGACGGTAACTATGGAAACAAAACAAAACGTAAATACAAACATGACTAAGAGCAAAAAATGCATACTAACACATGATAACTATGAGAAAAACAATAAATGCACTCACGGCAACTATGAGAAAAAAAAAACAAAAAACACAAGAAATACGTGCTAACACACCGTAACAAACAAACACGAAACCAGAAATACATGAAAACACCTGGAAACTGAACGAGAACCCCATACTATGGCCCCTCAAGAAAAAGAGGGGAACAAAACAAAAAGCAAAACATGGCCATAGCCCCTCAAAGGAAGAGGGGGAAAAAAAACAAAACAAGACCCAGACTATGGATTACAAAAACTCATGAGGCAATCTAAAATTGCTTAGCATAACTTGACTATGGCTTGACTGTGGATTTCAAAACACATAAGGCAATCAAAAATTGCTTAACATAACTTGACTATGGCTTGACTGTGGCTTACAAAACACATGAGGCAATCTAAAATTGCTTTACATAACTTGACAAGACTAGACACCGTATGGGCCAAAGCAAAAAGATGATCGGCGGAGATCCAACGCCCCCCCAGGCAGAGCTCCGGCGACCTCCCTGCCTCTGATGGCCCACGGATAGTCCCACGAAACAGTACATGGTCAGGCGGCCTGCCCCAGTCCCAGGCCCCCAGAAACAAGTCCTCTGGTGGCCGAACCAGGTCACCCCGTAGCAAACACAGTTTATTGGGCGACCAACCCAAGACCCTGAACGCACAAAGCAGTTCCTCGGGTGGCCGACCCGCATCCCATAACCGCCAGGACCGTGGAGGAATAGCATGCAGCCCGCCTAATGATGACAATACATAAGAGCGCAAGACTGCCAGACAAAACCCTCCAACGGCCCCCAGCTGGTGGCTCCTGAGAGGGGAACAATCAAAAAATTGGACCTCCTCAAATCCTGATTGGGTCGCAGCCGCACCTGCGCTGGACCCCCACTGGACCTCGTCGGACCCCGATTGGGTCAGGACGGACCCCGATTGGGTCACCGCTGCACCCACGTCGGACCCCGATTGGGTCACAGCCACATCTGAGCTGGACCCCCACTGGACCTCGTCGGACCCCGATTGGGTCGCAGCCACACCTGAGTCGGACCCCGACTGGGTCACCTCGGTCCACGCGTCAGACACCGACTGAGTCACCGCTGCACCCACGTCGGACCCTGACTGGGTCACAGCCACACCTGAGTTGGACCCCGACTGGGTCACCTCGGCCCACGCGTCGGACCCCGACTGGGTCACCTTGGTGACGACCTCCATCCCCAAACCTGGAACCTCCAGTCCCGTGACCTTGACAGATTCCAGACTAGTGACGCTGTGGAGAGGCTCAGAGAACAAGAGAGGACCAGGATCAGTTCCACTGGCAGCGCCAGAGCCCAGCGAGATGAGCTCGGGTGCAGCAGACGGCTGCCCCTCGCTCGCCTCCCCATGAGGCAGGCAAAAATGCTCTAACACACCATAAAGGAAAACAAGAAAGAGCACTTGCCTGCACTCGGGCTCTGGAGCCGTCCAGGACTTCGTCGATCCAGGTTCAGACAGACGCTCATCGTTGGGCTCCCACTTGGCTGCGTCGGGTTCCACAGCCGGCCTGATGGTCTCTGCAGCTTGATCCTCTCGCGCTGGCGTCCACGCCAATAACCCGTATGGCGTGGAGGCAGAGGACCCTCGACCTGCTGACTCGGGCTGCATCTCTGAGGAACCCTGGGGACGCTCTCTCGTCGGCTCTGGCTCCTCACCGCAGTCCGTTCTCCTCCTCTGTCCAACAGTAGGCTGCAGGGCTGGGATATCTCCCAGAGCTGCAGGCCTCCCCCTCGTTCGACGGCGTGGGACTGACACCGAGGACCGCTCCGCAGGAGGAAACACAGAGGCAGCAGGTTCAGTATAACTGGCTTGAGAAGGAAACTCGGGGAGCTGCAAACCCCGAGCTTCACCCCCAGGAGTCAGACAAGACAAATCACTATAATGACTAGAAAAGTGAAATTGAACTTGCCTGCCTCCCGAAGGTAAGATGGAGCCAGCTGAAGAGGACGTTGCTCCTTCCCTCGCTCACTGGATGGTAACATAGGACCCATGGACGGAGCTCACCGGCACAGGACTCAGCTCACTCACAGCAGCTGGCTGATTGAGAGGGTCATCCCGGTGGCCCGGAACTGGATCCAGAACAGGAGCTTGCTGAAGACGTGCTTGGCCGCGGCGCCGACGCCTCCGCCGGCCCCCAGATGGTGCGAACTCCAGGACTGGATCGAGGACGGGATCAGGATCCGTAGGCCAGGAGCAGGAGTGCCTCTTCTCCTGCTTCATGCCGCGTTCCTCCTCCAGCATCAGGAAAATCTCGCGTTGTGCGGCGATATCTTCCCTCCTCGCGTCGACTTTCGGGTGGTCGGCCCAGCAGGAAGGGAGATGACGAAGGACGTCTTCAGCAGCGTCTAGGTACCAGTGTATACTGTGATGGTAGTCCAGCAGGGAAGTGGAGATGAGCATCTCATCCACGACTTCCAGGAAGCCTGTCAGCTCGAGGCTCGGGCTCCCAGCGCGGCCCCTCCGCGACGGCATTCTCCCCACACACTCAGTACCCAGACGGGAACAGCAACTGTCCAAAAACTCAAAACTCACAGGTGAATTGCGTCTCGGGTTGGCGCCACCGTAAACGCCGTTTTGGCAGCAGTGTACTGTCATGGGTGGCTTTTGCGAGCCACCATAAGACGCCACACAGTCACCAGTGAGTTCAGTGAGTTTTATTTACGGTAAGAAAAGTGACAACACAAGCTGCGGAGACAATGACTCTTGAGTCTACTCACAACAGGAGGCATAGGCTAAACAGCTCTACGGGTCCATAGCAGGAGACAGTCATACTCTAGGCAGGCAAGGTTGGTGAAAATAATAATTACACCAGCTGCTAAGGCAGAGACACACAGAGATCGATACACACCGGGAGGGGTAAGGCTGAACAGCACACTTACTAGTCCAGGGGCATGACGGTCAACCCAAGCAGACGTTGTAGGAATAAATCCTAAGCATCCGTCGCATGACGGAGAGTTAACAGACACTGCTGCAAGGATGTGATCGCTAGGGAGGGTAGAAATAGTCCAGCACTAATGACCACAAATGCAGCACAGCTGTTCAGAGTTTGACAGCTGAGCGGAAGCCTCCCCGAGCACTATCACAATAAGAGCTCGGATAGCTAGAATCATAACGCCGCTGTCAAACCCTGACAAGATTAACCAGAGCACCAAGGCATAGTGCTTGGGTCATGTCAGTGTTAGTGGGAACAAACACACTTGATGTTCTTTATGGAAAGTATTTAGACATGAAGACTCCTGATCACTTACCTAGCTCTTACGGTTTTAGGACACTGTTGAAAACTCTCGAACTAAGACATACAAAGAACAAAGATGGGAACACTGGATTAGATACCTTGTCAGGCAAAGCCCCAGCTGTAGTCCCAGCAGGTAAAACTGTAGTTTTAGAGGGGTCTGCCAATGTTCACTGTACCTCAGACACCTGTGCTATAGTGGAACACCCCTCTCAGTCTTCCTTGCAGGGTGGCCTTTGTGTTAAAACTTGCCTGATAACACTTCCTTCCCGAGTTCCACAAAAAGTGCCTGTAATGATTACGAATGAAACAGAGCAAGATGTCACAATGCCGTCCACGTGTGTCATAGCAGAACTGGGAGCTTTCCATTGTATCCTGCCCCAGCACAATGTCATCAGTGCAAATGAGTCGGCCGCAAACAAGACACAACTGAGTTTCAACTTTGGTGATTCACCGATTCCACAGGAGTGGAAAGAGCGAATAACCAAACAACTAAATGACATCCCGGAAGTATTCGCTTTCCATGATTTGGACTTTGGGTGTACGAGCAAAGTGAAACACTCCATCAGTCTTCATGATCCGACTCCCTTTAAGCACCGTGCACGCCCTATACATCCCCAAGACCTTGAGGCAGTGCGTAAACACCTTCAAGAGCTGCTCGCTGCAGGTGTGATAAGAGAGTCCCAGTCTCCCTACTCGTCCCCCATTGTTGTGGTGAGGAAACGAAACAATGATGTGTGTCTATGTATAGACTTTCGCAAACTCAATTTGCAAACAAGAAAGGACTCTTACGCTCTCCCAAATCTAGAGGAGACGTTCTCGGCGCTCACAGGATCCAAGTGGTTTACAGTCCTCGATCTTAAGTCTGGATATTACCAGATTGAGGTAGAAGAAGCAGACAAAGAAAAGACTGCTTTTGTAACACCCCTTGGATTCTGGGAGTTCAACCGCATGCTGCAGGGCATAACCAATGCCCCAAGCACCTTTCAGCAGCTCATGGAGCGCTGCGTCGGTGACATGAACTTAAATGAGGTGCTAGTCTTTCTAGATGATCTCATCATCTTTTCAAATAGTTTGGAAGAACATGAATGGCGACTCATGCGGGTACTCCATCGTCTTAAAGAGTACGGGCTAAAGTTATCGCCAGAAAAATGTAAATCTTTTCAAACAACAGTCCGGTACCTAGGTCATGTGGTCTCCAAAAGCGGTGTCGAGACAGATCCCAAAAAGATTCAGGCCCTTAAGACTTGGCCACGGCCTAAGAATCTCACGGAACTGAGATCCTTTTTAGGGTTCTCAGGGTACCTACAGACGCTTCATTGAAGGGCACTCGTCTATAGTACGCCCTCTTAACGACCTCACACGCAGTTACCCGCTACTCAACAAAAAGTCAAAATCCAGAGTCACTGACCAAACCTACTTTGATCCCAAACTGCCATTTGACAGTCGATGGACCACAGACTGTCAAGAAGCTTTCGACTCCATCATCGAAAAGTTAACATCAGCTCCTATCTTAGGCTTTGCGGACCCGAAGCTGCCTTACGTACTCCATACCGATGCTAGTACCACTGGCTTAGGAGCAGCACTCTATCAGGAGCAGGACGGTCAGCTTAGGGCCATAGCTTTTGCCAGTTGCGGGTTATCAAGGAGCAAAGCACGTTATCCAGCTCACAAGCTAGAGTTCTTAGCTCTAAAATGGTCAGTAACTGAAAAGTTTCACGACTATTTGTATGGTGGTCAGTTCACGGTAGTTACAGATAGTAACCCACTCACCTACATATTGACCTCTGCTAAATTAGACGCCACAAGCTACAGGTGGCTTGCAGCTTTGTCTAACTACAACTTTAAGTTGCAGTATAGAGCAGGCAAGCAAAACCTAGATGCAGATGGGTTGTCTAGACGTCCTCATGGTGAACTCGTTAACGATGTCCAGTCCAGGAAAGAGCAGGAGCGTGTAAGCCGCTTTGTAGAGCGCCACCTAGCTGACAGTGACACCACAGAGATTGTAAATGATGAAGCTGTTCAAGCCATTTGTCAAAACCACCTTGTTAAAATTCGTGATGACAATCAGGATAGTGGTGTTACACTTGTGGAGTCACTTACCATCTCAGCTGACGCAATCCCAGACTTGTATGTCTTGGAGCAAGCCAATGGCTTACCCACTATCCCTGTCTTGTCTCAAACAGAAATCAAAGACAAACAAAGAGCGGACTCGACACTCAGACAAGTTATTGAACAAATCAAACGTGGCCAAACACCTCCACCGACTGCTAGAGAAGAACTCCCAGATCTCCCTCTTTTACTCAGAGAACTCCATAGGTTGGAGATGTACAATGAAGTGTTGTACAGAAAAAGACAAATTGGAGACCAAGTGACCCACCAGCTCGTTCTTCCCGAGGAGCTCAGAGCTCCCGTACTCCAAAGTCTGCACAATGACATGGGCCACTTAGGTATTGACAGAACCCTTGATCTGGTCCAAACACGATTCCATTGGCCACGTATGGCAACAGATGTCGAGCAAAAGATAAAAACATGTGATCGGTGCATACGAAGGAAGAGTCCTCCTGAAAAAGCGGCTAGCCTGGTCAACATAACCACCACACGACCTTTAGAGCTAGTCTACATGGACTTCCTCAGTCTGGAACCAGACAGTAGCAATACCAGCAATATTCTCGTAATAACTGATCATTTTACTAAATTTGCCCTTGCGTTGCCTACCTCAAATCAAAGGTCCAAAACGGTTGCCAGGTGCTTGTGGGATCAATTCATCATTCACTATGGTATACCTGAGCGCCTGCACAGCGATCAGAGTCCTGATTTTGAGGCAAAACTAATAAAAGACCTTTGTGAGATCTCAGGCATAAAGAAAATAAGAACAACCCCATCCCACCCCAGGGGCAACCCTACTGAAAGATTCAACCGAACGCTACTGAGTATGTTAGGAACGCTTGAGTCCAAACAAAAGTCCCACTGGAAAGACTATGTTATGCCGTTAGTACATGCATACAACTGCACACGCAGTGATGTAACCGGGTTTACTCCCTACAAATTAATGTTTGGTAGAAAACCCAGATTGGCAGTTGATCTAGCGTTCGGACTTCCTCTCAACAAAGATCAGAAAGTTACTCACTTGCAATACATTGAAAATCTCAAGAAAAGGCTTGAAGAAAGCTACAAGTTAGCTTCACAAAATGCACAAAAGATTGCAGACAAGAACAAGGCCAGGTTTGACCGCAAAATCACTGTTTCTGAACTTGAACCTGGGGATAGGGTTTTAGTTAGAAATGTGAGACTGTGTGAAAAAAATAAGCTTGCTGATAAATGGGAGGCCAATATTCATGTGGTAGTCAAACGTGCAGGTAATTTACCCGTTTACACGGTTACGCCCGAGTCAAAGCAAGGTCCTTCAAGAACTTTACACAGAGACCTTTTGCTTCCCTGCAGTTTCCTCCCTGTTGCCACAGCGGAAACACCTGAACCAGAGCCTATTCACCACCCTAAGACATGCCGAACAACTGTTGCAGAGAACAATGATCACGAAGAGTTAAATGAAATTGAAAATGAATTTTTGATTCCGAGGGTTGAGGATTCCCCATGTGGAGAGATAACCAGATTTACTACTGTACATGATTATCCAAAACCTTTGCAAACACCAGAAATGACAAACCCACCTGGTTGTGATTTACCTGAGACCACTGCCAATGCAGAACCGGTTAGGGAGCATAATGCAATTGAGATTGAACCTTCCTATAATTCGCCTGTGGAAAATGAAACAGCAACAATACTAGAGGAACCTTCTGACAATTCAGTCGAGGGGCAATCGAATGATTTGCCTGATGAAATGGACAAAAATGATCACATTGCAATTCAACCAATACGACGATCTGAAAGAATCATACAACTCCCAAAAAGACTAGAGTATCCTGAATTAGGAAATCCTCTAGTGACTGTTGTTAGGTCCCTTTTCCAGCTTTCTCAGAGTTTCTCAATACTTACGATGGACAGTCTTGGTTACACATGCAACGGGACGTGCATGATATTTAGCGGAGGAGTGTGTAACCCAGCTGAGAAAATGACCCTTTTTCTCAGATTTCATTTGTATTAATGAAAGTGTGTGATTTTATTTTGAAAACCGACTATCTTGGGGAAGAGGAAGTGTGATCCTCGTCATCCAACTGTTGAATTTCCGGTTCATAGTCACTTTGGGTGATCTGGGTCTTTCCATTCGTTAAGAGCGATATTAGCCCCGCCTTCCGAGTAGAGGCAGCAATCGCGCACTCGGATTTCAGTCTTTCACTATATGAGCGCGGACGAGAGAGGTTGTGAAGCGGTCTGATTCACACAGATACCTCTTCTTGGTGAGTTTCATTCAGAAAGATGCTATAAATGGATCTAAACATTCTCCAAATGCTAATTTGCAACCTTTATTATTCTAAGTTGACGGGAGCACGAGTGTGAGGCGCATTGTGGCTGTGTCCTTTGCCGTATTCATACTGAAACCTCATCTTGGTGAGTCAGATACATGCTAATGTTATGTTAATGTTAACGCTATGCTAATACTAATCGCGAGTGGATTTTTTCCTGTTTAAAAGCAATGGAAAAGGCTGTCTTTGTGTCTGTATGGTTTTCCTAAATGTGATTTCAGTTCCCAACAGTATGCTGAAGTACTTTTAGTTCATATGCACTATTTCTGTTGAATGCAATATGTAGTTTGATGCTAAAAGCACATGGTGTTGGTCTACTATGTAAATCCATAGGTTATGCTAAACCCAGTAGCTCAGACAGGGTTTTACTGATTTTAAAAGGGAATATTGGAAGTAATAGGATGGTATATTCCCTGGTTATGTGATAGATTAATTGTATTTCATTTCATGATTTACAAAGACAAGGTTGAAAGGGATTAATCATAATTTCATGGTTAAGTGATGTAGAGATAAACAGAGGAATTCATTTAATTGGTTATATGAAAAAAGGGTATTTCATGTGCTACCAGAGAGATTGTGAGAAAAAGAACACATGCATGTAAAATGTAAGATATTACTATATTGCTGGATTGTGATAATAGTAATATGAGAGAAGAATTTAAACACTAAGCTATGGTGTTATATAAGAAGGGATTGGAAGACAAATTACTCTAGCTGTAAACAATAATACCATTATTGTCGTGCAGGCTAGGTTTTTTTTTGGGGTTGCCAATCAAGAACCTTTTGGATCCTGGATTCTCTCCGAATGGAGATGGCGAGATTGACCTGAGATCTAACCAGGATCTCGATTGAAGAGCATCCCTCCTCTCTCCAGTGCCCAGGATTCTAAGTGATAACAACTCAATCTGCCGCTTTAGAAAAAGGAAAAGAAACCTGAGTATGGAGATACAAGATATCTTGAATGGTCAAACGACTAACCCGAAAGGACAAACAAACACTGAGCTCAGAAGGACACTTTTGGGGTTTTATTTCATGCCAGCCATTGTTATATTTGTATATTTGTACATTGTATATTTTGCTCCTTCTATATTTATTAATAACAGACATGAATTGCTCATTTCTTGACTCCAACTATTTCATTCCACACTCACTCTAATTCCCTATCCTTCTTATTGTAACCCTTGCCTTATGTTAATTAGGTAAGAGAAATAATTAAGTGTAGACCAGTTGCTAGGTTCGTAAGGGTTACATAATGCTAATCGCGAGTGGATTTTTTCCTGTTTAAAAGCAATGGAAAAGGCTGTCTTTGTGTCTGTATGGTTTTCCTAAATGTGATTTCACTTCCCAACAGTATGCTGAAGTACTTTTAGTTCTTATGCACTTTTTCTGTCAAAGGTAATGTGTAGTTTGATGCTGAAAGCACATGGTGTTGGTCCCCTATGTAAAAGCATAGGTTATGCTAAACCCAGTAGCTCAGACCGGGTTTTACTGATTTTAAAAGGGAATATTGGAAGTAATGGGACAGTATATTCCCTGGTTATGTGATAAATTAATTGTATTTCATTTCATGAATTACAAAGACAAGGTTAGAAAGGATTAATCATAATTTCATGGTTAAATGATGCAGAGATAAAAGGAGGAATTCATTTAATTGGTTACATGAAAAAAAGGGTATTTCATGTGCTACCAGAGAGATTGTGAGAAAAGAACACATGCATGTAAGATGTAAGATGTGAAATGTAAGATATTACTATATTGCTGGATTGTAATAATAGTAATATGAGAGAAGAATTTAACCTCTTGCGCTCTGTTGTACCGTGGACGGGCAAGTCTCTGCGTCCTAGAGCGCACGAGGGCGCATGAGAGCGCACGATGCCAGACGCATGACTCAGACGCATGATCCTGATGGTGGTGATGTAGTTGTTGATGGCGTCCAAGTGCGCACTGAAAATAAAAGCTGCAGACACAGCCGCGAACAGATTAGTTCATCTGATTGACCTCTCATTCGATTAATAAGAGCTTTGAATTGGGTTTCTGAAAACTTGAAGAACCAATGAATGAAAGCCTAGCCAGAAGGACCCGCCTCCCAACGGCTGCGAGCCAACTGAAACACAGAAGTTCGCTGAGCTGTTTTGTCTAAAGCTGGGTGAAGAGAGACTGCTTCAGCAGCCACAGGCAGTGCTTTATTATTATTTATTTTTAATTCCAGCAGAGTGTTTAGGATTCTCTTATATGGTCATCATAGACCGACAGAGGCCGACGACGAAGGTCGTAAATCATTCGCCAAAACCGCAATCATGGAATTATGTTTTGACCGGGTCGCGAGACCAGAACCAGAGCGGACCAGCGTCGGTTCGTCTGTCAATGAGGAAGAGATGTTGGCCAGGACAATGTGGCTGTGAAGAGGTAAGGTGTTATAAGCCAAATTATTTTTTATCCCTGAAAATTGTAATCAAAAATGACTTTTGACCGATCGGTAAATTACAACTGTGCGGCGCACGATGTCTGAAGTGCGTGCGCCGCGTTACACGGTTCTTCGCCACCTCCGGACCGTTAACGCCCCCCCCCCCGGGGCTACGATTCTGTCGTGGGGGGGGGGGCGCCGTGACAGCGTTGCTGTGGAAACATCACCACATCCGGGTGTAATCCGTCATGTAGCGATGGCCGATCTCTGTCCACTGTAGTGAGGGAAGGGGGGGGCACCCCCCTTCCGACACACACACAGTAGCGAGGGGGGGGGAGCAGCGGTGACAGCGGTGCTGTGGAAACATGCCACATCCGAGTGTAATCCGTTATGTAGCGAGGGCGGATCTCCGTCCTCTGTAGTGGGGGGGGTGGACAACCCCCCCCCACACACACACACACAGACACAGCCCTGAATGTGACCTTTCATTAGAGCCCTAAATGAAGCTTCTACATTGAATTATTCAAAAGTTACAGACGTTTTTCCAAACTGTGTCATTTGGCACAATTTGGCACAGTTCCAAAACGCCTGGGAACAGCCTGAGAACAAAGCTGTGTAAAATATTCATTTTTTGTGGTATTGTTACAAAATTTGGACCTCAGCTGGATAACACTTGGTTCTACATTTCTGTTGCATTTTCCAGCCCGGATCTGAAGCTGTGTGTTATTTGCAAGCATTTGTATCCAAAAAAACGCCCAGGCCAAATTTATTTTCTTCAAGTTCACTATGCTTAGATGACTGTAACTCAGTGGCCGGAGCACTTAGAGAGATCATGTTTTTTTGCCAAAAAATTCAAAGTGTTTTCTTTTAAATGAGACCAACCCCATGAAGATGCTGCAAAGGGTTGAAGAAGAGCTTTCGATTTACTTTGGGCACATTATTTTTTGGTGTTTTTAGGGAAATTGACCGGAGTGCAAGGGGTTAAACACTAAGCTATGGTGTTATATAAGAAGGGATTGGAAAATGAATTACTCTAGCTGTAAACAATAATACCATTATTGTTGTGCAGGCTAGGTTTTTTTGGTTGCCGATCAAGAACCTTCTGGATTCTGGATTCTCTCCGAATGGAGATGACGAGCCTGACCCGAGACTGAACCGAGATTGAACTGAGATCTAACTAAGATCTCGATTGAAGAGCATCCCTCCTCTCTCCAGTGCCCAGGATTCAAAGTGGTAACAACCCAAGTTGTCGCTTTAAAAGAGGAAAAGAAACCTGAGTCTGGAGATACAAGATATCTTGAATGGTCAAACAACTAAACCGAAAGGACAAACAAACACTGAGCTCAGTAGGACATCTTTGGGGTTTCATTCCATACCGGCCGTTGTTATACTTGTATAGCTGTAAACTGTCTGTATATATTGCTCACTTTATTCCTATAAATAACAACCATTATTGCTCATTTCTTGCCTGCAGCTATTTCATTCCACACTCACTTTAATTCCCTATTGTAACCCTTACGAACCTAGCAACTGGTCTACACTTACAGTATTTCCCTTACCTAATTAACATAAGGCAAGGGTTACAAACACCCCACCATTTCATCAACATAACTGTGCACATATTTACAAAAATGTGTGAACACCACGATGCTCTAAATAATTTAAGAGTTTCATTAAACTTTGCAGCTTAGACAAAGAATTCATACTAATTACAGTAGTCATGCAGCATACTGCAGCACTAGAATAACTGAAACTACAATTAAATTTGACACAGTCAGTCAAGTTTAAGTTTATGTAGGCTATTGATATGATTCGCTGTCTTTATCTCCATTATGATTAGCATAATGAGGGACTACCGCTATATAAGATGTCTCTCATTTCCTATATTCTTGCCCACACAAACCAAAGTGAACTTTCAGCAAGAACCAGAACAGGGAGCTCTTTTCTATAGGTGTCAGAATTAACTTTAAAGTCCATGTACTGTCTGTAACTCTTTAGATTAGCAGAGATGTATTGTGGAGCACAAATATACCAGTGTCACAGGGATGTAGATTGAGCCTTTTATTATGCTATTGCATCTGTTTGTTAATTATGGTGTCAGTCATTATGCTTATACTGTATGGTGGAACACTATAACAAAAACGACTGCATGTTGAAAGACAGGAAAACTTTCATAACACGTGACAAAATACGACATAAGTACAAACACTTAAACTTAACACCTAGATTGGCACAGAGCATGGAGGGAGATTCACTGAAGTCAATTCCAATGATGTCGCTCTTAAAAGAGCATGGAAACATTATTATTATTACCTCCGCCAGGCCGAAAAGGCCAGGAGGAGGTTATGTTTTTGCCAGGGTTTGTGTGTTTGTCTGTTTGTCTGTCTGTCTGTCTGTCTGTTGGTTAGCAAGATAACTCAAAAAGTCTTGGACGGATTTGCATGAAACTTTCAGGCGTTGGAGGAAATGGTACAAGGAAGAATTGATTAAATTTTGGGGGTGATCTGGTTCACCGTCTGGATACAGGAATTTTTTTAAAGCATTTTTCAACACTGTGACATAGGGCCATTTTCAACATGTGCGCAGGCGCAATGGAGGCCGCTGGACATCGTGTCTGACCAACACAAACTCCGCCTTCTTCAACGTTTTAGCCACAAAAGCATGCGGAAAACACTGCTGGCCTCGGACCCCCAGCGTGCCTGTGCCAGCCATAGGCGCTGCGCACATTGCGCTGGTCGTCGTGTCTGACCAACACAAACTCCGCGTTCTTCAACGTTTTAGGCACAAAAGCACGCGGAAAACACTGCTGGCCTGGGCCCGCCAGCGTGACTGTTTTTGCGCCACGCTGCAAAACCTGACACGGACACCTGTCCGCCGCCCCATTATTTGCCACAAATTCCCCGCCCAGCTATAGGCGCTGCGTAAAAACGACCTCTCTGCCGGGGAAGACTCTAAATTCTGTTTTGCCGCGGACCGCAACCCCAATATAATATAAAATATAATATACCTGAACCCGCCAAGTCTGCGGGTATGGGTGGGCAATATAAGCTGCGGCTTCAGCCATCACCCATTTCGGATAACTCACGTGGAATTGTATAGAAGAAGGAGTCTTTGTCTAATTTCACCTTGTTGTTATATTATACAGTTTCTTTTAACCTGTACTGTATTATCCGAAATAAATTCATTCATTCATTCAAAACCCACGGCAACCTGTCTAACCAATCTGCATCCGTCAGTGGAGGAGATGGACACACCAACACTTCAGTTTATTACCTCCGCCAAGGAGGCAATGCTTTTACAACCGTAAAACGGGGCTATAAGGGACGGCGGGGTAATATGGGACACTTTTCTAAATGTAATTCTGCTTTTTTAATTTTGCTTCCGCCTAGATTTGATGATGGATTCAGGGATATTTGACAATAACAACACAACTCAGCGTCCTGCTCAAAATAAAAAAAAGCAGAATTACATTTAAAACATTTCCCACAAAACTGTCCCTTATTAACCCGCCGTCCCTTATAGCCCCATTTTACACTACTGAACCACTAATCCTATCACTATCACATTGATTGTCATTCATTAATTGTCTGTTTATTGCACTGTCCATGTCAAATAAACAAATAATCATTGTGAATCCAATTGCTACTCATATCTTTTCATGCTCAGGGAATCTGAAAACGTACACACGAACACTCTATGGGGGGAACTGTGCCGCTTGGCGGAGGTCTGCGCTCTCCGAGTGCTTTTGTAGTTATTATTACTTCCGCCAAGGGAGGACCGAGGGAATGTTTTTAGTGGCGTTGGTTGGTTGGTTTGTCTTTTAGCAACATAACTCAAAAAGTTATCAACAGATTTTTTTTTTTTTTTGTTACTTATTTGTACCCGAAGGTAGATTTGGTTTGCAGTCTGGTGACAAGCCACCGGCTGCCGGTCGCTGCGTGCGCGAGCACTCTAAACCTACATGTTTTGGTATGCGGGAGGAAACCGGAGAAATCCCGTAGTAAACCCACGCAACACGGGGAGAACATGCAAACTCCACACAGTTCACTGTTGGTCGGGGGCTGGGATCGAACCCACGATCTCACGATCCCCACGATCCCCCAGCCGAGGGTAAACTGTGCTGCCACAGTGCTAAACCACTGCGCCACCGTGCAGCCGATTTTGATGAACTTTTCAGGAAAGGTGTGTAACGGCATGGGGAACAGATGATTAGATTACGGTGGTGATTTGGATCATGATCTGTATGCAATTTTTGAATATTATTTTTACACAGTTGTGAAAAAATTTGGACACCCCTTTAAATATTCAGTTCTTTATTAAGAAATATTCGCATATCTATGTCTAACCTTGTTTTTGTTTTTATTTGAATTATTTTTACATTTATTTTATCCATTGTAAGTTTGAATGAATGTGGGGATGTCCTAACAAAGATGAGGGTGTCCAAATTTATTCCTCACAATTTCTTTAGAATTACATTTTACAGAAAATTTGAAAAAAAAAATAAAGTCTTTAATTCATTTTTAATTGTTTAGTTGTAGTACGTGAATCTCCCAGAATTTTTAACAGTGATATTAAATATCCATATGTCCAAATGTGTTAAAAACACACACACACAGGCTGATACAGGGTGTCCTAATTTTTTCACATGACTGTATATTAATATGGCGTTTTTCATGTATTGCCCCTTTTAGACGTGTCCACTGATTTATCCCATAGGGCCACATGCCTCGGAAACCCAGAGGCCAAACACTGCAGAAAAAGTATGAGGGGGCATGGCCACCAAATTCATTTTTCCTGCTGTGAGCGACTATTTTCGATTCCTTCTCTATGTAGTCCAGCGTTTACAGCGCTGAGCGCCCTCGGCACTGAAACGCTTTGAGCAGCGGATGCTTTTTGTCACAGTGCTCAGGGCTGAAAAAAGTTCAACTTGTCACACTACTGTACAGCTGCGCTCGTCAATGTCAGACCTTTCTAAGCAGCCAATCAGAATTAAGGAAGGGCGGGATATAGGACACCGGTACAGCAAGATGAGAATGGGAGGTGACATGGAGGAGGTGGAGGCTGAACTATGCTGCATCAAACAACCCTGTACTCTTTGATCTGACACTAAAAGGATATCATGGTCAAAATTTGAAAGCAAACGCTTGGAGGAACATGTCTGCATCTGTCGGCGTGCTAGGTGAGTGTTTGTGCCTTTTGCATGGTCATATTTCTTACAAGTTTGTTGCGGTAGATAATATGGATACTATGTGAATTTGTAGTTAATTGCAAAAAAATGGTATGATACCGCACTGTTGTGTAGTATTGCTTAGTTATTATGAACCTTGTCAGTAAACCATAATGGAGAAGAGGGGAGGGAAAAAAATGAAAACCAACCTGAAAGATTCAATAAACCATGATGTTGATTTAAGGTGGAATTGCCCACCTCCAATGTATGATCAATACAACTATGACAGTCTTGTTATTATTATTATTATTATTATTATTATTATTATTATTATTATTATTATTATTATTATGTCGTGGACCCCGAGTTACCAGTGGTATCGGAGAGGAGTGGTCGGGGCCATGGTTTGTGGGACCGGCCGGTTCTGAGAGTGTTGGACGATGCAGTATGGAATGAATCTTGGTCTAGTATTCTGGGAAATGAACAGGACCAATCCCACTCAGGGCCATCGCGGGAGGGTTCCGGTGCCAGGGCCCAAGTTACCCTGGATGAGGGAATTGGGCGGCACGGTGGATTGCCTGTGACGACAGGTGGAGCCGAAAGGATGGCTCTCTCTTTCAGCTGTCCAATGACTCATGGAGACGTGCCAACGAGGAGAAGGTGGTGTCGGGGCTCCGACGTGGTTCATCTCCTGGGGTGAAGCGAAGAAGAAGCTCTGGACTGGACCTGCGGGACGGGTCTCCGGAGGGTGGTTTCTCCATCGGGACTGTGTGGTGGTAGGGGGACAATGGGTTATGTTGAATGTTACGATGTGAATTGCCCGAGTCATGTAGCCTATATGTTCCACACATAGATAATATGTGAATTGCTCTAGTTGGTTTAAAAAAAAAAGAAAAACCAAACGATGATTGTCTTAACGTGTTTAATACATGGTTGATGTGTGATTGGCCCAAGGTACGAGCTAATTATAGCATTGTGTTTAACACATGAAGTTGCTGAGAGGGCTGTCCAGGTTTTGGGGTGTTCATAGCATGATGTGGGTGTGGATATTGACATATGTGGTGGTTGCATTTTGAATTCATGTTTAAGGGTTTATCCTGTTTGTATATATGTTTACGGGATTGTTTGATGTTAAAAGTAGGAACACAGCAGGTTTTTTCATTTCATGGACTGCATAAAATAATAAAGATGGCAAAATACTGGATACTCCTCAGTGCATACTGGATGCACTGAGGAGCTCATTTAGCAGCAGACTACATCATCCCAGGTGCACAACTGAGAGGTTTCGTAGGTCCTTCCTACCAACGGCTGTCAGACTGTACAACCTAAGCAGGGCTGCTCGCAGAGATAGCAAAAAGACGTAACAAACTAATAGTTTTTTTGAATGCAAAAGATGCAATAGACTTACACTATGGTCCTCTCCGGCATACAACTAGGAACATACCGGTCGCTATGGAGGGTGAGAATATGTATGGGCACATAATCATACCATGTAAGATAACTAAATAGACGGTTATGCTGTTTCATCCCACCTAGCAACAATGCTCTGCACTGTGTGTGTTTATATATTTACATATTTATTCCATCTAGCTACAATGCTCAGCACTGGGTGTGTTTATATTTATATATCTATATATTTATTCCATCTAGCTACAATGCTCAGCACTGGGTGTGTTTATATTTATATATCTATATATTTATTCCATCTAGCTACAATGCTCCGCACTGTGTTTTTATATATCTACATATTATTCCATCTAGCTACATTGCTCCGCACTGTGTGTGTTTATATACTTGCATATTTATTCCACCTAGCTGCAATGCTCCGTACTGTGGGTGTTTATATATTTACATATTTATTCCATCTAGCTACAATGCTCTGCACTGTGTGTTCATATATTCATATATTTATTCCATCCAGCTACAATGCTCTGCACTGTGTGTCTGTGTGTGTGTGTGTGTATATATATATTTTATAGTAATATGTACATATGTATATTAGCTGCTCTTGCTTGCTTGTTTTTTTTTTTCTTGCCTTCTGATTGTTGCTCTGAGTGTTGCTATCCCTGTGCTGTTGCAATCCTGGAATTTCCCCGTTGTGGGACTAATAAAGGCTTATCTTATCTTATCTTATCTTATCTTAAAATAAGCCGTCTATGTAGCTGTGTGGGGGTGAATCTTGTAGTGTCTCCTCATAACCCTGTACTGTCAGACCATTGTCTGTTAACCTTTGATTTTACTATTTCTGACTATTTGACTCCTAAAGAAAAATATTATCACAGTAGATGCCTCTCAGATGATGCTGTTTCCAAATTTATGCAGATTGTTTCCTCTATGCCATGTGTCAACACAACGGAAATAAGCTATAGACAGCTTGCTCCTTCTGTAATTGATAACATGGTGGATAGTGTTTCAGCTTCTCTGCATCAGGCTCTAGACTTGGTGGCCCCCTTAAAAAAGAAGAAGTCTAATCAGAGATTTTTAACTCCTTGGTTCAACACAGAAACTCGTAGCTTAAAACAGAAGACTCGTCAATTAGAAAGAAAATGGCGCTCTACTAATTTAGATGAAATCTATTTAGCTTGGAGAAATCATCTTTTAATTTATAAAAAATCTCTTAGAAAAGCTAGAACGAGTTATTACTCTGCATTAATAGAAGAGAACAAGAATAATCCCAGGTTTCTTTTCAGTACTGTAGCCAGGTTGACAAAGAGTCAGGACTCTGTCAATCCTAGCATCCCCTTAGAGCTTACTAGTCAGGACTTTATGAACTTTTTCAATAATAAAATTTCATCCATCAGAGATAAAATCAATCAGATTCTTCCCACAGTTAACTTAAATACTGTAACTACTACAACTCCTTCTATTGATGTCTGTCTTGATGAGTTTACTCCAATCGACCTTTGTGAGTTAGACAAACTAGTTTCCACATCCAAACCTTCAACTTGTCTTTTAGACCGTATTCCTACCAGGTTATTTAAAGAAGTCTTCCCACTTATTGGTAGCTTTATTCTTCATATAATCAATTCTTCATTAACTTTAGGCCATGTACCGCAGGCTTTTAAAACGGCTGTAATTAAACCCTTACTCAAAAAGCCAACGCTAGATCCAGGAGCTTTAGCTAACTATAGACCAATCTCTAATCTCCCTTTCATTTCAAAAATCTTAGAAAGAGTTGTTGCTACGCAATTATTTGACCACCTGCAGGGAAATGGTTTACTTGAGGAGTTTCAATCTGGGTTTAGAATCCATCATAGTACTGAAACAGCCTTAGCGAAGGTCACTAACGACCTCCTCATTGGATCTGATAATGGACTAGTTTCTGTACTTGTCCTTTTAGATCTTAGTGCAGCTTTTGATACTATTGATCATAATATTCTACTTGATAGATTAGAACACTATGTTGGACTTAATGGAACTTCGTTGCAGTGGTTTAGATCTTATTTATCTGATAGGTTCCAGTTTGTTCATGTAAATGATGAGTTTTCTCTCAGCTCAAAGCTTAGTCATGGAGTTCCACAGGGATCTGTGCTAGGCCCTACTCTTTTTAGTTTATATATGCTTCCGTTAGGCAACATTATTAGAAAGCACTGTATACATTTTCATTGTTATGCAGATGCCACACAATTATACCTGTCAATGAAGCCAGATGATACTAATCAATTAGCCAAGTTAGAAGCCTGTCTTAAGGAAATCAAAGCTTGGATGACTTGTAATTTCCTGCTATTAAATTCAGATAAGACTGAAGTCATTCTTGTTGGTCCAAAAAACCTTAGAAATTCCTTTCCAAATCAAACTTTCAGTTTGGATGCAGTTACTCTTTCTCTTAATAGCTCTGTGAGGAACCTTGGAGTTATTTTTGATCAGGATTTGTCCTTCAATTCACATATTAAATTTGTTTCTAAGACTGCCTTCTATCATTTGCGTAATATTGCCAAGATTAGGAGCATCTTGTCTCAGAGTGATGCTGAGAAGCTGATCCACGCTTTTGTTAGCTCGAGATTAGATTATTGTAATTCTTTATTATCAGGCTGTCCTAAAACATCTTTAAAAAGTCTTCAGCTGATCCAAAATGCTGCAGCAAGAGTTTTAACAGGTACTAGAAAGAGAGATCATATCTCTCCGGTTCTGGCCTCCCTTCATTGGCTTCCCATAGAGTTTAGAATTAAGTTTAAAATCCTTCTTCTTATTTACAAAGCTCTAAACAATCAGGCTCCTTTTTATTTAAAAGATCTGATACTACCGTATTATCCTAACAGAGCACTACGCTCCCAAAATGCAGGATTACTTGTAATACCTTGAATCTCCAAAAGTACAATGGGAGGCAGAGCCTTCAGTTATCAAGCTCCTCTCCTGTGGAATCAGCTGCCAATCTGGATTCGGGAGTCAGACTCGATCTCTGTTTTTAAGAATAGGGCTAAAACCTACCTTTTTGATATAGCCTACAATTAGGGAGGGATCATGTGTTTCTGAACCCTCCCTTAGTTATGCTGCTAATAGGTTTAGTCAGCCGGGGGACCTCCAGTAATGCACTGGGCCTCACTCCTTTCCTCACTCTCTATGAAATATTTTTTTTTTACTGGTCATTAACATTTGTTTGTTCTCTCCCATAGATTGAGTCCCCATCGTGCTGTTTGCTCTCTACATGTCTGTTCTTTTCTTCTTCTCTATCCCCTCACCCCCCCAGCCAGTCGCAGCAGATGACTGCCCCTCCCTGAGCCTGGTTCTGCTGGAGGTTTCTTCCTGTTAAAAGGGAGTTTTTCCTCTCCACCGTCGCCAAGTGCTTGCTCACAGGGGATCGCCTGATTGCTGGGGTCTTTCTGCAACTGTGGGGGTTCCCCCTACAGTTGATAGTGCTATGAGATGACTGTTGTTGTGAAATGGCGCTATATAAATAAAGTTGAATTGAATTGAATTGTGACAGTAATCCACCTGTCCCCCTCTAGTTTTAGTTATTTGTGTGCATGGATAGGCGTTAATTATTCTGTTTTTTAGTGTGTGATTCTGGTTATAAATATGGGAGGGCCTAAATGGAATGTGTGTGTGTTTTGGACTTTTCTGAAGCGGGGGTGTGATGTTGTGGGCTCATGGAGTGGGACTTCTCCACCCAGAGAAGAAGGCAGCTGAGGAAGGGGGGAACAATGGGTCGAAAGAGGAGGTGTCACCGGGGGGATTAGATGGGACCGTAAGGACTATGCCCCCCCCCCCTTCCGGGGAGAGGGGTAAATTCTGGAGCCTCTGGAAAAAGAGGGGGTAAGAGCAGCGCCGGCGTTATGTCATGTTAATGTGCCATACAGGCTTTGTTCTAGACATAATGTATGATGGTCGGAAGTTTCGGGTCTCAATGCATGGTATTAAAGATATAAAAGTGGAATGTACAGAGACCCGGGATTCGCTTTTGCTGCACTTTATGTTGGAGAAAGAATAAAAAATGTATATTGTGATATATATGAATAAATGAATGAATGAATCTTTATTTCGGATAGATAAAAGTACAGATTAATAGAAACAGAATAATATAACAAAGGGGGAAGAAAGTCCAACAAGGTCAAATTAGACAATAACTCCTCTGATTATACAGTTCAACATAAGTTATCCGAAATGGGTGATGGCTGAAGCCGCAGCTTATATTGCCCACCCACATTCCATCCAAGAATTCAAAAGAAAAACAAAACAAGAGTGATTACAATTCAGAACAAAGTTAAGACAAAATGTGACAAAAAAAACTAAGCTACAACACAACGCAGACTGGATATGACAATCCTTATGTGATTTTACATGTCATCTTGTATATATGTTTGGAGTATTTCTTCCTTTAGTTTTTGTTTAAATTGTCCAAGCGTTGTACATGATTTTAATTCAGGTCCAAAATCATTCCATAATCTGACTCCTTGCACTGAAACACAGTGTTGCTTGGTGGTAGTTCTCACTGAAGGTTTTTGAAATATACATGTTCCTCTGAAATGAAATTGTTTCTCCCTTATTTGGAACAACTTTTGGATATTTGCGGGCAGTGATAGATTCTTCACTTTAAACATTATTACTGCAGTTTTAAAGTCAACCAGATTGTACTGTTATCACTACGTGTTATATACACTGTGTATGTTAACGCAGATCAGCAGCAAGCCAAACTCGTTTTTCGTGAGCCAGGAAACCGAGCGTCTTGCTCCTTTATTACAGTCTTCTTAGACAGCTTACAATTCTTGATAACTGTGGCGTTAAATGCTCAATGAAAGGCCCGAATGCTTAATGAAAGGCCTGAATGCTCAACGAAAGGTCCGAGTGAAACTGAAAAATACAAACAGAAAATAAATACATTTTAGCTCTTTGCCAGATAAAAATAAACACACCAAAAGATAACTAACGCCAGAGAACTCACACAGAAATTAACTATAACTGCTACTAAAGACAAATAATACGTTTTCGCTATTTACATATGCTAATTAGATCGCTAGTAGCAGCGTTACTTAAGCTAATACACAGCACTCTCGGTGTAAAGCATGCTAGCGGGCTCCTGGGATAAGACTAATTCCTGGTACAACATATTCACAAAACGATATCAAGTTCACGTCTCATAAAACTTATAAAGTTAACATAACATTCATTAAACTCACAGCCATTGCTTTTGAAAGTGTAGAAAAGGCTATAACACACAGGAGGAGCGTCTCAGACATTCACAGGCAGGTTATAATTTTCTCCTTTTTTTCTTTCTCTCTCTTACTAACGTCCGCTTCTGCTACCCATAAATCATAGCGGCTATTGGCTGCGCCTTCAAAATGAAATACAGGTAAATTACTACTAACTGTATAGAAGTTACTTTTAACAATATAACTGTTTTCTAGCATGAATTATTACAAATGAATTATGACATTTTATTATGAACTTGTGAACTATTTTTAATCTTCTATGAAACACACTCTACTGTGGGCAGAACACTCCCTGCCTGGCATTACTGATGCCACTACTTCTTTTTATCTATCACTTCATTCTCTAAGAGCATAACAACATCTGAGATAGGACATAGCTAAGTCTTTGAAACACCCTGGGATGATGTCCTCACTTCGACCTTTCTGACCTTCCCGTCGCTGCTTGGAAAGGTGGATGTGATGATGGCCATTGTCCATTCATTTCTGGGTGCTTAGTCCTGTTTCAACAGCACTGTCACCTGTCTGGAGGTTGCAGTGTGTTGTATGCCACTTGCGCCTTGATTGGAGGGTGTTGAGATATTCGTTTCTCCAGCGGCTCCAAAATTCATTGGCGAGAGCTTGCACTTGTTTCCACTGGTTTTTGAGCAGGTCTTTTCCACAAAAGTCTCCTGGTGGAGGGGGGACATGCTGCTTTTGGGTCAAGATCATTGCAGGGCAGAGTAGGAATGGTGAGGAAGGGTCTGTTGAGATGGGGACTAAGGGCCTTGCGTTGATTATAGACGATACCTCAGCCATTAAAGTACAAAGCACCTCATGCGTCAAACGAGTGTATTTGTTTTGCAAAAGCATGGAGTCCAGTATTCTGCGAGTGACCCCAATCAGTCTTTCCCAGACGCCTCCCATGTAGGAGGCATGTGGGGGATTGAACTCCCATGTGCAACCGTTGGCATGAAGATAGTTGACAATGTTGGGAGGGTTCTTGTTTGGTTATGTCATGCCTAACTCCACACTCGCTGCAATGAAGTTAGTGGCGCTGTCAGATCGCATTTGCTTTGCTGGGCCTCGTATTGCGAAGAATCTGCGTACTGCATTTATGCAGTTGCAAGCATCCATAGATTCAATGACTTCAATATGAATGCCTCTTGTGGTCATACATGTGAAGAGTATTGCCCACCTTTTTCCTTGTGCAGCTCCACCTCATGTGTGTCGAGTGACTACTGACCATGGACCGAATACATCCAACCCGACATGTGAAAATGGAGGGCATGTTTTGAGTCTCTCAGGTGGGAGATCTGCCATTTTCTAAGTCTCTAGTTTTCCCCTGAGTTTCCTGCACGTTACACAATGGTGGATAATGGACGAGACCAGTCTTTTGCAACCTACAATCCACAGTCCGGCCTGCCTAATTGCGCTTTCCGTGAACTGTCTTCCTTGATGCACAACTTTGGCATGATAGTGACGGACAAGCAGCTGAGTTATGTGATGCTTGTTTGGGAGAATGATTGGATTCTCGGATGCTGTGTTCAATGAAGCATGTTTGAGGCGACCTCCAACCTTGATGAGGTTTTCACTCATATAGGGATCAAGAGCTACGATGGGACTTGAACTGCGGATTGTTTGGTTGGCATGGAGAGCAGCATACTCGTCGGGAAAAGCGTCTTTTTGAACAGACTGGAGGATGAGGTTACTGGCAGCATCCAGCTCCTCTGGAGTGCGTGGCTTGCTACATCGATGCCAGCCCCTGCATGAATGATCTGACAAGTTGCTTGATGAGTGAGAATGAGCTTGGTGAATTAGGAATGCAATGGCACGTACTAATGAGTTCCAGCTTGAAAAGCGCTGGAAGCATTCTGGTAAAGGCCCGTTCTTCTGAATGTGAGTAGAAAAGGTAGCGACTTTTCTGATTTCAGAGTCTACTTCAGGCTCAATTAACTCAAAGGATTCAGGTGTCCCAGATTCAGGTAGTCTGTAAAGGAAGTCTGGTCCCTTAAACCACATAATGTCCATGAGCTGTGATGCAGGTATTGACCTGGTGGCTAGATCAGCTGGGTTTTGCTCTGATGTGACGTAATGCCACTGTTCACGGGATGTGGACTGACGTATACGATGAACGCGATTATGCACATAAACATAGAAGTGCTTTGAATCATTGCAGATGTACCCAAGAACCACCTTGCTATCACAGTTGAATTTGACAGCGTTTGGTTTGTGATCAAGTTCGTCCAGAATGAGCTCCGCCATCTCAACTGCTAGAACTGCTCCACAAAGTTCGAGGCGAGGTATCGTGGGCTCTGGTTGAGGTGAAAGTTTTGCTTTCCCAAGCACAAACCCGTCTTCGCATTGTCCTTCTGCATTTACTGTCTTCAAGTATGCTACTGCTGCAATAGCCCAGCTTGAGGCATCGGAAAAGATACACAGTTCGGTGTAAGTGGACTTAGAGAGGGAAGCTGGTACATAGCAGCGTGGCACTTTAAGACTGCTAAGATCTTGGAGGGACATTTTCCATGTTTCCCATGTGTCCATTTTGTCCTGAGGAAGAGGAGCTTCCCAACCTTGGACACCATTCGACAGTTCACGTAACAAGAGTCTGCCTTTGATTGTCACTGGTGATGCTAGTCCCAAGGGGTCGAAGATACTGTTAATTGTTGACAGAACCCCGCGGTGGGTGTAGGGTTTGTCATCAACCGCAACCTTGAACATGAAAGAGTCAGTGTTTATGTCCCAGCACAGGCCTAGACTTCTCTGAGCTTGTAAAGTGTCATCGCCGAGACTCAAGTCTTTAATACCGGTGGCCAGGTCTTCTGGCTTGAAGGCTTGCATGACTGAGACACTATTCGAGGTGATTTTGTGGAGCTTGAGATTGGACTCGGCCAAGGATGCGCACGTGCGCTTGAGCAAGTCTACGGCTGCAGATTCAGTGGGGAGCGAAATCAACCCATCATCTACATAAAAGTGTCTCTCAACAAAGTGTCTTTTGTCTGCTCCAAACTTTGGCTCACCTTTCTGGATAGCCCTGTGTAGGCAATAGATAGCTACCGCTGGCGACGGGTTGTTTCCAAAAACGTGCACCCGCATGCGGTACTCCTGCACCTCTTTTGACAAGTCATTTCCCTCGTGCCACAAGAACCTCAAATAGTCTCTATGGTCTGGTCTGACTAAGAACCCATAAAACATTTGCTGGATATCGGCAGTGACTGCGATGAGCTCCTTCCTAAACCGAATCAGCACGCCGAGGAGGGTATTATTAATATCTGGACCTGTTAACAGTACTGAGTTGAGTGACACACCAAATTGCTCGGCACTTGAATCAAAGACAGCCCTCTGGGGATGATATACCCCAAAAATGGGCAGGTACCAGCATTCAGTGTTATCGGTGATGGGTGGAGCGATCTCTGCGTGATTGTTCTCGAACAACTTGTCCATAAATTCTGAGAACTGTTCTTTCATTTGAGGGTTTTTCATTAAGTTGCGTCTTAGTGAGCCAAGTCTAGACAATGCTTGGTCCCTGTTATTTGGGAGTGGCAAGCGAGGAAACTTGAATGGCAGAGGAGCGATCCAGTTGTTATTTCCATCCTGGTGGACTTCTTTCTCCATTATCTTTAGGAAGGTCTCATCTTCGAAGGACACGGCACACTTGTTATCGTTCTCTGTGCACTCAAAAACTTTGTCCCCAAACTTTTCTTCCACTGCATTGGGTTTTGAGCTGCGTTTAGAGAGGCTGTCCTTGTGCTCCCCGCTGTAGCATGGTTTCTCTTTGATCTTGATGCTGTTAGGACAAGGAGTGAAGAGAGATGGGCGTCCGTTGGAGAGCATGTACATTTTATAAACGTTGACGGTTGGCTTATGAGCGTTAAGGCACACCTCTCCCACAATTACCCAGCCTAGGTCCAGGCATTGAGCAAAGGGAGCATTGTGGGGTCTGTTGACTTGTTGTCTTACTTTGTGGACTCGTAGGATGTCTCTGCCCAGTAAAATTGCCATCTGAGCATCTGGGTCGTACTTGGGGATGAGAGGAGCGAGGTGTTTTAAGTGGGCGTGAGCAAGAGGGACTTCGGGCGTAGGTATTTCACCCCTACTGAACATTATCTCGTCGCATTCAAGGAGAGGAGGGAGGTCTAAGTGTGGGCCTCCACCTACTGGCTCGATTTGGAACTTCACTGCTTCCCTGCCAAGCATTTCAGTTAAACCAGCACATGTTCTTATGTGGTATGTCAGAGGGTTACCCTTGATCCCAAACAGCTCGAAGAATTCAGGACGGGCCAGAGATTTATTACTCTGATCGTCAAGGATTACATACATCTTAACGGAGCGTTCTGGTTGGCCTTTAGGGAAGACTCGAACTAGACATACCTTTGAGCAAGAACGTGGGGGATTACCTTCGCCGCAGATCTCAGTGCACCGTGACGTTACCTCAGGTGGTGTGTTGTCTCGGGGCTGAGGCTCTGGTTCAGGTGTGTTTTCTGGCTGGGGTTGCTGACTTGAATCAGGATGTGTGGCAGAGCAATGCCTTTCACTTTGGCACTCCTCGCACTTGAGTTTCGTGTCACAGTCCTTTATTGCGTGCATGGGAGAGCAGCAGCGAAAACATCGTTTGTGTTCTTTGAGTATGTTTCGCCTTTCTTGTAGCGGTTTATTCTGAAAAGCTCTACATTTGGCTAGAGGATGCATTTTCTTATGGACTGGACAGTAGCATGTTAAATCGTCATCTTTAGTACTAGCGGGATCAGTTGTGTCGACCTCTGTTTTGTTTACAGTTAGAGGTGTTCTGTAGCTAGTTTGTTTGAATGGTGGTCTCTCACCTTTGCTGAAGGGATGGCTGCTGCATGTCGCAAAACTTGGGTCATTTCTTGCTTTAGCCTCGTCTTGGACAAACTTTACAAAATATGAGAAGGGAGGGAAGGTTACATCATATTTTTGTTTGTATTTTGATCCTGTGCGCAGCCATTTATCTTGTAAACTTGGAGGTAACTTTTCAACTATGGGCTTAACCCCATGGGGTGTGTCGAGGTAGGCGAGACCTGGGAGATAAGCTTCATCTTTAGCAACCCGCAGCTCTAAGAGCAAATCTCCAAGTTCCCTGAGTTTTACATTGTCTCTGTTTGTAAGGCGAGGGAAGTTATCTAATTTTTTGAACAAGGCGTTTTCTACTACTTCTGGCATAGCGTAACATTCTTTTAACCTGTCCCATGACAATTGGAGAGCAGCTTTGGGGTTAGTGGCATAGACAGCTCTGATTCTTTTAACGTGCTCTGAGGACTCTTTACCAAGCCACTTGACTAGGAGATCTAACTCCTGGCTATATGTGAGACCAACGTCTTCAATTGCATTTATGAATGATGACTGCCATGCTCTAAAGTTTTCGGGGGTGTCGTCAAACTTAAAGAGTCCGGTTGTGATTAGCTCTCTGCGCGCGAGGAACCAGCAAAGTCTGCCATAGGTGGGTCACCATTGTGGGATGCATGGTAGCTGTTTAGCCTGACATAGTCTCTCGGTATGTCGATGGATTCATTTTTCACGTACATTTTCTTGAATGCTGGTGGAGAGAGAGTTTGTTCGGGTCTCCTCGGAGTGAATGATTGTGCCCTTTTTGCAGGTTCAACTTGAGGTGTTTCTTCTTCGGCTGGTCGCACCTGTGACTTTAGCTGGATTTGGTGGTGCACATACTCCATAGTTCTCTGTCTGACGACTCGTGATGGAATTGCGCTCCTTACACTCTCTCCTTCGTCCAGCTCGGCAGCTGCAGCAGCTTCTAGAACTTCTGCTTTTGCTGTGGAGGCCGCTGTTTCCTTCTCTATCTCCAGCATCTCTAGATCCAGTTCTAGCTTTGCTTGTTCTAGCTTTGCTTGTTGCTTGGCTTGTTCTTGTTCTAGCTTTGCTTGCTGCTTTGCAGGTTCTAGCTCTGCTTGTTGCTTGGCTTGTTCTTGTTTTAGCTTTGCTTGTTGCTTGGCTTGTTCTTGTTCTAGCTTTGCTTGTTGCCTTTTAATTTCTAATTGTTTCTTACTATACAAGGCTCTAGCATTCGCAGCTTCAGCAGAGGCTCGTGCCATGATGGCTGCTTCCATTACGTTGGACTTTGAGGACAACCTGGAGCTAGAACGTCTGGAGCTGGAGCTAGCGTTGTATGATGATTTGGCTTCAGAGTTCGCCTTTTCTTCTGCCCTCTTCTCTTGAGTGTCATCCATCGCTGTGTCGTGAATCTTTTCTTCACCAACTGTTGACGTGGCTTTTCACTGTACTGTTATCACTACGTGTTATATACACTGTGTATGTTAACGCAGATCAACAGCAAGCCAAACTCATTTTTCGTGAGCCAGGAAACCGAGCGTCTTGCTCCTTTATTACAGTCTTCTTAGACAGCTTACAATTCTTGATAATTGTGGCGTTAATGAGGCGCCTGTGGCGTTGACAGGCGCCTCATTATGGCTGCCGCGTCATTGGATGCGCCTTTTGTGCGCGCCCGATGTCAAGTCAAATTCCTCCTATGTTTACTTGTTTACTTGTAAACGTGCTTGGCAATAAAGTCTGATTCTGATTCTGATTCTGTTAAATGCTCAATGAAAGGCCCGAATGCTTAATGAAAGGCCTGAATGCTCAACGAAAGGTCCGAGTGAAACTGAAAAATACAAACAGAAAATAAATACATTTTAGCTCTTTGCCAGATAAAAATAAACACACCAAAAGATAACTAACACCAGAGAACTCACACAGAAATTAACTACAGCTGCTGCTAAAGACAAATAATACGTTTTCGCTATTTACATATGCTAATTAGATCGCTAGTAGCAGCGTTACTTATGCTAATACACAGCACTCTCGGTGTAAAGCATGCTAGCGGGCTCCTGGGATAAGACTAATTCCTGGTACAACATATTCACAAAACGATATCAAGTTCACATCTCATAAAACTTATAAAGTTAACATAACATTCATTAAACTCACAGCCATTGCTTTCGAAGGTGTAGAAAAGGATATAACACAGAGGAGGAGCGTCTCAGACATTCACAGGCAGGTTATAATTTTCTCCTTTTTTTCTTTCTCTCTCTTACTAACGTCCGCTTCTGCTACCTAAATCATAGCGGCTACTGGCTGCGCCTTCAAAATGAAATACAGGTAAATTACTACTAACTGTATAGAAGTTACTTTTAACACAATAACTGTTTTCTAGCATGAATTATTACAAATGAATTATGACATTTTATTATGAACTTGTGAACTATTTTTAACCTTCTATGAAACACACTCTACTGTGGGCAGAACACAGATCTTTCAACTTTAGAGCTTTTAATTTAAGAAAAAGTGGGTTTGTTGGTTCCCTGTAAGCAGCTTTGTTTATTATTCTAATAGCTCTCTTCTGAAGCATAAAGACTGGATATATGTTTGTTTTATATGTATTTCCCCATAATTCAGCACAATATGTCATGTATGGGAGTATTAATGAGTGATAAAAGGTATATAGTGTGGGTTGACTCAGCAAATATTTCACTCTGTGTAGTATTGCAATTGATTTGGATATTTTATCTTTAATATAATTAATATGTGACTTCCAACACTGTTTATCATCAATTATTACTCCAAGAAATTTAGTTTTGGATACCATTTCAATCTCTACACCATTTACACTGAGTTTAGATACTAAGTTGTGATGATTGTTAAAAACTATAAATTTTGTCTTACTTAAATTGAGCGTTAATTTGTTTGAATCAAACCACAGTTTGAGCTTTCCTAATTCCTTTCCGAGTGTATCCAAAAGTTGTTCCAAATTGCTTCCACTGCATAATAAATTAGTGTCGTCAGCAAACAATATTAAATCCATTTTTTCTGAAACTTTACATGTATCATTTATATACATGTTGAATAATAATGGCCCCAAAACTGAACCCTGTGGGACTCCACAAGTAACCTTCAGTAACTGTGAGTTTTTGTTACCAACACATACATACTGATATCTATTCTTTAAAGGCCAAATGTCACGTAACAGGGTACTTTAAATATCTTGAAACTAGATATAAAAGGGAACCGATCCGTTCGGATCTTGGTGCATATGCTTCAGTAACAACGGAATATTCGTTAATTTAAAACTGCCGCGCTTGGCCTGACACGGCCCCTGGAATCGCCTGGGGAAGAAGGCGGAAGTGACGAAATAGATTGTACCCTAGTTTGATGCTTGGGGTATTTCAATTGATTGTTTATATGGAGACTGGAAGGTTGAAGTGAGCAACAAGAAAGAAAAAATTGGATATTTCACCCATACCTTAAAACGGGACTATCAGGGACAGCTGGGTAATAAGGGACACTTCTCTGGGAAATGTTTTCATACCTGTCAAGTGAGACGTTTTCGCCGTACTTCAACACCGTAAAAAGCGGCTATAAGGGACGGCGGAGCAACAAGGGACACCTCTCTGGGAAATGCCCCAAATGCAACTCGTGTTGTTATTGTCAAATATTTTAAGGATTCATGGATATTTGACAATAACAACACAACTCAGCGTCCGGTGCAAAATAAAAAAAAAAAAAGCAGAATTCTGTATTTGTAAGGCGATCTCTCTCTGTTCCACAACCGCTGCACAGCTGAAAGTGTTAAACCATTGTCCTAATGACTTCTCATTGTAGTGAGAATAGCTCCCGCTGAGCGATCTGCCCGCCCCGACAATCAGACTAATGATTGAGTCCACACTTCTAACAGTAGTGATAATAGCTCCCGCTGAGCGATCTGCCCGCTGCGGCCATCAGACTGATTGAGTCCACACTTCTCATTGTAGTGATAATAGCTCCCGCTGAGCCATCTGCCAGCACCAGCTGTGGGGGATCACACACAGGACGTGCTCCTCAACACACTCAATTTTTTTTCCCGTATATTTTTCTTTTGGGCGTACAGAAATGGCAATACGCCCGTTTTTGCTAAAATTGCGTTTTCCCCGTATTTTCCTTAAAATATTTGACAATAACAACACGAACTACATTTAAAACATTTCCCCAAAAAGTGTCCCCCACCACTCCGCCGTCCCCCACAGCCGCGCTTGGCACCAAAATACGGCGAAAACGTCTCACTTGACAGGTATGCGCCTCCATTTTCATATTGATCTGGTCAATTTCTTGACAGCAGCGGCTCTCCTCCACTGTAATAATAATGGCTTCCGAAAAATCAATATTTATGGGACGCCCTCGACAGACCCCCTTCGGCTTCGCAATTCTGGAGGCGATTAATGTCCAGTTCAGTGACATTTTCCGCTGGTTCTGCTCTCTGGTCATCGTTGGAACTGTTGTCATCAGACAAAGCATCTGATTCCGTCTCGGACAGCTCGAACCTGTAAGGTTCTATGCCTCTGTCACTGTCTGAACCACTGACAAAAAAAAAGACAAAACTAAACTAATTTGTTCACAATCGCTGTCACTTTCCGTCATGATTGTCCAATGTTGATAAGTGTGAATGTGGATAGGCAGGGCAGCCAGGGTACAACTGGTGATGTCAAAAACATGGGCGTGGTCTGGACTGGCTGTCACAAGCCAGCAAGCAAGGTGGGGCCTTCACCTGGTGTATTTTGTGCAATTATGTAAATACAGGTGGGTGATATGGTCTCCGGTATGAATATTTGGTTTAAGCTATGTGTATTTTATCTAAATTCGTTGTCATTTAGAAAAAAAATTACGTGACATTTGGCCTTTAAGTAACTACATAACCAGGACAGTGCTACCCCCCTAATACCACAATTTTGTAGTTTCTTTAATAATAAATTATGATCCACTGTATCAAATGCTTTTTTCTGATCCAGGAATACCCCAACTGAATACTCTTTATTTTCAACGGCAGTTGATATTTTTTCTATAAATTCCATTAGAGCAAATGCAGTTGTCCTCTTGTGTCTGAACCCATATTGCTGCTCACACAATAAATTAATCTTCAGTATGAAGTTGTAAACTCTCTCATAGAATATTTTTTCAAGTATCTTGGAAAATTGCGGCAATAGTGAAATTGGTCTATAGTTTGAGAATTCCCCTCTGTCACCCATCTTGTATATCGGAATTACTTTAGCTATTTTCATTGCATTGGGAAATATACCTGTTTGGAGAGACAGGTTACAGATATACGTCAGTGGTTTCACTAAGCATTCAATAATAGTTTTGACTAAGAGCATGTCAATACCATCACAGTCCGTAGATGTTTTATTTTTAAATGATTTAACAATTTCAGTGACCTCTCTCTCATCTGTGTTCTTTATGAAAAAGGAATCTTTTATAGCAGTGTTTTTGCTTATTGTTTTGCCTGTAGGTGCCGTAATGGGTATTTCTCGAGCCAAATTAGGACCAATGTTAACAAAAAAGTTATTAAATTCATCTGCAGGTGAAACTGTATTCACACTCTGAGTCGTTTTATTTTTTGAAAAATTGGTTGGGTAGCTTGTATTTCTGTTTTTATTTCCAAGAATATTGTTAAGTATTGTCCATGTATTTTTAATATTGTCTCTGTTTTTCTCCAGTTCTTTACTGTAATAGTCTCTTTTACTACATCTTATTATATATGGAACCCTATATACGGAATATACGGAACCCTTCCGGTTCCGGCGCCACACGAGTTGGCTGCCTTTTGCAACAGCGGCTCAATTCTGAGTCTTTTTATCTTCCTTCTTCTTTCTGATCCGGTGATAACTTTCTGATCCGGCACACCTTTCACTCTATATATATCACGGACACACAGATCGCCCCAAAGGTCTCCCGAGTCGGCGGACGGAGCCTCTGTTTACAGCAGTAGACGATACAGCAGGGAAGAGCTAGCTAGCACTCAACCGTCACCCGGTGCTAACGGAGAAACTCGACATACCGGGAGAACTGAAGCGAAAACGACGCGGGTGCTGGGCTGGAGTTTAGGCGGCGTGCAAGAAATATAAGACAGAATAATAATTCAATTCAATTCAATTCAATTCAACTTTATTTATATAGCACCATTTCACAACAACAGTCATCTCATAGCACTATCAACTGTAGGGGGGAACCCCCACAGTTGCAGAAAGACCCCAGCAATCAGACGATCCCCTGTGAGCAAGCACTTGGCGACGGTGGAGAGGAAAAACTCCCTTTTAACAGGAAGAAACCTCCAGCAGAACCAGGCTCAGGGAGGGGCAGTCATCTGCTGCGACTGGCTGGGGGGTGAGGGGATAGAGAAGAAGAAAAGAACAGACATGTAGAGAGCAAAGAGCACGATGGGGACTCAATCTATGGGAGAGAACAAACAGATGTTAATGACCAGCAAAAAAAAAAATATTTCATAGAGAGTGAGGAAAGGAGTGAGGCCCAGTGCATTACTGGAGGTTCCCCGGCTGACTAAACCTATTAGCAGCATAACTAAGGGAGGGTTCAGAAACACATGATCCCTCCCTAATTGTAGGCTATATCAAAAAGGTAGGTTTTAGCCCTAATTCTTAAAAACAGAGATCGAGTCTGACTCCCGAATCCAGATTGGCAGCTGATTCCACAGGAGAGGAGCTTGATAACTGAAGGCTCTGCCTCCCATTGTACTTTTGGAGATTCTAGGTATTACAAGTAATCCTGCATTTTGGGAGCGTAGTGCTCTGTTAGGATAATACGGTAGTATCAGATCTTTTAAATAAAAAGGAGCCTGATTGTTTAGAGCTTTGTAAGTAAGAAGAAGGATTTTAAACTTAATTCTAAACTCTATGGGAAGCCAATGAAGGGAGGCCAGAACCGGAGAGATATGATCTCTCTTTCTAGTACCTGTTAAAACTCTTGCTGCAGCATTTTGGATCAGCTGAAGACTTTTTAAAGATGTTTTAGGACAGCCTGATAATAAAGAATTACAATAATCTAATCTCGAGCTAACAAAAGCGTGGATCAGTTTCTCAGCATCACTCTGAGACAAGATGCTCCTAATCTTGGCAATATTACGCAAATGACAGAAGGCAGTCTTAGAAACAAATTTAATATGTGAATTGAAGGACAAATCCTGATCAAAAATAACTCCAAGGTTCCTCACAGAGCTATTAAGAGAAAGAGTAACTGCATTTTTTTTTTTTTTTTTTTTTTTTTTTCCCTTGCCTTCTGATTGTTGCTCTGAGTGTTGCTATCCCTGTGCTGTTGCAATCCTGGAATTTCCCCGTTGTGGGACTAATAAAGGCTTATCTTATCTTATCTTATCCAAACTGAAAGTTTGATTTGGAAAGGAATTTCTAAGGTTTTTTGGACCAACAAGAATGACTTCAGTCTTATCTGAATTTAATAGCAGGAAATTACAAGTCATCCAAGCTTTGATTTCCTTAAGACAGGCTTCTAACTTGGCTAATTGATTAGTATCATCTGGCTTCATTGACAGGTATAATTGTGTGTCATCTGCATAACAATGAAAATGTATACAGTGCTTTCTAATAATGTTGCCTAACGGAAGCATATATAAACTAAAAAGAGTAGGGCCTAGCACAGATCCTTGTGGAACTCCATGACTAAGCTTTGAGTTGAAAGAAAATGTCGTGTTCTTTAGTTGAACATAATAACGTGGGACAACTGCGTGCTGTTGAACATGAACTTTACTTGGCAGCTTGCATGAGAAAAAGAGACAGCGCATATATAATTACGTCACGACGTCAGATGCGTGACCAAAGATCACTAGTTACAGACAAGATAATACTGTGTCGTTTGTTTACACCACATCTCCCTTTTTTCTTTTTTTTTTTTGAGAGTATGCATACATGTAACTAGTATTCACATGTACATTTTCTCTGAACTTAACATGTACTTTTTAAACCTTCGCTTATTATTTTCTAAACCTTAACAATACCACAGCTAAGAACATTCTGTGTTTGTACCTTTTTACCATTCTTTAGAGATCTAACTTTTTAGGTTTGACAATAGTTCTTCCCGATCTAGTTCTCACAACATCAGACTTTATAGGAGTAACAGGAGGTACAATAGGCATTTGTTTCACCTGCTCTGAAGGTTCATCTGACCCAGTCTGCTGTTTGGTACACTGTTGCAAAGGTGAGTGTAGAGGAATCAAATGCATGCGATTGCGTCTCACTGTCCCCTGTGGTAGGTCCACTGTATAAGATCTCGGTGTTGAGTGACTTTGGATAACAGTGCCTGGTGTTTTAGCATCTGTCACCCACACTTGTTCTCCTGGTGACAAGTTACACAAGGGTTTTGCTCGGTGACGTCTGTTGTAGTTCGAAATGTCCGACATCCTCTTCTCCCTTTCCTTATGAGCAAGAGTGACGCTGTCCGGCAGTGTCGGATCCAACTGAGAGGGAAGAGTCGGTAGTGTCGTCCTCAGGCAGCGGCCCATGAGGAGTTCAGCAGGGCTGTAACCATTTTGGAGAGGAGTAGCTCTATAGGCAAGAAGAGCTAAATATGGATCAGCAGCCTTTTTCAGTAAGTTTTTCACAGTCTGTACAGCACGTTCCGCCTCTCCGTTACTTTGCGGGAACCTTGGGCTGCTTGTGATGTGTTTAAAGCCATAGGCAGCCGCAAAGTCTGTGAAAGTTCGACCAGAGAACTGGGGCCCATTATCAGACATCAGGACCTCAGGGATGCCATGACGGGCAAAGAAAGACTTCAGGTGAGTAATGACGTCGTTGGATTTCGTTTTGTTCAGCAGGGCAATCTCAACGAACCTTGAAAGATAGTCCACAGCAAGAAGGTAAGTTTTCCCTCCCAGCTCGAACAGATCTGTACCCACTCTTTGCCACGGGCGGTCAGGGCATTCGGTTGGCATTAATGGCTCACTGTGGTTGTGTCTCTCTTGTATGCATGTCCTGCACTTTAACACCATTTCACTTATCTGTTGGCTGAGACCAGGCCACCATACTGACTGGCGAGCTCGGGCTTTACATTTTAAAACTCCTTGGTGTCCGTCATGTAGTTTTGTTAAGACATCGTTTCGCATTGCTGAAGGGATAACAAGTCTTGAATCCTTCAACAGCAAGCCGTCTTTCAAGGTAAGTGTGGCTCGGTCGGGCCAGTAGTTTCTCAACAGAGGTTCTTGTTTTGTATGTTCAGGCCAACCTTGACTGCACATGACCATTACACGAGCACACACACTGTCCATTTTCAGTTGTTCCTTGAGTGTTTGCATATATGATGAACTGATAGGCATATTTTCAATGATGCTGTCCACATATATGTCTGTGCTCTCCATGAGTTCCTCGTCTGATTTTGTCAGTTTTGTTTTCAATGGTGAGCGAGACAAAGTGTCTGCTGTCCAGAGCGATTTACCTGGGGCATACTGTACATTGTACGAGTAACGCATGAGTCTCATCCTTAAGCGCTGGATCCTCGGTGGCAGTAGATCCAAGGCTTGAGCTCCTAAGAGTGACACAAGAGGTTTATGATCAGTTTCCAGACAGAAGTGTTTGCCTATTAGAAAATCACGGAATCGCTCGCATGCCCATGTGGATGCTAAGGCTTCTTTTCCCACTTGTGCATAGCGTTGTTCTGTTGGAGACAGCGACCTTGAAGCGTAGGCGACTGGTCTCCATCCTTCTTCCCACTGCTGCAGGAGAACACCACCTAGACCATAAGAAGAAGCATCAGCCGATACTTTAGTGTCTCTGTTTGGGTCATAAATAGCAAGCACTGGGGGTGAAGTTAGAGCATCTTTGAGCGTTTTGAATGCTTTAGCTTGGTCTACACCCCAATACCAGCTGTTCTTCTTGGACAAAAGATCTCTCAGAGCTTTGTCTTTCTCTGCTAAATGGGGGATAAACTTTCCCACCTGATTGACCATGCCCAGAAAACTTCTTAGCTCTGTCACGTTTGACGGCTCATTCATCTCTGTGATGGACTCTCTTTTCTTTGGGTCAGGACTTATGCCAGTGTCCGTAATGATGTGACCAAGGAAAGTCACTTTGGTCTGTGACAGATCACATTTTTCCACATTCAGAGTTATACCTGCTTTTTCCAGTCTTTGCAGGGTGGTATGGAGTCGGGCTTCGTGCTCCTCTTGGTCATGTCCCCATACCAGCACATCATCAACGTGACAGACCACTCCTTCAACTCCTTCGATAACCTCCGACATTTTGCGCTGAAAGTGCTCGGGCGCAGAGCTGATGCCAAAGGGGAGGCGGTTAAAGTGGAACCGCCCGAAGGGTGTTATGAATGTGGTCAGTTTGGCAGATTCCTCCGACAAGGGAATTTGCCAGAAGCCCATGTTGGCGTCCAGTTTGCTGAACACTTTGGCTCCTGCTAGCATCCCAAGACTTTGTTCGACAGAAGGCAGCACAAACTTTTCTCTGCACACATACTCATTTAGTCCGGTAAAATCCATGCACAGTCTCAGCCTCGGACTGTTTTTCTTTGGAACAACGACCATGCCGGCGCACCAGTCTGTAGGTTCCTCCACTCGGGTGATGACTCCAAGCTGTTCCATCCTTTGGAGTTCCTCCTTGACTTTACCCATTAGAGGTATTGGAATCCTCCTTGGGGTTTTCAATGAGTATGGCACAGCGTTTGATTTGAGTTTTATGTGGTAGGGCTGCTGCACTTCACCCAGACCGCTGCACAGTTTGGGGTAGGATGTTTTCAGAGTGTCCATTGAAATAACATCAACTCGCACAAGAAGGCCTAGAGCTATGATGGCAGGAAGGCCTAACAGTGGCGTGCTGAGATTTTTGACAATGTAGACCTTTTCTGTTGTCTGTTTTGTCCCACAGTTGAGCTGAAGCTTTGTGAAACCTGCGACCTCCAGTGGTTTCCTTCCAGGACCCAACAATGGTTTCTCCGGCTGCTGGAGAACAGGCATTTTTGCTCTTGGAAATATTTGTTCCAAGTCTGACTCCGCTATTGCAGTGACATCGGCTCCAGTGTCGAGTTTGAAAGACATTTTAGTGTCCCTCACCAGAATATCAGCTGTCCATATCTGGTGGCCTGTTGTGACTGAGCTGAGGAAAAAACTTCGCTCCTCTTCCTCCTCAATACTTTGGACATTCTTACTTTGCCTGCAGACCCGTTGGTAGTGGCCTTTCTTTCCACATGCATGACATTTGGCATCATTTGCAGGGCACTTGTATTTAGGGTGAGGAGAGCCACCACATTTATAGCACCATGCGTTTGGTGTACTTTTGCTTTTACTTTTAGACAGCTGGCGTGCATTCACTGTTTCGCTTTTGAACTTAAACTTTGTCTTGTCGTATTTGGCTTTAGTAACTCTATCCACAGAGTTCGCGTTCATCTGCATCACGTTTCCTTCATTCCTCAAAGTTGTTTGTTGCTTTTTGATCTCTTCTGATTGCCTTGCCATATTTACGGCTTTCTCCAAGTCCAAGTCTTTTTCCATTTGCATGCGCTCTGACAGTCTTGTGTTGGCCAAGCCCACTACTATTCTGTCTCTTATGAGCTCATCGTGAAGCTGACCGTAGTTGCAGTGCTCCGCTAATGCATGCAGGGCCGTTACAAATGCGTCTACGGTTTCATTTGGCTCTTGTTTGCGCATATTGAAACGTGCACGTTCATAAACAACATTTTTCTTTACAATGAAAAAGCTGTGGAAGCCGTCTCTCACTTTGCTATATTCGAGCTGCTCTGCTTCAGTTAACTTTAAGCCTCTCAGGACATCATCTGCTTCATCTCCCATGCAGTATATTAATGTGTTGACTTGATTTTCATTTGAACTTGAAGACAAATTGCTTGCCTGGCGAAATCTTTCGAAGCGCCGAATCCACTTGGTCCATTCATGTGGTTTGGAGAAATCAAAGGGCTCTGGTGGCTGAATGCTAAACGTGGCGCTGGGCGTGCTAGCCACGATGCTAACTCCTGCTCTCACCGGTTCATCATCTCTATCTTCGGGCATCTTAGCTCACCTCTCTCCCTCTTCCCACTAGAATGACTTTTAGTGTCTGTCTTCACAGCTACGCAGCACTTCTGACACCATGTCGTGTTCTTTAGTTGAACATAATAACGTGGGACAACTGCGTGCTGTTGAACATGAACTTTACTTGGCAGCTTGCATGAGAAAAAGAGACAGCGCATATATAATTACGTCACGACGTCAGTTGCGTGACCAAAGATCACTAGTTACAGACAAGATAATACTGTATCGTTTGTTTACACCACAGAAAACTCATTATTTACATGAACAAACTGGAACCTATCAGATAAATAAGATCTAAACCATTGCAACGAAGTTCCATTAAGTCCAACATAGTGTTCTAATCTATCAAGTAGAATATTATGATCGATAGTATCAAAAGCTGCACTAAGGTCTAAAAGGACAAGTACAGAAACTAGTCTATTATCAATAAATAATAAAGTAAATAATAAAGAGCGATGGCAAGAGCGATGGCAAGAACCAAGCAGACCGCCCGTAAATCTACTGGAGGAAAAGCCCCCAGGAAGCAGCTGGCTACCAAGGCTGCTCGAAAAAGTGCTACGGCCACCGGCGGAGTGAAGAAGCCTCACCGTTACAGGCCTGGTACCGTGGCTCTGAGAGAGATCCGTCGCTACCAGAAATCCATGTTGCTGCTCATCCGTAAGCTGCCCTTCCAGCGCCTGGTGAGGGAGATCGCTCAGGACTTCAAGACCGACCTGCGCTTCCAGAGCTCCGCCGTCATGGCTCTGCAGGAGGCCAGCGAGGCCTACCTAGTGGGTCTCTTTGAGGACACCAACCTGTGCGCCATCCATGCCAAGAGGGTCACTATCATGCCCAAAGACATCCAGCTGGCCCGCCGCATCCGCGGAGAGAGAGCTTAGACTTTCTGCTGCACATCCATCAACCACAATGCTCCGCACTGTGTGTCTATATATATATATATATTTATAGTAATATGTACATATGTATACTAGCTGCTCTTGTTTTTTCTTGCCTTCTGATTGTTGCTCTGAGTGTTGCTATCCCTGTGCTGTTGCATCCATCCATCCATCCATCTTCTACCGCTTTTCCGGAGGTCCGGGTCGTGGAGGCAGCAGTTCAAGCAGAGAAGCCCAGACTTCCCTCTCCCCCACCACCTGCTCCAGCTCTTCAGAGGGGATACCAAGGCGTTCCCAGACCAGCTGGGAGACATAGTCTCTCCACCGAGTCCTGGGTCTGCCCCGGGGTCTCCTCCCAGTGGGACGTGCCTGAAACACCTCAAGTGGAAGGCGTCCAGGAGGCATCCTAATCAGATGCCCATATCACCTCAACTGACTCCTTTCAATGTGGAGGAGCAGCGGTTCTACTCTGAGCCTCTCCCGGATGACTGAGCTCCTCACCCTATCTCTGAGGGTGAGTCCAGCAATCCTACGGAGAAAGCTCATTTCAGCCGCTTGTATCCGCGATCTCATTCTTTCGGTCATTACCCAAAGCTCGTGACCATAGGTGAGAGTAGGAACGTAGATTGACTGGTAAATCGACAGCTTTGCCTTAGAACTAAGCTCCCTCTTCACCACAACAGACCGGTACAACGTCCGCATCACTGCAGATGCTGCTCCAATCCGTCTGTCGATCTCTCGCTCCATTTTCCCCTCACTCGTGAACAAAACCCCAAGATACTTAAACTCCTCCACTAGGGGCAGGAGCCTGTCCCCAACCCGGAGAGGACAATCCACCTTTTTCCGGCTGAGGACCATGGACTCGGACTTGGAGGTACTGATTCTCATCCCAGCCGCTTCACACTCAGCGGCAAACCATCCCAGCAAGAGCTGTAGGTCATTGCTGGATGAAGCCAACAGGACAACATCATCTGCAAACAACAGAGATGAGATCCTGTGGTCACCAAGCATGACACCCTCCATTCCCTGGCTGCGCCTAGAAATCCTGTCCATAAAAATTATGAACAGGATCGGTGACAAAGGGCAGCCCTGGCGGAGTCCAACTCTCACTAGGAATGACTCCGACCGAGTGTTGGCAATACGAACCAAACTCTCACAACGGTTGTACAGAGACCGAATAGCTCGTAACAACAAGCCCGATACCCCATACTCCCGAAGCACCCCCCACAAAAATCCACGAGGGACGCGGTCAAATGCCTTCTCCAAGTCCACAAAACACATGTAAACTGGTTGGGCAAACTCCCACAAACCCTCAAGAATTCTCGAGAGGGTAAAGAGCTGGTCCGATGTGCCACGGCCAGGACGAAAACCACATTGCTCCTCCTGAATCCGAGGTTCGACCAACGGCTGGACTCTCCTCTCCAGTACCTTGGCATAGACCTTCCCAGGGAGGCTGAGGAGTGTGATCCCTCTAAAGTTGGAGCACACCCTCCGGTCCCCTTTTTTGAAGAGAGGAACCACCACCCCGGTTTGCCATGCCAAAGGCACTGCCCCCGACCTCCACGCAATGTTGCAGAGGCGTGTCAACCATGACAACCCAACAACATCCAGGGCCTTGAGGTACTCAGGGCGAATCTCGTCCACCCCCGGGGCCCGGCCACCAAGGAGATTTTTAACCACCTTGGCGACCTCAGCCCCTGTGATAGGCGAGTCGTCCCCCTCGTCCCCAAACCCTGCTTCCTCTGTGGAAGGCGTATCAGTGGGATTGAGGAGATCCTCAAAGTATTCCTTCCACCGCCCGACGATATCCCCAGTTGAAGTCAACAGTGTCCCATCCGCACCATACACAGTGTGGACGGGGAGCTGCTTTCCCCTCCTGAGCCGCCGAACAGTTTGCCAGAATCTCTTTGAAGCCGACCGAAAGTCTTGTTCCATGGCCTCACCAAACTCCTCCCATACCCGGGTTTTTGCTTCAACAACCACCCGAGCTGCACTCTGTTTGGCCTGCCGGTACACCTCAGCTGCTTCGGGAGTCCCACAAGCCAACCAAGCTTGATAGGACTCCTTCTTCAGCTTAATGGCCCCCCTCACCACTGGTGTCCACCACTTGGTTCGGGGGTTGCCACCACGAGATGCACCGACCACCTTGCGGCTGCAGCTCTGGGCCGCCGCTTCAACAACAGAGGTGGAGAACATGGCCCATTCAGACTCCATGTCTCCAGACTCCCTCGGGATGTGGTTGAAGTTCTTCCGGAGGTAGGAGTTGAAGACCTCCCGGACAGGGGCCTCAGCCAGACGCTCCCTCATGGATCGTCACCTTATCGTGGTGGGGGGGTTTGCGTGCCCCAGTGATCCCAGGAGCTATGTTGTCCGGGGCAATTTGCCTCTGATAGGGTCTCCCAAGACAAACTGGTCCTGGGTGAAGGGCCAGACTAAGAACGATCCAACAGACTCTCATGATAAATTGTATATCATGGATTCAGTGTACCCCGCTCGGTATGGGGTTACCGGGGCCCCACCCTGGAGCCAGGCCTGGGGGAGGGGCTCGAAGGCTAGCGTCTGGTGGCCGGGTTTCCACCCATGGGACCCGGCCGAGCTCAGCCCGAAGGAGTTACATGGGTCCGCCCTCCAGTGGGTTCACCACCTGCAGGAGGGATCATGGGGGTCCGGTGCTATGTGGATTAGGTGGCGGTCAAAGGCGGAGACCTTGGCGGACTGTGCTGTTGCAATCCTGGAATTTCCCCATTGTGGGACTAATAAAGGCTTATCTTATATGTCAACTTATTTTTGTATGTTTTATACCGCTGCTCTGCTTCTTTTGTCCTTTTCTTTAGGAAAGCTTTATATAATATTTTTTTCTTTTTACACGCCTTTTGTAATCCTTTGGTTAACCATGGCTTATCGGCAAATTTATGTTTAAGCTTTTTCTTTACTAATGGACAATTTTTTTCATAAAGAGTGGTTACATTGTTTATAAATGTGTCATAGGCTTCATTTACATCTGATACATAGACTTTTGTCCAGTCTTGCTTCAGCAAGTCTTCTTGAAAAAAACTGATTGCATTTTGTGATTTGTATCTGAACGATACAAATCAAATATTGTTACCGTGATACAAGTTGATTTATATCGTGATATGAAATTTTTGTCATATCGCACAGCCCTGGGCTATAGATAGACAGTATAGGGCTGTCACTATAACTTTGCTACTGACAAGCTGACCACACAGGTTGCCAAGCAACCATAATAGCTCCAGCTGGTTTGTCCTATGTTTTTCATGTGAATGTGCACCCCCCCACACCCCCACACAAACATAAATTTTGTTTTTCTGTAAATCTGCAGCTCTTTTACCGGCTGTTCCCGATGTTATGACCTCAGCTGGAGATGACACCGAGTTAAGTTTATGTGCCTGTGTTTTAAACAAATTATCAGCTAAAAAGTTTGGCAGATTTTTTTTCCGACTGCTCTCCCTCCCACCAGCTGAGGCTGTTTGTGTCTGTTCATCAATGTAGGATATTTTCCTCTGGAATACTTGAAAACAACGGACTCCGTGTTGGAAACTCTGCAGAGGGGCTCTTTCTCTACCCACAACACTGGGCAGGAAGCTCCAGCGGTCACATCTGCCCCGGCTTCACGGAGCCCCGTCACTGCAGTGTGGGTGAGCAGTTTCAGCTATTCAACTGTACATTAATTTGAGGATATTCTCCAAACTATTAATTATTTTGTTGCCACTCTTCACAAATTAACTACAACCCTTTAATTAATTTTTAAAATGCATGCCTCCGACGGCAGGCTGCTGTGGCTGTCGGAAAGTTGGTGACAGAAAAACTTATTAGAGATAAATTTAAATCAAACTCACCACTGCTGCTAAAAATAGTCTCTGTGCTGTTTTTAAACTGTAGCTCTCTTCTATGCTATTTTTTCTGGTGAATGTACCTTCCCCGCCCCCAGATAAATTTAATATATTTTCCACACATTTACAGCCTTCTTTCTAGTAAATTTCTGACTTTTTCCACTTAGTCCAAAAACAGTGCAGTACATCAAAAAAAAAAATGCAAAACAAGAAATACTTACAGACCGTAGCACTCATGAGCCAGCTTGGCTCAGGAGGAAATGAGGAGGTGATCAGAGTGATGATCAGGCAGAGAATAATCCAGACAATAACCAGTTTTGGTACATGCAGTCTTGCCGCACGAACACATTGAAAAGGCAGTGCTTCAATACATGGAAGAGGATGAGCTGCAGGTGTGAGTCACTGAGCGAGCAGGTAACCTAATTAGCCCAACTCCGCCCAGCTGGACTGAGGGAGCACCAGACTGTGAGCAATTAGAGGGAGTGTCTGGGAAGAGGGGAGGCCCACATGAAAACAACCCAAAAATATATGCAGAGAACTAACAAAATCAAATTAATCAGACATACTGTAGAGGATGCCTTTCACAAACGAGACTGAGTTTATTTATCAGGGTTGGTTTATTGAGAGGTCACATCCTCCAACAAGAGCAGAATCTCAGTAAAGAGGTAGAACAATCATCCTTCACAGTTCTTATACCCTCCAAAGACACAAAACCCCCAACATCAAATAACACACCCCCAACCCACAGTCCTTGAGCAAACATACAGCCCCCGAGGCTCCTTGGCGTCTCCATTGTCTCTCTCATCCTTCTAGCCTCCGGGGCTCCTGCTGGGACATTCTCTCCCACTTCTCGTCTCCTAAGCAACCAACTTCACACCTCCTGTAGGTCTCTGCAGGGTCAGGTCCTCTTTGGCCATTGAGACGTGAAGCTTCCAGAATATGCACCGTCATGCCTACTAGGTATATGTAGGTGAATATGAATGTCATATATGCGCCCTAAATATGCGCCATATAACCCCCCCCCCCCCAAACGTCTAAATAAGGACAAAGTACCCCAAAATGCATAGAAACATATCATATCACACAGAACAGCAAAATGGCACAACATATCACACTTCCAACTGCTTGGGCTTCAACCTCCTGCCATATCTGCTGTAAGCAGGTTTCGATCTGCCTGTAGCTGTTTCTTGCATCTGTGGATCAGAGTCGTTAGCACATTCTTGTGAAAGCTTAGAAGAGTGTCTCCCCGGTGGCCTGCCGCGATGGGGGGCCCTGGCTAATTGCACTTGTTCATCAGCCAACACAAAAGTGGGTTTGAGTCTGTTCATACAGACTAATTCTCTCCTGTCACCCAAATCGAGCAAAAAATGTTTTTCCCCAGTTTCTAACACTCTGAATGGTCCATCATAAGGCGGTCTTAAACCTGGCCTCTGAGCGTCGTGTCTGACAAAGACAAATTCGGCGTTCTTTAAGGCTTTAGGCACAAAAACGCGTGGGAAACTGTGATGAACTGGGCCGGGGAGGGTGTTTGATCCCGTGTCGCTCTGCAGCAGCTGAGCGGGTGGGCGATTTGGTGCGGGGTTCTCTGGAAGGAATTCGCCCGGTAACCGGAGGGGTTGGGCAAAAACTAGCTCAGCCGGAGAGGCTTGTAAATCTTCCTTAGGTGCTGAACGCAACCCTAATAAAACCCATGGAAGTTTATCAACCCAATTTGTGTCCGTGAGAGCTGCTCTGAGGGCTGCTTTCAATGACCGGTGAAAGCGTCCGCACAAACCGTTGGCCTGAGGGTTATAAGCGGTAGTGCGGTGAATTTTCACCCCCAGACTGAGGGCCATGGGTGACCAGAGCTCGGAAACGAATTGGGGACCCCTGTCAGACGTTATGTCTGACGGGACTCCAAAACGCGGGACACAAGCCATTAAAAACGCGCGCGCCACGTCTGCTGCTATAGTTGACGCCAGGGGGACCGCTTCTGGCCAGCGCGTTGTGCGGTCCACCATGGTTAGAAGGTGTGTGAAACCCTGCGACAGCGGGAGGGGTCCCACCAAGTCGATATGCACGTGGTCGAAGCGTTTGGCCGGGATGTGAAAAGGTTCTAAGGGGGCCCGCGTGTGCTTGTGTATCTTTGCTCTTTGACACGCTGCGCAGGCTGCGGCCCACTCTTTGACCTGTTTACGCAGCCCCGGACAAACAAATTTTTCTCCCACTATTTTGATCGATGCGCGAACTCCCGGATGTGCCAGCGAATGGATTAAATCAAAAACACGGCGGCGCCACGCAGCTGGGACCATGGGGCAGGGGCGCCCCGTGGAGATATCGCAGATTAGAGGAGGCATACCTGTTTGATGCACCCTGTGCTCCAGCCTTAGCCCTGTTGGCCCAGACTGGAGCGCGCACACATCCGCATCATTAACCTGCTCGGCGGCCATGGCTGCATAATCTAAGCCTACGCAGACCGGGGCTGCGAGCGCTTCCGCGCCGCAAGCCTGGCCCGTGTCCACGGCCACCGTGTCTGCCCCCTGGGGGCCTGGCGTTGCAACTGCGCGCGAGAGGCAATCTGCCACCACATTGTGTTTGCCCGCCACATGTTGAATGTCAGTGGTAAACTCTGAAATCGCGGCCAGCTGTCTCTGCTGTCGGCCCGACCACGGCTCTGAAATCTTGGCCATTGCAAATGTTAATGGTTTGTGGTCTACAAACGCGGTGAAACAGCGCCCTTCCAGCCAGAACTGGAAGTGGCGGATGGCCAGATGCAGGGCTAAAAGCTCCCTATCAAACGCGCTGTATTTCCGCTCGTTATCGCGCAATGTTTTGCTGAAAAACGCAAGCGGTTGCCAGCTCCCTGCTACCAGTTGCTCGACAACTGCCCCCACTGCTACGTCGGAAGCGTCCGTGGTTAGTGCCATGCGAGCTGCTGGCACGGGGTGTGCCAACAGCACAGCGTTCGCCAGGGCCGACTTGACCTGGGAGAAAGCGCGCTCCCGTTCCAGGGACCACTCGACCTTATTTGCAGGTTTTTTTTTTCTTTAGTGCCGCGTACAGTGGGTGCATGAGCTGTGCCGCGCTGGGGAGGAAATGGTTATAAAAATTGACCATCCCCAAAAATTCTTGCAATGCTTTAACTGTCTGCGGCTGGGGAAACTCCGTTATTGCGCGTACTTTATCGGGCAGCGGGACCGCTCCTTCTGGAGAAACGCGGTGGCCCAAAAAATCGATTTGCGCTGCCCCGAATTGACATTTTGCTGGGTTAATTATCAGCCCATGCTCTGTCAGCCTCTGAAAAACCGCTGTGAGGTGGCGTTCGTGTTCGACCTCGGATGCACTGGCTACCAAAATATCATCCAAATAGGCGAACACGAAAGGGAGGCCACACAACACCGCATCCATCATGCGTTGGAACGTCTGTGCGGCGCCTTTGAGGCCAAAAGGCATGCGCAAAAACTCGAAAAGCCCAAAGGGGGTTATTACTGCCGTTTTGGGTATGTCTTGAGCGCGGACTGGGACTTGGTGATAACCGCGCACCAAATCTATTTTGGAAAAGATGCGCGCCCCCGTCAAATGCGCCGAAAAATCCTGGATGTGAGGAATCGGGTAGCGGTCGTGTGCTGAAGCATTGTTTAACCTGCGGAAATCACCGCAAGGCCGCCACGAGCCGTCAGCCTTGGGGCCCATATGCAGGGGAGACGACCAAGGGCTGTTAGAGCGTCTAACAATGCCCAGTTTTTCCAAGTTGGCGAATTCCTCGCGCGCGATGGCCAGTTTAGCTGGGTCCAAGCGCTGAGCTTTTGCAAAAACAGGGGGGCCAGAGGTAGTTATGAAATGCTCGATCCCGTGTTTAGCTATTGACGCTGAAAATGTTGGGACCGTGAGTGCTGGGAACAGATTGAGTAGTGCATGAAACTTACCACCCGCAGCTGTGACATTAGGATGTGCAGAAGGCGGGGTCACCCGAGCTGTACAGGAGATAGAGTGGAAAGACAGTGCATTTACCATACGTCTATTAGTAAGATCAACTAATAAACTGTTTGAGCATAAAAAATCAGCACCTAACATGTTGTTGCTAACTGCAGCTACGACGAAAGTCCACTCGAAGGTGCGCCCGTGGAAGGATAGAAGGAGCGTCTTCTCCCCATAGGTTTTGATCGTCGAGCCATTTGCCGCTAGCACCAGGGGTCCGCTGGAAGGCACCAGCAGGTCCGTGTAGGAAGGCTTGACAAAACTCAGCTGGGAGCCTGTGTCCACCAGGAAATCCTTCCCTGAATTCGCGTCCGTCACGAAAAGCAGCTTGTTCTTCGCGCCGAGAGCAGCAGCTGCTACCGACTCTCGGTCTTGGCGTTTCCCTGGCGCTTGTATCGGCACGGTGGGATGCATCTGTGCGCCCTCTCGGCGAAACGTCGATGGTAAAAGCAGAGGGTGCCGTACGCTCCACTTCTCCTGGTCTCTGCCGCTGCTGACATCAGTGGGTCCGGTGCTGCGGCCTCTGGTCTCCCCTCGTCTCGCGGGGGTGAGTTCAGCTCCGTTGCCGCCGTCGTGGCTGCGTGTCGTCTATGGGCGTCAACGAGCTGCTGCGCCTCCTGGCCCAGCCCGTGGTAGTCGCGGTCGTTGAGCAGTTGTGAGCTGGCCAGGGTGACTCTCACTGCTGGCGGTAGTGTTCTGAGAAAGAGGTGGGCGAAGATAAAACTGTCATCATCTTTGCCTCTCAGGTTCATCATCCTCGCCATCAGATCTGCCGGCCTGTCTGCTTCCCCTTCTGTCAGCGCCAGAAGTCTCTCTGCTCGCTCTCCCTGCGAGGGAGTGAAAGCTCGAATGAGGGCGGCTTTCAGTGCACCATACTTGTCGTCCTGGGGCGGGTGGTTGGTCAGGCTCTCCACCCGCTGCACTGTGAGGCTGTCCAGCTTCGCGACGACGTGGTAGAACCTCGTTGCATCCGCTGAGATTCCCCGAAGGTGGAACTGCGCCTCCACAGTGGTAAACCAGGAGCGCGGGTTATGTTGCCAGAAATCGGGCAGCTGTAGTGTGGTAGCTGCGTTAACCCGGTTGGCTCCTGAAGAGTCCGGTGCGGGAAGATCGTCGCCACCGGCCATAGTTTGTTGTAGGTCACCAGTGTAGAGGATGCCTTTCACAAACGAGACTGAGTTTATTTCTCAGGGTTGGTTTATTGAGAGGTCACATCCTCCAACAAGAGCAGAATCTCAGTAAAGAGGTAGAACAATCATCCTTCACAGTTCTTATACCCTCCAAAGACACAAAACCCCCAACATCAAATAACACACCCCCAACCCACAGTCCTTGAGCAAACATACAGCCCCCGAGGCTCCTTGGCGTCTCCATTGTCTCTCTCATCCTTCTAGCCTCCAGAGCTCCTGCTGGGACATTCTCTCCCACTTCTCGTCTCCTAAGCAACCAACTTCACACCTCCCGTAGGTCTCTGCAGGGTCAGGTCCTCTTTGGCCATTGAGACGTGAAGCTTCCAGAATATGCACCGTCATGCCTACTAGGTATATGTGGGTGAATATGAATGTCATATATGCGCCCTAAATATGCGCCATAATACCACACTTAAGAATAAAGTGAGGGTCTGAGCTCAGTGAAAATGTGAGCTCAGACACATGACAGGCACGTTCGGGGAGACAGTTTTTGGTGGACTCTGGCTCCCAGAAGAGCCTCATCCTGCCAGTCAACGTAGACAGGGTGGCAGGAGGCAGTGGTCCTGAGCTGACGCCCGCCAACGGATCCACCATCAGGACATTTGACGAGCGGACACTGATGATATGCTTACATGGACGCAACTTTCAGTGGGACTTTGTTATAGCTGCATGTTCCGACCCCATTTTAGGTGCAGATTTTTTTTATGTGCTTATGGGTTGTTAGTTGATGCTGCTAATAGGAGATTAGTGGACATTGTCTCTTTTACCTCACTGCCCTGTACAGCTGGGGGAGTTGGGTGGACAATACTGGCTAACGTTATAGCTCCGGGGGTAAGTACCAACATTTGCTCACACAGTTCCCAGCACTCACGGTCCCCACTTTTTCGGCTACGGTAACGAAACACGAGGTCAAACACTTTATAACGACAAAAGGCCCGCCGGTGTTTGCATGACCGCAGTGTTTGTGAGAGCGCTACAGGAGTTGTTGGGAAGGGTTAATTTTTATAATTGTTTCCTTCCCCATGCAGCCCAGCTGATGCAGCCGTTGTATGTCGCGCTTAAAAAAAAGAAGCCCCCGGAAACTATCGACTGGACTCCCAAGCGAGTCCAGGCTTTTACAAATGCCAAAACAGTGCTGGTGGATGTCGTGCTGTTAACCCACCCAGATCCATCTGCATGGATGACGTTCACTGTCTGATGTTGCCATGTGGCAGTGGTGGAGCAGCACGTCTCAGGTTTGTGGCAGCTGCTCTCATTTTTCAGCCGAACTTTGTGCAACAACGAATGCAAATACAGATGTTCGGTAGAGAATTGCTGGCTCTCTACCTGGCGATGCACCATTTCCAGTTTTGGCTAGAGGGGGGCGAGTTCACCGTGTTCATGGACCATAAGCCGCTGACATACGCGATGTCCACGGTCTCAGAACGGTGGTCGACCAGGCAGCAACAGCATTTGGCCGCCATTTCAGAGTTTAAAACCGACATTCAACACGTCGCCGGTAAGCTCAACGTCATGGCTGATTGTCTGTCGTGTGCGTTAGTCTCCCCGGTCTATATGGGAATATATTTTCCTGAGATGGCCGGGGAGCAAGCCAGGGACATTCAATTCAATTCAATTCAATTCAACTTTATTTATATAGCGCCATTTCACAACAACAGTCATCTCATAGCACTATCAACTGTAGGGGGGACCCCCACAGTTGCAGAAAGACCCCAGCAACCAGGCGATCCCCTGTGAGCAAGCACTTGGCGACGGTGGAGAGGAAAAACTCCCTTTTAACAGGAAGAAACCTCCAGCAGAACCAGGCTCAGGGAGGGGCAGTCATCTGCTGCGACTGGCTGGGGGGTGAGGGGATAGAGAAGAAGAAAAGAACAGACATGTAGAGAGCAAACAGCACGATGGGGACTCAATCTATGGGAGAGAACAAACAAATGTTAATGACCAGCAAAAAAAAAAATATTTCATAGAGAGTGAGGAAAGGAGTGAGGCCCAGTGCATTACTGGAGGTCCCCCGGCTGACTAAACCTATTAGCAGCATAACTAAGGGAGGGTTCAGAAACACATGATCCCTCCCTAATTGTAGGCTATATCAAAAAGGTAGGTTTTAGCCCTATTCTTAAAAACAGAGATCGAGTCTGACTCCCGAATCCAGATTGGCAGCTGATTCCACAGGAGAGGAGCTTGATAACTGAAGGCTCTGCCTCCCATTGTACTTTTGGAGATTCTAGGTATTACAAGTAATCCTGCATTTTGGGAGCGTAGTGCTCTGTTAGGATAATACGGTAGTATCAGATCTTTTAAATAAAAAGGAGCCTGATTGTTTAGAGCTTTGTAAATAAGAAGAAGGATTTTAAACTTAATTCTAAACTCTATGGGAAGCCAATGAAGGGAGGCCAGAACCGGAGAGATATGATCTCTCTTTCTAGTACCTGTTAAAACTCTTGCTGCAGCATTTTGGATCAGCTGAAGACTTTTTAAAGATGTTTTAGGACAGCCTGATAATAAAGAATTACAATAATCTAATCTCGAGCTAACAAAAGCATGGATCAGTTTCTCAGCATCACTCTGAGACAAGATGCTCCTAATCTTGGCAATATTACGCAAATGATAGAAGGCAGTCTTAGAAACAAATTTAATATGTGAATTGAAGGACAAATCCTGATCAAAAATAACTCCAAGGTTCCTCACAGAGCTATTAAGAGAAAGAGTAACCGCATCCAAACTGAAAGTTTGATTTGGAAAGGAATTTCTAAGGTTTTTTGGACCAACAAGAATGACTTCAGTCTTATCTGAATTTAATAGCAGGAAATTACAAGTCATCCAAGCTTTGATTTCCTTAAGACAGGCTTCTAACTTGGCTAATTTATTACTATCATCTGGCTTCATTGACAGGTATAATTGTGTGTCATCAGCATAACAATGAAAATGTATACAGTGCTTTCTAATAATGTTGCCTAACGGAAGCATATATAAACTAAAAAGAGTAGGGCCTAGCACAGATCCTTGTGGAACTCCATGACTGAGCTTTGAGTTGAAAGAAAACTCATTATTTACATGAACAAACTGGAACCTATCAGATAAATAAGATCTAAACCACTGCAATGAAGTTCCGTTAAGTCCAACATAGTGTTCTAATCTATCAAGTAGAATATTATGATCGATAGTATCAAAAGCTGCACTAAGGTCTAAAAGGACGAGTACAGAAACTAGTCCATTATCAGATGCAATGAGGAGGTCGTTAGTGACCTTCGCTAAGGCTGTTTCAGTACTATGATGGATTCTAAACCCAGACTGAAACTCTTCAAGTAAACCATTTCCCTGTAGGTGGTCAAAAATTTGCCTAGCAACAACTTTTTCTAAGATTTTTGAAATGAAAGGGAGATTAGAGATTGGTCTATAGTTAGCTAAAGCTCCTGGATCTAGCGTTGCCTTTTTGAGTAAGGGTTTAATTACAGCCGTTTTAAAAGCCTGCGGTACATGGCCTAAAGTTAATGAAGAATTGATTATATGAAGAATAAGGCTACCAATAAGTGGGAAGACTTCTTTAAATAACCTGGTAGAAATAGGGTCTAAAAGACAAGTTGAAGGTTTGGATGAGGAAAGTATTTTGTCTAACTCACAAAGGTCGATTGGAGTAAACTCATCAAGACAGACATCAATAGAAGGAGTTGTAGTAGTTACAGTATTTAAGTTAACTGTGGGAAGAATCTGATTGATTTTATCTCTGATGGATGAAATTTTATTATTGAAAAAGTTCATAAAGTCCTGACTAGTAAGCTCTAAGGGAATGCTAGGATTGACAGAGTCCTGACTCTTTGTCAACCTGGCTACAGTACTGAAAAGAAACCTGGGATTATTCTTGTTCTCTTCTGTTAATGCAGAGTAACAACTCGTTCTAGCTTTTCTAAGAGATTTTTTATAAATTAAAAGATGATTTCTCCAAGCTAAATAGATTTCATCTAAATTAGTAGAGCGCCATTTTCTTTCTAATTGACGAGTCTTCTGTTTTAAGCTACGAGTTTCTGTGTTGAACCAAGGAGTTAGAAATCTCTGATTAGACTTTTTTTTTTTTTAAGGGGGCCACCAAGTCTAGAGTCTGATGCAGAGAAGCTGAAACACTATCCACCATGTTATCAATTACAGAAGGAGCAAGCTGTCTATAGCTTATTTCCGTTGTGTTGACACATGGCATAGAGGAAACAATCTGCATAAATTTGGTAACAGCATCATCTGAGAGGCATCTACTGTAATAATATTTTTCTTTAGGAGCCAAATAGTCAGAAATAGTAAAATCAAAGGTTAACAGACAATGGTCTGACAGTACAGGGTTATGAGGAGACACTACAAGATTTTCTATTTCTATGCCATATGTCAGAACAAGGTCCAATGTATGGTGGCGGTAATGAGTAGAATTTCCTACTTTCTGAGAAAACCCAATCGAGTCTAATATTGAATTAAATGCCACATTAAGGCAGTCACTATCTACATCCACATGTATATTAAAGTCCCCTACTATAATTATTCTATCAGATTTCAGCACTAAATTAGCTAAGAAATCAGCAAATTTGGATAAAAATTCTGAGTAGGTTGATGGGGGACGATAAACTATGGCAAATAAAATTGGGTTTAACCTAAAATTGCTAAAGTGCCCAATACTGAGGACCAGGCCCTCAAAGGAATTATAACATGTTTTTTGCTTTACATTAACTAGTAATTTGGAATGGTAAATTGTTGCTACTCCTCCTCCACGACCAGAACTTCTGGGATTTTGACAGTTTAAATAACCAGAGGGAGTTGATTCATTTAAACCAACATAATCCTCTTGCCCTAGCCAAGTCTCTGTAAGGGAAATTAAATCAATCTGATGATCAATTAACAGATCATGGACTAACAGAGACTTGGGAGTTAGAGACCTAATATTTAATAAACCACATTTAATTTTTAAATTATGAGGAGGAACAGAGGCCAATTCATTCAATTTAGAGGCTTTATGTTTAATTTGAGTTTTACCAATATTTTGCTTTATCACTTTGGGATGCTTATGCATTATATTTTTATTTACTTTGGAGGGAGCAGACAACAATTCTCTGATGGGGAAGACAGGGGCTAAGCTGAGGGGTGGCGGATGAAGAGGAGCTGCAGAGAGTCGTGTAAGACTGCGACTCTGCTTCCTGGTCCCAACTCTGAGTAGTCAGGGTTTTGGAAATTTGGATAAAAAAGATGCCAGATTGTTAGATAAATGAGAAGCACCATCCAAAGTGGGATGAATACTGTCTCGTCTCATAAGACCAGGTTTTCCCCAAAAAGAGCTCCAATTGTCAATGTAGCCCACGTCATTTTTAGGACACCACACAGACAGCCAGCGGTTCAAGGATGACAAGCGGCTAAACATGTCATCACTGGACAGATTGGGGAGGGGCCCAGAGAACACTACAGTGGCAGACATCGTTTTTGCAAAGTCACACACCGATTCTATATTAAGTTTCGTGACTTCCGACTGCCGGAGATGGATGTCATTAATGCCGGCGTGAATAACAACTGTGGAATATTTACAGTTACTTTTAGCCAGCATTTTCAAATTTGACTCGATGTCGCCTGCTCTGGCCCCAGGAATGCATTTGACTATGGCCGCTGGAGTCTCTAGGTTCACGTTTCTGACTACAGAGTCGCCAATGATCAGAATTTTTTCCTCAGCGGGTGTGTCGCTGAGCGGGGAAAAACGATTAGAAACGTGAACAGGTTGGTGGTGAACCGGGGCTTTGCCACTAGGCTTCCTTCTCACCGTCACCCACCCAGTCTCCTCACTGCTGAGGAGAGCCGGGGAACCGCAGACAGGGGGGGCCTAAGCTAGCTAGCTCCGCTGCAGCTAATGGGCGTCCGTCGAGATTAACTGGCGCAGACGGTGTTTCAATGCAGCGGAGCCGGGATTCCAAATCAGACAACCTCGCCTCGAGCGCCTCAAAAAGACAACATTTATTACATTTACCGTTATCACTAAAAGAAGCAGAGGTGTAGCTAAACATCTGATAGAGAGAGCACACCAGAGGAGGAGAGGAAAGAGAGCTAGTAGCCATAGCTAGTGGCTAGCTAGTGGCTGGAGAGCAAACCACACAGGCAGACAGCAAAACAGGAAGTGACGATACGTTACCACAAGGAAGTGACGATCCCCGATGGTGATCATGGACATTTGCGCGCTCCAGTCTGCGCCTACTGCGCTCCAGTCTGCGCCTACTGGGTTAAGGCTGGAGAGCAGGGTGGTGCAAGAAGGGTGCCCTCCCTTGCTCTGCGATGTCTCCACCGGCCGCTGGTGCCTGGTGGTTCCGAGCTCTTGGTGCCGTCACGTTTTTGACTCGGTCCACTCTCTTTCACATCCGGGAGTGCGCGCTTTGGTGAAGCTAGTGGGGTCAAAATTTGTTTGGCTGTGCTTGTGCAAGGACGTGATAGAGTGGGCTGCAGCTTGCGTGGCCAGCAGGCCAAAGTGCACAAGCACGCCAGAGCCCCCCTCAAGCTGTTCCAAATCCCGGCCAGAAGATTCGACCACATCCATGTGGATTTGGTGGGACCCCTCTCGCCGTCGCAAGGTTTCACGCACCTTTTCACAATTGTGGACCGCACCGCGTGCTGATCTGAAGTGGTCCCGCTGGCTTCTACCTTGTCCGCATATGTGGCTCATGCTATTTTGTCGACTTGGGTTGCACGGTTCGGATCCCTGTCAGACATCACTTCCGACAGGGGTCCACAATTCGTTTTGGAACTCTGGTCTGTGAGAGCCCAGAGGCTGGGGGTCAGAATTCACTGCACTACCACGTACAACCCCCAGGCTAATGGTTTATGTGAGCGTTTTCATAGGTTGCTTAAAGCAGCGCTCAGAGCTTCCCTCACGGACACAAAATGGGTTGCTCGCCTGCCCTGGGAGTAAATACTGGAGCCACTGGAAAAAGAAGGGTGTGAGAGCAGCCCCGGCATTATGTCATGTTAATGTGCCACACAGGCTTTGTTCTAGACACAATGTATGATGGTCGGAAGTACCGGGTCTCAATGCATGGTATTAAAGATATAACAGAGGAATGCACAGAGACCCAGGATTCGCTTTTGCTGTACTTTATGTTGGAGAAAGAATAAAGTTTCTGTGTCGTTCAGCTCGTTGCCTCGCCTGCTTCCTTTCTCCATAATGTATTAAATATAGTTAATATTATATTATTGTGTGTTATGGGTGCTGGCTTCACCTTTCCGGTTCCACCGTCATCCACAGTATAAAAGGCTGATGCAGTAGAGGGACGGTCTCTTTTGATCTCGCCTCTGCCTTGACGGGAGCGCCTTGTATCACTGTGAGTCACCCATTAAAGTCATGTTCCATTGCACCTCCAGCCTTGTTATTGAAGTACTGGTTATGGACATAATAAATACCCCTTCAGCTTTAGAGGCTCAGGGGTAATTAAAAAGTGCATTTCACAGAAACGAGAATGCAAACAGTACCTTCCAGATAATCATTGGGGTATAACATACACATGAATGATATATGATAGGACACAGATGTGGAGGTGTATGGGAAGAAATACTAATTCACTTCCAGTAATGACATTGAAAATGTTATCAAAATAAGACACAAAATTTATTGTTTAGTCATTTTTCTAACCATCAGAACATGTTTTTCCTCATTCTCTTTGGTCAAACTGCATTGAGAATTGAATTATGCAGTATATGAATGTATTTTAGTAAAACTATTCTCTTGAATTTCAATGTCATCTCATCTCCTTTCAAAGTTATGGAGAAATTCATACAAGGACATTGAAGATTTTTTTTTTTTCATGTGCATTGGAAAATCAAATATCTTTCCACTTTTTGTTAGATTTCTTTTCTTCTTGCTGTTGTGTTGTGTTAATGCCATATATTGTTGTGTTTACCATTTCAGGCCAGCATCATAAAGTTTAATTTCATTGAGACATCCAGAACAAGTCTGACTGTTGAACTGAAGCCTTGGTTGAGGAACTGAGGGTTCAGCTGCATTAAAAAAAGGATTGTTTCTCCTGATCTAGTACACCTTTCTATGAAAAAACAACGCTGCAAGGAATATTGAATAACATTTTGAAGGAAAAATACATCTTTCAAAGAAGCCATGCACAAGGTTATCCATGAGCCTGAAACTTTGGCAAACAAAAGAGCATAAACTTTGGACATTTTGCTTTTAAAATTCAATGCCAGAAGAAGCACACACATACAAATTGTCACAATGGGATGAGACACTGTGTCATCCGGCGCTTAGACCATATTCCTCCTCAACCCGGTTCTCTCTTTTGACAGCGTCTCAGCGGGCTCCCAGCTGTCAGTGTTACGGGATGGCTGGAGCCCAATTAACCCTCAGCAGCTGAGGCGCTGCTAATGGGTTTAAATAGGAGCAGCTCCGATCATTCGGGGCTGCGACTTAGCACACTGAAGGCTGGAACCCCTACGCCCGGCACCAGTCCTCTACTCGTCATCCTACATTACTTGTGAGTGTACTTTGTAAGAGTATTTGTGCCTTTTGGCCCACGAGGCCGTGTTCCTTATCCCCTGTTCCCTACTATTAATAAAACATCGCAACTCACTGGCTCGCCCTTGGCTCTCTTTAGGCACTTTTCCATGGGCCCCGGTCAGCCTCGGTCTTAGAACACGATTCGGCTCGGCGCGGCGCCATTGTCCCTTCATTCCTTTTCGACAGTCCCGCGGCCCGTCCGCGGGACTGTTGACTGTGGGTGGGATTTCTTAACACACAGGCGGGGCAACACTCTCGTGACGTGTAGCGCGCGCGACCATATCCTCCACAACAAACAAAATGGCTGATTACGAGATGAGGATTATCATTTTTCTCGCTCTGTGGCTTTTTACGATAATGAAGGCCAGACAATTAATCCAGATAAAACGACGTGCACTGAGACGACGTGCATTGCTACAAACGTTGGAGGCAGGGTCCATGAGGCTCTCGTCTGCCGTATTGGAATATGAAGCAGCAACTCTGAGGTTAAATGCTCAACAACTGATCGAGCGTGTCATGGTAAGCTAACGCATGCTAAATTTTTCACATCTAATTTTTTATTAACGTCATTATTAAGTACAGCATTTTTCCGGTTAGTGCTTTTAATTGCCTTACATTATATGTATGCTGTGTGTGTGTGTTTCAGTTGGTTGCTTCTTTACGCAATAATCGCTGCAGACCCTCGGTGTGGGCATTTCCCCGTGCTTCGCAGTGGTGGGAGGCTATAGTTCCCGGCTTCTCAAACACGGAGTGGTTGCAGAACTTCAGGATGTCAGAGGAGACTTTTACCTACCTGTGGCACAAATTGCGTGCACGCATGGAGCGTCAAGATACAACATTCCGCCTATGTGTGCCTGTGAAGAAGAGAGTGGCCATTGCACTGTGGAAGCTTGCAACTGGGTCAGAGTACCGGACTATTGGCCATCTGTTTGGTGTTAGCATCACAACGGTGTGCAGGTGTGTGCAGGATTTTTGTGCAGCAGCAGAGTCGTTGCTGGTTCCAGAACAAATCCGTTTTCCTGATGAAGGGAGGTTCAGTGAAATGTCAGCCTACATGGAGAATCGGTGGGGACTTCCATTGTGTGTGGGTGCTATCGATGGCTCACACATACCCATCATAGCACCCAAAGAATGTCACACCGACTACTTTAATCGTAAAGGGTGGCACTCCATAATACTTCAGGGTGTTGTTGATGGAAAGGGCTTGTTCTGGAATGTGTTTGCAGGGCTGCCAGGGAGCATGCATGATGCTAGGGTCCTGAGACTGTCTACACTGTGGGATTTAGCCAGTAGGGGCAACCTATTTCCACCTTACATCAGGAACATAGGTGAGGTTGGTGCTGGATATTACATCCTCGGAGACTCTGCATATCCACTGCAAAACTGGCTGTTGAAACCATTTCATGACAATGGAGGACTGACTGCAGACCAGCACTTGTTCAACCAGACCGTCAGTCGAGTACGGGTGGTTGTGGAAAATGCTTTTGGGAGCCTAAAGGGACGGTGGCGCTGCCTTCTAAAACGGAATGACAGTGACATCGCACTCTCGAAATCTATGGTGCTGACTTGTTGTGCTCTGCATAATTTGTGTGAGAGTCATGGAGAGATTTTTGACTACTTTGGATGATGCTGTAGATGAACCAGCGGTGGGCGCAAACCATGGATCAATTCAATTCAATTCAATTCAATTCAACTTTATTTATATAGCGCCATTTCACAACAACAGTCATCTCATAGCACTATCAACTGTAGGGGGGACCCCCACAGTTGCAGAAAGACCCCAGCAATCAGGCGATCCCCTGTGAGCAAGCACTTGGCGACGGTGGAGAGGAAAAACTCCCTTTTAACAGGAAGAAACCTCCAGCAGAACCAGGCTCAGGGAGGGGCAGTCATCTGCTGCGACTGGCTGGGGGGTGAGGGGATAGAGAAGAAGAAAAGAACAGACATGTAGAGAGCAAACAGCACGATGGGGACTCAATCTATGGGAGAGAACAAACAAATGTTAATGACCAGCAAAAAAAAAAATATTTCATAGAGAATGAGGAAAGGAGTGAGGCCCAGTGCATTACTGGAGGTCCCCCGGCTGACTAAACCTATTAGCAGCATAACTAAGGGAGGGTTCAGAAACACATGATCCCTCCCTAATTGTAGGCTATCAAAAAGGTAGGTTTTAGCCCTATTCTTAAAAACAGAGATTGAGTCTGACTCCCGAATCCAGATTGGCAGCTGATTCCACAGGAGAGGAGCTTGATAACTGAAGGCTCTGCCTCCCATTGTACTTTTGGAGATTCTAGGTATTACAAGTAATCCTGCATTTTGGGAGCGTAGTGCTCTGTTAGGATGATACGGTAGTATCAGATCTTTTAAATAAAAAGGAGCCTGATTGTTTAGAGCTTTGTAAGTAAGAAGAAGGATTTTAAACTTAATTCTAAACTCTATGGGAAGCCAATGAAGGGAGGCCAGAACCGGAGAGATATGATCTCTCTTTCTAGTACCTGTTAAAACTCTTGCTGCAGCATTTTGGATCAGCTGAAGACTTTTTAAAGATGTTTTAGGACAGCCTGATAATAAAGAATTACAATAATCTAATCTCGAGCTAACAAAAGCGTGGATCAGCTTCTCAGCATCACTCTGAGACAAGATGCTCCTAATCTTGGCAATATTACGCAAATGATAGAAGGCAGTCTTAGAAACAAATTTAATATGTGAATTGAAGGACAAATCCTGATCAAAAATAACTCCAAGGTTCCTCACAGAGCTATTAAGAGAAAGAGTAACTGCATCCAAACTGAAAGTTTGATTTGGAAAGGAATTTCTAAGGTTTTTTGGACCAACAAGAATGACTTCAGTCTTATCTGAATTTAATAGCAGGAAATTACAAGTCATCCAAGCTTTGATTTCCTTAAGACAGGCTTCTAACTTGACTAATTGATTAGTATCATCTGGCTTCATTGACAGGTATAATTGTGTGTCATCTGTATAACAATGAAAATGTATACAGTGCTTTCTAATAATGTTGCCTAACGGAAGCATATATAAACTAAAAAGAGTAGGGCCTAGCACAGATCCCTGTGGAACTCCATGACTAAGCTTTGAGCTGAAAGAAAACTCATCATTTACATGAACAAACTGGAACCTATCAGATAAATAAGATCTAAACCACTGCAACGAAGTTCCATTAAGTCCAACATAGTGTTCTAATCTATCAAGTAGAATATTATGATCAATAGTATCAAAAGCTGCACTAAGATCTAAAAGGACAAGTACAGAAACTAGTCCATTATCAGATGCAATGAGGAGGTCGTTAGTGACCTTCGCTAAGGCTGTTTCAGTACTATGATGGATTCTAAACCCAGATTGAAACTCTTCAAGTAAACCATTTCCCTGCAGGTGGTCAAATAATTGCGTAGCAACAACTCTTTCTAAGATTTTTGAAATGAAAGGGAGATTAGAGATTGGTCTATAGTTAACTAAAGCTCCTGGATCTAGCGTTGGCTTTTTGAGTAAGGGTTTAATTACAGCCATTTTAAAAGCCTGCGGTACATGGCCTAAAGTTAATGAAGAATTGATTATATGAAGAATAAAGCTACCAATAAGTGGGAAGACTTCTTTAAATAACCTGGTAGGAATAGGGTCTAAAAGACAAGTTGAAGGTTTGGATGAGGAAACTATTTTGTCTAACTCACAAAGGTCGATTGGAGTAAACTCATCAAGACAGACATCAATAGAAGGAGTTGTAGTAGTTACAGTATTTAAGTTAACTGTGGGAAGAATCTGATTGATTTTATCTCTGATGGATGAAATTTTATTATTGAAAAAGTTCATAAAGTCCTGACTAGTAAGCTCTAAGGGGATGCTAGGATTGACAGAGTCCTGACTCTTTGTCAACCTGGCTACAGTACTGAAAAGAAACCTGGGATTATTCTTGTTCTCTTCTATTAATGCAGAGTAATAACTCGTTCTAGCTTTTCTAAGATATTTTTTTATAAATTAAAAGATGATTTCTCCAAGCTAAATAGATTTCATCTAAATTAGTAGAGCGCCATTTTCTTTCTAATTGACGAGTCTTCTGTTTTAAGCTACGAGTTTCTGTGTTGAACCAAGGAGTTAAAAATCTCTGATTAGACTTTTTCTTTTTTAAGGGGGCCACCAAGTCTAGAGCCTGATGCAGAGAAGCTGAAACACTATCCACCATGTTATCAATTACAGAAGGAGCAAGCTGTCTATAGCTTATTTCCGTTGTGTTGACACATGGTATAGAGCAGGGGTGTCCAACCAGGTGCCATGGAGAGCCAAGACCCTGCAGGTTTTCTCTTCTACCCAGTCTCTTCAGCAGGTGTTTTCACTTATCAGCAATCAGTGGGAAGAAGTTCACAGAAATCTGCTGTTGAAGACACTGGTTGGAGGTAAAACCTGCAGGGTCTTGGCTCTCCATGGCACATGGTTGGACACCCCTGGTATAGAGGAAACAATCTGCATAAATTTGGAAACAGCATCATCTGAGAGGCATCTACTGTGATAATATTTTTCTTTAGGAGCCAAATAGTCAGAAATAGTAAAATCAAAGGTTAACAGACAATGGTCTGACAGTACAGGGTTATGAGGAGACACTACAAGATTTTTTATTTCTATGCCATATGTCAGAACAAGGTCCAATGTATGGTGGAGGTAATGAGTAGAATTTCCTACTTTCTGAGAAAACCCAATCGAGTCTAATATTGAATTAAAAGCCACATTAAGGCAGTCACTATCTACATCCACATGTATATTAAAGTCCCCTACTATAATTATTCTATCAGATTTCAGCACTAAATCAGCTAAGAAATCAGCAAATTCGGATAAAAATTCTGAATAGGTTGATGGGGGACGATAAACTATGGCAAATAAAATTGGGTTTAACCTGAAATTGCCAAAGTGCCCAACACTGAGGACCAGGCCCTCAAAGGAATTATAACATGTTTTTTGCTTTACATTAACTAGTAATTTGGAATGGTAAATTGTTGCTACTCCTCCTCCACGACCAGAACTTCTGGGATTTTGACAGTTTAAATAACCAGAGGGAGTTGATTCATTTAAACCAACATAATCCTCTTGCCCTAACCAAGTCTCTGTAAGGGAAATTAAATCAATCTGATGATCAATTAACAGATCATGGACTAACAGAGACTTGGGAGTTAGAGACCTAATATTTAATAAACCACATTTAATTTTTAAATTATGAGGAGGAACAGAGGCCAAATCATTCAATTTAGAGGCTTTATGTTTAATTTGAGTTTTACCAATATTTTGCTTTATCACTTTGGGATGCTTATACATTATATTTTTATTTACTTTGGAGGGAGCAGACAACGATTCTCTGATGGGGAAGACAGGGGCTAAGCTGAGGGGTGGCGGATGAAGAGGAGCTGCAGAGAGGCGTTTAAGACTGTGACTCTGCTTCCTGGTCCCAACTCTGAGTAGTCGCGGTTTTGGAAATTTGGATAAAAAAGATGCCAGATTGTTAGATAAATGAGAAGCACCATCCAAAGTGGGATGAATGCTGTCTCGTCTCATAACACCAGGTTTTCCCCAAAAAGAGCTCCAATTGTCAATGTAGCCCACGTCATTTTTAGGACACCACACAGACAGCCAGCGGTTCAAGGATGACGAGCGACTAAACATGTCATCACTGGTCAGATTGGGGAGGGGTCCAGAGAATACTACAGTGGCAGACATCGTTTTTGCAAAGTCACACACCGATTCTATATTAAGTTTTGTGACTTCCGACTGCCGGAGACGGATGTCATTAATGCCGGCGTGAATAACAATTGTAGAGTATTTACAGTTACTTTTAGCCAGCATTTTCAAATTTGACTCGATGTCGCCTGCTCTGGCCCCAGGAATACATTGGACTATGGCCGCTGGAGTCTCTAGGTTCACGTTTCTGACTACAGAGTCGCCAATGATCAGAGTTTTTTCCTCAGCGGGTGTGTCGCTGAGCGGGGAAAAACGATTAGAAACGTGAACAGGTTGGTGGTGAACCGGGGCTTTGCGACTAGGCTTCCTTCTCACCGTCACCCACCCAGTCTCCTCGCTGCTGAGGAGAGCCGGGGAACCGCTGACAGTGGGGCCTAAGCTAGCTAGCTCCGCTGCAGCTAATGGGCGTCCGTCGAGATTAACTGGCGCAGACGGTGTTTCAATGCAGCGGAGCCGGGATTCCAAATCAGACAACCTCGCCTCGAGCGCCTCAAAAAGACAACATTTATTACATTTACCGTTATCACTAAAAGAGGCAGAGGTGTAGCTAAACATCTGACAGAGAGAGCACACCAGAGGAGGAGAGGAAGGAGAGCTAGTAGCCATAGCTAGTGGCTGGAGAGCTGGAGAGCAAACCACACAGGCAGACAGCAAAACAGGAAGTGACGATACGTTACCACAAGGAAGTGACGATCAGAGGAGCAGGGTGCCCATATCCGAGATGTTGTGATGCAGTACTTGTGTTGCAATAGGTAGAATGTCATCCACATTTCTGTGCATACATCCTTGAAAAAATTCTTTGTTTTAAATAAATTATTTTTTCCATTTAAATATAGCTGACCTCTGTTGTTCATAACGATTGTCTTTTAAAGGTACTTGTAATATCATGAAGAAAAACAGTATAGCCTATGTTCAATGTTTTTTCTGTTGACTGAAAAACTTTTTTTTTTAAATAAAATGTTCTTTTTAAAAAAAGCTCTCATCTGTGGTTCATAACGCTTAACTATTAGGCAAAGGGTAATTAAATGCAGAAACAGAGTGTAGGCCATGTTCACTGTGGCGTAAGTTGAATTCAAAAGAAATTTGAGTCAAGCGGTGTTACATGATTTAACAAGTAATGGTCTCCAACATTTCCCTCAAAAATGATTTTTCTAATATTAGATAAGCTAATATAATGTTAGGAGTAATTGTGGTTACAGAAATGATGGGCACTGTGAATTACATGCAGACACATAGCACAGACCATGTTCAATAGACAAGCCACTTTGGTTCCTGGTGAATTATCAATTGAATTAATGTCGGGATATTTGTGGTAACATGTAATAGTGTCCGACTATGTTTGTGAAAATGATTTTTAGAATTGTCGAAAAAGTAATATAAATTTACCACTAATTGTGGGAAATAACATTTTTTTGAATGAGATTTAGCTGCAGAAAAAACGCACACACCATTTCCGAAATTGCATGTAGACAGGCCAATTTGGTTTCTATTTAATTCAAAACTTGAGTGTAAATTATTTGTTGATACATGCTGTCACATGTAATGCTCGCTGAAATTTACTTTGAAAATGATTAGTATATTTTAAGAAACCTTTAATTAATCTATCAAAGTCTGTGGGTAATAACAGTTTGGGCAATGTGACTTACATGCTAAAACACCGCACAAACCATCCCCCAAAAATGCAGCTACACAAGCTACTTTGCCTTCGTTGGAATTATTAATTGAGGTATAAATCCTGTGGTGATAAATGATTTAACATCTTATGGTCTCCAATTTTTAATTGCAACATGATTATACTTATTTTTCAGGAAATCTGAAAAAATTTAGCACTCATTGTTCTTAAAAGGATTTGTTGTACTCTGCTGCCCCTGTTGGAAATGCAAATAAAATATAACTTTGGAACAAAATCATTATAATAACAGCTGTGTGCTGTGTGCAACAAAAATTGATTGGTGTATCCTGCTACGACGTGTTAATTATTTTGTAATGCAACCTTTTGAAGTATTTTTTCTAGATTTATTGCCTTTCGAATGGAGAGGCAACATTTTATTTAAATATATTAACCATTAACGGTGTCAACTATAGAAGTTAAAGCACACCAGTACCACTGCGTATATCATTACAAATGTACAAGATATAGAGAATTGTATTCAACTATGCAAATTTTTTTCTAAAAATTTACTTAAAGTAGAAAAAAAAGTAATTAAAGTTTTGGTGTGGTTAAACCCTAAAATACCATTATAATGCTATACACCAAACAAGATTAACATCATCATGTGGAATGAGGAAAGAATGTAATGTGTAATTTAGGTTTTTCTCATACGGAGTCATAACATGAAAAAAAAGACTTTTTATTCTCAAATTATCATTTTAATACAAATCTTAGACAGAAACAGATACATGTTTAAAAACCCCGACTGCTAAGTGCGTCCACCATCCTGCAAAAATTGTTCATAAAGTCATTGTTAAATTTTGCATTTGCGGAAAGCTCTTCCTTTCGTAACAGAAAGTCTTGCTCCAGGGCTTTTTCGGCAGTTGCCTGCACATCTGCGGCCACCTTTTGCAAATGCTGCATATATTGGTTGTGGTGGCCTTCTCGCTGCTCATGCTGCTCCCGATGCATTATGTACATTGCTGATGTTACGTCAGCAAGGGAGTTATCACGTTTCCTCTTTCCTGTATGAGAAGACAAAGGCATGGTTTTTAAAGCTGTATAACAAGATATATAAAATTTGACTGGTCACGATCTATGGTGGGATGTCACTATTAAATTATGCTTCATTGCTGTATATAAGCAAAAATGTCATGTTACTGCACATCAGTACAGCGTCTTTTTCACACCCAGAGGTTGCTGGCATTAGGCTGCAGCACTCAAGAAACCGAAAAAGGAGTAAGACTATGGAAATGGATGGATGGATGTTTTTTTTTTTTTTTTGCCTAATATTTAAAATAATTGCTTGTAGTGGAAGTCCACATAATCTGCCATTTTACTAATTAAAGATATATTTTTTTGAATAGATAATATAGATCAAGTAGAAATTATATTATGCAATTTTTGAAATAAATTGTTTCTAATGGATAATTTCAAGTATGGACCCCGCTTGACCTGTTGAAAACAAAAAGTAGTTATTGTGCCTTACCAGCACTTGAACGTGTTGCCCAAGATGCAGATGGAGCTGGAGAAAAGGCAGACATAAGTGTTGATTCTGCTGGCGCTTCAGCAGACGCAGGAGAGTCCGGTGTGGTAGGTCCGCTGAGGTGGACCTCAGTGATGTCCGCTGAGGTGGACGCCTGTGACATGAACTGTGATTCTAGAAACAAAATGCATGAAATGTAAAACTCATCCCAACAATGAAACATGTAAACAAAAGTCACAATTATTTAACCTAAACACTATTATAATTATTACTATATTAGGAATTTCTATAACATATTATTATAATATTATTTTAATTATAAATTAAATTTTTTTATCGATTTATTACATATATATATTATTATATATGTAATAAATATTTTATTACATATTAGTGTTATTATTTTCAGCTAATTATATTTTTAAATTTTAAATATGTTATACATATATTATACTAATATTATTGTAGAGTGCCTTATAGCCACTATACAATAATTACTTCGGCCTTTTGGTTCGCGAAAATACTTCACACAAAGCAAGCGTGAATCAGCAGTGGGCAGCTAGATAGCTATTAGCTGGCTAGCCATCGTCGGCAACAAACATTAGCCATAGTATAACAACCTTCCTATTGCTTAAAAAAATATTAAGCTTGCTACAGAAGAGATAAATTGGCGCTAACGCGCAATATCAAAATAACACTCACCATTCACGTTTTCAAATGGAGGGACTGCGGCCGTGTCAACACCCAGGTGTCTGGCATTGCTCGCAGGCCTGTGTCCATAGATAGCGTCCATCTGGTCGAACCACCTCCACTCCTTACGATTCGATCCACTACGACCATTGTGATCCTTCACTGCTCGGTAATCGCTTTTCATTTTCTTTAGTTTCTCACGACACTGCTTCGGAGTACGAAGGTGTCCTTGTAAACCCATGCGCTCTGAGACCTGCTGATATATTTTCTCGTTTCTGGTAGCTCCGTCCAACTCCCGCTGGATGCGATCATCAGCTAAGATCGACAGAAAACAGCGCACCTCATCGTTTGACCACGGGGTACCCTTACGACACAACATTTTTTATTGAAAATACTAAAGCCGCCTATTGTGTGTTTACTGGCTGAAGGACTACAGAAAATGGTGGCGGCTTCGATCCAGCGGAAAAGGTCGCTTTTTTCATGACGTTACGGTCTGACCAATCAACGGCGACCAGTCTGTTGACGTAATTTCACACCCCCGGGCCGGCCGAGTCGGGGCAGAGACGGACCCTGCCCGCGATCAGGTACGAAAATCGCGCCTGCTAACCGGTGCTGGGGCTCATGGAAAATGCACAAACACCGGGGCCCTGGTGCGGTGCTGGGGAAAGAGGGGCCCGTGGAAAAGGCCCTTTTGTGTGGCTCGCAAGGGCCACACGTAACAGTAAGTCGCAGCCAGACGAGTTGCCGGCGGCCGTGAGTTGCCATTGGACTTGTGCCTTCCAGTCTGGGTGTCAGCTCTTTTAGCATGCCGTCTCCCAGGAGTCACATTCGGCGCCAGGGCGACGAGCTGACGGCCATCTTGGAGGATGTCGATGGGACGCTCTTCACCGCCACCCTGTACGACACCTCCAACGAAAGATGCTGGCATCTGGACTATGCTGAGAATCTCCTGGACAGCCTCCCTCACTATTCCAACCATCCTGAGGTCTGTGCCAGGAGGGACGCCATCGCTGCACAGCGAGAGGAACTCCGTGGGTTGGAGGGAAATCCCGGCAGGAAGCCGAAGAGGAGGAGACGTCGGCCTTTGCTTCGGGATCCCGTTCCTGCCTCTACTCCGGCCCGGGAGTTCGCGCCATCCAGAGGGCTTTCCCCATTCAGCATGACGTCACTCGGGATCCCCCCAGAAGATCTGCATCTGACAGCTATTAAGGTCCGGGACCGAGTGGCTGCTGCTCACTCCGCTGTGCACCCGTCCTCCATCATTAAGCATGTGCGGCGGCGGTAAGATTGGTGGAGAGGAGTCCAAGGCTGCGAGACTACCCCGAGTTCGACGCCCTCCTCGCCTCGATCTCCGCTCAGGAGCGGCGATTCCCGGGTCTCTCCTTCGCTTCGCCCCCTGGGAATAACCGTCGTCACATTGCCGAACCCTCTCAGCAAGATCCCCGTCCGGATCCAGTTCCGGGCTGCCGCAAGGTCTCATCCCCCCATGCAGCTGTCACTCCTGCACCTTGTCAGAGAAGAGATTCCGCAGCCTCGTCTTCTGAGCCACTCCCCTCCACTGTCACGCCAGCACTTCGGGGCCGGCTCATCTCGGCTGTCACTCCCTCCTCTTCGACGCGCTCCCCGGCTGCTGTGTGCGTCCGGAATCCTGACCTGGTAAGCCCTCTCCTGGAATCATTACGAGCGGCCCCCCAACGTCCTCTCAGGGGGTTCTCCGTTACCACTCGACGGAAAAAGGAAGGAGCAACGTCCACTACAGCAGGCACCATCCAGCCTCCAGGAGACAGGCAGGTCCCAGTTTGTTCATATTCACCCTGTGATTTGCCCTGTCAAACTCCTGGAGGTGGAGTTCGGGGTTCGCAGCTCCCCAAACTCCCACCACCTGCTGTAGCTTTTGTCATTAATCCTGCACCCTCTGTGTCTCCCTCCGCTGAGCGGTCCCTGGCGCCAGGTCAACGTCGTGGGATGAGGAGGGTGTCTGCAGTTCCGGTCAGCCTGGTTCCGGTTCCGCAACTACGCTGTGGACGGAGGAGGAAGACGGATTGCCACGTGGAGTCTGCGCCGACGACTAAGCGTCCCCGGGTCTCCACGGAGGAGCGGTCCGGCCCAGCGGCACGAGTTTCTCCTGCCACCACGCCGTGTGGGCTGTCGCCGTGGGCATCGGTGCCGGAGGAATCACAAGCTGCGCTGTCCATCATGCCAGCTGCGGTGCCCGACGCAGCTGAGTGGGAGCCTGACAACGACCTCCTGATGCTGGATCCCGGATCTTCGCAGTCCTGGATGGCGTCAGAACCCGAGATCAGGCAAGTGCTCTACCTTATCTTTCTTCTCCTTATCTTAGAGCACTTTAGCCTGTCTCTAGGGGAGATGAGCCGGGTGCAGCCACCCGCTGCGTCCAAGCTTATCTCGCCGGGTTCTGGCGCTGCCGGGGATCCTGATCCCGGTTCTGTTTTCTCTCCTGAGCCTTCTCCCAGGGTCACCGGCGAGGAGCTGCCATCACTCGTGGTACTGGAGGGTCCAGGTTCGATGTTGGAGGTCGGTTCTGGTGCGGCGCCGGCCCAATCGGGGTCTGACGGGGGTTCGCCCGAGACCCAATCGGGGTCCGACGTGGGTTTGCCCGAGACCCAATCGGGGTCCGACATGGGTTCGACAGAGACCCAATTGGGGTTCGACGTGGGTCCTGCGCCAGCGGCGTCCAGGTCCGGTGAGGGAGCGGCAGATTCCCTGCCGTCGGACTTTGGACCACCTCGTCATCGGCTTTTCCCCAAGCCCCTTCTACTAGGGTCCGTTGGGACCTCTCCCTACCCCCACGGGCCTGGTGGTTGAGCAATGCGGGTCGGCCGCCAGAGGATTTGCCGTGCCCTTTCGGCTCGCCGGTGCGGCCGCCCGACCCGCTAGACTTTCTGTTCGGCGATCTGGTTCGGCCTCCCGAAGAACTGTGTTTTCTGGCCTGGAGTTCGGGTAGGCCGCCGGAACTTTTCCCTTCACCCCTGTTAGCGGTATGGATGCTGGGTGCGGGGAGACCTCCCGAACTGAATGTCTTGTGCTGTGCTTATATTTGGGTGGGTACAGCTAAGTTATTATTTTTGTTCCGCATTTAGTGTGATTTTTTTTTTTGTGTGTGTGTGTGTGGGTTTCCCCTCCTGTGTGAGGGAGGACCGCATGGTTAATTTTCGCCCTTGGGAGTTCTCCTTTTATTTTGGGGCCCCGGGGCTGATTTTCGTTGGTTGACCTGTACATGGTTTATGGGGGTATTGTGTTTTTTTGTTTCTTCCCTGTGTGTTGGGCTATTATCTCTGCAATTATTCTCTGCCTGTATGGGTTCTTCTCTCATGTGGTACCTTATGGAGTATTGTGTTTGGGTTTTTTCCTTTTACTCTGTATTGGTTTGTTATTGATTCCTTTTTCCTTTTCTCTGGTTTTTTTTTTTTCTTGCTGTATTTTATGGAGTATTGTGTTTAGGTTTCCCCTTGTACTCTATATTGGTTTATTGCCTGTTTGCTTTCCCTTCTCTGTTTTTTTTTTTTTTTTTTTGTATTTTGTGGAGTATTTTGTTTGGGTTTTTTTCCCTTGTACTCGATATTGGTTATTGTCTGTTCTTTTTTCCTTTCTCTGGGTTTTTTTTCTTATGTTACGGAGTATTGTGTTTGGGTTTTCCTGGTCCTCTGTATTGGTTTATTGTCGATTGTTTTTTTTTTTTGTTGTTTTTTTTTTCTTTCATGTCGTAGGGTGTATTGTGTTTGGGTCTTCCCTTGGTTCTCTGTATTGGTTTGTTGTCGATTTGTCCTTTTTCCTTCTCTGATTCTCTCCCTCCGGGACCGAGGGAGAGAATCAGAGAAGGATTCTCCGACATCCAAGACGGATGTCATCCGAGATGGATGTTACGACCCGTAACATCCGTCTCGGATGTTACGGGTCGTTCTGAGCCCGACTGTGAGGGGGAGGCTCTGTCACAATGGGATGAGATGCCGTGTCATCCGGCGCTCAGACCATATTCCTCCTCAACCCGGTTCTCTCTTTTGACAGCGTCTCAGCGGGCTCCCAGCTGTCGGTGTTACGGGACGGATGGAGCCCAATTAACCCTCATCAGCTGAGGCGCTGCTAATGGGTTTAAATAGGAGCAGCTCCGATCATTCGGGGCTGCGACTTAGCACACTGAAGGCTGGAACCCCTACGCCCGGCGCCAGTCCTCTACTCGTCATCCTACATTACTTGTGAGTGTACATTGTATGAGTATTTGTGCCTTTTGGCCCACGAGGCCGTGTTCCTTATCCCCTGTTCCCTTGTGGAGAGCGTGAAAAGATGAAGCTGAGTTTATTTCTCAATTCAGGTTTATTCACATTCACATATCTCCAACATCCTCTCAAACAGAAAAGAGAACACATCACCCCACATCTGTCCCATTTATACCCCAGGACATCAAAGCACACAGTCACATTGTCCTTTAATCCCAAGACACAATACATCCTCTTCCAGATCTTGTCCCCTCCACCCGCATCACTGGTGGTCAGGAAATCCCTCAAGGCCATCTCTTTGCATAACACAGAACACATTTCGCACCCTCCTGTTATCGCCAGGAGACTCAGTCCTATTGTTCATTCTGAGACGTGAAGCAACATTAATATGCAAATGAAGTCTATGAAACTACATATGTGTGTCCCACATGACCCCCCCAAACGTCTAAGATGAAACAATAAAACACAGTCTGCATATCATAATAAAATCACAAACATCAGTCCATATGCTGCTTGGGCTTCAATCATCTGCCGTACTTGCTGTAAACGGTCTTTACCATTCCCGCGGCGCCATCCTGCTGAGGGGCTGCTGCCTGAGGGTGAGAACTGTTAGTCAATCCCTGTGGGAGCTCTGGGGGGAGCTCCCTAGGGGGTCTGCCACGTCGAGGGGCCCTCGCCAACTGCACAGCTTCATCAGCCATCACAAAAGTGGGTGTGAGCCTGTTTATGCAAATCGTTTCCTTTCTGCCCCCCAAATCTAGCAAAAAGTGCTTATCCCCTGTTTCCAGCACTCTAAAAGGTCCATCATAAGGTGGTCGCAAGGTCGGGCGATGGGCATCATGTCTGACAAAAACAAACTCCGCATTTTTTAAAGCCTTGCTCGCTCCCGTGCCACTCTGCAACAGTTGAGCAGGGGAGCACTCTTGCGCAGGATTATCTGGGAGAAATTCCCCGGGCAGCCGGAGTGGCTGAGCAAAAACTAACTCAGCTGGGGAGGATTTTAAATCCTCTTTAGGTGCAGAACGCAACCCCAATAAAACCCATGGTAGCCTGTCCACCCAATTTGCATCCGTAAGCGACGCTCTGATTGCCGCTTTCAATGACCTATGGAAACGTTCGCATAAACCATTAGCCTGCGGGTTGTATGCAGTAGTGCGGTGGATCGTCACCCCCAGGCTGCGGGCCATCGCTGACCAAAGCTTGGAAACAAATTAAGGACCTCTGTCGGACGTCATGTCTGACGGAACTCCAAAACGTGCTACGCATGCAGTTAAAAACGCGCGTGCCACCTCCTCGGCTGTGGTTGATGCCAGTGGGACCACTTCAGGCCAACGTGTAGTGCGGTCCACCATTGTCAAAAGGTGTGTGCACCCCTGTGACTGCGGGAGGGGGCCTACGAGGTCGACATGCACATGATTGAACCTCTTAGCCGGGATGTGAAACGGCTCCAAAGGAGCTCTCGTGTGTTTGTGTACTTTGGCTCGTTGACAAGCATTGCAGGCTGCCGCCCACTCCTTAACTTGCTTGCGCAGGCTCGGCCATACAAATTTCTCTCCTACCATTTTGACCGACGCGCGCACCCCCGGGTGCGCCAGAGAATGAATCGAGTCAAAAACGCGGTGGCGCCACGCGGTCGGCACAACCGGACGTGGTCGTCCAGTGGAGACATCGCAGATTAGGGGGGACATACCATCTTGCAGCACCCTGTTCTCCAGCCTTAACCCTGTTGGTCCAGACTGGAGCGCGCACACGTCCTCATCGCTAACCTGATCCGCGGCCATGGCTGCATAATCTATCCCCACGCAGACTGGGGCCGCGCGCACTTCCGCGCCGCTAGCCTGCTCCGCGGCCATGGCAGTATAATCTACCTCTACGTGGACTGGAGCAGTTACAGCACGCGAGAGACAGTCTGCCACTACATTAAGTTTACCCGCTATGTGTTGAATATCGGTAGTAAACTCTGAGATTGCAGCCAGCTGCCTCTGCTGCCGGCCTGACCATGGCTCTGAAACCTTGGCCATCGCGAAAGTCAGCGGCTTGTGGTCGATGAACACAGTGAAACGATGACCTTCCAGCCAGAACTGGAAGTGGCGAATGGCCAAGTGGAGCTCTAACAACTCCCTGTCGAACGCGTTGTATTTTCGCTCGGTATCGTGCAAAGTCCTGCTGAAAAAGGCAAGCGGCTGCCAAGCCCCAGCAACATGCTGCTCCACGACCGCCCCTATGGCCACATCTGACGCGTCAGTATTGAGCGCTATGCGGGCCGTTGGGTCTGGATGTGCTAACAACGCAGCGTTTGCCAGGGCTGTTTTGACCTTCGAGAATGCGCGCTCCCGCTCCGGGGACCATTCGATTGTATTTGTGGGTTTTTGTTTTTTAAGCGCGGCATACAGTGGTTGCATGAGCTGCGCTGCGAGGGGGAGGAAACGGTTATAAAAATTCACCATTCCCAAAAGCTCTTGTAATGCTTTGACCGTTTGTGGCTGGGGAAAATTTGTTACTGCGCGCACTTTGTCAGGCAGAGGAACCGCTCCATCTGAGGAGACGCGGTGCCCCAAAAAATCAATCTGTGTCACCCCGAACTGACACTTCGCTGGGTTGATTATTAACCCGTGCTCTCCCAACCTCCGGAAAACTGCCGTGAGGTGATTTTCGTGTTTGTCTTCGGATGTGCTGACTACCAAGATGTCGTCCAGGTAGACGAACACGAAGGGGAGATCGCGCAACACCGCATCCATCATGCTTTGGAACGTCTGCGCGGCGCCTTTAAGCCCAAACGGCATGCACAAAAACTCGAACAAGCCAAATGGGGTTATTACCGCTGTTTTGGGTATGTCCTCAGTGCGCACTGGGACTTGATGGTAGCCGCGAACCAAGTCTATTTTGGAAAAAACGCACGCCCCCGCCAAATGTATGGAAAAATCTTGAATATGCAGGATTGGGTAACGGTCGTGCGCTGTAGCGTTGTTCAACCTGCGGAAATCACCGCAAGGTCGCCACGAGCCGTCAGCTTTAGGGACCATGTGAAGTGGGGAAGCCCATGGGCTCTTCGAACGCCGAATGATGCCCAACTTTTCAAGATTGGCGAACTCCTCGCGTGCTATGGTCAGTTTAGCTGCATCCAAGCACCAGGCTTTTGCAAAAACGGGGGGACCAGCTGTAGTAATAAAATGTTCCACTCCATGTTTAGCCATGGCTGCTGAAAATGTGGGAACCGTGAGTGCTGGAAACTGGGTGAGGAGTGTGTGGAACTTACTGCTTGCCGTAGCGACGTTGGCTTGTGCTGTGGGAGGGGTCACTCAGGCTGCACAGGGAATAGAGTAAAAAGAGAGTGCATTAACCAAGCGTCTATTAGGAAGATCAACCAACAACCCATGTGAGCACAGAAAATCAGCACCTAACATGTTGAAGCTCACCGCAGCTATAATAAAAATCCACTCAAATGTACAGCCGTGCAGGGACAGAAGCAGAGTCTTCTCACCGAAGGTCTTAATGCTCGAGCCGTTCGCCGCCAATGCTCCGTGACTCCCGGGGCCTGCCAGCCGGTCAGCATAGGTTGGCATGATGAAACTCACTTGGGAGCCTCTGTCCACGAGGAATTGTCTCCCAGAACGCGCATCCGTCAAGTAGAGCAGCTTTTTATGTTCCCCGAGGGCCGCTGCTGCTATCGACCCCCGGCTCTGGCATTTCCCGAGCTCTTGAACTGACACGGTGGTATACACTTGCGTGCCCTCTCTGCGAAACGGCGATGGTAAAAACAGAGGTCGTCTCCTCCGCGATGTTTGGTCTTCACCGCCGCCGTTGTCGGTGGGTCTGCCTCCGCCGCCTCTGGCCCCCTGCCATCCCCGGCCGTCGCGCCGAGGTCTGTCACTGCTGCGGTGGCCGTGCGCCGTCTGCTGGCGTTAAGAATCCACTGTGCCTCCTGGGCCAGTGCGCGGAAGTCCCGCTGGGCCAACAACTGTGAACCTGCCAGGGTCGCTCTCGTCTCCGACGGTAGGGTTCTCAGGAAAATGTGGGTGAAAAGGAAATTGTTGTCTGAGCCTCTCAGCCTCAGCATGTCCTCCATCAGGTCGACAGGTGTGCTTTCTCCCAATTTGTCCAGGGCCAGGGGTCTCTCTGCTCTCTCCTGGGCTGAGAGAGTGAAATGCTGTATGAGCGCAGCCTTCAACCCGCCGTATTTGTTGTCAGCGGGTGGGCGCTCCACCAGGCTCTGCACATGTCGAGTTGTGCGGTTGTCGAGCTTGGCAATAACGTGGTAGAATTTCGTGTCATCTGCCGTTATTCCCCGGAGAGCGAACTGAGCTTCGGCCAAATGGAACCAGGAGCACGGATTGTCCTGCCAGAAGTCTGGTAGCTTGACTGTGGCTGCGTTCACCTGGCTGGTTCCTGACGAGACCGGCTCGGGGGAATTACTTCTGCTCATGATACGTCTTAAGGTCACCAGTGTGTAGAGTGTGAAAAGATGAAGCTGAGTTTATTTCTCAATTCAGGTTTATTCACATTCACATATCTCCAACATCCTCTCAAACAGAAAAGAGAACACATCACCCCACATCTGTCCCATTTATACCCCAGGACATCAAAGCACACAGTCACATTGTCCTTTAATCCCAAGACACAATACATCCTCTTCCAGGTCTTGTCCCCTCCACCCGCATCACTGGTGGTCGGGAAATCCCTGAAGGCCATCTCTTTGCATAACACAGAACACATTTCGCACCCTCCTGTTATCTCCAGGAGACTCAGTCCTATTGTTCATTCTGAGACGTGAAGCAACATTAATATGCAAATGAAGTCTATGAAACTACATATCTGTGTCCCACACCCTACTATTAATAAAACATCGCAACTCACTGGCTCGCCCTCGGCTCTCTTTGTGTGGCTCGCGAGGGCCACATGTAACACAAATGAAAAGCCCCAGGGGTCAAGTAAACCACAGCAAATATTAAATAGGTATATGCACCCAGAGAGGATGAAGTTATTTACAGCGGATGGCTGGCAGCCCAACAAAGTCCTTGATTCCTTTATATTCAAAATTCTGCACTGCTCCTATTAATCACTCCTTAATTACTTCACAGTGGAGCATCCACACCAACAATGGTGTCTAATCATAAAACACTAAAATCATTAGTATGTTTCATCATTAATCTTTCAGTACATTAGCTGAAAAGGTCTGGCTGCTGGGATGAAGAAATTCTTTGTGTATGATTTTATTAAAGTGAAGAATTGTCTTATCTGGAAATAAAAACCAAAGCAAGAATGAAGCAACAACTACAACTAGAAATTTTACATTTGACACTTATTTGTGAATATTTGTTGTGTTCCTGCTAATTAAAAATGTGAAAATGCTTCCAGCTTGTACAAAACATCAATATTTCATTGTGCCAGTGCCCTCTAGTGGACATGTATGTTATGACCATAAATGGCCTGTGACCATAAACCAAAAGTCTGAACATTCAGCCTCTCTTGGTTCTCGCTCCTCTCATTGTTATTCACCCTTTCAGCCTTGTCACCTTGCAGTTGATGGAGAGTCATCTATAAATGTGGAGAATGAAAATGATCAACACAATCTCTCAGACAGGAAATGGAGCAAAGACGTGAACGTTTAAAAGACTGCAACATTTTTACTGACCTCTGCTGTCATCTGAGGAGGAACCTGGTCTGGGCTTAGATGTTCTTGTGTTGAGCACCGGCATTTTCTGCCAAGACAAAAAAAGCGGGAAAAAAGAAGTAACTTTTATAATATTGTAACGTCGGGGCCATGTTAAGGGGGGCAGGGATTTCCCAGCATTCTTTGGCAGTGAAAACGTTACTGTGTGTGTGTGTGTGTGTGTGTGTATTAAATGTGTTATTACTGAGTTATTATACTGCTGTCATTATAACTGCGTTATAATGACCCAGCAGTGTTTAGCAGGATTAGGGCAAGATGTATCATGTGTGTGTAACCATGATTGAAACAGAGGTCTGGGAGAATGACCTCCCCTCCTCTCTGTGCTCAGAAGTAGTTGGAATTGGTGGTGTGTGAATAAAGCCTGTTTGTCACAACCATCTTGCTCCTCTTCTTTGTGTGAATCCCGCAAACGTCACACTGGTGTCAGGAGTGGGGATGGAGCAAGATGAGGATCCAGGCGGAGGTCCAGCGGCCGGAGCGGTTCATCGCTCGGCTGGGAACGGAGCGTAGAGCTGAGACGCCGGCCCCCGGAGAGGCTCGCCGCTATGGATGGAGCAGCAGACCTGACAGGCCGAGCAGAGCAAACCAGCCCTGTACCAGCCCCGTTTCCCGCCCTTTTCAGGGCAGGACGGACTGGCGATTCCAGAGCAATTAGGAGCGGCGATCGACCGGGAGATGACCGTCCCACCCGTCCAGCAGCGGGCCAAGATTCCCCGCTACAATGGCGAGACCCTGTTGGATGGCCACCTGGCCCAGGTCAAGTTGGCTGTCGCACTGAACGACTGGTCATCGGAGGAAACCACCGTGCTGAGAGCGAGTGGGAGGAGGAGCTACGGCAGATCACAGCAGCGCGTGCACGGAGGAGACAACGGCAGCGACGCGAGGAAGGGGGGCTTCCGCTGCGCAGACCCAGGGTACTTCACACGGTACTGCCCCACACACAGCGCACGACAAACCGGCCCCTCGCCGACGTTAAATTAGAGCAAGGGTGCATGGACGGAGAAAAAGCCGCCTCCTGCAGATGCTCCCCCCAGCGGTGACGTCACAGAGGCCTTTGGAGTGCAGCAGCAGCGGAGCGAGCAGGACAGATCCGGTCTTTTCCCGGGCTCAGCAGGGGCTGGATACCTGGACGCGGGCCAGCAGCCACCTGGGAGGTCCTGGCAGCAGTGGGAGTCGTGACTCCCACTGCCAGAGGAGGAGCTGTGCGTAGTCCTACCGCCACCCGCAGATGCTTTCCCTTTCGGTGACGTCACGGAGGCCCTCGGCGCAGCAGACGCGCAGCAGCGGAGCGAGCAGGATGAAGATCTGGCCATTTTCCAGGCGCGGCAAGGGCTGGACGCATGGACGCGGGCCAGCAGCCGCCTGGGAGACCTGGCAGCGGTGGGAGTCGGCCGGAGCGGGCATGGGACTCCCGCTGCCAGGGAAGGGACTGTGCGTGGTCCTACAGAGGCTGTCAGATGTGTCCATCCGCCCACTGGTGGCCAAACCGGAACCCTACCCCAACCAGATATTCTGACTGAGACTCAGATGGACACTGGATGGCCTGTGCGTGCCGCCCCAGCACCGGGCTGACTCACGTTGGATTTCTGAAAGTGGACTTTGAATTTTCTGGGGACAGAAACCAGTCCAGGGGAGGGCAGTGTAACGTCGGGGCCATGTTAAGGGGGGCAGGGATTTCCCAGCATGCTTTGCCAGTTGAAAACGTTACTGTGTGTGTGTATTAAATGTGTTATTACTGAGTTATACTGCTGTGTCGTTATAACTGTGTTATAATGACCCAGCAGTGTTTAGCAGGATAAGGGCAAGATGTATCATGTGTGTGTAACCATGATTGAAATGGAGGTCTGGGAGAATAACCTCCCCTCCTCTCTGTGCTCAGAAGTAGTTGGGGTTGGTGGTGTGTGAATAAAGCCTGTTCGTCTCAACCATCTTGCTCCTCTTCTTTGTGTGAATCCTGCAAACGTCACAATATCTTCTAGTTTCGTCATTTGTCATCTTCACACAGGACTTATAACGGTCACAGAAGCATGTATGTGTCTAAACATATATGTATTGTACACAAGCTGAAAGAAAAGTTTTGGTGTTGCATTTAGTAAGTGTTGCTGTGAAAGTCATGTGGGTTCTCAGGTCCACTGTGGCAACAGTCACTTTGTCTCCACAACAGCTGCACCACCACATTTATGCAGCCATCTATGCTCAGACATTGTTCTTCTCTTTATGCAGCAACTCCAGCTACACATTAAAATATATAGATATTCTCTTTAGGAAGTATTAATTTGATGGATGTTGTGTCTGTCCGACCCCAATATACTGTAGACAACTGGCTATAAGGCAGCATAACAGACTTTAAAACTGATAAAAAGCATCTTCAGCAAAGAGTGATAAAACATTAGTGAGTGTAGTGTCAGAATGGTATTTCAGATTTTCATGTCAAATTACTTTTTCTTTCATTCATTCAGCAACGAGACAAAATGCTTTCACCACACACAATATGCTGTTTTGTTTATGTTTAAGTATACCAAGCCCAGAAATGCTGGATTTAATTTTTAAAATATTTAACCTATGTATAGGCCATTGTTTGCATCAGTTTCATCTTTGTGACCATGAACTTAATTCCCATCATCACCACTTCCTCCTAACACTGAACCATATACTAACCAGTCCAGCTGTGCAATAAAGCACACAGTCCAAAGGATTTGTATAATACTTTCTGGACCTTTTGTATTGAGCTGTTAATTGATACTGCCTCAATTTTTGTGTCCTGACTCTGGAGTTACATCAACATTATCTGCAAACTTCTTTCTGTCTTTTTCTTTAATTCAATAATACAAACACCAATGGTTAAAACGCCTGAATTTAACCTGTGCAATCTATGCCACAGATGATATTCAATTTACTTTTTTGATTTAGAGTTTTTGGCTGACAGAAGTCTCTCAATATGAAATCATTTGCCGTAATTTATGTAAACACTGATATCCACAGTTTCATCCAGTTCTGTACATTGTAGGTCAGTCTCTTTTTATAACTGTTCTGCATCATAACAGAAAAACAGCTACGCTCATGATTTCATATCTACATCTTTGGAGTCCAAGCATTTTACTCACCTGCAGAGTCAGACAGCTGAAGTGATGGTAAATAGTAGCAGCCCGAATGCAAGTGGGAGAATAATATATAAACTGTTTCCTGCATAGAATCAGATTAGAATTATATTGCAGCTGTACTATGGTTTTACATTATTATTCCCACTTCGGTCTCTACCTACCTGGGAGTTTTTCAGACACAGTTAAAGTCCATCTAATACTGTGTAGGCCGTCTGTATAAACTACTTCACATGTATAATTTCCCTCATCATCATGTTGAGCACTAAAAATAGTTAGCTTTGTAGGTAAGCCAGGCTCTATTTTCAGTCTGTGAGAGAAGAAATTTGAAAAATTCTCTTCAGACCCCGCAGGGTCATATGTAAAGAAAGATTTGTTTTTAATCCATTTAATCAGTGTAACATTCTTCTCCTCCTTTGATATGTTGCAAGTGAACACGACCTGGTCTCCTCTGAACACCTTCATCATGATGTGCTCATTTGGAATTTCTAAAAATTAAAGAAAAATAATTAACCACTATGAAATTCATGCAATTAGATAATTAGATTTTAAAAAAATCTACACTGTACCTGCGAAGACATGACACATCAGCACCATTTGAGCGGTGAACACTGCTGCTCTGTTACAGCTGATCATCGTGACTAACACACTACAACTTTACCTGCATCTTCAAATGAACTTGAGGAGGAGACTGAGGACAGGAAGTGGTTGGTTGCTGTTCTGGTGAACTCAACTTCTTTTAAAAAGTGTCTATTTAACAACAAATTCAGACAGCAGCATGTTCCTAAAAGTGAAATGAGGGATGCAAAATGTAAACTGGAAATAGCTGTCTGTCGTTTAGTAACTCAAAATGAAATGGATGATTCTGAGATGTGCTGTTAGGAGCCAGTTTTCCAGGAAGACCACAGGAACATCAAATCTGTCACACTTTACCCACACGGTGTGCAGACTGAGTGCCTCCTCACATTTGTGCATCAACTTACAAACATGATGCCAATGATTTTGTCACAGTGTGCAGGTTGTGATTTAATTAGAAATGCTCCTAAATGTGTGGGTTCCCCTTTTTATCCAAGAAACCTCTTTGAGGTCGTCTGCCAGTCTTCGAAAGGGATACTAATATATCACCTACGGGAGCATAGTGTCTCATCTAACCACATTCCGTCAATTAAAACTGCTGAACAGACAACTTCCTGACTTCTTTGTGCTGTGGTCTTGTAGGTGCATGGATATTTTAACATCATGTTAACATGCCCTCTATAGATCAACACCCCACCATTTCATCAACATACAGTGACTGTGCACGCATTTACAAAAATAATGTGTGAATGCCATGGTGCTTTAAATAATTTAAGAGCTTCATTAAACTTTACAGCTTAGACAAAGAATTCACACTAATTACAGTAGTCCTGCAGTATACTGCAGCACTAGAATAACTGAAACTACAATTAAATTTTACACAAATGGTCAAGTTTAAGTTTATGTAGGCCATTGATATGATTCGTTGTCTTTATCTCCATTATGATTTGCATAATGAGGGACTACCGCTATATAAAATGTCTCTCATTTCCTATATTCATGCCCACACAAACCAAAGTGAACTTTCGAGAACAAGAACAGGAAGCTCTTTTCTAGAAGTGTCAGAATTAACTTTAAAGTCCATGTACTGTCTGTAACTCTTTAGATTAGCAGTAGTAGTAGTAGTAGATTAGTTTATTTGACAGGGACAGTGCAATAAACATAGACAATTAATCAAAGACAATCAATCTGATGTGTTGCACATAGAGTGTATAGCTATTAGCTAATTTGCAACTCTTGTCCCTGGATGGGCTTTAGAAAAAAGAATCAAGATAAAAAATATACACAATAACCACATACATCAATGCAGAAAAATTATAAATACACAATTATAAATATTATAAATATTATAAATACACAAATATAACAGCCTGACTCACATTTAACATAAATATTATAAATATTATAAATACACAAATATAACAGCCTGACTCACATTTAACACATATAACATAACTCACATTTGCCTATTTCAGGCCTTCCTCCCTCCGTCACTCACTATAAACAAACACATTTATTCCTTCCCTTCATTCACTCTCACTTTGCAGACAATTAATTCATACATGAGTACATTCTTGTTTATTTTTCAGCCAGTTTTTAACATTTTTAGTGAATGTTTTAAAGTCCGTTATTATTTTAATTTCATTTGACATTGTGTTCCAGATGTGACTGCCCTTTATAGAGAAAGCTGTTTGTCCAAATGTGGTTCTGCGGTGGAATATTTTACAGTTATTGTTAACAGAACTCCTGGTGGCTCTGCTGCTGTCCTGTCTTTGGACGAAACCAGCAAGTGGCTCGGGTGCTGATTTATGGAAACATTTGAACGTTAATTTCAGAAGACAGAGGTCAATGAAGCTCTCAAAACTCAATAGGTTGTATTTTTTTAAAACATTACAGTGATGCCACCTAATGGGCTTTTTGTCCAAGATTTTTAGGGTTTGATTATATAATGAACCTATATGTCTTATTGTGGAAGGGGCTGCTTGAGCCCAGACTGTCAAACAGTATGATATATGAGAAAAAACCATAGAATGCATATACAGTGCAGCTGCTTCGTAAGGTATGTAATATCTAATTAATTTAAAGCAGTTCAGATTTTTTTTTACTGTTTTTGAAATTTTCTTTATATGAAGATTAAATTTGAGTTGAGGATCTAGTACAATGCCAAGGTATTTGAATTCTGTAGCTAAACTGATGTCATGATCATGTATATTAACTTTAAAATGTTGCAGGTTACATTTTTTGATTGAAAAGCACATTGAGACTGTTTTCTGAAGGTTCAGCAATAGATGGTTCTGGAGGAGCCACTCTTGGACATCAACCATACTTGTAGACAGTACATCTGCAGCCTGTGCTGGAGTCTTGGCAGCTGTGTAAATAACTGCATCATCTGCATAAAGTTGGCATGTTGCAGCTGAGCAGTGTAACGGCAAGTCATTAATAAAAATGCTGAAAAGTAAAGGACCAAGAATGGACCCTTGTGGGATACCCATGCGGTTGTTTAAAAATGAGGATTTATCCTGGTGAACTTTTACACACTGTTCTCTATTCTGGAGATAAGATGCAAACCATTCTAATGTATTTGGGGAGAAGTTAAAAGATACCATTTTGGATAAAAGCAAACTGTGGTTTACAGTATCGAAAGCCTTTTTGAGATCTAGAAAAACAGCTCCTACCACATTACCCCTGTCCAAGGACTGTTTGACGTTTTCAATAAGGCAACAATTTGCTGTTTCTGTTGAGTATCCTGGTCTAAAACCAAATTGATGTGGATGAAGAAGTTGACTGTCTTGTAAGTAGTCTATCAGCTGTGTAGCTACAACTTTTTCAAGAACCTTAGATAGGACTGGTAAAATAGAGATTGGGCGGTAATTGCATATATCGTCTTTACTGCCTGATTTATGAACTGGTATGACGACAGCTTTTTTCCAGCCAGATGGAAATGTACTAGACCTAATGGAGAGATTAATGAGATGAGTCAGTGGTTTGATTAATATTTTGCTGTGCATTTTGAGAAAGGAGGTGCTCATATTGTAGATATCATTAGTTTTTGAGTTTGACAGTGTTTTAACAATACCAGCAATTAACTTCTCATTTACCTCATTGATGTGAAAAGTATCTGTTGGAAGTATGGAATTTGTGTTGTTGAGCACATTTGGCAGCACAAAATTTTTTGTTAAGTCTTCCACAGAGCCCACAAAGTGTGAATTAAATTCATTTGCCAAAGTAGCCTTGTCACTGACGGTCTTGCAATTGATTCTAAGTTCCTTTACCCCCTTCTGATCGTTTTTTTTATTAGTTAAGTTATTTAAATGCCTCCATAGGGAACTGTTGTTACCCTTTGCATGATCTATCAGTTTATTGTAATAAGATATTTTTGATTTTCGCAGCTCATGTACCACTTTATTTCTTAAACTTTTGTACACAAGGTGATCATTTTGTAGTTTGGAGGTTAGTGATGTTTTCAGTGCATAGTCTCGCCTCTTCATAAGTTTTCTTATTTCATTATTTAACCATGGTAGGCTAATCTTCTGTTGTCTACTTTTAATTTGCTTTGAAAATTTTTCTATAGACTTTGTGATTGTTGCAGTTATAAAATTACAACAATCATCTACTTCACATGTTGACATGAGCTGCTCCCAATTTTGATTCTCTAAGTAATGTTCAAACTCCTCATTTTTTGATTTGGGGATAATAAAATTTGATTTGTCAATATCGACTCCCCCAAAATACTGTAGTCGCTTTTTAGTAAGTTTCCTGACAGCAAGAACCATGTTATGATCTGAGAGACCAGTTACAAGATTATAGGTTCTGGTTATTCGTTCTGGTTTATTAGTAAATACCATGTCAATAAGTGTTCTGGATTGTTTGGTTATCCTGGTGGGTCCTTTGATGATTTGCTGGTAATTAAATTTAGTCATGAGGCTTTTCAGTTTTTGTTTGTCTTTTTTATCAGACCAGTTGATATTAAAGTCACCATGAATTATCGTTTCTCTGTTCTTCTCAAGTTGTTTAACCAGATCACTTAATTCATTATAAAAGGAAGAGTTGTGTGACGGTGGGTTGTACACTACTGCAATGTTGAAATTCATTACCGGAGAGAGACATACATTAACAGCTAAACATTCAAGTGAAGTATTCAAATCAACCAGTTGACATTTATATTTCTCTTTGATGTAAATTAAAACACCTCCTCCCCTCCCTACCTGCCTGTCTTTTCTAAAACACTGGTAGCCCACAATATCGATCATATTAGTGTCTATGTTCCTGTGTAGCCAGCTTTCTGAGAGACAAAGGTAGTCCAGATTTGAGTCCAACAGCAACACCGAAATCTCATCTCTTTTGGGGATTATGCTCCGTATGTTTAAATGACCGCCGAGGATCCCCTTTGGTTTAGCCTTGGTGTCCCAAAGAACTCGTGCATGATTAACAGTTTGGAAAAATAAATGTTGTTTTTGCTTTTGTACAGCTCGGTTTTGTGCTAACCCAGTGGTCTGCTGTTTAATAGTGGCAGGTCCAGGGTTAAGGTGAATATCTCCTGCCAGAAGTAGCAGAACTAACAGAACTTTAATTGTATATCCTCTGCCATATTGTGATTTTTGCTTAACAGCCATGTTTGCCTTAATTTGGAAGTTTTTGCTCAGGGCTTTTAAAGACCACATAGAGTGTAGGGTGAGATGTCCAAGCCCAAATCCATACAGATAAAACTTTTTAACTTCACCTTTGGTTGAGTTTGTCGGAAAATCCTTCTTGTTGCAGGTCCAGACACACAAAGACAAAACGAAGAGGAAGTAGAGAAGTAGAGAAGGCTTATTAGTGGTGCCCATCAGCCCACTTTTTAATCCGGTGGCAGCCATCTTCAGTCTTTCTTGGAAAGAAGGAAAAAGAAAATCTGTGGATAGTAAAATAAATTCTGCTTATATCGCCAGAATCTGATCCGATCGTCCTCGAATCCAGCTGGGCCTCAGCTAGCCAACTAGCCCCTTCCGTTGCTGGTCTCGTTGCTCATAGTCGCCGTAACTGGTCTCCCGTCCCGCTCCTCCAACCGAGTCTCGTCACACACCGCCGCTGCCACCGAGCTCCGCTGAGGTCACGGTAAGTCCTCCGCTAGGCACCGCCACCTACCGTCGTCTGCCTGGGTGAAATCTCTGCTGAGCCCCGTCATCGCTCAGCCGGGAACGGAGTATAGAGCAGAGACACCAGCCCCTGGAGAGCTTCGCTGCGATGGACGGAGCAGAGCAAACCAGCCCCGTTTCCCGCCCTTTTCAGGGCAGGACGGGCTGGCGATTCCAGAGCAATTAGGAGCGGCAATCTACCGGGAGATGACCGTCCCATCCATCCAGCAGCGGGCCAAGATTCCCCGCTACAACGGCGAGAACCTGTTGGATGACCGCCTGGCCCAGGTCAAGTTGGCTGTCACGCTGATCATCAGAGGAAACCACCGTGCTGAGAGCGAGTGGAGGAGGAGCTACGGCAGATCACAGCAGCGCGTGCACGAAGGAAACAGCCATGGCGACGCGAGGAAGGACGGCTTCCGCTGCACAGTGCCAGGGTACATGGCATGGTACCGCCCCGCACACAGCGCACGACAAACTGGCCCCTCGCCGACGCTAAATTAGAGCGAGGTGGCATGGACAAGATGTATTGTGGAGCACAAACATACCAATGTCACAGGGATGCAGATTGAGCCTTTTATTATGTTATTGCATCTATTTGTTAATTATGGTGTCAGTCATTATGCTTATACTGTATGGTGGAACACCATAACAAAAACAACTGCAAACTAAATGTTGAAAGACAGGAAAATTTTCATAACACGTGACAAAATACGACATCATTATAAGTACAAACACTTAAACTTAACACCTAGCTGGGCACAGAGCATGGAGGGAGATTCACTGAAGTCAACTCCAATGATGTCGCTCTTAAAAGAGCATGGAAACATTATTATTATTACTTCCGCCAAGGGAGGACCGAGGGAATGTTTTTAGTGGGGTTGGTTGGTTGGTTTGTCTTTTAGCAACATAACTCAAAAAGTTATCAACAGATTTTGATGAACTTTTCAGGAAAGGTGTGTAACAGCATGGGGAACAGATGATTAGATTATGGTGGGGATTCGGCTCACGATCTGTATGCAGGAATTTTTTGAATATTATTTTCATACAGTAATATGAAAAAATTTGGAGACCCCTTTAAATATTCAGTTCTTTATTAAGAAATGTTCACATATCTATGTATAACCTTGTTTTTTTATTTGCATTTTTTTTTTACATTTATTTTATCCATTGTAAATTTGAATGAATGTGGGGGTGTCCTACCAAAATGGGGGTGTCCTAATTTATTCCTCACTATTTGTTTAGAATTACATTTCACAAAAAATTTAAAAAAGTCTTTAGTTCATTTTTAATTGTTTAGTTGTAGTACGTGAATCTCCCAGTATTTTTAACAGTGATATTAAATATCCATATGTCCAAATGTGTTTAAAAAACCACACAGGCTGATACAGGGTGTCCTAATTTTTTCACATGACTGTATATTAATATGGCGTTTTTCATGTATTGCCCCTTTAAGACGTGTCCACTGAGTTACCCCATAGGGCCACATGCCTCGGCAACCCAGAAGCCAAACACAGCAGATAAAGTATGAGGGGACGTGTCCACCAAACTCATTTTTCCTGCTGTGAGCGACTATTTTCGATTCCTTCTCTATGTAGTCCAGTGTTTACAGCGCTGAGCACCCTTGGCACTGAAACGTTTGAGCAGTGGACGCTTTTTGTCGCGGTGCTCAGGACTGAAAAAAGTTCAACTTGTCACACTACTGTACAGCTGTGCTTGTCAATGTCAGACGTTTCTAAGCAGCCAATCAGAATTAATGAAGGGCGGGACATAGGACACCAGTACAGCAGGATGAGAATGGGAGGTGACGTGGAGGAGGTGGAGGCTGAACTATGCTGCATCAAACAACCCTGTACTCTTTGATCTGACACTAAAAGGGCATCATGGTCAAAATTTGAAAGCAAACGCTTGGAGGAACATGTCCGCATCTGTCAGCGTGCTAGGTGAGTGTTTGTGCCTTTTTCATGGTCATATTTCTTACAAGTTTGTTGTGGTAGATAATATGGATACCATGTGAATTTGTAGTTGATAACTGCAAAAAAATGGTATGATACCGCACTGGTGTGTCATATTGCTTAGTTATTATGAACCCGTCCACCCATCCAACCATCCATCTTCTACCGTTTTTCCGGAGGTCCAGGTCGCGGAGGCAGCAGTTCAAACAGAGAAGCCCAGACTTCCCTCTCCCCAGCCACCTGCTCCAGCTCTTCAGAGAGGATACCAAGGCGTTCCCAGACCAGCTGGGAGACATAGTCTCCAGATTCCCTCGGAATGTGGTTGAAGTTCTTCCGGAGGTGGGAGTTGAAGACCTCCCGGACAGAGGCCTCAGCCAGGCATTCCCAGCACACCTTCACTATACATTTGGGTCTACCAGGTCTGAATGGCATCCTCCCCTGCCATCAGATCCAACTCACTACCAGGTGGTGATCAGTTGACAGCTCTGCACCTCTCTTTACCCGAGTGTCCAAGACATACGGTGGCAAGTCTGATGGCACGATAACAAAATTGATCATCAACCAGCGACATAGGGTGTTCTGGTGCCAGGTGCACATATGGACACCCTTATGCTTGAACATGGTGTTCGTTATGGACAAACTGTGGTGAGCACAGAAGTCCAATAACTGAACACCACTCAGGTTCAGATTGGGCAGGCCGTTCCTCCCAGTCACCCCACTCCAGGATTCACTGTCGTTGCCCACATGTGCATTGAAGTCCCCCAGTAGGACAATGGAGTCTCCAAGAGGAGCACCCTCCAGCACCCCAGTCACAGACTCCAAAAAGGGTGAGTACTCTGAAACATCATTTGGTGCATAGGCACAAATGATGGTCAGGACCCATTTCCCAACCCAAAGGTGCAGGGAAACAACCCTTTCGTCCACTGGGGAAAACTCCAATATAGAGGCAGCAAGGTGGGGGGATACAAGAATACCCACCCCTGCTCATCACCTCTCACCCGGGGCAACTCCAGAAAGGGCCAAACTCCAGCCCCTCTCCAGGAGTCTGATTCCGGAACCGGAGCTGTGTGTTAAGAGAGTGTGAGGCCAACTATATCTTGCCGGTATCTCTCAACCTCATACACCAGCTCAGGCTCCTTCCCCACCAGAGGGGTGGCATTCCACGTACCAAAAGCCAGTTTAGAAGGCTTGGGATCAGTCCGCCAAGGTCTCTGCCTTTGACCGCCACCTAATCCACATAGCACCGGACCCCCATGATCCCTCCTGCAGGTAGTGACCCATGTAACTCCGACCCATGTAACTCCTTCGGGCTGAAGGAGGGATCATGTAACTCCCATGTACATGATCCCATGTAACTCCTTCGGGCTGAGCCCGGCCGGGTCCCATGGGTGGAAACCTGGCCACCAGACGCTAGCCATCGAGCACCTCCCCCAGGCCTGGCTCCAGGGTGTGGCCCCGGTAACCCCATACCAGGCGGGGTACACTGAATCCTTGATCTAGAATTTATCATGAGAGTCTGATGGATCGTTCTTAGTCTGGCCCTTCACCCAGGACCAGTTTGTCTTGGGTGACCCTATCAGAGGCAAATTGCCCCAGACAACATAGCTCCTGGGATCACTGGGGCACGCAAACCCCCCACCACGATAAGGTGACGATCCATGAGGGGGTTATTATGAACCTTATCAGTAAACTGCAATGGAGAAGAGGGGAGGAAAAAAAATGAAAACCAACATGAAAGATTCAATAAACCATGATGTTGATTTAAGGTGGAATTGCCCAGCCCCAATGTATAGTTAATACAATTATGACAGTCTTGTTATTATCATTATTATTATTATTATTATTATTATTATTATTATTATTATTATTATTATTATGTCGTGGACCCCGAGCTACCAGCGGTATCAGCTACCACAGCGGACCACTCCTCTCCGCTGGTAGCGGAGAGGAGTGGTCAGGCTGTGGTTTATGGGACCGACCGTTTCCGACAGTGTTGGACGATGCGGTATGGAACGAATCTTGGTCTAGTATTAAGGGAGATGAACAGGACCAATCCCACTCATGCCATCACGGGAGGGTTCCGGTGCCAGGGCCCAAGTTACCCTGGATGAGGGATCTGGGCGGCACGGTGGAACGCCTGTGACGGTGGGTGGAGCTGAAAGGATGGCTCTCTCTTTCAGCTGTCCAATGACTCATGGAAACACCCCAACGAGCTGCGGCATGCCAACAAGGAGAAGGAGGTGTCGGGGCTCCGACGTGGTTCATCTCCTGGGGTGAAGCGAAGAAGAAGCCCTGGACAGAACCTGCGGGACGGGTCTCCGGAGTGTGGCTTCTCCATCAGGACTGTGTGGTGGTAGAGAGGCAATGGGTTGAATGTTGAATGTTATGAAGTGAATTGCTCAAGCCCTGTAGCCTATATGTTCCACACATAGTTGATATGTGAATTGCCCTAGTTGGTTTAAAAAAAAAAGAAAAAGAAAAACCAAACTATGATTGTCTTAACATGTTTAATACATGGTTGATGTGTGCATTGCCCAGGCGATGTTGTTGCTATATCAATATGGGTAATACCTAAGAGTTGCTATGTGAAGTGCCCAATTTACAAAAGAATTTTACCAGGGTGTTTAAGTCAAGATGGTAATGTCTGAATGGGCCAAGGTACGAGTTAATTATAGCATTGTGTTTAACACACGAAGTTGCTGAGAGAGCTGCCCAGGTTTTTGAGGTGTTCATAGCATGACGTGGGTGTGGATATTGACATATGTGATGGTATGGCGCATATTTAGGGCGCATATATGGTATCCAATTTCCCCACATACACCTAGTAGGCATGACGGTGCATATTCTAGAAGCTTCATGTCTTAATGGACAAAGAGGACCTGACCCTGCAGGGACCTACGGGAGGTGTGAAGTTGGCCTTGCAGGAGATGGGAAGTTGGAGAGAATGTCCCAGCAGGAGCCCCGGAGGCTAGAAGGTTAAGAGACAATGGAGACGCCAAGGAGCCTCGGGGGCTGGATGTTTACTAAAGGACTGTGGGTTGGGGGTGTGTGATTTGATGTTGGGGGATTTGTGACTTTGGAGAACATAAGAACTGTGTGAGACGATTGCTCTTCCTCTTTTCTGAGATTCTGTGCTTGATAGAGGATGTGACCTCTCAATAAACCAACCCTGAGAAATAAACTCAGTCTCGTCTGTGAAAGGCATCCTCTACACTAGTGACCTACGACAAACTATGGCGGGTGACGACGATCTTCCCGCACCGGACTCTTCAGGAGCCAACCGGGTTAACGCAGCTACCACACTACAGCTGCCCGATTTCTGGCAACATAACCCGCGCTCCTGGTTTACCACTGTGGAGGCGCAGTTCCACCTTTGGGGAATCTCAGTGGACGCAACGAGGTTCTATCATGTCGTTGCGAAGCTGGACAGCCTCACAGTGCAGCGGGTGGAGAGCCTGACCAACCACCCACCCCAGGACGACAAGTATGGCGCACTGAAAGCCGCCCTCATTTGAGCTTTCACTCCCTCGCAGGGAGAGTGAGCAGAGAGACTTCTGGCGCTAACAGAAGGGGAAGCAGACAGGCCAGCAGATCTGATGGCGAGGATGATGAACCTGAGAGGCGAAGATGACGACAGTTTTATCTTCGCCCACCTCTTTCTCAGAATACTACCGCCAGCAGTGAGAGTCACTCTGGCCAGCTCACAGCTGCTCAACGACCGTGACTACCACGGGCTGGGCCAGGAGGCGCAGCGGCTCGTCGACGCCCATAGACGACACGCAGCCATGACGGCGGCAACGGAGCTGAACGCACCCCCGCGAGACGAGGGGAGACCAGAGGCTACAGCACCGGACCCACTGATGTCAGCAGCGGCAGAGACCAGGAGAAGCGGAGCGGACGGCACCCTCTGCTTTTACGATCGACGTTTCGCCGAGAGGGCGCGCAGATGCATCCCACCGTGCTGATACAAGCGCCAGGGAAACGCCAAGACCGAGAGTCGGTAGCAGCTGCTGCTCTCGGTGCGAAGAACAAGCTGCTTTTCGTGACGGACACAAATTCAGGGAAGGATTTCCTGGTGGACACAGGCTCCCAGCTGAGTTTTGTCAAGCCTTCCTACGCGGACCTGCTGGCGCCTTCCAGCGGACCCCTGGTGCTAGCGGCAAATGGCTCGACGATCAAAACCTACGGGGAGAAGACGCTCCTCCTATCCTTCCACGGTCGCACCTTTGAGTGGACTTTCGTCGTAGCTGCAGTTAGCAACAACATGCTAGGTGCTGATTTTTTATGCTCAAACAGTTTATTAGTTGATCTTACTAATAGACGTATGGTAAATGCACTGTCTTTCCACTCTATCTCCTGTACAGCTCGGGTGGCCCTGCCTTCTGCACATCCCAATGTCACAGCTGCGGGTGGTAAGTTTCATGCACTACTCAATCAGTTCCCAGCACTCACGGTCCCAACATTTTCAGCGTCAGTAGCCAAACATGGGGTCAAGCACTTCATAACTACCTCTGGCCCCCCTGTTTTTGCAAAAGCTCGGCGCTTGGACCCAGCTAAATTGGCCATCGCGCGCGAGGAATTCGCCAACTTGGAAAAACTGGGCATTATTAGACGCTCTTAACAGCCCTTGGTCGTCACCCCTGCATATGGTCCCCAAGGCTGATGGCTCGTGGCGGCCTTGTGGTGATTTCCGCAGGTTAAATAATGCTTCAGCACACGACCACTACCCAATTCCGCACATCCAGGATTTTTCGGCACATTTGGCGGGGGCGCGCATCTTTTCCAAAATAGATTTGGTGCGCGGTTATCACCAAGTCCCAGTCCGCTCTCAAGACATACCCAAAACGGCAGTAATAACCCCCTTTGGGCTTTTCGAGTTTTTGCGCATGCCTTTTGGCCTCAAGGGCGCCAAACAGACGTTCCAACGCATGATGGATGCGGTGTTGCGCGGCCTCCCTTTCGTGTTCGTCTATTTGGATGATATTTTGGTAGCCAGTGCATCCGAAGTCGAACATGAACGCCACCTCACAGCGGTTTTTCAGAGGCTGACAGAGCATGGGCTGATAATTAACCCAGCGAAATGCCAATTCGGGGTAGAGCAAATCGATTTTTTGGGGCACCGCGTTTCTCCAGAAGGAGCGGTCCCGCTGCCCGATAAAGTACGCGTGATAACGGAGTTTCCCCAACCGCAGACAGTTAAAGCATTGCAAGAACTTTTGGGGATGGTCAATTTTTATAATCGTTTCCTCCCCAGCGCGGCACAGCTCATGCACCCACTGTACGCGGCACTAAAGAAACAAAAACCTGCAAATAAGGTCGAGTGGTCCCTGGAACGGGAGCGCGCTTTCTCCCAGGTCAAGTCGGCCCTCACGAACGCTGTGTTGTTGGCACACCCGGTGCCAGCAGCTCACATGGCGCTAACCACGGACGCTTCCGACGTAGCAGTTGGGGCGGTTGTTGAGCAACTGGTAGCAGGGAGCTGGCAACCGCTTGCATTTTTCAGCAAAACATTGCGCAATAACGAGCTTTAGCCCTGTATTTGGCCATCTGCCACTTCCAGTTCTGGCTGGAAGGGCGCCGTTTCACCGCGTCTGTAGACCACAAACCATTAACATTTGCAATGGCTAACATTTCAGAGCCTTGGTCGGGCCAACAGCAGAGACAGCTGGCCGCGATTTCGGAGTTTACCACCAACATTCAACACGTGGCGGGCAAACACAATGTAGTGGCAGATTGTCTCTCGCGCACAGTTGCAACGCCAGGCCCCCAGGGGGGCAGACACGGTGGCTGTGGACACGGGCCAGGTTTGCGGCGCAGAAGCACTCGCAGCCCCGGTCTGCGTGGGCTTAGATTACGTAGCCATGGCCGCCGAGCAGGTTAATGATGCGGATGTGCGCGCGCTCCAGTCTGGGCCAACAGGGCTAAGGCTGGAGCACAGGGTGCATCAAATAGGTAAGCCCCCTCTAATCTGCGATGGCGCCCCGTGGTCCCAGCTGTGTGGCGCCGCCGCGTTTTTGACTTAATCCATTCGCTGACACATCCGGGGGTTCGCGCATCAATCAAAATGGTGGGGGAAAAATTCGTTTGGCTGGGGCTGCGTAAACAGGTCAAAGAATGGGCTGCAGCCTGCGCAGCGTGTCAAAGAGCAAAGATACACAAGCACACGCGGGCCCCTCTAGAACCTTTTCACATCCCGGCCAAACGCTTCGACCACGTGCATATCGACTTGGTGGGACCCCTCCCGCTGTCGCAGGGGTTCACACACCTTCAAACCATGGTGGACCGCACCATGCGCTGGCCAGAAGTGGTCCCCCTGGTGTCAACTACAGCAGCAGACATTGCGCGCGCGTTTTTAACGGCTTGGGTCGCGCATTTTGGAGTCCCGTCAGACATAACGTCTGACAGAGGACCCCAATTCGTTTCCGAGCTCTGGTCATCCATGGCACTCAGTCTGGGGGTGAAAATTCGCCGCACGACTGCATATAACCCCCAGGCCAACGGTTTGTGCTAACGCTTTCACCGGTCATTGAAAGCAGCCCTCAGAGCAGCTCTCACGGACACAAATTGGGTTGATAAACTTCCATGGGTTTTATTAGGGTTGCGTTCAGCACCTAAGGAAGATTTGCAAGCCTCTCTGGCTGAGCTAGTTTTTGCCCAACCCCTCCGGTTACCGGACGAATTCCTTCCAGAGAACCCCGCACCAAATCGCCCCCCAGCTCAGCTGCTGCAGAGCGACGCGGGAGCAAACACCCTCCCCGGCCCAGTTCATCACAGTTTCCCACGCGTTTTTGTGCCTAAAGCCTTAAAGAGCGCAGAATTTGTCTTTGTCAGACACGACGCTCAGAGGCCAGGTTTAAGACCACCTTATGATGGACCGTTCAGAGTGTTGGAAACTGGGGAAAAACATTTTTTGCTCGATTTGGGTGACAGGAGGGAATTAGTCTGCATTAACAGACTCAAACCCGCTTTTGTGTTGGCTGATGAACAAGTGCAGTTAGCCAGGGCCCCCTGTCGCAGCAGGCCGCCGGGGAGACACTGTTCTAAGCTTTCACAAGGATGTACTAACGACTCTAATCCACAGATGCAAGAAACGGCTACAGGCAGATCGAAACCTGCTTACAGCAGATATGGCAGGGGATTGAAGCCCAAGCAGTCGGAAATGTGATATGTTGTGCCTTTTTGCTGTTCTGTGTGTTATGACATGATTCTATGCATATTGGGGTGTACTTTGTCCTTATTTAGACGTTTGGGGGGGTTATATGGTGCATATTTAGGGTGCATATATGGTATCCAATTTCCCCACATACACCTAGTAGGCATGACGGTGCATATTCTAGAAGCTTCATGTCTTAATGGACAAAGAGGACCTGACCCTGCAGGGACCTACGGGAGGTGTGAAGTTGGCCTTGCAGGAGATGGGAAGTTGGAGAGAATGTCCCAGCAGGAGCCCCGGAGGCTAGAAGGTTAAGAGACAATGGAGACGCCAAGGAGCCTCGGGGGCTGGATGTTTACTAAAGGACTGTGGGTTGGGGGTGTGTGATTTGATGTTGGGGGATTTGTAACTTTGGAGAACATAAGAACTGTGTGAGACGATTGCTCTTCCTCTTTTCTGAGATTCTGTGCTTGATAGAGGATGTGACCTCTCAATTAACCAACCCTGAGAAATAAACTCAGTCTCGTCTGTGAAAGGCATCCTCTACAATGGTTGCGTTTTGAATTCATGTTTAAGGGTTTATCCTGTTTGTATATATGTTTACGGGATTGTTTGATGTTAAAAGTAGGAACACGGCAGGGTTTTTCATTTCATGGACTGTATATAATAATAAAGATGGCAGAATAAGCTGTCTAGCCGTGTGGGGGTGGGACAGTAGTCCACCTGTCCCCCTCTAGTTTTAGTTATTTGTGTGCATGGATAGGCCTTAATTATTCTGTTTTTTAGTGTGTGATTCGGGTTATAAATTTGGGAGGGCTAAATGGAGTGTGTGCGTGTGTTTTGAATTTTTCTGAAGGGCGGGGTGTGTGATGTTGTGGGCTCATGGAGTGGGACTTCTCCACCCAGAGAAGAAGGCAGCTGGGGAAGGGGGGAACAATGGACCAAAAGAGGAGGTGTCACCAGGGGATATCAGACAGGACAGTAAGGACTATGCGCCCCCCGGGGAGAGGAGTAAATGCCGGAGCCACTGGAAGAAGAAGGGTGTGAGAGCGGCGCCAGCGTTATGTTATGTTAATGTGCCACACAGGCTTTGTTCTAGACACAATGTATGATGGTCGGAAGTTTTGGGTCTCAATGCATGGCATTAACATAATTTCATTTGATTCAGATTTATCTTCATGTAGAGTTTTTGTCAACAGAAAAGCAAAAAATGTGTATGACACAACATGGACGGTGTTATGCTAAATTCATCAAACATGAACACAAATATACCAGAGGGTGTTTAGTTTGTACAAAAACACCTTTGAACCCAAGGTAGAGACAAAATCTTGTGACATTTGAGTTGCTGGCAGAGAAAAAAAGTTTGCAACTTCAGGAGCCGAAAATGCCAACTTCATGGTTGGAAGTACTAGAAATACAGAGTTGCCTCAACAAAAGGAATGCACTATATGAATAGAATGAATGGGGTTACAGCCAACTGAGTGAAAAACAAGATGTCACTAAAAGCCAAAGTTTCCAGATCTTCCACACAGTACCTTTAGTCTTCAGCATCATTTCAAGTACACAGTGATGACAGCCACAGCCGTAGCATTTGGTGAAAAATTGGCCTTTATTTTCTTTTGACATTTTTCTTTTACGTGTATCACTGATACAAACAATGTTTGGAAAAATTGTATATACTGTATGCATATAAACAGTTATCATTTTATTAATGATTCATGAAATGAAGATTGATATTCTTATATGTATGATGCTTTTTCTTATTAGTCATAAATACAACTTGTGCTTCTTATAATCACTGTTAGTGACTAAGCTGCATCACCCTTCTGTTATTCATCTGATGTGTGATAAAAGAGTGTTGACATATATGCTGTATCAAGACTTGTCCCCTGTACACCCTGTGTGTGCAGGGGACATTGCATGAACAGAGTGTTCATACAATTTATCTCCTACACACACTTGAAGACATACAGAGCGTACTTTTGCTTATGTGGTAATTCTGTTTGTTCTGCTTTTGCTGAGTGTATATAAAGAAAGCAACTGCGGATTGTCCGGCAGTATTCAGCTCACCCTGTATGTGTGTTGATGCTCCTTGTGCTGTACAAGTAAAAACTTCAAAGGCTCTGCGTGTCTTAAGTCTGATCTATGATTCAGTCTAATGCCTTTTTGTACTCTGTATTTGTGAGGTTATATTTCAGACTTCTGACATAGCTGGTGCCGAAACCCGGGACAGCTGAGATCCAGGTGGAGCAGGAAGGGATGTGTGTCCTGCAGGTTGAAAATTGGAAATCCGATTTGAGGGAACGCTGCCAGAGACTCTCCTTCTCCCGGCTCTAATCTGGTGACGGCTGTCCTTACTGATAGAGCCTAAAAAGTAAGTTACAAATTTTTCCCTTTTCAGATTGACTGTAGTAGATGTATATGAAGAATAACCGAGCCTCACAATTCACAATTTCCCATTTTTAAAGAACCACGGGTCAGCTGACGAGCAAGTAATGGTAGTACAAGCGGCGTTCTGTACTTTTCCTTGTGGTTAAAAACCGCTGCAGGAATGCAGTGGTCTTAGGAAGTAACGTGACGGCGATTCACGGTTACTGACCGGTCAGGTTTTAAAATAAAGAGGGGTGCAGGAGACAGTGTGACGGCGATTCACAACTGTTTGGTGGTCAGGTTTTAAAATAAGTAGGGTGAAGGAATTCACCCCAAATTGGGCAGTAATAGTGTTAAACAGTCGGCGTACTGTTCAACGTTCCTGACTACGGAACACACCCCAAAAACTGGGTAGTAATACGTTACGGTGGGCGTACTGTTAATGTCCCTGACCATCTAAAAATGGGGAATTGTGTTAGAAGACCAGATAGGCAGACGAATAAACAGAAGAAAAAAACAGGACATAGCGCGCGCAGCTGTAAAAATTACAATAACAGACAAAATGAAAAGGGAAAAATAAAGGATCCAGAAAAATACTTAAATAAATGGAAAAAAGGATTTCTCATTCAAGCGCACGTTGAACGTGGATGAATGCCAGGCATTGTTAACAACCATTGAAAAGACGTCTAATAAACCTGTTAAAACAGGCAAACCCAGTGCGGAGCTCCAATGTGCCATCTTGTGGTCACAAGCGGCAGAGGCTTCCCAACGGAGAGCTGATGAAGCCAGAAAACTCCACTATTGGAAAATGCACCCCCATACCCCAAACCGGGACCTAAGGCGGGCCCGTATTCCACTCTTTCACAAGAAGCCCAAGAGGTTGGGAAAAGGAGGAAGCAAATAAAATCATAATTAAATGGCAGCAAAACTCGATAACGTTAAAATGGACAATGAGAACGTTGTTTTATCTATTATCTATTCTGTGTGTGTGTGTGAAGAACACACACAGATCTGTGAAGAAAGTGGTCTAAATATGGGTACTTTTACAAAGCTTTTATTTTTTCAATTTAACTCTGTGGGGTCTTGATTAATGTTGTGTACGTGATAAACTGTTTACATATTTAAAAAAAAAAACAATTTTGACACATTACTGACCTTTGTCCTTGACTGAAATATGACAGTGCACTTTATAGGGAAAAAAGGACTGACGTGTGACAATGTGACTACAGGCCATACTATGATCATATTATGATGTCATTTAATAATGCCTAATCACTGAAGATTTTATGTTTACCCTATATCACATGATTTAGAGCACAGAGGATCAAAACAGATTGATAATTAATGTGTCTGTGCATATGATCTGCCAGAGGCTGTGGATTATCAGACAAAGGTCTTGGAGAAAGAATCACTTTTTGAAGCCAAGTATGACTTTGTATGACATTGTAGATAACATAAGGTGTACTGATTCAAATGACTTTGACTTTACAAATGTAATGTTTATATGATTTTATACTGATATTACTCACCACATAATGGTGCGGTAACAATATATTTCAGAAATGTGACAGCAATGAGGGATGTGCTTCTCCTGATTCAGCGGTGGCCAAGCTGGGTCAGGGTGAACTACATTGCACTCCATAATTTACCAAGGAATGTATGAAATAGGGACATTCCTTGTAAAACATTAAATCGAATTCTAAATTAGGCAAAACGTCCGCCTTTCCTTTGACTGAAAGAATGTGACACAATATTTCAAATTCAACCCATCTGTGTTCAATTGGACAAACTGATCTTATTTATCAATGCTGAAGCATATCAAAAATGCACAGATAGTTATTTTGTTTTTCTTAAATGAAATTTGTAAACTATTTCAAGAGATGTCACAAAAAGAAGCTATAATTATTGAGATATTAAGCCTCCATGTATCAAAACAGAGGGTATCAAAGAAATTAATTAGCAAATTAATTAGCAAATAATTAGCAATCCCCAGAAAAATAGATAATGCATAAAAATTATCAATAAATGCAATTTTATTTACATAAGTGCTTTTCATTTCATTTTCTGTAGTGCCCAGGATAAACATATGGCTGCAGTTATAACTCAGATACAGGCTGGGCAATACAGACCACCTTTTTATTATTTATGGGATAATACAAATAATAAGATCATGCCCTCTATTATCCTACACATTTCCCATGTTGTGGAGGAGGGGGCGAACAGCAACTCTCTCCCTCTCTCTACTTAGCAAAGGAAGAAGCGAGCGATAGGCTTGCTCTGTAAAAATAGAAGTGTGCTTATGCTGTAACGGTGTTGTCTGGGGTTAACTTATCTGTATTCTGTACAGATAGTAAATATGCTTATAGCACATGCCACCTGCATAACGCTACTCACTGTGCTGCTATTGGTCTTTTAGGAACTGTCAGTCTTATTAATAACGTTGATGTTTTAAAAGACTGTCAAAATAATATGGACCTTCCTCCTGTTTCATGTGTAAATAATTAGATATACATTTGGCTTGTCTGATGAAAATTTGCTCTGCCACCCACATTATACAGATGAGCTGTCCTGGTGGCACATGGCCAACCATGTCGCCAACAGGAGGAAATCAATGATGAGGATGTTGGAAAAAACTGTCCTAATATTTTGAAAGAAGTAACAAAAACATGCCAAAAGTGCATCATTTGTTTATAAAATAATGCTCAAGGAGCAATGGAAAGCTTAATCCAAGCTGTAAGAAGTAAGATCAAATTTCATAGTATCGGTATAATCAAACAAATGCTGGCAAAAACCACACATGGAAAGGGTGTTACTTGGCCAGAAGCTCTGAAATTAGTCAGACTAACCATTAACTCTATACTAGACCCAAACACAGGATTATCACCTTTTGAATGTGTTTTTTCGCCATCCTTATGTATTACCTGACCCCTCACCACTAACCACACCTAACAAATACACAGATCTTGGTGAACATCTCAGGGAATGTTTTGATTCTGTCAGAAGCTGCTCCACAGAAAGAAACGGATCAACCTGGAGACTATGTCCCACTCCCACTGCAGTACGTATTGCTGAATGACCATCTCGGATTCACCTTTCACACGCTAAAAGACTACGGGTGCCTGTAAGTGAACTAACTAACTTGTTTCCCTGAGTAAGTCCAGTACAAAGGGGGCATGTCCTTTTAAGGACAAGGCCGTCTCAACCCTGGTGAAGAAAGAGGCCCGGAGGGGTACTCTCTCAGGTGGAAGCATGGCACCAAAACTATTGATGACTCTGTGTTCAGCACTTCTCCTGGCAGTGGGGTGGTAATCTCTTTCTGATTCAAGGACAAGGAACCCACGAAGCACGGACAATGAACAATACGCATAACCTATGGTACCAGACAATGGTGGTTTCGGTGAGAGGACTGGGAATCGATACTTCTTGCTATGTGTGTTCATTGCTACCCCATTTACACAAGACTGCAATACCCATGATTGACTACAATACCCATGATCCCTGTTCCACTGAGTGAAGAGAAAACGCCCGGAGCGACAATAGCGATGAACTCTCGTCTCAGTCTGTTTAATACAAGCAATAATGTTGGACATTGGTTGGTGGGGAATTTGTCAGAAAGGTATCTTAATAGATTGAATGTCACTATTACAGTTATACAGTTTCAACCTGGGTATTTCACAAAGATGCAATGATACTAAGGAAGTGACCTGTGAAGTGTCATATTATGATTCTGTCTGTAGAAATGTATTTCACTTTCCCTATATTGCTGCTGGAAAATTCACCTTAAAGAGGAAAAATTGTACTTTTAACTGTAGCAATAATCCTACTGTTTTTTGGCCAAATGATGTTGGGTATGGATTCTTGGAAAACCAATGGGTACTCTTTTTCCAATGTATGGCAGTGCTCTAGCTATACGCCACATGGATGCTTAATGATGTCAATATAGGAAATCTTTTGAAGTTACATTATACTGATAACTGCATATGATTAAAAAGATTAATAAAATAATAAACAGGAGGAAAATGTTGGGAAAAATTGTATATACTGTATGCATATAAACAGTTATCATTTTATTAATGATTCATGAAACGAAGATTGATATTCTTATATGTATGATGCTTTTTCTTATTAGTCATAAATACAACTTGTGCTTCTTATAATCACTGTTAGTGACTAAGCTGCATCACCCTTCTGTTATTCATCTGATGTGTGATAAAAGAGTGTTGACATATATGCTGTATCAAGACTTGTCCCCTGTACACCCTGTGTGTGCAGGGGACATTGCATGGACAGAGTGTTCATACAATTTATCTCCTACACACACTTGAAGACATACAGAGCGTACTTTTGCTTATGTGGTAATTCTGTTTGTTCTGCTTTTGCTGAGTGTATATAAAGAAAGCAACTGCGGATTGTCCGGCAGTATTCAGCTCACCCTGTATGTGTGTTGATGCTCCTTGTGCTGTACAAGTAAAAACTTCAAAGGCTCTGCGTGTCTTAAGTCTGATCTATGATTCAGTCTAATGCCTTTTTGTACTCTGTATTTGTGAGGTTATATTTCAGACTTCTGACAAACAATACAAACAATACTTTTTACAAACAACAAAGGGTCAGCTGTCAGCTGGTCTGACAGCTGACAGCTGACTGTGGTCTGACAGCTGCGTCTGACACTCATCGCGTCAGAGTACATTTTTCTCTGTTTTTGTTTGTTTTTATTGATTGTTTTTATTGATTTTATTTTTTTTTATCCCTGTTTGTTGTTATTAGTTTTTATTTACTGTTACCTCTGTATTGGCCTCGCCTAAAAGTCCGTCCGGACGCACGAGTAGCTGTTTTTGGCTAGCTGCGGGCTACCCATCTCAGCGCCTGGAACGCCATGGCTCCTTCTCCGTCATGTACCCGCTGTTTATCGCTCCTCGATAAGGTCTCTGAGCTGGAAACGAGGCTCTCCAATCTTTCCAAGATTCTGGAGGCCGAAGACCACATCAACACCATCATTCTCGGGCGATCATCAGCTCCGGCCACTGCCTCGCAGCTGGCGGAAACTGCTACTTATTTGGGTGAGCTCAGCGTGTCTCCACCTACCTCTACACCTGCTCCAGCACATGCTCCAGCCTGCGCAGCCTCCGCAGACGTCCATGACCTCAGCAACAAACACTGGTTTCATCTCTGGGCTAAACCAAAAGCTTCGCTTGGTCCCTCTCATCCTCCATCTGCGCCCTGGACCTTGGTTCGACGAGCTAATGGCCATCGTCGTTCGACCGGAATGGGCTGCGCCTCTTCTCTTCCGGTGTCCTTGGAAAACAGATTTGATATCCTTTCCCTGGAGGATTTTCCCCACCTGGACGCTGGCTGCCCGCCCGTGGATGCCCTTCATCCTCCCTCCTCTCCTTCAGCGGCGGCTCATGTCCGCAAACCCCGGATAAAGACCACCCAGGGTGTGTCAAATTACGCACCTGCTCCAGATAGAAGAAAAGAGAGCATCTCCCCACCTTCGCTACAACAATATCATCCTCTTCACAATTCCTCTCCACATCAGAATCCACCGACAACCCCCCCCCCCCCCCCCCAGACGATGCTGGTAATTGGTGACTCGATCGTGAGGAACGTCAGAAGCAGGTACTGTGTGACTCTATTTTTTCCCGGGGCTAGAGTCTCTGATATTGAGGCTCTTATCCCTGACCTGCTGAATGAATTCCCTCACGTTCATACTGTTGTTGTGCATGTGGGATGCAATAACATCCCAGATGAAGCATCTGAGATTTTAAAAAGTGACTTCAGGAACCTGCTGTCCACTCTTATGAACTGTGGCAGACGTGCGCTCATCTCTGGGCCTTTGGCACCTCTCAGGCGAGGCTGTAATCGTTTTAGCAGAACTCTCAGCCTTAATTCTTGGCTGTGTTTTACTTGCCCAATTTTTAACATTGGTTTTGTTGACAATTTTAACTTATTTTGGAATCGCCCATCACTTATGAGGCCTGATGGCATCCACCCAAATAGACTTGGTGCACGTGTTTTAACAGACAATCTTCTCTATTTTATTTGGTGTTTTCTGGTACAGTGACTGAAATTTGGTGTGTTTACTCACTCTGAAGTTTCTGGGTTTGCCAAACTTCCCTTTTTTGGTCCTGTTCCCACATATTGTATCGATCCCGTTAACTCGGGTGGTCTTTACTGTTTGGATCAGCCTTTGATTTATAATCCTTCAGAGATTGAGTCTGTCTCCTGTTGCCCTAAATATTGTAACCCTGGACAAATACAACACAACCTGAAAAACACTTGCACTTCTGCAGCTCCTCCTCTTCCACCACCTTTCAACTTTGCCCATCTCCTCCCTTAGAGAACCTTTTTCTGCTCCCTCTAAAGTTAATAAAAAAAGTTAAAAAAATAGAATGCATAAACTTCCCAGATTGATTAAACAAAATGTTGGTAAAATTCTAATCCAGCCTCAAGTCCTTAAAATTAATAAAATTAATAATTTGGCCTCTGTTCCCCCCCAAAGTTTAAAAATTAAATGTGTCTTATTAAACATTAGGTCTCTATCTTCTAAGTCTCTTCTGGTCCATGATCTATTAATCAATCACCAGATCGATCTACTATCCCTCACAGAGACCTGGCTCGGGCTTGATGATTATGTTGGTTTGAATGAATCAACTCCCTCTGGGTATTTAAACTGTCATAACCCCAGAGGTTCTGGTCGTGGTGGTGGAGTGGCGGCAATTTTCCATTCTAAATTACTAGTTAATGTTAAGCAGAAATTATGTTTTAATTCCTTTGAAGGTTTGGTCCTCAGTGTGGGGCCTGTTGGCAATCTTGGCTTGAACCCAATTCTCTTTGCCATAGTTTATCGTCCTCCTACAGCCTATCCAGAGTTTCTATCGGAATTTGCCGAATTTTTAGCTGATTTAGTGCTGAAAACCGATAGAATAATTATTGTAGGGGACTTTAATATACATGTTGATGTTGAGAGTGACTGTCTTAATAAGGCTTTAATTTCAATTTTAGATTCAATGGGGTTTTCCCAAAAAGTAAAAAATTCTACCCATTATTTCCACCATACATTGGACCTTGTTTTAACTTATGGTATAGATATCGAAAATCTGGTTGTGTCTCCTTGTAATCCTGTACTGTCTGACCATTGTCTGTTAATTTTTGATTTCATTATCTCTGATCACTTATTTCCTGAAGAAAAATACTACTACAGCAGATGTCTTTCTGATGACGTTGTTGCTAAATTTTGGCAGATTGTCTCCTCTATGCCATGGGTCAACACAACAGAAACACCTGAAATAAGTGATGGAGAGTCTGCTCCATTCGTGATTGATAGCATGGTTGATGGTGTTACTGCCTCTCTGCATTGGACTCTAGATTTGGTAGCTCCTTTAAAAAAGAAAAAGTCTAACCAGAGATTTCTTACCCCTTGGTTTAACTCAGAAACTCGTGGCTTAAAACAGAAAACTCGTCAACTGGAAAGAAAATGGCGTTCAACTAATTCAGATGAATTCTACTTGGCGTGGAGAAATCATCTCTTAATCTATAAAAAATCTCTTAGAAAAGCTAGATCAAGCTATTATTCTGCATTAATAGAAGCAAACAAGAATAATCCCAGGTTTCTCTTCAACACTATAGCCAGGCTTACAAAGAGCCATGACTCGGTCAATCCTCGCATCCCCCCTGAGCTTTCTAGTCAGAACTTTCTCAACTATTTCAATCTTAAAATTTTATCTATTAGAGATTAAATCAATCAGATTCTTCCTACCGTAAACTCTAGTACATTAACTACTGCAACTCCCTCAATTGATATCTGCTTAGATAAGTTTACTCCAATCGACCTCTTAGAGTTGGATAAAATAATTTCCTCTTCTAAGCCTTCATCTTGCCTTCTGGACCCTATTCCTTCCAGGTTATTTAAAATTATTTTCCCAATTATTGGTAGCCGTATTCTTCTTATCATTAATTCTTCTTTAACTCTGGGTTATGTTCCACTGGCTTTTAAAACTGCTGTAATTAAACCTTTACTTAAAAAAAACGACGCTCGATCCTGGAGTTTTGGCCAATTATCGACCAATCTCTAATTTGCCTTTCATTTCTAAAATCTTGGAAAGAGTTGTTGCTGTGCAATTACCTGACCATTTGCAGGGAGTTGGTTTGTTTGAGGTGTTTCAATCTGGGTTCAGAGCTCATCACAGCACTGAAACTGCCTTAGTGAAGGTCTCTAATGACCTCCTGACTGCATCTGATAATGGACTTGTCTCTGTTCTTGTTCTTTTAGATCTCAGTGCAGCCTTTGACACTATTGATCATGCCATTCTACTTGATAGATTAGAACACTTTGTTGGACTCAGTGGAACTCTGTTGCAGTGGTTTAGATCTTATTTGTCTGATAGATTTCAGTTTGTCCAAGTCAATGGTGGATTTTCTTCCAGCTCTAAGCTCAGTCACGGAGTTCCATAGGGATCTGTGTTGGGCCCTACTCTTTTTAGTCTATATATGCTCCCGTTGGGCAATATCATCAGAAAGCACTGTATACATTTTCACTGTTACGCAGATGACACACAACTATACCTGTCAATGAAGCCCGATGATTGTGATCAGTTGGCCAAGTTAGATGCCTGTCTTAAAGGACATCAAAGCTTGGATGACTTGTAATTTTTTACTATTGAACTCTGATAAGATTGAAGTCATTGTTGTTGGCCCAAAACATCTTAGAAATTCCTTTTCAGATTATGCCCTTAATTTAGATGCGGCCACTTTCACTCTGACCAGTTGAGTGAGGAACCTTGGAGTGATTTTTGACCAGGATTTGTCCTTTAATTCACATATTAAAACTGTTTCTAGGACTGCCTTATATCATCTGCGCAATATTGCCAAGATCAGGAGCATCTTGTCTCTGGGTGATGCTGAGAAACTGATTCACGCCTTTGTCAGTTCGCAATTAGATTATTGTAATTCGCTATTATCTGGTTGTCCTAAAGTATCTTTAAAAAATCTTCAGTTGATTCAAAATGCTGCTGCTAGAGTTTTAACTGGTTCTAGAAAAAGATATCATATTTCTCCGGTTCTGTCCTCCCTCCATTGGCTTCCCATTGAATTCAGAATCAAGTTTAAAATCCTTCTTCTTACTTTCAAAGCTCTTAACAATCTGGCCCCCCATTATATAAAAGATCTGATATTACCTTAGCTGACATGTTTAGGACCCAGGAGACAGACACTGACACGGGCAGATAGTGACAATAATCCCTTTATTGTAGAGTGAGAGTGTGTAGTGTGTGAGTGAGTGCAAGTATAGAGTTCTGGTCGCTGGAACTGAGCAGTCCGGACGGAGACCTGGCAACCCTGTAACGCACAAGCAGATACAATTACTGCTGTTCAGCACTCGTGAGTAATTGTAGGTGAAGGGGCTTACTTGGGTGCTCCACAGGTAGCGTCCTGCTGACTTCCAGCGGCCGTGCAGCGTGGAGGTGAATGTGCTCGTGGCCGTGATAGTGAATCCACCTGTTGCTGTGATGATGGCAGTTCCTGTGATGGTGACGGCAGTGATTCCACTGACCGTGACGATGACAGTTCCGACGGCAGTGATGGCAGTGATTCCACTGACCGTGATGATGACAGTTCTGATGGTGGTGATGACAGAGATTCCACTGATCGTGGTGATGACAGCTCCTGTAACTGAGACAACAGCAGATCTTGCAGCTGAGGAGTAAGACGTACCCGTAGCAGAGGTGGTAGCGAGGAGCTACGTGGCTGATGTAGCAACGCCCCGTCGGCTGGGGAAGCTGGTCTGCCGCCTGGGAGGTCCACCTGTGCACAGGGGTAAAGGCAAGGGGTTGAGTAACAAACAGTTCTCTTACATGGCGGTTCCTGATGAGACGTTCTTGACGAGGCTTGTGAGCGAAGCTCTGATTCATACTCCGATGAGGAGGACAGACGACTCCTCACGCTGGCTTTTAACAGCCGCTGATTGGCACCTGTTGGTCTGTGCGCAGCTGGGACTGATGAAGCCAATGACGGCCCAGAGGCCGCCATGACAGTACTCCCCCCTCTAGCAGTGCCTCCAGGCACCTGCCCAATTCTACCTGGATTCGCCCGATGGAAGTCGCGGATCAGCTGTTTATCCAGGATCAACGCTGGGCGAATCCAAGAATGATCCTCCGGTCCAAAGCCCTCCCAGTCCACCAAATACTGAAGACCACGACCTCGCCTGTGAATGTCCAGGATGGCAGTCACCCCCCAGGCCGGATGGCCATCAATCATCCTCGGGGGGGCGGGGGCCGCAGGAGGTGGGCACAGGGGGTCAGAGACGTACGGTTTGACCTGGGAGACATGAAAGGTGGGGCAGAAGCGCATCGAAGAGGGGAGAGACAGGCACACAGACACAGGATTAATAATACGAGTGATGGTGTAGGGACCAATGAAGCGCTTGGTAAGCTTACGCTTCTCAGCCGGTACACCAATATTCCGGGTTGACAACCAAACCTTCTGACCCACCTTGTAGTCCGGGGCGGGTCTCCTATGCCAGTTGGCCACCTGGATGTTGCATCTTGTAGTCTTCAACAGGGCTTGGCGGGCGATGAGCCAAACTCGCCGACAGCGCTTGATGTGGGCTTGGACCGAGGGAACCGCTACCTCCCTCTCCTCCTCCGGGAACAGCGGTGGATCAAAACCAGATGACGCCTTGAAAGGGGAGATGCCCGTAGTCGTAGAGACCGTGGTGTTATGGGCGTACTCAATCCAAGGAAGATACTTGCTCCAGGAGGATGAGCAGGAGGAGATGACACAGCGCAATGCGGCCTCAAGCTCCTGGTTAGCCCGCTCACACTGGCCATTGCTCTGGGGATGATAGCCAGAGGAGAGGCTGGCTGTGGCTCCCAGCGCCGCGCAGAAAGCCTTCCAGACCTGCGAGACAAACTGTGGTCCCCGGTCGGACACTATGTCGGCGGGGATGCCGTGGAGGCGGACCACATGTTGAACAAGGAGGTCCACTGTTTCCTGGGCTGAAGGCAAACCCCGAAGAGGCACAAAATGGGCTGCCTTCGAGAAACGGTCCACAATGGTTAAAACTGTAGTGAAGTTGTCCGAGGTGGGCAAACCAGTCACGAAATCCATAGCCACGTGGGACCAGGGGCGAGACGGGACCGGCAACGGGTGTAACAGGCCCGCCGGGTGGGATAAGATAAGTTAAGATAAGATAAGCCTTTATTAGTCCCACAATGGGGAAATTCCAGGATTGCAACAGCACAGGGATAGCAACACTCAGAGCAACAATCAGAAGGCAAGAAAAAACAAGAACATCTAGTAAACATATGTACATATTACTATAAATGTATATATATATAGACACACAGTGCGGAGCATTATGGTTGTTTGGTGAATGTGCAGCAGAAAGTCTAAGCTCTCTCTCCGCGGATGCGGCGGGCCAGCTGGAAGTCTTTGGGCATGATGGTGACCCTCTTGGCGAAGAAGAGACCCACCAGGTGGGCCTCGCTGGTCTCCTGCAGAGCCATGACGGCGAAGCTCAGGAAGCGCAGGACGGTCTTGAAGTCCTGAGCGATCTCCCTCACCAGGCGCTGGACGGGCAGCTTATGGATGAGCAGCTCCGTGGATTTCTGGTAGCGACGGATCTCTCTCAGAGCCACGGGCCTGTGATGGCGAGGCCTCTTCACTCTGCCGGTGGCCGGAGCGCCTCTCCGAGCAGCCCTGGTGGCTAGCTGTCTCCTGGGGGGCTTCTTCCTCCAGTAGATTTTACGGGCGGTCTGCTTGGTTCTTGCCATCGCTCTTTATTATTCTGTCTTATATTTCTTGCACGCCGCCTAAACTCCAGCTCGGCACCCGCGTCGTTTTCGCTACAGCTCCCGGTATGTCGAGTTTCCCATTAGCACCGGGCGGCGGCCAAGTGCTAGCTAGCACCAGCTCCTCCCCGCTGTAATGTCTCCTGCTGCAAACAGTGGCTCCGTCCGCCGACCCGGGAGACCCCCGGGGCGATCCGTGCGTCCGTGATATATATACAGAGTGAAAGGTGTAGAAAGAAGAAGGAAGATAAAAAAAAAAGGCTGTTGCAACGGGCAGCCGACTCGTGTGGCGCCACCGGTCCGGCGGAACCGGAACCGGAAAAATGATGATGTCGTCTTCCCGGTGGCGCACTGAGCGCAAGCCCGGATGTAGCCTACGACGTCCTTCCGTAGCCCTGGCCACCAGAAGGTCCTCTGGAGAAGGTCCACAGTCCGGCCCACCCCTGGATGACAAGCCAACTTGGAGGCGTGACCCCACTCAATCACTTGGCCCCGAATGGCACATGGAACAAACAGGTGGCCCGGGGGACCCCCCCCCCCCCCGGGTCCGGCTCCGTCCTCTGAGCCTGGCGAACCGTCTTGCAGATACCCCAGGACAGAGCGCCCACGACGCAGGAGGGCGGCAGGATAGGAGTTTCCTGGTCCTCAGAGGATGGTGCGTCAAACTGCCGCGAGAGGGCATCCGGCTTACCGTTCTTGCTTCCCGGCCGGTAAGTGATGGAAAAATTGAACCGGCCGAAGAAGAGGGACCAACGAGCCTGGCGTGCATTCAGGCGCTTCGCCGTCCTGAGGTACTCCAGGTTACGATGATCAGTCCATACCACGAACGGCTGAGCAGCCCCGTCCAGCCAGTGTCTCCACTCCTCCAAAGCGAGCTTCACTGCCAGCAGCTCCCTGTCTCCTATGCTGTAATTTCTCTCTGCCGGGGATAGACGATGAGAGAAGTAAGCACACGGGCAAATCTTACCATCCTCGGGAGAGCGTTGGGAGAGTACCACTCCTACCCCCTAGTCAGAGGCGTCCACTTCCACCAAGCACTGCAGTTTCGGGTCCACCTGAGTTAGGACCCGGGCCGAAGCAAACTCCCTCTTCAGCTTCTCAAACGCTCCGGCTGCGTCCTCACTCCAGCAAAACGGGGTCTTAGGGGAGGTGAGCGCAGTCAGAGGGCGAGCAATATTACCAAAGTTGGGCACAAACCTCCTATAGAAATTAGCAAAACCCAAGAATCCTTGAAGCTGCTTCCTAGAGGTGGGTGCAGGCCAATCCACTACTGCCTTGACCTTGGCCGGGTCAGGGAGCACCTGGTTCCGGGCTATTATGAACCCAAGGAAGGAGGTTTGGTCAGTATGGAACTCACATTTCTCGGCCTTGACGAACAGTTGATTCTCCAGGAGGTGCTGTAGTACCTTGTGGACATGCACCCGATGCTCTTCTAGTGTGCGAGAGAAGATCAGTATGTCGTCAAGATATACAAACACAAACGAGTTCAGGAAGTCCCGCAAAACGTCGTTTATTAAACGCTGGAAGACGGCCGGAGCGTTGGTTAACCCAAACGGCATTACAAGGTACTCAAAATGCCCGCTTGGGGTCCGGAAAGCCGTCTTCCACTCGTCACCTTCTCTTATGCACACTAGGTGATAAGCATTCCTGAGGTCTAACTTAGTAAACCAGGATGCCCCCTGGAGGGAGTCAAAGGCAGTGTTCATCAAGGGCAGAGTGTATTTGTCTTTTACCGTTATTTCGTTGAGACCCCGGAAGTCGATGCAGGGGCGTAATGAGCCGTCCTTCTTCCCGACGAAGAAAAACCCGGCTCCCACAGCCGAAGACGACGGGCGGATGATTCCAGAGGCCAGGGACTCCTTGATGTATGTGTCCATAGCCTCGCGCTCCGGGGCTGATAGGCTGTATAGGCGGCTAGCAGGAAGAGGGGACCCAGCCTTCAGAATAATTGCGCAGTTGTAAGGGCGATGGGGGGGTAGAGACAACGCCCGAGACTTGCTAAAAACTAGCCCCAGGTCATGGTAAACCTCTGGTACCTTGGACAGGTCCGGTGGTGACGAATGGGGCGGAGGCACCTTGACCAACGGGGCACACGCCGCAGATTGGAGACAGGCACTCAGGCAGAACGTACTCCACGCTGAAATGCTCCCTGCTTGCCAGTCAATGGTGGGGTTATGCAATCAAAGCCAGGGGTACCCCAGGATGACGGGCGAAGAAGAGACGGGCAGGACTAGGAACCTAATCTCCTTCCTGTGATTTCCTGACACAATTATAGAAACTGGGGCCGTCTGATGGGCGACAGTGGTCAGGGACGCCTTGGACAGGGTGATGAGTTTGACAGGGGGATCTAGAGTCTGACAGCTAAGGCCCATCCAGGTTGCCAGGTCTCTAGAAATAAAATTCTGCTCAGCTCCTGAGTCTATTAACGCCAGTGTGGAGTGTTCTGTATGTGCATGGATCAGTCTGATGGGTAGACGGCAACTAGTAAGGGGTTCTTCTAAATTCTTGTCCGTGAATCCCCCTACTGTGATCGACGGGCCTTCCCTTTTTAACCTACTGGGACACTCAAAAACCCCGTGTGACTCTTTCCCACAGTAGAAACAAAGGCCCAGATCCCTGCGGCGCTGTCTCTCAGCTGCTGACACTTTAGACTGACCTATAACCATAGCCTCTTGATCCGGGGATTCCTCTGACGCTGGTAGAGCGAGGACAGGAGAGTTAGTGACGCGAGGGCGGGGTTTAACCGAACGGGAAGTAGCTCGCCGTTCGGCCGCCCGCTTCCTTATTCTGCTATCCAGGCTAACCGTTAGGGCAATCAAATCGCGCAAGTTGTCCGGTTTATCCCGTGCCGCTAATTCATCCTTTAACTCATCATTTAGACTGCGCAGGAAAATACCACACAGTGATGGCTCCCCCCACCCAATCTCTGCGGCTAGGACCCAGAAGTCAATAGCGTAGTCAGCAGCTGATCTCTTTCCCTGCTGTAGGCTCAACAGCCGTTCTGTCAACACCTCACCCCTATCAGTATGATCAAACACGGACATGAATTCTGTCACAAACTCCTGGTAAGTCAGCATGGAGTAGCTTGGTTTAGCCATGATGGAATATGCCCAATCTAAAGCTCTACCTGCCAACAAATTAATGACATAACCAATCCTGTTTGAGTCTGAGGCGAAATCTCCCGGAACGCGGAGAAAAACTGATTCACATTGTAAGATGAATCCTCGGGCTTCCCCGAGTTTTCCGCTGAACCGGGCAGGAGTGGGAACAGGGGTGAGGCGAGGGGTCGAAGAGGTGTTAACTTGACCTGATGCTGAGCCTGCAGGGGCTGAAATATTTGCGGTCGGGGAGAACGTCTGGTGTCCTTCCAGACGATCCAGCTGACTGTTAATTAAGGTTAACTGATGAAGGATTACTGTCTGCTGGTGTGCTAACAAATCTACCCGAGCGCTAAGTGTGTTGAGTTTGCGTGACAGTGAACTGTCCGCTGGGTCAACGTGACGGAGTCGTACTGACATGTTTAGGACCCAGGAGACAGACACTGACACAGGCAGATAGTGACAATAATCCTTTATTGTAGAGTGAGAGTGTGTAGTGCGTGAGTGAGTGCAAGTATAGAGTTCTGGTCGCTGGAACTGAGCAGTCCGGACGGAGACCTGGCAACCCTGTAACACACAGGCAGATACAATTACTGCTGTTCAGCACTCGTGAGTAATTGTAGGTGAAGGGGCTTACTTGGGTGATCCACAGGTAGCGTCCTGCTGACTTCCAGCGGCCGTGCAGCGTGGAGGTGAATGTGCTCGTGGCCGTGATAGTGAATCCACCTGTTGCTGTGATGATGGCAGTTCCTGTGATGGTGACGGCAGTGATTCCACTGACCGTGACGATGACAGTTCCAATGGTGGTGATGACAGAGATTCCACTGATCGTGGTGATGACAGCTCCTGTAACTGAGACAATAGCAGATCTTGCAGCTGAGGAGTAAGACGTACCCGTAGCAGAGGTGGTAGCGAGGAGCTACGTGGCTGAAGTGGCAACGCCCCGTCGGCTGGGGAAGCTGGTCCGCCGCCTGGGAGGTCCACCTGTGCACAGGGGTAAAGGCAAGGGGTTGAGTAACAAACAGTTCTCTTACGTGGCGGTTCCTGATGAGACGTTCTTGACGAGGCTTGTAAGCGAAGCTCTGATTCATACTTCGATGAGGAGGACAGACGACTCCGTGACGGGCTGTCAGCAACGCTGGCTTTTAACAGCCGCTGATTGGCACCTGTTGGTCTGTGCGCAGCTGGGACTGATGAAGCCAATGACGGCCCAGAGGCCGCCATGACATTACCATCCTAATAGAACATTATGCTCCCAAAATGCTGGCTTACTTGTGGTGCCCAGAATCTCCAAAAGTACGATGGGAGGCAGAGCCTTCTGCTACCAAGCTCCTTCTCTCTGGAACCAGTTACCACTCTGGGTCCGGGAGTCAGACTCGGTCTCTGTTTTTAAGAACAGGGTAAAATCCTTCCTTTTTAATATAGCTTTCGTTTAAGGAGGGTTTTTGTGTCTTTTAACTCCACTCTTGTTCTATTGTTATCTGATCCATACTTCTGGTTGGCCTCCAATATTGTACTTGGCATCTTACTGCTATGTTCTTTATGTCTGTCCTTTCCATCCTCCCTATCCCCTCATCCCCAGCCAGTCGCAGCAGACGACTGCCCCTCCCTGAGCCTGGTTCTGCTAGAGGTTTCTTCCTTCCAAATGGGAGTTTTTCCTGTTCACTGTCACTTAGTGCTTGCTCATAGGGGATCGTCTGATTGCTGGGTCTTTCTGTGACTGTGTGTTTTTTTTCTGCACTGTGGCGCCACAGACGGCTTTTGTTGTGATGTGGCGCATTATAAATAAAGCTGAATTGAACTGAATTGAATTGAATTGTACTTTCCCCTGCAGGACGACAAACATTGAAACATCCATTGTAAATGAAGTTCTGCTTTGTCTTATCTAAAAGCAAATTTAACAAGAGGTTTCTCTTTTCAACACTCTGCAATGGCGGCAAAAAAATGATGACATCTTCCCCCTGGCAAATTTTGACGTGAAGCAGCAGACGGTTTGACATAAGCTTTGACATAAGCTGGAGAGAACACTAGGGAAGGGAGTTTGAATGTTGAAAAAACTGTAGACTGATTTAAAATGGGTTTTTTTTGTTCCAATTACCCGCCCTGTACAAAAGCTCAAGTCATATGGGATGGTAAAAAGAACACGTAGATGCACTGACTGCCAAAAACCCTCTCCAAATTCTGGTTTAAAGTTGTCATGAGTGGTTGGAAAAAAAACTCTGCCTTAAAGTTATAAAACTAATTTAACTGTTGGTAAATATCACGTACAAGTTGTGGACGTTTACCTGTTTTTTTTTATTGTAAGCCACATTTGTGGAGAATTTGTGGTATTGTCACAGTCACACAAACGTCTGCCTTAAGTTCTGCAGCATGGGTACAGTCTTTGCCCCCTGGGGTCAGTGTGTGTGTGTGTGTGTGTGTGTGTGTAGCCAGAGCTCAAATGTTTGTTTTCCTGGGGCCACCTGCTCAGGAAAGCTTCACACCACCTCTCTGGCACTTTTTACCTAGACAAATTTGCTCCTTTTCTCCTACTGACTCAGCAAACATCCTGGTCACTCAGAAGAGATATTCTGTTTTGACTAAGAGAATGGTCTTTTCTTATTTAAGTATTTAGTTGATTGAAAATTTGCTCCAAAATAGTTGCTCGGGTCCCTGGGTCAATGTGTGTGTGTGCTTTTGTACACAGAGCACAGAGCCATGTTTTTGCAAAATGTGGTCTCCCCATTGAACATCTGTTTTAGCCAAGAGAATGGTGGCTTGATGTCTGCCACGGGGGACCATGCTTTTAAAAACGTTTTAGAGGTGCTCTGAAACCATACACTGCCAAAGCAAATGTTAAAACCAACTTGAAACTACCGTGTGTGTGTTTGTGTGTCTGTGCTTTTTTAAAAGTGTTTAAATACACTCTGATGTGTTTTTTGCAAATTGAAACACTACAAACATGTCACGTTTGAAGAGAAGTTTCACCATCATTAACCCCATCCTAACCCTAATCCACATATGGTCAACAGATTTAAAAACACAAGCTGTCACTTCTGACGACAAGTTCAAAACACTTCTGACTGACAGTCTAATTACATGGGGTCAAAGGTTATTGTTAGATCAAAAATGAATTGATTGAGACTGACTCAATAATCAATAGGCGGTTTCCAAGTTCTGAGCCATTTATTCTCTTTCTGATCAGAAAAAGGAGGCAATCAGTCACAGCATAACGTGTCTCAGAGCCTGCTCACACCAACTCCTAACATGCATTCAAGGATGTTGCTTCTTATACCCTGGACATACAGACCCTGTCCTTATCTAAACCTAATGACAGATGGAGCCATCTCCTCCCAAGACTGCTCTAATCTATGTACAGCACTGAATATTCTGCTTTGATCTTTACATGACCTGGTCAACCTAAGTCATCCTAACTTCAGCCATCCTGAACGGAACAGCTTGGTATGATAAAACAATAAAACCTTTGTCATTATTTACAACCTCATTCATTCATTCATTCATTCATTCATTCATTCATTCATCTTCTTCCGCTTAATCCTTTTCGGGTTGCGGGGGGGGGGGGGCGGCTGGAGCCTATCCCAGCATCTGTGGGCGAGAGGCAGGGTACACCCTGGACAGATCGCCAGTCCATCGCAGGGCCAACACAGAGAGACAGACAACCATTCACTCTCACATTCATATCTAAGGACAATTTAGAATCCCCAGTTTGATGCCAATTAACCTAACTTGCATGTTTTTGGCATGTGGGAGGAAACCGGAGAAATCCCGGAGTAAACCCATGCAGACATGGGGAGAACATGCAAACTCCACACAGATCACTGTTGGTCGGGGGCTGGAATCGAACCCAGGATCCCCCGGCCAAGGGTGAGTTGTTGTGCTGCCGCAGTGCTAACCACTCCACCATCGCGCCACCCCTATTTAAAATCTCATTCAGCCTAATCTCACAGTGAAGAACAGACATTCTTTTCAGGCTCTGAGGCAATGGCAAAAAACACAGAGAATCAGACACTGGCTCACTATATGCACCAGATACAATTATAATATAAAATAGAATAATACAGCATTAAAATCATATAGAATAATCAACGAAACCTGAAAATATCCTAACAGTTATGTTTTCAAAACACTTCTGATTGACAGCCTAATTACATGGGTCACGGGGCGGGATCAGGGTCAGGTCAGGGGGCGTGTCACCTGTCAAACTGAGAAAGGGGGTGTTAATAACTACTACCCTCCCTCTCTGATGTCACCAAAATGCTGAACAATTTAGACAGATGAAATGTCAGTCTATGTTCTATGCATAATGCTATGTATATATTATATATTTGTGTATACCTTTGTATTAGCTATTCCTACATTTTGTATACTATTTATTAGTCACTGAAGGACCTGAAAGCTGTAAAACCTCTCACTCCATAAGCAGGTTAAACGGTATGTAGATCATTTTTGTGAAACTATGATTTACCTAGTACAAACATGATTGTCTTGTTTGTACATAGATAAATCATAGTTGTCTTGTTTATTTCTACACTGTTAGTGTTGTATATGTATCACAATAAAAACTTCTGCGTGAAAAGAACCTATTTTTTCCTCATGAATGCACAACCCCTTCTGCTTGAAAATTAATTACATCTTTTCTTTGAATTTGTTTTTTTTTTTTGGAAGACCCCTTATATAAACTATAGATATGCTATTCTTTGATCTTAAATATATCTATCAGAACATTATATCACTATAAACTATAGAAATACAACTGTTTCACTTAAATATACCCATCAGAACATCATAGCACTGTATAAACTATCCATCCATCCATCCATCTTCTACCGCCTTTCCGGAGGTCCGGGTCGCGGAGGCAGCAGTTCAAGCAGAGAAGCCCAGACTTCCCTCTCCCCAGCCACCTGCTCCAGCTCTTCAGAGGGGATACCAAGGCGTTCCCAGACCAGCTGGGAGACATAGTCTCTCCACCGAGTCCTGGGTCTACCCCGGGGTCTCCTCCCAGTGGGACGTGCCTGAAACACCTCAAGTGGGAGGCGTCCAGGAGGCATCCTAATCAGATGCCCATACCACCTCAACTGACTCCTTTCAATGTGGAGGAGCAGCGGTTCTACTCTGAGCCTCTCCCGGATGACTGAGTTCCTCACCCTATCTCTGAGGGTGAGTCCAGCAATCCTACGGAGAAAGCTCATTTCAGCCGCTTGTATCCGCGATCTCGTTCTTTCGGTCATTACCCAAAGCTCGTGACCATAGGTAAGAGTAGGAACGTAGATTGACTGGTAAATCGACAGCTTTGCCTTAGAACTAAGCTCCCTCTTCACCACAACAGACCGGTACAACGTCCGCATCACTGCAGATGCTGCTCCAATCCGTCTGTCGATCTCTCGCTCCATTCTCCCCTCACTCGTGAACAAGACCCCAAGATACTTAAACTCCTCCACTTGGGGCAGGAGCCTGTCCCCAACCCGGAGAGGACAATCCACCTTTTTCCGGCTGAGGACCATGGACTCGGACTTGGAGGTGCTGATTCTCATCCCAGCCGCTTCACACTCAGCGGCAAACTGTCCCAGCAAGAGCTGTAGGTCATTGCTGGATGAAGCCAACAGGACAACATCATCTGCAAACAACAGAGATGAGATCCTGTGGTCACCAAGCATGACACCCTCCATTCCCTGGCTGCGCCTAGAAATCCTGTCCATAAAAATTATGAACAGGATCGGTGACAAAGGGCAGCCCTGGTGGAGTCCAACTCTCACTGGGAATGACTCCGACCGAGTGTTGGCAATATGAACCAAACTCTCACAATGGTCGTACAGAGACCGAATAGCTCGTAACAACAAGCCCGATACCCCATACTCCCGAAGCACCCCCCACAAAAATCCACGAGGGACGCGGTCAAATGCCTTCTCCAAGTCCACAAAACACATGTAATCTGGTTGGGCAAACTCCCACGAACCGTCGAGAATTCTCGAGAGGGTAAAGAGCTGGTCCGATGTGCCACGGCTAGGACGAAAACCACATTGCTCCTCCTGAATCCGAGGTTCGACCAACGGCCGGACTCTCCTCTCCAGTACCTTGGCATAGACCTTCCCAGGGAAGCTGAGGAGTGTGATCCCTCTAAAGTTGGAGCACACCCTCCGGTCCCCTTTTTTAAAGAGAGGAACCACCACCCCGGTTTGCCATGCCAAAGGCACTGCCTCTGACCTCCACGCAATGTTGCAGAGGCGTGTCAACCATGACAACCCAACAACATCTAGGGCCTTGAGGTACTCAGGGCGAATCTCGTCCACCCCCCGGGGCCCGGCCACCAAGGAGATTTTTAACCACCTTGGCGACCTCAGCCCCTGTGATAGGCGAGTCATCCCCCTCGTCCCCAAACCCTGCTTCCACTGTGGAAGGCGTATCAGTGGGATTGAGGAGATCCTCGAAGTATTCCTTCCACCGCCCGACAATATCCCCAGTTGAAGTCAACAGTGTCCCATCCGCACCATACACAGTGTGGACGGGGAGCTGCTTTCCCCTCCTGAGCCACCGGACAGTTTGCCAGAATCTCTTTGAGGCCGACCGAAAGTCTTGTTCCATGGCTTCACCGAACTCCTCCCATACCCAGGTTTTTGCTTCAGCAACCACCCGACCTGCACTCCACTTGGCCTGCCGGTACACCTCAGCTGCTTCGGGAGTCCCACAAGCCAACCAAGCTTGATAGGACTCCTTCTTCAGCTTAATGGCCCCCCTCACCACTGGTGTCCACCACTTGGTTCGGGGGTTGCCACCACGAGATGCAGAGACCACCTTGCGGCCGCAGCTCTGGGCCGCTGCTTCAACAACAGAGGTGGAGAACATGGCCCATTCAGACTCCATGTCTCCAGACTCTCTCGGAATGTGGTTGAAGTTCTTCCGGAGGTGGGAGTTGAAGACCTCCCGGACAGGGGCCTCAGCCAGACGCTCCCAGCACACCCTCACTATACGTTTGGGTCTACCAGGTCTGAATGGCTTCCTTCCCTGCCATCGGATCCAACTCACCACCAGGTGGTGATCAGTTGACAGCTCTGCACCTCGTCCAAGACATACGGTCGCAGGTCTGATGATACAATAACAAAATCGATCATCGACCTGCGACCTATGGTGTCCTGGTGCCAGGTGCACATATGGACACCCTTATGCTTGAACATGGTGGTCGTTATGGACAGACTGTGGTTAGCACAGAAGTCCAATAACTGAACAGCACTCGGGTTCAGATCAGGCAGGCCGTTCCTCCCAATCACCCCCCTCCAGGTTTCACTGTCGTTGCCCACGTGCGCATTGAAGTCCCCCAGTAGGACAATGGAGTCTCCAAGAGGAGCACCCTCCAGCACCCCAGTCACAGACTCCAAAAAGGGTGGGTACTCTGAAACATCATTTGGTGCATAGGCACAAATGATGGTCAGGACCCGGTTCCCAACCCAAAGGCACAGGGAAGCAACCCTTTCGTCCACCGGGGAAAACTCCAATATAGAGGCAGCAAGGTGGGGCGATACAAGAATACCCACCCCTGCTCGTCGCCTCTCGCCCGGGGCAACTCTAGAAAAGGCCAAGCTCCAGCCCCTCTCCAGGAGACTGGTTCCGGAACCGAAGCTGTGTGTTGAAGTGAGGCCGACTATATCTAGCCGGTATCTCTCAACCTCGTACACCAGCTCAGGCTCCTTCCCCACCAGAGAGGTGACATTCCACGTACCAAAAGCCAGTTTAGAAAGCTTGGGATCAGTCCGCCAAGGTCTCCGCCTTTGACCGCCACCTGATCCACATAGCACCGGACCCCCATGATCCCTCCTGCAGTTGGTGAGCCCACTGGAGGGCGGACCCATGTAACTCCTTCAGGCTGAGCCCGGCCGGGTCCCATGGGTGGAAACCCGGCCACCAGACGCTAGCCTTCGAGCCCCTCCCCCAGGCCTGGCTCCAGGGTGGGGCCCCAGTAACCCCATACCGGGCGGGGTACACTGAATCCTTGATATACAATTCATGAGAGTCTGTTGGATCGTTCTTAGTCTGGCCCTTCACCCAGGACCAGTTTGTCTTGGGAGACCCTATCAGAGGCAAATTGCCCCGGACAACATAGCTCCTGGGATCACTGGGGCACGCAAACCCCCCCACCACGATAAGGTGACAATCCATGAGGGGGGGTGTATAAACTATAGGTATGCTATTCTGACAAAGTACCACTGTATAAACTATAGAAATGCTATTCTTTGATCTTAAATATATCAATCAGAACGCGAGACCACTATAAACTATAGAAATACTATTGTTTGACCTTAAATATACCCATCAGAACTTCATAGCACTTCATAGAACTTCATAGCACAAACTATAGATATGCTATTCGGACAAAGTACCGCTGTTTCAACTATAGAAATGCTATTCTTTGATCTTAAATATATCTGTTACAACGTTATATCACTATAAACTATATAAATACTACTGTTTGACCTTAAATATACCCAAATATACCCATCAGAACATCATAGCACTGTATAAACTATAAATATGCTATTCTGACAAAGTAACACTGTATAAACTATAGATACAAGGGTGAGTTACTGTGCTGCTGCACTGCTAACCACTCCGCCACCACACTGCCCCTGCTGTAAAACCACCAATTCTAAAATATAACCTGACAGCCAGGTTTGGAAATAGGCTTTAAATTATGTTTATTCGCCAGACATTTTAGTGTTTCAAAGGGGGATCAAAATCACAGTGATCCAAGTCTACATACAGACGTGGACAAAATTGTTGGTACCCCTCTGTTAATCAAAGAAAAACCCACAATGGTCACAGAAATAACTTGAATCTGACAAAAGTGGTAATAAATAAAAATTCTATGAAAATTAACCAATAAAAATCAGACAATGCTTTTGAATTGTGGTTCAACAGAATTATTTTAAAAAAACAAACTCATGAAACGGGCCTGGACAAAAATGATGGTACCCTTAACTTAATATTTTGTTGCACAACCTTTTGAGGCAATCACTGCAATCAAACGATTTCTGTAACTGTCAATGAGACTTCTGCACCTCTCAGCAGGCATTTTGGCCACTCCTCATGAGCAAACTGCTCCAATTGTCTTAGGTTTGAAGGGTACCTTCTCCAGATGGCAGGTTTCAGCTCCTTCCACAGATGTTCAATAGGATTTAGATCAGGGCTCATAGAAGTGTAGAGGATGTGCTCAAGGATGAGGCTGAGTTTATTTCTCAGGTTCAGCTTTATTAACAGAACACATACTCTAACAATCTCTAAGCAAGAAAAAGAGACAGATCAATATTACATCGCTCTTTTATGTCCCGGAACATCGAAACTCCAGTCACATGGTGTCTAAGCAAACATACAGTCACATGGTACTTAATCCCAGTCACAATGTAACCCTTTGATCTTCAACCATTGTCCCTTAGCCTTCGATGGTCCGGAAATCCCTCCAGGGCACCTCTCTGAGACAAAGGCCAAATCTCACACCTTCTCGATATCTCCTGCAGACTCAGTCCTTTTGTCCCTCAAGACGTGCAGCACACAATAAACATACAGCAATACATTTGTGGAAAATATATACCCAACATATGTGCCACATGACCTCCCCCCCAAACGTCTAATATGGGACAAACATAATCAGAGATGCATGACATAAAAACATTACTTCATATCAAAATATCAATCCACCAGTTGCCTAGGTCTAAACCTCCTGCCATATCTGCTGCAAGCCAGCCTTGCCACTTCTGCAGTGTCCTCCTGCACCTGTGGATTAGAACTGTTAGCCAATCTCAGTGGGGGTTCTGGAGAATGCCTTCTCGGAGGTCTGCCGCGACGGGGGGCCCTCACCAACTGCACTTGTTCATCCGCCAACACAAAAGCGGGTTTGAGTCTGTTTATACAAATCAACTCCCTTCTGTCTCCCAAATCTAGCAAAAAATGCTTCTCTCCTGTTTCCAGCACTCTAAAAGGTCCATCATACGGCGGCCGCAAGTTTGGACGATCAGCATCATGTCTAACAAAAACAAACTCTGCATTTTTTAAAGCCTTCGGCACAAAAGCGCGTGGGAAACTGTGATGAACCGGGCCAGGAAGCGTGTTTGACCCTGTGCCGCTCTGCAACAGCTGAGAGGGGGGGCAATTTGGCGCAGGATTGTTGGGGAGAAATTCCCCGGGCAAACGGAGAGGTTTTGCAAAAACTAACTCAGCTGGGGAGGCCTGCAAATCCTCCTTAGGTGCAGAACGCAACCCCAATAATACCCATGGAAGTTTGTCCACCCAATTTGTATCTGTAAGCGACGCTCTGAGGGCTGCTTTCAATGACCTATGAAAACGTTCGCATAAACCGTTAGCCTGGGGTTTATACGCGGTAGTGCGGTGGACTTTCACCCCTAGGCTGCGGGCCATCGATGACCAGAGTTCAGAAACAAATTGAGGACCTCTGTCGGATGTTGTGTCCGACAAAACTCCCAAACGCGCAACCCAAGCTGTTAAAAATGCACGCGCAACCTCTTCCGCTGTGGTTGATGCCAGAGGGACCGTTTCTGGCCAACGCGTGGTGCGGTCCACCATCGTCAAAAGGTGTGTGTACCCCTGTGACAACGGAAGGGAGCCCACCAAGTCGACATGCACATGATCAAAGTGCTTAGCCGGAATGTGAAAAGGCTCCAAAGGAGCCCTAGTGTGCTTGTGTATTTTGGCTCGCTGACATGCTACGCAGGCTGCCGCCCATTCCTTGACCTGTTTGCGCAACCCCGGCCAAACAAATTTCTCCCCCACCATCTTGATCGATGCGCGCACCCCTGGGTGCACCAGGGAATGGACCGAGTCAAAGATGCGGCGGTGCCACACAGCTGGTACCACGGGACGCGGCCGTCCCGTGGAGACATCGCAGATTAGGGGGGGCATACCAACTTGCTGCACCCTGTGCTCCAGCCTTAACCCTGTTGGTCCAGACTGGAGCGCGCGCACATCTGCATCGCTAACCTGCTCCGTGGCCATGGCTGCATAATCTAAACCTAGGCAGACCGGGGCTGCGTGTACTTCCGCGCCACTACCCTGGCCCACTGCCATGGCTGCAGAGTCTGCCCCCATGGGGCCTGGCACCGCCACAGCACGCGAGAGGCAGTCTGCCACTACATTATGTTTACCTGCGACATGCTGGATATCGGTGGTGAACTCCGATATAGCGGCCAGCTGTCTTTGCTGCCGGCCCGACCAAGGTTCTGAAATCTTGGCCATTGCAAACGTTAACGGTTTGTGGTCCACGAACGCGGTGAAACGGCGCCCTTCCAGCCAGAACTGGAAATGGCGGATGGCCAAGTGTAGTGCCAACAGCTCCCTGTCGAACGCGCTGTATTTTCGCTCGCTATCGCGCAAGGTTTTGCTGAAAAACGCGAGCGGCTGCAAGGTCCCCACTACAAACTGTTCAATGACCGCCCCCACCGCTAAATCGGAAGCGTCGGTGGTGAGCGCCATGCGGGCCGTTGGGACTGGGTGTGCCAACAAAGCCGCGTTTGCCAGGGCTGATTTGACTTGGGAGAATGCGCGCTCCCGCTCAGGAGACCATTCGATTTTATTTGTGGGTTTTTGTTTCTTTAGTGCAGCGTACAATGGTTGCATGAGCTGCGCTGCGCTTGGGAGGAAACGGTTATAAAAATTAACCATTCCCAAAAACTCCTGTAACGCTTTGACCGTTTGAGGTCAGGGAAAATCTGTTATTGCGTGTACTTTATCGGGCAGAGGGACCGCTCCTTCTGGCGAAACGTGATTCCCCAAAAAATCAATTTGCACCACCCCAAACTGACACTTCGCTGGGTTAATTATTAACCCGTGCTCTGCCAGCCTCCGAAAAACCGCTGTGAGGTGGCTTTCATGTTCGTCTTCGGACGTGCTGGCTACCAAAATGTCATCCAAGTAGACGAACACGAAAGGGAGGTCGCGTAGAACCGCATCCATCATACGCTGGAACGTCTGCGCGGCACCCTTGAGTCCAAAAGGCATGCGCAAAAACTCAAAAAGCCCGAAAGGAGTTATTACCGCTGTTTTGGGTATATCCTGAGCGTGCACTGAGACCTGATGGTAACCACGCACCAAGTCTATTTTAGAAAAAATGCGCGCCCCCGCCAAATGAACCGAAAAATCTTGGATGTGCGGAATCGGGTAGCGGTCATGTGCTGAGGCATTATTCAACCTGCGGAAATCACCGCAAGGTCGCCACGAACCATCAGCCTTTGGGACCATGTGTAGCGGTGAAGCCCAGGGGCTTTTAGAACGTCTAATGATGCCCAGTTTTTCCAAGTTGGCGAACTCCTCGCGCGCTATGGCCAGTTTAGCTGAGTCCAAGCGCCGAGCTTTTGCAAAAACGGGCGGCCCGGTGGTAGTGATAAAATGTTCCACTCCATGTTTAGCCACTGTCGCTGAAAACATTGGGATTGTGAGTGCTGGGAACTGAGTGAGTAGTGCGTGGAACTTACCACCCGCAGCTGTGACGTTGGCCTGTGCAGTCGGCGGGGCCACCCGGGCTGTGCAGGGAATAGAGTGAAAAGACAGTGCATTAACCAGACGTCTATTAGCAAGATCAACCAATAAACTATGTAAACACAAAAAATCAGCACCTAACATGTTGAAATTGACTGCCGCTATGACGAAAGTCCATTCAAATGTACGGCCGTGGAAAGAGGGAGACAGGGTCTTCTCCCCAAAGGTCTTAATCGCCGAGCTGTTCACTGCTGACACCCCGGGACCACTGGAAGGCGCCAGCCGGTCAGCGTAGGAAGGTGTGATGAAACTCAGCTGGAAGCCTGTGTCCACGAGGAAGTGCCTCCCCGATCGCGCGTCCCACAGGTAGAGCAGCTTGTTCTCTTCACCGAGAGCCGCAGCTGCTACCGACTCCCGGTCTTGGCGTTTCCCGAGCTCTTGAACTGGCACGGTGGAATGCACTTGTGTGCCCTCTCGGCGAAACGGCGATGGTAAAAGCAAAGGACGTCGCCCGCTCCGCGTCTCCTGGCCTCCGCCGCTGCTGTCGTCGGTGAGTCTGGTGCTGCAGCCTCTGGCCCCCTGCCATCTCCGGATGTTGCGCCCAGCTCCACTGCTGAGGTCGTGGCCGTGTGTCGCCTATGTGCGTCGATGAGTCGCTGCGCCTCCTGGCCCAGCTTGTGGTAGTCTCGGTGGGCCAGCAGCTGTGAACTGGCCAGGGTAACTCTCACCGCTGAGGGTAGCGTCCTGAGGAAAAGGTGGGCGAAGATAAAACCATCATCTTCGGAGTCTCTCAAACTCAGCATCTTCGCCATCAGGTCTGCAGGTGTCTCGACCTCGCCCTCAGTCAACGCCAGGAGCTTCTCTGCTCGCTCTCCCAGCGAGGGGGTGAAAAAACGGATGAGAACAGCCTTCAATGCGCCATACTTGTCGTTGTCTGGCAGGTGGTTAATCAGACTCTCTACTCGCTGGGCTGTGTGGCTGCCCAGCTTTGCAACCACATGGTAGAATTTCGTGGCGTCTGCCGAAACTCCCCAAAGATGGAACTGTGCCTCGACTGCGTTAAACCAGGAGTGCGGGCTATGCTGCCAGAAATCAGGTAGCTGGACTGTGGTAGCTGCATTAGCCTGTCTGGCTCCTGATGAGTCCGGTGCCGGAGAATCATCACCGGCCATAATACGTCTTAGGGTCACCAGTGTAGAGGATGTGCTCAAGGATGAGGCTGAGTTTATTTCTCAGGTTCAGCTTTATTAACAGAACACATACTCTAACAATCTCTAAGCAAGAAAAAAGAGACAGATCAATATTACATCGCTCTTTTATGTCCCGGAACATCGAAACTCCAGTCACATGGTGTCTAAGCAAACATACAGTCACATGGTACTTAATCCCAGTCACAATGTAACCCTTTGATCTTCCACCATTGTCCCTTAGCCTTCATGGTCCGGAAATCCCTCCAGGGCACCTCTCTGAGATAAAGGCCAAATCTCACACCTTCTCGATATCTCCTGCAGACTCAGTCCTTTTGTCCCTCGAGACGTGCAGCACACAATAAAAATACAGCAATACATTTGTGGAAAATATGTACCCAACATATGTGCCACAGAAGGCGCCAGTGCCATATGTGCCACTTTAGAATAGTCCAATCTTTTGCTCTTAGCCATTCTTGGATGTTTTTAGCTGTGTGTTTTGGGTCATTATCCTGTTGCAAGACCCATGACCTGCGACTGAGACCAAGCTGTCTGACACTGGGCAGCACATTTCTCTCTGGAATACCTTGATAGTCTTGAGATTTCATTGTACCCTGCACAGATTCAAGACACCCTGTGCCAGATGCAGCAAAGCAGCCCCACAACATAACAGAACCTCCTCCATGTTTCACAGTAGAGACAGTGTTCTTTTCTTGGTGTGCTTCATTTTTGCGTCTGTGAACATAAAGCTGATGCGCCTTGCCAAAAAGTTCCAGTTTTGTCTCGTCTGTCCATAGGATATTCTCCCAGAAGCTTTGTGGCTTGTCAACATGCAGTTTGGCAAATTCCAGTCTGGCTTTTTTATGATTTGTTTTAAACAGTGGTGTCCTCCTTGGTCGTCCACTTTGGCTCAAACAACGACGGATGGTACGATCTGACACTGATGTACCTTGACCATGGAGTTCACCTTGAATGTGTTTAGAGGTTGTTCTGGGCTCTTTTGTTACCATTCGTATTATCTGTCTTCTCCTGCGGCCACGTCCAGGGAGGTTGGCTTCAGTCCCATGGATCTTAAATTTCTGAATAATATGTACAACTGTAGTCACAGGAACATCAAGCTGCTTGGAGATGGTCTTATAGCCTTTACCTTTAACATGCTTGTCTATAATTTTCTTTCTAATCTCCTGAGACAACTCTCTCCTTTGCTTCCTCTGGTCCATGTTTAGTGTGGTAAACACCATGTCACCAAACAGCACAGTGACTACTTTTCACCCTTTAAATAGGCTGACTGACTAATTACAAGTTTGTAGACACCTGTGATGTTAATTAGAGGACACATCTTGGTTGAACATGTCCCTATGGTCACATTATTTTCAATTTTTTCTAGAGGTTTGACATATTGTCCGGCTCAGGAGACACACACGCAGGCTCAGGATAAATTTAACAGCTTTATTCAACAAGCAGGTGTGAGTGAATGCGTGTGTGAGATATGTTTATGTATTGTGGGTGAACTTCAGTGCGCAGGCAGCAGAGCAGTTTGCCGTACAGCCGGGCAACCCTATAATGAGAGAGCAGAGGGACAAGATAAATGGCACCACACCTATACAGGACTGTGAGGATGACTGCTGCTTACTTGGAATGACAGGTGGCTGACGTCGGCAAGGAAGAGCCCAGGAGACAGCGACCTGCAGAGCCTGTGGCGACAGCGAGGATGGAATGGCAAAGACGAGAGGTCCGCCACTGAGGAATCCACCTGTGCACAGGGGAGAGGACTGTAGAGAAAAGGTAAGATGCTTACGCGAGAGCGTTGTCTTGCTGGTAATGGGGGTTCCAACAGCGAAGACGAGCCGAAGGGAACAGACAGCTTCAGGCCGAAGCACAGGGCTGAGTGGGTTAAGTAGCTCGTCGCTGACGAGGCGCAGGTGTGTGCGCAGCAGGAGCCAATGATGAGTGGCGAGTCATGACAGTACTCCCCCCCCTAGCAGCGCCTCCTGGCGCTGGTTTGTCCGGCTGCGTCCGATGGAACTCCGTGATGAGACCCTGGTCCAGCACCAAGGAAGAGCACACCCATTGCCTCCACTCAGGACTGAAACCCTCCCAGTCCACCAGGTACCGCAGCCTGCGACCTCGGCGCCGAGAGTCCAAGATGGCAGTGACTCTCCAGGCCGGGTGGCCATCGATCATCAGAGGCGCGGGCGGCGCCGCGGGCAGGAGGCAGAGGGGATCGGACACTACCGGTTTGATCTTGGAAACGTGGAAGGTGGGGTAAATACGGAGGAGGGGGGGGTGGCCACACGCACAGCCACCAGGTTAATGATTTTGGAGATGGTGAAGTGTCCAATGAAGCGTTGAGCCAGTTTCTTCTTTTCACCCTTCAGATTGATGTTGTGAGCAGACACCCAAACTTGCTGACCCACCTAGTAGGCAGGAGCCGGTCTCCTGTGACGGTTTGCTGTGGTGCTATTGCGCGCCGCTGTGCGCAGGAGCGCGTCGCGCGTCTTGGACCAAAGACTCCGGCACCGCCTCAGGTGCGCCTGGATGGTAGGGACAGCCAGCTCACCCTCCTGCACCGGGAACAATGGTGGATCATATCGCAGGGAAGCCTTGAAGGGAGACATTCTGGTGGCAGAAGACCGAGTGGAGTTGTGGGCGTATTCCACCCAGGCCAGGTGCGTGCTCCAAGAGGCCGGATTGGAAGTGGTGACGCAGTGGAGGGCAGCTTCCAGCTGCTGGTTGGCCCGTTCGCATTGCCCGTTGGACTGCGGGTGATGGCCGGAGGAGAGGCTTACAGTGGCCCCCAGGGCGTTGCAGAAGCACTTCCACACCTCAGAGACGAATTGGGGCCCTCGATCCAAGACGACGTCTACCGGTATCCCATGCAGTCTGACCACGTGTTGGACCAGGAGATCCGCTGTCTCCCGTGCCATAGGGAGGCCCCTCAGCGGCACGAAGTGGGCGGCCTTGGAGAAACGATCGACAATGGTCAGCACTGCGTCGTAGGTGTTGGAGACTGGGAGACCGGTGACGAAATCGAGGGCGATGTGGGACAAGGGCCTGCCTGGGATCGGCAGGGGCTGGAGCAGACCCGCGGGAGGAGCGTTACCTGACTTGCCGGTGGCACACACAGGGCAGGCCCAGACGTAGTTGGCGGCGTCCTTCTGCAGACCAGGCCACCAGAAGGACCGCTGTAGGAGATCGACCAGCCGGGAGACCCCAGGATGGCAGGCGAGCTTGGAGGTGTGGACCCAATGGATAACCTCCCTCTCGAACCGAAGATGGAACGAATAGCCTCCCCTCCGGTCCGCCGCCAGGGTCCGGTTCGGTCTCCTGCACCTTCCGGATCTTGTCCTCAATGGCCCAGGACATCGCCCCCACAACACACGAGCTGGGCGGGATGGTGTGCACCGACTCCTCAGACGTCTCGGGGGCAAATTGCCTGGAAAGGGCATCAGGCAGGCCGTTCTTCGAACCGGGGCGGTACGTGATGGTGAATCGAAAACGGGCAAAGAACAGGGACCAACGCGCCTGGCGGGCGTTCAGACGTTTGGCAGATCTCAAGTACTCCAAGTTCTTATGGTCCGTCAGCACTATGGACGGCAAAGCAGCCCCCTCCAGCCAATGGCACCACTCCTGCAGGGCGAGCTTGATGGCGAGAAGCTCCCTGTCCCCGATGTCATAATTGCACTTGGTGGGTGATAGGCGCCAAGAGAAGAAGGCGCAGGGTCGCTTGGTCCCGTTGGCGGGTGACCGCTGAGACAGCACCGCCCCCACCCCCGTATCAGACACGTCGACCTCCACCAAACACTGCAGCACGGGTTCGACCTGGGTCAGGACCCGAGAGGAAGAGAACTCCGTCTTCAGTGCTTGAAATGCCGCAGCAGCCTCTTCGGTCCACCGGAAGGGGGTCTTAGGCGAGGTGAGGCAGGTCAATGGGCCGACGATGGCGCCAAAATTAGGTACAAAGCGGCGGTAGAAGTTGGCAAATCCTGTGAATTGTTGTACCTGCTTCCTGGAGGTCAGCGTGGGCCAGTCGACCACCACTTTAACCTCCGCGGGGTCAGGGAGGACTTGGTCATGTGAAATGACAAACCCCAGGAAGGAGGTGGTCTTGGCGTAGAACTTGCATTTTTCGGCCTTGACGTACAACCTGTTTTCCAACAGCCACTGCAGGACCCGCCTCACATGGACCCGGTGTTCATCCCGTGACCTGGAGAAGATTAGGATGTCGTCCAGGTATACAAACACGAAGAGGCCAAGGAAGTCACAAAGGACATCATTAATGAGGCGCTGGAAAACAGCAGGGGCGTTGGTTAATCCGAACGGCATCACCAGGTATTCGAAGTGACCAGTCGGCGTTCGGAAAGCCGTTTTCCACTCATCTCCCTCCCGGATCCGGACGAGGTGGTAGGCACTGCGAAGGTCCAGTTTGGTGAACCAGATCGCCCCCTGGAGGGAGTGGAAGGCGGTGTCCATCAGCAGCAGGGTGTAGCGGTCCTTCTCCGTGATGTTGTTGAGGGCCCGATAGTCGATGCAGGGGCGGATAGAGCCGTCGTTTTTGGACATGAAGAAGAACCCTGCGCCAAGCGGGGACGAAGAGGGGTGGATGATTCCCACGCTGAGCGACTCCTTCAGGTAGGCATCCATCGCTTCCCTCTCTGGCGCTGACAAGCTGTATAGACGCCCTGAGGGTAAGGGAGCCCCCGTGCGGATGTTAATAGCACAGTCGTAGGGCCAATGAGGGGGAAGAGACATTGCCCTGGACTTGCTGAAAATGAGGCCCAGATCGTGGAACTCCGGGGGCACCAGGGTGAGATCCGGCGGCGCAGTGTCCTTGGCCAGAGGGGGTGAGGACGGGGCGCAGGCTGCGGACTGAAGGCAGGTGCCCATGCAAAATGAGCTCCAGGCAGCGATCCTTCCGTTCTGCCAATCCAGCACCGGGTTGTGTAGGCGCAGCCAGGGGTAGCCTAGGATGACTGGTGAGACAGAGGAGGACAGGACATACAGGACAAGATCCTCCCGATGGTTACCTGAGACGATGACAGGAATAGGCTGGGTCCGATGGGTCACTCGTCCAAGGGGTGCATGAGAGAGGGTGATCAGGCTGAGCGGAGTCGGCAGAGGGTGGCAGGGGATGCCCAATTGGGTTGCCAGGCTCTTAGAAATAAAACTCTGCTCTGCTCCTGAGTCCACCAGTGCGTGAGTGATGTGCCCCATGGCATTGTGACAGAAACGGATGGGCAAAGAAAGGCTAGTGAGGGGTTTTGTCTGGTTAGAGTCTGTGAGGCCCCCTACAGTTACTCGCGGACCTCCCCGTTTGGCTTCTCCGGACAATGCTCCATGGTGTGTTGACTGCCTCCGCAATACATGCACAGGCCCAACTCCCGGTGGCGCTGTTTCTCCGCTGGAGGGAGCTTTGACCGGCCAACCACCATTGCCTCCGACTCCTCGGAGGACTCTGGGGGCGGCAACACCAGGGGGCGAGCTTGAGGCGTGCGGACGAAGCCTCCTCGTGAGCGGCTGGTTAACTTCCGCTCGGAGGAACGCTCACGCAGCCTGTTATCCAAGCTAATAGCTACGGAGATTAGCTCCGAAAGTGTCTCCGAGAGATCTCGACTGGCCAGTTCATCCCTCAGACCCGAGCTGAGGCTGCGGAGGAAGATGCCACAGAGTGACGCCTCATCCCAGCCTACCTCTTCCGCAGCAACCCGGAAGTCGATAGCGTAGTCCGCCGCTGACCGGCCTCCCTGTTGGAGCGCAAGGAGACGGTCAACTAGGACACTATCACGCCGGGAGTGATTAAACACTTCGAGGAAGCTCCGCGCAAACTGGTTATAGGAGAGGTTCGCGTAACTGGGCTTCGCCATTACGGCGTAAGCCCAAGTTAGCGCTCGCCCCTCCAAGAGATTGCCAATGTAACCAATTCGGCTGTGGTCCGAGGGGAAATCCCCGGGAACGCGCAAGAACACCGACTCACACTGCATAATGAACCCCCGAGCCCCGCCAAGTTTCCCACTGAAGCAGGCAGGGGTCGGGATCGGTGTGAGCCGGGACGGCATTCGCGCGGTAGACTGGCCACTACCGGAGCGGCAGCAGCTAACCCTCCCTGACGAGCCGGGGGGAACGCCTGCTGGGGGTCCAGGCGGTCTAACCAGTGAGTGATAGAGGTCAATTGGTTTAAAATCACCTGCTGTTGGTGGGCTATTAAATCTACCCGAGCCTCGAGGGTGGAAAGACGGCGTGCAAGCCCGCTGTCTGCCGAGCCGCTCTGCTGAAGCCGTACTGACATAATGTCCGGCTCAGGAGACACACACGCAGGCTCAGGATAGATTTAACAGCTTTATTCAACAAGCAGGTGTGAGTGGATGCGTGTGTGAGATATGTATATGTATTGTGGGTGAACTTCAGTGCGCAGGCAGCAGAGCAGTTCGCCGTACAGCCGGGCAACCCTATAATGAGAGAGCAGAGGGACAAGGTAAAGGGCACCACACCTATACAGGACTGTGAGGATGACTGCTGCTTACTTGGAATGACAGATGGCTGGCGTCGGCAAGGAAGAGCCCAGGAGACAGCGACCTGCAGAGCCTGTGGCGACAGCGAGGATGGAATGGCGAAGACGAGAGGTCCGCCGCCGAGGAATCCACCTGTGCACAGGGGAGAGGACTGTCGAGAAAAGGTAAGATGCTTACGCTAGAGCGTTGTCTTGCTGGTAATGGGGGTTCCAACAGCGAAGACGAGCCGAAGGGAACAGACGGCTTCAGGCCGAAGCACAGGGCTGAGTGGGTTAAGTAGCTCGTCGCTGACGAGGCGCAGGTGTGCGCGCAGCAGGAGCCAATGATGAGTGGCGAGTCATGACAGGGTTAAGGGTACTATCATTTTTGTCCAGGCCTGTTTCATGAGTTTGTTTTTTAAAATTATTCTGTTGAACCACAATTCAAAAGCATTGTCTGATTTTCATTGGTTTATTTTCATAAAATTTTTATTTATTACCACTTTTGTCAGATTCAAGCTATTTCTATGACCATTGTGGGTTTTTCTTTCATTAACAGGGGGGTACCAACAATTTTGTCCACATCTGTAATAACAGAATAAAATGACTATCGTGATTTTTTTTTTCCAGATTCTTTGAGACTCTTGGATTCTTTAGTACATCCACATAAGTTTGAGGGTCAGTTTATTATGAATGTGTCAAGCTGGGGCAAACTTGTTTTTGAGCATAATTTATTTACATATTATTATTACATTGTGGTGACCCACCACAATCTACACGGACATTCAACCTTCACACTCAGCTAGCCGGCAGGAATTAGAAGGCAATTTGCATACAGACAGATAGCCCCTAGGAGACAATCAGAACAATGGACTATTGTTATACATCCCCAGATTAAGGAGAGGAAGTCCGGGCGCCAGTTGGTCACACGATTAATATGTACTAACTGATATGTATATCAATATGCAAATGTGCTGTGTATTCTCTCTTGTCTGTATAAAAGAGCTTACTTTACATGCCTCAAGAGCGCGACACACAGCAGTAACAGCAATAACACCACACACACACAGCACACACAGCACAAGACGGGGCACAACACTACAGTGTGTCTCATGATGTTGGAAAAAATAAAATCGTGCCACCTTCCATCTTGCCTGAACTTATTTGTTCCTCCACACTGGTGACCCTTGACGAAGAATGGAACACGAGGCGAACACCCCAGAGATGACCCGGACGGGAAGCCTCAGCACGCGTCATGGTGTGCCCCTCGCCTGATCTTTTACCTCCACACTGATGACCTGACGAGGGAGAATGACTGTCTGCTCCCTCTCACCGCGCTGTGGATCCCAAAGGACCAGAGAACGTTTGCAACCTCTTCATCCTCACCGGAGCGCGCTCCCCGTAGCTCACAGTGCTTGGACCGACAAGCACCATGAACCGCGACACGAGCGAAAGCAGGAAGCAGCCTGAACGGGGAAATCATTGACGCCGACTGCGTTGATTTCCACCAAGCTCCCCGACCCTGACTCACATGAAAGCGGACCTCCCACGCACAGAAGCCCCGCACGCACACCGCAGGATTACGAGGACAGCGCAACTGCCAGTTATGTGGCCACGGTGCCAAGTGCACACCACGCACAGAGAGGAACCGGCTCCACAGACTGATACATCGTCCTCCGCCACTACACATGCCCGAGAAAAACGGCCAATCACAATCCTTGGACCCTTTAGGGCTGCTCACATACCTAAAGCATACATGCAGCCCGCACACAGGACTTTGTATGGGTTTCTCAGCCACGGCACACAAGGGGAATTTAACCAATTGCTTTCCCCGATGACTTTAGGGCTGCTCCCGCACCTAAAGCCAAACCGCCTCACACCCTCACACAGCTGCAGTTGTTTCACAACCGCTATGAATCCTCAGGAAATTTGGCTGATCGCCTTCCCCACATCCTCGCTGGATCGAGCCGCAAGAGTAGTCAAGAGACATAATTTTTTTTCACAGCCGCTGTGGATCTCCGCCAGGTTTAATGGGAAAGTCCCTCACCATTGCGGATCCACACGCAATTTTTGCACGGCCCAGACACCTTTGACGTCCTGGGCTGGCACTCACTTACTCCCACCCCCCTCCCCCTCCTCCTCCACAGCGCTTTTCCCTCACCTCACTCCCTAAAGCCGGCCGATCGCTGTCTTGTTCCATTACGCATGAAATGCACCGGCCCGTGCGCCCACGATTCACGGTCGTTCAACGTGATGGAACCCGGAGCTGGAGCCAAACGATGGGGGGGGGGGTCACAACCCCTGCTGAGTGTTCTGGGGGGAGCCCTGTGGTGACACACCACAATCTACATGGACATACAACCTTCACACTCAGCTAGCCGACAGGAATCAGAAGACAATATGCATACAGACAGAGAGCCCCTAGGAGACAATCAGAACAATGGACTATTGTTATACATCCCCGGATTAAGGAGAGGAAGTCTGGGTGCCAGTTGGTCATGCGATTGATATGTATTGACTGATATGTATATAAATATGCAAATGTGCTGTGCATTCTCTCTTGTCTGTATAAAAGAGCTTACTTTACATGCCTCAAGAGCGCGACACACAGCACAGCACAGCGCACACACAAAGCACAAGACGGCGCACAGCGCTACAGTGTGTCTCATGATGTTGGAGGAAAATAAAATCCTGCCACCTTCCAGCTCGTTGCATCTCGTCTGAACTTATTTGTTCCTCCACAACATATGCATTAGTTTTTGATCATTTATTTTCAGTTAATGTTGTAATGATGTTCTAGTTACCTCCGCCAAAGGGGGAGGTTATGTGATCATTGGCGTTGGTTTGTCTGTTTGTTTGTCTGTTTGTCTGTTTGTCTGTCTGTTTGTCTGTCTGTTTGTTTGTTTGTCTGTTAGCAAGATAACTCAAAAAGTTATGGACGGATTTTCATGAAATTTTCACAGATTGTCAGAAATGGGGTATCCTACAGATGATTACATTTTGGTGGTGATCCGGATCACCGTCCACAAGAAAACCGCCATTATGCAAAATGCCATTTTTGTCAATAACTACTGAACCACTAATCCTATCATTGTCAATCCAATTGATAGTCATATGTTTTCATGGTCAAGGAATCTGAAAACGTACACACAAACACTGTATGGGAGGAACTGTGGCCGCCATTATGGAAAATGCCATCTTCCAGAATAACTACTGAACCACTAATCCTATCATTGTCAATCCAATTGCTAGTCATATGTTTACATGGTCAAGGAATCTGAAAACGTACACACAAACACTGTATGGGGGGAACTGTGGCCGCCATTACGGAAAATGCCATTTTCGTCAATAACTACTGAACCACTAATCCTATCATTGTCAATCCAATTGCTAGTCATATGTTTTCATGGTCAAGGAATCTGAAAACGTACACACAACCACTGTAAGGGAGGAACTGTGGCCACCATTATGGAAAATGCCATTTTCCACAATAACTACTCAACTCGACTCGACTCAAGATGGCGACCGGGATGGTCACACTTTTTCAGTGCTGAGACAAAGTCACTGATTTTGCCATTAAAAGTGGCTGGCCTGCAGCGATCGGCGCTCGTGGCGAACATGCACGGGCTGAATTGCCACCTCCGTTGGATTGCCCTTTAATCGCCTTTCTCCAGCGACTTCCTGCGCCTTCCTGAAGCGATTGCTAAGCTAACACTAGTTAGCTTAATGCTACCTGAAGCGATTGCTAAGCTAACACTAGTTAGCTTAATGCTGGCGCCAGTCTCTAAATAACTAACCTACAGCGATCGGATATACCTCCGGTGGATTACCCCTTTGATCGCTTTTATCCGGCCACTGTGAGTAAACTGACCAGCGATTCCAGCGCTTCCTTGTGATTCACTGATGTGCCCTACCTGAAGCAATTGCTAAGCTAACACTAGTTAGCTTAATGCTGGCGCCAGCCATTCCACCTAACACCAGCCTGAATCAAAGCCCAGCTGCGAGGCCCAGCGGAGATACTACCAGGCAGGCGGCTATTTGTTGACGGGGCTCAGCAGAGATTTCACCCAGGCAGACGGCGGTAGGCGGCGGTGCCCAGCGGAGGACTTACCGTGACTGCAGCGGCGGTGTGCGACGAGACTACCCGAAGCGATTGCTAAGCTAACGCTAGTTAGCTTAATGCTGGCGCCAGTCATTCCACCTTACACCAGCCTGAATCGAAGCCCAGCTGCGAGGCCCAGCGGAGATACTACCAGGCAAGCGGCTATTTGTTGACGGGGCTCAGCAGAGATTTCACCCAGGCAGACGACGGTAGGTGGCGGTGCCTAGCGGAGGACTTACCGTGACCTCAGCGGAGCTCGGTGGCAGCGGCGGTGTGTGACGAGACTCGGTTGGAGGAGCGGGATGGGAGACCAGTTACGGCGACTATGAGCAACGAGACCAGCAACGGAAGGGGCTAGTTGGCTAGCTGAGGCCCAGCTGGATTCGAGGACGATCGGATCAGATTCTGGCGATATAAGCAGAATTTATTTTACTATCCACAGATTTTCTTTTTCCTTCTTTCCAAGAAAGACCGAAGATGGCTGCCACCGGATTAAAAAGTGGGCTGATGGGCACCACTAATAAGCCTTCTCTACTTCTCTACTTCCTCTTCGTTTTGTCTTTGTGTGTCTGGACCTGCAACAAGAAGGATTTTCCGACAAACTCAACCAAAGGTGAAGTTAAAAAGTCTTATCTGTATGGATTTGGGCTTGGACATCTCACCCTACACTCTATGTGGTCTTTAAAAGGCCTGAGCAAAAACTTCCAAATTAAGGCAAACATGGCTGTTAAGCAAAAATCACAATATGGCAGAGGATATACAATTAAAGTTCTGTTAGTTCTGCTACTTCTGGCAGGAGATATTCACCTTAACCCTGGACCTGCCACTATTAAACAGCAGACCACTGGGTTAGCACAAAACCGAGCTGTACAAAAGCAAAAACAACATTTATTTTTCCAAACTGTTAATCATGCACGAGTTCTTTGGGACACCAAGGCTAAACCAAAGGGGATCCTCGGCGGTCATTTAAACATACGGAGCATAATCCCCAAAAGAGATGAGATTTCGGTGTTGCTGTTGGACTCAAATCTGGACTACCTTCGTCTCTCAGAAAGCTGGCTACACAGGAACATAGACACTAATATGATCGATATTGTGGGCTACCAGTGTTTTAGAAAAGACAGGCAGGTAGGGAGGGGAGGAGGTGTTTTAATTTACATCAAAGAGAAATATAAATGTCAACTGGTTGATTTGAATACTTCACTTGAATGTTTAGCTGTTAATGTATGTCTCTCTCCGGTAATGAATTTCAACATTGCAGTAGTGTACAACCCACCGTCACACAACTCTTCCTTTTATAATGAATTAAGTGATCTGGTTAAACAACTTGAGAAGAACAGAGAAACAATAATTCATGGTGACTTTAATATCAACTGGTCTGATAAAAAAGACAAACAAAAACTGAAAAGCCTCATGACTAAATTTAATTACCAGCAAATCATCAAAGGACCCACCAGGATAACCAAACAATCCAGAACACTTATTGACATGGTATTTACTAATAAACCAGAACGAATAACCAGAACCTATAATCTTGTAACTGGTCTCTCAGATCATAACATGGTTCTTGCTGTCAGGAAACTTACTAAAAAGCGACTACAGTATTTTGGGGGAGTCGATATTGACAAATCAAATTTTATTATCCCCAAATCAAAAAATGAGGAGTTTGAACATTACTTAGAGAATCAAAATTGGGAGCAGCTCATGTCAACATGTGAAGTAGATGATTGTTGTAATTTTATAACTGCAACAATCACAAAGTCTATAGAAAAATTTTCAAAGCAAATTAAAAGTAGACAACAGAAGATTAGCCTACCATGGTTAAATAATGAAATAAGAAAACTTATGAAGAGGCGAGACTATGCACTGAAAACATCACTAACCTCCAAACTACAAAATGATCACCTTGTGTACAAAAGTTTAAGAAATAAAGTGGTACATGAGCTGTGAAAATCAAAAATATCTTATTACAATAAACTGATAGATCATGCAAAGGGTAACAACAGTTCCCTATGGAGGCATTTAAATAACTTAACTAATAAAAAAAACGATCAGAAGGGGGTAAGGGAACTTAGAATCAATGGCAAGACCGTCAGTGACAAGGCTACTTTGGCAAATGAATTTAATTCACACTTTGTGGGCTCTGTGGAAGACTTAACAAAAATTTTTGTGCTGCCAAATGTGCTCAACAACACAAATTCCATACTTCCAACAGATACTTTTCACATCGATGAGGTAAATGAGAAGTTAATTGCTGGTATTGTTAAAACACTGTCAAACTCAAAAACTAATGATATCTACAATATGAGCACCCCCTTTCTCAAAATGCACAGCAAAATATTAATCAAACCACTGACTCATCTCATTAATCTCTCCATTAGGTCTAGTACATTTCCATCTGGCTGGAAAAAAGCTGTCGTCATACCAGTTCATAAATCAGGCAGTAAAGACGATATATGCAATTACCGCCCAATCTCTATCTTACCAGTCCTATCTAAGGTTCTTGAAAAAGTTGTAGCTACACAGCTGATAGACTACTTACAAGACAGTCAACTTCTTCATCCACATCAATTTGGTTTTAGACCAGGATACTCAACAGAAACAGCAAATTGTTGCCTTATTGAAAACGTCAAACAGTCCTTGGACAGGGGTAATGTGGTAGGAGCTGTTTTTCTAGATCTCAAAAAGGCTTTCGATACTGTAAACCACAGTTTGCTTTTATCCAAAATGGTATCTTTTAACTTCTCCCCAAATACATTAGAATGGTTTGCATCTTATCTCCAGAATAGAGAACAGTGTGTAAAAGTTCACCAGGATAAATCCTCATTTTTAAACAACCGCATGGGTATCCCACAAGGGTCCATTCTTGGTCCTTTACTTTTCAGCATTTTTATTAATGACTTGCCGTTACACTGCTCAGCTGCAACATGCCAACTTTATGCAGATGATGCAGTTATTTACACAGCTGCCAAGACTCCAGCACAGGCTGCAGATGTACTGTCTACAAGTATGGTTGATGTCCAAGAGTGGCTCCTCCAGAACCATCTATTGCTGAACCTTCAGAAAACAGTCTCAATGTGCTTTTCAATCAAAAAATGTAACCTGCAACATTTTAAAGTTAATATACATGATCATGACATCAGTTTAGCTACAGAATTCAAATACCTTGGCATTGTACTAGATCCTCAACTCAAATTTAATCTTCATATAAAGAAAATTTCAAAAACAGTAAAAAAAAATCTGAACTGCTTTAAATTAATTAGATATTACATACCTTACGAAGCAGCTGCACTGTATATGCATTCTATGGTTTTTTCTCATATATCATACTGTTTGACAGTCTGGGCTCAAGCAGCCCCTTCCACAATAAGACATATAGGTTCATTATATAATCAAACCCTAAAAATCTTGGACAAAAAGCCCATTAGGTGGCATCACTGTAATGTTTTAAAAAAATACAACCTATTGAGTTTTGAAAGCTTCATTGACCTCTGTCTTCTGAAATTAACGTTCAAATGTTTCCATAAATCAGCACCCGAGCCACTTGCTGGTTTCGTCCAAAGACAGGACAGCAGCAGAGCCACCAGGAGTTCTGTTAACAATAACTGTAAAATATTCCACCGCAGAACCACATTTGGACAAACAGCTTTCTCTATAAAGGGCAGTCACATCTGGAACACAATGCCAAATGAAATTAAAATAATAACGGACTTTAAAACATTCACTAAAAATGTTAAAAACTGGCTGAAAAATAAACAAGAATGTACTCATGTATGAATTAACTGTCTGCAAAGTGAGAGTGAATGAAGGGAAGGAATAAATGTGTTTGTTTATAGTGAGTGACGGAGGGAGGAAGGCCTGAAATAGGCAAATGTGAGTTATGTTATATGTGTTAAATGTGAGTCAGGCTGTTATATTTGTGTATTTATAATATTTATAATATTTATGTTAAATGTGAGTCAGGCTGTTATATTTGTGTATTTATAATATAATATTTATAATTGTGTATTTATAATTTTTCTGCATTGATGTATGTGATTATTGTGTATATTTTTATCTTGATTCTTTTTTCTAAAGCCCATCCAGGGACAAGAGTTGCAAATTAGCTAATAGCTATACACTCTATGTGCAACACATCAGATTAATTGTCTTTGATTAATTGTCTATGTTTATTGCACTGTCCCTGTCAAATAAACTAATCTACTAACCACTAATCCTATCATTGTCAATCCAATTGCTAGTCATATGTTTTCATGGTCAAGGAATCTGAAAACGTACACACAACCACTGTATGGGACGAACTGTGGCCGCCATTACGGAAAATGCCATTTTCGTCAATAACTACTGAACCACTGCTTGTCATATGTTTTCATGATCAAGGAATCTGAAGACTGTATGGGGGGAACTGCGGCGCTTGGCGGAGGTTCTGCGCTCTCCGAGTGCTTTTCTAGTTACAATTTTGATGATGACGGAAATTCTTTTTCTTGTATTGTTCATTGCTGAGTAGCTTTCCAATAAAATGTGTTAATTCCAGCTGGTGTCTGAGTGTGTATTTATTCAAATAGAAGAACTTCTTTGCAAGGGGGATTCGTCTTGATATTTGTGTGTGTGTGTGTGTGCGTGTGTGTGTGTGTTGGATGAGACTTTAAATTTATTATCATATTTTTCTCACTATCAGCCACTTAGGTTTGTAAAAATTCTGGCATATTATTATTACCTGTCAATTTAATTTTCATGTAAGATGCCCAGTAGCTTCACTTTTAATCATGAACCTACAGATCCAGTATGCATGCATTTATTTATTTATGTATTAATTGAACTGATGACATTTTTGACATTTTGCAGATGTAGCAGAATGGAGACTGTGCAGCTGTACACAGACAGGAGAACTTTAATAATGACTTAACACACAAACATGAGACAACTGATATTTAATAAGCACTATAAAGTAAAAACTTTGGAATTATAATCAAAACTTACAATAGCTCAACCATAGTGTGATCTGTCAAAATAAAAGTCAGCCTTCAGATCACTGCTAAAAAAAAAAATCTGAGCCAGTATTCAGTATAGTACTTTTAGACATGCGCTTTTAGAGGAAGTAAAGTCAAGCATGCCAAGGAAAGAACCCCCCAAAAACTTACCTGAATTTGCCCTGATGTAAAATTCTGTTGCAATCAGAATGAAATTATGAGTGAAGCTAATAAATGTAGTAAATTTCTTCAGTCATACTCTGTGCATTTCCTGGCAACTACTCCTGCTGGAAAATGCCTCCATCCTAAAACTCACCTTCTGTTGGTCCAATCATAAAACATTTTTTGCAGGAGAGTCAGGGCTGGACTGTGGAGATGACCAACCTTTGGGGCAGATGTAGTTTCCTGCATTTTTTTTTTCCAGAAATTGCATATATTTTCGTCTCCACAGTGTAAAGACTGAAATGCATTTAATTTCTCCATTTATTAGTATCATTCCTTTAACTGTAAGAAATATTTTATGCTCGGAAAAGATTTGCATTGTAGCTAGCTTATTTCTTTGTTGGACTGATAGTGCTACATGTGTTTTCTTCACAGTGTGCTGCTAAAATGGAACAAACTGTTAAAACCCTTGCACTTCTGATTTTCCATAATTTTTTTGGTGTCAGTATTCCAAAGTGCAGGTGTAGCTTTAAATAGGCTTGTGTGTTTTATGTCCTCTTTCTCCCTTCATATCCAACACTACCCTTTGTCAAGGTCATGTGTCTTGGTTATGCACTTTCCTTCAGAATTTCAGATATTAATACAAGAATAAATCCATATCAATTCTTCTGTCACACCCACAATTCTTTCTGCATTAATTCAAGTGGTTAGGGGCCACACTAAACATGTAGTATTATAGCTATAAAGTCTCCTAGGGGCCCAAAGACCAAGACCATGCCTGCCTATATTTGCCATAAAATGTGATTAAAATCACTTCCATATTGCTAGAGACCAAAGCCTTCAGAGTTTTTGTTTAAAGGTTCTGTATTGTATCCTGCTGACAACCTTTTGCTTTGCAATTGACTGGACCTCCTATTACAGAGGGTTACAAAAACAATTTTTTTGTAAGTTGTCTGTGTTTTTTCAACTGATTTAAAACAATTTGGCACCACTGAATCCAAAAATGACATCCATTTCTCTCGATCAGGTGCTAAGCAAAAACCTGTACTTACTTAGTACTTACTTAGTACTGTGCATGTACTTACCTTTATATAAAGGTAAGTACATGTAAATTGAATGTTATATCATCATTGTTCAAAATTCAGAGAATTTCAAGACATTGTGGCGGCTGGTGAAATAAGGCACGGCGAACTGAGGTTTAAAAGGGTGTTTATTTCATCCGCCATCACGAGAGTTCACCCCAAAGGGGTGAACCCTGTGTCTCTAGTCAGCAAACCGGGAATGCGTGTAGTCAGATGAGCAGTAAGAGAGAGAGAGAGAGCAAGCGATATACAGTTGCTTATATACCCAGCTACAGACAATACATGCACAGCAGTAAGCATGGACATTTGCATTTGAGAGTCACACATATCAATAGGAGGATTACTGGCGCCGGAATTCCTCTCTGCTCCGGAGCTGTAGGACAAAAGAGGTTACAAGACACATCTATATATTGATATCAGTCCATACATCTCATTGTTCTGCTAATTACTCCAGCTGAGCGCTCTGCTTGTCCGTAGGCTGTGGGGGTCACCCACACACTCCCCCCCAGAGGGCTCAGCAGGGGGCTGAGGCCTCGATCGTCCGGATTTGGTAGCGAGCTGCGGGGAAAGCTCTGTGCAGGCGGAGCTGGAGGGAGGGGGTGGGGGTAGCAAGTGCCGGCCCAGGACGGCGAAATTGTCTGGGCCGCGCAAAAATTGTATGTGGATCCACAATGTTGAGGGGCTGTCCCGTTGAACGTGCGGAGATCCACAGCAGCTGTGAGAAGAAGAATTTGTCTCTGACTCCTCTCGCGGCCATGAAGAAAAAAAAAAGAGCTGCAGTAGTGAGGGACTTGGCATGTTGGCTTTAGGTGCGGGTGCAGCCCTAAAGCCCTTGGGGACAGCTGACGGCTGAATTCCCATTGTGCGCCGTGGCTGAGACCCATACAAAATCCTGTGTGCGGGCTGTGTGTGCTTCAGGTGTGTGAGCAGCCCTGAAGGTTCCATGTGCGGGTGGAGGACGATGGCGGTCTGTGTGGAGCCGGTATTGTCCCATGCGTGGTGCGCTGTCCTCGTAACCCCCCGGTGTGCGTGCGGGGTTCGGTGCTTGGCAGGTCCGCTGTAGAGGCGAGTCAGGGTCAGGGAGCTTGCTGGAGATCAGCGTCGTCGGCGCCAATGGTCATCCCTGTTCAGGCTGTCGCTGTCGTTCGCTCATGCCGGGTCATGGTGCGTTCTGGTCCATGCGCTGCGTTCTCCGTCGGCCCTGGAGGTCGCCGTCGTGGAGAGAGGACGAGGTGCGTGCGTGCTCGTGTGGATGCGGAGGAGCGGTGAGAGGGAGTAGACGATCTTTGTCCCTCGGCCGGTCCCAGCGTGGATGCGCAGATCTCAGGCGAGGGCACCATGACGCTTTCTGCAGCCTTCCCGGTCGTGGATGATCTCCGGAGAGTTCGCCTGGTGGTGGCTCTGCGTCGAGTTCTCCCTGTAACAGAAGGGAGGGCAGTCCATTTGCGTCAGGCTGCTGCGTTCGCTTGTCGTCGGAGTCACCGCCGGGTGCTGCGTTCGTTCGTTGTCAGCGTGTTCTTTCTTTAGGGGTCACCAGTGTGTCAGATTGGTGAAATAAGGCACGGCAAACTGAAGTTTAAAAGGGTTTTTATTCCCTGTGTCTCTAGTCAGCAAACCGGGAATGCGTGTAGTCAGATGAGCAGTAAGAGAGAGAGAGAGAGAGCAAGCGATATACAGTTGCTTATATACCCAGCTACAGACAATACATGCACAGCAGTAAGCATGGACATTTGCATTTGAGAGTCACACATATCAATAGGAGGATTACTGGCGCCGGAATTCCTCTCTGCTCCGGAGCTGTAGGACAAAAGAGGTTACAAGGCACATCTACATATTGATATCAGTCCATACATCTCATTGTTCTGCTAATTGCTCCAGCTGAGCGCTCTGCTTGTCCGTAGGCTGTGGGAGTCACCCACAACATAAAAAAGAATTTTGCATCATATAAAGCGAAAATACCCATACATGCAAACAAAAATGTATTAAACATGTGGCCCTAATTCAAAAAGTTAACCTGATTGAGCAAAACTAATGTGATTTTTGGATTCAGCACATCAAAATTGTCCTAAATAGCTAAGAAAACGTAGACAATAAATTTGGTGTTGATCAGTGTTATTAGTGTAATGCCTAAAAGACAGCAGTCATGCACTTCTTATTCCATTTAGTCATATTTATTTTTGCAGAAATAAAACACAAAAAGTAAGAAACAGTCAATGTACAAATGGAGCATTTCAATTAAGGGAAAGTCAGTTTATAAATAGGCTATAGTTAAATTATCCTATTTTGTCATCAGAAGAAAGTCAAACATAAAGAAAGGCATATTATATTTGTAATAAATTATATATTTATTATAAATTTACCTTTTTTATAAATTAATTATGTACATTGACTATTTTTTACTTTTTCTATTTTATTTCTGCAAAAATAAATATGGCTAAATGGAATAAGAAGTGCATGACTGCTGTCTTTTAGGCATTACAATAATAATAGGAGGTCAAGTCATTTGCAAAGCAAATGGTTGTCTGCAGGCAACAATACAGAACCTTTAAACAAAAACTCTGAAGGCTTTGGTCTCTAGCAATATGGAAGTGATTTTAATCATATTTTATGGCAAATATAGGCAGGCATGGTCTTGGTCTTTGGGCCCCTAGGAGACTTTATAGCTATAATACTACATGTTTAGTGTGGCCCCTAACCACTTGAATTAATGTAGAAAGAATTGCGGGTGTGACAGGAGAATTGATATGGATTTATTTTTGTATTAACATCTGAAATTCTGAAGGAAAGTGCATAACAAAGACATGACATTGACAAAGGGTAGTGTTGGATATGAAGGGAGAAAGAGGACATAAAACACACAAGCCTATTTAAAGCTACACCTGCACTTTGGAATACTGACACCAAAACAATTATGGAAAATCAGAAGTGAAAGGGTTTTAACAGTTTGTTCCATTTTAGCAGCACACTGAAGAAAACACATGTATCACTATCAGTCCAACACAGAAATAAGCTAGCTACATGCAAATCTTGTCCGAGCATAAAATGTTTCTTACAGTTAGAGGAATGATACTAATAAATGGAGAAATTAAATGCATTTCAGTCTTTACACTGTGGAGACAAAAATATGTGCAATTTCTGGGGGAAAAAAATGCAGGAAACTACATCTGCCCAAAGGTCGGTCATCTCCACAGTCCAGCCCTGACTCTCCTGCAAAAAATGTAGTTTTAGGATGGAGGCATTTTCCAGCAGGAGTAGTTGCCAGGAAATGCACAGAGTATGATTGAAGAAATTTACTACATTTATTAGCTTCAATCAACATAATTTCATTCTGATTGCAGCAGAATTTTACACCAGGGTAAATTCAGGTAAGTTTTTGGGGGATTCTTTCCTTGGCATGTTTGACTTTACTTCCTCTAAAAGTACTATACTGAATACTGTCTCAAATTTTTTTTTAGCAGTGATCTGAAGGCTGACTTTTATTTTGACAGATCACACTGTGGTTGAGCTATTGTAAGTTTTGATTATAATTCCAACCTTTTTTACTTTATAGTGCTTATTAAATATCAGTTGTCTCATGTTTGTGTGTTAAGTCTTTATAAAAGTTCTCCTGTCTGTGTACAGCTGTACAGTCTCCATTCTGCTACATCTGCAAAATGTCAAAAATGTCATCAGTTCAATTAATACATAAATAAATGCATGCATACTGGATCTGTAGGCTCATGATTAAAAGTGAATTATTGGCCATCTTACATGAAAATTACACTGACAGGTAATAATAATATGCCAGAATTTTTAAAAACCTAAGTGGCTGATAATGAGAAAAATATGATAATAAATTTAAAGTCTCATCCAACACACACACAAATATCAAGATGAATCCCCCTTACAAAGAAGTTCATCTAGTTGAATAAATCCACACTCAGACACCAGCTGGAATTAACACATTTTATTGGACAGCTAGCTCAGCAATGAACAATACAAGAAAAAGAATTTCCGTCATCATCAAAACTGTAACTAGAACATCATTACAACATTAACTGAAAATACAGTAAATGATCAAAAAAATATGCATATGTAATAATAATATGTAAATAAATTATGCTCAAAAACAAGTTTTCCCCAGCTTGACACATTCATAATAAACTGACCCTCAAACTTGAAACGTGGATGAACTAAAGAATCCAAGAGTCTCAAAGAATCTGGAGAAAAAAAATCACAATAATCATTTTTTTCTGTTATTATGTAGACTTGGATCACTGATTTCTAACCCCCTTTGAAACACTAAAATGTCTGGCGAATAAACATAATTTAAAGCCCATTTCCAAGCCTGGCTGTCGGGTTATATTTTAGAGTTGGTGGTTTTACAGCAGGGGCAGCGTGGTGGTGGAGTGTTAGCACTGCGGCAGCACAGCAGCTCACCCTTGGCTGGGGGATCCTGGGTTCGATCCCAGCCCCCGACCAACAGTAATCTGTGTGGAGTTTGCATGTTCTCCCCATGTCTGTGTGGGTTTACGCTGGGATTTTTCTGGTTTCCTCCCACATGCCCAAAAACATGCAAGTTAAGTTTGTGATCAAACTGGGGATTCTAAATTGTCCTTAGGTATGACTGTGAGAGTGAATGGTTGTCTGTCTCTCTGTGTTGGCCCTGCGGTGGACTGGCGATCTGTCCAGGGTGTACCCTGCCTCTCGCCCAAAGATGCTGGGATAAGCTCCAGCCCCCCCGCGACCCGAAAAAGGATTAAGCGGAAGAAGATGGATGGATGGATGGTTTTACAGCGTCACTCCCCTAGATGCGCGTTGTCGCACACGGTCCGCGACGATGGGATGGCAAGCGAGAGTAGAACTCGGCACAACACCTGCCGCTCTCCTGTGTGTTCCGCTATCTGGCCATTCACAGTCATGTCCATGTTGACTTTACAGATATTACGGCAGCCAGGACTCACAGTGTTCCGTTTACAGGGAAAAAGGAATTTGCATCGTCCAGTAAATGTGCCCTTAGTGCGCTTGCTTGTCTCGCAATTTGACCCCCGAAATTCTGAAGTAGTTGTGCAGTTGGAGCTGACAAAATTACAATCCAGTGGTAAAGGGAAGAAGACTGATTAAAAAGAGCACAAATCAGCTGTGTCTCCATGCTGGCTGCATTCTCCACAGCAGAATTGTCGCGTCTGTCTCACTTCAATGAGGAAAAAGTCGGATGAAACGCAACATGATCGGGAACAAAGAACAAAAATGAGGCTACGTACCATCGACCTCTCTGCTCACGAGGAGAGCTGATAAAACCAGCGCACTGCGCATCAGAAAAAGAATTCCACCGTTCCTCTCCAGCACACCAACACGGAAAGATTTTTCTCCATCCTTCCGTTCCTTTTAGCCATGACAATCCGTATATTCTGCTTCTTCGTCTTCTTCTATCTTTTTGGCGGGGCAGACAGCGTAAAGGCGCATTACCGTCATCCAGCGTTGGAGTGTGGGCCAGACAGTGTTACCCAGACACCCTCAAAAAAAACAACAACAAACAAACAAAAAAAACTATATCCTATTAATTAGCCCTGTATCTTTAAAGGCCAAATGTCACGTAATTTTTTTTTCTAAATGACAACGAATTTTGATAAAATACACATAGCTTAAACCAAATATTCATACCAGAGACCATATCACCCACCCGTATTTACATAATTGCACAAAATACACCAGGCGAAGGCCCCGCCTTGCTCGCTGGCTTGTGACAGCCAATCCAGACCGCGGCCATGATTTTGACGTCACAAATTTCACCCTGGCTGCCCTGCCTATCCACATTCACACTTATCAACATTGAACAATCATGACGGAAAGTGACAGCGATTGTGAACAAATTAGTTTAGTTTTGTCTTTTTTTTTGCCTTTTTTTGTCTTTTCTTTTTGTCTTTTTTTGTCAGTGGTTCAGACAGTGACAGAGGTATAGAACCTTACAGGTTCGAGCCGTCCGAGATGGAATCAGATGCTTTATCTGATGACAACAGTTCCGACGATGAACAGACAGCAGAACCAGTGGAAAATGTCATTGAATTGGACATTAATCGCCTCCAGAATTGGGAAGCCGAAGGGGGTCTGTCGAGGATGCCCCATAAATATTGATTTTTCGGAAGCCATTATTATTACAGTGGAGGAGAGCCGCTGCTGTCAAGAAATTGACCAGATCAATATGAGAATGGAGGCGCATACCTGTCAAGTGATACGTTTTCGCCGTATTTTAATACGGGGAAAATGCAATTTTAGCAAATACGGGCGTATTGCCATTTCTGTACGCCCAAAAGAAAAATATACGGGAAAAAAAATTGAGTGTGTTGAGGAACACGCCGTGTGTGTGAGACCCACAGCTAGGGTGCGGGCAAATCGCTCAGCGGGAGCTATTCTCACTACTTGAGAAGTGTGGACTCAATCATTAGGCTGATGGCCGGGGCGGGCAGATCTCTCAGAGGGAGCTATTGTCACTACAATGAGAAGTCATTAGGCTGATGGCCTCACACTTTCAACTGTCCTGCGGCTGCGGAACAGAGAGGAATCGCCTTCCAAATCCAGAATTCTGTTTTTTTTATTTGGAGCAGGATGCTGAGTTGTGTTGTTATTGTCAAATATCCATGAATCCTTAAAATATTTGACAATAACATGAATTACATTTAAAACATTTCCCAGAAAAGTGTCCCTTATTACTCCGCCGTCCCTTATAGCCACGTTTTACGGTATTAAAATACGGCGAAAACGTATCACTTGACAGGTATGAAAACATTTCCCAGAAAAGTGTCCCTTATTACCCAGCTGTCCCTTATAGCCCCGTTTTAAGGTATGGGTGAAATATCCAATTTTTTCTTTCTTGTTGCTCACTTCAATCTTCCAGTCTCCATATAAACAATCAATCGAAATACCCCAAGCATCAAACTAAGGTACAATCTATTTCGTCACTTCCGCCTTCTTCCCCAGGCGATTCCGGGGGCTGTGAGTAGGAACGTCAGGCCAAGCGCGGCAGTTTTAAATTAACGAATATTCCGGCGTTACTGAAGCATATGCACCAAGACCCGAACGGATTGGTTCCCTTTTATATCTAGTTTCAAGACATTTTAAGGACCCTGTTACGTGACATTTGGCCTTTAAGGTAAACAAATAACTTCCTTAACCCAATCCCCAATATCACCCTTAAGTTAACATCTCCCACCCCTAGTTTCCCCCACTAATACGTCTCTCTCCTGAATGTATTTCTGGCAGTGCCGAATGACCTGCTCAACAGTTTCTTCCTCTCCCTCACAGTAATCACACCTGTCTGGTGCTTACTCATTAAATGCATAGTTTTATTTAATCTATCCGTGTACTCTTCGTTCTTGTGAAGCTGAAAACTGAACTACCGCAAATAGCCGTCTTCTTCCTCTCTCGGTTACTGGCGGAGAGCCAACAACTGACAGGTGCATTCCGCCACCTACTGTACAAGAGTGTGTAACACTATGTCATCTGAGCCCGAACCCTAAATTCTATGACTTAATCCTGTGTTATTTAAAAAAAGAGAAAAGAGCCCTTCTCGTGATTCTTATTGCCTCTCCATCTCCATCTGTTTCCAGAATCCCAGTTAAATTCCATTCCCTACCGGCCTCTCGAACTTCATTTTCCATTATCTGTCTTTCATTTCCATATTTATGACAGTGTAATAAGATGTGCTCAACATTTTCTTTTACTCCACATTCTCTACATTTGTCACTTTCACTTTTCCCCATGGTGACTAAAGTGCTGTTTAAACCTGTGTGATCCAGTCTGAGTCTTGCCATAATGATGTCTTCCCTCCTTTTAGTTGTTATGAAATTCTTTATTGCAATAGATTTTTGTATTTTGAAAATATGATCTACCTTTATGATCTTCATCCCATCTTTTTTGCCATAGCTCAGTTCCTTTTTTCTTGATTACTGCTTTCCCTTCACCTTTTCCAAGAGACAATGGTATAGTTTTCTCTTTTCCAAGAGCACTTTTTGCTAATTTGTCTGCACAGTCATTCCCTTTCAACCCTTCATGTGCAGGAACCCAACAAAACTGAATTTCTCCACCACCCCTGTGTACCCTAAATAAACTGTGATATAGCTCAATTACCAAGTCTTCCCTTGTAGATTTTAGTGTCTGTATGGTTTTTAGTGCTGCAAGTGAGTCTGTGCACACCACCACCCAGTCCGGTCTGACCTCCTCCACCCACTGCAAAGCAATAATTAGTGTCACCATCTCTTCTGTAAACATGGATGTATTGTTGTGATGGTCACTTTAAACTCTGAGATGTATACTTCAACTCCAACAGAGCCCTCTTTATTCTTTGAACCGTCAGTATAGAGCTGTAAGAAGTTATAGTAATTGTTCCTGAGGAAAATGCTTGTTTTAACACCAACTTCACTCATATTCCAATCCTTTTTCCTCATTAGCAGACTAGCATCTATTTCTATTCCCAGAAACAGCCAAGGGGGAACATTACTCACTGGACTGGTGTTATCTATGTCAATAGTGTGCAGCCCATACATTCTGGTCCTTCTTTCAATTGTCCACCCAAACCCATGTCCCTGGAAATTAGAGTATTCCCAGCAGCCTTGTAGTGTTGTTTTTTAAATATTTGCTTTGTCACTTCCTTTCAGCTTGACCCAGTATGATAATGCGAGTTTATCTCTTCTCAAATCCATTGGCATTTCTCCTGCTTCTATTAAAACTGCATTGTTTGGTGTTGTTTTGACAGCTCCAATGCACAAGTGAAGCGCTCTATGCTGCATTCTGTCTATTTTTTCCAGAGACGTCTTTGCCGCTGCTCCATAAATCATGCATCCGTAGTCTATTGTCCATCGCAATAGTGCTCTGTAAATATCAATTAATGCATGTTTATCTGCACCCCATTTGTGTCCACCTACAGCTTTTATGAGATTAATGACTTTTTTGCATTTTGTCTCCAGCTTTTCAACATGAACTCTCCATGTGTATGCACTATTAAACCACAATCCTAGAAATTTGAACTCACTGACTTTCTCTATTGGTTGATTATATACTGCTCAAAAAAATAAAGGGAACACTTTGAAAACACATCAGATTTTAATGGGAAAAAATAAGCTGGATATCGAAATTGTGGCAAGCTAGTCCAGCTTACTCAGATTAAAGGAACACTTTCTAAATTCCAAACGGAATCAGATCCTCTATGTCATTTTTGCTCAATTTTGATTATATTTTGACAAGGCGAGAACGATATAACGGCTATTTTCAGTTGTTCTGTTTTCGTTTCACAAACGAACTATTAAAAGAAAGAAGAGTACTCAATTCCTGTACGCTTCCGTTTTTTCCCCCAAAAAACATATTTATTAATTTTCATTTTTCCAAAACAAAAACAACACAACATAAAAACATACATACAAATTGTTCAGCAACAAGAAATAAGGAAACAACAAAAAAGGAAAAAAAAAAAGGCAGGCAACAAAATTAGCACAAAGATGAGTAAATTTTAAAAGCAAATAAAAGCTCGGGACAGAATGGTGGACAAATTTCCTTCAGTAGAGTCTAGAAACGGTTTCCATATACGGCTGAATACATCAGTTTTTGAATGTATAAGGCAAGTCAAAAAGTCAAGTGGAATGTGTTCCAGTATTAGCCTTCTCCATCCAGAAACTGCAGGAACTTTAAGTGAAAGCCATTGCAACAAAATATTTTTCCTGGCACAGAAGGTTAGAATACTATATAATTTACTGTTAAATTTATTTCCAATTTGTTTATTTGGTAAACCAAGGAGAAGAGACAGTGGATCAAGATAAAGGTTAATTTTCAGAATTTTCTTAATTTCAAGAAGAATGGACTCTTCGTTCTTTTAATATTTCCTTTGTGAAACAAAAATAGAACTACAAAAAATAGCCGTTATTTCGTTTTCACCTTGTCAAAATAAAATCGGAACTCCACAAAAGCGAGATAACAGATCTAATTTCAGTTTGTGTTATTTTCGTTCGAAAATAGCAGTTATATCGTTCTCTCCTTGTCAAAATAAAATCGGAACTGCGCAAATTCAATTCAGTTCAGTTCAGCTTTATTTATATAGTGCCATATCACAACAAAAGTCACTTCATAGCACTATCAAATGTAGGGAAAACCCCACAATTGCAGAAAGACCCAGCAATCAGAGGATCCCCTGTGAGCAAGCACTTAGTGACAGTGGAGAGGAAAAACTCCCTTTTAACAGGAAGAAACCTCTAGCAGAATTGGGCTCACTGAGGGGCAGTCATCTGCTGTGACTGGCTGGGGGTGAGAGGATAGAGAAGAAGAAAAGAACAGACATAGAGAGCAAACATTAACAGTGAGAAGCCAAGTACATTATTGGAGGTCACCCGGCAGTGTGAATCTGTTAACAGCAAAAACGACATAACAGATTTGATTTTGTTTGGCGTTTTCGTTTTATTCTTTCAGTCACAGCCGGAAGTAAGCACCGAAAGCTATGCAAAAAGAAGAAAAAACTGGCAGTAAATTGATGGGAAGAAGACAAACTTTCATTTATTGTTGTTGTGTCATTGATTTATTAAGATATGACCTTAGTGGAGGGAGCTGAAGCATTAATAACTGACTTATTTCAAACTGGGTAGACTCATGCTGAAATGAGCTCTACATTACAGAGGATTGGGGCCCCACAATCCTCTATTATGACAGTGAGAAGGTTTTGTATGGACCCTAATCTTCGCAGAAAAAAACAGTTTTCTGATGCAGAATTGGAACGAGCAGTGGTATCATCAATATATAAGATAAGGTAACTTTCCGGGCATATGACCTGCCTGTCTCTTGTCACTGTGTAAAGTTTTATTTTTTTCCAGAAATTGTTCTCAAGTAAAACTAGCATTACCTTATGATACTAATTACTCAAGTACAATTAAGAATTGTCACCAAAAACATTGCTTTAATATGAGTAAGAAAGTACTAAAGTACTAATATTTTTTCTGTACGTTTGAAACTTTTTTGATTGTAAATTTGCAACACTTGTTGTTCTGCCCTCAGTAGTGTGTTTTGTAAAGTTAGAAATTAGTTTACAAGTTCATATTAAATGTCATAATCCTTTTGTAATAATTCATGTTAGAAATAATCATTGTGTGCTAAAAGTAATTTCTATGTAGTTAATAGCAATTTGTTTGTATTTTATATTGAAAGCGCAGCCAGTTGCCGCTATGGCTTATAGGTAGGAGAAGCGGACATTGTTGAGAGAAGGAAAAAAGGCAGACGAGCATTATCCTGCCCGCGAATTTCTGAAAACGTTCCTCCTGTGTGTTTAACCCCTTTTTTACACCTCCGAAAGCAATGGCTTTTCACTGTACTGTTATCACTACGTGTTATATACTCTGAGTATGTTAAAGCCACGACAGCAGTTGGTGAAGATAAGGTCCACGACACAGCGAGGGACGTCACTCAAGAGAGTGAAAAGCCAAGACAGCAGTTGGTGTAGATAAGGTCCACGACACAGCGAGGGACGACACTCAAGAGTAAAAAAAAAACCATGTCAGCAGTTGGTGAAGATAAGATTCACGACACAGCAATGGACGACACTCAAGAGAAGAGGGCGGAAGAAAAGGCGAACTCCGAAGCCAAATCATCACACAACGCTAGCTCCAGCTCCAGACGTCCTAGCTCCAGGTTATCCTCAAAGTCCAATGTAATGGAAGCAGCCATTATGGCACGAGCCTCTGCTGAAGCTGCGAATGCTAGAGCCTTGTACAGTAAGAAACAATTAGAAATTAAACAACGGGCAAAGCTAGAACAAGCAAAGCTAGAACAAGAACAAGCAAAGCAACAAGCAAAGCTGGAGCTGGATCTGGGGATGCTGGAGATAGAGAAAGAAACAGCGGCCGCCACAGCACAAGCAGAAGTTCTAGAAGCTGCTGCAGCTGCCGAGCCGGACGAAGGAGAGAGTCTGAGGTAACGTCACGGTGCACTGAGATCTGCGGCGAAGGTAATCCCCCACGTTCTTGCTCAAAGGTATGTCTAGTTCGAGTTTCCCCTAAAGGCCAACCAGAACGCTCCGTTAAGATGTATGCAATCCTTGACGATCAGAGTAATAAATCGCTGGCCCGTCCTGAATTCTTCGAGCTGTTTGGGATCAAAGGTAACCCTCTGACATACCACATGAGAACATGTGCTGGTTTAACTGAAATGCTTGGCAGGGAAGCAGTGAGGTTCCAAATCCAGCCAGTAGGTGGAGGCGCACGCTTAGACCTCCCTCCTCTCCTTGAATGCGACGAGATAAAGTTCAGTAGGGGTGAAATACCTACGCCCGAAGTCGCTCTTGCTCGTGCCCACTTAAAACACCTCGCTCCTCTCATCCCCAAGTATGACCCAGATGCACAGATGGCAATTTTACTGGGCAGAGACATCCTACGAGTCCACAAAGTAAGGCAACATGTCAACGGACCCCACAATGCTCCCTTTGCTCAACGCCTGGACCTAGGCTGGGTAATTGTGGGAGAGGTGTGCCTTAACGCTCATAAGCCAACCGTCAACGTTTATAAAATGTATATGCTCTCCAACGGACGCCCATCTCTCTTCACTCCTTGTCCTAACAGCATCAACATCAAAGAGAAACCATGCTACGGCGGGGAGCACAAGGACGGCCTCTTTAAACACAGCTCAAAACCCAATGCAGTGGAAGAAAAGCTTGGGGACAAAGTTTTTGAGTGCACAGAGAACGATAACAAGTGTGCCGTGTCCTTCGAAGATGAGACCTTCCTAAAGATAATGGAGGAAGAAGTCCACCAGGATGGAGACAACAACTGGATCGCTCCTCTGCCATTCAAGTGTCCTCGCTTGCCGCTCCCAAATAACAGGGACCAAGCATTGTCTAGACTCGGCTCACTAAGACGCAACTTAACAAAAAACCCTCAAATGAAAGAACAGTTCTCAGAGTTTATGGACAAGCTGTTCGAGAACAATCACGCAGAGGTCACTCCACCCATCACCGATAACACTGAATGCTGGTACCTGCTCATTTTTGGGGTATATCATCCCCAGAAGCCCAATCAGATACGGGCTGTCTTTGATTCAAGTGCCGAGCAATTTGGTGTGTCACTCAACTCAGTACTGTTAACAGGCCCAGACCTTAACAATACCCTCCTCGGTGTGCTGATTCGGTTTAGGAAGGAGCTCATCGCAGTTACTGCCGATATCCAGCAAATGTTTTATGGGTTCTTAGTCAGACCAGACCATAGAGACTATTTGAGGTTCTTGTGGCACGAGGGAAATGACTTGTCGAAAGAGGTGCAGGAGTATCGCATGCGGGTGCACATTTTTGGAAACAGCCCATCACCAGCGGTAGCTATCTATTGCCTACACAGAGCTATCCAGAAAGGTGAGCCAAAGTTTGGAGCAGACACGAGACACTTTGTTGAGAGACACTTTTATGTGGATGATGGGTTGATTTCGCTCCCCACTGAATCTGCAGCCATAGACTTGCTCAAGCGCACATGCGCATCCTTGGCCGAGTCCAATCTCAAGCTCCACAAAATTGCCTCGAATAGTGTCTCAGTCATGCAAGCCTTCAAGCCAGAAGACCTGGCCACCGGCATTAAAGACTGGAGTCTCGGCGACGACACTCTACCAGCTCAGAGAAGTCTAGGCCTGTGCTGGGACATAAACACTGACTCTTTCACATTCAAGGTTGCCGTCGATGACAAACCCTACACCCGCCGCGGGGTTCTGTCAACAATTGAATGAATGAATGAATGAATGAATGAATGAATTTATTTATTTCGGATAATACAGTACAGGTTAAAAGAAACTGTATAATATAACAACAAGGTCAAATTAGACAAAGACTCCTTCTACTAAACAATTCCACGTGAGTTATCCGAAATGGGTGATGGCTGAAGCCGCAGCTTATATTGCCCACCCATATTCCATCCAAGAATTCAAAAGAAAAAAGAGTAAACAAGACAAGAGTGATTACAATTTAGAACAAAGCTAAGACAAAGTGTGACTGAGAGAGAAAAAAAAGAAAACTAAGCTAAGCTAGGTTAAGCGGTTACTATTCAAGACAAATCCAAGACAGAATGTCACAGAGAGAAAAAAAAAAACAACTAAGCTACAACACAACACAGGCTGGATATGTCAATCCTTATGTGAGTTTACATGTCGTCTTGTAAATATGTTTGGAGTATTTCTTCCTTTAGTTTTTGTTTAAATTGTCCAAGCATTGTACATGATTTTAATTCAGGTCCATAATCGTTCCATAATCTGACTCCTTGCACTGAAATACAGTGTTGCTTGGTGGTTGTTCTCACTGTAAGCTTTTGAAATATACATGTTCCTCTGAAGTGATATCGTTTCTCCCTTGTTTGGAACAACTTTTGGATATTTGCGGGCAGTGATAAATTCTTCACTTTGAACATTATTATTGTGGTTTTAAAGTCAACCAGATCTTTCAACTTGAGAGCTTTTTGTTTAAGAAAAAGTGGGTTTGTTGGTTCCCTGTAAGCTGCTTTGTTTATTATTCTAATAGCTCTCTTTTGAAGCATAAAGAGTGGATATATGTTTGTTTTGTATGTATTTCCACATACTTCATTACAATATGTCATGTATGGGAGTATTAATGAATGATACAAGGTGTATAGTGTGGGTTGATTCAGCAAATATTTCACTCTGTGTAATATTGCAATTGATTTGGAAACTTTACCTTTAATATAATTAATATGTGACTTCCAACACAGTTTGTTATCAATTATTACTCCAAGGAATTTAGTTTCAGATACCCTTTCAATCTCTACACCATTTACACTGAGTTTGGGTACTGGATTGTTGTGATGGTTGTTAAAGACTATAAATTTTGTCTTACTTAAATTGAGCGTTAATTTGTTTGAATCAAACCACAGTTTAAGCTTTTCTAATTCCTTCCCGAGTGTATCCAGAAGTTGTTCCAAATTGTTTCCACTGCATAGCAGATTAGTGTCATCGGCAAACAATATTAAGTCCATTTTTTCTGAAACTTTACATATATCGTTTATATACATATTGAATAATAATGGTCCCAAAACTGAACCCTGTGGGACTCCACAGGTGACCTTCAGCAACTCTGAGTTTTTGTTGCTAACACATACATACTGATATCTATTCTTTAAGTAACTACTTAACCAGGACAGTGCTACCCCTCTAATACCAGAATTTTGTAGTTTCTTTAATAATAAAATATGATCTACTGTATCAAATGCTTTTTTAAGATCTAGGAATACTCCAACTGAATACTCTTTATTTTCAATGGCTGTTGATATTTTTTCTGTAAATTCCATTAGGGCATATGCAGTTGTCCTCTTGTGTCTGAACCCATATTGCTGCTCACATAGTAAATCATTCTTCAGTATGAAGTTGTCAATTCTCTCATAGAATATTTTTTCAAGTATCTTGGAAAATTGCAGTAATAGTGAAATTGGTCTATAGTTTGAGAGTTCCCCTCTGTCGCCCGTCTTGTATATCGGAATTACTTTAGCTATTTTCATTGCATTGGGAAATATACCTGATTGGAGAGACAGGTTGCAGATATACGTCAGTGGTTTTACTATGCATTTGATAACAGTTTTGACTAGTAGCATGTCAATACCATCACAGTCAGTAGATGTTTTACTTTTGAACGATTTAACAATTTCAATGACCTCTCTTTCGTCTGTGTTCTTTATGAAGATGGAGTCTTTTACAGCAGTGTTATTGCATATTGTATCACCTGTTGGCACCGTAGTGGGTATTTCTCGGGCCAGTTTAGGTCCAATGTTAACAAAAAAATTATTAAATTCATCTGCAGGTGAAGCAATATTCACACTCTGAGTCGTTTTATTATTTTTTGGAATATTAGTTGGGTAGCTTGTATTTCTGCTTTTATTTCCAAGGATACTGTTGAGTATTGTCCATGTATTTTTAATATTGTCTCTGTTTTTCTCCAGTTCTTTACTGTAATAGTCTCTTTTACTACATCTTATTATATATGTTAACTTATTTTTGTATGTTTTATACCGCTGCTCTGCTTCTTTTGTTCTTTTCTTTAGGAAAGCTTTATACAATAAATTTTTCTTTTTACACGCCTTTTGTAGTCCTTTGGTTAACCATGGCTTATTAGCAAATTTGTGTTAAAGCTTTTTTATTACTAATGGGCAGTTTTTTTCATTAAGAGTGGTTACAATATTTATAAATGTGTCATAGGCTTCATTTACATCTGATACATAGACTTCTGTCCAGTCTTGCTTCAGCAAGTCCTCTTTAATTCAATTCAATTCAATTCAATTCAATTCAATTCAACTTTATTTATATAGCGCCATTTCACAACAACAGTCATCTCATAGCACTATCAACTGTAGGGGGGGAACCCCCACAGTTGCAGAAAGACCCCAGCAATCAGGTGATCCCCTGTGAGCAAGCACTTGGCGACGGTGGAGAGGAAAAACTCCCTTTTAACAGGAAGAAACCTCCAGCAGAACCAGGCTCAGGGAGGGGCAGTCATCTGCTGCGACTGGCTGGGGGGTGAGGGGACAGAGAAGATGAAAAGAACAGACATGTAGAGAGCAAACAGCACGATGGGGACTCAATCTATGGGAGAGAACAAACAAATGTTAATGACCAGCAAAAAAAAAAAATATTTCATAGAGAGTGAGGAAAGGAGTGAGGCCCAGTGCATTACTGGAGGTCCCCCGGCTGACTAAACCTATTAGCAGCATAACTAAGGGAGGGTTCAGAAACACATGATCCCTCCCTAATTGTAGGCTATATCAAAAAGGTAGGTTTTAACCCTAATCTTAAAAACAGAGATCGAGTCTGACTCCCGAATCCAGATTGGCAGCTGATTCCACAGGAGATGAGCTTGATAACTGAAGGCTCTGCCTCCCATTGTACTTTTGGAGATTCTAGGTATTACAAGTAGTCCTGCATTTTGGGAGCGTAGTGCTCTGTTAGGATAATACGGTAGTATCAGATCTTTTAAATAAAAAGGAGCCTGATTGTTTAGAGCTTTGCAAGTAAGAAGAAGGATTTTAAACTTAATTCTAAACTCTATGGGAAGCCAATGAAGGGAGGCCAGAACCGGAGAGATATGATCTCTCTTTCTAGTACCTGTTAAAACTCTTGCTGCAGCATTTTGGATCAGCTGAAGACTTTTTAAAGATGTTTTAGGACAACCTGATAATAAAGAATTACAATAATCTAATCTCGAGCTAACAAAAGCGTGGATCAGTTTCTCAGCATCACTCTGAGACAAGATGCTCCTAATCTTGGCAATATTATGCAAATGATAGAAGGCAGTCTTAGAAACAAATTTAATATGTGAATTGAAGGACAAATCCTGATCAAAAATAACTCCAAGGTTCCTCACAGAGCTATTAAGAGAAAAAGTAACTGCATCCAAACTGAAAGTTTGATTTGGAAAGGAATTTCTAAGGTTTTTTGGACCAACAAGAATGACTTCAGTCTTATCTGAATTTAATAGCAGGAAATTACAAGTCATCCAAGCTTTGATTTCCTTAAGACAGGCTTCTAACTTGGCTAATTGATTAGTATCATCTGGCTTCATTGACAGGTATAATTGTGTGGCATCTGCATAACAATGAAAATGTATACAGTGCTTTCTAATAATGTTGCCTAACGGAAGCATATATAAACTAAAAAGGGTAGGGCCTAGCACAGATCCCTGTGGAACTCCATGACTAAGCTTTGAGTTGAAAGAAAACTCATTATTTACATGAACAAACTGGAACCTATCAGATAAATAAGATCTAAACCACTGCAACGAAGTTCCATTAAGTCCAACATAGTGTTCTAATCTATCAAGTAGAATATTATGATCGATAGTATCAAAAGCTGCACTAAGGTCTAAAAGGACAAGTACAGAAACTAGTCCATTATCAGATGCAATGAGGAGGTCGTTAGTGACCTTCGCTAAGGCTGTTTCAGTACTATGATGGATTCTAAACCCAGATTGAAACTCTTCAAGTAAACCATTTCCCTGCAGGTGGTCGAATAATTGCGTAGCAACAACTCTTTCTAAGATTTTTGAAATGAAAGGGAGATTAGAGATTGGTCTATAGTTAGCTAAAGCTCCTGGATCTAGCGTTGGCTTTTTGAGTAAGGGTTTAATTACAGCTGTTTTAAAAGCCTGCGGTACATGGCCTAAAGTTAATGAAGAATTGATTATATGAAGAATAAAGCTACCAATAAGTGGGAAGACTTCTTTAAATAACCTAGTAGGAATAGGGTCTAAAAGACAAGTTGAAGGTTTGGATGAGGAAACTATTTTGTCTAACTCACAAAGGTCGATTGGAGTAAACTCATCAAGACAGACATCAAAAGAAGGAGTTGTGGTAGTTACAGTATTTAAGTTAACTGTGGGAAGAATCTGATTGATTTTATCTCTGATGGATGAAATTTTATTATTGAAAAAGTTCATAAAGTCCTGACTAGTAAGCTCTAAGGGAATGCTAGGATTGACAGAGTCCTGACTCTTTGTCAACCTGGCTACAGTACTGAAAAGAAACCTAGGATTATTCTTGTTCTCTTCTATTAATGCAGAGTAATAACTTGTTCTAGCTTTTCTAAGAGATTTTTTATAAATTAAAAGATGATTTCTCCAAGCTAAATAGATTTCATCTAAATTAGTAGAGCGCCATTTTCTTTCTAATTGACGAGTCTTCTGTTTTAAGCTACGAGTTTCTGTGTTGAACCAAGGAGTTAGAAATCTCTGATTAGACTTTTTCTTTTTTAAGGGGGCCACCAAGTCTAGAGCCTGATGCAGAGAAGCTGAAACACTATCCACCATGTTATCAATTACAGAAGGAGCAAGCTGTCTATAGCTTATTTCCGTTGTGTTGACACATGGCATTGAGGAAACAATCTGCATAAATTTGGAAACAGCATCATCTGAGAGGCATCTACTGTAATAATATTTTTCTTTAGGAGCCAAATAGTCAGAAATGGTAAAATCAAAGGTTAACAGACAATGGTCTGACAGTACAGGGTTATGAGGAGACACTACAAGATTTTCTATTTCTATGCCATATGTCAGAACAAGGTCCAATGTATGGTGGAGGTAATGAGTAGAATTTCCTACTTTCTGAGAAAACCCAATCGAGTCTAATATTGAATTAAATGCCACATTAAGGCAGTCACTATCTACATCCACATGTATATTAAAGTCCCCTACTATAATTATTCTATCAGATTTCAGCACTAAATCAGCTAAGAAATCAGCAAATTCGGATAAAAATTCTGAGTAGGTTGATGGGGGACGATAAACTATGGCAAATAAAATTGGGTTTAACCTAAAATTGCTAAAGTGCCCAATACTGAGGACCAGGCCCTCAAAGGAATTATAACATGTTTTTTGCTTTACATTAACTAGTAATTTGGAATGGTAAATTGATGCTACTCCTCCTCCACGACCAGAACTTCTGGGATTTTGACAGTTTAAATAACCAGAGGGAGTTGATTCATTTAAACCAACATAATCCTCTTGCCCTAACCAAGTCTCTGTAAGGGAAATTAAATCAATCTGATGATCAATTAACAGATCATGGACTAACAGAGACTTGGGAGTTAGAGACCTAATATTTAGTAAACCACATTTAATTTTTAAATTATGAGGAGGAACAGAGGCCAAATCATTCAATTTAGAGGCTTTATGTTTAATTTGAGTTTTACCAATGTTTTGCTTTATCACTTTGGGATGCTTATGCATGATATTTTTATTTACTTTGGAGGGAGCAGACAACGATTCTCTGATGGGGAAGACAGGGGCTAAGCTGAGGGGTGGCGGATGAAGAGGAGCTGCAGAGAGGCGTGTAAGACTGCGACTCTGCTTCCTGGTCCCAACTCTGAGTAGTCATGGTTTTGGAAATTTGGATAAAAAAGATGCCAGATTGTTAGATAAATGAGAAGCACCATCCAAAGTGGGATGAATGCTGTCTCATCTCATAAGACCAGGTTTTCCCCAAAAAGAGCTCCAATTGTCAATGTAGCCCACGTCATTTTTAGGACACCACACAGACAGCCAGCGGTTCAAGGATGACGAGCGACTAAACATGTCATCACTGGTCAGATTGGGGAGGGGCCCAGAGAATACTACAGTGGGTGACATCGTTTTTGCAAAGTCACACACCGATTCTACATCAAGTTTGGTGACTTCCGACTGCCGGAGACGGATGTCATTAATGCCGGCGTGAATAACAATTGTGGAGTATTTACAGTTACTTTTAGCCAGCATTTTCAGATTTGACTCGATGTCGCCTGCTCTGGCCCCAGGAATGCATTTGACTATGACCGCTGGAGTCTCTAGGTTCACGTTTCTGACTACAGAGTCGCCAATGATCAGAGTTTTTTCCTCAGCGGGTGTGTCGCTGAGCGGGGAAAAACGATTAGAAACGTGAACAGGTTGGTGGTGAACCGGGGCTTTGCGACTAGGCTTCCTTCTCACCGTCACCCACCCAGTCTCCTCGCTGCTGAGGAGAGCCGGGGAACCGCTGACAGGGGGGCCTAAACTAGCTAGCTCCGCTGCAGCTAATGGGCGTCCGTCGAGATTAACTGGCGCAGACGGTGTTTCAATGCAGCGGAGCCGGGATTCCAAATCAGACAACCTCGCCTCAAGCGCCTCAAAAAGACAACATTTATTACATTTACCGTTATCACTAAAAGAGGCAGAGGTGTAGCTAAACATCTGACAGAGAGAGCACACCAGAGGAGAGGAAAGAGAGCTAGTAGCCATAGCTAATAGCTGGAGAGCAACCACACAGGCAGACAGCAAAACAGGAAGTGACGATACGTTACGTTACCACAGGGAAGTGACGATCTGAGATCTGAGAGAACTGAGACGATCTGAGAGAACTGATTGCATTTGGTGATTTGTGTCTGAACGATTTTGAAGTTTTTTCTGCGTTGGGCCCCGTGTGGCCATGGATAAGTGCAAAGGTTGGCAAGTGGTCACTTATATCATTTATCAATAATCCACTTTCTATTTTCTTATCGAAAACATTGACAAACAGGTTGTCAATAAGTGTAGCAGAGTGAACTGTGATTCTACTGGGATGTGTTATTGTGGGATATAGACTCATGCTGTACATAGAGTTCATGAACTCTGTAACTACATTTTGTTGATGAGGATTCAGTAAGTCAATACTGAAATCTCCACAAATTGCTACCATTTTCTTACTAGTAATATTATTGTACAGCTCGACTAATTTATCTCTGAATGTCTCAATGCAAGTTCCCGGCATTCTATATATGCAGCTTATGATTAGATTTTTTGTTTTGTCTAGGTCAATCTCAACAGTAACACATTCCAAAATCCCTGGTAGTGCTAAGGACATTTCATTTACAAGCTTACACCTGTACAGGTCATCAATATACAGTGCAACACCACCACCCTTTTTTTGAGTTCTGTTAATATAAAACATCTGATATCCTTCTATTGCCATCAGGGGAGCCTGCTCTTCGTTAAGCCAAGTTTCAGAGACTGCAATAGCTGTGAATTTTCTGTCTAGCTGTTTTAAATAGTCCTGAATCTGTGGAAAGTTTTTGTTAAGACTTCTGCTATTGAAGTGTATTATTGACAGTTTACCATCTAATTGCATTTGACTTTTGAATTGTTTTTCAGTGTAATATTCACAGTGGTTATGAATATTATTGAAAAAGTGGTTATCAGGATCAATATCATTCTCCATCTCTTGTGGTTTATGTTCAGCATAATGGTATGTTTTCAGAGTTTGAGTTTCCCCATTCTGTGTCAAATGACTTCCTCCAACTGGGGATAATTGATGTCTACTTGAGTCGGTCATAAGTTTTTGTTTGTTTTGGTTATTTTTATTAAAGTACTTTGGCATGGTGTATCAAAAGAACTATTCTTATCGTGTGTATGAATATGGATTATCATTGGCTCATAATTTTCTAATCAGTGTTCATCTGTATTTATCTAAGTCAGTAGCATCTCTGATCATTATACTCTTTGCTTGCAAAGAGTATAACAATTAACAGCATCTTCGACCCCTTGGGACTAGCGTCACCAGTGACAATCAAAGGCAGACTCTTGTTACGTGAACTGTCGAATGGTGTCCAAGGTTGGGATGCTCCTCTCCCTCAGGACAAAGTGGACACATGGGAAACATGGAAAATGTCCCTCCAAGATCTTAGCAGTCTTAAAGTGCCACACTGCTATGTACCAGCTTCCCTCTCTAAGTCCACTTACACCGAACTGTGTATCTTTTCCGACGCTTCAAGCTGGGCTATTGCGGCAGTAGCATACTTGAAGACAGTCAATGCAGAAGGACAATGCGAAGTCGGGTTTGTGCTTGGAAAAGCAAAACTTTCACCACAACCAGAGCCCACGATACCTCGCCTTGAACTTTGTGGAGCAGTTCTAGCAGTTGAGATGGCGGAACTCATTCTGGACGAACTTGACCACAAACCAAACGCTGTCAAATTCTACTGTGATAGCAAGGTGGTTCTTGGGTACATCTGCAATGATTCAAAGCGCTTCTATGTCTATGTGCATAATCGCATTCATCGGATACGTCAGTCCACATCCCCTGAACAGTGGCACTACGTCACATCAGAGCAAAACCCAGCTGATTTAGCCACCAGGTCAATACCTGCATCACAGCTCATGGACACTATGTGGTTTAAGGGACCAGACTTCCTTTACAGACCACCTGAATCCGAGACACCTGAATCCTTTGAGTTGATTGAGCCTGAAGTAGACTCTGAAATCAGAAAAGTCGCTACCTTTTCTACTTACATTCAGAAGAACGGGCCCTTACCAGCGTGCTTCCAGCGCTTTTCAAGTTGGAACTCATTAGTACATGCCATTGCATTCCTAATTCACCAAGCTCATTCTCACTCATCAAGCAACCTGTCAGATCATTCATGCAGGGGCTGGAATCGATGTAGCAAGCCACGCACTCCAGAGGAGCTGGATGCTGCCAGTAACCTCATCCTCCAGTCTGTTCAAAAAGACGCTTTTCCCGACGAGTATGCTGCTCTCCATACCAACCAAACCGTCTGCAGTTCAAGTCCCATCATAGCTCTTGATCCCTATATGAATGAAAGCCTCATCAAGGTTGGAGGTCGCCTCAAACATGCTTCATTGAACACAGCATCCAAGAATCCAACCATTCTCCCAAACAAGCATCATGTAACTCAACTGCTTGTCCGTCACTATCATGCCAAAGTTGTGCATCAAGGAAGGCAGTTCACAGAAAGCGCAATTAGGCAAGCCGGACTGTGGATTGTAGGTTGCAAAAGACTGGTCTCGTCCATTATCCACCATTATGTAACGTGCAGGAGACTCAGGGGAAAACTAGAGACTCAGAAAATGGCAGATCTCCCACCTGAGAGAATCAAAACATGCCCTCCATTTTCATACGTCAGGTTGGACGTATTCGGTCCATGGTCAGTAGTCACTCGACACACACGAGGTGGAGCTGCACAAGGAAAAAGCTGGGCAATACTCTTCACGTGCCTGACCACAAGAGGCGTGCACATTGAAGTCATTGAATCTATGGACGCTTGCAGCTGCTTAAACGCAATACGCAGATTCTTTGCAATACGAGGCCCAGCAAAGCAAATGCGATCTGACAGAGGCACTAACTTCATTGCAGCGAGTGTGGAGTTAGGCATGGCACAACCAAACAAGAACCCTCCCAACATTGTCATCTATTTCCATGCCAAAGGTTGCACATGGGAGTTCAATCCCCCACATGCCTCTCACATGGGAGGCGTCTGGGAAAGACTGATTGGGGTCACTCGCAGAATACCAGACTCCATGCTTCTGCAAAACAAACACACTCGTTTGACGCATGAGGTGCTTTATACTTTAATGGCTGAGGTAACGTCTATAATCAGCGCAAGGCCCTTAGTCCCCATCTCAACAGACCCTTCCTCACCATTCCTACTCTGTCCCGCAATGATCCTGACCCAAAAACAGCATGTTCCCCCTCCACCAGAAGACTTTTGTGTAAAGGACCTGCTCAAAAATCAGTGGAAACAAGTGCAAGCACTCGCCAACGAATTCTGGAGCCGTTGGAGAAAAGAATATCTCAACACCCTCCAATCAAGGCGCAAGTGGCATACAACACACCGCAACCTCCAGACAGGTGACATAGTGCTGTTAAAACAGGACCAAGCACCCAGGAACGAGTGGACAATGGTCATCATCACATCCACCTTTCCAAGCAGCGACGGGAAGGTCAGAAAGGTCGAAGTGAGGACATCATCTCAGGGTGTTTCAAAGACTTACTTACGTCCTATCTCAGACGTTGTTATGCTCTTAGAGAGTGAAAAAAGTAGATAAAAAGAAGTAGTGGCATTAGTAATGCCAGGCGGGGAGTGTTCTGCCCTCAGTAGTGTGTGTTTTGTGCAGTTAGAAATTAGTTTACAAGTTCATATTAAATGTCATAATCCTTTTGTAATAATTCATGTTAGAAATAGTCATTGTGTGCTAAAAGTAATTTCTGTGTAGTTAATAGCAATTTGTTTGTATTTTATATTGAAAGCGCAGCCAGTTGCCGCTATGGTTTATAGATAGGAGAAGCGGACATTATTGAGAGAAGGAAAAAAGGCAGACGAGCATTATCCTGCCCGCGAATTTCTGAAAACGTTCCTCCTGTGTGTTTAACCCCTTTTTTACACCTCCGAAAGCAATGGCTTTTCACTGTACTGTTATCACTACGTGTTATATACTCTGATTATGTTACATACTCAGAGTATATAACACGTAGTGATAACAGTACACTTGTAAAATTGTGATTCTGCAATATTTGAAAGCACTCCTGCTGTAAAATTAAAAGGCCGTGGCTATGGATATGTAAGATGTAGCCACAGAATGTTTTCTTCAGATTTTACTGGGGAGGAAACATTTGTCAGTCTTGGAAATGTGAAAAAAAAATAAAAATAAAAATCCATAAACAACTTCTGGATTATTCCCCATTACAACTGATATAAACAATTCCAGACCAATCAGCATATTACCTGTTATCTCTAAAATAATTGAAAAATGGGTGGCCACACTATCATGTGAACATCTGAATTATGGGAACACCCCCCTGCATCACACACAGTTTGGGTTCTGTGCCTGTCATTCAACAGAGTCTGTAATGAGCTTGTTTTTAGAGAAAAGTGTTTTTGTGTTTTTTTTTAAATAAGTGCAGTTGTGTAGGTGTTGTGTTCTTAGATCTGAAAAAGGCATTTGACACCGTTGACCACAACATCCTTTTAACCAAACTTACTCAGCTTAATTTTTCAGAACACGCCATCAAATGGATGAAATCCTATTTAACCAACAGACAGCAATGTGTAATGGTCAACGGTGTTAAATCGCCATATTTGAAATGTCAAATTGGTGTCCCACAAGGCTCCATACTTCAACCACTACGATTCTTCCTATACATAAATGATTTATCAAATGCATGCAGAAATATTCATATACAAATGTATGCAGATGACACAGTAATATTCACACCTGTAAAAAACACACAAGAAGCTGCCTGTATTCTTACAACAGCAATGACCCAAATCCATGACTGGCTGAATAACTCCTGTCTCCTACTAAACACTAAAAAACTGTATGCATGATGTTTCCCAAACAACAAACAAACTGTCATGCAGTGACCCTCGCGGATCACCACAAGACGCCAAGAGTCCACCGGTGAGTTTTGCAATGATGTTTTATTAACAAAACAAGACAAGACACAAGGCTATGAGCCGCTAAGGCAAAAACCACACACTGAGCGATACAAGGGCTCGTAGGGCTAACCCCAGCCACTACGAGCTAAACTATGACAAGACAAGAATGGAAACAAACCTGGCATGAAGCTCTAAGGAGGCCTCACAAGGATTGTTTGACGATTGATGATTTAAGGTCGACTTAGGTTGACTTACACTACCGTTCAAAAGTTTGGGGTCACTTAGAAATGTCCTTATTTTTGAAAGAAAAGCACTTTTTTTTCAATGAAGATAACTTTAAACTAATCAGAAATACACTCTATACATTGCTAATGTGGTAAATGACTATTCTAGTTGCAAATGTCTGGTTTTTGGTGTAATATCTACATAGGTGTATAGAGGCCTATTCCCAGCAGCTATCACTCCAGTGTTCTAATGGTACAATGTGTTTGCTCATTGCGTCAGAAGGCTAATGGATGATTAGAAAACCCTTGTGCAATCATGTTAGGTCTGCAATGCTGTAATTGCTGCAAATGGAGGATTCTTTGATTAAAACAAAGTTTGAAGGAAAAAATTATTATTTCAAATACAAATCATTATTTCTAACCTTGTCAATGTCTTGACTATATTTTCTATTCATTTTACAACTCATGGTGGTAAATAAGTGTGACTTTTCATGGAAAACACAAAATAATTGTCTGGGTGACCCCAAACTTTTGAATGGTAGTGTAGGTTGACTTATGCTCCCGCAATTGGACTGCCGTCAGCGCCCGCCTTATAAAGGCGAACGCTAACAAGCAGTAATGACAGACAGCTGACCGGCCTTGACAGGCGGAAGCCCCACCGAGCGCCTTCACAATAAGAGCCCGGTGAGGCCAGGAAACAACCCACAGCTGTCAAAGCCAGCAGCGAGCTATGTGTGGCCCGAGCGTGGACAGAACCAGCGCTCGGGTCGTAACGGTACCCTCCTCCGAAGGCGGGCTTCCAGAACGCCCATGGACCACCCTGCCCGCCCTCCCCCCAAGGGTGGGCGGCTGGGGGTAGGTCCGGAGGGAGAGAGACCAAACCCAGAATCAATGCAATAACCAGAAAAAAAAAAAAAAAAAACTAAACACAGGACAATGACAAGAAAAACCAAATACTCAATGACAAGAAATACCAAATCCACAGACTAAATAAAACACTCAACTAACGATTACAGAAAATTGCACAGGATATCATGGAGAAAAAACAGAATTACTGGGTCAGAAAAACTAAATACAGGACAATGACAAAAAATACCAACTCCACAGATTAAATACTCAAATCAGATTAAATGCTCGAATAATTCCAGCAACAGCACAGGACAGAAAGAGAAAATTAAATCTTTGCCCACATGTTTCACAAGAAAATGGCTTCCCAGCTGTGCGAATGCTCAAGTGAAACTTCAAATAACCAAATACAGGAAAAACAGAACAATTGACTCATACTCAACTATGCGCAAAACAAAATAGAGCAACTGCAAGACATGGAGGAATACAGAATATCAAGAAAAACAAAACCGGACAATAACTGGATCAGGACATTACCAGAAAATAACCACTACCCCCCCCCGACACTTTATGCCGCCCGGTGGAGACCAGGTGCCATAGGAAAAGCTCAGGTGGTCTCCCCGCGTCCAACGGCCGGCGGGTGGTCATGGGAGGCGGAACATGACCAGGCGGCTAACCACAGTCCAACGCCCAGCATGTCCGCTCCTCTGGTGGCTGAACCAGGTCACCCAACGAAACACATAACACAGGTATGCGTGACCCGAGCGCGGACAGAGCCAGCGCTTGGGTCGTAACACAAATATTACAAACTCAAACATTTTCTTAAAAGGGGAGGGGCTGCAATTAGTGGACGAATTTAAGTACTTTGGCGTGATTTTAGACTCCTCATTAACCTTTAAAAACACATCAAAAAATCTCAAACATAATCAAATTCAATCTGAGAAATTTTAAACAAATTAGACCATCGCTGACAGTGTGGCCAAAATGTTTCTGCATCCAGTGATCTTCTCACAGATCGATTACTGTTTTACCAAATGGTCACTCACTGGTGTAACCATAATCAAACCCACTGAATCTTTATACAAAAAAATCCAAAAAAAATTATTTGATAAGAAAGATCCCACATATCAATGTTGTCACATTTACAAGTCATGCAATTTTCTGTCTTTTGAAAATAATAATACTCTCAAATTTACCTGTTCAATTTATAAAATGTTAAATATATATAATATGTTAACCTGAAGTCTGTCACCGGCACAACCACCAGAGCAATCACTATAGGAGACTGTGAGGTCCCCCACAGATGCACCACATTTGCTCAATCTGTGCTATCAGTGAGAGGCACCAAGATCTGGAATAATATACCACCTGCAATCAGAGAATGCACCACACTAAGCACTTTTAAGACTTACTGTAAAAATAACCCAAAACTAGTGGTTGCTCTGCGGCATACGCATATATATGTGTGTGTGTGTGTGCCCGTGCATCACACATATATGCCCCGCCTGTTGTTTGTTGTTGCTGTGATGTACTTGAGTGCATGTGTGTGTGTGTACACATACACAGCACTTCACCTGTGTGACATTTGAATATTTTGTTTTGTAGCATCTTAACACTTTGTCTTTAGCATATCCACTTTGTACAGTTTCATTGCAGTTGTTCTGCTCATGTATGATTGTGTGTTTTTGTGATCTGCCAGGGGACCACAGATGCAAATTAGCAGTATTGCTATAGCTGGCATACTTACATTTGTATTAATGTTCATTAGTATAAGGATTAAGTGGAAGAAGATGGATGGATGGATGGATGGATGGATGGATGGATGGATGGATAGTATGTAATGTCCCTTTCAAATCAACATTAAACTAAACTAAACAACTTGCGCTTATTTTGTTTTTCAGTATTGACTTGCTTTTAAAAGGGCTGATGACATAGGAATTTCTTATGCAGTATCAGATGGCTTATTTTTCAGGATACAGGAATAAAGATGGAGACCAATAGATTAAACTTTACTATAGATGAACAAATCATTTGCACAAATGTATTTCGCACATCAACACAGCTAATGCAGTCACAGACTTAAGTAAATATTAAAAGGCTCATTTTGATCATTTAAAACAAGTTTCATAATTCCACACTATCACTGCAACGAATAAACTTTTAGGGATTTGTTACTTTTCAGGAGGACAGTGGGGACACTTTGTGGTCAAATTATTCTACTGCATAATGGCTTCCCTAATCAAGGGATAACGGATCTCTAGTAGCACAAGATATTTTCAACAGTTTACAAAATAGCCAACACAAGTTGCAGCACTTGTCAAAAACAGCATTTTTTGTTAAAGCTGAAATAAAGTATTAAAATATTTCACATGGAAACCAATTTTATGTTTTCAGAACAAGATATTATCTTGTTAGTGTGGTCAAATATACAGTTTGTACTGTGACATATTAGAGGTTCACACGAGAAAAGGAGCAGATGGCTTCGATGAAACAGGCTTTATTGAAACGCAGCATTGAACACAGACAGGAGGGGAGGTCATTCTCACAGACCTCTGTTTCAATAAGGGTTGCACAAGCACATAATCATTCTTGCTCTAATTCTACCTGTAACACTGCTGGGTCATTATAATGCAGTTATAATGACACAGCAATATAATGACACAGTAATAACATTTTAACACACACGAAAATAACGTCCTCTGCTGGTAAAGCATGCTGGGAAAATCCCCACCCCCCTTAACACAGCCCCGACGTTACACTACCCCCCCCTTCCCCGGACTGGTTTCTGTCCCCAGAATAATAGAAGTCCAACTCAAAAGTCCAACACGAATCCGTCCAGGTGTCGGGGCAGCCTCCGGTGCCGGCGACCAGTATGTACAGGCTTGCCATTGTCCATCAGTGTCTCGGTCGGAGAATCTGGTCGGGGTGAAGGCTCCGGCTCAACCACCAGCAGGGCGAATGTCTGATACAGGGCGAGACGATCACAGTGGAGTACCACGACCAGGTCCCTTTTCTTTAGCCTCACCCTGTACACCACATCCGACAGTCTCTGTAGAACCACGCACGGTCCCGACCAATGGCTTGCCAATTTCGGTGACTGTCCTCTTTTCCTCTCCAGGCAGAAAACCCAGACTCGATCTCCTGGTGCACAGTCCCTTCCCTGGCAGTGGGAGTCATATGCCCGCTTCTGCTGACTCCCCGCCGCTGCCAGGGCCTCCCAGGTGGGCCACTGGCCCGCGTCTTGCCACTGCTGAACCCGGGAAATGACCGGATCTCTGTCCTGCTCGGGCTGCAGCTGCTGCGTGCCAAGGGCCTCTGTGACGTCACCGCTGGGGGGAGCTGCCTGATTATCCGAGGGGAATTGTGTGCCGCTGTGTTATTCCTGCTCACAGTAGTCCGGAGAGCAGCAGCCTGTGGGACGGCCTGGTCTTGATCCTCTGCCCGCTTAACAGCTCCCGCAGCTGGCGTGTCTGTCCCAATTCTAACCCGCTGCAGCTCTGCTGGAACAATTCCTCAACCGCCTGCTGCGTGTCTGCTGATACGTTGACCCCCCCCCCCCCCCACCACCACCACTTGCTGTCCCTGTGTGTGCTTGTGCTCCCTCTGCTCGTGCTGGTGGCGCCATTGTGTCCAGTCCTCGCGGTGGCCCGCCTGGTCCGGTCCGTCCTGGCGGTCCCTCAATCGCACAGGCCTCCGGGTTCCTTCCCTGGGTCCCGCTGCGGCGCGTGATGGTCCGGGTTTCCAGCTAGAAGGATGGTCTGGCGGTGTCGATCTTCGTGTTCCACGCTGCGAGCAGGTCGAGTCCAATAATGCAGGGGTCTTGGATGCCAGCCAGCCAGAAAGGGTGGTTTGTGTTCTGGCCGGCCATCCCCACCATGAGAACTCTCCGCCCCCCCAATCTGGTGTGCTCACCGGTAGCTGTGGTGACGTAGCGCCCGGTGGGTTCCCACCCCTGCGGTGTCGTCTTGTCCGTGCCCAGCAGCACACCGGGTCGGACCAAGGAGATGGTAGAACCGGTGTTGATCAGAGCCCGAATCGCCGTCTTGTCCAGGATGCACTGTAAATACATCCCTGGCGAGTGTCCAATTCGGCCCACACGCAGTGACAGCTCATCGGTTTGTCGTGGGGTGGGTGCAGGGCAGTACCGCACGATGTGTCCTGGCTCCCCACAGCGGAAGCACCCTTCCTCACGCCATCACTGCCGTCTTCTCCGTGGGCATGCCGTCGTGGTCTGCCGCAGTTCCTCCTCCCCGCTCTCAGCTGTGGCCTGGCAGGCTCTCTGTCTCAGTGCCGATGCATCAGCTGTACAATTCATCAGCGGTTCCACCCGCTCTGCTTCTGCCACAGCAGTCTCCCAGCTGCTTGCGGCGTTAATCTGGATGTGACTCTGGAGCTGGGCTGGGCGGAGACCCCGGATGAAGTTCCGGAGGGCGAGCTTCTCCACTACTTCTGGCTCGAAATCCTGGTAGTTGCGCCGTGTCAGCAGCCGTATATCCGCTGCGTAGGCTCCCAGGTTCTCCCGGCTGCCTCGCCGGGGGTTGGCCAGCTGTTCCTCTGCATGCTCAGCGTTGGCCGCTCTCCCAAACTGCCTCCGGAGTGCTCCTTGTAGCGCTGGCCAGCTGTGGCGCTCGATCGGACAGCGTGTGGAGAGTCCTTCCCTCCAGGGCCAGCGCGAACTGCACGGTGGTTTCTTCAGGTGGCCAGCCGTTCAGCACAGCAGCCATCTCGACCTGGACCAGGTAGTCATCCAGCAGGGTTTCACCACTGAAGTGGGGAATCTTGGCCCGCTGCCGGATGGGTGGGATGGTTGTCTCTCAGTCGATCGCCGCTCCTGGTCGCAGTGGATTCGCCTGCCCGTCCTGCTCTGAAAAGGGCGGGGAGCGGGGCTGGTTTGCTCTGCTCAGCCCGCCCTGCCTTGAAAAAGGCAGAAGGCGGGGTACGCTGGTCCCGTCGGGTCTGCTGCTCCGTTCATTCCGTCGAGCAACTCCGGGGGTCAGTGTCTCAGCTCTGTCGTCCATCCCCAGCTGAGCGATGAATCGCTCCAGCTGCTGGATCTCCGCTCGGATCCTGGCTTCCATCTGCTCCATGTCCCACTCCTGACACCAGTGTGACGTATTAGGGGTTCACACAAGAAAAGGAGCAGATGGCTGCGACGAAAGAGGCTTTATTGAAACACAACACTGAACACAGACGCGGGGGAGGTCATTCTCACAGACCTCCGTTTCAATAAGGGTTGCACAAACACATAATCATTCTTGCTCTAATTCTACCTCTAACACTGCTGGGTTATTATAACATAGTTATAATGACATAGCAATATAATGACACAGTAATAACATTTTAACACACACGAAAATAACATCCTCTGCTGGTAAAGCATGCTGGGAAAATCCCCACCCCCCTTAACACAGCCCCAATGTTACAATACTATATATGTATATAACTTTCTTGTGGTCATAACAGAATCTCCGAGTGGAACACATTTGGCCAGCGGTTAATAACTGTGTCAACTACCCTTTGAAGCAAGCCCTGGTGCATCTTGTGGACCAAGAGGTCATCAACATGGAAGATAGTGTCACCAAATTCTGTATCAAATCTGACCTGCCAAGTCAGTAAGATTGGGCTCAGCATGGTCGTGCAGTCATGGAAAGCACACAGAATCTCAGGTGTGTACAAACTTGACAAGCAATGTCATTTGTCCCCAATCTCACATGAACTAATTTCTCAATTTCTTAGGACGAGGTATACTAAATCAACTTGCAGCAGGTGGATGCCCTGCCCAACTAGCAGAGGAGCTGCTACCTAATGCTTCTGTTGCAGCAGACATGTACATGCAGGAGTTAGGATCTACACTTGTTAGGGAAGCAGCCTCTGGGGTTGATCCTTTTCGGTGTGAAGAAACCCAATGCCAGGCAGAGCAGGAATTTGCCCAGAGCTACCCTGACATGACTGTTCTCTTTAGTCATGTTGTGAACAATGACAGTAGTCTGTTTCAAGATGCATTATCCAGCATTATGCGTGTGGCTGACAGGTATACCTGACAGCTGATGTATATAAATATATACTGTTGTAGCACCTTGGGAGAGTCAGATTTCTAGCATCTCAGACAAGAGAGAGTGAATAAGCATGGGAGACAAAAGAGCAGGAGTCTCCTGGTGAGAGAGCGGGAAGGAGTCAAGGATGTAGGGGGTTGAATGTAGTGTGATTCAAATGTCCTGTTGTGTGTGATGTAAGCCGTGAAACTTAAGAGGAGAGTCTCTGGTAAAAAGTTCATTCTGTTCTGTGCTCGTGAGATGTGAGTGTGAAATAAATCATTTTGAAATGAATCTGCCTGTGATTTCACACACTCCACACTGTATATACACAGTATCTTAGAATATCATAATTTGTTATAGGATTTAAAAAGAAGTCTACACAGTCATGAAAATTAAATGGAAAATGCTTGAAATATCTCTTTGCATGTAATGAATAAAACAAACTTTGAAAAAAACATCAACTTTTCAACTATTTTCTAATATATTGAGACACTAGTATTTTAAATATGTGAATGAAGATAATCTAACTAACTAACTACTACTAACTAACCTGCACTTATATAGCGCTTTTCTAGTCACAAAGACCACTCAAAGCGCTTTCACTAATACTAACCCTCTATTCTAAGGGCCTATAGGAAACATATCTTGGGACAATTTAGAACAACCATTAACCTAACATGCATGTCTTTGGATTGCGGGAGGAAACCGGAGCCCCCGGAGTAAACCCACGCAGCACAGGGAGAACATGCAAACTCCATACAGAAAGGTTCCTACCCCTGCCAGCCTGGGGATTTGAACCAGGAACCTTCTAGCTGTAAGGCAACAGTGCTAACCACTGCACCACTGTGCTGCCCATAATCTGAGTACCTTTATGATAAAGAAGGGCCAGAGACCCCTGTTTCATGGTCTCTAATCATTTCATATTTTTGAGTCCAGGATAAATGTAAATATTTGATACTGTTGTGAACACTGCATTGCTATGCCAAATGTTTTATGGTCATTGGTTGTAGTCTACTCATCTAAGCAATGGTTTAAATAAAATGCAAATATACTATGTAATTTTTATTGTTTCTTTAGAGCTGAGTGCATATGTGCAGGTTTACTGCTTGATAAATTAGGCTTTAAAGCATTTTTGTAAGTTATATTAAGTGAGATACAAGTGATTTTAAGCCATTTATTTTGGTAAACCTTTCATTTATACAAACAATAGTTCTCTAAAAATAGCTGTGAAAGAACATTACATAACAATGTAATAAAAAAAGAAAATGATGAAGACTTAACTTTCATGTAAAGTTAATTAGTGCAAAAACTGTCAACCTCCTGTAAAAAGCAGTAACCATCAACTGTTGTCAAACATTTAACTTAACATTTCAAGTTGTTTTTTTTAAACTCATAAAGTGCATCACAAAAAAATAAGCATTATGTGGGATGCTTGTAAAACTTAGTTTAACTGCTTCCTTTAAACATAATCCAAAGACAATGTATATTTATTACTGAAATAGGTTGCTCAGCACACCCAAGGCATCATCAAGTCCAAGCACTGCATGGACCCTACTGCTAAAGTCAGCTGCTCGGCACTTTGGGCCGGGGTTCTGCTCTCTCTGCCACTCCCCGATGCATTCCCTGCACCCCAACAGGGACTGGCAGCAGCTGGACACCATGGGCTGGTGCACAACACCTGCAACATAGATTCAAAGAGCTTACAAAGCAAAGGACTTGATATTTTATGGATCTTAAGTTTTACACAAACAGGGTATCTGAATGTTTAAAGAAGTCAGATACAAAACTATTTTCCATTGTGGAGAGTGTACTGTAAATAACGGAGGCAGATTTATGTAGCAGACGACTTTATTCACTCTCACATCAGTCATACACAGAAAAAGCATGTCTCAATACACCAGGGGCTCTCCTTTTATATCAACCGCCCATCTCACATCTGCATTACATCTCGCATCACAATACATTCATCCATTCTCCCCCCAGCTACTTCTTTCTGCTACATCACCCTAATCTCTCTCATCTCAATATCTATTGTCCTTCTCTGTTTACCCTCTGCATCCAGTCTGAGATGATTAACCCAGATTCTACACCGCCCCCCCAGAATCTCAGGCTGAGTTTCAGTCCCCACGTCCTTTTGGCTTCAGTCTCCTCCCGGGCAGCACGGTGGTGCAGTGGTTAGCACTGTTGCCTTACAGCTAGAAGGTTCCTGGTTCGAATCCCCAGGTTGGCAGGGGTTGGAACCTTTCTGTGTGGAGTTTGCATGTTCTCCCTGTGCTGCGTGGGTTTACTCCGGGGGCTCCGTTTTCCTCCCACAATCCAAAGACATGCATGTTAGGTTAATTGGCTGTTCTAAATTGTCCCTAGATATCTGTTTCCTATAGGCCCTTAGAATAGAGGGTTAGTACTAGTGAAAGCGCTTTGAGTGGTCTTTGAGACTAGAAAAGCGCTATATAAGTGCAGGTTAGTTAGTTAGTTAGTTAGTATCTGCTGTAATGGGGGTTCTCCACCTCCGCGGTGCTGCTGTGCCGGTGGGGGGCTCCTGGGGGTGTGTCTGTCTGTGGGTGGGCCATGGCGAGGGGGGGGAACCTTCGACTTGCCCGTGTGGCTGCTCTGATGAATCGTTTAAGTGGGGAGTTCTCCGTGGGGGTCTTCCACGCCGAGGGGCCCGAGCCAACAGCACTTGCTCGTCCGCCACCACAAAGGCGGGCTTAAGTCTGTCTATACATATTTTCTCCCTATGACCCCCCAAGTCTAACAAAAAATGTTTGTCCCCTGTTTCCAGTACTCTGAACGGGCCATCGTAGGGTGGGCGTAACGGGGGGCGGTGGGCATCGTGCCTGACAAACACGAACGCTGCGTTCTTCAAAGATTTTGGCACAAAAGCGCATGGAAAACAGTGGTGGGCCAGGCCCGGCAGCGTGCCTGTATCTGCGCTATGCTGCAAACACTGAAGCGGACAGTTGTCCGGCGTGGGGTTATCTGGCAAAAATTCCCCAGGGAGCCGCAGTGGCTGAGAAAAAACAAGCTGGGGAAGCCTCCAAATCCTCTTTTGGTGCGGAACGCAACCCCAATAAAACCCACGGCAACCGGTCCACCCAATTTGCATCCGTCAGCGAAGCCCTGAGCACTGCTTTCAGCGACCTATGAAAACGCTTGCATAACCCATTGGCCTGTGGGTTGTACGCGGTTGTGCGATGAATTGCAACACCCAGGCTACGGGCCATCACGGACCAGAGGTCGGAAACAAACTGTGGGCCCCTATCAGACGTGATCTCCGACGGGATGCCAAAACGTGCCACCCATGTTGTCAAAAAAGCGTGCTCCACGTCCACGGACATGGTTGCCGCTAGCGGGACTGCTTCTAGCCAGCGTGTGGTGTGGTCCACCACTGTCAGAAGGTGCGTGCACCCCTGCGATGGCGGGAGGGGGCCCACGAGGTCCACATGAACATGGTCGAACCTCTCAGCCGGTATACGAAACGGCTCAAAAGGAGCCTTCGTGTGTCTGTGTACTTTGGCTCGTTGGCACGCTACGCGGGCTGCAGCCCACTCTTTCACTTGTTTGTGCAGGCCTGGCCATACGAACTTCGCTGCCACCATTTTGACTGACACGCGCACTACTGGGTGCGCCAGAGCGTGAACTGACTCAAACACTCGGCGGCGCCAAGCAACTGGGACCACCGGGCGCGGGCGTCCCATAGAGACATTGCAGATTAGGGGTGCTGCCGTCTTGCAGTACTCTGCTCTCCAGCCTTAACCCTTTTGGTCCAGACTGGAGCGCACACACGTCCGCACCGCCAATCTGCTCTGCGGCCATGGCTGTACAATCTATCCCCACGCAGACCGGGGCCACTACTGCGCGCGAGAGGCAGTCCGCCACCACATTCAGTTTACCCGACACATGCTGAATATCGGTCGTAAACTCCGAGATCGCGGCCAGCTGTCTCTGCTGCCGGCCCGACCATGGTTCCGCAACCTTGGCCATTGCGAACGTTAGTGGTTTGTGGTCCAGGAATGCAGTGAAGCTGCGCCCTTCTAGCCAGAACTGGAAGTGGCATATGGCCAGGTGGAGAGCCAGCAACTCTCTGTCGAACGCGTTGTATTTACGCTCACTGTCGTGCAAAGCCCTGCTGAAAAAAGCGAGCGGCTGCCAAGAACCGGCAACTCGTTGCTCCGCGATGGCCCCTATGGCCACGTCCGAGGCGTCGGTAGTGAGGGCTATCCGGGCCGCCGGGTCTGGGTGCGCCAACAGTGCAGCATTTGCCAGGGCTGTTTTAACCTCAGAGAATGCCTGCTCCCGCTCCGGAGTCCATTCGACTCTGTCCGCCAGTTTCCGTTTCTTGAGTGCGGCGTACAATGACTGCATGAGTTGAGCTGCACGGGGGAGGAACCGGTTATAAAAGTTAACCATCCCCAAAAACTCTTGCAGCGCCCTGACCGTCTGAGGCCGGGGAAAATTCGCCACGGCGTGCACCTTGTCGGGCAAGGGTATCGCCCCCTCCAGTGAGACGTGGTGCCCCAAAAAGTCAATCCCTGTCACGTGAACTGGCATTTTGCTGGGTTGATTATTAACCCGTGCTCCTCCAACCTCTGGAAAACCGTCCTGAGGTGGGTTACGTGTTCGTCCTCGGACACACTGGCCACTAGGATGTCATCCAGGTAGACAAACACAAACGGCAGATCAAGCAACACCGCATCCATCATGCGTTGGAATGTCTGTGTTGCGCGTTTTAATCTGAAGGGCATGCGTAAAAACTCAAACAAGCCAAACGGAGTTATTACCGCTGTTTTGGGTATGTCCGCGCGCACCAGGACCTGGTGGTAACCGCGGACCAGGTCTATTTTAGAAAAAATGCGTGCCAGGGCGAGGTGAACGGAAAAATCCTGAATATGGGGAATCAGGTAGCGGTCGTGCGCTGTGGCGTTATTCAACCTGCGGAAATCTACGCACGGTCGCCACGATCCCTCGGCTTTAGGGACCATGTGTAGTGGGGATGCCCATGGGCTGTTTGAGCGCCTGATGATGCCCAACCTTTCCAAGTTGGCAAACTCCTCCCGCGCTATGGCCAGTTTAGCTTCATCCAGGCGCCGAGGTTGTGCGAAAATGGGCAGCCCAGTGGTGGTGATAAAGTGTTCCACCCCGTGTTTAGTGATGACCGCGGAAAAAGTCGGGACCGTGAGTGCTGGGAACTGAGTGAGCAGTGTGTGGAACTTACTGCCTGGAGCTGTGACGTTGGCTTGTGTTATTGGCCCGGCCCCTCGAGCTGTACACGGGAGAGAATCAAAAGACATTGCATTAACCAGGCGTCTGTTAGCATCATCGACTAGCAACCCGTGTGCACACAGAAAATGAGTGCCCAAGATTGGGAAACTCAATGCCGCTATGACAAAAGTCCACTCGTACATACGGCCGTGTAGGGATAAAGTTAGTGTTCTCTCACCAAAAGTCTTAATGTCCGAGCCGTTTACGGCTACCAGCTCGGGGCCACTAGCTCCCGCTAGCCGGTCGGCGTAGGATGGCAGAATGAAGCTCTTTTGGGAGCTGGTGTCGACGAGGAACCGTCCCCCCGAGCGCGAGTCCGTCATGTAGAGCAGCTTGTTCTCTTCACCGGCGGTCGCAGCTGCTACTGACTGCCGGCCTTGGTGTTTCCCAAACGCTTGAATTGGCACGGTGGCACACATCTGTATGCGTTCTCTCCAAAGCGGCGGTGGTAGAAGCAGAGAGCGTCTCTCTGGCGCTTCCTGGCCCCCGCTGGTCGTCTCGCTGGGTTCCGACACCGTCGCGTTCACTGTGAGGGCTCTGGTGGTGAGGATGATCCGATCTGCCTCCTGGGCTAGCACCCGGTAGTCACGCACAGCCAGCAACGGCGAATTGGCAAGAACTGCTCTTGCCTCTGTTGGGAGGTTCCGGAGGAAAAGGTGGGCAAACAGAAAATGCCCGTCGTCCGTGCCCATCAATGCCAACATCTTCTCCATCAGTTCGATCATCGACCCATCTCCTAACTCGGAGCGCCTCAGAAGCCTCTCTGCTCTCTCAGTCCGAGAGCGTGTAGCACCGGGTCAGTGTGGCCTTGAGAGCCCCATATTTGTCGTGGGCTGGAGGCTGTTGGAGCAGGCTCGCTACTTACTGAGTACTTGCTGAGTACTCGCTACTTGCGAGTGTCCAGCGCTGCGATCACATAGCAATATCTGGTGTCATCTGCCATTATTCCCCGGAGGGCGAACTGAGCCTCGATGTGGTGGAACCAAGACCGTGGGTCATGCAGCCAAAAGTCCGGTAGTTTGACCGAAACAGCGCACGCGCACACGGGCCGTCTCTGGGATGCTTGCCACGTTGCTAGGGCTTCCCATCGGGGCTGACTCTGGGGTTCTTGCCTCGTGTTCCATAATTCGTCAAGGGGTCACCAGTGCGGAGAGTGTAAATAACGGAGGCAGATTTATGCAGCAGATGACTTTATTCACTCTCACATCAGTCATACACAGAAAAAGCACGTCTCAATACACCAGGAGCTCTCCTTTTATATCAATCGCCCATCTCACATCTGCATGACATCTCACATCACGTGACGACCTAATAGTATTGAATGCAAAAGATGCAATAGACTTACACAATGGTCCTCTCCAGTATATACAACTAGGACAGTATCGGTCGCTACGGAGGGTGACAGTATGTATGGGTACATATTCATACTATGTAGGATAACTAAGTAGACGGTTATGCTGTTTATTCCATCTTGCTACAATGCTCCGCACTTTGAATATATATTTATATATTGATGTGTATATATGTATATCCACTGCTCTTATTTATATCTTCCGTATCTTCTTAATTAATCTTCTGAGTGTTGCTGTCCCTGTGCTGTTGCAATCCTGGAATTCCCCCATTGTGGGACTAATAAAGGCTTATCTTATCTTATCTTATCTTATCTTATCTTATCTTATCACAATACATTCATCCCTTCTCCCCCCAGCTACTTCTTCCTGCTACCTCACCCTAATCTCTCTCATCTCAATATCTATTGTCCTTCTCTATTTACCCTCTGCATCCAGTCTGAGATGATTAATCCAGCTTCTACACCATCTTTTTTTTGTGGCCACTGCTCTGTAGGCAGAACAAACTGTTTTTAACTAATGGAAACTGAATTTATAAACAAATACAAGAAAGTGCTTGAAATATTAAAAAAAACCAATGCAGTTTAAAACTGTAAATTGGATAGTGTTATTCAAAAAATTTGCAACCCCTGGACAAATATCATATGTTATAAATTCAAAAGTTGTAAACAGTCTTTGTAGTGTATGGGGAAAAATTACCCCATTACCAGCAATCAGTTACTTTTTATTTCATAAATTCAACAAATATTTATATAATACACAACTGTGCCATGTTCAAAACCTTTCACAGTTAATTAAACAAACCAATTAAAAACACCAAAAGATGCTATTTGTTAAGAGATGGCTAAGTATTTGCATACAACTTTATAGTGATTATAAATATTTTCTTTAATCAGGTTTCGCTGAGGGTTATGCTAAAAAACCAAAACACTAATATAAAATTTGTTTCAAAGATTTTCATAGAAAAGAGAACAACCTTGTTATTTGTGTCTATGGCATTTTTACAGTCTTTGAACAACAGATTTAATGTTTATTTGTATATTTTAAGAGTAATTAAAACCTTAATGTTAGACAATCAAATTTTAGATTTTGGATGGATTCATGGATCCCCACATAGCTCTACAGAGCAGTTGTAAACAAAATAAATAAAATAATACTAGGCCAAGAGCTGAAAATGGGACAGTTTTGACTTTAAATGCTAAAACTGGTCCTGAGTTCCAGACCTCAGCAGATGACACAGGTGAAGGCCTTGGTCACTGCTGAAGTCTGTTGGTTGTCCAGTGACGCTGTGGGCCTTCTGTTAAAATCAACACATTCAATGAGTTCTTTCAGGCTCCGTGACACATCCTGCAGTCCCTGGAATGCCTGAAAAACTTCATTTATTTGCCGAAACACCTCCTGTAGTTCATCATGTTGACTGAAAAGGCAATGCAAAATACACTTAAATATACTGTGCATTAAATCTAAACAAAAAAGTGTCCAATTTTACATCTCTGTACTGCCTCTGTCATGATACAGTTGTGAGAATGCAGCATTTATACCTCTGACTCTTCGTCTACGAAACACCTCAAAGTGGGAGGCGTCCAGGAGGCATCCTGATCAGATGCCCATACCACCTGAACTGACTCCATTCAATGTGGAGGAGCAGCGGTTCTACTCTGAGCCTCTCCCAGATGACTGAGCTCCTCACTCTATCTCTGAGGGTGAGTCCAGCAATCCTACGGAGAAATCTCATTTCAGCCGCTTGTATCTGCGATCTCATTCTTTTGGTCATTACCCAAAGCTCGTGACCATAGGTGAGAGTAGGGACATAAATTGACTGGTAAATCAACAGCTTTGCCTTAGAACTCAGCTCCCTCTTCACCTCAACAGACCAGTACAACGTTTGCATCACTGCAGATGCTGCTCCGATCTGTCTGTCAATCTCTCGCTCCATTCTCCCCTCACTCGTGAATAAGACCCCAAGATACTTAAACTCCTCCACTTGGGGCAGGAGCCTGTCCCCAACCCGGAGAGGACAATCCACCTTTTTCCGGCTGAGGACCATGGACTAGGACTTGAAGGTGCTGATTCTCCTCCCAGCCGCTTCACACTCAGCGGCAAACCATCCCAGCAAGAACTGTAGGTAACCATAACTGTAGATAAATTTACAAAGTAGAAAGCTATAAGAAAATTGTGATAAATTTTTGAGAAAAACCACAAACCTTCAAGACTGAAGTCATGACTCAAGTTTTTAAGTGGGTGCTCTTTGTACTCTTAACTCAATTAGAAATTTTTGGTTGTCTACTTTTAATTATTAATTTCAAAGCACTGCTTTTATATGAGTAGAATTTCTGGTTAGTATACACTACCTGATCATATAATTTAAGCATGCATGAGTACATTACTATTATGAATGTATTTTTTTCCCTTCCTTACTGTTACGTGTGGCTCTGGGGAGCCACACAGTGAGAGCCTAGGGCAAGCCAGTGAGTTGCGATGTTTTATTGAAGATAAGAGTGAGGGATGAGGGAAGCACAGGTACTCATACAAAGTAACACACACGAGCAGTACAGCACCGGAGTAGACAGCTGGCACCGGGTGTAGGGGTGCTAAAGCATGGGAACTCACAGCGGGTAACACTCGCAGGTTATGCAGCCAGACGAGTAGAGAGCTGGCACCGGGCATAAGGACTCCAATACACAGGTACTCATACAAGATGACACTCTCAAGTGATACAGTAAGGTGAGCAGAGAGCTAGCACCGGACATGGGGGTACAAAGGCGCAATACTCCTTACAGGATAACACTTACGAGTAATGCTGCCAGATGAGTCAAGGGCTGGTACCGGACGAAGGGGCTCCAGCCTAGCAGTGCTTAAGTCGCAGCCCCGAGAGATCGAAGCTGCTCCTTTTTATCCTCATTAGCAGCGCCTCAGCTGATGAGGATTAATTGGGCCCCAGCCGTCCCGTAACACTGACAGCTGGGAGCCTGCTGAGACGCTGCCCAATGAGAGGCAGGGATGAGAAGGGGCATGGTCTGAGCGCTGGAACCCGGTGTCTCATCCCATGGTGACAGAGCCTCCCCCTCACGGTCGGGCTCCGAACGACCCGAAACATCCGAGCCCCCCCCCCACCTAGGGTGGGTGGAAGGGAGGCAGGACTGGAGGGAGAGAAGCAGAGGGAGAAAAAAAAGCAAATAGACCATGAACAAATACAGAGTGCAAGGGCAGACAAAAAAAACCCAAATACAACACTCTATATCCCACAGAAAATAATTAAACCAGGACACAGATGGGGAGAGTACTGGGCAAGGTTACAGGCAAAACCTACTATGAAGGTGACAGGAACAAAAGGGGGCATTACAGCGTACGTTCGAGTGAGAAACAAAACATACTCCATAACGCAACACTAATCAATAACACACAAATAATGTTTAAAACGGGGCTAGAGAGAAACCCCCAAAGAAGGTGACAGGAACAAAAGAGGCCATTACAGAGTACGGTTAAGTGGGAAACAAACCACATTACTCCATGACGCACAAACAAGGCTAAGACCAGGACAAGAATGATGAAAAACGCTGAGTACGGATGATAAAGAAAACACAATACACAGCGCTATATGTATATAGGGTCACCTAGAAGAATGAAGGTGACAGGAACAAATGGGCAATTACAGAGTATGCTTCAGAGGGACACAAGGCGCATACTCCATAACGCACAAACACGGCCAGGAACAGGACAAACAATAGGGAAAAATGCTGAGTACGGTTAATAAAAAAAAAAAAACAACACAATACATAGCACTATAAATATATATTCACCTAAAGGACAACAAATTACACCCGAGTGGCCTTAATAATAACAAAAGGTAAGCAACACCCGAGGAATATGGCAGGCAGAGTCCAAAATGGCCGGGATAGCTCCGGAGGTCTCCCCGCCCATTGTCCAGTTGGCGAACCGGGGGAAGGGAAATGTTCGGACGGCCAACTCCAGACTCAGGTCCCAGGAAACCAGTCCACTGGCAGCCGAGCCAGGCCACCCAGAAGCAAACACAGTTCGTCGGGGGGTTGGACCAGATCGCCGAACCGAAAGCCTTGCGGGTCGGGCAGCCGACCCGCATCACTCAACCACCAGGACCGTTGAGACGGGCGAAGGGTCAAAGCGGACCCCGGTGGAAGAGGCTCAGGGGAGAGCCGATGACGAGGTAGATGAGCGTCAGGCCGCAGGGAAACAGCCACCTCCTCACCGGACCTGGACAACACTGATGTAGCACCCACGTCGGACCCCGATTGGGTCTCGGGCGAACCCGCGTCGGAAACCGCTGGAGCAGCACCCACGACGGACCCCGACTGGGTCGGCACCGCACCAGAACCGACCTCCAACGTTGAACCTGGACCCTCCATCACCACGAGAGATGGCCACTCCTCGCCGGTGACCCTGGAAGAAGGCTCAGGAGAGAAAACAGAACCGGGATCAGGATCACCGGCAGCGCCAGAACCCAACAAGACAAGCTCGGACGCAGCGAGTGGCTGCACCCAGCTCATCTCCCCTAGAGACAGGCTAAAGTGCTCAAAGATATGAAGGGAGAAAAGAAAGGAGAGCACTCGCCTGATCTCGGGTTCCGACGCCGTCCAGGACTGCGAAGATCCAGGATCCGTCGTCAGGAGGTCGTTGTCAGGCTCCCACTCAGCTGCGTCGGGCCCCACAGCCGGCACGATGGTCAGCGCAGCTTGAGATTCCTCCAGCACTGGTAACCACGCCGATGGTCCACACAGCGTGGTAGCAGGAGAACCTCGTCCCGCTGGACTGAACCGTTCCTCCGTGGAGACCCGGGGACGCTTGGTCGTCGGCGCAGACTCCGCGTAGCAGTCAGTCCTCCTCCTCCGTCCACAACGTAGCTGCGGAACCAGAACCGCAGGCCCTCTCCTCGTCCCACGACGTTGACCCGAAGCCGGGGACCGCTCGGAGGAGAGAGACACAGAGGATGCAGGATTAAGAACACAGGTTACAGCGGGTGGTGGGAGTTCAGGGAGCTGCGGACCCCGAACTCCACCTCCAGGAGTATAACAGAGCAAATCACTAAGTTGATGTGAACAAACTGGGACTTGCCTGTCTCCTGGAGGCTGGGTGGCGCCTGCTGCAGTGGACATTGTTTCTCCCTCTCCCCGCCGGGCAATAACGGACGACCCCCTGGGAAGTCGTCTGGGGACCGCTCGTGTTGTCTCCAGAAGAGGGCTTGCCAGGCCGGGATTCCAGGCGCACACAGCAGTCGGGAAGTGCGTCGAGGAGGAGGGGGTGACAGCCGGGGTGAGCCAGCCCGAATGCCCTGGAGTGACAGCGGGGGAAAGAGGCTCAGGGAACGAGGCTGTGGAATCTCCACGCTGACGAGACGAAGAGATGACAGCTGCATAGGGGGAAAGGTCCTGGCAGCGGCCCAGAACTGGATCCGGACGGGGTTCGTGCTGAGGCGACTTGGCGATGTGATGACGGCTATTCCCAGGGGACGAAGCGAGGGGGGGACCCAGGAATCACCGCTCCTGAGCAGAGACCGAGGCGAGGAAGGCGTTGAACTCGGGAAAGCTTCGTAGCCCTGGACTCCTCTCCACCAATCTCACTGCCGCCACCACGTGCCTGATGGTGGTAAATGGGTGCACAGCGGAGCTCGCAACAGCCATTCGGTCCCGGACGTTAACTGCTGTCAGCTGCGGCTCCTTCGGGGGAATCCCGAGTGACGTTGTGCAGAACAGGGGAAGCCCTCTGGGTGGCGCGAACTCCCGGGCTGGAATGGAGGCAGGAACAGGAACCTGAAGCGGGGGGCGAAATCTTATCCGCTTCGGCTTCCTGCCGGGATTTCCATCCAACCCGCGGAGCTTCTCTCGCTGTACAGCGATGGCGTCCCTCCTGGCACAGACCTCGAGATGGTATGAAGAGCGAAGGTGACTGTCCAGGAGATTCTCAGCACGGCCCAGATGCCAGCGTCTCGAGTTGGAGGCGTCGTGCGGGATGGCGGTGAAGAGTGTTCCGTTGACAACCCCCGAGATGGACCTCAGCTGGTCGCCCTGGCGTCGAATGTGACTCCTGGGAGACGGCATGCTAACAGCGCTGACACCCGGACAGGAAGGTACAGGTCCACAACAACTCACGGCCGCTGGCAACTCGTCTGGCTGCGACTTACTGTTACGTGTGGCTCTGGGGAGCCACACAGTGAGAGCCAAGGGCGAGCCAGTGAGTTGTGATGTTTTATTGAAGACAAGGGTGAGGGATAAGGGAAGCACAGGTACTCATACAAAGTAACACACACGAGCAGTACAGCACCGGAGTAGACAGCTGGCACCGGGCGTAGGGGTGCTAAAGCATGGGAACTCACAGCGGGTAACACTCACAGGTTATGCAGCCAGACGAGTAGAGAGCTGGCACCGGGCATAAGGACTCCAATACACAGGTACTCATACAAGATGACACTCCCAAGTGATACAGTAAGGTGAGCAGAGAGCTAGCACCGGACATGGGGGTACAAAGGCGCAATACTCCTTACAGGATAACACTTACGAGTAATGCTGCCAGATGAGTCGAGGGCTGGTACCGGACGAAGGGGCTCCAGCCTAGCAGTGCTTAAGTCGCAGCCCCGAGAGATCGAAGCTGCTCCTTTTTATCCTCATTAGCAGCGCCTCAGCTGATGAGGATTAATTGGGCCCCAGCCGTCCCGTAACACTGACAGCTGGGAGCCTGCTGAGATGCTGCCCAATGAGAGGCAGGGATGAGAAGGGGCATGGTCTGAGCGCCGGCGTCTCATCCCATGGTGACACTTACTCTCTCAATGGGGGAAAAAAGAAACACGAGAATAAAAATACAAAAAATACACATATTTTTGTCATTTATGTAAACCATGACAAAAAAATCCTGCAGGATAAAGTATATAAAGTATATAAAGTATAAAGTATAAAGTATGTAAAATCAAAATAAAAAAAAAAATGACACTTGGTATTTTCTAACCTGTTTGTATACCACCGTAGACAGACAAAGAACCTGAATTAGACAGAGCTCAGAGAGGGCAAGTGGAGACAGAAGAGAGGAGCCAAGGAGTAGAAAGTGTTCAGGCAGAGGAAGGAGAGAAGGATAACACCACTAAAAAGTCTAAACACAGGATGCCTGGGTGGGACCGCAACTGGCCCAATATTCAAGCCTTAGTTGTACAATACTTCAAATGGTAAGTTCCATATGCAACATTACTGTGTAAAATTTTAAAAATAAATAAATAGTATAAAATTAGCATATTCCGGTATGTTTACTGCCCCCCTGGGGGGGGGGGATGTTACCACCGCGCCAAGGTCTTTAAGCTAGAGGAAACACTGGGAGGGGTGGCAAAATAAAAAGGCCACGCTGTTTGCTGGATGCTGGCTACCAGATTGTCCCTCCATGGTGCCTTCCCCATGTACCTCATAATGACCCTCTTCAGTGAGCTCATGATAGCTGAAACGACCATCTTGGCTAGGTAACAGAACTGTGCTATGGTCATCAGTTAGGAATATCATTTGGGCATTCACCTGTGAACATAAACAAATTGACATCCACAGTTAGGCTGCATATAGAAAAATATTCTGCAAAAGAAAAATATGTACAATTGCATCCAAAGAAAATACAAACTACAGAGGCATTAAGACACATTACTTACACACCTGTTGTTACACATATATTCTCAAACATTCAAAGAATTTTACTGTCAATTCGCTATATGAACAGGGCATACAGAAAAACTGAAATCTTATTTCTCTCTCCCTTGGTGTTCTATGCCATGCAATTGTAAAACAAAAGCTAATTAAAGTTTAAATTAAAAATAGAATAAATAAAACTGAATAAGCAATATAACCTAATGTACTAGACAGAAAAGATAAGTCAAACCTATGTATACAAAAGATAACCCTAACCTATGTACAGTCAGTGATGGGGTGCAATGCAGTGATGAAGTCAGAATGGGTGCATGTGTGCATAATTGCACATATAATTAAATATATATGAAGTCACTATATTTTACTTTGCTTTTGATTTGATTTGATTCCCTCTCTTTATTCTTAAAGGTCTGAAGACACAATTTTAACTTCATCTAACTTTGCAACACATAATTTCAATATGGCGAAATAGGTTGGTCTGTGCAGTTCAAAGTCAAACAGGCTTTTTTTTCACGCGAATATCTGACATTTTCATGAGCGCCACGTCACAAATTGCGTCAGTGGCTGGAAAACCCCTCGGCCATGTTGTGACGTCAGTGACAGAACACAGCGCTTGGCTGCCAATTGTACACGCAGGATGGAAGCGGTAGAAAACATCGAAGATTGTTCCAGCACATGTAGTGTGGAATTGGTTTGTATTGTCCAATCTTCAGATGATTATAGTTCAGAAGAATGGGATGATAATGAAGAATCTGGGGGCATCAGACCATATAGGTTTGAGCCGTACCAAGTGGGCATCGTGCCTCGCGAATCACACTCAGAGAGTGACGGTGGAGAGGCACTCATGCCCGCTGCAGCAGCAGCGGCAAACACATGGCAGGGGAACACTGAGTGGTATACTTTTGTTACAGATACTGCAACAAATTATTTGTTCATAAATATAATTTATTTAAACCCAATTTTTCAATAAAATCATAGCAGAGTATTCTCTGTGGCTCAGGCATCAGGTTTATTATGCATTATCTTTTGAGTTCTTGTTGTTTTTATGTTTTATACATGTGGTTTATGTGCCGTTTTGACCCACTTTCAGATGGGCACTGTCCAAGATTCGCCGGTCCGACCACGGCCCCTCTCTCTTTGACAGTCACCTGTTCATGTTTTGTGTGCATCATCTGCCGTGTTGTCAGCCAGCCAATATTGCCAACACTATCATGACGTGTTAGCCACTCCACACAGCCGTGGTTCTGTTGCGCCCCTTGAAGTGATGTCGGCCCTGGGGCGCAACCGTGGTTAACACGTCTCCTCTCCTTGCGTTCGCTGGGCGATGTCAGCCCCGAACACCAACTGTAAGTGTTTCTGTTTATTTTTGTAAATCTTCACCTTTTTGGGAACTGCTGTCATCAGTCTTATGTTCAATACATGTGCTGTGGTGAATCCTGCATGTAAATCCATTCATCCTTCCCCTCCTCGTGCGCTCCTTGTCATGACCCTCCATGCGCTCTTACGCAGCGCACGGAGAGGGAGGATGAAATAATGAGGATTTACGTGCAGGGTTCACCACAGCACATTTAATGGGCCTATATCATGCTATTTTAAGCCTGTCAGAGTAAACTATATGCATGTATGTGATACTATATTACCTATGGCACACTGGAGAATGAATTTCTTATGAAATATGAGTTATTTTCGCGAGCTACTTTTCCAACCCCGAAGTAAGATGCCTCGATCTCTGAGGCTCTGCATCTCCTTCTTGTGGCTGCCGCCCATTTCATGACGTAACCCCTGAGCCGGCTGCTGCAGCGTTTCACTGGGTTCCTAAATCTCTCACAGCCAAAGACACATTTATGCCACTTAGAAGACATTGTCTTACGTAAAAAAGCAAATAGTTGTTGTCACTGAGCAGATTAGGTGCGAAAGGAACTACTTCTTCACAGCATCAATGCTAAGGTGAAAGAGTTTTGCCGATCACCGCTCCGTTAGCTGCGCGGAGAAAGTGGGTGTGTGCGTTAGCCTGGGGGCGGTGCTGGCAGCACAGGCACTTTCTGGAGTGGGCGGCTCACCCACATTCATACGTATGAACGTGGGGACCCAAGCATTATCAATGGACACTCTAAAGGGCTGTTTTGAAGCCACCTCCTGAAAGCAGCTCTGCGATCCACATGGTGAGGACATCGATGGCCTCACTCACACCTTCACAGACTACCTCATCTTCTGTGTGGACAAATCCGTTCCCACCAAGACCATACAGTGTTGCTCAAACAACAAACCCTGGATCAACCCTGAGATAAAAACACTTCTGAGAGAGAAGAAGAGGATCTTCAGGTCGGGGAACAGGGAGATGTTGAAGTCCATACAGAGGGAGCTGAGGAGAAAGATCAGAGAAGGCAAGGACAGCTTCAGGAAGAAGATGGAGGACAAGCTGCAACAGAGCGACATCAGCGGGGTCTGGAGAAACCTCAAAACCATCTCGGGGCTCCAGAATACCTCCCCCCAGGCCACGGGGGGCAGGGAGTGGGTGAACAACCTGAATCTGTTTTTCAATAGGTTTGACCAACCGCCCTCCCCCCTGACAACCACTGCTGCCTCTAAAGAAATCAAGTCCTGCTGCCCACTCCCCACTCCACCAACACCCCCCACTCCCAACACACAGCCCCCCATCCTGACCCTGACCAGGACCCAGGTGAGGACGGAGCTGAGGAAGATCAAGGCGAGGAAGGCGTCGGGACCGGAGGGCATCAGCGCAAAGCTCCTCAAGTCCTGTGCAGACCAGCTGTGTGGGATTGTGACGTACATCTTCAACCTGAGCCTGAAGCTGGGGAGGGTACCACAGCTGTGGAAAACATCTTGTGTGGTACCTGTACCAAAAACTTCCCATCCCAAAGACCTGAACAGCTACAGACCGGTGGCCTTGACGTCCCACTTGATGAAGACCCTGGAGAGACTGCTCCTTGCTCACCTCCGCCCCCTGGTGGAACCAGCGATGGATCCACTCCAGTTCGCCTACCAGCATGGCATTGGGGTGGAGGATGCGGTGATCTTCCTCCTTCACCGTTCTCTGTCCCACCTGGAGAAGCCCAGGAATATGGTGAGGATCATGTTCTTTGACTTCTCCAGTGCTTTCAACACCATCCAACTGATGATCCTGAAGGACAAGCTGCTGCGCGCAGAGGTGGACCAGCACCTGTCATCATGGATCCTGGACTACCTCACGAACCAGCCTCAGTTTGTGAGAACCCGGGATTGTGTGTCCGACACGATCATCGGTAGCACAGGGGCCCCCCAGGGAACAGTGCTGGCTCCCTTCCTGTTCACGCTTTATACTGCGGACTTCTCACACAACACAACACACTGCCATCTACAGAAGTTCTCTGATGACTCTGCGATCGTTGGCCTCATCTCCAATGGAGATGAAGCTGAGTACAGAGGGCTTATCCAGGACTTCGTGGACTGGTGCCATCGGAACTGCCTCCAGATCAACGCGAGGAAAACTAAGGAGCTGGTGGTGGACTGCCGCAGGCATGGGCAGCCCCTCACAGCACCAGTAAATATACAGGGAACAGACATCGAGATGGTGACATCCTATAAGTACCTGGGTGTTCATCTGAACAATAAACTAGACTGGTCACACAATACTGACGCACTCTACAAGAAGGGACAGCGCAGGCTGTTCCTGCTGAGGAGACTCAGGTCTTTTGGTGTACAAGGGGCGCTGCTGAAGACATTCTATGACACGGTGGTGGCATCAGCCATCACTTTTGGAGTGGTCTGCTGGGGCAGTGGCATTACTGCAGCCGATAGGAAGAGACTGAACAAACTGATCAAGAAAGCTTGCTCTGTCCTGGGGCAGCACCTTGATCCGGTGGAGGAGATAGGAGAGAGAAGGACGGTGGCTAAACTGTCATCTCTGCTGGAGTCCGAGTTTCACCCTATGCAGGACATACTGAATGCACTGAGGAGCTCATTTAGCAGCAGACTACATCATCCCAGGTGCACAACCGAGAGGTTTCGCAGGTCCTTCCTACCTGCGAAACCTCAGACTGTACAACCTAAGCAGGGCTGCTCGCAGAGATAGCAAAAAGACGTAACAAACTAATAGTTTTTTGAATGCAAAAGATGCAGTAGACTTACACAATGGTCCCCTCCGGCATACAACTAGGAAAATACCGGTCACTATGGAGGGTGAGAATATGTATGGGCACATAATCATACCATGTAGGATAACTAAGTAGACGGTTATGCTGTTTCATCCCATCTAGCAACAATGCTCTGCACTGTGTGTGTTTATATATTTACATATTTATTCCATGTAGCTACAATGCTCCGCACTGGGTGTGTTTATATTTATATATCTATATATTTATTCCATCTAGCTACAATACTCCGCACTGTGTGTTTATATATCTACATATTATTCCATCTAGCTACATTGCTCCGCACTGTGTGTGTTTATATATTTACATATTTATTCCACCTAGCTGCAATGCTCCGTACTGTGGGTGTTTATATATTTACATATTTATTCCATCTAGCTACAATACTCCGCACTGTGTGTTTATATATTCATATATTTATTCCATCCAGCTACAATGCTCTGCACTGTGTGTCTGTGTGTGTGTATATATATATTTTATAGTAATATGTACATATGTATATTAGCTGCTCTTGCTTGCTTGTTTTTTTTTCTTGCCTTCTGATTGTTGCTCTGAGTGTTACTATCCCTGTGCTGTTGCAATCCTGGAATTTCCCCATTGTGGGACTAATAAAGGCTTATCTTATCTTATCTTATCTTATCTTAAGGAGAGGAAAACACACTGAAATACATACTATACATACATAAACAGTGGCACCTAAACCCACAGAGAGGTCTGGACCAAGCCGGGGGAAACCAAGCCGGTTTGGTTCCTGACACTCCTCCTGCGTAAAAGCACACGAGGAGGCTTATGACAGTTCGGGCTGAAGTGTGTGATGTGATCTTTCACGGCCTGCTGTTTATCTAAGCCTGCGACACAACGTGAAGGCATAGCCGTAAAATTAAAACAAGAAACCAGAGAAAATGTGAGCTACAAGGCTGCTGGCGTTCCAGTCAACAACACCGGCGTCAGTTCTGTCACTTACGTCATGGTGGTGCTGGCCTTCATTCAGTGGGCGGCACCACTGTCCAGTCAGTGGCTGCGGTTTTTTGATCATAACTATGTTATGCAGACATGGTTGTAAATATTGTATTGATCATCGACAATGACTTTTGGGTTTACACAACATGCTAAAAAATGTCAAAATCGTGTCATCAGACCTTTAAAGGCCAAATGTCACGTAACAGGGTACTTTAAATATCTTGAAACTAGATATAAAAGGGAACCGATCTGTGATATCCTACCGTGTAGCAATGATCACACTTGAGTTATTTCTTTGGCTAACTCTTGCCATTTATTCTGCAACACACACGACAATGACTGAACATGGATTCTGCGCGGGGTTTTCACACTCTTATTCTAATGTGTCCCCTTAATAGTAGTGCTGAACAATACAGGTAGTTCCCCCTAGAGGCATGTGCCAGTAATGTTTTAAATTAGACTTGCAGTCTACCACATCCCTCCCCTCTAGATTAAACTACTTTTAATTACACTAGCCAATTATGCTAGACATCCTGGAACTCCCATTTAACCCTAAACAATCACAGTTACTTTTTAACTTCTTAAACACATGTGCCATACACATAATTTCTTTCTCTGTTTTTTTTTTTTTTTCATGTATAACACACATAACAGTCTAACTGGGGATTTGGGTTGACCACCGCATCCCAGTGAGGTTCCAGGACGCATTCTTGTCCTGTGGCTGGGGAACTCACTACTGACTAAGTATAGTCCTTCAAGTAGTCTGGAGCTTTCCTAGCTCGCTGAGATCTTCTCACGGCTGGTGAGCCAACTGCAGGTGAAGACTCAGACTGCTCCACTGTTTCGGCTGCTGCAGTGCTGCCCGTAGAATCTGCAGAGACGGTTACCTCAGGTTTCACCTGAAGTGGTGGTTCGTTGATGCTCTCCTCAGAATGGGTGTCAGACAACACCTCTGGTGCCATCGGCAGGGGAATGGAGCTCCTACCACGAACTTGGTCGATGTGTCGCCTCACCACTTGTCCATGACCTAATGTCACCTTGAATGACACAGGGCCTGTCTTTTCTGTTATTTCTCCTGGTACCCAGGCTGGTCCTGAGCCAAAGTTGCGGGTGTAGACCACGTCTCCTTCTCTCAGTATTCTCTCTCTAGCATGCATGTCATGATAACCTTTTTGTCTCTCTTGTTTATCATGCACTTTGTTTCTGAAGTCTGGATGCATTAAGTCAAATGTTGACTTCAACTTCCTTCCACACAACAGCTCAGCTGGTGACTTGCCAGTTGTAGATTGGGGTGTTATTCGATAGCTGAACAGAGCTCTCGACATTCGGGTTTCAATAGAGTCTCCTGCCATCTTTTTCATGAGTGACTTGAACGTCTGCACGGCCCTCTCGGCTAAGCCATTAGAAGAAGGATGGTATGGCGCAGTCGTGATGTGACGTATGCCATTCTTTTCAGAAAACTCTTGGAACTGTTCACTCGTAAAACATGTACCGTTATCTGATACTATGATTTCAGGTATGCCATGTTGGCTGAAACTCTTTCTAAGACATTCAATGGTAACAGTAGAAGTAGAGCTACTCACAGAATATGCATCGATCCACTTTGAGTATGCGTCAACTATGATCAGGAACATTCTTCCCATCCATGGACCTGCGTAGTCAATGTGAATTCTTCTCCATGGTTTATCTGGAACTTCCCAGGGATGTAGTGGGGCTGCTGGAGGACTGTTCCTGTTCTCCTGGCATGCCGCACATGACTTCACAAGCGCCTCCACCTCTGCATCCATGTTGGGCCACCACATGTAACTCCTCGCCAACGCTTTCATGCGAGTGATGCCAGGGTGTGCTTGGTGTAGTTGTTGCAGTAAGGCATTCCGACCAGGTGGTGGAACAACCACGCATCCTCCCCACAGGATACAACCTTCCTGGGTGCTGAGCTCATCCTGTCGTCGGGCATAGGGAATGAACTCAGGACTGTTCATCTTCGGCCATCCTCGCAAGATGTATTCTCGCACTCTTGCTAGAACAGGGTCTTTGTCTGTCCACTTCTTTATTTGTTGTGCGTTCACCAGGGGCACGCCGATATCTTCAAACAATAGCACTCTCTCCTCCTCCTCAGGCGTGCTGTCTCTTCCTCCATCCAAGGGTAGCCTACTCATCGCGTCAGCATTCGTATGGTCCCGTCCGGCTTTGTAAACGATGGTGTACTCATACGCTGCTAATGTAACGGCCCATCTCTGAATTCTCTGAGATGTCATCTGGGGTATGGCTCTCATTTCACTGAACAGTGAAATTAGTGGTTTGTGGTCAGTCACTATAGCGAACTGTCTCCCGTACAGGTATTTGTGGAACTTTTTTACACCAAATACTACTGCAAGGCCCTCCTTGTCTAGCTGGGAGTAGTTTTTCTCAGCTGCACTAAGAGTTCTTGAGACGAACCCTATGGGTCTCTCTGAGCCATCCTCCATACGATGAGAGAGTACAGCTCCCACACCGTAGGGTGATGCGTCACACGCCAGGATGAGTGGTTTGTTTGAATCATAGTGCACTAACACACTACAGGACTGAAGTAGCGCTTTGGACTCTTCAAACGCCTTCTGCTGCTTGACCCCCCATGACCATTTTTCTTCCTTCTTAAGTAAGGTATGTAGTGGTGCCAGCAGCGTGGAGAGCTTTGGGAGGAACCTATGGTAATAGTTCAACAAGCCCAGATAGGCTTTTAACTCAGTAACATTTTGTGGCTCAGGCGCCTCCGCAATGGCTTCCACTTTGTCTGTTAGAGGGTGTAGACCACTGGCGTTGATCTTGTGGCCTAGGAACACCACCTCTTTTCCCATGAACTCACACTTGCTTCTTTTCAACCTCAGACCGCTTTTCTCCAACCGTTGAAGCACTTCCTCCAGCGTTTTCAGATGTTCTTGTTCATTTGGTCCTGTACAAAGGATGTCATCCAAATAAATGGCAACATTCGGAATTCCACCTAGGATGCCCTCCATAGTTCTCTGGAATATAGCAGGACTGGAAGCTACTCCAAATGGTAAGCGTGTGTAGGTATATAAGCCTTTGTGTGTATTGATGGTTACATACTTTCTTGATTCTTCTTCCAGGACTACTTGTTGGTAAGCGTGACTCATGTCTAATTTCGTGAAGTGTCGGCCGCCATTCAGCTGTGCGAAGAGGTCCTCCACTTTAGGAATTGGATACTGATCCACCCGTGATGCTCGATTTACAGTGAGTTTGTAATCTCCACATATTCTAATGCAGCCATCCGGCTTTCTCACTGGGACTATGGGCGCCGCCCATTCTGCAACCTGCACTGGCTCAATGATCTTGTCATCCAGCAGCCTCTGTAGCTCGCTTTCGACCAGTGGCTTGACTGCATAGGGTACCGGTCGGGGTTTGCAGAATCGTGGTTGGGCCTCCTTGTCCACATTAATCTTTGCAGTGACACCTTTTAGCTGTCCTAAGCCTTCTTTGAACACCTCAGCGTGTCTTTCGAGGATCTCCTCCAGCTGCAATTTGGGCTGAGATTCCACCTTATTCACCAACTGATCTATCATGGCCAGTTCTTGTAGCCAACTTCGCCCTAGTAGATTTGGTCCTTCGCTCCCAACTACTACTACAGGTAAGTCCTTTTCTTTGTTTTTGTGTTGCACCTTCACTTGTGCCATGCCTAGCACGTCTAGCTTCTCTCCTGTGTATGTTTTTAATTTTAATGAACAGGGATTTAATTCTGCTGTGTCTGTTTTCTTCCACAGTTGTGTATATTGCTGTTTACTTAATATGGTTACTCCACAGCCTGTATCAACTTCAAATGTTACTTTCATTCCATTAACATTCATGGTACGCGTGATGGGCGCTACCTTGGTCAGCTCCTCTGACATGTTGTAAATTGTGTGAAAACCCATGTCTTCTGTATCACTTTCTCCCTCCCCTCTAAGTTGATTCGCTCGCTGTTCCTTTCCTGGGCCCTTGTTTTCATTCTTTTGCCCTTTAACTGTTTCCTTCTGCACCTGTGCATTGCCCACCTTTGTTCTACATGCTTTCTTAATGTGCCCTCGCTTGCCACAATTATGACACAGCTTAGTGGCAAATTTGCACTCGGCGGCATTGTGCTGGCCTTTGCAGCGATAACAACTGGGGAATTTGCGCTGAGTTTTGTCAGTCGACACTTTGTGGACACCTACTTGGGTCTTAGGCACACGAGCATGCGTTGCTGTGTCCTCTGCTAGCTTCCCTTGCATTTCTCTCACATCTTTAGATGCTGTTTCCATCGCTTGGCATAATTCCAAAGCCTTTGCAAAAGTGAGTTTTGTTTCAGATAAAAGTCGCCGTTGCATTCGGTCATCATTCACTCCACACACAAGTCTGTCTCTTAACATTTCTTCCAATGAGTCTTTGTAATCACAGTGCAGTGCTAATTTCCTCAATTCTGCCACATACTCTGCTATGGACTCGGTGTTCCTCCTTATGCGTGAATTAAATTTGAATCGTTGCACGATTTCACTCGGTTTGGGGCTGAAGTGCTTCTGAAGCTCAGCAGTAAGCTGGTCGTACGTTTTATCTTTCGGTAATGCAGGGCTTACTAAATTTCTCAACAAGCTGTAAGTAGTTGCACCAACTCCACTCAACAGTACAGCCTTCCGTTTGTCTGGCTCCTCAATATCATAAGCTTCGAAGAAAAAGTCTAACATTTCACTATATTCTTCCCATGACTGAGTCGAGTTATCAAAAGGGGTTACCGTTCCGATTACAGCCGCCATTGCTCGTCGTGGTGGGGAAACCTCGTTTTCCTCCTCTGAACTTGCACTCGAACTACTGGAGTCACTTGAGTTCGCCACACTTGCAATGTTCTCTGTTTCTCGCCGCTAATTTTTTTTCTTTTAATCCTCGTCGCCAATTGTGTGATATCCTACCGTGTAGCAATGATCACACTTGAGTTATTTCTTTGGCTAACTCTTGCCATTTATTCTGCAACACACACGACAATGACTGAACATGGATTCTGCGCGGGGTTTTCACACTCTTATTCTAATGTGTCCCCTTAATAGTAGTGCTGAACAATACAGGTAGTTCCCCCTAGAGGCATGTGCCAGTAATGTTTTAAATTAGACTTGCAGTCTACCACACGATCTGTTCGGGTCTTGGTGCATATGCTTCAGTAACAACGGAATATTCGTTAATTTAAAACTGCCGTGCTTGGCCTGACACGGCCCCTGGAATCGCCTGGGGAAGAAGGCGGAAGTGACGAAATCGATTATACCCTAGTTTGATGCTTGGGGTATTTCAATTGATTTTTTATATGGAGACTGGAAGGTTGAAGTGAGCAACAAGAAAGAAAAAATTGGATATTTCACCCATACCTTAAAACGGGACTATCAGGGACAGCTGGGTAATAAGGGACACTTCTCTGGGAAATGTTTTCATACCTGTCAAGTGAGACGTTTTCGCCGTACTTCAACACCGTAAAAAGCGGCTATAAGGAACGGCGAAGCAACAAGGGACACCTCTCTGGGAAATGCCCCAAATGCAACGCGTGTTGTTATTGTCAAATATTTTAAGGATTCATGGATATTAGACAATAACAACACAACTCAGCGTCCGGCGCTAAATAAAAAAAAAAAAAAGGCAGAATTCTGTGTTTGTCAGGCGATCTCTGTCTGTTCCGCAACCGCTGCACAGCTGAACATGTTAAACCATTGTCCTAATGACTTCTCATTGTAGTGAGAATAGCTCAAACTGAGCGATCAGCCCGCCCAGACAATTAAACTAATGATTGACTCCACACTTCGAACAGTAGTGATAATAGCTCACGCTGAGTGATCAGCCTGCCCAGCCAATTAAACTAATGATTGACTCCACACTTCGAACAGTAGTGATAATAGCTCACGCTGAGCGATCTGCCAGCACGAGCTGTGGGTGATCACACACAGGAGTGCTCCTCAAGACACTCAATTTTTTTTCCAGTATATTTTTCTTTTGGGCGTACAGAAATGGCAATACGCCCATTTTTGCTAAAATTGCATTTTCCCTGTATTTTCCTTAAAATATTTGACAATAACAACACGAACTACATTTAAAACATTTCCCAGAAAAGTGTCCCCCACAGCCGCGCTTGGTACCAAAATACGGCGAAAACGTCTCACTTGACAGGTATGCGCCTCCATTTTCATATTGATCTGGTCAATTTCTTGACAGCAGTGGCTCTCCTCCACTGTAATAATAATGGCTTCCGAAAAATCAATATTTATGGGGCGCCCTCGACTGACCCCCTTCGGCTTCGCAATTCTGGAGGCGATTAATGTCCAGTTCAATGACATTTTCCACTGGTTCTGCTCTCTGGTCATCGTTGGAACTGTTGTCATCAGACAAAGCATCTGATTCCGTCTCGGACGGCTCGAACCGGTAAGGTTCTATGCCTCTGTCACTGTCTGAACCACTGACAAAAAAAAAGACAAAAAAAAAAAGACAAAACTAAACTAATTTGTTCACAATCGCTGTCACTTTCCGTCATGATTGTCCAATGTTGATAAGTGTGAATGTGGATAGGCAGGGCAGCCAGGGTACAACTGGTGATGTCAAAAACATGGGCGTGGTCTGGACTGGCTGTCACAAGCCAGCAAGCAAGGTGGGGCCTTCACCTGGTGTATTTTGTGCAATTATGTAAATACAGGTGGGTGATATTGTCTCCGGTATGAATATTTGGTTTAAGCTATGTGTATTTTATCTAAATTCGTTGTCATTTAGAAAAAAAAATTAAGTGACATTTGGCCTTTAAAGTAAAGGATATTGTGGTCAATGTAACATGCCACACTGCAGGCGCACGTACACACAGGTGACATCAGCACATCAGTGTTGGGTCTGGGGATTCTCAGTATATGGTCGACATCCGCCCATTCTCCAGACATAACAGATATTTCATTGAAATGAGATACCTGTTATGTCTGAGAAATGTTATGAAATGAGATGGGTTCCCCCACTCAGTAGTTTTCCCTCAGACTGAAGTGGCAGATCAAAGGTGGGGAGTGTGGGGAGTGATATGTTAATGCAGCACCCCAGGTAGCAGAGAAGTGTTAGTACTGTGATATAAAAGAGAGTGCCTGCAACCTGGTGGGTAGTTGTCTTATTCTGGTGAATGTGAGAGAGAGTGGAATAAAGTTTCATCTGCTCGGAAAAGTTTGTCCTGGTTATTTCTCTCCACACTGGTGACCCTTGACGCACAATGGAACGCGAGGCGAACACCCCGGAGACGACATGGACGGGAGGTGCTAGCAACGCATGCGCCGTTTCAGTCAAACTCCCAGACTTTTGGCTACACGACCCAAAGTCTTGTTTCCTTCACATCAAGGCCCAGTTCGCACTCCGGGGAATAACGGCAGATGACACCAGATATTACTACGTGGTTGCAGCGCTGGACGCATGCACAACTCAGCAGGTGGTGAGCCTGCTCCAACAGCCCCCAGCCCACGACAAATACAGTGCTCTCAAAACCGCACTGACCCGGCGCTACAAGCTCTCAGACTGTGAAAGAGCGGAGAGGCTCCTGACATGCTCCGAGTTAGGAGCCGGGTCGGCGGTCAAATTGATGGAGAAGATGTTGGCATTGATGGGCACAGATGACGGGCATTTTCTGTTTGCCCACCTTTTCCTCCGGAACCTTACGACAGCGGCCAGAGTGGTCTTTGCCAATTCGCCGCTGCTGGCCGTGCGCAACTACCGGGTGCTAGCCCAGCAGGCAGATCGGGTCATCCTCACTACCAGAGCCCTCACAGTGAACACAGCGGTGTTGGAACCCAGCGAGACGGCCAGCGGAGGCAAGGAGCCAGCGATGGTGGCTGCAGCAGGGGCCAACAAGCGCCGGAGAGACACGCTCTGTTTCTACCACCGCTGTTTTGGAGAGGATGCACGCCGATGTGTGCCACCGTGCCAATTCAAGCGTTCGAGAAATGCCGGGACCAGCAGTTAGTAGCAGCTGCGATCGCCAGTGAAGCAAGCAAGATGCTCTATGTGACAGACTCACGCTCGGGGAGACTGTTCCTCGTGGACTCCGCCTCCCAAAAGAGCCTCATCCTGCTGTCCTACACTGACCGGCTGGCGGGAACTAGCAGCCCCAAGCTGACGGCCACAAACAGCTCAGACATTAAGACGTTTGGAGAGAGGACACTGACTGTATCCTTGCACGGCCGTACATACCAATGGACATTCATCATGTAGGCATGCAGCTTCCCCATTTTAGGCGCTGATTTTTTGTGTGCACACGGACTACTAGTCGATATTGCTAACAGACGCCTGATTAACGCTATGTCTTTTGATTCTCTCCCCTGTACAGCTCGAGGAGCCGGGCCCACAACACTAGCCAACATCACAGCTCCAGGGGGTAAGTTCCACACACTACTCAACCAATTCCCAGCACTCACAGCCCCGACATTTTCGGCGACCGTCACTAAACACGGGGTGGAGCACTTCATTACCACTATGGGGTCACCCGTTTTCGCATGACCTCAGCGCCTGGACACAGCTAAACTGGCCATAACACGCGAGGAGTTTGCCAACTTGGAAAAGTTGGGCATCATCAGGTGCTCAAACAGCCCATGGGCATCCCCGCTACATATGGTTCCTAAGGCCGAGGGATCGTGGCGACCTTGCGGAGATTTCTCCAGATTAAACAATACCACAGCGCACAACCGCTACCCCATCCCTCATATTCAGGATTTTTACATTTACCTCACCAGGGCACGCATTTTTTCCAAGATTGAACTGGTCCGCGGTTACCACCTGTCATGGTCCATGTGCTGACTCTGTCTGCACTCAGGTTGTCCGGTAGTTCCCTGTTCTCTCCTCAGGCCCATCACTTGGCCTCCAGGCTTTTATTTTGACAGCGTCTCGGCGGGGCTTCCGGCTGTCAGAGCCGAGCTCCGCAGGACGGCTGGATTCCAATCAGCTGATGACATTCTCATCAGCTGATTAATATGTCAGCCCTATTTAAGGGAGCAGTTGTGTTTACTTGGGGCTGCGACCTTCGCCTTTTCCAGTCTGGTTTCCTTACTTCCGAAGCCAGTTCCTTCCAGCATTAGGTTCCACCCTCGCTAATTGTATGTAAGTGTTGTGTCTTGCCTTTATTTGTGTTTTGCCCCACGAGGCTCATTATTTTGTAGTATACGTCCTTATTTAATAAATGTGCAAACTCAACGGCTGCCTACAGCGTCTCATTAGCAGTCCACGAGGACCACTCCATCACACCACCAGGTCCCGGTGTGCGCTGAGGACATACCAAAAACGGCAGTAATAACCCCGTTTGGTCTGTTTGAGTTTTTAAGCGTGCCAGCCATCCATCCATCCATCCATCCATCTTCTACCGCTTTTCCGGAGGTCCTGGTCGTGGAGGCAGTAGTTCAAGCAAAGAAACCCAGACTTCCCTCCCCCGCCACCTGCTCCAGCTCTTCAGAGAGGATACCAAGGTGTTCCCAGACCAGCTGGGAGACATAGTCTCTCTACCGAGTCCTGGGTCTGCCCCGGGGTCTCCTCCCAGTGGGACATGCCTGAAACACCTCAGGTGGGAGGTGTCCAGGAGGCATCCTAATCAGATGCCCAAACCACCTCAACTGACTCCTTTCAATGTGGAGGAGCAACGGTTCTACTCTGAGCCTCTCCCGGATGACTGAGCTCCTCACCCTGTCTCTGAAGGTGAGTCCAGCAATCCTACGGAGAAAGCTCATTTCGGTCGCTTGTATCTGCGATCTTGTTCTTTTTGTCATGTACCATCATCTCACTTTGGCTCAGCAATAATTATTCTTCTGCTTAACCTCTTGTGCTCCGTTGTACCGCGGGCGGGCAAGTCTCTGAGTCCTAGTGCGCACGAGGGCGCTCTTGTGCACCCTCGTGCGCTCTCGACGCATGATCCTGATGGTGCAGATGGAGATGGTGATGGCGTCCAAGTGTAACTGAGGTCATCCTGCGCAGTTCGCCCTACTCGGGACACGAACCCGCGACCTACCAGTCAACTACACAGTTCGAGCATGGGAGACACAGCACGATCGCGCTGAGCTAAAGGTCCGACCGATAGCTCAGCGCTACCGATACTGTATGAGGCTTTTCGGGAGGGAGGTTTATTAACGTTCTGCGCCGAACAGTGCTAGTTGGCATCCGTTACACTCTCCCCCTTAAACCTCACTCCCATCCCGGGTTCACGGCACCATTGTAACTGAGGTCATCCTGCGCAGTTCGCCCTACTCAGGACACGAACCCGCGACCTACCAGTCAACTACACACAGTTCGAGCATGGGAGACACAGCACGATCGCGCTGAGCTAAAGGTCCGACCGATAGCTCAGCGCTACCGATACTGTATGAGGCTTTTCGGGAGGGAGGTTTATTAACGTTCTACGCCGAACAGGGCTAGTTGGCATCCGTTACACAAGCACGCACTGAAAATAAAAGCTGCAGACACAGCCGCGAACAGATTAGTTCATCTGATTGACCTGTCATTCGACTAATAAGAGCCTTGAATTGGGTTTCTGAAACCATGAAGAGCCAATGAATGAAAATCTAGCCAGAAGGACCCGCCTCCCAACGGCTGCAAGCCAATTGAAGCACAGAAGTTCGCTGAGCTGTTTTGTCAAAAGCTGGGTGAAGAGAGACTGCTTCAGCAGCCACAGGCAGTGCTTTTTTTTCCCTAATTCCAGCAGAGTGTTTAGGATTCTCTTATTTGGTCATCATAGACCGACGGAGGCTGACGACGAAGGTCGTAAATCATTCGCCAAAACCGCAATCATGGAATTATGTTTTGACCGGGTCGCGAGACCAGAACCAGAGCGGACCAGCGTCGGTTCGTCTGACAATGAGGAAGAGAAGTTGGCCAGGACAATGTGGCTGTGAAGAGGTAAGGTGTTATAAGCCAAATTATTTTTATCCCTGAAAATTGTAATCAAAAATGACTTTTGACCGATCGGTAAATTACAACTGTGCAGCGCACAATGTCCGAAGTGCGTGCGCCGCGTTACATGGTTCGTTCGTCGCCTCCGGACCATGAACGCCCCCCCACCCCCGCCACTACAATTCTGTTGTGGGGGGGGGGGCGTGGGGGGAGCCGCAGTGACAGCGGTGTTGTGGAAACATCACCACATCCGAGTGTAATCCGTTATGTAGCGAGGGCGGATGTCCGTCCTCTGTAGCGGGGGGGGGGCAACCCCCCCCCGAAACACACACACACAGACACAGCCCTGAATGTGACCTTTCATTTCAGCCCAAAAGGAAGCTTCTATGTTGAATCATTCAAAAGTTACAGACGTTTTTCCAAACTGTGCCATTTGGCACAATTTGGCACAGTTCCAAAATGCCTGGGAACAACCTGAGAACAAAGCTGTGTAATATATTCAATTTTTGTGGTACTGTTACAAAATTTAGACCTCAGCTGGATAACACTTGCTTCTACATTTCTGTTGCATTTTTCAGCCCGGATCTGAAGCTGTGTGTTATTTGCAAGCATTTGTATCCAAAAAAACACCCAGGCCAAATTTATTTTCTTCAAGTTCACTATGTTTAGATGACTGTAACTCAGTGGCCGAAGCACTTAGAGAGATCATGTTTTTTTTTGCCAAAAAATTCAAATTGTTTTCTTTTAAATGAGACCAACCCCATGAAGATGCTGCAAAGGGTTGAATAACAGCTTTCGATTTACTTTGGGCACATTATTTTTTGGTGTTTTTAGGAAAATTGCCCGGAGTGCAAGGGGTTAAAGACATTTTGTTTCACCCAGGAGTAAGACAGTCAAGAACTGATTTTCTCCCCCAGGCCACAGCTGAAATCCCATTCCTTTGCTAAAACCAGTCTAAAAGAATTCAACCTATTTCCTCCTGCGCCCCTTTATTGCCTCCATAAACATGCAACAGACCTGGAGTCCTCATGGCAACATAGATCCACAAATCAGTTAATTTCCTTAAACTCTGGGACATGCTGGATTTAACCAGTGAACTTTAAAGTACATTATTACAAACTCAATTCTAAACCTTCTCTTCTTTTCAGGACTATGAAAAGCAAATGGACTCTGATGTTTTAATGTGGAAAATCAATAATATGTGTGAAATGCATTAATCTGTGATTTTATATATATATATATATACGCAGATAAAAACGCATGTTAAAAATGTTTAAATGAATGTTTATTCCTGCATGTTGATTTAGAAGCGCTGCTTATAGGTTACTTTAAGGTTAGCTTAGTTATACATAAGTGTGTAAAAGCATATTCCAATGTATTTAAAATTGTGTGTATTCATGTGGACCGATATCCAATTTCACCCAGTCTTCACTGAGCCCCAGCTTCTCCATCCTATTGGTCCCTCGCAGACAAAAGCCTGTCATTGGACTAAAAGTTCATCAAGCCCGCCCACGAAGGACGCTCATTGGCTGAGATTCCGGTCAACCTGGAAGCCCGCGAAAGTGCAACAGAACTTATAAAAGGAGGAAAACCCCCTTCTACTTCCTCTTTTGGCTCTCTTTTTCGATGCTCTCTTTTTGCCCTCTTCTTTCAAAGCACTTTTTTGGCTCTTCTTTTCGCCTCCGTTCACCTCTCTTTGGACTCTTCTTTTGCTCCGTTCATCGCTCTCTTATTGTCTATTGTCTACACACAGCAAGAAAGGACTTTGGGAAGAACAAAGGACTGCCGGAACGAACAAAGACTTCTCCCACGTGCTGCTTTTCTGAACACAAAGCAGATAACTCGTAATTTATGTAACTTTGTATTTTAATGTTTTTTTCTTTTTCTCTTAAATGCCTAGGAATTCCTATTTCTTTGAGCTCAATTCTTAATCGGAGTTAAACTCCAATTTTTATTTATCACTTTTTCTTTGTTAAACTTTCTGTAAAACCACCGTTTGTTTAATTTTAATGTAAGTTTTAATCTTGACTTTATTTTTATAATATTTTTCTTGACCAATCACACACCAGAAGCTATTATTTTCTCTAAAGTTCGAAAGTCTTTTTCTAATTTGAGATCTGATTAGATCTAATTATTCTCGAAGACCTCTGGAGCCGCTTGTCTACGAAGGAGAAAACGTGCAGCTCTCATCACACGCTGAAGAAATGTCGGCACCATCTGGCTCCGATCCAAGTTACAACCGTGGATCATACAGCCAAAATCCAGCCACTTCAACTGCTTGACTTTAAAGGTCGAACTGTGGACCCTGAAATATCTGCGGGCAGATATTTCCCCTAACATCCACGAAATCTTGGGCTGAGGACGACGAAAAAACGTTGACCAGATCATCGAGGAATCACGTGAGCTGCAAACTTTAATTCATCTGCTGAATTAAACGTCTGAGGTTCGGTAATAATTTGAATATCTAATCAGATGCAAATTAAGAAGCCATTAACATAACTCTTCTTTTCATTAAAATTCTGTTTTTATTTTCTTAAGATTAATCCAGGACTTTTCATATAATTAGTAAACTTTCTCCATAAATTTGCGTTGTTTCCATAATCTGTTAACTCAAACTGATAGAAATTCATTTCTCAGTTTAACCCTGGTTCCGAAAATATTGACATTGTTAATCTATCATTTACAAGATTGATTTTATGATTAATGAAATTACTGCAATGTCTGTTAATCATTTCATTTAATAAATATGTGAAAATGAGAGAAGTTGTTGAGAATTTATTTCATTCTGAGTCTGTTTCAAGCCCAGGCATTGAATTCATGAAAAAACATTTTGAGACTGATTATTAATTAATTTATTGAGTGATTAAACAGGTATAAAGTGAAATTAAAGATTAAATTGCTTCTTAGAGATAGAAGCTGGTGCTCCACGAGTGTTATTAACTTTTCTGGTGTATATGAAACAAGATTTGATCTCAGATCCCAATACATCAATATAAATTAAATAATTTTATACCTGATCATATTTATTAATTTTATATTTCCCTTACAGTCATTACCCAAAGCTCGTGACCATAGGTGAGAGTAGGAACATAGATTGACTGGTAAATCGACAGCTTTGCCTTAGAACTCAGCTCCCTCTTCACCACAACAGACCGGTACAATGTCCGCATCATTGCAGATGCTGCTGCAATCCATCTGTCAATCTGTTGCTCCATTTTCCCCTCACTCGTGAATAAGACCCCAAGATACTTAAACTCCTCCACTTGGGGCAGGAGCCTGTCCCCAACCTGGAGAGGACAATCCACCTTTTTCCGGCTGAGGACCATGGACTCGGACTTGGAGGTGCTGATTCACATCCCAGCCGCTTCACACTCAGCGGCAAACCATCCCAGCAAGAGCTGTAGGTCATTGCTGGATGAAGCCAACAGGACAACATCATCTGCAAACAACAGAGATGAGATCCTGTGGTCACCAAGCATAACGCCCTCCATTCCCTGGCTGCGCCTAGAAATCCTGTCCATAAAAATTGTCAACAGGATCGGTGACAAAGGGCAGCCCTGGCAGAGTCCAACTCTCACTGGGAATGAGTCCGACCAAGTGTTGGCAATACAAACCAAACTCTCACAACGGTAGTACAGAGATCGAATAGCTCGTAACAACAAGCCCGATACCCCATACTCCCAAAGCACCCCCCACAAATAACCTCAAGGGACGCAGTCAAATGCCTTCTCCAAGTCCACAAAGCACATGTAAACTGGTTGGGCAAACTCCCACGAACCCTCGAGAATTCTCAAGAGGGTAAAGAGCTGGTCCGATGTGCCACGGCTAGGACGAAAACCACATTGCTCCTCCTGAATCCGAGGTTCGACCAACAGCCGGACTTTCCTCTACAGTACCTTGGCTTAGACCTTCCCAGGGAGGCTGAGGAGTGTGATCCCTCTAAAGTTGGAGCACACCCTCCGGTCCCCTTTTTTGAAGAGAGGAACCATCACCCCTGTTTGCCATGCCAAAGGCACTGCCCCCGACCTCCACGCAATGTTGCAGAGGCGTGTCAACCATGACAGCCCTATAACATCCAGGCTCTTGAGGTACTCAGGGCGAATCTCATCCACTCCCGGGGCCCGGCCACAAGGAGATTTTTAACCACCTTGGCGACCCCAGCCCCTGTGATTGGCGAGTCATTCCCCTCGTCCACAAACACTGCTTCTTCTGTGGAAGGGTGCATCAGTGGGATTGAGGAGATACTCGAAGTTGGAAACAAATCTACCTACGGGTACAAATAAAGTAACCTGAACCTGAACCTGAACCTGAAGTATTCCTTCCACCGCCCAACGATATCCCCAGTTGAAGTCAACAGCGCCCCATCCGCACCATACACATTGTGGACAGGGAGCTGCTTACCCCTCCTGAGCCGCCGGACAGTTTGCCAGAATCTCTTCGAGGCCAACCGAAAGTCTTGTTCCATGTCCTCACCGAACTCCTCCCATACCCGGGGTTTTGCTTCAGCAACCACCCGAGCTGCACTCCGCTTGGCCTGCCAGTACACCTCAGCTGCTTTGGGAGTCCCACAAGCCAGCCAAGCTCGATAGGACTCTTTCTTCAGCTTAATGGCCCCCCTCACCACTGGTGTCCACCACTTGGTTCGGGGGTTGCCACCATGATGGCAACCACCGATGTGTTGATGCCCCACCATGTGTTGATGCCCCACAAGATGGCGGCAGCAGGTAGCAGCGGCTTGGCAGGTGCTGATGCTTTACCTTCTCAAATGAAATCTAGGAAGCCGCCTGATTTGACAAATGCGCTAATAACCTGGACTCTGTGGCCATCAACAAAATGCGTCAAAGCCCAGGCTTTTAATGTGTTAATCGTAGCGCTCTACTTGATGGCTCTCACTACCACACAACTGTATGGAAGCTGGGCTGCTGCTCGCGGATGCACAGGAACTTATTTAGCTGATCCATCTGACAGACCAGCTGTACCCCTGGACTCCTGGAGCCAGTACGTGATCTACTCCAACGTGTTGGATGAAGGACGGGCACTTGCTCAAACTAAGCATAACGTGCATCACAGACGGAGAGCTGCTCCGATAAAAGTCCAGCGGGGTAATGCTGCTTTACTCTGCATTATTCTACTGCTCTGTAGAGATGTTCACCTGAACCCCGGACCGGTGGATGCCCAGCAGCCGCAGCAGGTGATTACAGCAGCAGCAACACCGGTGACCTGTATCCAAAACATTCCATCACAATGTTTCAAGGTAACGCACGCCATGTGTCTAAGACGACAAACAACAACAGCAGCTGTAACCAACTAAACTTGTTACAGACAGCCGTTGCCTTCAAACAACACAAAATCAAACTTTTTCAACTGTCAATCATGCATCTGTACTGTGGAACCCACAAACAAAGCCAAAGGGAATATTTGGAGGGCATTTAAACATACACAGCGTCATTTCAAAAACAGAACAACTGGAACATTTACTCACTGACTCAAATCTGGATTACCTGTGTCTCACAGAAACTTGGATGTACACCATGACTCCTCTATCTGTGTTTACAATCCCTGGATAAAATGTTTACAGACGAGACCGAGGGAAAGGAAAAGGGGGCGGGGTTTTGATTTACGTTAAAGACAGCATTGACAGTTACCAGATAGACACCTCCGATCGAACTCTGGAATGTGTCGGGGTCACAATAAGGATATCTCCCCAAATGTCATTCATTGTATTCACTGTGTATCGCCCACCAAATGCAACTAATGACTTTTATTCTGGTTTGGCCGAAATCTTAAAGAAATACGAAAGAAAGGAAATATTGCTAATGGGTGATTTTAACATAAACTGGCTCGATAAAGCACGAAGAAAAAAGGTGAAAGATATTACCAATTCTACACAAATGACACAATTAATAAATAAACCTACAAGACTGACTAAAAATTCACAAACTTTGATTGACCTAATTTTTGGTAATAAGCCAGATAGGGTAACAAAAACATATAATTTGATAACAGGTTTGTCAGACCATAATCTTACTTTAGTATCCAGAAAATTAAACAAACGAAGGCATAGGGATCAACAGCAAATTAACCACTTGCGCTCCGTTGTTCCGCGAGCGGGCAAGTCTCTGCGTCCTAGGGCGCACGAGGGCGCACGAGAGCGCACTCGTGCGCGCTCGGACGCATGACGCATGATGGTGGTGATGGTGATGTAGTGGCGTCCAAGCGCCACTGAAAAAAAAACCTGCAGACACAGCCGCGAACAGATTAGTTCATCTGATTGACCTCTCATTCGACTAATAAGAGCCTTGAATTGGGGTTCTGAGACCTTGAAGAGCCAATGAATGAAAACCTAGGAAGGAAGACCCGCCTACTGTGAATGCAGGAGCCAATTGAAGCACAGAAATTCAGGCTGGTGAAGAGAGATTTACTGTTGCAGCAGATGAAAACAAAGGACGCTGGACGAACCTGCTACAGACCCAGGCTCACCCAGCAGCATGGAAAACACCCACAAGTGGGACCTGCACTCATTCCAGCAGAATAGACGTTTAGGATTCTCTTTCGTCATCATAGACCGACGGAGGCCGACGACAAAAGTCGTAAATCATTCGCCAAAACGGCAATAATGGAATTATGGTTTGATCGGGATCCACGAGAAAACCAGCGTCGCGTTCGTCTGACAATGGGGAAGAGAAGTTCGCCAGGACTCTGCTGCTGTGAAGAGGTAATGTGTTATAAGCTAAATTATTATTTCTCCCTGAAAACTGTAATCCAAAAATGACTTTTGACCGATCGGTAAATTACAACTGTACGGCGCACTTCGTACTTTGTGCGCTGCGATAAACGGTTCATTTGCCGTGTTCGGACCGTGAATGCCCCCCCCCCCCCTCGCTGCAGAAGAGGAGCGTTCACGGTCCGAACGCCCCCCGGTCCGCGGGGGGAAGCATATGAGTCTATTCCTTCATGTAGCGATGGCCGTCTTCTGTAACGAGGGGGGGGGGCAACCCCCCCCCCCACACACACACAGTAGCGGGGGGGGAGCCGCTGTGAAAACATGCAAGGAGTGTAATCCGTCATGTAGCGAGGGCCGAAATCTGGCTTTTGTAGCGGGGGGGGGGACAACCCCACACACACACACACACACAGACACAGCCCTGAGTGTCACCTTTCATTAGAGCCTAAAATGAAGCTTCTACATTGAATCATTCAAAAGTTACAGACGTTTTTCCAAACTGTGCCATTTGGCACAATTTGGCACAGTTCCAAAACGCCTGGGAACTACCTGAGAACAAAGCTGTGTAAAATATTCATTTTTTGTGGTATTGTTACCAAATTTGGATCTCAGCTGGATAACACTTGGTTCTACATTTCTGTTGCATTTTCCAGCCGGATCGGACAGCTGTGTGTTATTTGCAAGCATTTGTTCTTGCCCGTCTTAGCTTTGTTCTGAATTGTAATCGCTCTTGTTTTGTTTTCCTTTTGAATTCTTGGATGGAATATGGGTGGTCAAGATAAGCTGCGGCTTCAGCCATCACCCATTTCAGATAACTTATGTTGAACTGTATAATCATAGGAGTTATTATCTAATTTGACCATGTTGGATTTTCTTTCCCCCTTTGTTATATTATTCTGTTTCTTTTAATCTGTACTTTTAATCTATCAGAAATAAAGATAGATTGATTGATTTAAAAAAAAATAAGGAGTCAGAGTCTCGTCAACAGCCACACACTTTATTATCAGAACACAGAATTATATACACAAGTGGCCGTGCCCGCCTGACGTCACCCCGTGGACAGATACGGCATCACACACATACACTACACAACATTCCCCTCCCCCTTACAAAAGTGTAAGACCACACACACAATGAAGACCCTCCCCAATTTAGGACCCGAATCACGCACTAAGAAACAAGGAATAATTAACTGTAATAAAATCACCTAACATACTCATCCAAAAGAATAACAAAAACAACTAAAATTGGACTGAGTCTCTGAAAACCTATAAAATAATCCCATACCATACATACCCTCATGCATATACCAGCAGGCTATATACATATTTACATTTGAGATTTTTATATTACTCCACAGTCCCTGGACAGCCATGGACTAAACCGGCTCAGAGGTCCCAGGCAGCCCCACGGCATGTGCACCCCTGGCCGCCGTTTGCCCCCAAGATCGAAGCCACCCTCCCTGGTGAAAATGTCTCTTCTCGCCATCAACTGCTTCTCCCCTCTGGCCCCGCAGTGCTGCTGTCCAGCACGCCGTCCCTCCATGCCTATTGGTCCACTCCTGACCACCTTCAACACCGCTGTCATGGCTTAACATTTCATCCCCCTGTGGCTGCTCTCCGGGGAAAATCGAAGCCTGCTCATCGGCACCGCTCGCTACACCTCGCCGTACCACCCAGCGCTCTCATCCAAGGCGCATGGATGTCCTGCACTGAGACACTGCCTGACCTCCGTGGCGCACGACTGCTGTTGTTCACTCCCAGGGCTCACAGAATCGCTTTTGCCGGCATCACTCTCTGACCCAGGCTCATCATCCCTACTCTCAGCACCCTCATCCCAGGCGCTCTGCTGCATCATCTCCATGCCCAGCTGCAACTGCTCTCCCCCGGGATTCTCAGCGTCACTCTCGTCGGTGTCACTCTCGTCAGCATCACTCTCCGACCCAGGTGTCTCGTCGCTGCTCTCAGCACCCTCGTCCCAGGTGCTCCACTGCATCGTCTCCATGCCCGGCTGTTGCTGCTCTTCCCTGGGGCTCTCAGCCTTCATGGTCCCACTCTCCCGCTGCCCAGCCTCCAGCTGTGGGGATGACTCCTGCTGCTGCTCTCCTTCTCCGCTGTCGTCATACATCGCGTCGTCAATCTCACCAGCGCTACAGTCCTGCATCCTTCTGCACTTCGTGGCTGGCCCACTGTCTTCAGTGGCCAGGAACTCCCCCTCTCACAGTCCCGGTCCCACCTCGAAGCCTAACTGGTAACCTGAAGCTCTCTTTTGGCGTGCAGTTAGCTTTGCGGCTAACCTTCCCATAGACAATGAATGCGCCGTTAGCTTCTCCAAGCTAACTAGCCTAGCCTCTTTAGGCGCCAAAACTCCTGCCACCCACAGCTTCGTGGTCCTCGTCTGCCCGGCGAAAAATTTGGCCAGCCGCTCGACAGCATCCTCTTACACTTCCATCTCACCCAATGTACTGAGGACTCTTCGGCCCTCCATGCCGAGATGGTGGGTCAGAAGCACTCATCGTCATCTCCCGTCGAGTCTGCTCAAGCCCAACGGCCCGATGTAACTTCAAACACGGCCCACCGCTTTGGCCACAGGATCACCAGCTCTCCCACGTACTCCAGAAACGGACTCAAGGGTTGAAGCAGCCCATACGCTCCCATAGTTTACTTCTCATTGCCAAATGTTATGTATGAAGGAGTCTCATCTTGCAGGGAACCAACAGCCAACCACACACTTTATTATCAGAACACAGAATTATATACACAAGTGGCCATGCCCGCCTGACGTCACCCCGTGGGCGGGTACAGCATCACACACACACTACACAACACTACAGTCATGATGAACTGCTGATTCTGTAAAAAAAAAAAAAAAAAAAAAAAACTTGATCATTTTCATAAAGCAGTGGTGGTAACTCCAGCATTTCAACTACAGTCAACTACAGGGTGTGTGGAATGGTTGGAGGCAGCTGCAACATTCAGCTTATTTAAACAGGACAGACTCCATGCAGGACCCCATGTGGCTCTTGTCTCCATGTCTCTCCATAGTGATTTTTAGACAATGCCGCCGTCTGAAAAATCACGTTCACACAAATAAGCAGCTCTCAGCGCTTTATCATCAGGATCATAAACACTCTGCTTAGAAGGAACCCATCCAGCCATTATTTTATTAGATTTAGGATAATTTCTTCCCCCCCCCCCCCCCCCCACATCTGCCACAAGCAATCTGATCTCACCTATAGTAGTACAAATAACACACTTTATGCCCTGCAAACATGTATTTTGTGTGGAGCTGTTCTGGGATTATTTTGATTTTATTTTCTTAGTTACATGGCTTTGTTCTGTGTTCAGCGGCAGAATAATCCGCCCAGCCATGTGGGGGTGCTGGTAGTCTCCCTTTCCCCCAGTTGCTCGTGTGCATGGATAGGTTGTTTGTTTGTCTTTGCCCATAGTATAAAGGTGTGGGTGTAAGAGGCTCTGCCTCTTTTGTCGTGGAGCCACCTGGTCAGCGGGGCGTGTGCCGTAAGCCTGCATATATACTTGACACTAGGGATGGGATGATGATACCTCAAGGAGTGTATTGACACATTACCCAAACTGTGTTGGCACTGTATTGACACTGTGTTGGTCACTCAATAGTGACCTCTGCAGTAGTTCTAAAATCATTGCAGGTAAACAAAATGAAAATAAGATTGAAAAGCTTACATGCTGCAAATCCAACATCAGCCTGTGAAATAATATTTAACCTTTATTTAATTGCTAGTCTTTTACTTAACCCCTTGCACTCCGGTCAATTTTCCTAAAAATGCCAAAAAATAATGTGCCCAAAGTAAATCGAAAGCTGTTATTCAACCCTTTGCAGCATCTTCATGGGGTTGGTCTCATTTAAAAGAAAACACTTTGAATATTTTGGCAAAAAAACATGATCTCTCTAAGTGCTCCGGCCACTGAGTTACAGTCATCTAAACATAGTGAACTTGAAGAAAATAAATTTGGCCTGGGTGTTTTTTTGGATACAAATGCTTGCAAATAACACACAGCTTCAGATCCGGGCTGGAAAATGCAACAGAAATGTAGAACCAAGTGTTATCCAGCTGAGGTCCAAATTTTGTAACAATACCACAAAAAATGAATATATTACACAGCTTTGTTCTCAGGCTGTTCCCAGGTGTTTTGGAACTGTGCCAAATTGTGCCAAATGGCACAGTTTGGAAAAACGTCTGTAACTTTTGAATGATTCAGTGTAGAAGCTTCATGTTGGGCTCTAATGAAAGGTCACATTCAGGGCTGTGTCTGTGTGTGTGTGTGGGGGGGGGGGTTGCCCCCCCCCCTGCTACAAAGGACGGAGATCGGCCCTCGCTACATGACGGATTACATTCGGATGTGGCATGTTTCTATAGCAACGCTATCACCGCGGCTTCCCCCCCCCCGCTACTGTGTGTGTGTGTGGGGGTTGTCCCCCCCCCCCTCGCTACAGAGGACGGCCATCGGCCATCATTAGATGACGGAATAGACTCATATGGCTATGTGACTTCCCCCCGTGGACCTGGGGGCGTTCGAACCATGAACACTGCCCCCCCGCTCCTCTTCTGCAGCGGGGGGGGGGGGGGCGTTCACGGTCCGAACATGGCAAATGAACCATTTATTGCGGCGCACGCACTTCGTACTTCGTGCGCCGTACAGTTGTAATTTACCGATCGGTCAAAAGTCATTTTTTGATTACAATTTTCAGGGATGAATAATAATTTAGATTATAACATCTTACCTCTTCACAGCAGCGTCCTGGCGAACTTCTCTTCCCCATTGTCAGACGAACGCGACGCTGGTCCGCTCGTGGATCCCGGTCAAAACATAATTCCATTATTGCGGTTTTGGCGAATGATTTACGACCTTTGTCGTCGGCCTCCGTCGGTCTATGATGACGGAAGAGAATCCTAAACGTCTATTCTGCTGGAATAAGTGCAGGTCGCACTTGTGGGTGTTCTCCGTGCTGCTGGATCTGTAGCAGGTTCTTCCAGCGTCCTTTTTTCATCTGTTGCAACAGTAAGTCTCTCTTCACCCAGCCCGAACTTCTGTGCTTCAATTGGCTCCTGCATTCACAGTAGGCGGGTCCTCCTTCCTAGGTTTTCATTCATTGGTTCTTCAAGGCTTCAGAAACCCAATTCAAGGCTCTTATTAGTCGAATGAGAGGTCAATCAGATGAACTAATCTGTTTGCGGCTGTGTCTGCAGCTTTTATTTTCAGTGCGCCACACCACCTACATCATCACCATCAGGATCATGCGTCCGAGAGCGCACGAGGACGCAGAGACTTGCCCATCCACGGTACACGGGAGTGCAAGAGGTTAAAATATGATCTCATCGTTGTATAATTTCATTTGCTCAATTTGTTTGCTGAGTTGTTTATGAGAAGAGATTAAAATTTGCTTAAAACCTTGTTTGTGTAAATGCTAAAATGACTTGGTATGTAAAATATAGCAAATTTGTCTATAATAAAATTCAGAGTTAAAATTTTTAACTCATGTATGAATTTCTTTTAACTTAAGTGTTCATTCATACAAAATAACAGACTAAAAATGGATTTATTCATACATTTTTATTGAGGAACAAAAGTTTTTGTAGTGTCTTTGCTCCAAGGCGATTTCTCTTCTTAGACACCAGTTCCCCTGCCTTAGAAAAAACTCTTTCACAGGGTACACATGAAGATGGTGTGCATAAAAATTTAAGTGTGAGTTGACAAAGGTATGACCATGTTTTCTGCAGTGTGTTTCTGAGGAAAATGCTGCACTCCCAAGACTGATGAACGGAGTTCATGGCTTTCTTTGTCCACATAGTGGCAAGTAACAGCAAGATATGCCTCCATATTAATGGACGTCCACATATCATTTGTTAAACTAACAGCAACGACGCTCTGGAGGTCCTTTTTTGTTTTTTCCTTTTCCTCCTGATATTTCTGGCTCACCAAGTCCTTGATGGTCTAAAAATAACCAGACAAATACTGTAATACATTATGAATATATACTGTATATATATATATATATATATATATATATATATATATGACATGACAGTACTCAATTAATTCAACTATACATTTCTTACACATACCTTCCTGCTGGGTAGAACATATGAGGGTGCAATAAGCGTCAGGACTTCCCTGAATCCCTCATTTTCAACAATGGTGAGTGGTGTAGGGAGTTAGAAATAACGAAGCGATATATGGCTTTATAAATCAAAGTTTAATATCAGCTATCGCTCCCTAACATCTCATCTTGGTGCAGAAGCAGAATAAGAGGTCGAACACATTCAGACCTTCATACTTATACTACACACAACAAAAGACATTGCATATCAAAGCTGACATCCCGCATTAACTTAATCCCCCTTCCTTTGTCTTCCGTCTCCTCCACCTGACCCAGAGAGGTCAGGGCGATCGATCTCCTCCATTGTCCTCTGTCTCCTCCACCTGACCCTGGGAAGTCAGGGAGATCAATCTGATCAATCTGGTCTCCACCGCTGCAACTCCGTATGCTCTTTGATCTTCGCTGGCGGTCGAGACCTCTTGTCCTGTTCTGAGGCATGAGGTCATTGCACATATGTAATCACTAAACATTCTAATATGCTTATACATATGTAGGTATGGGATATATGATTAATATAAACCACAGCCCCCCCCCCCCAAACGACTAAGAAAAGGACAATCAAAGTAAGTCTACAGTTTAAGATAATTTCTATGACATACTATACTGTTAAACCTCTTGACAGGGAAAACAAGGAAGAATCTTTCCAGCAGTCATGCTCCTGTAGAGAATTCAGTGGTAACCATAACAGTGTAGTAATATCACAAATCAGCCTTAAAACTGTCACGGCACAATCTGATAAAATAGTTAACAACTCTTGGTTAATTTGCATCAGTCCCTGTGCCGTCTGGGTTTTAATCTTCTCCCGAATCTGCTGTAGGTCCACTTTGGCGTCCTGGCGGGACCATCCTGTAAGGAATCTGCAGCTTGGGGAGGAGAGTGGTCATTTGTTCCCTGCAGGGGGGTTGAATCTTTTTTCTTGGGGGGTCTACCCCGCCGAGGTGCCCTCGCCATCCGTGCAGGTTCGTCTCTCAACAAGAAAGCAGGTTTAAGTCTGTCAATGCTGACTGTTTCTTTTCTGTCCCCTAAATCAAGCACAAAACGCTTATCACCAGGTTCCAAGTTCCGCCAACATGTTGCTCCACGACTGCCCCTATGGCCAGATCTGAAGCGTCTGTGGTTAACGTTATGCGGGCCGAGGGATCGGGGTGAACCAACAATGTGGCATTTGCTAGAGCACTTTTTACTTCCGTGAAGGCGTGTTCGCGCTACGGGGTCCATTCAACCGCGTTGGAAGGCTTTTGTTTTCTGAGCGCGGTATAAAGGGGCTGCATGAGTTGAGCTGCGCGGGGGAGGAAACGGTTGTAAAAATTCACCATTCCCAAAAATTCTTGCAGCGATTTGACCGTTTGTGGTCATGGAAAATTCTTTACCGCGCGGACTTTGTCTGGCAATGGGACCGCCCCCTTCGGTGAGACTCTGTGTCCCAAAAAATCAATTTGTGACACGCCGAATTTGCATTTGGCTGGGTTGATTATTAACCCATGCTCTTCTAGTCTCTGAAAAACTGTAGTGAGGTGTTTTTCGTGTTCTTCCTCTGACGGGCTGGCTACCAGCATATCGTCGAGGTAGACGAACACGAAGGGGAGGTCGCGAAATACCGCGTCCATCATACGCTGAAAGGTTTGAGCAGCGCCTTTGAGGCCGAACGGCATCCGCAAAAATTCAAAAAGACCGAACGGGGTTATTACAGCCGTTTTAGGAATGTCTTCCGCTCGAACGGGGACTTGGTGATAGCCGCGGACCAGGTCTATTTTAGAAAAAATGCGCACACCCGCCAGATGTAGTGAAAAATCTTGGATGTGAGGAATTGGGTAGCGGTCATGCGCTGTCGCATTGTTTAGTCTGCGGTAATCGCTCTCGCTCTCACTTCCGCCCTCCCAAGAGAGTAGACGCTTTTTCCTCCTCTCCTGCTCTGACTTTTTTTTCCTTCCCCCCCCAACTACTGGATCCCAGCTTGCTGTTGTCTGTCTGCGTCTAACTGCAACCGTCGAAAGAAAGAAATTATGGAGTTAATAAGCTGGGCTTTGAACACAATTGACACTATTTTTTCAACAAGGAAAAGTGCTCTGGGGGAAGCTGTCTGCCCCGCAGGTACGGCTCCAGCGGGCTATTTATGTGACACAAGTAATTGGAAAATCTTGTGTCTCACTAATCTCTCTATCGAAGATATTGAAGATTTGTATGTCTTCGTGGTAATGGTGATCGGGATCTTTCTGATTGGAACTGGGATTGTCCTGGTGTACCGCAAATTGCTGAAGATGGATACAACCTATCAAAATGTTGGCCAGGCGAGGTGCATCTGTCAAATTGAAAAATTGGAGAAGACCCTGATAGCGACAAATGGAGAACTGTCTCGGAAGGTGGATTACATCATGGTCTCGCTTAGGTCTTTCCACGATGGATTTAAAGAATCAATGATTTTTTTGCTCCTTCCTATTGTTCCTCGTATTATTCTTATTCTCATGCTTGTACCCACTATCCTGTTGGCAGGCGCGTCTCTGATGCTGCCGCGTCACTGGAAATGCAGGTTCATTTTCTGTGTCGTCAAATTCTCTCGTATGTTATCAGTGATCTGTTAATGTACTTGGCAATAAATCTTTTCTGATTCTGATTCTGATTCTGAAAGGTCTCCAAGAACCGTCGGTTTTCGGGACCATGTGGAGTGGCGATGCCCAGGCGCTTTTCGAGCATCTAATAATGCCTAATTTTTCCAGGGTGGCAAACTCGTCGCGTGCTATGGCGAGCTTGGTCGCGTCTAAGCGCCGAGCTTTGGCGAACACGGGTGGGCCTGTTGTGGGGATGAAGTGTTCAACCCCGTGTTTCGCTACTGTTGCTGAAAATTTGGGAACTGTGAGTGCTGGAAATTGGGTGAGGAGTTGGTCAAACTTACCTCCTGCTGTAGTGACGCTGGCCTGCACGGGTGGTGGAGAAACTCGAGCTGAGCAGGGGATAGAAGCAAATGACAGTGCATTAACCAAGCGCCTATTTGCTAGATCGACTAACAACCCATGTGCACACAAAAAGTCAGCGCCCAACAAGTTAAAACTCACCGCCGCTACAATAAATGTCCATCTATAGTTGCGGCCGTGGATGCAAAGAGGCAGGTTCCTTTCACCGAAGGTGTCGATGATTGAGCCGTTGGCTGCCATCGCTCCATTTCCCTGGGGACCCATGGCCCGGTCTGCGTGGGAAGGGGTGATAAAACTCAGCTGAGCTCCGGTGTTGATCAGGAACTGTCTCCCGGTGTGTCCGTCAGTCACATACAGTAGCTTATTTTTTTCGCCGAGAGCCGCGGCTGTTAACGGTTCTCGGCTTTGGCGTTTCCCGAACTTTTTGAATTTGCAGGGGGGCACGCATTTGTATGCCCTCTCGGTGAAACGGTGGTGGTAACAGCAGCTGTCATTCCGATTGTTGCGCCTTGGTCGTGCTGCCGCCATGGTGGGCGGGCTCTGCTCGGTTGCCTGTGGTTCTCCGCTGCTCTGGGCTTCCGCGCTGAGATCTGCAGATGCTGCTGTGGCCATCTGCTCCCCACAGGCATTGATGAGCCGCTGCGCTTCTCGGGCCAGCGCGCGGAAGTCCTGCTGGGTGCTGCACCGCATGTTGACCAGCGTCCCTCTCATGTGTGGCGGCAGAGTGCTGAGGAAGATGTGTTGGAAGAGGAAGTTGTCGTTGTCCTCTTCCTTGAGCTGCATCATGTCCTCCATGAGGGCCTTGGGTCTGCATCCTCTGTGGCCGTAGATCGCCAGGATCCTCTCTGCTCTCTCCTCGGCTGAGGGGACGAAGTTCTCGACGATGGTTGCTTTAAGCTCTCTGTATTTGTCATGGGCGGGCGGCTGTTGGATTATGCTCCGCGCACATCTTGACGTGGCGGCGTCGAGTTTGGCAACGATGTGATAGAACTTCGTCTCGTCCGCCGTTATGCCTGCCAGTGCAAACTGAGCCTCAGCTTGCTGGAACCACGAGCTCGGGTCTTCTTGCCAGAATTCTGGCAGCTTGACGGTGACGGCGCTTGTGTGGGCCGTCCCTGATGTGTCCGCCGGGTGAGAGCACCTTTCTTCTGCTCTCACGGCGGGGCTGGGGATGGTGCTTGGTTGAGCCCTCTCTGTAGCTTCTGCCGTGGGGGAACGTCTTCCATCCATTCTCCTGTCTGCATGGGCGCCGGCGCTTGCCTGGGTCACCTCTGATGAGTTACTCGCAGGAGAACGTCTCTGTTCCATCCTCACGTCTGGTCACCAGTGTAGGGAGTTAGAAATAACGAAGCGATATATGGCTTTATAAATCAAAGTTTAATATCAGCTATCGCTCCCTAACATCTCATCTTGGTGCAGAAGCAGAATAAGAGGTTGAACACATTCAGACCTTCATACTTATACTACACACAACAAAAGACATTGCATATCAAAGCTGACATCCCATCCATCCATCCATCCATCTTCTACCGCTTTTCCGGAGGTCCGGGTCGCGGAGGCAGCAGTTCAAGCAGAGAAGCCCAGACTTCCCTCTCCCCAGCCACCTGCTCCAGCTCTTCAGAGGGGATACCAAGGCGTTCCCAGACTAGCTGGGAGACATAGTCTCTCCACCGAGTCCTGGGTCTGCCCCGGGGTCTCCTCCCAGTGGGACGTGCCTGAAACACCTCAAGTGGGAGGCGTCCAGGAGGCATCCTAATCAGATGCCCATACCACCTCAACTGACTCCTTTCAATGTGGAGGAGCAGCGGTTCTACTCTGAGCCTCTCCCGGATGACTGAGCTCCTCACCCTATCTCTGAGGGTGAGTCCAGCAATCCTACGGAGAAAGCTCATTTCAGCCGCTTGTATCCGCGATCTCGTTCTTTCGGTCATTACCCAAAGCTCGTGACCATAGGTGAGAGTAGGAACGTAGATTGACTGGTAAATCGACAGCTTTGCCTTAGAACTAAGCTCCCTCTTCACCACAACAGACCGGTACAACGTCCGCATCACTGCAGATGCTGCTCCAATCCGTCTGTCGATCTCTCGCTCCATTTTCCCCTCACTCGTGAACAAGACCCCAAGATACTTAAACTCCTCCACTTGGGGCAGGAGCCTGTCCCCAACCCGGAGAGGACAATCCACCTTTTTCCGGCTGAGGACCATGGACTCTGACATCCCGCATTAACTTAATCCCCCCTCCTTTGTCTTCCGTCTCCTCCACCTGACCCAGAGAGGTCAGGGCGATCGATCTCCTCCATTGTCCTCTGTCTCCTCCACCTGACCCTGGGAAGTCAGGGAGATCGATCTGGTCTCCACCGCTGCGACTCCGTATGCTCTTTGATCTTCGCTGGCGGTCGAGACCTCTTGTCCTGTTCTGAGGCGTGAGGTCATTGCACATATGTAATCACTAAACATTCTAATATGCTTATACATATGTAGGTATGGGATATATAATTAATATAAACCACAAGTGGCTGACAGTCTTTGATGATCATGTTGACCACAGCCTCATCCACTGCTTGCTTGTTAGGAACTGCAAGCCAAAAGGAAATATTTTGTTTAAAGCTTGTTAAAGGACTGTAATTTTTACAAACAATATTACAGAGTCACACAAAGCCTTTTGTGTGTAATAAACTATTTTTGAAAATTCAAATTTTTTGTGAGAATTTCAACATACATGGGATACTCACACGAGTATCTGCCAATTCTTCATTGCCATTCTTCATCAATGCCTCAGCATTGATGAAGTGCTCTTATTGTTGTAAGATAGCTCTGTGGAGCAGAGCCGACACTTCACCTACAATAAAATAAAAAGTTAATTTATCTGAAAACAATTCAAACCTCTTACAGAAAAGCGTAGAAACATATTTAATTCAAAAACTAACAGTAAACAATGCCTAAAGGAGAAAAAGATTTACCTTATTTGCCGTCAAAAGATCAAAATGATTCCAGACTGGGGAAAACTTCTTCTTATTGGAATGCTCCATGAAGTCAGAAGTTGAACAAGGTGAGTGCAAGCAAAAATCCAACAGACACAGCAACAGCAAACAGTTTCATCTCCATTCAACAAATCCACAACAATACATGTCAATACAGTTTGTTTCCTTATAAACACAATTTGGCGCGGCACATCCAAACGACACACTTCCTGTATCGGTCACATGATTTTTTCTTAAAGCGATACACGCATCAATACGGGGTTTTGTGGGCACATATGTGGTTTCCATATGCTTCACATGCTTGTTACTGTATGCTTATTGTTTACTGCACGTCTCAGAGGAACAAAAGGTCTGAACCTCCTAGGGGTTGCAGGAGGATGCGAAGTCTGGCCTTTTGTATGTAGAGAGACGGCCATGAAGGATTTCCTGACCACCGGGACTTCAGGGAGAGACAGAAGACCTGAAGGGGGGGTGTTGTGATTTGGGATGTAAAGACAATGCGACTGTTTGCTTTGATGTCCTGGGGTATAAAAGGGGAGCTTTGGGGACATGTCTTTTCTCTTGTCTGTTTTTGGATGCTGGAGAATGTGGTTGTGAATAAAACTGATTTTGAGTAATAAACTCAGCCTCGTCTTTCCACACAATCTCCACACTGGTGACCCTACGACGTATCATGAGCGGAGACGAATCTCCCGAGCCAGACTCGCCAGGAGCCAGCCAAACGAGTGCAGCCACAGACCACCTACCTGTCTTCTGGCCGAACAATCCGCGCTCCTGGTTTAGCGCAGTCGAGGCACAGTTCCACCTCCAGAGGATTTCGGTGGACGACACAAAGTTCTACCATGTGGTTGCAAAGCTGGACAACCACACAGCCCAGCAGGTGGCGAACCTGATCAACCACCCGCCAGACAGCGACAAGTACAGCACGTTGAAGGCTGCACTCATCCGTTACTTCACCCCCTCGGTGCAGGAGCGAGCAGAGAGGCTCCTGGCGCTGACTGAATTTGAGGGCGACAGACCTGCAGACCTTATGGGGAAGATGTTGAGTATGAGAGACTCCGAAGATGATAACTTCATCTTCACCCACCTCTTCCTCAGGATTCTACCGTCAGAGGTGAGAGTGACCCTGGCCAGTTCACCACTGCTGGCCCGACAGGACTACCACGAGCTGGGCCAGGAGGCGCAGCGACTTGTCGATGCCAGTAAGCGGTGTGCGGCCGCGGCTGCGGCAGCGGGACCAGGCGCAACGTCCAGAGATGGTAGGGGGCCAGAGGCTGCAGCACTAGATGCACCGACGACGGCGGCGGCAGGGGCCGCGAAACACGGAGCAGACGACATCCTTTGCTTCTATCATTGCCGTTTCGCAGAGAGGGCACGCAAGTGCTTTCCACCGTGCAACTTTAAGCGCTCGGGAAACGCCAAGACCGGGGGTCGGTAGCAGCTGCGGCCCTTGTAGAGGAGAACAAGCTGTTCGACTTGAAGGATGCGCACTCAGGGAGGCATTTCCTCGTGGACACAGGCTCCCAGCTGAGTTTCATCACATCTTCCTACGCTGACCGGGCGGCACCTTCCTGTGGTCCCCGGGTGTCAGCAGCGAATGGCTCGGCGATTAAGACCTTCGGTGAGAAGACTCTGCTTCTGTCTTGAGAAGCAGAGTCCACTCGAATGTACACGGCCGTACATTCGAGTGGACTTTCGTCATAGCGGCAGTCAATTTCAACATGTTAGGGGCTGACTTTTTGTGCTCACATAGGTTGTTGGTCGATCTTGCTAACAGACGCCTGGTTAATGCACTCTCTTTTTCTTCTATCCCCTGTACAGCGTGAGTGGCCCCGTCAACGGCACAAGCCAACGTCACAGCTGCAGGTGGTAAGTTCCACACACTCCTCACTCAGTTTCCAGCACTCACGGTCCCAACATTTTCGGCGACAGTGGCTAAACACAGGGTGGAACATTTTATTACTACCACTGGACCACCCGTTTTCGCAAAAGCTCGGCGCTTGGATTCAGCTAAACTGACCATAGCACGCGAGGAGTTCACCAACCTGGAGAGGTTGGGCATCATCAGACGTTCAAAGAGCCCTTGGGCTTCACCGCTTCACATGGTTCCGAAAGTTGATGGCTCGTGGCGGCCTTGCGGTGATTTCCGCAGGCTGAACAACGCTACAGCGCACGACCGCTACCCGATCCCGCACATCCAGGATTTTTCAGTTCATTTGGCGGGGGCGCGCGTTTTTTCTAAAATAGACTTGGTACGCGGCTACCACCAGGTCCCAGTGCACGCTGAGGACATACCCAAAACAGCGGTAATAACTCCCTTCGGGCTTTTCGAGTTTTTGCGCATGCCGTTTGGGCTTAAGGGCGCCGCGCAGACGTTCCAACGCATGATGGACGCGGTTCTGCGCGATCTCCCTTTCATGTTCGTCTACCTGGACGACATATTGGTAGCCAGCGCGTCCAAAGACGAACACGAAAACCACCTCACAGCAGTTTTCCGGAGGTTGGCAGAGCACAGGTTAATAATTAACCCGGCGAAGTGTCAGTTCGGGGTGACGCAGATTGATTTTTTGGGCCATCGCGTCTCCGCAGAAGGAGCGGTCCCTCTGCCTGACAAAGTGTGCGCAGTAACAAATTTTCCCCAGCCACAGACGGTCAAAGCATTACAGGAATTTTTGGGAATGGTAAATTTTTATAACCGTTTCCTCCTCCGCGCAGCGCAGCTCATGCAACCATTGTATGCTGCACTAAAAAAACAAAAACCCACAAATAAAGTCGAATGGTCTCCGGAGCGAGAGCGCACATTTTCCGAAGTCAAAACAGCCCTGGCGAACGCTGCGGTGTTGGCACATCCAGTCCCAGCGGCCCGCATGGCGCTCACTACTGACGCGTCAGATGTGGCCATAGCGGCGGTCGTGGAACAGTTTGTAGTTGGAGCCTGGCAACCGCTCGCCTTTTTCAGTAAGACCCTGTGCGACAGCGAACGAAAATACAGCGCATTCGACAGGGAGTTGTTAGCTCTCCACTTGGCCATTCGCCACTTCCAGTTCTGGCTGGAAGGATGCCGTTTCACCACGTTCGTTGACCACAAGCCACTGACTTTTGCGATGGCCAAGATTTCAGAACCTTGGTCGGGCCAGCAGCAGAGACAGCTGGCCGCGATTTTGGAGTTTACTACCGATATCCAGCATGTGGCGGGTAAACTTAATGTAGTGGCAGACTGCCTCTCGTGCGCCGTGGGGGCTCCCACCCGCGCGGAGGTAGATCCTGCAGCCATGGCCGCGGAGCAGGTTAGCGATGCGGAAGTGCGCGCTGCCCCAGTCTGCGTGGGGATAGATTATGCAGCCATGGCCGCAGAGCAGGGTAGCGACGCGGATGTGCGCACGCTCCAGTCTGGACCAACAGGGTTAAGGCTGGAGAGCAGGGTGCTGCAAGACGGTATGCCCCCCCTAATCTGCGATGTCTCCACTGGGCGGCCGCGTCCGGTGGTTCCAGCCGCGTGGCGCCGCCGCGTTTTTGACTCGATCCACTCTCTGGCGCACCCGGGAGCGCGCGCATTGGTCAAAATGGTAGGAGAGAAATTTGTGTGGCCGAGCCTGCGCAAACAAGTTAGAGAGTGGGCGGCAGCCTGCACAGCCTGCCAGCGGGCCAAGGTTCATAGACACACGAGAGCTCCCTTGGAGCCGTTTCACATCCCGGCTAAAAGGTTTGATCATGTCCACGTGGACCTCGTAGGCCCCCTCCCGCCCTCACAAGGGTGCACACATCTTCTGACAATGGTTGATCGCACCACGCGCTGGCCAGAAGTGGTCCCGCTGTCATCAACCACAGCTGAGGAAGTAGCGCACGCGTTTTTAATGGCTTGGGTAGCGCGTTTTGGAGTCCCGTCAGACATTACGTCTGACAGAGGCCCGCAATTTGTTTCCGAACCTTGGTCAGCGATGTCCCGCAGCCTGGGGGCAACGATCCACCGCACGACCGCATACAACCCGCAAGCTAACGGGTTGTGCGAACGTTTTCACAGGTCATTGAAGGTGGCCCTCAGAGCGTCGCTTACGGATACAAATTGGGTGGACAAGCTACCATAGGTTTTATTGGGGTTGCGTTCTGCACCTAAAGAGGATTTAGAAGCCTCCCCAGCTGAGCTAGTTTTTGCACAGCCGCTTCGGCTGCCCGGGGAATTTCTCCCAGATAATCCTGCGCCAGAGCGCTCCCCGGTTCAGCGGTTACAGAATAGCACGGGCCCGGGCACGCTACCTGGCCCCGTTCACCACAGTTTTCTGCGTGTTTTTGTGCATAAGGCTTTAAAAAATGCGGAGTTTGTTTTTGTCAGACATGATGCTCATCGCCCGCCCTTGCGCCCACCTTATGACGGACCATATAGAGTGTTGGAAACAGGGGATAAGCATTTTTTTGCTAGATTTGGGGGGCAGAAAAGAAATGATTGGCATTAACAGGCTCAATCCCGCTTTTGTGTTAGCTGACGAAGTTGTGCAGTTGGCGAAGGCTCCTCGGCGTGGCAGACCCCCTAGAGAGCATTCCCCAGAACACCCACAGAGGTTGACTAACAGTTCTCATCCCCAGGCAACAGATCCACAGCGGGAAGACGCGTGGAAGTGATATAGCCTGCTTTTAGCAGATATGGGAGAAGGTTGAGACCTAATCGGCATTTGGACTGATATATAGTGATTTTATTATGGCATGCAATCTGTGGTGATGTTGTTCCATGTTAGACGTTTTGGGGGGGGTCATGTGGGCACATATGTGGTTTCCATATGCTTCACATGCTTGTTACTGTATGCTTATTGTTTACTGCACGTCTCAGAGGAACAAAAGGTCTGAACCTCCTAGGGGTTGCAGGAGGATGCGAAGTCTGGCCTTTTGTATGTAGAGAGACGGCCATGAAAGATTTCCTGACCACTGGGACTTCAGGGAGGGACAGAAGACCTTAAGGGGGGTGCGTTGTGATTTGGGATGTAAAGACAATGCGACTGTTTGCTTTGATGTCCTGGGGTATAAAAGGGGAGCTTTGGGGGCATGTCTTTTCTCTTGTCTGTTTTTGGATGCTGGAGAATGTGGTTGTGAATAAAACTGATTTTGAGTAATAAACTCAGCCTCGTCTTTCCACATAATCTCCACAGTTTCACTCTTGTGCGCTCGGCACAGTGCTGACGCACCAATGTTGTTCGTCCCATCACTACTTGACACTGTTTATAATAAAGCTCGGTTAAACTGCAGCAACCGTGTGCTTGCTTGTCTCAGTTATGGACATAACAGAGTCCACAGGGAGCAGAGTGGTTTTAGCTGCTGATTGGAGACACCTGCAGCTGGTTGGTGATTACTTCCGGAGTGGTGGCTCAGTTGGTAGAGCATCTGCCCCACACCCGGGAGGCAGGGGTTCAAATCCCGGCCGGGTCATGCCGAAGACCATATAAAAGTGGAACTTCCTGCCGTCCAGCTTGGTGCTCAGCAAAAATGGAATGGAGGAGGGAAATTTGTGGCGGTGCCTTGCATGGCAGCGGCCCTCTGATTCTACACTTGGTGTGTGTGATTAACACAGTAGATAGGTAAAACACAATCTCGTTCTGCTGTACATGATTGGTTGTACAGTTGAATGACAATAAATGGTGATTTAATTTAACCTGGCTCTATTTAAACTAGCATCACAGCGTCACTTTTCTCAGTGTGGTAATGCTACAACTAATTCAGTGGATTAAGCCTGAAAAAATTCATATTTTTTTCTTGCTTCTGACCTGCTCTCTTTGTCTCCAGGAAGTTGACTCGTTTCCTCCCAGCTTCAAGCTACAGCCATCTCTCAAAAAACTCCTGCCCTCAAGGCTCACCCTGCTTAGTGCCTACTTACTCCAATGCACCACCCTTTCCTGTCTAGACTCCTGGACTAACACTGTGACCCTTGGAGTTTCTCCTCCTAGAAATTAAGGATCTCTACATTAAGGACACCATTGCCTGGTAAATAACCAAGCACTCTCAATTATGTTAACAGTTATGCTGTTAACAGTTATGCTGCTAATAGGTTTAGTCAGCCGGGGGACCTCCAGTAATGCACTGGGCCTCACTCCTTTTCTCACTCTCAATGAAATATTTTTTTTTGCTGGTCATTAACATTTGTTTGTTCTCTCCCATAGATTGAGTCCCCATCGTGCTGTTTGCTCTCTACATGTCTGTTCTTTTCTTCTTCTCTATCCCCTCACCCCCCAGCCAGTCGCAGCAGATGACTGCCCCTCCCTGAGCCTGGTTCTGCTGGAGGTTTCTTCCTGTTAAAAGGTAGTTTTTCCTCTCCACCGTCGCCAAGTGCTTGCTCACAGGGGATCTCCTGATTGCTGGGGTCTTTCTGCAACTGTGGGGGTTCCCCCTACAGTTGATAGTGCTATGAGATGACTGCTGTTGTGAAATGGCGCTATATAAATAAAGTTGAATTGAATTGAATTGAATTAATACTCACCAAGATTGCCTACTTATCATGCTCGCCACACCTCTCCTTTTCTAGAAGCCCTTTATTCACCTGAGCTCCTATAGTACGGAACCCTCTGTGACTTGCCTCCATTGCAACATATTCATTCACCTGATTTCAATAAAACTCATTAAACCAGCTCCTGAGGCTGTTCCTGCTTTTAATAATAGCTTAGATTTGTATAGCACCTTTCAAAATACCCAAGGTTTGGGGTTCTATTACTTAATTATGACAAACGGTGCTCCTATTTTCGACCTAACTTTGAAGTGGGATTTTCAGCAGTGTTGGCAACCAAAAGGAAACGTTGGAATAGACTTTGACATAAGGAGTCCATTCAGGAGTCACTTTTTCCAATCACCCCAAGATGGGATAGTCTCCTCTCAGCGAAATGAGCTCCGGGATCTTACTGAAGTTTTTGGAATCAGATACTTATACAGTATATGCATGATGCTAATCCTACTATTAATCCCACCAAGAAGAGGAAGGTTACAGTGCTGCTTTAGAGAGAGACAGAGAGAGAAAGAAAAAGATCATTTCTAAACCATAGGTATTTAAAAAGGTAGCATCTGTCCTCCATCATCTAATGAGCACAGCACTTGTTTTATGGAAGAAGACTCAAAGGGAATATGTTATCCTGAGATGGTTCAGAATAAAACAAAGATGGACTTGCAATGGCATACTTGACTCAAAGAAATACTATTGTGCATGTGTGTATATATGGAAGTAAATTAGTCTTTAGAATTTCCACACTAAGTATCCTCACATTTATTTGGAAAAAAATATCTCCCTCATGGCTGGTAACGGTGACACCCAGTGGCTTAAAGCTGAATGACAAGTGTTGACTGCTGGTGATAAAAGAAATATCCAAATGCACAATAGTTAGCTGACATTAACCACACAATACTGGTAAATACAATCATTAATAGTCACTTAAATCCACACCCTTCTAGTTAAACATAGACATACATGGGTGAGGAACAAAAACATTAGATCAGTTAATTCACATTACACCTAATAACGTGAAGACAAAATTAAACATTTAACTTACTAACTAACCTGCACTTATATAGCGCTTTTCTAGTCACAAAGACCACTCAAAGCGCTTTCACTAGTACTAACCCTCTATTCTAAGGGCCTATAGGAAACAGATATCTAGGGACAATTTAGAGCAGCCAATTAACCTAACATGCATGTCTTTGGATTGGATTGATTTCACACACTGAATACGTAAAAGGAAAAATATCTAAAAAAAAAAAAAAATAGGTAGAAACAGAACTGCCAAGGAAAGGTCAGAATTGCTTTTGTTAAAATGTTTTTTTTTAGCTACATATAACAAGGTAACATTTAGACTATTACAATAATACCCTCCTACAATACAGTTACATTTATATTTAATACTTCAAGCCTTTTCAGGATGACCATTTTTGTTTCAAATTAAGGACCAAATTTAGAACATGGGGAAATAAATCCACTATTAAATATGTTTTAATTAGCAAGGCTGATAGGAAAAACACAACAGTCCAAGAAAACAAAACAAAAACTAAACAATACAGATTGTAAATCCTGCCAACTCACACAGAAAAGGCAAAAACTGTGAACAACACCACTAAACATTCTGACAAAAACAGTAGAGTCAAAAATATCTTGTAAGAAGTTAGAGGCAGGATATGACAAAAGACACAGGAATCATTAATTAACAAGTTTAAACAAAAAGTAACTTAAAGTAGGACATTCAAAAACTATAAATAAAAATGAGTAAGTAGAAAACAAAAGAGGAACCAAACCCTTACAAATGTACACCCTCCAACCCCCACCACTACAGGAAGTGCAATATTACTGAGTGAGAGCTCACCACGACAGGAATCAGACTGGGGTAACTCAAAAATACATTCTGAGCAATTTTTGTCCAAACAAATTTATGAGGAGCCCAAAATCACAACTGAACCTGAAAATGAAGGTAAAACAGCAAAGTTATAGGGACAGGCAGGCCTGTTAACATTCATAATTGAGTTTTTTTTCCCCATCTAGCTACAGAGCAGCATGTCATTGATCTCTGGTTTGAACAACAGACAGTTCCTCATTCAGGCCCAAACACAGACTCCTTAAATCATATACATTCCTTGACTCCACTGAAAGAAGCAGCTGAACAACACGTTCCCTCTGATGTTGATGTTCAAGCTTACATTTTACTGAGAACATTAAGCTTGAAACATCCCTGTCATGTCCTTTAAAAAATTTAAACAACTCTGCTCATTTCTGGGTTTAAGAGGTAATTTTATTGACATTGCATCAGTCGTCGTTGCTTTTCGGAGAGCAAAAAGGCAAGGAGGACCTCCACACAGCATGACAATCTTTAAAAACACCTCAGATGTGTTGCGTTTGTTATGCAGCAGTGGCTTCACCGACCGAGCTATCCTCTGATGTCCTTCCTTTGGAGCCCATGCTTTGAAACTAAAAACATTTAAACACAATCTCTCCATTGTCTCCGTTTAGCTTTCATTTGAATGTCTTGACTGATTAGGTGCGCCCGTAGATTGAATTCAGCCTCTCTTGGTACTCGCTCCTCTTGTTGTTATTCACCCTTTCAGCCGTGTCACCTTGCAGTTGATGGAGAGCCATCTATAAATGTGGAGAATGAAAATGATCAACAGAATCTCTCAGACAGGAAATGGAGCAAAGACGTGAACGTTTAAAAGACTGCAACATTTTTACTGACCTCTGCTGTCATCTGAGGAGGAATCTGGTCTGGGCTTAGATGTTCTCGTGTTGAGCACCGGCATTTTCTGCCAAGACAAAAAAGCGGGAAAAAAGAAGTAACTTTTATAATATCTTCTAGTTTCGTCATTTGTCATCTTCACACAGGACTTATAACGGTCACAGAAGCATGTATGTGTCTAAACATGTATGTATTGTACACAAGCTGAAAGAAAAGTTTTGGTGTTGCATTTAGTAACTGTTGCTGTGAAAGTCATGTGGGTTCTCAGGTCCATTGTGTCAAAGGTCGCTTTGTCTCCACAACAGCTGCACCGCAACATTTATGCAGCCATCTGTGCTCAGACATTGTTCTTCTCTTTATGCAGCAACTCCAGCTACACATTAAAACATATAGATATTCTCTTTTGGAAGTATTAATTTGATGGATCTTGTGTCTGTCCGACCCCAATATACTGTAGACAACTGGCTATAAGGCAGCATAACAGACTTTAAAACTGATAAAAAGCATCTTCAGCAAAGAGTGATAAAACATTAGTGAGTGTAGTGTCAGAATGGTATTTCAGATTTTCATGTCAAATTACTTTTTCTTTCATTCATTCAGCAACGAGACAAAATGCTTTCACCACACACAATGTGCTGTTTTGTTTATGTTTAAGTATACCAAGCCCAGAAATGCTGGATTTAATTTTTAAAATATTTAACCTATGTATAGGCCATCGTTTGCATCAGTTTCATCATTGTGATCATGAACTTAATTCCCATCATCACCACTTCCTCCTAACACTGAACCATATACTAACCAGTCCAGCTGTGCAATAAAGCACACAGTCCAAAGGATTTGTATAATACTTTCTGGACCTTTTGTATTGAGCTGTTAATTAATACTGCCTCAATTTTTGTGTCCTGACTCTGGAGTTACATCAACATTATCTGCAAACTTCTGTCTTTTTCTTTAATTCAATAATACAAACACCAATGGTTAAAACGCCTGAATTTAACCTGTGCAATATATACCACAAATGATATTCAATTTACTTTATGATTTTGAGTTTTTGGCTGACAGAAGTCTCTCAATATGAAATCATTAGTTGTAATTTATGTAAACACTGATATCCACAGTTTCACCCAGTTCTGTACATTGCAGGTCAGTTTCTTTTTATAACTGTTCTGCATCATAACAGAAAAACAGCTACACTCATGATTTCATATTTACATCTTTGGAGTCCAAGCATTTTACTCACCTGCAGAGGCAGACAGCTGAAGTGATAGTAAATAGTAGCAGCCCGAATGCAAGTGGGAGAATAATATATAAACTGTTTCCTGCATAGAATCAGATTAGAATTATATTGCAGCTGTACTATGGTTTTACATTATTATTCCCACTTAGGTCTCTACCTACCTGTGAGTTTTTCAGACACAGTTAAAGTCCATCTAATACTGTGTAGGCCGTCTGTATAAACTACTTCACATGTATAATTTCCCTCATCATCATGTTGAGCACTAAAAATAGTTAGCTTTGTAGGTAAGCCAGGCTCTATTTTCAGTCTGTGAGAGGAGAAATTTGAAACATTCTCTTGACGGGCAGGGTCATATGTAAAGAAAGATTTGTTTTTAATCCATTTAATCAGTGTAGCATTCTTCTCCTCCTTTGATATGTTGCAAGTGAACACGACCTGGTCTCCTCTGAACACCTTCATCATGATGTGCTCCTTTCTTGAAGTTTCTAAAAGTTAAAGAAAACAATTAACCACTATGAAATTTATGCAATTAGATAATTAAGTTTAAAAAACTCTACACTGTACCTGCAAAGACATGACACATCAGCACCATTTGAGCGGTGAACACTGCTGCTCTGCTACAGCTGAACATCGTGACTAACACACTACAACTTTACCTGCAGCTTAAAATGAACTTGAGGAGGAGACTGAGGACAGGAAGTGGTTGGTTACTGTTCTGGTGAACTCAACTTCTTTTAAAAAGTGTCTATTTAACAACAAATTCAGACAGCAGCATGTTCCTAAAAGTGAAATGAGGGATGCAAAATGTAAACTGGAAATAGCTGTCTGTCGTTTAGTAACTCAAAATGAAATGGATGATTCCGAGATGTGCTGTTAGGAGCCAGTTTTCCAGGAAGACCACAGGAACATCAAATCTGTCACACTTTACCCACGGTGTGCAGATTGAGTGCCTCCTCACATTTGTGCATCAACTTACAAACATGATGCGAATGATTTTGTCACAGTGTGCAGGTTGTGATTTAATTAGAAATGCTCCTAAATGTGTTGGTTCCCCTTTTTATCCAAGAAACCTCTTTGAGGTCGTCTGCCAGTCTTCAAAAGGGATACTAATATATCACCTACGGGAGCATAGTGTCTAATCTAACCACATTCCGTCAATTAAAACTGCTGAACAGACAACTTCCTGACTTCTTTGTGCTGTGGTCTTGTAGGTGCATGGATATTTTAACATCATGTTAACATGCCCTCTATAGATCAACACCCCACCATTTCATCAACATACAGTAACTGTGCATGCATTTACAAAAATAATGTGTGAACGCCATGGTGCTTTAAATAATTTAAGAGCTTCATTAAACTTTACAGCTTTGACAAAGAATTCATACTAATTACAGCAGTCATGCAGTATACTGCAGCACTAGAATAACTGAAACTACAATTAAATTTTACACAGTCAGTCAAGTTTAAGTTTATGTAGGCCATTGATATGATTTGTTGTCTTTATCTCCATTATGATTTGCATAATGAGGGACTACCACTATATAAGATGTCTTTCATTTCCTGTATTCATGCCCACACAAACCAAACTGAACTTTCAATGAGAACCAGAACAGGAAGCTCTTTTCTATAGGTGTCAGAATTAACTTTAAAGTTCATGTACTGTCTGGAACTCTTTAGATTAGCAAAGATGTATTGTGGAACACAAACATACCAATGTCACAGGGATGCAGATTGAGCCTTTTATTATGTTATTGCATCTCTTTGTTAATTATGGTGTCAGTCATTATGCTTATACTGTATGGTGGAACACTATAACAAAAACAACAGCAAACTAAATGTTGAAAGGCAGGAAAACTTTCATAACACGTGACAAAATACGACATCATTCTAAGTACAAACACTTAAACTTTACACCTAGATTGGCACAGAGCATGGAGGGAGATTCACTGAAGTCAATTCCAATGATGTCGCTCTTAAAAGAGCATGGAAACATTATTATTATTATTACTTCCGCCAAGGGAGGACCGAGGGAATGTTTTTAGTGGCGTTGGTTGGTTGGTTTGTCTTTTAGCAACATAACTCAAAAAGTTATCAACAGATTTTGATGAAATTTTCAGGAAAGGTGTGTAACAGCATGGGGAACAGATGATTAGATTATGGTAGGGATTCGGCTCACGATCTGTGGGCAGGGATTTTTGAATATTATTTTTATACAGTCGTGAAAAAATTTGGACACCCCTTTAAATATTCAGTTCTTTATTAAGAAATGTTCACATATCTATGTCTAACCCTGTTTTTGCTTTTATTTGCATTTTTTTTTGTAATTTGAATTTTTTATTGGGTTTTCAATTTAGAAAATAAAACAGGAACAAACAAACAAACAAAAAAAAAAAAAAAAGGAAGTATACCCAGTGAGAGGATAAAACATTCCATTTCCACCCTAATACTCTTAAGATGATTAGCTTAATCTACTACACCTATAAAGGTAAGAAAGGGTCCCCACTTATTATAGAAGCTGTCCATCTTGTCCAAAAGTTTATATGAAAGGCGTTCTAGTGCAGCAAGCTTGCCCAACTCCCTGAGCCATTGAGCTATGGGTGGGGCAGAGGAAGATTTCCAGTAAAAAGTGATCAACTTTCGGCCCAGCATCAAAGCAGTCTGAATCCACTCGGCATCAGAGATTGGGTCCTGAATCATTGATGGATCCCCAAGGACAAAAAGTCTCTGAGTAAATGGCACTTCTTGCTTAACAATTGTCATAATATGTCTATGGATCTGCAACCAAAAGTCTTGTATAACCGAACAACTCCAAATCATATGGATTAATGTCCCCTCCTCCTGTAGACATCTCCAGCAGCTTGAAGAGTGAATGAGATTCGCTCTCAACATTTTACGAGGTGTCCAGTAAAATCGATTCAAAATTTTAAATTGAACAAGTCTGGTTTTCAATTCCCTAGACACTTTCTTCCCATTCTTTAAAATATTTGCCCATTCAACATCAGTAAATTGTGAATTCAGATCTTTTTCCCATACGTGTTTAAGGAATGTAGAGTCTTTATTTGAGCTCTTAAGGAGCATTAAATAGAAATTTGAGGCCTTAGATCTTTTGCCACAGGAACTCAAAGCCTGGATGAGCCAATCTACATCAGGAGGAGGGGTAGTTGTAGATCCAAAGACTTGACACAGCAGATGTCGAAGTTGTAAATACTTCCAAAACTGATTCTGTGGTAGTCCATACTGTGCCCGTAGAACATCAAATGATTTGAGAGCTCCCCCTTCATATAGATCTTTTAACATCAAGATGTCCTTTTTCACCCAGATTTTCCACATAAATGGGGATTTTCCAATATGGAGACTTGGGTTAAGCCAAATAGAAGCCATAGAATGAAGATGAGAGCTAAACTCTAGTATAGAAGCAACTCTCTTCCAAACGTATTGTAAAAAGGATATAATAGGATGCGACTGAAATTCAGAAGAAAGTTTAATTGTGATTAGATGTACTAGGGGAAGAGGGCTGTTCAAGTAACTCTCCAAATAAAACCAAGGGGGAGCTTTCTCAGGGGGGAGAGCCCAATGAATCAAATGTCTAAGACTAAAAGCGTAATGATATAAAACCAAATCTGGGACCCCCAAACCTCCTGAATCTATAGACTTCTGCAATCTCTTCAACTTTAATCTAGGGCGCTTACCATTCCATAAAAACTTATTGCACAACCTATCAAATTGTCGAAAATACCTAACTGGGATCCTAAGAGGAAGAGATTGCAGAAAGTAATTAAATCGGGGTGCACAAATCATCTTAATAACATTGACCTTGCCCCAGAGAGACAAAAAAAGAGGTGACCACCTTTCTATGTCTATTTTAAATTTTTCAAGCAAGGGCTCAAAATTAATCTGAATCAGATCTGATAAAGTGTGAGGAAACAGGATGCCAAGATATTTAATTCGTAATTTTGGCCAAGAGAAGCCTATATTTTGACCAAATGTAAACAGTGTTTTAGGGCAATAAGATGTTAAAGGGAGAATTTCTGATTTTATCCAGTTAACTCTATAACCAGACAAACGTGAAAATTGGTTAATAATTTTAAGGAGAGCTGGAATTGATTTTTGAGGTTGTGTAATCAGTACCAATGCATCATCAGCATACAGCATTATCTTATGGGTACTGCCATGGACCTGAATACCTGGAAAATTGCCGTCTTTGCGGATAGCAACAGCTAATGGTTCTAATGCCAAAGCAAAAAGCAGGTGACTTAAAGGGGAGCCCTGGCGCGTACCCCTATAAAGTCTAAAAGACTGTGATGTAACTCGATTTGATATCACTGAAGCTCTAGGTTCATTATATAGTAATTTAATCCAAGAAAGAAACTTTGAACCAAAACCAAAGGTCTCTAGAGTTGCAAAGAGATACTGCCACTCAACCCTGTCAAATGCTTTTTCAGCATCCAGGGAGAGGGCTGCTACTGGAGAGAGGTGTGCAAGTGAAGGATCATTTTGAACTAACCATATGATATCAATAAATCGCCTAATATTGTCTGCCGCACCCCTGGAACGAATAAAACCCACCTGATCAGGATTTATAAGAGATATCATTACTTTAGAATCAGAATCAGAATCAGAATCAGAATCAGGTTTATTGCCATTGTTCATGTAGTACACAAACTAGGAATTTGTCTCGGTACAATGCTGCAACATTAAACATGATAAGATAAGAGAAATAAACTATACATGTAATAAAGTGTAGGATAAGATTAAGTGATACTGGTCAACAGTTAAAATATATATTAGCCAGCAGCAGATACTGTGGAGAACTATATAGTGCAGTCGGTAATGCAGGAAGAAAACAGTGATGATTGACATGAGTCTGGTTGAGCTGCTGTACATGGTGCACGAGAGTCACTTAGTGTTCAGCAGTCTAATGGCAGAGGGGAAGCTGTTCATGTGACGGGAGGTTTTAGTCTGGATGGACCGAAGTCTTCTACCAGAGGGGAGGGGGGCAAACAGTACGTGACCAGGGTGTGAGGGATCGGCTATGATCCGGCCAGCACGCCTCCGGGTCCTGGAGATGTACAGATCCTGGAGAGATGGGAGCTTGCAGCCGATCACCTTCTCAGCAGTGCGCACGACGCGCTGCAGCCTAAGTCTGTCCCTGGCAGTGGCTCCTGCGTACCACACGGTTATGGAGGTGGTGAGGATGGACTCGATGATGGCTGTGTAGAACTGCACTAACATCTTGGTGGGTAGCTTGAGCTTCCTCAGCTGCCGCAGGAAGAACATCCTCTGCTGGGCTTTTTTGATGAGTGAGCTGATGGTCAGCTCCCATTTGAGGTCCCTGGTGATGGTAGTGCCTAGGAAGCGGAAGGAATCAGCAGTGGTGATGGGAGAGCCTGAGAGGGTGAGGGGGGGCAGAGGAGTAGTGACTTTCCTGAAGTCTACAATCATCTCCACTGTCTTCAGAGCGTTCAGCTGCAGGTTGTTATTGCTGCACCAGGACGCCAGCTGGGCCACCTCTCTCCTGTAGGCGGACTCGTCGCCGTTGGAGATGAGCCCGATGAGGGTGGTGTCGTCCGCAAACTTGATCAACTTGACAGACTGGTGGCTGGAGGTGCAGGAGTTGGTGTAAAGGGAGAAGAGTAGGGGGGAAAGTACACAGCCCTGGGGTGATCCGGTGCTGATGCTAGTATAGTCTGAGACAGTCTTTCCCAGCCGCACATGCTGCCTCCGGTCCGTCAGGAAGTCGATGATCCACCTGCAGAGGGAGTCAGGCACGTTGAGCAGGGACAGCTTGTCCCGGAGCAGAGCGGGGCGGATGGTGTTGAATGCGGAGCTGAAGTCCACAAACAGGATCCTGGCGTAGGTTCCCGGGGAGTCCAGGTGCTGCAGGATGGAGTGGAGGGCCAGGTTGACTGCATCGTCTACAGACCTGTTGGCTCGGTAGGCAAACTGCAGCGGGTCCAGGAGAGGGGTGGTGATGGACTTGAGGTGGGACAGGACCAGGCGCTCAAAGGACTTCATGACTACAGAGGTGAGCGCTACAGGTCTGTAGTCATTAAGTCCAGTGATCCGTGGCTTCTTGGGGACAGGGATGATGGTGGAGGATTTGAGGCAGGATGGCACGTGGCATAACTTAAGGGAGGTGTTAAAAATGTCTGTGAATACAGGAGCCAGCTGTTTCGCACAGAGTCTCAGGGTGGAGGGAGACACGCCGTCTGGGCCGGGGGCCGGGGCCGGGTTCAGTCTGGAGAACTGTTTGAGCACATCCTGCTCACTGATGATAAGGGGAGGGGGGAGGAGGGGGGGGGGTGCCTTAAATGAAGTAGGGAATGTGGAGGCTGTGGAGCTGGAGGGAGGGGGGGAGTTGGACACAGATGACAAGGTGTCAACGGGCATAGTGTTGGGACAGTCTCTGACAAAGGGCTTTGTCATCCTGACCTTTAGGAGCCTTAGGTCGATAGTTGGTGATTTGCCTCAGTCCTCTCCACACGGAAGCCGAATCATTAGCAGTGAACTGCTGCTGGAGTCTCTCTGAGTACACAGATTTAGCCCTCTTCAGCTCTCTGTTAAACCGGTATTTAACCTCCCTGTAGCAGTCCCTGTCTCCACTTTTCAGCGCTGCTTCCTTCTCCTTCCTGATCTGTCTGAGCTTAGCTGTGAACCAGGGTTTGTCATTAGAGTAACTCACCCTGGTGCGTGATGGAAGAATGTTCTCTTCACAAAAGTGGATATATGAGTTCACAGTGTCCGTGTACTCATCCAGATCATGCGTGGCTCCTTTAAGCATGCCCCAGTCAGATATTTCCATGCACGTTTCCAGCTTCTCCTCAGCATCACTGGTCCGTATCTTCGTAGTGCTCACAACAGGTTTAGTGAGCTTCAATCTCTGTCTGTATGTGGGAATGAGGTGAACCATCACGTGATCAGATAATCCCAGCGCAGCTCGAGGGACAGCGCGATATGCGTCTTTCACTGTGGTGTAACAGTGATCCAGTGTGTTTAATCCTCTGGTGGGGCATTTAATAAACTGTTTGTAGCGGGGGAGATCGTGGCTCAGATTGCACTGATTAAAGTCGCCAGCCACAATAATCAGCGAGTCTGGAAAACTCCGCTCTGTGTGTTGAATGTGATCCGCGAGCACGCGCTGAGCTTCGCGCGTGTCCGCGTCGGGAGGGGCGTACACAGCGATCAGTATAAAAGAAGCAAACTCCCGCGGGGAATAAAAAGGCTTGCAATTGATAACAAGAAATTCCAAGGCAGGAGAACAGTGTTTGGAAATTACCGTTACATCAGAGCACCAGCTGCAGTTGATGTAGAAGCAGACTCCGCCTCCTGTGGTCTTGCCGGAAAGCTCTGTGTCACGATCAGCACGGAAGAGCTGGAAGCCGTCGAGGCGCAGCGCGCTGTCCGGTATATTTTCCCGGAGCCAGGTCTCAGTAAAGCAGAGGACAGCTGAGGAGGCGAGGTCCTTAAAACGCATCAGCAGTCTCAGTTCATCCACCTTGTTAGAGAGAGAGTTGGTATTGGACAGAAATATGCCAGGCAGCGCCGTTCGCGAGCCTCTCCTGCGAAGTCGCACGAGAGCGCCCGCTCGTCTTCCTCTCTTCCGCCGTCTCACTTTCCGAGCCAAACAATAAACCAGATCGACGGCAGGGGCTAGAAAAACTGGGAGGAGGTCCGTGGGGGTGAAAGTCCTGATATTTAAAAGTTCTTCACGGGTATAAGTGCAAGCAGACACACAATTGACAAACAAAAACAAACAAAGAGCGCAGCGAAGCACCATGTCGACCGCTGTGGGCGCCATCTTGGATCGATCAACTTTATCTAATCTTAATGCCAAAATTTTGGAGAGAATTTTACAGTCACAGTTTATAAGACTAATTGGTCTATAATTCTTACATTCTAACGGATCTTTATTGCTTTTTAAAATAAGCGAAATGAAAGCCTCTGTTAAAGAAGGGGGCAAACGGCCTTGTTCAAAAGATTCCGCAAACATTTCTAAAAGTAAAGGAGAAAGCTCATCAACACAGGCCTTGTAAAATTCTGCAGTGAATCCGTCAGGGCCCGGTGCCTTTCCAGTCGGGAGGCTCTTAATAACTTTCACAATTTCCTCTTTAGTAATAGGGGCGTCAAGTAAATCTATTTGTTCCTTCATTAGGGAGGGCAGAGATAGGGATGATAAAAATGCATAGATCTCTTGAGATCCAGCCTCCATTTCAGAAGAATAAAGCGAGGTGTAAAATTCTCTGAAAGCACCATTAATTTCATTTAAGTCTGACACCAAAGTACCATCCTGTGTCCTAATAGCAGATATAGTACACTGAGCTTCTTTCATTTTAATATATCTAGCCAGCATTTTGCCAGCTTTATCCCCCTCCTCAAATTGTTTATGCCTAAGACGAAATAGGGAAAATTCAACTTTTTGTGTTAGAATTGAATTCAGCTCATACTTAAGCTTCAGAAGGGGTGACAAATTTACTAAATTTGTGTCTTGTTTGGATGAAGTCTCTAATATAGCTATTCTCCTCTCCAAATCAATCTGTTTAGCAATGTTAGTTTTCTTTTTAAAAGATGCATATTGAATAATATGTCCCCTAATAAATGCCTTAAAGGCCTCCCAAGCAACCCTGGCAGAGGGAGCAGAATCCCAGTTTGTCTCAAGATATAAGGAGATCTCTGCTTTCAAAGAGGACACAAAATCTAGATTAAAAAGAAAGCTTGAATTAAGCCTCCATCTAGAATTTTTTTTCAACTGACAAGGCGGGATCATATGTAAAAAAACAGGGGCATGATCTGACAGTATTATGCTACCAATGAAGCTCGAATTTACAGAAGAGACAGAAAATTTTGACATTAAAAAATAATCAATCCTGGAAAACACATTATGAGCAGTGGAATAAAAAGTGTAATCCCTTGTGGACGGATTAAAAAGCCGCCAAACATCTACCAAACCAATTGCATTGCACATGTCTTTCAATATAGAGCCAGATTTAGATGAACGCTGTGAGGGGGTGCTCCGATCTAAAATATTGTCCATGACCTGGTTAAAATCCCCACCTACTAAAATGGGATAATTACCCATTTCGCTTAATTCGTGTTCCAATTGTGCAAAAAATGCACAATCAACTATATTTGGTGCATAAACATTAGCGAGTATCATCCTATGGCCCTGAATTTCTATAAGAATTATAAGGAGTCGTCCATCATCATCACTAACCTCTTTTAGACACTTGAACTGCAAATGTTTATGAAAAAGGATTGCTACCCCCCTGCTCTGGCTATTACCGCAAGACGAAAACCCATGGCCCACCCAGTCCCGACAGAATTTTTTAGATTCTGTTTTAGTGAGGTGGGTCTCTTGAAGCAACGCTACATCCACTTTTTTTGATTTAATAAACGCCAAAATTTTTTTCCTCTTAATTGGGTGGTTAAGGCCCTTAACATTCCAAGTAATGAGGTTAAGAAAGCGCTGACAATTAGCCAACATCATAAACGGTACATATTACCATCCAAAATATCCAGCAATTCTCCACCAAAAACCCCCTCACTGGGCAAAAGTCAAACATAATAAAAATTAAAAATACAGAAAAAAAAAGAAAAAAAAACAAAAACCACTTAATCATAAAGTAACATAATCGGTGACCTGAAACCAATGTCACCCATCGGTGCACAAAAACCGCACCAACCAAAGAAAAGAAAATAAAAAACTCTAGGACCGTGACTGTGAACAGTGCAACAAACTTAGGGAGAGCCGCAACACCGCAGCAGCCTCATGCCTACAGATAATACAGCGTGGGCAGTAAAAAAAAAAAAAAAATGGAACCTTAAATTAATACTTCATCAAATCCTCCGTCAAAAATATATAACAAATAAACATATAGCATATATTTATACCATTGTTCATCAATGTCTCACGGTAGTGAAAGAATCAGGTTCAATGCTTTTTTAGGGTCAGTGAACTCCTGTTTACCACTTGCCAACTTCACAACGAGAACTGCAGGGTACCTGAGAGAGAATGCAATCTTCTTCTGGTGCAGCAGATGTTTACACTGCTTGAACGCTGCTCTCATCTCGGATACTCGTCTGGAATAATCCGGGAAAATCATGATGTGATGACCATTCCAATCCAGCTTTCCCATCCTGCGCGCTGCCTCCACAATACGCTCCCTATCCTGGAAGCGCAGAAGTCGAATCAGGATAGCCCTGGGCGGCTGCCCGTCAGGTCTGCGTCCAGCGAGGCTCCGATGCGCACGGTCAATTTCCAGCCCTCCAGGGAACTCCATTTTCAGCAGATGTGGGATAGCTTTGCGCATGAAGGTAAGGGCATCTGATTTTTCACAATTTTCTGGAAAGCCGACAAAGCGTAGATTGTTTCGGCGTGATCTATTTTCTAAATCGTCCAGCTTCAAAAGTAAATCTTCTACCTGCGTCTGGGTTGCGGGGGGATTAGCATCCAGAGCTGTATTAGCATCCTCAAGAAAAGCGATGCGAGCCTCCACATCTCCCAGCCGGGTAGCCAACTCCGCTAGCTTGGCGTCCACCGCCCTCACTGACGCCCCAATGGAGTTGAGTTTGGCGTCTTGCCTCTCTGATATCTCCTTCAACAGTGCAAAGATCCTAGATATGTCCTCCGCCATTTGGTCTTTGGCATCACCTGCACCTGCCGAAGGTGGCGGAGAGGGAGGAGGGCTCGATGTGGCATCACCAGCTTTAGCCACATTTTCCTTGCTAGCACCGGCTTTGGAGCGAGGATTAATTTTCTGTTGTTGCGTTGGCATACTAATCCTGTTCCCCACAAATCCAGTCTCAATGTAAAGTATGGTAATAATAATAGTTTCAGCTGAGGAAACAGGAGAAAAACGCCCTTGTAGAAGAAAAAAAGGCTGTCTGCACTGCGGTGCTCCTCACCTAAGCAACCATCTTCACTGCCCGCGTTTCTTTAGGCGCTTTTCCACTAGCCCCACTCAGCCCCGGTTTGAAAACCCGGCTCTACTCACTTCGGTTCGGTTCAGCCTCAGTTGCTTTTCAACTACTGCTGGCGCACCTGCTGGCACACCTGCTGTGGGTGGGATTTGTTGAACAGCAGGCGGCGCCACACCCTCGTGACGTGAAACACACGCGACTGAATCCTCCACAACAAACATGGCTGATGACAAGGAGAGAAGGAGGAATGACTGTGACATGAAACTGGTTAAATCTATGGTGCTGACTTGTTGTGCTCTGCACAATCTGTGTGAGAGTCATGGAGAGACGTTTGACACTACATTGGATGATGCAGTAGAAGAACCAGTGGTGGCAGCGGCACAGAGAGCAGAGGAGCAGGGTGGTGATATTGTAGCAAACTCAATATAAGCACCCTACTTGGCTTGACAAGTGGGTTGACCCTATTGGCGACACGGGTAGAGTGCGGGACTCCGGAGCGGGAGGCGTGAGTTCAAACCTGCCTGTGGGACGTCGCCATATTGAGCTGCACGATACAATATAACATGTGATGCAATACTTGTCTATTTTGTCCACATTTATGTGCATACATATTTCAAAAATGTTTTTTGTAAATAAAATGTTGTGCATGGTCCATCTACCTGTCCTCTTGTTCATAACGCTTATCTGTTAAGAAGGTGCGAAGCCATCAGCCTAATGATGAGTCCACACTTCTGTTGTGATAATTGCTCACGCTGAGCGCTCTGACAGCCCCGTACGCTGTGGGGGTCACACACGTGTTCCTCCCCACACTCTCAAATTTTTTTCCCGTATATTTTTCTCTTTAGCGTACAGAAATGGCAATACGCCCGTATTTGCTAAAATTGCATTTTCCCCGTATTAAAATACGGCGAAACCGTATCACTTGACAGGTATGTAATTACATGCAGAAACACCGCACAGGCCATCTTCACAAAAATCCAGCTCGACAAGCCACTTTTGCTTAGGTGGAAATGCAAATTGAACTATAAATCATGTGCTGATACATGTCATATTTTCCCATGTAAAGGTCTCCCACTTTTACTTACAAATTGATTTTTAATTTTTGGGAAAAGGAAATATAAATTTTGCACTTGTTGGTAACAACAGTTGCGTGCAACAAAAACACAGTTGTGTATCCTTGTCCAATCTGTCTACTGTTATTAGTGCCAAATTTTTGCTAGATTCCTTCTTAATTTATTAAATTTTGACTGGTGATGCAACATTCAACTTACACGTACTTACCTTTATCAGTGTCTACAAGTTCAAGCACACCTGTACAACTGCTTATAACCTAAAAAAATGTACCCGTTCAAGAGAAATGGATTCAGCATTGCAAATTTGTTTAAAATAAAAAAAAAAACCTACCAAGACATTACGTTTCGTTGTGTTGTTAAAAATTAAATTACCATTAGAAGGCTATACACCTGACCTGATGAACAGCAGCATGTGGAGTGAACAGAGAATGGAATGTGTATGTAATTATTGGCTTTTCTCATACGGTGTCATAACAGATAAACCAGACTTTTGATGCAAACAATACAATTTTATTCCAGAAGCAAAATTTACAAACAAAAAAACAGACTGGGCGATGACATCTCTGCGAGCTCTTCCCTTCGTAACGCAGCGAGGGCTTCATGCGCATCTGCCCGCACATCTGCAGCCACCTGTCGCAAATGCTGCATGTACTCCTGATACTTGCCGCTGGTCATGTTGCCGTTCCAAGAGCCGCATCTCCTCGTCATGCATGTTGACCATCGCTGATGTAAGGTCAGCGATGGGAGTTGTCTGTTTTCGTCTTGCCTAGATGGAAAGACAGAAAGGCATGGTCGTTAAAGCTGGATCACTACATATATTATGGAATTACACAGGTGAAAGTCTGTGGTGGAATGTCACTATTATATTATGCTTCATTGCTGTATATAAGCTGAACTGTCATGTTGCTGCCCCTCAGTAGAGCAGATTTTGCAACATGCAGTGTGCTGTCTTCGGCTGCAGCCCCCCTGCAAAACTAAAAAAGATTAAGATTAAGAATATCGATGGATGGATGGGTAATGTTTAAACTAGTTGCTTGTAGTGTGGCCGCAGAAATCTGAATGGGTTAATACAGTCAGCTGACGCAAAGCATTTCAATGAAGCATGTTGATTTCAACGGCAGTTCATGAGCTTTAGTTGTTTTTATAAAACAGGAGTTACAACAGCACCAATCACCACACCTAAAAATGGTTGTGGAACACCGATAAGTGAAGACCAAAGAATAACCTTTTTGTACATTTAAAAAGACATTTTCAATTAATTAATATGCAGCTACAGGAAATTGCATTAATCAATTTGGTACATAACTTGTTAGGCTCCAACCCCACCGCAACCTGTAAAGGATTAAGCGGTAGAAGATGGATGGATGGATGGATTTTCGACCCTGGTTTCCGCTGCTGGACCTGTTTCAACCCAAAAAAAAAATCGTGGTTATTGTGCCTTACCGGCACATGAACGTGATCCAGATGGAGCTGGTGATGTGGAGCTGATCCAGCTGGCGCTCAGCCAGACGCACACGCAGACGCAGCGCCAGGAGAGTCCGCTGTGTCAGTCATCTCCACTGAGGTGGACCCCTGTGATATGAAATGCGATTCTAGAAAGAAAATGCATGCAATTTAAAACTTAACACCAAAGTGCAACATGTACACAACACTCTCAAGTTTTTAACCGTAATACAATAAGCGTAATTCAGCGTTTTGTTCGCGCTAATACTTAACACAAAGCAAGCGTGAATCTGCAGTTGGCTGCAAAACAATAGGAAAGCCTCAGTAACAACCGTTACTCACAATCTAACAACCTTCCTATTTCTTAAAAACAGTGAGCTTGGCATAGAACGGATCAAGTGGCGAACAGATGCGCAATATCAAATAAACACTCACCATCCACGGTTTCCAAGGGCCGTGACCGTGACCGTGATCGTGTGGAGCCCAATGTCTCTCAGCGAACCACTTCCACTCCTTCCATCCGCTGAACTTGGAGCAATGTGGTCCTTCACTGCTCGGTAATCGCTTTTCAGCTTTTTCAGCTTCTCCCGACACTGTTTGGCAGTACGGATGTGCCCTTGAGAACCCATCTGCTCGGACACCTGCATTTCAAGTAGATCCGTCCAACTCGCGCTGGATGCGATCGTGGCCTAATATAGAAAGAAAATTGCGCACCTCCTAATATATAATATTAGGAGTATATTATTATATAAGTATATTATACAGTATATTAATATAATATACCGTATTAAAGGGGCGCACTGTGTTCACTGCTGAACAATTACAAATGGCGGTCGTGGAGTAAATTCAGCAGAAAAAGTCGCTTTCATGACGTTACAACCTGACCAATCAGCGGCGACCGGTCTCTTAAGTCATATCACAGCCCTACTCAGCCCTACTCGGCCCGGTTAGACCCTGCCCTGGATCAGGTACGAAAAAAGTACCTGCTTAACCGGTGCTGGGGCTAGTAGAAAAGCGCCTTTTGAATGAATGTGGGGGTGTCCTAACAAAGATGGGGGGTGTCCTAATTTATTCCTCACTATTTCTTTAGAATTACATTTTACAAAAAATTTGAAAAAAATAAAGTATTTAATTCATTTTTAATTGCTTAGTTGTAGTACGTGAATCTCCCAGTATTTTTAACAGCGATATTAAATATCCATATGTCCAAATATGTTTAAAAAAAAACACACAGTCCTAGTGTCCTAATTTTTTCACATGCCTGTATATTAATATGGCGTTTTTCATGTATTGCCCCTTTAAGACGTGTCCACTGAGTTACCCCATAGGGCCACATGCCTCGGCAACCCAGAAGCCAAACACTGCAGAAAAAGCATGAGGGGACGTGTCCACCAAACTCATTTTTCCTGCTGTGAGCGACTATTTTCGATTCCTTCTCTATGTAGTCCAGCGTTTACAGCGCTGAGCACCCTCGGCACTGAAACGCTTTGAGCAGTGGACGCTTTTTGTCACGGTTCTCAGGGCTGAAAAAAGTTCAACTTGTCACACTACTGTACAGCTGCACTCATCAATGTCAGACCTTTCTAAGCAGCCAATCAGAATTAAGGAAGGGCGGGACATAAGACACCAGTACAGCAGGATGAGAATGGGAGGTGACGTGGAGGAGGTGGAAGCTGAACTTTGCTGCATCAAACAACCCTGTACTCTTTGATCTGACACTAAAAGGATATCATGGTCAAAATTTGAAAGCAAACGCTTGGAGGAACATGTCCGCATCTGTCGGAGTGCTAGGTGAGTGTTTGTGCCTTTTTCATGGTCATATTTCTTACAAGTTTGTTGCTGTAGATAATACGGATACTATGTGACTTTGTAGTTGATAATTGCAAAAAAATGGTCTGATACCACACTATTGTGTAATATTGCTTAGTAATTATGAACCTTGTCAATAAACCGTAACGGAGAAGAGGGGAGGAAAAAAAAATGAAAACCAACCTGAAAGATTCAATAAACCATGATGTTGATTTAAGGTGGAATTGCCCAGCCCCAATGTATGGTCAATACAAATATGACAGTCTTGTTGTTATTATTATTATTATTATTATTATTATTATTATTATTATTATTATTATTATTATTATGTCGTGGACCCCGAGTTACCAGCGGTATCGGAGAGGAGCGGTCGGGCCGTGGTTTGTGGGACCGGCTGGTTCCGAGAGTGGTGGATGATGCAGTATGGAACGAATCTTGGTCTAGTATTCTGGGAAATGAACAGGACCAATCCCACTCAGGGCCATGGGTTCCGGTGCCAGGGCCCAAATTACCCTGGATGAGGGATCTGGGTGGCACAGTGGAACGCCTGTGATGGTGGGTGGAGCCGAAAGGATGGCTCTCTCTTTCAGCTGTCCAATGACTCATGGAGACGTGCCAACGAGGAGAAGGAGGTGTTGGGGCTCTGACGTGGTTCATCTCCTGGGGTGAAGCGAAGAAGAAGCTCTGGACGGGACCTGTGGGATGGGTCTCCGCAGGGTGGTTTCTCCATCGGGACTGTGTGGTGGTAGGGGGGGCAATGGGTTATGTTGAATGTTATGATGTGAATTGCCCGAGCCACATAGCCTATATGTTCCACACATAGTTAATATGTGAATTGCTCTAGTTGGTTTAAAAAAAAAAAAAAAGAAAAACAAAATGATGATTGTCTTAACGTGTTTAATACATGGTTGATGTGTGGTTGGTCCAAGGTACGAGTTAATTATAGCATTGTGTTTAACACATGAAGTTGCTGAGAGGGCTGTCCAGGTTTTGGGGTGTTCATAGCATGACGTGGGTGTGGATATTGACATATGTGTTTTGAATTCATGTTTAAGGATTTATCCTGTTTGTATTTATGTTTACGGGATTGTTTGATGTTAAAAGTAATAACACGGCAGGGTTTTTCATTTCTTGTCAGCCTCCGTCGGTCTATGATGACCATGGAAGAGAATCCTAAACGTCTACTCTGCTGGAACAGCACCGCCTGTGGCTGAACAGGCCGATGCGCGAATGGCAGTCCCTGTCACACAGGTCGCACTTGTGGCTGGTCTCCGTGCTGCTGGGTCTGTGGCAGTTCTTCCTGCTGGTCCTTTTTTCATCTGCTGCAGCAGTCAGTCTCTCTTCACCCGCCTTGAGCTGTCTGGTCAGGGTGCTTCTCCATTTGGAGTGGTCCATTGCAAGGTCCTCCCAGCGCTCTGTGTTGATCTCCAGGGCCTTCATGTCTCTCTTGCAGACATCTCTAAAGCGCAGCTGTGGGCGGCCAACGTCTCTCCTGCCAGTCGCCAGTTCTCCTTAGAGGACGTCTTTGAGGATTCTGCCATCCTCCATACGGTGAACGTGGCCTAGCCAGCGGAGCCTGTGCTGCCTGAGTAGAGTGAACATGGAGGGAAGGCCGGCGCAGGACAGATCTTCTGTGTTGGGCACTTTGTCCTGCCAAGATATGTCCAGGATGTGGTGAATGCAGCGCAAGTGGAAGGAGTTCAGTCTCTTTTCCTGCCGGGCGTATGTTGTCCACATCTCACTCCCATAGAGCAGTGTGCTGATGACGCAGGCGTTGTACACTGCCATCTTCGTCTTGACAGAGAGTTTGGGATTCTCCCACTCTCGTGTGGTGAGGCGAGCGAGTGTGAAGGCTGATTTTCCAATCCTCTTGTCGATCTCTGTATCAAGGGAGAGGTTGTTGCTGATTGTGGACCCCAGGTGCGTGAACTGATTCACGACCTCCAGCTCATAGTCGTCGATGGTGATGGTTGGTGGTGCTTCCGTGCCTTGCGCCAAGACGTTAGTCTTCTTCAGGCTGATGGTAAGCCCGAAGTCCTTGCATGCCTGGGAGAAGCGGTCCATCAGGGTCTGAAGCTCCTGCTGTGTGTGGGTTGCAACTGCAGCGTCGTCTGCGAACAGCATGTCTCTGATTAGAGCCTCGCGTACTTTGGTTCTGGCTTTCAGGCGGGCGAGGTTGAAAAGCCTGCCGTCAGATCTTGTGTGCAGGTAGATTCCCTCTGTTGCTGTGCTGAAGGCATGCCTCAGGAGCATAGCAAAGAAAATCCCAAAGAGGGTTGGCGCAAGTACACAGCCCTGTTTCACTCCACTGCGCATGTTGAATGGCTCTGAGACGTTGCCGTCGCGCTGCACTATCCCCTGCATGTTGGTGTGAAACGATTCGATGAGGCTTTGCAACTTTGGTGGGCATCCTATCTTTGGCAGGATCCTGAAAAGGCCCTCTCTGCTGACCAGATCAAACGCTTTGGTGAGGTCGATGAAGGCGACGTACAGGGGCATGTTCTGTTCTCTGCATTTCTCCTGGAGTTGGCGGATGGAGAATATCATGTCTACCGTCGATCGCTCAGCGCGGAAGCCACACTGAGACTCGGGGTAGACACGTTCGGCAAGCTTCTGTAGACGAACGAGAACAACTCGTGCATAGACTTTGCCAACAACGCTGAGGAGGGAGATGCCCCTGTAGTTGTTGCAGTCGCTTCTCTCCCCTTTGTTTTTGTAGAGGGTGATGATCTTGGTGTCCCTCATGTCCTGTGGTACGGCACCTTCCTTCCAGCACTGGCAGAGGACGTCATGCAATGGCAGCAGTAGGGCGGTCTTGCAGTGCTTGATCAGGTTGGGGGGTATGCCGTCGTTGCCGGGTGCCTTGCTAGCGGCCAAGCTATCAATGGCCATGCTGAGTTCGTCGATGGTTGGCTCAGCGTCAAGTTCATCCATGGATGGCAGGCAGTTGATGGCATCAAGGGCTGACGGTGTCACGGTGTTTTGTCTGGAGTAGATGTCGGAGTAGTGTTCCACCCATCTCTCCATCTGCTTGTTCTTTTCTGTGATCATCTTCCCAGTGGAGGATTTGAAGGGGGCCGTCTTGCTCTGAGCCAGACCAAGTGCTTTCTTGATGCCATCGTACATACCACGGATGTTCCCTGTTATGGCAGCGGTTTGAATGTCTTGGGATTGTTTGATGTTAAAAGTAGGAACACTGCAGGGTTTTTCATTTCATTGACTGTATATAATAATAAAGATGGCAAAATAATCCATCTAGACGTATGGGGGTGGGACAGTAGTCCATCTGTCCCCCTCTAGTTTTAGTTATTTGTGTGCATGGATAGGCCTTAATTATTCTGTTTTTTAGTGTGTGATTCTGGTTATAAATGTGGGAGGGCCTAAATGGTGTGTGTGTGTGTTTTGGACTTTTCTGAAGGGGGGGCGTGATGTTGTGGGCTCATGGAGTGGGACTTCTCCACCCAGAGAAGGTGGCAGCTGGGGAAGGGGGGAACAATGGACCGAAAGAGGAGGTGTCACTGGGGGTGATCAGACGAGATAGTAAGGACTATAACACCCCCCCCCCCCCGGGGGGAGAAGAGTAAATGCCGGAGCCTCTGGAAAAAGAAGGGTGTGAGAGTAGCACCGGCGTTATGTCATGTTAATGTGCCACACAGGCTTTGTTCTAGACACAATGTATGATGGTCGGAAGTTTCGGGTCTCAATGCATGGTATTAAAGATATAAAAGTGGAATGTACAGAGACCGGGGACTCGCTTTTGCTGTACTTTGTGTTGGAGAAAGAAGAAAAAATGTATATCGTGATATATATCGCTATCGTGATACAAGTTGACTTATATCATGATGTGAAATTTTTGTCATATCACACAGCCCTGGGTTCTATATATACAGTATAGGGCTGTCACTATAACCTCGCTACTGACAAGCTGATCACACAGGTTGCCAAGCAACCATAATAGCTGCAGCTGGTTTGTCCTATGTTTTTCATGTGAATGTGCACCCCCCCCCCACACACACACACACATAAATTTTATTTTTCTGTAAATCTGCAGCTCTTTGACCGGCTGTTCCCGATGTTATGACCTCAGCTGGAGATGACACCGAGTTAAGTTTAGGTGCCTGTATTTTAAACAAATTATAAGCTAAAAAGGTTGGCAGATTTTTTTTCCCCCGACTGCTCTCCCTCCCACCAGCTGAGGCTGTTTGTGCCTGTTCATCAATGTAGGATATTTTCCTCTGGAATACTTGAAAACAACAGACTCCGTGTTGGAAACTCTGCAGAGGGGCTCTTTCTCTACCCACAACACTGGGCAGGAAGCTTCAGCGGTCACATCTGCCCCGGCTTCACGGAGCCCCGTCACTGCAGTGTGGGTGAGCAGTTTCAGCTATTCAACTGTACATTAATTTGAGGATATTCTCCAACCTATTAATTATTTTGTTGCCGCTCTTCACAAATTAACTACAACCCTTTAATTCGTTTTTAAAATGCATGCCTCCGACGGCAGGCTGCTGTGGCTGTCGGAAAGTTGGTGACAGAAAAACTTATTAGAAATAAATTTAAATCAAACTCACCACTGCTGCTAAAAATAGTTTCTGTGCTGTTTTTAAACTGTAGCTCTCTTCTATGCTATTTTTCTGGTGAATGTACCTTCCCCGCCCCCACATAAATTTAATATATTTTCCACACATTTATAGCTTCCTTTCAAGTAAATTTCTGAGTTTTTCCACTTAGTCAAAAAACAGTGCGGTACATACAAAAAATAAGGCAAAACAAGAAAAACTTACAGACTGTAGCACTCATGAGCTGGCTTGGCTCAGGAGGAAATGAGGAGGTGATCAGAGTGATGATCAGTCAGAGAATAATCCAGACAATAACCAGTTTTGGTACATGCAGTATTGCCGCACCAACACAGTGAAAAGGCAGTGCTTCAATACATGGACGAGGAAGAGCTGCAGGTGTGAGTCACTGAGCGAGCAGGTAACCTAATTAGCCCAACTCCTCCCAGCTGGACTGAGGGAGCACCAGACTGTGAGCAATTAGAGGGAGTGTCTGGGAAAAGGGGAGGCCCACATGAAAACAACCCAAAAATATATACAGAGAACTATCCATCCATCCATCCATCCATCTTCCACCGCTTTTCTGGAGGTCCGGGTTGCGGAGGCAGCAGTTCAAGCAGAGAAGCCCAGACTTCCCTCTCCCCAGCCACCTGCTCCAGCTCTTCAGAGAGGATACCAAGGCGTTCCCAGACCAGCTGGGAGACTTAGTCTCTCCACCGAGTCCTGGGTCTGCCCCGGGGTCTCCTCCCAGTGGGACATGCCCGAAACACCTCAAATGGGAGGCGTCCAGGACGCATCCTAATCAGATGCCCATACCACCTCAACTGACTCCTTTCAATGTGGATGAGCAGCGGTTCTACCCTGAGCCTCTCCCGGATGACTGAGCTCCTCACCCTATCTCTGAGGGTGAGTCTGGCAATCCTATGGAGAAAGCTCATTTCAGCCGCTTGTATCCACGATCTTATCCTTTCGGTCATTATCCAAAGCTCGTGACCATAGGTGAGAGTAGGAACATAGATTGATTGGTAAATCGACAGCTTTGCCTTAGAACTAAGCTCCCTCTTCACCACAACAGACCGGTACAGTGTCCACATCACTGCAGATGCTGCTCCAATCCGTCTGTCAATCTGTCGCTCCATTTTCCCCTCACTCTTGAATAAGACCCCAACTACTACTACAATACTTAAACTCCTCCACTTGGGGCAGGAGCCTGTCCCCAACCCAGAAAGGACAATCCGCCTTTTTCCGGCTGAGGACTATGGACTCGGACTTCGAGGTGCTGATTCTCATCCCAGCCGCTTCACACTCAGCGGCAAACCATCCCAGCAAGAGCTGTAGGTCATTGAAAAAAAAAGAAAAAAAAAAAAAAAAAAAAAAGATGGCGGCGCACCTAGACGCAGCGGCCCCTCTTGGTATCAGCGAGTGTGAGAGTTTTATTCATCCCAGACGTACATTCTGTAAAACTTACAACCGTGAGACCTTATTAAACATCAAGGTACTGCACGCTGCAAGAATCGCGGCGATCGGTTGTGATTTGGACATTCTACGCCAGCATGGAATTTTGGCGGAGTCCCCGCTGGAAGCTACCCGGGAGAGGAGGAAGCGGAAGCGGTGCGAGCGCAAGCAAAAGCGAGGAAAAAGGGCCGGGATCCATGCTAGGCTAAAGGCTAACCCCTCCAGACCAGCGGTACCGTCGCTTCTTCTATCAAACGTCCGCGCCCTCGAAAACAAGGCAGACGAGCTGCGTTTGCTGAAAGAAACCCGGAGAGAATGGAGGGACTGCTGTGTGTTTGTTTTCACCGAGACATGGCTCCACGACAACATTCCTGACGAGGCCATTCAGCTGGAAGATATGGCGATGTTCCGGGCCGACAGGGAAACGGCGAGCTCCGGTAAGAGCCGGGGGGGTGGGCTATGCATCTATGTTAACAAGAACTGGTGCGTTAATGCCACGTTAGTGTCTAAACACTGCTCTCCGTTGGCGGAGTTCCTTATTGTTAATTGTCGGCCTTTTTATCTGCCGAGGGAATTCAGCAACGTGTTTGTAGTTGGTGTTTACATAGCGCCGAGCGCTAACGCTAAAGCTAATGCTAAGAAGGCACTCGGGGAACTGCACAATGCAATCAGTAAAATCCAAACGTCACACCCGGACAGTTTTGTGGTGGTTGCGGGGGATTTTAACCACACCAGCTTAAAGACTGTGCTCCCCAAGTTTAAACAATGTGTAGACTTTAAGACCAGAGGAGAGAATATGTTGGACTTAGTGTACACAAACACAGATGCATATAAAGCGTTACCCCGCCCCCATCTCGGCCATTCTGATCACATGTCCGTGATGCTGGTTCCTGCCTACAACCCTTTATTGAAGCGCAGCAGGCCAGCAGTGAAACAAATCAGGATTTTGCCAGAGAGTGCAACCTCTGCACTGCAAGACTGTTTTCATCACACAGACTGGAGGATCTTCAAAATAGCAGCCTCCCAGGAAGACAGGACAGATGTGGAGGAGTATGCTGATTCGGTCACCAGCTACATCGCGAAGTGCACAGAGGATGTCACTACAGTGAAGACCATCACTGTGCGGGGTAATCATAAGCCCTGGATGACTGCAGAGGTGCGCTCGCTGCTTAAAGCCAGAGATGCAGCGTTCAGAGCGAAGGACAGGATTGCCCTCCGCTCAGCCAGGTCTGCGCTTTCAAAGGGAATTAAGGTGGCAAAGCGCGCCTATGCGGAGAAAATCCAGGGACACCTCTGTGACACTAGGAACACCAAGCAGATGTGGCAGGGAGTTCAGACACTGACGGGCTTTAAGTCTAGGCAGGGGGTCGATGATGACGACGCTTCGCTTCCAGACAGGCTTAACGACTTCTTTGCACGTTTTGAAGCATCAAACTCGACAATCAGAGGGAGGGCCGGCCCACTCCCACCATCGGTCGGACCAGCTTTTACCATTAACACAGCGGACACACGGAGGACCCTATCCAGAATCAACCCACGCAAAGCTGCAGGTCCAGACAACATTCCGGGACGTGTGCTCCGAGACTGCGCGAGCGAGTTGGCGGATGTCCTGACTGACATTTATAACATCTCCCTGAGTCAGGCCATCGTTCCCAGATGCTTCAAGACCTCTATCATTGTACCGGTGGCAAAGAAACCAGTGGTGTCATGTTTGAATGACTATCGTCCTGTTGCACTTACACCAATTGTGATGAAGTGTTTTGAACGGCTTGTCAAACCACACATCACAGCCTGCCTCCCTGCATCACACGACCCGCTCCAGTTTGCATATCGTTCAAACCGCTCCACGGAGGATGCTATAGTCACCACCCTACACTCTGTCATCACCCACCTGGACCAGAAAGACACCTACGCCAGACTCCTGTACATTGATTTCAGTTCAGCATTCAACACCATTATTCCCCAGAGACTGATAGAGAAATTACTCCTTCTCGGTCTGAACACCGCCACATGTCTCTGGATCCTGGATTTCCTGACTGAGAGACCTCAGTCTGTCCGGGTTGGAAACAACATCTCCAACTCTGTCACGCTGAGTACCGGAACCCCTCAAGGCTGTGTACTCAGTCCACTGTTGTTTACACTTCTAACACATGACTGTGTATCCAAACACGAGGGGAACCAGATTATTAAGTTTGCAGATGACACCACGGTGGTGGGACTTATTCAGAGGGATGAGGAATCAATGTACAGGGAAGAAATGAGAGACCTGGAGGGCTGGTGCAGGGAGAACAATCTGGTGCTCAACGTGGACAAAACAAAGGAGATGATTATCGACTTCCGGCGGTCACAGCCTGAGCACGTCCCCCTCAGCATCGGCGGCCGTTTAGTGGAGAGAGTAGAGAACATCAAGTTCCTCGGAGTGCAGATCTCGCAGGACCTGACCTGGAGCAAGAATTCCTTGGAGATCAGGAAGCGAGCTCAGCAGAGACTACACTTCTTGAGGAAACTCAAACAGGCCTCTCTCCCCATCTGCATCCTCAGGACCTTCTACAGAGGTGTGGTGGAGAGTGTTCTGACGTACTGCATTGCTACATGGTACTCCAGCTGCAGTATGTCAGACAAAAAAGCCCTGCAGAGGATAGTCAAGGGGGCGGAGAGGGTAATTGGAGTCTCCCTCCCCTCTGTCCAAGAACTTTTTCAGAACCGTTGTAGGAGCAGGGCACTGAACATTGTCAAGGACCGTTCTCACCCTCTGCATAAACACTTTGAACTTCTTCCATCTGGTAAACGATTCCGGAGCATCAGAGGCAGAACCACCAGACTGATCAACAGCTTCCTCCCACAAGCTGTCAGGATGCTGAACAGCTGACCCGGAATCTCACATACACACTACTGCACCTATGGACATTTTGTATATTATAGTTAGTTATTCTTTTTCCCCAAGTATGTCTCAGGGATGTGTGAATGGATGGGGGGGGGGGAGCTATGTGGGAGTGTGTCTTAATCATGCTGCTTCTTATATGGATGCCGAGAGAAACGCAATTTCATCTTGCCTGCACTACAGTTGTATGTACAGCAATATGACAATAAAGTTTGATTTGATTTGATTTGATTTGCTGGATGAAGCCAACAGGACAACGTCATCTGCAAACAACAGAGATGAGATCCTGTGGTCACTAAGCATGACACCCTCCATTCCCTGGCTGCGCCTAGAAATCCTGTCCATAAAAGTTATGAACAGGATCGGTGACAAAGGGCAACCCTGGCGGAGTCCAACTCTCACTGGGAATGAGTCCGACCGAGTGTTGGCAATACAAACCAAACTCTCACAACGGTCGTACAGAGACCGAATAGCTTGTAACAACAAGCCCGATACCCTATACTTCCAAGCACCCCCCACAAAAAAACACGAGGAACGCGGTCAAATCCCTTCTCCAAGTGTACAAAACACATGTAAACTGGTTGGGCAAACTCCCACGAACCGTCGAGAATTCTCGAGAGGGTAAAGAGCTGGTCCAAAGTGCCACGGCCAGGACGAAAACCATATTGCTCGTCCTGAATTCGAGGTTCGACCAACGGCTGGACTCTCCTCTCCAGTACCTTGGTATAGACCTTCCCAGGGAGGCTGAGGAGTGTGATCCCTCTAAAGTTGGAACACACCCTCCGGTCCCCATTTTTGAAAAGATGAACCACCACCCCGGTTTGCCATGTCAAAGGCACTGCCCCCAACCTCCACGCAATGTTGCAGAGGCATGTCAACCATGACAGCCCAACAACATCCGGGGCCTTGAGGTACTCAGGGTGAATCTCGTCCACCCCTGGGGCCCGGCCACCAAGGAGATTTTTAACCACCTTGGTGACCTCAGCCTGTGTAATAGGCAAGTCCACAAACCCTGCTTCCTCTGTGGAAGGCGTATCAGTGGGATTGAGGAGATCCTCGAAGTATTCCTTCCACCTCCTGACGATGTCCCCAGTCGAAGTCAACAGCGCCCCATCTGCACCATACACAGTGTGGACAGGGAGCTGCTTTCCCCTCCTGAGCTGCCGGACAGTTTGCCAGAATCTCTTTGAGGATAACCAAAAGTCTTGTTCCATGGCCTCACCGAACTCCTCCCATACCCAGGTTTTTGCTTCAGCAACCACCCGAGCTGCACTCCGCTTGGCCTGCCAGTACACCTCAGTTGCTTCGGGAGTCCCACAAGCCAACCAAGCTTGATAGGACTCCTTCTTCAGTTTAATGGCCCCCCTCACCACTGGTGTCCACCACTTGGTTCGGGGGTTGCCACCACGAGATGAACCGACCACCTTGCGGCTGCAGCTCTGGGCTGCCACTTCAACAACAGAGGTGGAGAACATGGCCCATTCAGACTCCATGTCTCCAGACTTCCTCGGAATGTGGTTGAAGTTCTTCCGGAGGTGTGAGTTGAAGACCTCCTGGACAGTGGCCTCAGCCAGACGTTCCCAGCACACCCTAACTATACATTTGGGTCTACCAGGTCTGAATGGCTTCCTCCCCTGCCATTGGATCCAACTCACCACCAGGTTGTGATCAGTTGACAGCTCTGCACCTCTCTTTACCCGAGTGTCCAAGACATATGGTCACAGGTCTGATGACACGATAACAAAATCAATCATCAACCTGCGACCTAGGTTGTCCTGGTGCCAGGTGCACATATGGACACCCTTATGCTTGAACATGGTGATCGTTATGGACAAACTGTTGTGAGCACAAAAGTCCAATAACTGAACACCACTCGGGTTCAGATTGGGCAGGCCGTTCCTCCCATTCACCCCCCTCCAGGATTCACTGTCGTTGCCCACGTGCGCATTGAGTCCCCCAGTAGGACAATGGAGTCTCCAAGAGGAGCACCCTCCAGCACCCCAGTCACAGACTCCAAAAAGGGTGGGCACTCTGAAACATCATTTGGTACATAGGCACAAATGATGGTCAGGACCCGTTTCCCAACCCGAAGGCACAGGGAAGCATGTGGTGATATTAGTTGTTGGTCTCACACACAAAATTGGATCTTTTAATGTGAAGGTGGAGTTTTAATGTGAAGGCGGAGTTTTTTCCGTTTTGGACGGAGATAAAAGCAGGAAGTGAAAAAATGTAAAAAAAGTTTTTTCCAGACAGACTTATACGTATCCTGTCTGTTTCTCTGTAACTTCTACATTGGTGACCCCGACATTTGAAGAATGTTTGATCAAGCGACTTCTGATATCGCCGCCACGGCGTCTGTATCCACTGCGGCTCCCGTACCAGCTGTTTTTGCGGCTTCAATTAAATTACCGGACTTTTGGCAGCACGACCCGGAGCCCTGGTTTCAGCATGTTGAGGCTCAGTTCCATCTGCGCGGAATAACCACAGATGACACGAAGTATTTCCATGTTGTCGCAGCTTTGGATTCTGCCACTACTCGCCGTTTGATGGGACTGCTCCGGGACCCGCCTCTCGCTGACAGGTATGTCGCTCTGAAGAGGACTCTTCTGCAGCTGTACCAGCTCTCTGATATAGAGCGCGCTGATCGTCTTCTGTCTATGACTGGTTTGGGGGACAGCAAACCTTCTGAGCTGATGGAGAATATGTTGGCACTTCTTGGTTCAGGAGACAGTTCATTTCTGTTTACCCACCTGTTTCTGCGTCAGCTTCCGCCTCCAGTGCGCACTGTCCTGGCCAGCTCGCCCCTCATTTGTACTAAGGATTATCGGGGTTTGGCTGGAGAAGCGGACAGGCTTTGGCTGGCTTCTCGTCATTTGTCGGTGCATGCATTGCCGCCTGGGCAGTCTGATGGAGAAGTCTCGGTGGGTGTGGCCGCAGTATCGGATCGCCGTAAGAAAGAGAGCAGCATGTGTTTTTATCACCGCCGTTTTGGACCGAAGGCTCAGCGCTGTATGCCACCGTGCTCTTTCCAGCCACAGGGAAACGAGAAGGCCGGTGCTCGCTAGCAGCTGCATGCACCGGCACCAGCAATAAGCTGCTTTTTATTGAGGACTGCGCAGCTGGACGTAGTTTTTTGGTGGATTCGGGAGCGCAGCGGAGCATCGTTCCCCTCTCTTCGGCTGACGTCATGGAATATGAACATGGACCTCCACTGGACGCTGCTAATGGTACTCCTATTCGCACCTTTGGCACCAGGTTCATTACTGTGTGTTTTAACGGCCGTGAATTTAGTTGGGACTTTGTGGTAGCATCTGTAGCAGTTCCTATTCTTGGCGCAGATTTTTTGTGTGCTTACAGACTGTTGGTTGTAAGCAGCAACCTTTTGATTCTTATCCATGTACACTGGGTGGGGCTGGTCCACTGCTTGCTAACATGCTCGCCTCAGGAGACAGATACCAGCGCCTTCTCTCTGAGTTTCCTGCCCTCACTGTGTCTACGTTTTCTGCGGCAGTAGTTAAGCATGGGGTTGAGCATTATATTACTACTGTGGGTCCACCTGTTTTTGCTCGTGCACGTCGTCTGGATGCTGCTAAGTTGGCCATTGCTAGAGATGAGTTTGCCAATATGGAGCGGCTGGGTATTGTGCGCCGTTCCGACAGTCCGTGGGCTTCTCCCCTCCACATGGTCCCTAAGTCAGATGGGGGTTGGCGTCCTTGTGGAGATTTTAGGCGCCTTAACAACGCTACTACCAACGACAGGTACCCAGTCCCCCATATCCAGGATTTTTCTTCACATCTGGCAGGGACAGTCATTTTTTCTAAAGTGGATTTAGTGCGTGGTTATCATCAGGTGCCTGTCCATTCCCAGGACGTCCCCAAGACAGCGGTGATCACTCCATTTGGACTGTTCGAGTTCTTGAGGATGCCGTTCGGCCTTAAGGGTGCTGCGCAGACGTTTCAAAGGCTTATGGACTCTGTGTTGCGGGACATGCCTTTTTTATTTGTATATCTGGACGATATACTGGTGGCAAGCGCTTCGGTGGAGGAACATGTGTTGCACCTTCGCCAGCTCTTCAGACGCCTCTGTGACCATGGACTGATAGTGAACCCCGTGAAATGTCAGTTTGGGCTCTCAGAACTTGAGTTCTTGGGGCACAAGGTATCCCAGCAGGGTGCCGTGCCCCTCCCGGCTAAAGTCAAAGCAGTTTTAGCTTTTCCACGCCCCTCCTCTGTCAAGCCCCTGCAGGAGTTTTTGGGCATGGTTAATTTTTACAACCGTTTTATACCTCATGCTGCCCATATTATGCGTCCGCTATATGAGGCCTTGAAGGGTAAGAGGGGTAATCAGGACATTGAGTGGACTCATGAGAGGTTATGTGCTTTTGATGGGGCTAAAGCTGCACTGGCTGATGCTGCCTTGTTGGCTCATCCAGATCCCACGGCCACCATTGCTCTTACCACCGACGCGTCTGATTATGCTGTCGGAGCAGTTTGTGAGCGGTGGGTGGGCAATTCCTGGGAACCTCTGGCCTTTTTTAGTAGACAGTTACGCGAGTCAGAAAGGAAGTACAGCACCTTTGACAGGGAGCTGTTGGCCCTTTTCTTGGCGACAAGGCATTTCAGGTTTCTTTTGGAGGGCCGTAAATTCACCGCTTTTGTGGACCATAAACCTCTCACGTTTGCCATGGCCAAGTCCACTGAACCTTGGTCAGCTCGGCAACAACGGCAGCTTTCCGCTATTTCCGAGTTCACTACAGACATTCAGAATGTGGCTGGTAAGACCAACTTGGTGGCGGACTGTCTTTCTTGTGCACCAGTTGCTGCTGTTCATTTGGGCATGGACTATGCTGAGATGGCTGCCGATCAGTTGTTGGACCCGGAAGTGCAGGTGCTTCGTTCCACGGAGTCCAGTTTGCAGTTGGAGGATGTCTGCTTTCAAGACAGTAGCGCCACTCTTCTGTGTGATACTACACTGGGAAAACCATGACCTCTGGTGCCTGTGGCTTGGCGTCGTCGTGTTTTTGACGCTGTTCATTCTTTGTCACATCCTGGGGTTAAGGCTTCGGTCAAGTTGGTGAGCGCCAAGTTTGTATGGCCGGGTCTTAGAAAGGATGTGAAGACTTGGACGACAACCTGTGTGGCATGCCAGCGTGCTAAGGTGCAGCGCCACATAAAGGCTCCATTGGAGCCTTTTTGGATTCCGGAGCGACGTTTTGATCATGTTCGGGTGGACCTAGTTGGACCTCTTCCTCCGTCTCGCGGTTTTACTCACCTCTTCACTATGGTGGACCGGACTACGCGGTGGCCAGAGGTGGTTCCCCTGACATCAACTACAGCATCTGATGTTGCCCGGGCATTTATCTCCTCTTGGGTGTCCCGTTTTGGTGTCCCCTTGGACATTACCTCTGACAGGGGCCCGCAATTTACCTCTGCACTTTGGAATGAAGTAGCTGGTAGTTTGGGGGTTAAACTTCATCGGACCACAGCATACCATCCACAAGCTAATGGGCTATGCGAGCGGTTTCATCGGACTATGAAAGCGGCCCTTCGCGCGTCATTGGTGGATAGTGGATGGGTGGACAGATTACCGTGGGTTTTGCTGGGTTTGCGTTCAGCCCCCAAGGAAGACCTGCATTCCTCTTCTGCTGAGTTGGTCCTTGGCCAGACCTTGAGGGTTCCAGGGGAGTTTCTTCCTACCAGTCTAGGGTTAGGTCCCAGTATGGTTAAGAGGCCTAAGTGTCGAGAGGAAGCTAGGGCTTTTGTTCCTGTGGCTGCGCACCACTGCCTTCCTCAGTCTTACGTCCCTGACAGCCTTAGGTCGGCTAAATATGTTTTTGTCCGGCACGATGCCCATCGTTCTCCCCTGCAGGCACCTTATGATGGCCCTTTTCGGGTGTTAGAAACAGGCCATAAGGATTTTTTGGTTGAGTTGGGGACTGGCCAGGATCGGATTTCGGTGGATCGTTTGAAGCCTGCGCATGTTCTTTGTGACGATGAGGTTGAGTTAGCCCCCCCGGCTCGGCGGGGGCGCCCTCCCAACCCTGCGCCTGAGGTTGTTTCTGCTCCAGTTACAGTTGTGCCCCCTAGGACTGTGCAGTGCAGTCGTCGGGGCAGGGTAATTAGGTTGCCTAAGAGGTTTTCTTGAGTGATTTTCTTTTGGATTTTTGTTCATGCTGTTTGTTTGTTTTTTGTCAGCATGTTTATTTATGTTGTTATTTGTGTGTTCTGGGGGGGCCTGTGTGGTGATATTAGTTGTTGGTCTCACACACAAAATTGGATCTTTTAATGTGAAGGTGGAGTTTTAATGTGAAGACGGAGTTTTTCCGTTTTGGACGGAGATAAAAGCAGGAAGTGAAAAAATGTAAAAAAAGTTTTTCCAGACAGACTTATACGTATCCTGTCTGTTTCTCTGTAACTTCTACAAGCAACCCTTTCATCCACCGCGGAAAACTCCAATATAGAGGCAGCAAGGTGGGGGGATACAAGAATACCCACCCCTGCTTGTTGCCTCTCGCCCGGGGCAATTCCAGAAAAGGCCAAGCTCCAACCCCTCTCCAGGAGACTTGTTCCGGAACCGGAGCTGTGTGTTGAGGTGAGGCCAACTATATCTAGCCGGTATCTGTGTGTGTTTATATATTTACATATTTATTCCATCTAGCTACAATGCTCAGCACTGGGTGTGTTTATATTTATATATCTATATATTTATTCCATCTAGCTACAATGCTCCGCACTGTGTTTTTATATATCTACATATTATTCCATCTAGCTACATTGCTCCGCACTGTGTGTGTTTATATACTTGCATATTTATTCCACCTAGCTGCAATGCTCCGTACTGTGGGTGTTTATATATTTACATATTTATTCCATCTAGCTACAATGCTCAGCACTGGGTGTGTTTATATTTATATATCTATATATTTATTCCATCTAGCTACAATGCTCCGCACTGTGTTTTTATATATCTACATATTATTCCATCTAGCTACATTGCTCCGCACTGTGTGTGTTTATATACTTGCATATTTATTCCACCTAGCTGCAATGCTCCGTACTGTGGGTGTTTATATATTTACATATTTATTCCATCTAGCTACAATGCTCTGCACTGTGTGTTCATATATTCATATATTTATTCCATCCAGCTACAATGCTCTGCACTGTGTGTCTGTGTGTGTGTGTGTGTATATATATTTTATAGTAATATGTACATATGTATATTAGCTGCTCTTGCTTGCTTGTTTTTTTTCTTGCCTTCTGATTGTTGCTCTGAGTGTTGCTATCCCTGTGCTGTTGCAATCCTGGAATTTCCCCGTTGTGGGACTAATAAAGGCTTATCTTATCTTATCTTATCTTATCTTATCTCTCAACCTCGTACACCAGCTCAGGCTCCTTTCCCACCAGAGAGGTGACATTCCACTTACCAAAAGCCAGTTTAGAAAGCTTGGGATCAGTCCACCAAGGTCTCCACCTTTGACCGCCACCTAATCCACAGAGCACCGGAACTCCATGATCCCTCCTGCAGGTGGTGAGCCCACTGGAGGGTGGACCCATGTAACTCCTTCGGGCTGAGCCCGGCCGGGTCCCATGGGTGGAAACCCAGCCACTAGACACTAGCCATCAAGCTCCTCCCCCAGGCCTGGCTCCAGGGTGGGGCCCCGGTGCAATACAGAGAACTAACAAAATCAAATTAATCACACATACCACACTTAAGAATAAAGTGAGGGTCTGAGCTCAGTAAAAACATGAGCTCAGACACATGACATGTACGTTCAGGGAGACAGTTTTTGGTGGACTCCTGCTCCCAGAAGAGCCTCATCCTGCCAGTCAATGCAGACAGGGTGGCAGGAGGCAGCGGTCCCGAGCTGACGGCCGCCAACGGATTCACCATCACGACATTTGGCGAACGGACACTGACGATTTGCTTACACGGACGTAACTTCAGTGGGACTTTGTGATAGATGCATGTTCCGACCCGATTTTAGGCGCAGATTTTTTATGTGCTTATGGGTTGTTAGTCGATGCTACTAATAGGAGATTAGTGGACATTGTCTCTTTTACCTCACTGCCCTGTACAGCTGGGGGAGCTGGGTCGACAACACTGGCTAACGTTATAGCTCCAGGGGGTAAGTACCAACATTTGCTCACACAGTTCCCAGCACTCACGGTCCCCACTTTTTCGGCTACAGTAATAAAACACGAGGTCGAACACTTTATAATGACAAAATGCCCGCCGGTGTTTGCACGACCGCTGAGTTTGTGAGAGCACTACAGGAGTTTTTGGCAATGGTTAATTTTTATAACCGCTTCCTTCCCCAGGCAGCCCACCTGATGCAGTCGTTGTATGTCATGCTTAAAAAAAAAGAAGCCCACGGAAACTATCGACTGGACTCCCAAGCGAGTCCAGGCTTTTACAAACGCCAGAACAGTGCTGGCAGATGCTGCATTGTTAGCCCACTCGGATCCGTCTGCACGGATGACGTTCACTGCGGACGCGTCTGATGTTGCCATGGGGCAGTGGTGGAGCAGTATGTCTCAGGTTTGTGGCAGCCGCTCTCATTTTTCAACCGAACTTTGCTCAACAACAAACGCAAATACAGCACGTTCAATAGAGAATTGTTGGCTCTCCACCTGGCGACAGTTTTGGCTACAGGGGCACGAGTTCACCGCGTTCATGGACTATAAGCTGCTGACGTACGCAATGTCCAAGGTCTCGGAACAGTGGTCGGCCCAGCACCAACAGCATTTGGCCACGATTTCGGAGTTTACAACCGACATTCAACACGTCGCCGGTAAGTTCAATGTTGTGGCCGATTGTCTGTCACACATGTTAGTCTCCCCGGTCTATATGGGAATAGATTTCCCTGAGATGGCCGGAGAACAAGCCAGGGACACGGACATTTGTGTGCTCCAGTCTGCACCTACTGGATTAAAGCTGGAGAGCAGGGTGGTGCAAAAAGAGTGCCCTCCCTTGCTCTGCGATGTCTCCACCGGCCACCGGTGCCCGGTGGTTCCGAGCTCTTGGCACCGTCACATTTTTGACTCAGTCCACTCCCTTTCACATCCGGCAGTGCGCACTTTGGTGAAGCTAGTGGGGGTGAAATTTGTTTGGCTGCACTTGCGCAAGGACGTGAAATTGTGGGCTGCAGCTTGCGTCGTGTGCCAGCGGGCCAAAGTGCACAAGCACACCAGAGCCCCCCTCGAGCCGTTCCAAATCCCAGCAAGGAGGTTTGACCACGTCCACGTGGATTTGGTGGGACCCCTCCCGCTGTTGCAAGGTTTCACGCACCTTTTCACAATTGTGGACCGCACCACACACTGGTCTGAAGTGGTCCTGCTGGCTTCTACCATGTCTGCAGACGTGGCTCATGCTATTTTGTCAGCTTGGGTTGCACGGTTCGGATCCCCGTCAGATATCACTTCCGACAGGGGTCCACAATTCATTTCGGAACTCTGGTCTGCGAGAGCCCAGAGCCTGGGGGTCAAAATTCACCGCACTACTGCATACAACCCCCAGGCTAATGGGTTATGCGAGCGTTTTCATAGGTCGCTTAAAGCAGCGCTCAGAGCTTCGCTCACGGACACAAACTGGGTCGATCGCCTGCCCTGGGTTCTTTTGGGGTTGTGCTTCGCACCTAAGGAGGATTTGGCAGCCTCCCCAGCAGAACTCGTTTTTTGTCAGCCGCTGCAGATCCCCAGAGAGTTTTTACCGAAAAACCCTGCACCTGAGGCTGATCCGCCCGTGCAATTTTTGCACAGTACAGAGGCTTTTAACGTACCGGGCCCAGCCCACAATTGTTTTCCCCACACCTTCATCCGAAAAAGCTTGCAGAATGCCAGTTTTGTTTTTGTCAGGCATGATGTGCACCGGACCCTGCTGCACCCACCGTAAGACAGACTGTTCAGGGCATTGTAACCTGGAGCGAAGCATTTTGTGTTAGACTTGGGGGGGACATAGGGAGACCGTCTGCACTGACAGGCTGAAGCCCGCTTTTATGTTGGAAGACGAGCAGGTGGTGTTGGCCCAAGCTCCCCGGCGCGGACGCCCACCATTGGTGGCTCCGCAAGTTGGTGATCCCTCGGCAGGGACCTGCGCTCGCGAAGCTGATGTTTTTTCTCCCCCTCCCTTTTTCCCTCCACAGACTGACATGCCCTCCTGTCCATCCCACCAGCAGAGCGGTTCGACTGGATCGGCGACCCCCTGCTACAGACGCTATGGGCGCCGGCTCAAGCCCAAAGGACCGGGGGGTCCTTTGGGCTTGAGCCGGCGCCGGGGGGCATTATGCCATGTTAATGTGCCACACAGGCTTTGTTCTAGACCAGGGGTGGGCAGCGAAGGCCATTCCACTGCAGATTTTCTTTTCCACACAGTCTGTTCAGCAGGTGTTTGCTCTGCTCACCTTCAAGGATTGCTAATCAGTGAAAGCACCTGCTGACAAGACTGGGTGGAACAGAAAACCTGGAGTGGAATGGCCCTCCATGGCACATGATTGCCCACCCCTGTTCTAGACACATTGTATGATGGTCAGAAGTACTGGGTCTCAATGCATGGCATAAACGATATAACAGAGGAATGCACAGAGACCCAGGATTCACTTTTGCTGCACTATATGTTGGAGAAAGAATAAAGTTTCTGTTTGTCAGCTCATTGCCTCGCCTGCTTCCTTTCTCTACAATGTATTAAATATAGTTAATATTATATTATTGTGTGTTGTGGGTGGTGGCTTCACCTTTCCAGTTCCACCGTCATCCACAGTATAAAAGGCTGATGCGGTAGAGGGACGGTCTCTTTTGACCTTGCCTCTACCTAGATAGAAGCGCCTTGTGTCACTGTGAGTCACCCATTAAAGTCCTTTTGTATTTCATCTCTGGCCTCGTTATTGAAGTACTGGTTATGGACATAACAAAAACCCCTTCAGCTTTAGAGGCTGAGGGGTAATTAAAAAGTGCATTTCACAGAAACGAGAATGCAAATAGTACCTTTCAGACAATCATTGGGGTATAGCATACAAATGAGTGATATATGATAGGACACAGATGTAGAGGTATATGGAAAGAAACAAATAAATTCACTTCCAGTAATGACATATTGAAAATGTATCAAAAATAAAACACAAAATTTATTGTTTAGAGTCATTTTTCTAACCATCAGAACATGTTTTTCCTCATTATCTTTGGTCAAACTGCATTGAGAATTCATTCATTCATTCATTCATCTTCTTCCGCTTAATCCTTTTCGGGTCACGGGGGGCTGGAGCCTATCCCAGCTTCTTTGGGCGAGAGGCAGGATACACCCTGGACAGATCGCCAGTCCATCACAGGGCCAACACAGAGAGACAGACAAACATTCACTCTCACAGTCATGCCTAAGGACAATTTAGAATCCCCAGTTTGGTGCCAATTAACCTAACTTGTATGTTTTTGGCATGTGGGAGGAAACCAGAGAAATCACAGAGTAAACCCACGCAGACACAGGGAGAACATGCAAACTTCACACAGATCACTGTTGGTCGGGGGCTGGGATCGAACCCAGGATCCCCCGGCCAAGGGTGAGTTGCTGTGCTGCCACAGTGCTAACCACTCCGCCACCGTGCCGCCCCATTCAATTATGCAGTATATGAATGTCTTTTAGTAAACTATTTTCTTGAATTTCAGTGTCATCTCAACTCCTTTCAAAGTTATGGAGAAATTCATACAAGGACACTGAAGAATTTTTTTTTCATGTGCATTGGAAAATCAAATTCCTTTTCCACTTTTTGTTAGATTTCTTTTCTTCTTGCTGTTGTGTTGTGTTAATGCCATATATTGTTGTGTTTACCACTTCAGGCCAGCATCATAAAGTTTAATTTCATTGAGACATCCAGAACAAGTCTGACTGTTGAACTGAAGCCTTGGTTGAGGAACTGAGGGTTCAGCTGCATTAAAAAAAGGATTGTTTCTCCTCCTCTAGGACACCTTTCTATGACAAAACAACGCTGCAAGGAATACTGAATAACATTTTGAAGGAAAAATACATCTTTCAAAGAAGCCATGCACAAGGTTATCCATGAGCCTGAAACTTTGGCAAACAAAAGAGCATAAACTTTGGACATTTTGCTTTTAAAATTTAATGCAAGAAGAAGCACACACATACAAATGAAAAGCCCCAGGGGTCAAGTAAACCACAGCAAATATTAAATAGGTATATGCACCCAGAGAGGATGAAGTTATTGACAACGGATGGCTGGCAGCCCAACAAAGTCCTTGATTCCTTTATATTCAAAATTCTGCACTGCCCCTATTAATCACTCCTTAATTACTCCACAGTGGAGCATCCACACCAACAATGGTTTCTAATCATAAAACACTAAAATCATTAGTACGTTTCATCATTAATCTTTCAGTACATTAGCTGAAAAGGTCTGGCTGCCTTGACGGGATGAAGAAATTCTTTGTGTATGATTTCATTAAAGTGAAGCATTTATCTGGAAATAAAAACCAAAGCAAGAATGAAGCAACAACTACAACTAGAAATTTTACATTTGACACTTATTTGTGAATATTTGTTGTGTTCCTGCTAATTAAAAATGTGAAAATGCTTCCAGCTTGTACAAAACATCAATATTTCATTGTGCCGGTGCCCTCTAGTGGTCATGTATGTTATGACCATAAATGGCCTGTGACCATAAACCAAAAGTCTGAACATTCAGTCGTTGTTATTCACCCTTTAATAAGCCGTGTCACCTTGCAGTTGATGGAGAGTCATCTATAAATGTGGAGAATGAAAATGATCAACACAATCTCTCTGACAGGAAATGGAGCAAAGACATGAACGTTTAAAAGACTGCAACATTTTTACTGACCTCTGCTGTCATCTGAGGAGGAATCTGGTCTGGGCTTAGATGTTCTCGTGTTGAGCACCGGCATTTTCTGCCAAGACAAAAAAGCGGGGAAAAAAAGAAGTAACTTTTATAATATCTTCTAGTTTCGTCATTTGTCATCTTCACACAGGACTTATAACGGTCACAGAAACATGTATGTGTCTCAACATATATGTATTGTACACAAGCTGAAAGAAAAGTTTTGGTGTTGCATTTAGTAACTGTTGCTGTGAAAGTCATGTGGGTTCTCAGGTCCATTGTGGCAACAGTCGCTTTGTCTCCACAACAGCCGCACCACCATATTTATGCAGCCATCTGTGCTCAGACATTGTTCTTCTCTTTATGCAGCAACTCCAGCTACATATTAAAACATATAGATATTCTCTTTAGGAAGTATTAATTTGATGGATCTTGTGTCTGTCCGACCCCAATATACTGTAGACAACTGGCTATAAGGCAGCATAACAGACTTTAAAACTGATAAAAAGCATCTTCAGCAAAGAGTGATAAAACATTAGTGAGTGTAGTGTCAGAATGGTATTTCAGATTTTCATGTCAAATTACTTTTTCTTTCATTCATTCAACAACGAGACAAAATGCTTTCACCACACACAATGTGCTGTTTTGTTTATGTTTAAGTATACCAAGGCCAGAAATGTTGGATTTAATTTTTAAAATATTTAACCTATGTATAGGCCATTGTTTGCATCAGTTTCATCATTGTGACCATGAACTTAATTCCCATCATCACCACTTCCTCCTAACACTGAACCATATACTAACCAGTCCAGCTGTGCAATAAAGCACACAGTCCAAAGGATTTGTATAATACTTTTTGGAGCTTTTGTATTGAGCTGTTAATTGATACTGCCTCAATTTTTGTGTCCTGACTCTGGAGTTACATTGTGGAAATGTGAAAATGACGAGGCAGAGTTTATCTCATGAGTCAGGTTTATTCACATCTTCCAACATCAGCAAAGCAGAAAAGGGGGAAAACACAGACATTCGTCCTTTATATATCCAGGACCTTCAAAGCTCACAGTCACATTGCATTTAATCACAAGTAACAATGCATCTTCTCTTAAATCCTATAACATCCCCCTCATAGTCTCTGGCAGACCAGGAAATCCCCCAAGGCCGTCTCTTGCATACCAAAGACTAAATTTTCACATCCTCCTGTAAATCTCCAAGGAGACCCAGTTCTTTGTTCTACTCTGAGACGTGAAGCTTAAAGTGATACATATGTGTCCCACAACATCAACATTATCTGCAAACTTCTTTCTTCTTTTTCTTTAATTCAATAATACAAACACCAATGGTTAAAATGCCTGAATTTAACCTGTGCAATCTATACCATTTATTTTGAGTTTTTGGCTGACAGAAGTCTCTCAATATGAGATAATTTGTTGTAATTTATGTAAACACTGATATCTACAGTTTCACCCAGTTCTGTACATTGCAGGTCAGTCTCTTTTTATAACTGTTCTGCATCATAACAGAAAAACAGTTACTCATGATTTCATATTTACATCTTTGGAGTCCAAGCATTTTACTCACCTGCAGAGGCAGACAGCTGAAGTGATGGTAAATAGTAGCAGTCCAAATGCAAGTGGGAGAATAATATATAAACTGTTTCCTGCATAGAATCAGATTAGAATTATATTGCAGCTGTACTATGGTTTTACATTATTATTCCCACTTAGGTCTCTACCTACCTGGGAGTTTTTCAGACACAGTTAAAGTCCATCTAATACTGTGTAGGCCGTCTGTATAAGTTAGTTCACATGTATAATTTCCCTCATCATCATGTTGAGCACTAAAAATAGTTAGCTTTGTAGGTAAGCCAGGCTCTATTTTCAGTCTGTGAGAGGAGAAATTTGAAACATTCTCTTTGTGGGCAGGGTCATATGTAAAGAAAGATTTGTTTTTAATCCATTTAATCAGTGTAGCATTCTTCTCCTCCTCTGATATGTTGCAAGTGAACACGACCTGGTCTCCTCTGAACACCTTCATCATGATGTGCTCATTTCTTGGAGTTTCTAAAAGTTAAAGAAAACAATTAACCACTAAGAAATTCATGCAGTCAGATAATTAGGTTTTAAAAAAATCTACACTGTACCTGCGAAGACATGACACATCAGCACCATTTGAGCGGTGAACACTGCTGCTCTGCTACAGCTGAACATCGTGACTAACACACTACAACTTTACCTGCAGCTTCAAATGAACTTGAGGAGGAGACTGAGGACAGGAAGTGGTTGGTTACTGTTCTGGTGAACTCAACATCTTTTAAAAAGTGTCTATTTAACAACAAATTCAGACAGCAGCATGTTCCTAAAAGTGAAATGAGGGATGCAAAATGTAAACTGGAAATAGCTGTCTGTCGTTTAGTAACTCAAAATGAAATGGATGATTCCGAGATGTGCTGTCAGGAGCCAGTTTTCCAGGAAGAACACAACTCACACAGGTGTCGGCGTCTTTAAACGTCTCGTTGCGTCAAAGCGTTATCTTGTCCACTTCTGTTTGTTTTTATTGACTTCGTTTTTAATTTTTTATCTCTTTTCGCTGATATTAGCTTTTTGCTTGGTGTTAGCTTAGTGTTGGCCTAGCAAAAGCCCGATCAGACACACGGGTGGATCGGACCCTGGGCGGGGCTGTTCACTGGGCTGGGCTAACCTGTTTTTAGCTGGCTGGCTATCCACTTCTCGCCTGGAACGTCATGGCTCCATCCCCAACGTGTGTCAGCTGTGTGTCCCTCCTTAGGAAGGTTTCTGAGTTGGAAGTGAGATTCTCCAACCTCTATAAGATTCAGGAGGCTGAAGACCACCTTGACACTATAATTCTAGGGTGAACATCGGCCCTGGCAACCGACTTGCAGCTGGCAAAGACGGCTACTTACCTGGGCGAATTCAACATATCGCCATCCACTTCCACCTCTGCTCCGGTCTCTTCAGATTTCCAGGACCCCAGCAATAAACACTGGCTTCAGCTCGGAACTAAACCCAAAGCCCCGGGTGGTTTTTCTCATCCTCAATGCACGCCCTGGGCCTTGATTGGGCCAACTAGCAAACATTGGTGATTGACCAGACAGGGCCGCGCCTCTTCTCTTCCCTTGCTACTGGAAAACAGATTCGACATCCTTTCCCTGGAAGATTTTCCCCACCTGGACGTTGATCATCCTCTCATGGCAGCCCCTCCTCCTCCTCCTCCTTCAGCAGCGGCCCAAACCCACAAGCCCCGGATTAAAACTACTTCAGGTGTGCCAAATTATACACCAGCTCCAAAAAGAAGAGAGCGCATCACCCCGCCATCACTGCATCAACAACAGCAAAATTATCCACCACTTCAGAAACCACAGACAACCCCCCCCCCCCCCCCAGACGACGCTGGTAATTGGTGACTCAATTATGAGGAACGTCAGAAGCAGGTACTGTGTCTCTAAATTTTTCCTGGGGCTAAAGTGTCTGACATTGAGACTCTTACCCCTGACCTATTAAATGAATTCCTCCATGCTAAAACTGTCATTGTACATGTTGGATGCAACAACATCCCAGATGAAGCGTCGGAGATCTTAAAGAGTGACTTCAGGGGCCTTCTGTCAACTCTTATGAACTGTAGCAGATGTGTGTTTATCTCTGGGCCTTTGGCACCTTTCAGACAAGGTTGCAATTATTTTAGCAGAACTCTCAGCCTTGATACCTGGTTGTGTTCTACATGTCCTACTTTTAACATTGGTTTTGTAGACAATTTCAACCTGTTTTGGAATCGCCCACCACTTATGAGGCCAGATGGCATCCATCCAAATAGACTTGGTGCATGTGTTTTAAGGGACAATCTGTTCTATTCCATTCAGAATTTTTTAGTACAATGACTGAAATTTGGTGCGTTAACTCACTCCGAAGTTCCTGGGTCTGCCAACCAGCCCTTCTTTGTTTCCACTTCGAATATTAATCCTATTAATCCAAATAATCCTCACTGTTTAGATCAGTCTTCAATTGATAACCCCATAGAGATTGTGTCTGTCTCCCTTTACCCACAATATTATAACCCAAGACAAATACAACATAACTTGATAAATACATGCCTTTCTGCAGCTCCTTCTCATCCACCACCCCTCAACTCAGCCCCTGTCTTCCCCCTCAGAGAACCTTTGTCTACTCCCCCCAAAGTTAATAAAAATATAATGTATAAACATCCCAAAGTGATTAAACAAAAAGTTGGTAAAACTCAAATTAAACATCAAGTCTCTAAATTTAATAATTTGGCCTCTGTTCCTCCTAATAATTTAAAAATTAAATGTGGTTTGTTAAATATTAGGTCTCTAACCCAAGTCTTTACTAGTTCATGATCTATTAATTGATCATCAGATTGATTTAATATCCCTTACAGAGACTTGGCTCGGGCAAGATGATTATGTTGGTGTAAATGAATCAACTCCCTCTGGTTATCTAAACTATCATAATCCTAGAAGTTCTGGTCGTGGGGGTGGATTAGCGGCAATTTTCTATTCTAAATTACTACTTAATGTAAGGCAAAAATCATGTTTTAATTCCTTTGAGGGCCTAGTCCTCAGTATGGGGCATGTTAGCAATCCTAGCTTAAACCTAATTTTCTTTGTCATAGTTTATCGTCCTCCATCAGCCTACTCAGAGTTTTTATCTGAATTTGCCAAATTTGTAGCTGATTTAGTGGTGAAATGAGATAGAATAATTCTAGTAGGGGATTTTAATATACATGTTGACATAGATAGTGACTGTCTTAATAAGGCAATCAATTCAATATTAGACTCAATGGGGTTTCCCCAGAAAGTAGAGAATTCTACCAATTATCTCCACCACACATTGGACCTTGTTCTGACTTATGGTATAGAAATAGAAAATCTGGTAGTGTCTCCTCATAATCCTGTACTGTCAGACCACTATCTGTTAACCTTTGATTTCACTATTTCTGATTATTTGACTCCTAAAGAAAAGTATTACTACAGCAGATGTCTTTCAGATGACGTTGTTACCAAATTTTTGCAGATTGTCTCCTCTATACCATGGGTCAACACAATGGAAATAAAAGATGGAGAGCCTGCTCCTTTCATAATTGATAGCAAGGTAGATAGTGTGACAGCCTCTCTGCATCAGACTCTAGACTTGGTGGCCACTTTAAAAAAGAAAAAGTCTAATCAGAGATTTCTAACCCCTTGGTTTAACACAGAAACTCGTAGAAGACTCGTCAGTTAGAAAGAAATGGCATTCCACTAATTTAGATGAATTCTATTTAGCTTGGAGAAATCAGCTTCTAATTTATAAAAAATCTCTTAGAAAAGCTAGAACTGTTATGACCCGAGCGCCGGTTCTGATCGCGCTCGGGCTAAGTTATGTTTCGCTGCCGGCCTTGACAGTTGCGGGCTGTATTCTGGCCTCACTGGGCTCTTATTGTGAAAGTGCTCGGTGGGGCTTCCGCCTGTCAACGGTCGGTCAGCTGTTTGTAATTACCGTCGTTAGTGCTTCGTCGTCTTAAGCCCGGCACTGGCGGCGGTAAGACGCAGCAGTGTCAGTCGTTCTTCGTCTGAGCTACGGATGCCTTGGACTGTTACCTACCTCGTCTGCCTGTGGTTGACCGTCGCTTCCCCAGGACCAGTAAGTGAGCTGTTAGCCTTACCCCTCCCAGTGTGAGTAGACCTCTGTGTATCTCTGCCTCAGCAGCCTGTGTAGCCATTACTCCAACAACCATTGCCTGTGTATGACCGTCTCCTCCTAAGGACCTGTAAGAGAGCTGTTTAGCCTTACGCCTCCGGATGTGTGTAGACTTATGTGTCATTGCCCCTGCATCTTGTGTTGTTACTTTTTCACCGTAATAAAACTCACTGAAAACTCACTGGTGACTGTGTGGCGTCTTATGGTGGCTCGCGAGGGCCACCACATGACAGTACACTGCTGCCAAAAACGGCGTTTACGGTGACGCCAACCCGAGACGCAATTCACCAGTGGGTTCGAGTTTTTGGACATTTGCTTTTTCCTGTCTGGGTACTGTGTATGTGAAGAATGCCGTCGCGGAGGGGCCGCGTTTGGAGTCCGAGCCGTGAGCTGACAGGTGTGCTGGAAGTCGTGGATGAGCTGCTCATCTCCGCTTCCCTGCTGGATTATGACCACGGCATACACTGGTACCTGGACGCCGCCGAAGATATTCTTTGTCATCTCTCTCCCCGCTACGCCGACCACCCGGAAGTCGACGCGAGGAGGGAAGACATCACCGCGCAACGCGAAATATACCTGATGATGGAGGAGGAATGCGGCATGAAGCAGGAGAAGAGGCACTCCTGCTCTTTGCCTACGGATCCCGATCCTGTCCTTGATCCGTTTCGGGAGTTCGCACCGTCTGGGGGCCGGCGAAGGCGTCGGCGCCATGGCCGGGCGCATCTTCAGCAAGCTCCTGCTCCGAATCCAGTTCCGGGCCGCCGGGATGACTCCCTCAATCAGCCAGCTGCTGTGAGTGAGCTGAGTCCTGTGCCGGTGGGCTCCGTCCATGGGTCCTTTTCTACCACCCAGCGAGCGAGGGAAGGAGCAATGTCCGCTACAGCTGATACCATCTTTCCTCCGGGAGACAGGCAAGTCCAATTTCACTGTCCTATTTTTCATAGTGATCTGTCTTGTCTGGCTCCTGGGGGTGAAGCTCGGGGTTCGCAGCTCCCTGAGTTTCTTTCCCCAGCTGTAGCCATTTGTATTAAACCTGCTGCCTCTGTGTCTCCTCCTGCTGAGCGGTCCTCGGCGTTAGTCCCACACCGTCGAACGGGGGGAGGCCTGCGGCTCTGGGAAATATCCCGACCCTGCAGCCTTGTTTTGGACAGAGGAGGAGAACGGACTGTGATGAGGAGCCAGAGCCGACGAGAGAGCGTCCCCAGGGGTCCTCAGGGATGCAGCCCGAGTCAGCAGGTCCAGGGTCCTCTGCCCCCACGCCATACGGGTTATTGGCGTGGACGCCAGCACGAGAGGATCCAGCTGCAGAGACCATCAGGCCGGCTGTGGAACCCGACGCAGCCGAGTGGGAGCCCGACGACGAGCGTCTTCCTGAACCTGGATCGACGAAGTCCTGGACGGCTCCAGAGCCCGAGTGCAGGCAAGTGCTCTTTCTTGTTTTCCTGTATGGTGTGTTAGAGCATTTTTGCCTGCCTCATGGGGAGGCGAGTGAGGGGCAGCCGTCCGCTGCACCCGAGCTCGTCTCGCTGGGCTCTGGCTCTGCCGGTGGAACTGATCCTGGTCCTCTTCTGTTTTCTGAGCACCTCCACAGCGTTACCGGTCCGGAGCCAGTCAAGGTCACGGGACTGGGGGTTCCAGGTTCGGAGATGGAGGTCGTCGCCGGAGCAGTCCTGACCCAGTCGGGGTCCGACGTGTGGGCTGAGGTGACCCAGTCGGGGTCCGACGCGTGGGCCGAGGTGACCCAGTCGGGGTCCGACGCGTGGGCCGAGGTGACCCAGTCGGGGTCCGACGCGTGGGCCGAGGTGACCCAGTTGGGGTCCGACGTGGGTGCAGCGATGACCCAATCGGGGTCCGACGAGGTCCAGTGGGGGTCCAGCGCAGGTGCGGCTGTGACCCAATCAGGATTCGAGGGTGTCCAAGTCTTTGGTTGTTCCCCTCTCAGGAGCCACCAGCTGGGGGCCGTTAGAGGTTTGTGTTTGGCAGATCGGCGCTCTCCTGTCTTGTCATCTTCAGGCAGGCGGCTGCATGCATTTCCTCCACGGTCCTGGTGGTTGTGGGATGCGGGTCGGCCACCTGAGGAACTGCTTGGTGCATTCAGCATCTTGGGTCGGCCACCCAATAAACTTTGTTTGCTACGGGGTGACCTGGTTCGGCCACCAGAGGACTTGTTTCTGGGGGCCTGGGACTGGGGTAGGCCACCTGATCATGTACTGTGTTGTGGGACTATCTGTGGGCCCATACGGTGCCTAGTCATGTCAAGTACATTTAGCATTTTTTTTTTGTTGTTTCACGTAGTCTAGTCATAGTCAAGTCAAAGCAATTTTAGATTGCCTCAAGTTTTTTTTTGAAGGCCACAGTCTGGTCAAAGTTAAGTCAAAGCAATTTTAGATTGCCTCATGTTTCCTTTTTTTTGGGAAAGCCACAGTTTAGTCATAGTCAAGTTAAGTCAAGCAATTTTAAATTGCTCCATGTTTTTTTTTTGTAAGCCACAGTCTATCTATAGCTAAGTTATGTCTGAGCAATTTTAGGTTGCCTCATGTTTTTTTTGAAAGCCACGGCCTAGTCATAGCCAAGTTATGTTCAAAGCAATTTTAGTTTGCTCCATGTGTGTTTGCATGTATTTCTTGTTTTGTTTGTGCTTAGGTTGCCTCATGTTTTTTTTTGAAAGTCACGGTCTAGTCGTAGTCACGTTATGCCAAGCAATTCTAGATTGCTCCATGTGTGTTTCCATGTATTTTTTTTGTTCCATAGTTATCATGTATTTAAGTTGTTTGGGAGTATGTTTTTGGCATGTTTAGTTTGGGTTTTTGAAGAGATCCTTACTTTGAATTCTTTACCACGTGGGATTATGTACTTTTGGAATTAGACGGGTTGTCTGTTGTCCCTGTGGGAAGACATTCGGTGTCAGGTACTTATGCTCTTTTTGGTTTTGTATCCCTTGTATTTTTAGTCATGTCTTGTTTTCTTCTGGTTTCGTCATGGTTCCGGGGGAAATTGATGTATTCTTTTTCCTTTGGTTTAGGGTTGGTTTCTCTCCCTCCGCACCTGTCCCCCAACCTCCCACCCTGGGGGGGCGGGGGGGGGGGGTCAGGGTGGTTCCTTGGGGCGTTCGGAGTCCGCCCGTGGAGGGAGGGTACTGTTATAACCCGAGCGCTGGTTCTGATCGTGCTTGGGCTAAGTTATGTTTCGCTGCCGGCCTTGACAGTTGCGGGCTGTATTCTGGCCTCACCGGGCTCTTATTGTGAAAGTGCTCGGTGGGGCTTCCGCCTGTCAACGGTCGGTCAGCTGTTTGTAATTACCGTCGTTAGTGCTTCGCCGTCTTAAGCCCGGCACTGGCGGCGGTAAGACGCAGCAGTGTCAGTCGTTCTTCGTCTGAGCTACGGATGCCTTGGACTGTTACCTACCTCGTCTGCCTGTGGTTGACCGTCGATTCCCCAGGACCAGTAAGTGAGCTGTTAGCCTTACCCCTCCCAGTGTGAGTAGACCTCTGTGTATCTCTGCCTCAGCAGCCTGTGTAGCCATTACTCCAACAACCATTGCCTGTGTATGACCGTCTCCTCCTAAGGACCTGTAAGAGAGCTGTTTAGCCTTACGCCTCCGGATGTGTGTAGACTTATGTGTCATTGCCCCTGCATCTTGTGTTGTTACTTTTTCACCGTAATAAAACTCACTGAAAACTCACTGGTGACTGTGTGGCGTCTTATGGTGGCTCGCGAGGGCCACCACATGACAAGAACAAGTTATTACTCTGCATTAATTGAAGAGAGTAAGAATAATCCCAGGTTTCTTTTCAACACTATAGCCAGGCTGACAAAGAGTCAGGGCTCTGTCAATCCTCGCATCCCCTAGAGCTTTCTAGTCAGTACTTTTTGAACTTTTTCAATCATAAAATTGTATCTATTAGAGATAAATCAGTCAGATTTATCTTTCCCGCCTTTCCCGTGACCGGGTGTGCCGCAAGGCAGCGGAGGTTTGAAATCAGGGTTTACCTTCCCCTAGATGGGCTACCTTCCCAGGTTGACGAGCCACCATCTACCCGAAGCATCTGGTTTTAAGGCGCCAGAGATCCGCCCTCGCCCCTTCTCCTATTAGTAAAAGCAGTTCCGCCAGGCTTAGAGACTAAACCACACGGGCAGGCTAGGAGTTGGACTTAGTTGTCAGAGGCTTTTCGAGACGCACGCCATAAGGAGCATTTTATGAGCACTGGGAGCTTAACCCCAGTGCCGCTCCTGGCTATGACAACCTTGGAACCTTGGAACCAGAAGTTCTGTCCCGCGCCGGGCTTCCCTCCATGTTCACTCTACTTAGGCAGCGCAGGCTCCACTGGCTAGGCCACGTTCACCGTATGGAGGATGGCAGAATCCCCAAAGACGTCCTCTACAGAGAACTGGCGACTGGCAGGAGAGACGTTGGCCACCCACAGCTGCTCTTTAGAGACGTCTGCAAGAGAGACATGAAGGCCCTGGAGATCAACACAGAGCGCTGGGAGGACCTTGCAATAGACCACTCCAAATGGAGAGGCACCCTGACCAGACAGCTCAAGGCGGGTGAAGAGAGACTGGCTGCTGCAGCAGATGAAAAAAGGACCCGCAGGAAGAACCGCCACAGATCCAACAGCACGGAGACCACCCACAAGTGCGACCTGTGTGACAGGGACTGCCATTCGCGCATCGGCCTGTTCAGCCACAGGTGGTGCTGTTCCAGCAGAGTAGATGTTTAGGATTCTCTTCCATAGTCATCATAGACTGACGGAGGCCGACGGGGGGGGCGTTCCACTAATTTAGATGAATTCTATTTAGCTTGGAGAAATCAGCTTCGAATTTATAAAAAAATCTCTTAGAAAAGCTAGAACAAGTTATTACTCTGCATTAATAGAAGAGAATTCTTCTATTAATGTATTAATGTCTCTCTCTTCTTCTTCCGGCTATCAGAGAGAGCAGACGCATTTCTCTTCCTCCCCTTTCTCCTCCTCCCTTTACTGATCCCAGCTTGCTGTGTTCTGTCTGTGTCTCGCTCATCTTCTGCTGCATCTCGATCCAAACGGAAATTATGGAAATTACAGAACTGAGTTGAGCTTTAATGCTATTGACACCACTTTTCAACAGAAATTCGGGCTAGGGGGAGCCCAAGTGGAGAGACTCATGGAACAATTGAAACTCATGTGTCTGCGTGATTCGATTGAAGATGTGGAAGACATCATGCTTCATGATCACAGGATTTCTGTTGGTTGGCTCTGGAGTTTTCCTGGTGTATCGAAAATTTAAGATGTTGGATGAGCTAATCAAAATGCGGACCCGGCGTAGCTCCCTCAACAAATTCGACCAGCTGGGGGGAGCACTGATAGCGGCAAATGTGACTAACATGGAAATTACCATCTGGCATGCACTGAAGAGAGATGGACTCTGTGGACATGTTTATCTGTGTTTCGGAAGGTGGATAACATCTTGAGTCGCTAGGTGGTCTCCAGGGAATGATTTTAAAGCCTGTGTAAATTGTGATGCACAGAATCGCATAAGAGAGGAAATTTCTATGCTCTAAGTGAACTGTGCTTATCAGGCCTTGATTCGGCGTCCTTCCTCCAGGAGAAGAGATAAAGCAGAAGGGAGTTTGGCTTCTCCCTAACCCAAACACTGATGTGCAGCAACTGAACTCTCTAAGGACAGCGTTATCAGGACAAGACATAACATCTAGCCGTTGCCGAGGAGAGAGGATTTGTTGTCCACCAGTAACTGATATTTCACACACTGCATTCACACTATCACTACCACTGACATACACACACTGGTCTCTCTCTTGCTTTGTTAATGTGTGATCTGTATTGTCTGCTAGCTGTGCATTAGAGGGATCTTTTCTATGTGATCACAATCTTGCTCATACGAGCTTTATTTTGATAAACTATGTTTTTTCTCTCTGCCCAATGTGTCATCCCCTCCCCCTTCCCCTCTTTACCCCTCACTGTTTGATGAGGTGCCTTGCATGGCTGCCGTGTCATTTATTTATTTAGCGAATGCAAAGTCCTTAAGCCAAGCAGTTGCCTCCTGGTTTGCTGTATGGAGGGTGTGTAATCCTCCTTCCAGTCTTTGGAGCGGGCAAGCCTCTATGATGTGTTCCATAGTTTGCTCCTCTCCACATGCGCACAGTGGGCTAGGGCTACTGCCCCATCTGTGAAGGCTGGCCAAGCAGGGGCCATGTCCAGTCCTGAAGCGATTGAGTGTAGACCACTGTCTCCTTGGGAGGTTGGTGCCCGGGACCTGTTGGTTGAGGTTTATCACCAGCTGTTTGTTTGGGACCTCCTTGGTCTCCCATTCCTCTTGCCAAGCTGTCTGGATGGTAAAGTCAGCTGGGGGAGGGTTTTTCCAAATCGGCCGTCTGGATGAAAGTCGGGCAGTGGGTGGGGTGTAGATATCTGCATGGATTGGTAAGTGAGGAAAATCTTTAACTTTTTGGAGCATCCTTTGAGTTAATGCTGCTCGCCGGATGTGTGGAGGGGCTATGTTTGACAGTACAGAGAGCCAGGGGAGTGGTGTTGAGCGGATTGTTCCAGTTATAGTTCTCATGGTTGAGTTGAGCTGGGTGACTACATGGTGTGTGTAAGATGACCTGGACCAGACAGGGGCACAATATTCTGCTACAGAGTATGAAAGGGCCAGTGCTGAGGTGCGCAGGGGGGAGACTGCCGCCCCCCATTTTGCACCAGCGAGCTTGCAGAGCAGGTTGTTTCATACTTTCACCTTAGCAGCCGTCCCCTTTAGATGTTCCTTGAAGGATAAGGTCCTATCAAGGGTCACTCCAAGATAAGTTGGATTTGGGGCATGCTTAAGCTTGAGTCCGCTCAGGTGGATGTTTAGTTCTCTGGCAGCTTTTGCATTGTGGAGATGAAATACACTGGAGACGGTTTTTGCTGGGCTTGGTTTTAGGCGCCAGATTTGCAGAACTGGTCCAGTTTATCAAGATCTTCCGTGAGCACCCGTTCCAGTGGTTCAAAGTCTGGTGCTTGGAATGCCAAACAGATGTCGTCTGCATAGATGAATGTGCGGGATTTTGTAGTAGGCAGGTCGTTTATGTAGAGGTTGAACAGAGTTGGAGCTAGAACTGAGCCTTGTGGGAGTCCGTTTTTCTGCATTCTCCATGCACTTGTGTTCTGATTGAGGTGGACTCTGAACCTTCGGTTGGTCAGCAGGGTTTTTATAATTGCTGTTGCCCAAGCAGGGATCGCCTTTTTAAGTTTCAGGAGGAGGCCTTTGTGCCAGACCGTATCATAGGCGGCTGTAAGATCGAGAAACACAGCCCCTGTCTTCAGTCTGCTCTCGAAGCAGCACGGTGCAGCACGGGCAGCACGGTGGTGCAGTGGTTAGCACTGTTGCCTTACAGCTAGAAGGTTCCTGGTTCGAATCCCCAGGCTGGCAGGGGTTGGAACCTTTCTGTATGGAGTTTGCATGTTCTCCCTGTGCTGCGTGGGTTTACTCCGGGGGCTCCGGTTTCCTCCCACAATCCAAAGACATGCATGTTAGGTTAACTGGTTGTTCTAAATTGTCCCTAGATATCTGTTTCCTATAGGCCCTTAGAATAGAGGGTTAGTACTAGTGAAAGCGCTTTGAGTGGTCTTTGTGACTAGAAAAGCGCTATATAAGTGCAGGTTAGTTAGTTAGTTAGAAGCCATTTTCAATGAAGGTGGTTAGGGCCAGTACTTGTTCTCCTGTACTGCGGTCCTTGCGGAAACCTGCTTGATCCACACTTAGAATATCCTCTATTTCTGGGGAAATGCATTGCAGTATTAGGCGCTCCATGATTTTGTAAGGAACGCTGAGTAGGGAGATTGGGCGGTAGCTTGCTGGTAGTTTGTGGTCTTTGCCAGGTTTTGGGATGGCAATGACCTTTGCTGTCCGCCATTTCTTTGGGATCGAGTTTGTTTGTGTGATCCTTGTGTAGAATTGTGTCAACCAGGTTAGGGCTCGAGGGCCAAGATTTTTCATGAATTCTGGGAAGATGTTATCGTATCCTGCTGCCTTTCCACATTTCAGGCCCTGTAGGACTTTCTCCAGTTCAGCAGCCTCGAAGGGTTCAGGGTTCGTTTCCTCTACAGGCAATTTTTGGTGTTTTTTTTTAGCTCAGTTGTAACTGCTCTTCTGGTGTCTTTGTCTTGGGGTGCTTTGGCGATAGTCAGTAGGTGGGATACAACTTGGTTGGGTGTGACGGATGCTCGGCTTTGGCTAGGGGGCTTCTGTGCAGCTCCTAGGCGACGGATGAGGCTTTAACATTTCCTGCTAGAGTGGGTAAAGCTCCGGTCAGCAACTGTCTCCTCCCATTTCTTTCGCCGGGCTGTATTTAGCGATTCAATGAGATGGTCTGCTATCTCTGGGTCCCCTGATGTTTGATAGGATTGTAGGAGGGCAGCACTTTCTCCGTCCAAACATGGGACATAGAGGGGTCGGTAGCCTCGTGGGATTGTAGTATGGGCAGCCTTGAAGATTGCGCTGCAGAAGCGGTTGTATGCTTCATCTACAGTGATGGTGTGGAGTGGGATGGTAACAACGCTCCGGTCCAGAGTTTCACTGAATTTCTTCCAGTTGGCTTTGCGGAAGTTCCAGCGCATCTTCCTTGGGCTGTATATGACTGGAAGTTGTAGGCCAATGTGTACAAGCAGGGGCCGGTGTTGGCTGTGTGGAAAATCATCAAGAATGAGGATCTGTGTAGGATATGGCTCCCCATTCAAAGAGCTGACCCAACACAGGTCAGGAGAATAGTCCTTCTTCCACCTAGCAGAGTGGAAGGTTCCTCTTTGTTTGGGGTCGTATATCAAAGCGAGGTCATTTCTGGATGCCCAGTCTGAAAGTGCCTCCCCATCACTGTTCACTGCTGGGTACCCCCAGTCAGGGTGATGGCTGTTAAAGTCCCCCACATAGATGGCAGGGTGGGGTAGGGTGGGTAAGACCTGCAGATCCCAGTTGGCATTAGGGGGCTTGTACACATTGACAATATGGAAGCCACCAATGATTATGGTGTCTGAGAAATGTGTTGTTATCAGGTGATTTGCTTCAACTATGTCAGAACGCACATAGGTGGCACGTCCATGTTTAGCATGTAGAACATAGCACAGGAGGTCAAAGCCTTTGATGGTGAAGCGGCCAGCTTCCTCTGTGCCAATATGAGTCTCTTGGAGGCAGATTACATGTTGTGTCATTAGGAAGTGCTTATCGAGCGCGCCTAATGTCAAGTCAAATTCCTCGTATGTTTTTAACATGCTTGGCAATAAAGTTCATTCTGATTCTGATTCTGATTGTGAATAAGAATAATCCCAGGTTTCTTTTCAACACTATAGCCAGGCTGACAAAGAGTCAGGACTCTGTCAATCCTCGCATCCCCTAGAGCTTTCTAGCCAGTACTTTTTGAACTTTTTCAATCATAAAATTGTATCTATTAGAGATAGATCAGTCAGATTCAAACCATGGCTACTCAGAGTTGGGACCAGGAAGCAGAGTCGCAGTCTTACACGCCTCTCTGCAGCTCCTCTTCATCCGCCACCCCTCAGCTTAGCCCCTGTCTTCCCCATCAGAGAATCGTTGTCTGCTCCCTCCAAAGTAAATAAAAATATAATGCATAAGCATCCCAAAGTGATAAAGCAAAATATTGGTAAAACTCAAATTAAACATAAAGCCTCTAAATTGAATGATTTGGCCTCTGTTCCTCCTCATAATTTAAAAATTAAATGTGGTTTATTAAATATTAGGTCTCTAACTCCCAAGTCTCTGTTAGTCCATGATCTGTTAATTGATCATCAGATTGATTTAATTTCCCTTACAGAGACTTGGTTAGGGCAAGAGGATTATGTTGGTTTAAATGAATCAACTCCCTCTGGTTATTTAAACTGTCAAAATCCCAGAAGTTCTGGTCGTGGAGGAGGAGTAGCATCAATTTACCATTCCAAATTACTAGTTAATGTAAAGCAAAAAACATGTTATAATTCCTTTGAGGGCCTGGTCCTCAGTGTTGGGCACTTTAGCAATTCCAGGTTAAACCCAATTTTATTTGCCATAGTTTATCGTCCCCCATCAACCTATTCAGAATTTTTATCCGAATTTGCTGATTTCTTAGCTGATTTAGTGCTGAAATCTGATAGAATAATTATAGTAGGGGACTTTAATATACATGTGGATGTAGATAGTGACTGCCTTAATGTGGCTTTTAATTCAATATTAGACTCGATTGGGTTTTCTCAGAAAGTAGGAAATTCTACTCATTACCTCCACCATACATTGGACCTTGTTCTGACATATGGCATAGAAATAGAAAATCTTGTAGTGTCTCCTCATAACCCTGTACTGTCAGACCATTGTCTGTTAACCTTTGATTTTACTATTTCTGACTATTTGGCTCCTAAAGAAAAATATTATCACAGTAGATGCCTCTCAGATGATGCTGTTTCCATATTTATGCAGATTGTTTCCTCTATGCCATGTGTCAACACAACGGAAATAAGCTATAGACAGCTTGCTCCTTCTGTAATTGATAACATGGTGGATAGTGTTTCAGCTTCTCTGCATCAGGCTCTAGACTTGGTGGCCCCCTTAAAAAAGAAAAAGTCTAATCAGAGATTTTTAACTCCTTGGTTCAACACAGAAACTCGTAGCTTAAAACAGAAGACTCGTCAATTAGAAGGAAAATGGCGCTCTACTAATTTAGATGAAATCTATTTAGCTTGGAGAAATCATCTTTTAATTTATAAAAAATCTCTTAGAAAAGCTAGAACGAGTTATTACTCTGCATTAATAGAAGAGAACAAGAATAATCCCAGGTTTCTTTTCAGTACTGTAGCCAGGTTGACAAAGAGTCAGGACTCTGTCAATCCTAGCATCCCCTTAGAGCTTACTAGTCAGGACTTTATGAACTTTTTCAATAATAAAATTTCATCCATCAGAGATAAAATCAATCAGATTCTTCCCACAGTTAACTTAAATACTGTAACTACTACAACTCCTTCTATTGATGTCTGTCTTGATGAGTTTACTCCAATCGACCTTTGTGAGTTAGACAAAATAGTTTCCTCATCCAAACCTTCAACTTGTCTTTTAGACCCTATTCCTACCAGGTTAGTTAAAGAAGTCTTCCCACTTATTGGTAGCTTTATTCTTCATATAATCAATTCTTCATTAACTTTAGGCCATGTACCGCAGGCTTTTAAAACGGCTGTAATTAAACCCTTACTCAAAAAGCCAACGCTAGATCCAGGAGCTTTAGCTAACTATAGACCAATCTCTAATCTCCCTTTCATTTCAAAAATCTTAGAAAGAGTTGTTGCTACGCAATTATTTGACCACCTGCAGGGAAATGGTTTATTTGAGGAGTTTCAATCTGGGTTTAGAATCCATCATAGCACTGAAACAGCCTTAGCGAAGGTCACTAACGACCTCCTCATTGCATCTGATAATGGACTAGTTTCTGTACTTGTCCTTTTAGATCTTAGTGCAGCTTTTGATACTATTGATCATAATATTCTACTTGATAGATTAGAACACTATGTTGGACTTAATGGAACTTCGTTGCAGTGGTTTAGATCTTATTTATCTGATAGGTTCCAGTTTGTTCATGTAAATGATGAGTTTTCTCTCAGCTCAAAGCTTAGTCATGGAGTTCCACAGGGATCTGTGCTTGGCCCTACTCTTTTTAGTTTATATATGCTTCCGTTAGGCAACATTATTAGAAAGCACTGTATACATTTTCACTGTTATGCAGATGACACACAATTATACCTGTCAATGAAGCCAGATGATACTAATCAATTAGCCAAGTTAGAAGCCTGTCTTAAGGAAATCAAAGTTTGGATGACTTGTAATTTCCTGCTATTAAATTCAGATAAGACTGAAGTCATTCTTGTTGGTCCAAAAAACCTTAGAAATTCCTTTCCAAATCAAACTTTCAGTTTGGATGCAGTTACTCTTTCTCTTAATAGCTCTGTGAGGAACCTTGGAGTTATTTTTGATCAGGATTTGTCCTTCAATTCACATATTAAATTTGTTTCTAAGACTACCTTCTATCATTTGCGTAATATTGCCAAGATTAGGAGCATCTTGTCTCAGAGTGATGCTGAGAAGCTGATCCACGCTTTTGTTAGCTCGAGATTAGATTATTGTAATTCTTTATTATCAGGCTGTCCTAAAACATCTTTAAAAAGTCTTCAGCTGATCCAAAATGCTGCAGCAAGAGTTTTAACAGGTACTAGAAAGAGAGATCATATCTCTCCGGTTCTGGCCTCCCTTCATTGGCTTCCCATAGAGTTTAGAATTAAGTTTAAAATCCTTCTTCTTACTTACAAAGCTCTAAACAATCAGGCTCCTTTTTATTTAAAAGATCTGATACTACCGTATCATCCTAACAGAGCACTACGCTCCCAAAATGCAGGTTTACTTGTAATACCTAGAATCTCCAAAAGTACAATGGGAGGCAGAGCCTTCAGTTATCAAGCTCCTCTCCTGTGGAATCAGCTGCCAATCTGGATTCGGGAGTCAGACTCGATCTCTGTTTTTAAGAATAGGGCTAAAACCTACCTTTTTGATATAGCCTACAATTAGGGAGGGATCATGTGTTTCTGAACCCTCCCTTAGTTATGCTGCTAATAGGTTTAGTCAGCCGGGGGACCTCCAGTAATGCACTGGGCCTCACTCCTTTCCTCACTCTCTATGAAATATTTTTTTTTTTTTTTTTTGCTGGTCATTAACATTTGTTTGTTCTCTCCCATAGATTGAGTCCCCATCGTGCTGTTTGCTCTCTACATGTCTGTTCTTTTCTTCTTCTCTGTCCCCTCACCCCCCAGCCAGTCGCAGCAGATGACTGCCCCTCCCTGAGCCTGGTTCTGCTGGAGGTTTCTTCCTGTTAAAAGGGAGTTTTTCCTCTCCACCGTCGCCAAGTGCTTGCTCACAGGGGATCGCCTGATTGCTGGGGTCTTTCTGCAACTGTGGGGGTCCTCCCTACAGTTGATAGTGCTATGAGATGACTGTTGTTGTGAAATGGCGCTATATAAATAAAGTTGAATTGAATTGAATTGAATTCTTCCCACTGTAAACTTAAGTACAGCAATTACTACAACTCCTTCAATTGATATCTATTTAGATAAGTTCACTCCAACTGACCTTTTAGAGTTAGATAAAATAATCTCCTCATCCAAGCCTTCAACTTGTCTTTTAGACCCTATTCCTACCAGGTTATTTTAAAAAGTCTTCCCATTTATTGGCAGCTGTATTTTTCAAATAATCAATTCTTCTTTAACTTTAGGTCATGTAACGCATTCTTTGTCATGGGTGGCTCTCGCGAGCCACCATAAGACGCCACACAGTCACCAGTGAGTTCAGTGAGAGTTTTATTTACGGTGAAAAATAGTACAACACAGACTGCTGAGACAATGACACTTAAGTCTACACACAACAGGAGGTGTAAGGCTAACAGCTCACTACAGGTCCAGAGAAGGAGACGGTCAAACACAGACAGACGAGGTTGGTGAAGTACGATACACAGGCTGCTAAGGCAGAGACTCACAGAGATCAATTCACACTGGGAGGGGTAAGGCTCTACAGCTCACTTACTGGTCCAGAGGAACGATGGTCAAACCATAAACAGACGAGGTAGGAATTAGTCCAAAGCATCCGTAGCATGACGGAGAGTGAACAGACACTGCTGCCAGGATGCGGTCGCCAGCGCAGGTTAAAGTAGTCCATCACTAACGACCACAAATGCAGCGCAGCTGTTCAGGGTTTGACAGCTGAGCGGAAGCCTCCCCGAGCACTGTCACAATAAGAGCTCGGAGAGCTAGGATAACAACGCCGCTGTCAAACCCTGACAGGAATACCCCGAGCACCATGACCTAGTGCTCGGGTCATGACAGTTGCCCCCCCTCACTTGACGGGCTCCGAACGTCTAGTAACACCTAGCCCCCCCCCCCCCCGGATTGAGGAACAGGCAAGGAGGGAGCCAAACAAAACCTAACCAGACCCAAACAGAAAGGGAAAAGAATACATCACCCGACATATCCAATCAATTTCCCCCCAGAACAATGACAAGAGAAAACAAACCCGGGAAAAAACAAAACAAAACAAGACATGACTACAAAACAAGGGAAAAACAATCATACAAAGCAAAAAACACCTGACACCGAAAGTTTTCCCACCGAGACCACAGACAACCCGTCTAACTCCAGTGTACATAACCTAGCCAAAAATAAACTCTCAAACACACGGTAACTATGGAAACCGAAACAAGAAATAGATGCAAACACACGATAACTATGGAAAAAAAAAAGGAAACAAGAAATACTAACACGGTAACTAAGGAAAACAGGAACAAGAAATAAATGCAAACACATAACTATGGGGAAAAAGGAAACAATACATGCTAACACACGGTGACTATGGAAAAACAAAAAAAAACAAGAAAACACATGGTAACTAGGAAAAAGGACAACAAGAAATATGTGCTACACACAGTGACTATGGAAAAACAAAAAACACAAACGAAGCCAGAAATACATGCAAACACCCGGTAACTATGGACAAAAACCCCATACTATAGCCCCTCAAAAGAAAGAGGGGAGGACAAAAACAAAAAGCAACAAAACCAAACTATGGACTGCAAACACACATGAGGCAATCAAAATTATTCTACATAACAAACCAGACTATGGATTGCAAAACACACATGAGGCAAACTAAATTGCTTTACATAACCTTGACATAACCAGACTATGGACTGTAAACACACATGAGGCAATCAAAATTGCTCTACGTAACCTTGACATAATCCTGACACCGTATGGGCCAAAACAAAAGATGATCGGTGGAGATCCAACGCCCCCCAGGCAGAGCTCCGGCGACCTCCCTGCCTCCGATGGCCCACGGATAGTCCCACAAAACAGTACATGATCAGGCGGCCTGCCCCAGTCCCAGGCCCCAAGAAACAAGTCCTCTGGTGGCCGAACCAGGCCACCCAGTAGCAAACACAGTTTATCGGGTGACCAACCCAAGACGCCGAACGCACAAAGCAGTTCCTCGGGTGGCCGACCCGCATCCCACAACCACCAGGACCGTGGAGGGATAGCATGCGGACGCCCGCCTAATGAAGACAAGACATGAGAGCGCCAGCCTGCCAGAAGAAAACCTCCAACGGCCCCCATCTGGTGGCTCCTGAGAGGGGAACAATCAGAAAAATGGGTCCACCTGACATCAGGTGGTAACGGGTCTGCGGCTCCTCCACCGATCTCGGTCCAGAGTGATGCGATCGTCGCAGCTCCACCTGTATCAGATTCTGGCTGGATCACAGCTGCACCCGCGTCGGACCCCGATTGGGTCACAGCAGCGCCAACGTCGGACCCCGATTGGACCTCCTCGAACCCTGATTGGGTCGCAGCCGCACCTGTGCTGGAACCCCACTGGACCTCGTCGGACCCCGATTGGGTCAACTCAGCCCACGCGTCGGACCCCAACTGGGTCAGGACGGACCCCGATTGGGTCACCGCTGCACCCACGTTGGACCCCGACTGGGTCACCTCGGCCCACGCGTCGGACCCCGACTGGGTCGGTACTGCACCGGCGACGACCTCCACCCCCGAACCTGGGACCTCCAGTCCTGTGACCTCGACAGACTCCAAACCGGTAACACTGTGGAGGGGCTCAGAGAACAGGAGAGGACCGGGATCAGTTCCACCGGCAGCGCCAGAGCCCAGCGAGACGAGCTCGGGTGCATCAGACGGCTGCCCCTCGCTCGCCTCCCCATGAGGCAGGCAAAAATGCTCTAACACACCACAAAGGAAAACAAAGAAGAGCACTTGCCTGCACTCGGGCTCTGGAGCCGTCCAGGACTTCGTCGATCCGGGTTCAGGTAGACGCTCGTCGTCGGGCTCCCACTCGGCTGTGTCGGGTGCCACAGCCGGCCTGATGGTTTCTGCAGCTGGATCCCCTCACGTCGATGTCCACACCGATAACCCGCATGATGTGGAGGCAGGGGATCCTCGACCTGCTGACTCGGGCTGCATCTCTGAGGAAGCCTGGGGATGCTTGCTCGTCGGCTCTGGCTCCTCACTGCAGTCCGTTCTCCTCCTCTGTCCACCACAAGGCTGCAGGGCTGGGATATCTCCCAGAGCCGCAGGCCTCCCCCTCATCCGACGGTGTGGAACTGACGCCGAGGACCGCTCAGCAGGAGGAAACACAGAGGCAGCAGGTTCAGTACAATTGGCTACAGCTGGAGAAGGAAACTCGGGGAGCTGCGAACCCTGAGCTTCACCCCCAGGAGTCAGACAAGACAGATCACTATGATGAATAGGAAAGTGAAATTGAACTTGCCTGTGTCCCGAAGGGAAGATGGTGCCAGCTGTAGAGGACGTTGCTCCTTCCCTCGCTCGCTGGAATGTAAAACAGGACCCATGGACAGAGCTCACCGGCGCAGGACTCAGATCACTCTCAGCAGCTGGCTGATTGAGTGGGTCATTCCGGCGGCCTGGAACTGGATCCGGAACAGGAGCTTGCTGAAGACGTGCTCGGCCGCGGCGCCGACGCCTCCGCCGGCCCCCAGATGGTGCGAACTCCAGGACTGGATCAAGGACGGGATCAGGATCCGTAGGCCAAGAGCAGGAGTGCCTCTTCTCCTGCTTTATGTCGCGTTCCTCCTCCAGCATCAGGAATATCTCGCGTTGCGCGGCGATATCTTCCCTCCTCGCGTCGACTTCTGGGTGGTCGGCCCAGCGGGGAGAGAGATGACGAAGAACGTCTTCAGCAGCGTCTAGGTACCATTGTATGCCGTGATGGTAATCCAGCAGGGAAGCGGAGATGAGCATCTCATCCACGACTTCCAGAACGCCTGTCAGCTCGTGGCTCGGGCTCCAAGCGCGGCCCCTCCGCGACGGCATTCCTCCCACACACACAGTACCCAGACAGAAACAGCAATTGTCCAAAAAACTCGAACTCACTGGTGAATTGCGTCTCGGGTTGGCGTCACTGTAAACGCCGTTTTGGCAGCAGTGTACTGTCATGGGTGGCTCTCGCGAGCCACCATAAGACGCCACACAGTCACCAGTGAGTTCAGTGAGAGTTTTATTTACGGTGAAAAATAGTACAACACAGGCTGCTGAGACAATGACACTTAAGTCTACACACAACAGGAGGCGTAAGGCTAACAGCTCACTACAGGTCCAGAGAAGGAGACGGTCAAACACAGACAGACGAGGTTGGTGAAGTACGTTACACAGGCTGCTAAGGCAGAGACTCACAGAGATCAATTCACACTGGGAGGGGTAAGGCTCTACAGCTCACTTACTGGTCCAGAGGAACGACGGTCAAACCATAAGCAGACGAGGTAGGAATTAGTCCAAAGCATCCGTAGCATGACGGAGAGTGAACAGACACTGCTGCCAGGATGCGGTCGCCAGCGCGGGTTAAAGTAGTCCATCGCTAACGACCACAAATGCAGCACAGCTGTTCGGGGTTTGACAGCTGAGCGGAAGCCTCCCCGAGCACTGTCACAATAAGAGCTCGGAGAGCTAGGATAACAACGCCGCTGTCAAACCCTGACAGGAATAACCCGAGCACCATGACCTAGTGCTTGGGTCATGACATTCTTTTAAAATTGTTGTAATTAAACCCTTACTCAAAAAGCCAACACTCGATCCAGGAGTTCTGGCTAACTATCGACCAATCTCTAATCTGCCTTTCATTTCAAAAATCTTAGAGTAGCTGCTACGCAATTATTTGACCAATTGCAGGGAAATGGTCTATTTGAAGAGTTTCAGTTTGGGTTCAGAATTCATCACAGCACTGCAACAGCCTTAGTGAAGGTAACTAATGACCTCCTTATCGCATCTGATAATGGACTCATTTCTGTACTTGTCTTTTTAGATTTTAGTGCAGCCTTTGATACTATTGATCATGATATTCTACTTGATAGATGAGAACACTATGTTGGACTAAATGGAACTTCGCTGCAGTGGTTTAGATCTTATTTGTCCAATAGACTTCAGTTTGTTCATATCAACAATGAGTTTTCTTCCAACTCTAAGCTCAGTCATGGAGTTCCACAGGGATCTGTTTTAGGCCCTACTTTTTTTAGTTAATATATGCTTCCATTAGCCAGCATCAATAGAAACCACTGTATACATTTTCATTGTTACGCAGATGACACACAATTATACCTGTCAATGAAGCTTGATGATTGTAATCAAGTAGCCAAGTTAGAAGCCTGTCTTAAGGAAATCAAAGCTTGGATGGCTTGTAATTTTCTGCTATTAAACCCAGATAAGACTGAAGTCATTCTTGTTGGTCAAAAAAATCTTAGAAATACCTTTCTGTCATGGATGTCTCTTGCGGGGCAACATTGAGACACCATAGTCTAACCAGTGAGTTTGCATATTTATTAATAAAAAACAAGACTGACAAAATAAACCGCCACAAGGGGAAAAACACGAACAACGACTAAGGCACAAGACAATAGGCTAAGAGGAGGAATAACACTTACTGGAAATAATGAACCATAAAGGAGACTGGAGTTGGGGTTAGGAACTCCAGTCAAACGTTGTGAAGGCCGCAGCGAGGAGTAACCTCAGCTGCTCCCTTAAATGAAGACACAGCACCAATCAGAAAAGGGGAATGTACTTAAATGAAATGACAAACAGCTGTCACCACGTGACTCGGCTTTGACAGCCGGAAGTCCCATCATGATGCTGTCAAAATAAGAGCCCAGACGAAGGCCACATTGTCAAGGCTCAAAATGAGATGAAACAGGGAAAATACTGGACAACCCAAGCGTGGATCGAATCGGCGCCCAGGCCATAACAGTACCCCCCGTTCACAAAGTGCATTCCAGGCGCAAACGTGATATCCAAGCCCCCCCCCCCCCCACCCCAACCAGAAAGCTACCAGGACTGACCTAGGGAGGGCAGAGGGGGAAACAGGCCAGGAGGGAGAGAACCAAAAAAATTAAGAAATGACTACACCAGAAAAAAGAAAAAAAAAACACACAAGGGACGGGCAACAAAAATAACTAATAAACTGGTGAGGCTAAACACAGAAACCAAAGTCCGACCATACTACAAGGAAAATCCTCAAACACAGCTGAATCAAATAAACAAATATGACCGAACACCAGACAGTGGCAAAGCAAGGGGCGGTGGAGTGATAATGTATGTTAACAACAACTGGTGCAGACCGGGACATATCACTGTTAAACAACGACACTGCAGCAAAGACATTGAGTTGCTAGCTGTTAGCATGAGGCTTACATATCTCCCGAGAGAACACTCACACGTGATCTGCATTGTTGTTTATGCAAATCCGACGGCGAACGCTGGGACAGCGCGTGACGTCATCCATTCAGTAACCAGCAGGCTGCAGACAGAACACCCAGATGCTCTTCTCCTCATCTCAGGCGATTTCAACCATGTTTCACTGTCTCCCATTCTACCCACGTTCACCCAGTATGTCACATGCCACACTAGAGACAATAAAACACTGGACTTATTCTACGCAAACACTAAGGAGGCGTACACCTCATCACAACTCCCCCCACTCGGGAGATCGGATCACAACTTGGTTCATCTCCGGCCGGTGTACAAACCCCTAGTGCACAGACAACCTCCGGCCATGCACACTGTGGAGTTATGGTCTGAGGAGACAATGGACACTCTAAAGGACTGTTTTGAAGCCACCGCCTGGAAGCAGCTCTGCGATCCACATGGTGAGGACATCGATGGCCTCATTCACACCTTCACGGGCTACCTCAGCTTCTGTGTGGACAAATCCGTTCCCACCAAGACCATACGGCGTCACTCAAACAACAAACCCTGGATCAACCCTGAGATAAAAACACTTCTGAGAGAGAAGAAGAGGATCTTCAGGTCGGGGAACAGGGAGATGCTGAAGTCCGTACAGAGGGAGCTGAGGAGAAAGATCAGAGAAGGCAAGGACAGCTTCAGGAAGAAGATGGAGGACAAGCTGCAACAGAGCGACATCAGCGGGGTCTGGAGAAACCTCAAAACCATCTCGGGGCTCCAGAATACCTCCCCCCAGGCCACGGGGGGCAGGGAGTGGGCGAACAACCTGAATCTGTTTTTCAATAGATTTGACCAACCGCCCTCCCCCCTGTCTGCACAACAACCACTGCTGCCTCTAAAGAAATCAAGTCCTGCTGCCCTCTCCCCACTCCACCAACACCCCCCCACTCCCAACACACAGTCCCCCATCCTGACCCTGACCAAGACCCAGGTGAGGACGGAGCTGAGGAAGATCAAAGCGAGGAAGGCGCCGGGACCAGACGGCATCAGCGCAAAGCTCCTCAAGTCCTGTGCAGACCAGCTGTGTGGGATTGTGACGTATATCTTCAACATGAGCCTGAAACTGGGGAGGGTACCACAGCTGTGGAAAACATTGTGTGTGGTACCTGTACCAAAAACTTCCCACCCCAAAGACCTGAACAGCTACAGACCGGTGGCCTTGACGTCCCACTTGATGAAGACCCTGGAGAGACTGCTCCTTGCTCACCTCCGCCCCCTGGTGGAACCAGCAATGGATCCACTCCAGTTCGCCTACCAGCATGGCATTGGGGTGGAGGATGCGGTGATCTTCCTCCTTCACCGTTCTCTGTCCCACCTGGAGAAGCCCGGGAATATGGTGAGGATCATGTTCTTTGACTTCTCCAGTGCTTTCAACACCATCCAACCGATGATCCTGAAGGACAAGCTGCTGTGCGCAGGGGTGGACCAGCACCTGTCATCATGGATCCTGGACTACCTCACGAACCGGCCTCAGTTTGTGAGAACCCGGGACTGTGTGTCCGACACGATCATCAGTAGCACGGGGGCCCCCCAGGGAACGGTGCTGGCTCCCTTCCTGTTCACTCTTTATACTGCGGACTTCTCACACAACACAACACACTGCCATCTACAGAAGTTCTCTGATGACTCTGCGATCGTTGGCCTCATCTCCAATGGAGATGAAGCTGAGTACAGAGGGCTTATCCAGGACTTCGTGGACTGGTGCCATCGGAACTGCCTCCAGATCAACGCGAGGAAAACTAAGGAGCTGGTGGTGGACTGCCGCAGGCATGGGCAGCCCCTCACAGCACCAGTAAATATACAGGGAACAGACATCGAGATGGTGACATCCTATAAGTACCTGGGTGTTCATCTGAACAATAAACTAGACTGGTCACACAATACTGACGCACTCTACAAGAAGGGACAGCGCAGGCTGTTCCTGCTGAGGAGACTCAGGTCTTTTGGTGTACAAGGGGCGCTGCTGAAGTCATTCTATGACACGGTGGTGGCATCAGCCATCACTTTTGGAGTGGTCTGCTGGGGCAGTGGCATTACTGCAGCCGATAGGAAGAGACTGAACAAACTGATTAAGAAAGCTAGCTCTGTCCTGGGGCAGCACCTTGATCCGATGGAGGAGATAGGAGAGAGAAGGACGGTGGCTAAACTGTCATCTCTGCTGGAGTCCGAGTTCCACCCTATGCAGGACATACTGGATGCACTGAGGAGCTCATTTAGCAGCAGACTACATCATCCCAGGTGCACAACCGAGAGGTTTCGTAGGTCCTTCCTACCAACGGCTGTCAGACTGTACAACCTAAGCAGGGCTGCTCGCAGAGATAGCAAAAAGACGTAACAAACTAATAGTTTTTTGAATGCAAAAGATGCAATAGACTTACACAATGGTCCCCTCCGGCATACAACTAGGAACATACCGGTCGCTATGGAGGGTGAGAATATGTATGGGCACATAATCATACCATGTAGGATAACTAAGTAGACGGTTATGCTGTTTCATCCCATCTAGCAACAATGCTCTGCACTGTGTGTGTTTATATATTTACATATTTATTCCATCTAGCTACAAAGCTCAGCACTGGGTGTGTTTATATTTATATATCTATATATTTATTCCATCTAGCTACAATGCTCTGCACTGTGTTTTTATATATCTACATATTATTCCATCTAGCTACATTGCTCCGCACTGTGTGTGTTTATATACTTGCATATTTATTCCACCTAGCTGCAATGCTCCGTACTGTGGGTGTTTATATATTTACATATTTATTCTATCTAGCTACAATGCTCTGCACTGTGTTCATATATTCATATATTTATTCCATCCAGCTACAATGCTCTGCACTGTGTGTCTGTGTGTGTGTGTGTGTATATATATATTTTATAGTAATATGTACATATGTATATTAGCTGCTCTTGCTTGCTTGTTTTTTTCTTGCCTTCTGATTGTTGCTCTGAGTGTTGCTATCCCTGTGCTGTTGCAATCCTGGAATTTCCCCGTTGTGGGACTAATAAAGGCTTATCTTATCTTATCTTATCTTAAATATACACAGCATCCTGCCTGGTAAGGAAACAAGAGGAGCCAAAATTCAGGTACATTTCCAAAAATACAGGTACCCTGTACATACTAAGGAAAAAAAAACTCAAAAGCATGGAAACCAAGATACAGGTGCATTTAAAAAAAAAAAAAAAAAAAAAAATATATATATATATATATATATATATATATATATATGCAAGTACCATTTACCCACCAAGGGGAGAAACAAAACTCATAAGAGAACCAAGATACAGGTACATTCAATTCAATTCAACACAACTTTATTTATATAGCACCATTTCACAACAACAGTCAACTCATAGCACTTTCAAATGTAGGGGAAACCCCCACAATTGCAGAAAGACCCCAGCAATCAGGCGATCCCCTGTGAGCAAGCGCTTGGCGGTGGTGGAGAGGAAAAACTCCCTTTTAACAGGAAGAAACCTCCAGCAGAACCAGGCTCAGGGAGGGGCAGTCATCTGCTGCGACTGGCTGGGGGGTGAGGGGATAAAGGAGAAGAAAAGAACAAACATGTAAAGAGCAAACAGCACGATGAAGACTCAATCTATATAACTATATCAAAAAAGGTTTTAACCGTATTCTTAAAAACAGAGATCAAGTCTGACTCCCAAATCCTGATTGGCAGCTGGTTCCACAAGAGAGGAACTTGATAACTGAAGGCTCTGCCCCCATTGTACTTTTGGAGATTCTAGGTATTACAAGTAATCCAGCATTTTGGGAGCATAGTGCTCTGTTAGGATAATAGGGTAATATCAGTTCTCTTAAATAAAAAGGGGCCTGATTGTTTAGAGCTTTGAAAGTGAGAAGAAGGATTTTAAACTTAATTCTAAACTCTATGGGAAGCCAATGAAGGGAGGCCAAAACCGGAGAGATATGATCTCTCTTTCTAGTACATGTTAAAACGCTTGCTGTAGCATTTTGGATCAACTGAAGACTTTTTAGAGATGTTTTAGGACAACCTGATAATAAAGAGTTACAATAATCTAATCTAGAGCTAACAAAAGTGTGGATCAGTTTCTCAGCATCACTCTGAGACAAGATGCTCCTAATCTTGGCAATATTACGCAAATGATAGAAGGCAGCCTTAGAAACAAATTTAATATGTGAATTGAAAAACAGATCTTGATCAAAAATAACTCCAAGGTTCCTCACAGAGCTATTAAGAGAAAGAGTAACTGCATCCAAACTAAAAGTTTGATTTGGACTTCCAGTTATGGCCGCCGCGTAGAAGGACGTGCTTCACTCTACTCTGCTCCTAAAAAAAATTTTTTTAAAAAAATCGGCAAATAACTCTCTCATTTGGAACAAAACCTACCCCAACGTTTGGGCGAGGACATGCCGGTAAAGCCTAAGGCTGGGAAATTAGGTGGAGGAAAAACTGAATCGCCAAAACAGTCCAAATTAACGGACTTTCACGTCTGTGACGCAGCAGAGAAATCCCCAAATATGGCGGAGGAAGCTAGCGGTGGTGCAGTGACTACTGGCGACGGCACAGGTGCGGTGCTCACTGCCATTAGTTCAATGAGAGCAGACTTTTCCTCTAAACTTGACGGGATTATTGCAGCGATAGAGGGAATGAAAAAGGAGTTGGGCGACTGTGTGGAACGTGTTTCGCAGGTGGAGCACCGAATTTCCAGTGCTGAGGATGACGTCTCCGGCCTACAATTAAAGGTGCGCACATTGGAATTAAAAAATAAACGTCTGGAAGATAATGTCCTGGATTTAGAATCCCGGTCGAGACGGAACAACCTGAGGCTGGTGGGTCTCCCGGAGAGAACGGAGGGTCTGGATCCATGTTCCTTTTTGGAAAAGTGGATCCCAGAAGCGCTGAACAATGCGGAGCTGCAATCATCAGTTGTCTTAGAAAGCGCCCACCGAATCAGCCCACCGAGAGATAATAAGACATCACCTAGGACGCTAATTATGAAGTTCCTCAGCTACAGAGACAGGATGATGATCTCCAACGCGGCGCGAGCCAAAGGAGAAATTAAATACCAGGATCAACAGGTGCGGTTCTACCCAGATTTGGCCACAGGAATCCAACAATTAAGGAAACAGTTCGACCCCGCCCGTAAAGAGCTGCGCAACCTTGGGATTCGTCATGGAGGGATTTATCCTGCAAGACTGTTGGTCACGTATAAGGGCAGAACCCACATCTTCAAGACCCCTGAGGAGATGCAGGAGTTCATCAAGAAGATCCAAGAGAGAGACTGGTGGGAGCTAAGCATGAACAAAATATAAGGTAGAATATTTAAGCATTTGCACAGGCATCTGACTGATCTGAAGCATATAGCAAGTTTACAAAATATAGATTGTACATCATAGGTTTTTTTTTATTATATAATACAAAGTTGCTATAAAATTTAGGAGTTACGTTTGAAAACTACAGAAGAGAGTTAATGTTACGTCATTAAAAGCAGTAGAGTCAGGGTGATTGAGAGGAAAAAGAAAGAGTGGTTTGGCTGGTCCTCGCGGGTGTGGAGCAGTCAATGGCTATAGCGGGAGACGGATTACCACGAATGTGGGAAGGGGGAATTTGTTTGTGTGTAGTTTGTAGGATGAATGTTCAACCACTCATGTTTTTGCTTCTTTGTGTGAGCATGTTTGTATTGCGAGGTAATCTCAAACTCATTATTGATCATAGACCAAAGCGTTAATCTCAATTTAACCTCATGGAATTGCAGAGGTCTACAAAATTTAAAAAAAACTTAAACAAGTTTTGAATAAAATAAAAGACATGGGTTCAAAAATTATGTTTTTACAAGAAACTCATCTAATAGAGGAGGATGTAAAAAGAATTAGGAGAAGATGGCAAGGAAGTGTATTCACCTCATCATTTTCATCCCGAGCCAGGGGAGTTATGACTCTCATACATAAATCAGTCCCATTTCAAGTGAAAAATGTAATTGGAGACAAATTTGGAAGATATCTAATCATTCAAGGATCTTTGTTATTAGAAAATATAAATTTGGTGAACTTATACGGTCCCAATATAGATGATCAAAATTTCTTTACTAATTTATTCCTTATTTTATCTTCACTTACAGGGCAACATATAATAGCAGGGGATTTTAATTGTACATTGAATCCTGGTATAGATAGATCAACGGGACTAGATTGTACGCACAATGGATGCAGGATGATCATTAATCATTTTATGAAAGAATTGAGATTGTTAGATATATGGAGAGAAATGAAACCACGAGTTAAAGCCTATTCTTTTTATTCTAATAGCTACAAGACATTCTCACGTATTGACTATTTTTTGATCTCCACAGAATTAAGGTCCAAGATTCAAAACTGCTTCTATGATAATATTGTGATCTCTGATCATGCACCCTGCTGTCTAATACATGTAGATAAGAAATTGACAAAGGAACCAGGTAGGTGGCAAATTCAGCATAAATGGCTTCAGGATGAGGAATTTGTTAAGTACATAGAAAAACAGATGAGTTCTTTGATATCAATACTACACAAACATCAGCATGTATAAAGTGGGAGGCTTTCAAAGCTTTTATTAGGGGGCATATTATTAGTTATACAGGTTCAAAATCTAAGAAGACTCGAGAGGAGAGAGTCCAATTGGAACATAAAATAAAAATTCTTCAAGAAAAAGTGTATGCAGGAAGTGAACCAAAGTTAGAGAATGAATTACTGATTCTGAGAGCTGAATATGACAAAAAATCAGCAAATAGAGCTGCCTCGAGTCTTCTAAGATTGAAGCAATCTTTTTATGAACAAGGTGAAAAATCAGGAAAATTATTGGCATGGCAGATTAAACAATTAGAATTAAAAACACCAATTACCAGTATTATAAGTAACGGACAGCCAGTTGTAGATCCTTTAGAAATTAATAGTGCCTTTAGAGATTATTATGAAAAATTATATAATACAAAAAATGAAACTGACTTAACAAAACTAAATGGGTTTTTGGACGGATTATCTATACCGTGTATTCCAAATGAAAACAGGGAGTCTAAAATTAGTCAAGAAGTTGGGCAAGCCATTGATAATATGAAATCAGGAAAAAGTGCAGGACCAGATGGTCTTCCAGTTGACCTCTATAAAAAATTTAAGAATAAATTAATAAAACCATTTTTGGAAATGGTTTTAGAAGCATTTCAAAATAGTAATTTACCACCATACATGAATAATGCCTTAATTATACTGTTGCCAAAACCAGGTAAACCCTTTAATAAATGTGAAAATATGAGACCAATAAGCCTATTAAATGCTGACCTTAAGATAATCTGTAAAATTTTAGCAAGACGACTACAGGAAATATTACCAAATATTATTAACCGAGATCAGAATGGCTTTATAAAGGGAAGACAAGGCTTCCATAATGTAAGAAGACTATTTAATATTATCTATTCTAATAAAGAAGCACCGGATACAGATCTCCTATCATTGGACGCCGAAAAGGCCTTTGATAGGGTCGAATGGCCCTTTCTTTTTGAAGTTTTACAAAGGTTTGGACTTGGAAATAATTTCATAAAATGGGTTCAGATAATATACAATAATGCTACAGCAGAAATCCTAACAAACAGCAATATTTCAAAATCAATAAATATCAATAGAGGATGTCGACAAGGCTGTCCACTTTCACCTTTACTGTTTACTATGGCAATTGAACCTTTAGCGATGGCAGTACGTTTACATCCACAAATATATGGAATTAAAGTAGGACCAACAGAACATAAAATCTAGCTGTATGCCAATGACATAATTTTGTTTGTCGAATCTTAAAAAATCAATTCCGACCTTGTTGAATTTAATAAAGAATTTTGGGGAAATATCAGGATATAAAATAAATAAAACTAAATCTTCAATATTAATGCTAAATGAGACCCAGAGAAATCACCCAGCTCCTGAGGTAAATCAATTCAATGTTGTAAATCAGTTTAAATATTTAGGAATTCAAATTGTGCCTAAGCTAGAATTAGTCACCAGTACCAACTATGAAGCCTTAATGACAGGCATTAATGAGTTATTTCAGAGATGGATGTCACTACCAATGTCGATGATCGGGAGAATCAATATACTTAAAAGTAATATTTTACCCAAAATACTTTATTTATTTCAATACATTCCTTTACCACCACCTTCAGATCTATTCTCAAGAATTAAAAAAAAGTTAATGGAATTTTTATGGAACAATAGGAAGTGTCACCATGGGATGAGACGCCGTCTCGGCGCTCAGCCCATGTTTCTCCTCATCCCTGCTTCTCATTGAGCAGTGTCTCAGCAGGCTCCCAGCTGGCAGCATTACGGGACGGCTGGGGCCAATTAATCCTCATTAGCTGGGGCACTGCCAATGAGAATAAATAGGAGCAGCCTCGATCACTCGGGGCTGCGACATAAGCACTGCTAGGCTGAAGTCCCTACGTCTGGTGTCAGTCTTCTACTCCTATTACAGCATTCCTACGAGTGTTACCCGCTGTGAGTATGTATGCCTTGTTACCCTTACGTCCGGTGCGAGCTCCCTGCTCCTGTGTTGTGCAACTCAAGAGTATTCCTCTGTACGAGTACCTGTGCTTTCCTCATCCCTCACCCCTTTCCTTTAATAAAACATCACGACTCACTGGCTCGCCCTTGGCTCTCATTGCATGGCTCCCTAGAGCCCCGCGTGACAGTATGTCGCAGCCAGACGAGTTACCGGCGGCCGTGAGTTGCTGTGGAATTGTACCTTTCTGTCCGGGTGTCAGCGCTGCTAGCATGCCGTTTCCCAGGAGTCACGTCTGACGCCAGGGCGACGAGCTGTGGTCCATCTCGAGGGCTGTCGACAGGACGCTCTTCACCCTGTACGACGCCTCCAACTTGAGACGCTGGCATCAGGGCCATGCTGAGGATTCCCTGGACTGTCACCCTCGTTCCTTGTTCCATCTCGAGGTCAGTGCCAGGGTTGACACCATGGTCACACAGCGAGAGAAGCTCCGCGGGTTGGATGGAAACCCCGGCAGAACGCCGAAGTGGATGACGTTGCCCCCCGCTTCGGGATCCCGTTCCTGCTGCAATTCCAGCCCGGGAGTTTGCGCCACCCAGAGGGCTTCCCCCGTTCTGCACCACGTCACTCGGGATTCCCTCCATGGAGCCGCACCTGACAGCAGTTACGTCTGGGACCGAGCGGCTGACGCGATTCCCGCTGTGCATCCATTCACCATCTGCAGGCACATGGCGGCGGCAGTGAGATTGGTGGAGAGGACTCCAGAGCAACGAAGCCTTCCCAAGCTCAATGCCTTCCTCGCCTCGGTCTCTGATCAGGAGCAGCGATTCCTGGGTTCCCCCCTCGCTTCGTCCCCTGGGAGAAGTCGTCGTCACAACGCCAAGTCACCTCTGCACGACCCCCTTCCGGATCCAGTTCTGGGCTGCCGCCAGGACCGTTCCCCCCACGCAGCTGTCACCTCTTCGTCTCGTCAGCGTGGAGTTTTCACAGCCTCGTTCCCTGAGCCTCGTTCCCCCGCTGTCACTCCTGGACATTCGGGCTGGCTCACCCTGGCTGTTTCCCCCTCCTCCTCGACGCGCTTCCTGACTGCTGTGTGTGCCTGGAATCTCGGCCTGGTGAGCTCTCTGCTGGAGACTACGCGAGCGATCCTCAGACGATTTCCCAGGGGGTCCTCCGTTATCGCCGGGCGGGGAGAGGAAGAAGCAGTGTCCACCACAGCAGGCAATATCCAACCTTCAGGAGACAGGCAAGTCATAGTTTATTCACATCAGCTTAATGATTTGCTCTGTCACATTCCTGGAGGAGGAGTTCAGGGTTCGCAGCTCCCTGAACTCCCCCCACCTGCTGTAACCTGTGTTCCTAATCCTGCATCCTCTGTGTCTCTCTCCGCCGAGCGATCCCCGGCTCCGGGTCAACGTGGTGGGATAAGGAGAGGGCCTGCGGTTCCGCAGCTACGTTGTGGACGGAGGAGGAAGACTGACTGCTGCATGGAGCCTGCGCCGACGTTTAAGCGTCCCCGGGTCTCCACGGAGGAGCGGTTCGGTCCAGCGGGACGAGACTCTTCTGGCTTCACGCTGTGTAGATCATCGGCGGGGTTACCGGAGCTGGAGGAGCCTCAAGCTGCGCTGACCATTGTGCTGGCTGCGGGGCCCGATGCAGCCGAGTGGGAGTCTGACAACGACGTCCGGACGATGGATCCTGGATCTTCGCAGTCCTGGACGGCGTCGGGACCCGAGATCAGGCGAGTGCTCTCCTCTCTTTTCTCTCTCTATTTCTCTGAGCACTTTAGCCTGTCTCTAGCGGGGATGAGCCGGGTGCAGCCGCCCACTGCATCCGAGCTCGTTTCGCCGGGTTCTGGCGCTGCCTGTGATCCTGATCCCGGTTCTGTTCTTTCTCCCGAGCCTTCTTCCAGGGTCACCGGCGAGGAGTTGCCGTTCCTTGTGATGCTGGAGGGTCCAGGTTCAACGTTGGAGGTCGGTTCTGGTGCGGTGCTGACCCAGTTGGGGTCCATCGTGGGTGCTACTCCAGCGGTATCCGATGTGGGTTCGCCCAAGACCCAATCGGGGTCCGACGTGGGTGCAGCTGCAGCAGTGTTTGACGTGGGTTCGCCTAAGGCCCAATCGGGGTCCGACGTGGGTGCTGCTCCGGTATTGTCCAGGTCCGGTGAGGAGGTGGCTGTTTCCCTGCGGCCTGACGCTCGTCGCCCTCGTCATCGGCTCTCCCCTGAACCTCTTCCACCGGGGCCCGCTTTGACCCTTTGTCCGTCTCAACGGTCCTGGTGGTCGAGTGATGCGGGTCGACGGCCTGACCCGCAAGACTTTCGGTTCGGCGATCTGGTCCAACCCCCCGACGAACTGTGTTTGCTTCTGGGTAGCCTGGCTCGGCTGCCGGTGGACTGGTTTCCTGGGATCTGGGTTTGGAGTTCGCTGTCCGAACATTTCCCTTTCCCGGTTCGCCAACTGGACAATGGGCAGGGAGATCTCCGGAGCCATCTCGGCCATTCTTGGACTCTGCCTGTCATATTCCTCGGGTGTCGCTTATTTTTGTTATGGTCACTCGGGTGTAATATTCTGTCCTTTTGGTGAATATATATTCATAGTGCTGTGTATAGTTTTCTGTTGTCCGTACTCAGCATTTTCCTTTTTGCGTCTTGTTCGTAGCCTTGTCTGTGCGTTATAGAGTTATGTGTTTTTGTTTCCCACCTAACCATACTCTGTAATGATCCGTTTGTCCCTGTCACCTTCACTCCTCTAGGTGACTATGTGTGGGTATATGTATTTAGTGCTGGGTATTGCGTTCTCCCCTTATTGACCATACTCAGCATTTTCCCTCTTGTTATCCTGTTCCTACCCTTATTATTGTTATTTCCCTAGGTGCCCCTTTTGTATATAGCGCTGTGTATCGTTTTCCCATCACCTGTACTCAGCGTTTTGGTTTTTTTTGTCCTGTTCCTGGTCTTGTTTTTTGCATTATGGAGTAGTATGTCTGTTCATTTTTACCCATACTCTGTAATTGCTTTATTCATTTTTGTCACCCTTTTGGTGGGTTTTGTCTCTTTTCCTTTACCCTGTTCTACACGTCATTTGTGTGTTTTGAGCAGTGGTCTTTGTCTGGCGCCATCCTTAGTATTTTTTCCCCATCTGCGCCCTGGTTTTGTTTTGTGCGATGTAGAGTATTTGTTTTTTTTTCTTCTCTTTTCTCTGCCCTGTTACTCTACATTGGTCCATTGGTGTTGTCCTTCCCTTTGCTTCTCCCCCTCCGGTCCTGCCTCCCTTCCACCCACCCTAGGTGGGGGGGAGGGGGTGGGCTGGGATGTTTCTGGTCGTTCAGGAGCCCGACCTTGAGGAGGAGGAGGCTCTGTCACCATGGGATGAGACGCCGTCTCGGCGCTCAGCCCTTGTTTCTCCTCATCCCTGCTTCTCATTGAGTAGCGTCTCAGCAGGCTCCCAGCTGGCAGCATTACGGGACGGCTGGGGCCAATTAATCCTCATCAGCTGGGGCGCTGCCAATGAGAATAAATAGAAGCAGCCTCGATCACTCGGGGCTGCGACATAAGCACTGCTAGGCTGAAGCCCCTACATCTGGTGTCAGTCTTCTATTCCTATTACAGCATTCTTATGAGTGTTACCCGCTGTGAGTATGTATGCCTTGTTACCCTTACGTCCGGTGCGAGCTCCCTGCTCCTGTGTTGTGCAACTCAAGAGTGTTCCTCTGTACGAGTACCTGTGCTTTCCTCATCCCTCACCCCTTTCCTTTAATAAAACATCACGACTCACTGGCTCGCCCTTGGCTCTCATTGCGTGGCTCCCTAGAGCCCCGGGTGACAGGAAGGCTAGATTACGTCTGTCCTTACTATATTTACCATTTGATCGTGGAGGTCTGAAATGTCCAAACTTTATGTTGTATTACTGGTCAGCACAACTGAGGTCTATGACATATTATTTTTCATCAAATTATCTCCCTCACTGGACTGAAAGGGAATCGTACAATTTACCTTTACCTCTTCCCTTATTCATATACTCAGACTCGGCAAAAAAATTACAGAAACAAGTTAAAAATCCATTTGTAAAGCATATGATCAAAATATGGTGTGAAACCACAAAATATTTAAAAGAACCGCACTTACTGTCACAATTTAGCCCAATATGGGGTAATCCATCCATCCATCTTCTTCCGCTTAATCCTTTTCGGGTCGCGGGGGGGCTGGAGCCTATCCCAGCATCTTTTGGGCGAGAGGCAGGGTTCACCCTGGACAGATCGCCAGTCCATCGCAGGGCCAACACAGAGACAGACAACCATTCACTCTCACAGTCATACCTAAGGACAATTTAGAATCCCCAGTTTTGATGCCAATTAACCTAACTTGCATGTTTTTGGCGTGTGGGAGGAAACCGGAGAAATCCCGGAGTAAACCCACGCAGACACGGGGAGAACATGCAAACTCCACACAGATCACTGTTGGCTGGGGGCTGGGATTGAACCCAGGATCCCCCGGCCAAGGGTGAGTTGCTTATGGGGTAATCAATATTTTAAACCAGGGAGAGCGGATGCTGTATTTAAAGTATGGAATTTAAAAGGGATTCAAAAGATTCAAGACTTATATCTGTCATGTTCAGATAACATAATGTCTTTTGAAGAACTGAGGATCAAATTTAATCTTAATAGAACACATTTTTTTAAATATCTTCAGCTTAGGAACTTTATTCGATCAAATCAAAATAATGCTCTCATCCGACCTACTTATTCATCCTTGGAAAAAATTTTGACGAAAGATAGTAAGAGAAAGGGTATTATTTCAGAGTTTTATAACTCATTGACACTATTCTCAAGTGAAAACTCAGAAAAGATTGAATTATTGGAAAGAAGACCTGCAAACTGAAATTTCAGAGGAACAATGGGGAATTGGCTTGTACAGAAGCTCAAACCAAATCAATAAATGTACGTCTTAAATTGATACATTTTAAATGGTTAATGCGGATGTATGTTACACAGGTGGAGTTAAATAGATATAACAAAAACATACCAGATACGTGCACAAAATGAATGGAAAGTAAAGGAACCCTATTTCATTGTTTATGGGAATGTAGAAAAATTAGAATGTTTTGGGAAGAGGTGAGGGTAACAATTGAAAAAAATAATTTCAGAACAAATCATATTGAATCCTAAATTGTTTTTGTTGGGTCTGTATCCAGAAAAGCATAACTTTAACAAGAGTGAAAGAGCATTCATAGACCTCAGTTTGCTTAACGCCAAAAAATGTATTGCACTACTGTGGAAAAAGACTCATAGACCAGATGTGACTCAGTGGTTAAGACAGATGTTAACAAACCTTCCACTAGAAAGAATAACATACATACTGAAATCAAAGGAAATTGTGTTTGAGAATATATGGAGACCTTTCACTGATTATGTAAAGAATTTAAACATAACTTTTGAAGAAGAAGGTGAATGATGTGTGTGGACCTTGTAAATTCCAAACTGGTGAATGTATAATATGTATACTTATGTAATGGATTGCCTAGACTAAACAGAGGAGCATTGTTGAAGACCTGCCTTAGTTAGTGGTTGTTGGTGTTTTTAGTACAATTTTTATTTTTATTTATTTTTTTTTAATTACTTTAGTGTTAGTGTTTGATTGTGTTGTTTGTAAAAAAATGTTCAATAAAAAATATTGTGGGAAAAAAAAAGTTTGATTTGGAAAGGTATTTCTAAGGTTTTTTTGGACCAACAGGAATGACTTCAGTCTTATCTGAATTTATGAGCAGGAAATTACAAGTCATCCAAGCTTTGATTTCCTTAAGACAGGCTTCTAACTTAGCTAACTGATTACTATCATCTGGCTTCATTGACAGGTATAACTGTGTGTCATCTGCATAACAATGAAAATGTATACAGTGCTTTCTAATAATGTTGCCTAACAGAAGCATATATAAACTAAAAAGAGTAGGGACTAGCACAGATCCCTGTGGAACTCCATGACTGAGCTTTGAGTTGGAAGAAAACTCATTATTGACATGAATAAACCTGAACCTATCAGATAAATAAGATCTAAACCACTGCAACGAAGTTCCATTAAGTCCAACATAGTGTTCTAATCTATCAAGTAGAATATTATGATCGATAGTATCAAAAGCTGCGCTAAGGTCTAAAAGGACAAGCACAGAAACAATTCCATTATCAGATGCAATCGGGAGTTCATTAGTGACCTTCACTAATGCTGCTTCAGTACTATGATGGATTCTAAACCCAGATTGAAACTCTTCAAATAGACCATTTCCCTGCAAGTGGTCAAATAATTGCGTAGCAACAACTCTTTCCAAGATTTTTGAAATGAAAGGGAGATTAGAGATTAGCCTATAGTTAGCTAAAACTCCTGGATCCAACATTGGCTTTTTGAGTAAAGGTTTAATTACAGCAGTTTTAAAAGTCTGTGGTACATGGCCTAAAGTTAATGAAGAATTGATTATTTGAAGAATAAAGCTATCAATAAATGGGAAGACTTCTTTAAATAACCTGGTAGGAATAGGGTCTAAAAGATAAGTTGAAGGCTTGGATGAGGAAACTATTTTGTCTCTAAAAGGTCAGTTGGAGTAAACTGATCAAAACAGATGTCATTTGAAGGAGTTGTAGTAGTTACTGTATTTAAGTTAACAGTGGGAAGAATCTGACTGATTTTATCTCTGATAGATGAAATTTTATGATGGAAAAAGTTCATAAAGTCCTGACTAGTAAGCTCTAAGGGAATGCTGGGATTGACAGAGTCCTGACTCTTTGTCAGCCTGGCTACAGTGCTGAAAAGTAACCTGGGATTATTCTTGTTCTCTTCTATTAATGCAGAATAATAACTCATTCTAGCTTTTCTAAGAGATTTTTTATACGTAAATGAAAAGATGATTTCTCCAAGCTAAATAGATTCCATCTAAATTAGTGGAGCGCCATTTTCTTTCGAACTGACGAGTCTTCTGTTTTAAGCTATGAATTTCTGTGTTGAACCAAGGGGTTAGAAATCTCTGATTAGACTTTTTCTTTTTTAAGGGGGCCACCATGTCTAGAGTCTGATGCAGAAAAGCTGTAAAACTATCTACCATGCTATCAATTACAGAAGGAGCAAGCTGTCTATAGCTTATTTCCGTTGTGTTGACACATGGCATAGAAGAAACAATCTGCATAAATTTGGTAACAGCATCATCTGAGAGGCATCTACTGTAGTAATATTTTCCCTTAGGAGCCAAATAGTCAGAAATAGTAAAATCAAAGGTTAACAGACAATGGTCTGACAGTACAGGGTTATGAGGAGACACTACCAGATTTTCTATTTCTATGCCATATGTCAGAACAAGGTCCAACGTGTGGTGGAGATAATGGGTAGAATTTCCTACTTTCTGGGAAAACCCCATTGAGTCTAATATTGAATTAAATGCCAAATTAAGGCAATCACTATCTACATCTACATGTATATTAAAGTCCCCTACTATACTTATTCTATCTGATTTCAGCACTAAATCAGCTAAGAATTCAGCAAATTCGGATAAAAACTCTGAGTAGGTTGATGGAGGATGATAAACTATGGCAAACAAAATAGGGTTTAGCCTGAAATTGCTAAAATGCCCAATACTGAAGACCAGGCCCTCAAAGGAATTATAACACATTTTTTGCTTTACATTAACTAGTAATTTGGAATGGTAAATTGTCGCTACTCCTCCTCCATGACCAGAACTTCTGGGATTTTGACAGTTTAAATAACCAGAGGGAGTTGATTCATTTAAACCAACATAATCCTCTTGTCCTAACCAAGTCTCTGTAAGGGATATTAACTCAATCTGATGATCAATTAACAGATCATGGACTAGCAGAGACTTGGGAGTTAGAGACCTAATATTTAACAAGCCACATTTAATTTTTAAATTATGAGGAGGAACAGAGGCCAAATCATTCAGTTTAGAGGCTTCATGTTTAATTTGAGTTTTACCAACTTTTTGTTTAATCACTCTGGGATGCTTATACATTATATTTGTATTTACTTTGGAGGGCGCAGACAGTGGTTCTCTGATGGGGAAGACGGGCTAAGTTGAGGGGTGGCGGATGAAAAGGAGCTGCAGTGAGTCGTGGAAGACTGCGATTCTGCTTCCTGGTCCAAACTCTGAGTAGTCAAGGTTTTGGAAATTTGGATAAAAATGATGCCAGATTGTTAGATAAATGAGATGCACCATCCAAAGTGGGATGGATACCGTCTCTTCTAATAAGACCAGGATTTCCCAAAAATGAGTTCCAATTTTCAATGTAGCCCACATCGTTTGCAGGACACCACACAGACAGCTAGAAGTTGAAGGATGACAAGCGGCTAAACATGTCATCACTGGTCAGATTGGGGAGGGGCCCAGATAATACTACAGAGGCAGACATTATTTTGGCAAAGTCACACACCGATTCCACGTTAAGTTTTGAGACTTCCGACTGCCGGAGTCGGACGTCATTAATGCCGGCATGGATAACAATTGTGGAGTATTTACAGTTACTTTTAAGATAAGATAAGATAAGATAAGATAAGCCTTTATTAGTCCCACAACGGGGAAATTCCAGGATTGCAACAGCACAGGGATAGCAACACTCAGAGCAACAATCAGAAGGCAAGAAAAAAAAACAAGCAAGCAAGAGCAGCTAATATACATATGTACATATTACTATAAAATATATATATACACACACACAGACACACAGTGCAGAGCGTTGTAGCTGGATGGAATAAATATATGAATATATAAACACACAGTGCAGAGCATTGTAGCTAGATGAAATAAATATGTAAATATATAAACACCCACAGTACGGAGCATTGCAGCTAGGTGGAATAAATATGTAAGTATATAAACACACACAGTGCGGAGCATTGTAGCTAGATGGAATAAATATATAGATATATAAAAACACAGTGCGGAGCATTGTAGCTAGATGGAATAAATATATAGATATATAAATATGAACACACCCAGTGCTGAGCATTGTAGCTAGATGGAATAAATATGTAAATATATAAACACACGCAGTGCAGAGCATTGTTGCTAGATGGGATGAAACAGCATAACCCTCTACTTAGTTATCCTACATGGTATGATTATGTGCCCATACATATTCTCACCCTCCATAGCGACCGGTATTTTCCTAGTTGTATGCCGGAGGGGACCATTGTGTAAGTCTATTGCATCTTTTGCATTTAAAAACTATTAGTTTGTTACGTCTTTTTGCTATCTCTGCGAGCAGCCCTGCTTAGGTTGTACAGTCTGACAGCCGTTGGTAGGAAGGACCTACGAAACCTCTCGGTTGTGCACCTGGGATGATGTAGTCTGCTGCTAAATGAGCTCCTCAGTGCATTCAGTACGTCCTGCATAGGGTGGAACTCGGACTCCAGCAGAGATGACAGTTTAGCCACCGTCCTTCTCTCTCCTATCTCCTCCACCGGATCAAGGCGCTGCCCCAGGACAGAGCTAGCTTTCTTAATCAGTTTGTTCAGTCTCTTCCTATCGGCTGCTGTAATGCCACTGCCCCAGCAGACCACTCCAAAAGTGATGGCTGATGCCACCACCGTGTCATAGAATGTCTTCAGCAGCGCCCCTTGTACACCAAAAGACCTGAGTCTCCTCAGCAGGAACAGCCTGCGCTGTCCCTTCTTGTAGAGTGCGTCAGTATTGTGTGACCAGTCTAGTTTATTGTTCAGATGAACACCCAGGTACTTATAGGATGTCACCATCTCGATGTCTGTTCCCTGTATATTTACTGGTGCTGTGAGGGGCTGCCCATGCCTGCGGCAGTCCACCACCAGCTCCTTAGTTTTCCTTGCGTTGATCTGGAGGCAGTTCCGATGGCACCAGTCTACGAAGTCCTGGATAAGCCCTCTGTACTCAGCTTCATCTCCATTGGAGATGAGGCCAACGATCGCAGAGTCATCAGAGAACTTCTGTAGATGGCAGTGTGTTGTGTTGTGTGAGAAGTCCGCAGTATAAAGAGTGAACAGGAAGGGAGCCAGCACCGTTCCCTGGGGGGCCCCCGTGCTACTGATGATCGTGTCGGACACACAGTCCCGGGTTCTCTTTTAGCCAGCATTTTCAAATTTGACTCGATGTCGCCTGCTCTGGCCCCAGGAATGCATTTGGCTAGGGCCGCTGGAGTCTCTAGGTTCATGCTTCTGACTACAGAGTTGCCAATAATCAGAGTTTTTTCCTCAGCGGGTGTGTCGCTGAGGGGGAAAAGTGATTAGAAACATGAACAGGTTGGTGCGGCTAGGCTTCCTTCTCACCATCACCCACCCAGTTTCCTCGCTGCTGAGGAGGACTGGAGGACCGCTAACAGGCCGTCCTATGTTAGGGAGCTCCGCTGCAGCTAAGGGATTACATTTACCGTGATCACTAAAAGAGGCAGAGGTGTAGCTAAACATCTGACAGAGAGAGCAAACCAGAGGAGGAGAGGAAGGAGAGCTAGTAGCCATAGCTAGTGGCTAACCCGAAGCTAACAAAAACACCGATGAAAGGTGAACAGAAGGCTAAAGAGGGTGATTAGATGACACTGAGTGCGCACACAAGTGCAGGAGGCTTGATAAACAGAAGTGAGAGCTGACGGTAGATGGAAAAAAATGATTAAAATACAATTAAAGACTTCCGGTTATGGCGGCCGCCTAGAAGGACACGTATCACTCTGCTCTGCTCCTGGAAATAAAGATTCGGCAAATAACTCTCTCATTTGGAACAGAACTTTTCCCAGCGTTTGGGTGAGGATATGCCGGTGAAGACTAAGGCTGGGAAATCAGGAGGGGGAAAAATTGAATCGCCGAAGCAGTCCAAATTAACGGACTTTAAAGTTTGTGGCGCAGTAGAAAAAGCTGCGGATATGGCGGATGAAACTAGCGGTGGTGCGGTAATTGCTGACGATGGCGGCACAGGTGCAGTGCTGGCTGCCATTAGCTCAATGAGAGCAGACTTTTCCGCTAAACTTGATGGGATTATGGCAGCGTTGGATGCAATGAGAAAGGAGTTGGGTGACTGCGTGGAGCGAGTGACGGAGGCGGAGCTTCGTGTTTCAAGTGCGGAGGATGAAATCAGCGGACTTCAAATAAAGGTGCGCACTTTGGAAAAAAAAAATAAAGATCTGGAAAATAGCATTCTGGACTTGGAATCCCGGTCCAGACGGAACAACCTGAGGCTGGTGGGTTTACCGGAGGGAGCCGAAGGTCGTGATTCATGCTCCTTTTTGGAGGGGTGGATCCCGGAGGCGCTGAACAACGCGGAGCTAAAATCATCAGTCGTCTTGGAAAGCTCCCACCGAATTGGCCCACCGAGAGGTAACAAGGCAGCACCGAGGACGTTAATTATGAAGTTTCTCAGCTACAGAGACAGGATGACGATCTCCAACGCGGTGCGGGCCAAAGGAGAAATTAAATACCAAGATCAGCAGGTGCGGTTCTACCCAGATTTGGCCTCAGGAATCCAACAATTAAGGAAGCAGTTTGACCCCATCCGCAAAGAACTGCGCAACCTTGAGATTCGTCATGGAGTGATTCACCCTGCAAGACTTCTGGTCACATATCAGGGCAGAACACACATCTTCAAGACCCCCGAGGAGGCGCAGGAGCTCATCAAGAAGATCCAGGAAGAGACTGGTGGGAGCTAAGCATGAACAGAATATAGGGTAGAATATTTGAGCATTTAACTGATTAGAAGCATATAACAAGATTACAAAATATAGATTGTATTACATATTAAAAAAAAAGTACAAAATTGCTAAAAAATTTTGGAGTTAAATTGGAAAATTACAGAAGAGAGTTAATGTTACGTTATTAAAAGCAGTAGAGTTAGGGTGATTGGGAGGATGAAGAAGGAGTGGCTTTGGCTGATCCTCGTGGGTGTGGAACGGTCGATGGCTATATCGGGAGACAGAATTTTTCTTTTGTTTTTGGGGGGATTGCCACAAATGTGGGAAGGGGGAATTTGTTTGTGTGTAGTTTGTAGGGTGAATGTTCAACTACTCATTTTTTTTGCTTTTCTGTTTGAGCATGTTTACACTGCAAGGTAATCACAAACTCCCTATTGATCATAAATCAAAGTGTTAATCTTAATTTAACTTCATGGAATTGCAGAGGTCTACAAAATTTAAAAAAACTTAAACAAGTTATGAATAAAATAAAAGACATGGGTTCAAAAATTGTGTTTTTACAAGAAACTCATCTAATAGAGGAAGATGTAAAAAGAATTAGGAGTAGATGGCAAGGAAATGTTTTCACCTCATCATTTTCATCCCGAGCCAGGGGAGTTATGACTCTCATACATAAATCAGTCCCATTTCAAGTGAAAAATGTAATTGGAGACAAATTTGGAAGATATGTAATCATTCAAGGATCTTTGCTATTAGAAAACATAAATTTGGTGAACTTATATGGTCCCAATATAGATGATCAAAAGTTCTTTGCTAATTTATTTCTTATCTTATCATCACTTACAGGGCAACATATAATAGCAGGGGATTTTAATTGTACATTGAATCCTGGTATAGATAGATCAACAGGACTGGACTGTACGCACAATGGATGTAGGATGACCATTAATCATTTTATGAAAGAATTGAAATTGATAGATATATGGAGAGAAATGAAACCACAAGTTAAAGCATACTCTTGTTATTCCAATACCTACAAGACATTCTCACGTATAGATTATTTTTTGATCTCCACAGAATTAAGGTCCAAGATTCAAAACTGTTTTTATGATAACATCGTGATCTCTGATCATGCACCCTGCTGTCTAATATATGTAGATAAGAAATTGACAAAGGAACCAGGTAGATGGCAATTTCAGCATAAATGGCTTCAGGATGAGGAATTTGTTAAGTGCATAGAAAAACAGATAGAAGAGTTCTTTGATATCAATACTACACAAACATCAGCATGTGTAAAGTGGGAGGCTTTCAAAGCTTTTATTAGGGGACATATTATTAGTTATACAGGTTCAAAATCTAAGAAGACTCGAGAGGAGAGAGTCCAATTGGAACATAAAATAAAAATTCTTCAAGAAAGAGTATATGCAGGAAGAGATCCAAGGTTGGAGAACGAATTACTGATTTTGAGAGCTGAATATGACAAAAAATCAGCGAATAGAGCTGCCTCGATTCTTCTAAGATTGAAACAATCTTTTTATGAACAAGGTGAAAAATCAGGAAAGTTATTGGCATGGCAGATTAAACAATTAGAATCTAAAACACCAATTACCAGTATTATATTATTATTATCTTTATTATTATTATTATTATATTATTATTATATTATATTATATATTATTATTATCTTCAGGTCGGGGAACAGGGAGATGCTGAAGTCCGTACAGAGGGAGCTGAGGAGAAAGATTAGAGAAGGCAAGGACAGCTTCAGGAAGAAGATGGAGGACAAGCTGCAACAGAGCGACATGAGCGGGGTCTGGAGAAACCTCAAAACCATCTCGGGGCTCCAGAATACCTCCCCCCAGGCCACGGGGGGCAGAGAGTTGGCGAACAACCTGAATCTGTTTTTCAATAGATTTGACCAACCGCCCTCCCCCCTGTCTGCACAACAACCACTGCTGCCTCTAAAGAAATCAAGTCCTGCTGCCCACTCCCCACTCCACCGACACCCCCCCCACTCCCAACACACAGCCCCCCATCCTGACCCTGACCAAGACCCAGGTGAGGACGGAGCTGAGGAAGATCAAGGCGAGGAAGGCGTCGGGACCGGACGGCATCAGCGCAAAGCTCCTCAAGTCCTGTGCAGACCAGCTGTGTGGGATTGTGACGTATATCTTCAACATGAGCCTGAAACTGGGGAGGGTACCACAGCTGTGGAAAACATCTTGTGTGGTACCTGTACCAAAAACTTCCCACCCCAAAGACCTGAACAGCTACAGACCGGTGGCCTTGACGTCCCACTTGATGAAGACCCTGGAGAGACTGCTCCTTGCTCATCTCCGCCCCCTGGTGGAACCAGCGATGGATCCACTCCAGTTCGCCTACCAGCATGGCATTGGGGTGGAGGATGCGGTGATCTTCCTCCTTCACCGTTCTCTGTCCCACCTGGAGAAGCCCGGGAATATGGTGAGGATCATGTTCTTTGACTTCTCCAGTGCTTTCAACACCATCCAACCGATGATCCTGAAGGACAAGCTGCTGTGCGCAGGGGTGGACCAGCACCTGTCATCATGGATCCTGGACTACCTCACGAACCGGCCTCAGTTTGTGAGAACCCGGGACTGTGTTTCCGACACGATCATCAGTAGCACGGGGGCCCCCCAGGGAACGGTGCTGGCTCCCTTCCTGTTCACTCTTTATACTGCGGACTTCTCACACAACACAACACATTGCCATCTACAGAAGTTCTCTGATGACTCTGCGATCGTTGGTCTCATCTCCAACGGAGATGAAGCTGAGTACAGAGGGCTTATCCAGGACTTTGTGGACTGGTGCCATCGGAACTGCCTCCAGATCAACGCGAGGAAAACTAAGGAGCTGGTGGTGGACTGCCGCAGGCATGGGCAGCCCCTCACAGCACCAGTAAATATACAGGGAACAGACATTGAGATGGTGACATCCTATAAGTACCTGGGTATTCATCTGAACAATAAACTAGACTGGTCACACAATACTGACGCACTCTACAAGAAGGGACAGCGCAGGCTGTTCCTGCTGAGGAGACTCAGGTCTTTTGGTGTACAAGGGGCGCTGCTGAAGTCATTCTATGACACGGTGGTGGCATCAGCCATCACTTTTGGAGTGGTCTGCTGGGGCAGTGGCATTACTGCAGCCGATAGGAAGAGACTGAACAAACTGATTAAGAAAGCTAGCTCTGTCCTGGGGCAGCGCCTTGATCCGATGGAGGAGATAGGAGAGAGAAGGACGGTGGCTAAACTGTCATCTCTGCTGGAGTCCGAGTTCCACCCTATGCAGGACATACTGGATGCACTGAGGAGCTCATTTAGCAGCAGACTACATCATCCCAGGTGCACAACCGAGAGGTTTTGCAGGTCCTTCCTACCAACGGCTGTCAGACTGTACAACCTAAGCAGGGCTGCTCGCAGAGATAGCAAAAAGACGTAACAAACTAATAGTTTTTTTGAATGCAAAAGATGCAATAGACTTACACAATCGTCCTCTCCGGCATACAACTAGGAACATACCGGTCGCTGTGGAGGGTGAGAATATGTATGGGCACATAATCATACCATGTAGGATAACTAAATAGACGGTTATGCTGTTTCATCCCACCTAGCAACAATGCCTGCACTGTGTGTGTTTATATATTTACATATTTATTCCATCTAGCTACAATGCTCAGCACTGGGTGTGTTTATATTTATATATCTATATATTTATTCCATCTAGCTACAATGCTCCACACTGTGTTTTTATATATCTACATATTATTCCATCTAGCTACATTGCTCCGCACTGTGTGTGTTTATATACTTGCATATTTATTCCACCTAGCTGCAATGCTCCGTACTGTGGGTGTTTATATATTTACATATTTATTCCATCTAGCTACAATGCTCTGCACTGTGTGTTCATATATTCATATATTTATTCCATCCAGCTACAATGCTCTGCACTGTGTGTCTGTGTGTGTGTGTGTATATATACTGTATATTTTATAGTAATATGTACATATGTATATTAGCTGCTCTTGCTTGCTTGTTTTTTTTCTTGCCTTCTGATTGTTGCTCTGAGTGTTGCTATCCCTGTGCTGTTGCAATCCTGGAATTTCCCCGTTGTGGGACTAATAAAGGCTTATCTTATCTTATAAGTAATGGACAGGTAGTTATAGATCCTTTAGAAATTAATAGAGCCTTTAGAGATTACTATGAAAAATTATATGATACCAAAAATGAATCTGACTTAACAAAACTACATGGGTTTTTGAACGAACTATTTATACCGTGTATTCCAAATGAAAATAGGGAGATACTGGAGTCTAAAATTAGTCAAGAAGAAGTTGGACTAGCTATTGATAATATGAAATCAGGAAAAAGTGCAGGACCAGATGGTCTTCCAGTTGACCTTTATAAAAAATTTAAGAATAAATTAACAAAACCTTTTTTGGAAATGGTTTTAGAAGCATTTCAAAATAGTAATTTACCATCATATATGAATAATGCCTTAATTATACTGTTGCCAAAACCAGGTAAGCCCTCTAATAAATGTGAAAATATGAGACCAATAAGCCTATTAAATGCCGACCTTAAGATAATCTGTAAAATTTTGGCAAGACGAATACAAGAAATTTTGCCAAATATTATTAATCGAGATCAGAATGGCTTTATAAAGGGAAGACAAGGCTTCCATAATGTAAGAAGACTATTTAATATTATTTATTCTAATAAAGAAGCACCGGATACAGCTCTCTTATCACTGGATGCCGAAAAAGCCTTTGATAGAGTTGAATGGCCCTTTCTTTTTGAAGTCTTACAAAGGTTTGGACTTGGAAATAATTTCATAAAATGGGTTCAGATAATATATAATAATGCTACTGCAGAAATCCTAACAAATAACAATATCTCAAAATCAATAAAAATCAATAGAGGATGTCGACAAGGCTGTCCACTTTCACCTTTACTGTTTACTATGGCAATTGAACCTTTAGCGATGGCGATACGTCTACAGTCACAAATATATGGAATTAAAGTTGGACCAACAGAACATAAAATCTCCCTGTATGTCGATGACATAATTTTGTTTATGTCGAATCTTAAAAAATCAATTCCGACCTTGTTGAATTTAATAAAGAATTTTGGGGAAATATCAGGATATAAAATAAATAAAACTAAATCTTCAATATTAATGCTAAATGAGACCCAGAGAAATTACCCAGCCCCTAAGGTAAATCAATTCAATGTTGTAAATCAGTTTAAATATTTAGGAATCCAAATTGTGCCTAAGCTAGAATCAATCGCCAGTGTCAATTATGAAGCCTTAATGACAGATATTGATGAGTTACTTCAGAGATGGATGTCACTACCAATGTCGATGATCGGGAGAATTAATATACTTAAAAGTAATATCTTACCTAAAATACTTTATTTATTTCAATACATTCCCTTACCACCACCTTTAGATTTATTCTCAAGAATTAAAAAAAAGTTAGTGGAATTTATATGGAACAACAGGAGGGCTAGATTACGTCTGTCTTTATTATATTTACCATTTGATCGTGGAGGTCTGAAATGTCCAAATTTTATGTTGTATTATTGGTCGGCACAACTGAGGTCTATGACATATTATTTTTCATCAAATGATCTCCCTCACTGGACTGAAATGGAATCATACAATTTACCTTTACCTCTTCCCATATTCATATACTCAGATTCGGCAAAAAAAATGACAAAAACAAGTTAAAAATCCATTTGTAAAGCATATGATTAAAATATGGTGTGAAGCTAAAAACTATTTAAAAGAACCACAGTTATTGTCACAATTTAGTCCAATATGGGGTAGTCAATATTTTAAACCAGGGAGAGCGGACGCTGTATTTAAAGTATGGAATTTAAAAGGGATACAAAAGATTCAGGATTTATATTTGCCATGTGCAGAAAACATAATGTCTTTTGAAGAGCTGAGGATCAAATTTAATCTCAATAGAACACATTTTTTTAAATATCTTCAACTTAGAAACTTTATTCGATCAAATCAAAATAAAGCTCTCACTCGACCTATCTATTCATCCTTGGAAAAAATGATGATGAAAGATAGTAAAAGAAAGGGTATTATTTCAGAGTTTTATAACTCATTGACACTATTTTCAAGTGAAAATTCACTGAAAAGATTAAACTACTGGAAAGAAGATCTGCAAACTGAAATTTCAGAGGAACAATGGGAATTGGCTTGTACAGAAGCTCAAACCAAATCAATAAATGTACGCCTTAAATTGATACATTTCAAATGGTTAATGCGGATGTATGTTACACCGGAGGAGTTAAATAAATATAACAAAAATATACCAGATACATGCACAAAGTGCATGGAAAGTAAAGGAACTCTATTTCATTGTTTATGGGAATGCAGATTAATAAGAATGTTTTGGGAAGAGGTGAGGGTAACAATTGAAAAAATAATCTTAAAACAAATCATATTGAATCCTAAACTGTTTTTGTTGGGTCTGTACCCAGAAAAGCATAATTTTAATAAAAGTGAAAGAACATTCATAGACCTCAGTTTGCTTAATGCCAAAAAATGTATTGCACTATTATGGAAAAAAACTCATAGACCAGATGTGACTCAGTGGTTAAGACAGATGTTAACAAACCTTCCATTAGAAAGAATAACATATATACTGAAATCAAAGGAAATTGTGTTTGAGAATATATGGAGACCTTTTATTGATTATGTAAAAAATTTAAACATAACTCTTGAAGAAGAAGGTGAATGATGTGTGTGGACCTTGTAAATTCCAAACTGGTGAACATAATATGTATACTTATGTATTGGATTGTCTAGACTAAACAGAGGAGCATTGTTGAAGATTTGATTTTGTTGGTGGTTGTTGGTGTTTTTTAGTGCATTTTTTTTTGTAGTACTTTAGTGTTAGTGTTTGATTGTTTGTATCATGTTTGTTAAAAAAAAAAAAAAAGGTTCAATAAAGATATTGTGGAAAAAAAAATACAATTAAAGGCAAAATCCTCGGGAGAATGAGGAGAGCAAACCACAGACAGCCAGCAACACAGGAAGTGACGATACATTACTACAGGAACACCTCAGCAGTACAGTACAAAAAAGAAAAAACAAATACCATATAACCACTGAGGGGAAGAAAAAAAAACCTCAAACGCTACAGAGTAGGTCAACAAAACTACAGATACAGTCTCATACAATAAACCAGGCAAAGACAAAAAAGGAGCATCCCTTCAAACTCACAGAAAAAAACCCCCACAACTTACAGGGATGCCGGCAGGTAGAACACAGAGACAAAAAAAGGCAGTTTGGGCGGTCTACCTGCATCCAGATTCCAAATCGTTGGAAGGGAAAAAAGCAGTTCTGGCGGCCAACCCCAGTCCCAGGCCCGGAGAAACAGTACCTCAGGCGGCCGGACCAGGTCACCAAACCAACAAGGCAGTCCTTCGGGCAGCTGACCCAGAACGCCAAACTGGCGAAGCCGTCTCCCGGGCGGCCGACCCGCATCTTTAGGCCACCAGGACCGGAGGGGAGAACTCGGAGGCAGCCTCCCTACCGAGAGGAATAGCGAGGGGAAGCCGAGCCGAATACGGGGAACCCCAGCGGCACCCGGTGGAGGAAGATTGAGGGAAAGATGAGGGACCAGTCCGGTGTCAGATGGCAGAGGATCTGCAGCTCCTTCACTGACCTGGAACTGAACCAGCGCTGCGCCCTTGGTGGACCCTGATTGGGCCAGCGCTGCACCCACGACGGACCCCGATCAGGCCAGAGCAGCACCCACGACGGACCCCGACTGGGACAGCGCAGCTCCAGGGATGACCTCCGAGCACGAACCTGGAGCCTTCTTGACGATGACCGGAGCTGATTCATCACCAGTGACCCCGGGAGAAGACTAAGTAAAAACAAAGAAAACCGGGATCAGGATCACCGGCAGCGGCAGCGGCAGAGCCCGGTGAGACAAGCTCGGATGCACCCAGCTCGTTTCCACGAGAGACAGGCAATAATGCTGCAGAACTGAAAAGAGAAAGACAAAATATAGCACTTGCCTGATCTCGGGCTCTACCGCTGTCCAGGACTCCGACGATCCAGGCTCAATGATCTGGAGGTCCATTCCTAGTTCTGACTCGACTGCAACGGGCTCCGCAGCCGGCATGATGGTTGTCACAGTCTGGGGACTCCCTGACGCTGAAGTCCACGCCAAGGGCCCGCACGGTGTGGTGGCAGGGAGTCCGTGACCTGCTGGGTCTGACTGCTCCTCCATGGAGACCCTGGGACGCTTGATCGTTGGCGCAGGCTCCAAACGACAGTCCGCCCTCCTCCTCTGCCCGTGACGTGGCTGTGGGGCGGGCACCAGGCTCTCCAGGGCTGCAGGCTCCTTCTTCGTCCAATGGTCTATTCCTGGCACCGGGGGATGCTCACAGAGAAGGGAAGCAGACACAGAGGATGCAGGTTCAATATTTATGGCTACAACAGGTAGAGGGAACTCAGGGGACTGTGAACCCCGAACTCCACCCCCAGGAGTCAGGCAAGGCAATTCATTATAGGGAGTGAGAGAATGAAACAGCACTTGCCTGTTCTCCAGAGGGCCGATGGTGACTGCTGTAGTGGGCTTGGTTCTCCCCTTTCTCCTATGAATGGTGACGGGGGGCCAGCCCCCCGGGAAGATGAAAAGGAGCCGCTCTCACTGGACCAGAGACAGGCGCAGCCGGAGAAGGACTCGTTGGGCTCAATGCAGCTGGAGAGAGAGCGCCGAGGAGGAGGGAGGAGCAGCCAAGGCAGTCCAGGGACGAGGAGCAGATGAGCAGAACAGTGGGAAAGGATGACCCAGAGGCTGAGGCTGCTGTCTGTCCCTTCCGTTGTGACACAGGCATAACAGCTGGCTGGTAGGCAGAGTTCTCAAGGATTCAGGATTTGGCTGGGATGGAAGGAAGAGCGAGCTTCAGCCACACGGCCCCGGATGAGCTCAGCTGCCCACTGCGTCTCTTCACAGGGGGTCCCGGCTGTGCTCTTCCTCTGCTGCGGACGGAGACGACCCTTCGGTGACATAGAACCCTGGGCTGGATGGGTGGCGGGAACCTGATCCCGTCGTGAGGAGCGGAGATGCCTCACCATCGGCTCTGGCTTCGGCTTCCTGCTGGAACTGTTCTCATTCCCATGGATCCCCCTCCAAAGTATAGCAATTTCAGCCATCCTCTCCATGCCCTCAGTGTGATCAGCAAGGCGAGGATTGCGTTTAATTGCCGCCTCTGCGAGGTCCAAGTACCAGCATGCGTCGAAGGAAGTGAAGGGCCTACAAGCATCGGTGAGGAAGTAGTCTACATCTCTGAGGGCGATGATCAGCTCGTAGCCCAAGTCCAAGGAGTAGCCCTTTCCTAGCGACGCCATTTCCCAACACGCTGGTACAGGGAATAAAAGGGGAAAAACTAAAAGCCCAAAAAACCAAACTCAGGGTGACCGGCGTCTCATTTGGCTGCGACCTACTGTCATGGATGTCCCTTGCGGGGCAACACTGAGACGGCCAACCAGTAGTCTGCATATCTATTAATAAAAAACAAGACTGACAAAATAAACTGCCACGATGGGCAAAACACGAACAACGACTAAGGCACGAGACAATAGGCTAAGAGGAGGAATAACACTTACTGGAAATAATGAACTATAAAGGAGACTGGAGTCGGGGTTAAGAACTCCAGTCAAACGTTGTGAAGGTCGCAGCGAGGAGCAAGCCTCAGCTGCTCTCTTAAATGAAGACACAGCACCAATCAGAAAAGGGGAATGTAATTAAATGAAATGATAAACAGCTATCACCACGCGACTCGGCTTTGACGGCCCGAAGTCCCGTCGTGATGTTGTCAAAATAAGAACTCAGACGAAGGCCACAATAACAAGGCTCGAAATGACATGAAACGGGGAAAATACTGGACAACCCGAGCGTGGATGGAATCAGCTCCCAGGCCATAACACTTTCCAAATCAAACTCTTAATTTGGATGCCGCTACTCTTACTCTGAGTAGTTCTGTGAGGAACGTTGGAGTGATTTTTGATCAAGATCTGTTTTTTAATTCACATATTAAATTTGTTTCTAAGACCGTCTTCTATCATCTGCACAATATTGCCAAGATTAGGAGCATCTTGTCTCTGAATGATGCTGAGAAACTGATCCACGCTTTTGTTAGCTCTAGATTAGATTACTGTAACTCATTATTATCAGGTTGTCCTAAAATATCTTTAAAAAGTCTTCAGTTGATCCAAAATGCTGCTGCAAGAGTTTTAACAGGTACTAGAAAGAGAGATCATATCTCTCCGGTTCTGGCCTCCCTTCAATGGCTTCCCATAGAGTTTAGAATTAAGTTTAAAATCCTTCTTCACACTTACAAAGCCCTTAATAATCAGGCCCCCTTTAATATGAAAGATCTGATATTACCCTATCATCCTAACAGAGCATTATGCTCCCAAAATGCTGGATTACTTGTAATACCTAGAATCTCCAAAAGTACAATGGGAGGCGGAGCCTTCTGCTATCAAGCTCCTTTCCTGTGGAACCAGTTACCAGTCTGGGTTCAGGAGTCAGACTCGATCTCTGTTTTTAAGAATAGGGCAAAAACCTTCCTCTTCAATATAGCCTACGATTAGGGAGGGATCTTGTGTCTCTTAACCCCCCTCTGTTTTGCTGTTAATAGATTTAGACTGCCGGGTAACCTCCAATAATGTACTTGGCTTCTCTCCATTAATGTTTGCTCTCTTTATGTCTGTCCTTTTCATCTTCTCTATCCCCTCACCCCCCAGCCAGTCGCAGCAGATGACTGCCCCTCCCTGAGCCTGGTTCTGTTGGAGGTTTCTTCCTGTTAAAAGGGAGTTTTTCCTCTCCACCGTTGCTAAGTGCTTGCTCACAGGGGACCGTCTGATTGCTGGGGTCTTTCTGCAGTTGTGGGGTTTTCCCTACATTTGAAAGTGCTATGAAATGACTGTTGTTGTGATATAATGCTATATAAATAAAGTTGAATTGAATTGAAAGACCACAGGAACATCAAATCTGTCACACTTTACCCACATGGTGTGCAGATTGAGTGCCTCCTCACATTTGTGCATCAACTTACAAACATGATGCCAATGATTTTGTCACAGTGTGCAGGTTGTGATTTAATTAGAAATGCTCCTAAATGTGTTGGTTCCCCTTTTTATCCAAGAAACCTCTTTGAGGTCGTCTGCCAGTCTTCAAAAGGGATACTAATATATCACCTACGGGAGCATAGTGTCTAATCTAATCACATTGTGTCAATTAAAACTGCTGAACAGACAACTTCCTGACTTCTTTGTGCTGTGGTCTTGTAGGTGCATGGATATTTTAAGATCATGTTAACATGCCCTCTATAGATCAACACCCCACCATTTCGTCAACATAACTGTGCATGCATTTACAAAAATAATGTGTGAGCGCTATGGTGCTTTAAATAATTTAAGAGCTTCATTAAACTTTGCAGCTTAGACAAAGAATTCATACTAATTACAACAGTCATGCGGTATACTGCAGCACTAGAATAACTGAAACTACAATTAAATTTTACAGTCAGTCAAGTTTAAGTTTATGTAGGCCATTGATATGATTTGTTGTCTTTATCTCCATTATGATTTGCATAATGAGGGACTGCCACTATATAAGATGTCTCTCATTTCCTATATTCATGCCCACACAAACCAAACTGAATTTTCAACGAGAACCAGAACAGGAAGCTCTTTTCTATAGGTGTCAGAATTAACTTTAAAGTCCATGTACTGTCTGGAACTCTTTAGATTAGCAAAGATGTATTGTGGAGCACAAATATATCCATGTCACAGGGATGCAGATTGTTGCATCTATTTGTTAATTATGGTGTCAGTCATTATGCTTTTACTGTATGGCGGAACACTATAACAAAAACAACTGCAAACTAAATGTTGAAAGACAGGAAAACTTTCATAACAAGTGACAAAATACGACATCATTATAAGTACAAACACTTAAACTTAACACCTAGATTGGCACAGAGCATGGAGGGAGATTCACTGAAGTCAACTCCAATGATGTCGCTCTTAAAAGAGCATGGAAACATTATTATTATTACTTCCGCCAAGGGAGGACCGAGGGAATGTTTTTAGTGGTGTTGGTTGGTTGGTTTGTCTTTTAGCAATATAAGTCAAAAAGTAATCAACAGATTTTGATGAACTTTTCAGGAAAGGTGTGTAACGGAATGGGGGACAGATGATTAGATTACGGTGGTGATTCGGATCACGATCTGTATGCAGGAATTTTTTGAATATTATTTTTATACAGTCGTGAAAAAATTTGGACACCCCTTTAAATATTCAGTTCTTTATTAAGAAATATTCACATATCTATGTCTAACCTTGTTTTTGTTTTTATTTGCATTTTTTTTTACATTTATTTTATCCATTGTAAGTTTGAATGAATGTGGGGGTGTCCTAACAAAGATGGGGGTGTCCTAATTTATTCCTCACGATTTCTTTAGAATTACATTTCACAGAAAATTTGAAAAAAATAAAGTCTTTCATTCATTTTTAATTGTTTAGTTGTAGTACGTGAATCTCCCAGTATTTTTAACAGTGATATTAAATACCCATATGTCCAAATGTGTTTAAAAAACACACAGGCTGATACAGGGTGTCCTAATTTTTTCACATGACTGCATATTAATATGGCGTTTTTCATGTATTGCCTTTAAGACGTGTCCACTGAGTTACCCCATAGGGCCACATGCCTCGGCAACCCAGTAGCCAAACACTGCAGAAAAAGTATGAGGGGACGTGTCCACCAAACTCATTTTTCCTGCTTTGAGTGACTCTTTTCTATTCCTTCTCTATGTAGTCCAGCGTTTACAGCGCTGAGCACCCTCGGCACTGAAACGCTTTAAGCAGTGGATGCTTTTTGTCGCGGTGCTCAGGGCTGAAAAAAGTTCAACTTGTCACACTGCTGTACAGCTGCGCTCGTCAATGTCAGACCTTTCTAAGAAGCCAATCAGAATTAAGGAAGGGCGGAACATAGGACACCGGTACAGCAAGATGAGAATGGGAGGTGACGTGGAGGAGGTGGAGGCTGAACTTTGCTGCATCAAACAACCCTGTACTCTTTGATCTGACACTAAAAGGATATCATGGTCAAAATTTGAAAGCAAACGCTTGGAGGACCATGTCCGCATCTGTCGGCGTGCTAGGTGAGTGTTTGTGCCTTTTTCATGGTCATAATTCTTATAAGTTTGTTGCAGTAGATAATATGGATACTATGTGAATTTGTAGTTGATAACTGCAAAAAAATGGTATGATACTGCACTGTTGTGTAATATTGCTTAGTTATTATGAACCCAACCATCCATCCACTGAACGCCACTCGGGTTCAGATCGGGCAGGCCGTTCCTCCCAGTCACCCCCCTCCAGGATTCACTGTCGTTGCCCACATGCGCATTGAATTCGCCCAGTAGGACAATGGAGTCTCCAAGAGGAGCACCCTCCAGCACCCCAGTCACAGACTCCAAAAAAGGGAGGGTACTCTGAAACATCATTTGGTACATAGGCACAAATGATGGTCAGGACCTGTTTCCCAACCCGAAGGCGCAGGGAAGCAACCCTTTCATCCACTGGGGAAAACTCCAATATAGAGGCAGCAAGGTGGGGGATACAAGAATACCCACCCCTGCTCGTCGCCTCTCACCCGGGGCAACTCCAGAAAAGGCCAAGCTCCAGCCCCTCTACAGAAGACCGGTTCCGGAACCAGAGCTGTGTGTTGAGGTGCTCGTACACCAGCTCAGGCTCCTTCCCCACCAGAGAGGTGACATTCCACGTACCAAAAACCAGTTTAGAGAGCTTGGGATTAGTCTGCCAAGGTCTCCACCTTTGACCGCCACCTAATCCACATAGCACCGGACCCCCATGATCCCTTCTGCAGGTGGTGAGCCCAATGGAGGGTGGACCCATGTAACTCCTTCGGGCTGAGCCCGGCCGGGTCCCATGGGTGGAAACCCAGCCACCAGACGCTAGCCATCAAGCTCCTCCCCCAGGCCTTGCTCCAGGGTGGGGCCCTGGTAACCCCATACCGGGCGGGGTACACTGAATCCTTGACCTAGAATTTATCATGAGAGTCTGTTGGATCGTTCTTAGTCTGGCCCTTCACCCAGGACCAGTTTGTCTTGGGTGACCCTATCAGAGGCAAATTGCCCCGGACAACATAGCTCCTGGGATCACTGGGGCACGCAAACCCCCCACCACAATAAGGTGATGCTCCATGAGGGGGTTATTATGAACCTTGTCAGTAAACTGTAATGGAGAAGAGGGGAGGGAAAAAAAATGAAAACCAACCTGAAAGATTCAACAAACCATGATGTTGATTTAAGGTGGAATTGCCCAGCCCCAATGTATGGTCAATACAATTATGACAGTCTTGTGACTATCATTATTATTATTATTATTATTATTATTATTATTATTATTATTATTATTATTATTATTATGTCGTGGACCCCGAGCTACCAGCGGTATCAGAGAGGAGTGGTCGGGCTGTGGTTTGTGGGACCGACCGGTTCCAACATAGTTGGACGATGCGGTATGGAACGAATCTTGGTCTAGTATTAAGGGAGATGAACAGGACCAATCCCACTCTGGGCCATGGCAGGAGGGTTCCAGTGCCAGGGCCCAAGTTACCCTGGATAAGGGATCTGGGCGGCACGGTGGAACGCCTGTGATGGTGGGTGGAGCCGAAAGGGTGGCTGTCTCTTTCAGCTGTCCAATGACTCATGGAGGCACCCCAACAAGCTGCAGCGCGCCAGCGAGGAGAAGGAGGTGTCGGGGCTCCGACGTGGTTCATCTCCTGGGGTGAAGCGAAGAAGAAGCTCTGGACGGAACCTGTAGGACAGGTCTCTGGAGTGTGGTTTCTCCATCGGGACTGTGTGGTGGTAGGGGGGCAATGGGTTATGTTGAATGTTATGATGTGAATTGCCCTAGCCACGTAGCCTATCTAGAGGCTTGGAAATAGTTAATAGTTATGTAAAAGGTGCTAAAAAGACATTTGGATAAAATAACAGGCACCCCTACAATTTTTAGTTTATCCCTTAATTGTTTTATTTTTCTACAATGCATTTGTAATTCATCTGGTTCCATTATAACTCATGTGAGTTGAGTGCAGTTCCGTATGCCAACCAATAGATGGTGCATGTCGCACAATGATAGAAAGTAGACTCGCGCACCAGAGGACGAAGAATAAACTCCTCTGTGTGAAGTAACGGCACGAAACGTGTTCCCTGTCTATTTTTCTATCACAGGTTGGTAAATACTAATAATTCAAGAGTGCAATATAAACTGTAAGAGTCCTAAGATGTCCGAGATTATATTGTGATAAGTGTAAGACAAAAAGCGGGTTTGTAAGGGTATTTCTGTTAAAGTTGATGTGTTGTTGTATAAGCTAACCTGCTAATGTTAATGATCGAGTGTATGGGACGCACCACAAAGGTGAAGTCCGCCCACATGTTAGGAACCATTTGATTACTTTATTTAAAGACTTTTATGAAACAGTTTTCATACAGTATGACATTTACTGGTTTTATTTGTCACCAAGTGTGCATATTTCGGGTGTATTGAATACTATTGTAAAAGTGTATTAGATACACAGTGGCCAGGTTAGTGCATTGTTAAGAATAACGCCACATACTGTACATTTATGACAGTGGTTAAAAGGATCAATTTAAATGTAAATTCATGGGTTATTGTTTAAAGTATAAATATTTGAACAAGTTAAAAGCTATATACATGGGAAGGACATGCAAACTCCAACAGTGATCTGTGTGGAGTTTGCATGTTCTCCCCGTGTTTGCGTGGGTTTACTCCGGGATTTCTCCGGTTTCTTCCCACATGCCAAAAACATGCAGGTTAGGGAGTTAAGGGGTGCTTACACATGCAGCGACCGGCAGCTGGTGGTTTGTCACCAGACTGCAAAACAAATCTACCTACGGGTACAAAATAAGTAATAAAAAATAAAAAGGAGATAAAAACAATAATTAATTTCATGTTAAGATCATTTGTTAAAAATGTTAAGTATACAGTTAATGTCACATCGAAAATTGTGATAAATGGACATGTTTGTGTTTTGTTTAATGGTGATGTGATCAGATAATGAGAGAGAAACTATGGACTTTGATAGTAAATACTAGTCAGTTGATGTTGGTCATGTGAATGATCTGGACGAAGAATAAACTCCTCTGTGTGAAGTAACGGCACAAAACGTGTTCCCTGTCTATTCTTCTATCACAGGTTGGAGAGTTGACTTCCACATGCACGTTGCCTCCTCCTGGGCCACTACCCAGGGGAACAACACCTGTATGTTCCACACATAGTTAATATGTGAATTGCCCTAGTTGGTTTAAAAAAAAAAGATAAAGAAAACCCAAACGATGATTGTCTTAGTGTGTTTAATACATGGTTGATGTGTGCATTACCCAGGTGACGCTGTTGCTATATCAATATGGGTAATACCTAAAAGTTGCTATGTGAAGTGCCCAATTTATAAAAGAATTTTACCAGGGTATTTAAGTCAAGATGGTAATGTCTGAATGGCCCAAGGTATGAGTTAATGATAGCATTGTGTTTAACACATGAAGTTGCTGAGAGGGCTGCCCAGGTTTTGGGGTGTTCATAGCATGACGTCGGTGTGGATATTGACTTATATGATGGTTGCCTTTTGAATTCATGTTTAAGGGTTTAACCTGTTTGTATTTATGTTTATGGGATTGTTTGATGTGCCGAAGCCACTGGAAGAAGAAGGGTGTGAGAGAGGTGCCAGTGTTATGTCCTGTTAATGTGCCACACAGGCTTTGTTCTAGACACAATGTATGATGGTTGGAAGTTTCGGGTGTCAATGCATGGTATTAAAGATATAAAAGTGTAATGTACAGAGACCCGGGATTGCTTTTGCTGTACTTTATGTTGGAAAAAGAATAAAGTTTCTGTGTCGTCCAGCTTCTTGCCTCACCTGCTTCCTTTCTCCACATTGGTGACCCCAAGACGTGCCATGGAAAGCAAGCCGAGCACCGCCCCGGAGACTACCTGGAGGGAGAGCACCAGCGCCATATGCGTGTTCCCAGTCAAGCTCCCAGACTTCTGGCTTAACAACCTGAACACATGGTTCTTGCACATAGAAGCCCAGTTCGCACTCCGTGGGATAATAACAGACGATATCAAGTATTACTACGTGGTCGCTGTGTTGGATGCGCACGCCATGCAACAGGTGACGAGCCTGCTACAGGAGCTGCCAGCCCAAGGAAAATATGAAGCACTCAAGAAGATGCTTCTCCATTGCTATACCCTTTCTGACAGTGAGAGGCAGATAGAATCCTAACACGTTCGGAGTTAGGGGACAGATCAGCAGTGGAGCTCATGGAGAGCATGTTGGCACTGAGGGGGAAGGATGATGAATCTTTCCTGTTCGTCCACCTGTTCCTCGGGAACCTACAAGCTACAGTGAGGGCGATCCTGGCCAACTCATGGCTGGTTGCTAAGGACAACCACGCCCGGGCGCAGGAAGTGGACCACATCATTTTGGTGACCAGAACTCTCAGTGTGCAGACAGTGGCACCAGCATCCATGACGGACTCCAGCGAGGTTGAGGAGCCGTTCATGGTAGCTGGGACGAACACCAGGAGATGAAGGAATGGGGCGATCTGTTTTTATCATCGTCATTTCGGCTCGAATGCCCAATGCTGCCTGTCGCTATGCCAATTCAAGAAGCCAGGAAGACGTCACTGTCATGTTTGCCACTACGGGGCAGAGAGACAGACCCAAGCGCTGAATTGTGTTTGTGACGTTTATTAACAAAAAGAACATCGTCATCATCATCATCATAGCAGTCTGTCGGGGGCAACAATGACTGTTTCATTTAGGTCTGATCAGACTCCTCTATGCAGCTCTGTCCTTCGCTCTCCGTTGCCAGGAACTCCTTGCCTTGTTGGCCGGGGCGACGTCTGAGTTGGTATGAGTTGCTTTCTGACTGACCATTTCATGAAACTGATTGCAAAATATTTGAGTACCACTAGCTTTTGCTGGACTAGTGGCACATTCTTGGCAGATAGAGGTATTATCAGTGGCAAGGACAGGCCAAGACAAACCAGTATCTGTTGCAGTGACTGACCAGATGATAGGTTTGTTTATCTCTGCTCTTTGTATAGTGCATGTCATGATGCACTGACTGGCAAAAGTCCACCACAGACCTTGTGACAGATGTGCTTATCTGCCAGGATGTCCAGTCTCCATTTTATTCAGTTTGATAAGAAGTCCATCCCTCCACAGTGAGTCACAAGCCCCTCAAAATCCAGATAAACTACAACCATTACTTCTTTCATAGTGCACACTATACAGTATTAAGTTTGGTAAATTATAAAACCTTCCATTGTCTGTAGTAAAAACTGTCACGCCTCGCCGCCCATCTGCGGCGCCAGCTGCACGCACACCTGCACCTCATCAGCGGCGAGGGATTTAAGCCGCCTCGCCCTGGGCTTCGGCCTGAAGCCGTCAGTCTTCACTCGCCTCCCTTGCTGCAAGGAATCCCAACCGCTCAGCAAGCATTCAAGTAAGAATCTCTTACCTCCTTCTTCTCCTCGTCTGTTCCCCTGTGCACAGGTGGATTTCCTGGCGGCAGACCACTCCCCTCCATCACCGTTCCCTCGCTGCTGCACCGGGCACTCCAGGTCGCTGTCTTCCGGGCTTCACCCTTGCTGTGCCAGCCACCTGCCATTTCCAAGTAAGCCAGTCATCATTATCATATCTCCTGTGTTGGTGTGGTGCCCGTTACCCTTCTCCCTTTGCTTCTCCCATAGGGTTGTCCGGCTGTACAGCCTCCTGCCTCCGTGCCCGACGCAGACGCCACCACCAACACATTTACATCTCGCAGACACACACTCATACACACTTGTTGCTAATAAAGCTATTAGATCTACCCTGAGCCTGCGTGTGTGTCTCCTGAGCCGTGCATTATGTCAGTACGGCTTCAACAGAGCGGCTCGGTAGACGGCGGGCTCACACGCCGACTTTTCACCCTCGAGGCTCGGGTGGACCTAATAGCCCACCAGCAACAGGTGATTTTAAATCAATTATCTATCATCACTAACCGATTGGACCGCTTGGACCCCCAACAGCCGTTCCCCCCGGCTCGTCAGGGCGGCGCGGCTCCTGCTGCTCCAGCAGCCATCCAGTCTGCTCCGGCAGCACCGGTTCGGCTCACACCCATTCCGACCCCCGCCCGCTTTAGCGGTAAGCTTGGCGGAGCACGGGGGTTTATAATGCAATGTGAGTCCGTGTTCCACCGTGTGCCCGGAGATTTTCCCTCAGACCATAGCCGAATTGGCTACATAGGGAATCTCCTGGAGGGGCGAGCGCTTACTTGGGCTTACGCCATAATGGCGAAGCCCAGTTACGCCACCCTCACCTATGGCCAATTCGTGAGACTGTTCCTGGAGGTCTTTGATCATTCTCGTACAGAGAGCGTTCAGGTCGATCGGCTTCTCAGCCTCCAGCAGGGAAGCTGGTCGGCAGCTGATTACGCGATCGACTTCCGGGTAGCGGCGGAGGAGGTTGGCTGGGGAGAACGTTCTCTCTGCGGCATCTTCCTCCGCAGTCTCAGTGATGGTCTGAGGGACGAACTGGCTGGGCGGGACATCCCGGAGACTTTAGCGGAGCTAACGTCCCTAGCCATCAGCCTGGATAACAGGTTGCGCGAGCGCACCTCAGAGCGGAAGTCGTCTTCTTCTCGCCCTCGTGGTGCCTCGTCGCGCCTGTCCCAAGCTCGCCCCCTGGCGTTGCCGTCACCATCGCGCCCCGAGGAGTCAGAGCCGATGGTGACGGGCTGGACAAAGCTCCCTCCTGCGGAGAAACAACGCCGCCGTGAGTTGGGTCTCTGCATGTATTGCGGAGACAGCCAACACACGGTGGAACTTTGTCCACAGAAGCCAAACGGGGAGGTCTGCGAGTCACTGTAGGGGGCCTCGCGGACGTCAATCGGTTAAATCCCCTCTCCCAATTGAAGCTACCCGTCCGGTTTTGTCACAACCCCACTGGGCACCTCACCCACGCACTGGTGGATTCGGGCGCAGAGGGCAGCTTTATTTCACAAAGCCTGGCAACCCGATTGGGCATCCGTTGCCAAGTCCTCAAATCTCCTCTCGCCCTGATCAACCTCTCCCATGTCTCCCTGGGGAGAGTTACACACCAGACCGTCCCTGTTCCTGTGATCATCTCTGGGAACCACCGGGAAGAAATCACTTTCTACATCCTCCCCAACTCTGTGTCGCCCGTCATCCTGGGGTGCCCCTGGCTTCGCCTCCATAACCCCGTCCTGGATTGGAAGTCCGCCAGGGTATCGGCATGGAGTTCCTTCTGCATGAGCACCTGCCTGCAATCCGCTGCCTGCTCCCCATCCTCTTCTCCAACTCCTAAGGACGCCGCGCCTCCGGATCTCTCCCTGGTGCCATCAGAATTTTACGACCTGGGTATGGTATTCAGCAAGTCCAAGGCAATGTCTCTTCCTCCACACAGGCCCTACGACTGTGCAATAAACATCCGCCAGGGGGCACCCTTACCCTCTGGGCGACTCTACAGCCTGTCGGCGCCGGAGAAGGAGGCCATGAATTCCTACCTCAAGGAATCGCTGAGTGCTGGAATTATCCGCCCCTCGTCATCACCGTTAGGCGCTGGATTCTTCTTCGTGGGCAAGAAGGATGGTTCCCTCCATCCTTGTATCGACTACCGCGCCCTGAATGATATCACGGAGAAGGATCGCTACACCCTGCCACTAATGGACACCGCCTTCCACTCCCTCCAGGGGGCGACTTGGTTCACCAAGCTGGATCTACGCAGCGCATACCACCTCGTCCAGATCCGGGAGGGAGATGAGTGGAAGACAGCCTTCCGTACACCGAACGGCCATTTCGAGTACCTGGTGATGCTGTTCGGGTTGACCAATGCTCCAGCCGTCTTTCAGCGCCTTATAAATGACGTCCTCCGGGACTTCATCGGCCTGTTTGTGTTCGTCTACCTGGACGACATCTCCTCATCTCCAAATCCAGGGACGAGCACCGGGTCCATGTGAGGCGGGTCCTCCAAAGACTGCTGGAGAACCGGTTATATGTGAAGGCAGAAAAGTGTGAATTCTACGCTAAAACCACGTCCTTCCTCGGGTTCATCATCTCCCATGACCAGGTGCTTCCGGACCCAGTGAAGGTGAAAGCGATGGTGGAATGGCCCACACCAACATCAAGGAAACAGGTGCAACAATTTATTGGGTTTGCAAACTTCTACCGCCGCTTCGTCCCGAATTTTGGCACCGTCATCGGCCCTCTGACCTGCCTCACGTCCCCTAAGGTCCCGTTCTGGTGGACCGAAGAGGCCGCAGCTGCTTTCCAGGCGCTGAAGGCGGAGTTCTCCTCCTCCCGGGTCCTCAGCCAAGTCGATCCCTCGCTGCAATGCATCGTGGAGGTGGACGCTTCGGACACGGGGGTGGGGGCGGTTCTATCTCAGCGGTCGCCTGATGACGGAGTCAAACGGTCCTGCGCCTTCTTCTCCCGGCGCTTGTCCCCGGCGGAACGGAACTACGACGTGGGGGACAGAGAGCTCCTCGCCATCAAGCTCGCGCTGCAGGAGTGGCGTCACTGGCTAGAGGGGGCGGACCTGCCGTTCGTGGTCCTGACTGACCACAAGAACTTGGAGTACTTAAGATCTGCCAAGTGTCTGAACGCCCGCCAGGCGCGTTGGTCCTTGTTCTTTGCCAGGTTCCGCTTTAACATCACCTTCAGGCCTGGCTCCAAGAACGGCCTGCCCGATGCCCTCTCTAGGCAATTTGCCCCTGAGGCGTCTGAGGACGCGGTCCACACCATCCTGCCCAGGTCGTGCATCGTGGGAGCCGTCACTTGGGACATTGAAAGTAAAATCCGGAAGGCGCAGGAATCGGAACCTGACCCTGGCGGCGGACCGGAGGGGAGGCTTTTTGTGCCGTCCACGGTTCGGGGGGAGGTCATCCACTGGCTGCACACATCTAAACTCACCTGCCACCCTGGTTCCTCCCGGATGATCGACCTTCTTCAACGGTCCTTCTGGTGGCCGGGCCTGCGGAAGGACGTTGCCCGCTATGCCCGGGCCTGCCCTGTATGTGCCACCAGTAAATCAGGTAATGCCCCTCCAGCGGGTTTGCTCCAGCCTCTGCCCATCCCTGACAGGCCCTGGTCGCATATCGCCCTGGATTTCGTCACCGGACTCCCAGTCTCTAACACCTTCGACACTGTCCTGACCATCGTAGACCGTTTCTCCAAGGCGGCACACTTCATCCCGTTACGAGGTCTTCCATCTGCCCTGGAGACGGCGGACCTCCTAATCCAACACGTGGTCAGGCTGCACGGGATTCCGGTGGACGTGGTCTCGGACCGGGGGCCCCAATTTTCCTCAGAGGTTTGGAGGTCCTTTTGCAACGCCCTGGGAGCCAAGGTAAGCCTCTCCTTCGGCCATCACCCCCAAACCAACGGGCAGTGTGAGCGGACCAACCAGGAGCTGGAGGCTGCGCTCCGCTGCGTCACTGCGTCCAAGCCTGCGTCCTGGAGTAACCATCTCGCCTGGGTTGAGTACGCCCACAACACCGCCCGCTCTTCTGCCACTGGGATGTCTCCCTTTAAGGCGTCCCTGGGCTACGACCCCCGTCTGTTCCCAGCGCAGGAGAGTGAGGTAACTGTCCCCTCAGTTCGGGCGCACCTCAGGCGGTGCCATTCCATCTGGGCGTCGGCGCGCAATGCGCTTTTACGCACGGCAGAGCGCAACAAATCCACGGCGGACCGGCACAGAAGACCTGCCCCAGCGTACCAGGTGGGCCAGCGTGTCTATGTGTCAACCCAGGACGTCATTTTAAAGGGTGAGAGGAGGAAGCTGGCACAGCGTTTTGTGGGCCCATACCCCATCACCAGGATTATCAACCCGGTGGCTGTGCGTGTAGCTATTCCCCCCTCCCTCCACATCCATCCCACCTTCCACGTTTCCAAGGTGAAGCTGGCAGTCTCCGATCCCCTTTGCCCTCCTCCTGCTGCGCAGCCCGCGCCCCGGATGATTGATGGTCATCCGGCCTGGCCCGTCTCTTCTATCCTGGACTCCTGGCGCCGGGGTCGCGGGTTGCAGTACTTGGTGGACTGGGAGGGTTATGGGCCTGAACATCGGCAATGGGTACCCTCGTCATTTGTGTTGGACCCGTCCCTCATTACTGAGTTCCACCGAGCGCACCCGGAGAAACCATCGCCAGGAGGCGCTGCTAGAGGGGAGAGTACTGTCACGCCTCGCCGCCCATCTGCGGCGCCAGCTGCACGCACACCTGCATCTCGTCAGCGGCGAGGGATTTAAGCCGCCTTGCCCTGGGCTTCGGCCTGAAGCCGTCAGTCTTCACTCGCCTCCCTTGCTGCAAGGAATCCCAACCGCTCAGCAAGCATTCAAGTAAGAATCTCTTACCTCCTTCTTCTCCTCGTCTGCTCCCCTGTGCACAGGTGGATTTCCTGGCGGCAGACCACTCCCCTCCGTCACCGTTCCCTCGCTGCTGCACCAGGCGCTCCAGGTCTCTGTCTTCCGGGCTTCACCCTTGCTGTGCCAGCCACCTGCCATTTCCAAGTAAGCCAGCCATCATTATCATATCTCTTGTGTTGGTGTGGTGCCCGTTACCCTTCTCCCTTTGCTTCTCCCATAGGGTTGTCCGGCTGTACGGCCTCCTGCCTCCGTGCCCGACGCAGACGCCACCACCAACACATTTACATCTCGCAGACACACACTCATACACACTTGTTGCTAATAAAGCTATTAGATCTACTCTGAGCCTGCGTGTGTGTCTCCTGAGCCGTGCATTATGTCAAAAACATGCAAATGGTACAATAAATCATTGAGGAATAGGATGCTCATGTTTTATTCAGGATATCAAAATCAGTAATTATTTTTGTTAAAGATAGAAAGACTACTGAGGGAAATTCAGATTCTTAGGAAAACTGCTTATCAATTAATTATTAATTGATCAGTAAGGTGAATCAGCTACTTATGAATGAATTAATCGATAACTTGCATGCCTAGTTCAAAGTGAAGCGCAAGTTATGCACATGCGTCGACCCGACACAGCTGTGACTGCGATGATGCAGCATTGACGTGCGTTTGTATTGCGTCGACCGACATGCACCTCTCCACAGAAGGAGAGGTGCGTGTCAGTGTTTTTGTCTTTAAAAATTAATGCGGAGATAAAAGCAGCCAAAACATGAGCTTAATAAAATAATGTGTGAAAGCAAGTTAAATAATACTGGGCTGTCTGGAGATAGCTGTGGTCTTCTAAAAGAATGTCCAATAAAGGATGACAGTTCCTAAAAGCACATTTTCAGATAAATTTGTCCATCTGTCAGATTTCTCTTACATTTGTTTTAATGAAAGATGTTGGAAGTAAATTCATGGGTCACTGCAAATACTTTGCTTTGAAAGGACTACAGGGACTCAGAGACTAAAGATGGAAATTAGTGAGAATGCTAGAATCTGGTACAGAGCATCTTTGCCCTGTGTTTAATGTTTTTTTCTGTACATGGTCCCTGACAAATAAACCGATAAACTCAACTAAAAGGGCCAAGTTGTCACACAGTGGGAGGAAAAAATCCTAAAGAGAAAAAAATGCATCAAGATGCATTGAGAATGGTTTTAGAATCAAGTTGGAGTTCTGAATCATAATCAAACCATGAGGTGCCTAAAGATTCCCACACCTAGTTCAGACCTCGGCTGGGGAGGAGTAGTGATATTATGCTCGACACCACCCACTCGACACTGACTCGGGCAATATACACAGACATGTCGCGAGCAGAGTGTCGAGCACTGTGTCAACATGCCCACAGTCATGTGACCGTAGCAAGCGCGGCCTCATTATGTTGGTCACATCACGTGACTTGGGGGCTTGCAGGAAGTTTTTTTTTTTTTTTTTTTTTTTTTTTTTTTTTTTTTTTTTTTTTTGTTACTTACTTGTACCCGTAGGTAGATTTGGTTTGCAGTCTGGTGACAAGCCACTGGCTGCCGGTCGCTGCGTGCGCGAGCGCCCTAAACCTACATGTTTTTGTTTTTTTTGGTATGTGGGAGGAAACCGGAGAAATCCCGGAGTAAACCCACGCAACACGGGGAGAACATGCAAACTCCACACAGCTCACTGTTGGTCGGGGGCTGGAATCGAACCCACGATCTCATGATCCCCGCGATCCCCCGGCCGAGGGTAAAACTGTGCTGCCACAGTGCTAAACCACTGCGCCACCGTGCACCGTGCACCGTGCAGTTTGAGAGGGAATTAGTTTTTTTTGTTTGCTTTGTTTTGTTTGTTCCTGCCATCCAATTTTGAATTGACCTCGGATGGCCAAATGCTAAAAAAAAAAGTATTGAGATTTTTTTTCAGCTTTTTCAACTCGGATGCAATTCTGACAGTCAGTCACCAGATGGCAGGCTTTATTAGAGGTTTCATAACACTGTGTCTCTCATGAAGCTATTGTCTGAAAGTTGCTCGTTGTTTCATGAGGCCTCGGTTTTAACATCACTAGGGAGGAGGACCGACTTATCGGACCTTTTGCAGTTGTAGTTGGTGACCCGTGGTTTAAACTAACAGCCAATTTGGCAGCGATGGGCAATTTTCCCATTTTCAGAATTTTTTTTACGTTTTTTTATGCTATTCAAGGATTAAGTGGAAGAAGATGGATGGGTGGATAGATGTTTACTTTTTTATTCATATGGTATTATTTAGAAGAAAACCTGAAATTTATGAGAATCAAGTCTCAAATGCACATTAAAAAAAACTATTTTAAAACAACACTGCAAACTTATCAGGGAAAAAGGTGCATGTAAAAATAGAAATGATCATTTTTATGTGATTAAACGGAAGAATTTACAGAAAATGTATATCGTGATATATATCACTATCATGATACAAGTTGACTTATATCGTGATGTGAAATTTTTGTCATATCGCACAGCCCTGGGCTATATACAGTGGTTTACTGTATATTAATCATATATCCCATACCTACATATGTATAAGCATATTACAGTGTTTAGTGATTACATATGTGCAATGACCTCACGCCTCGGAACAGGACAAGAGGTCTCGACCGCCAGCGAAGATCAAAGTGTATACGGAGTCGCAGCGGTGGAGACCAGATCGATCTCCCTGACTTCCCAGGGTCAGGTGGAGGAGACAGAGGACAATGGAGGAGATCGATCGCCCTGACCTCTCTGGGTCAGGTGGAGGAGACAGAAGACAAAGGAGGGGGGATTAAGTTAATGCGGGATGTCAGCTTTGATATGCAATGTCTTTTGTTGTGTGTAGTATAAGTATGAAGGTCTGAATGTGTTCGACCTCTTATTCTGCTTCTGCACTGAGATGAGACTTGTTAGAGGAGCGAAGCTGATATTAAACTTTGGTTTATAAATCACATCGCCTCGTTATTCCAAGCTCTTCTACACTGGTGACCCTGACGCGAGGATGGAACAGAGACGTTCTCCCGCGATTGACTCATCAGAGGCGACCCAGGCAAGCGCCGGTGCCCATGCAGACAGGGGAACAGATGGACGACGTTCCCCCACGGCAGAAGCTACAGAGAGGGCTCAACCGAGCACCAGCCCCGCCGTGAGAGCCGAAGGAAGGCGCTCTCACCCGGCGGACACATCAAGAAGGCCCACACAAGCGCCGTCACCGTCAAGCTGCCAGACTTCTGGCAAGAAGACCCGAGCTCGTGGTTCCAGCAAGCTGAGGCTCAGTTTGCACTGGCGGGCATAACGGCAGACGACACAAAATTTTATCACATCGTTGCCAAACTCGATGCTGCCACTTCGAGATGTGCACGGAGCATAATCCAACAGCCGCCTGCCCATGACAAATATAAAGAGCTTAAGGCGACCATCGTCGAGAATTTCGTCCCCTCAGCCGAAGAGAGAGCAGAGAAGATCCTGGCGATCTACGGCCACAGAGGATGCAGACCCAAGGCCCTCATGGAGGACATGCTGCAGCTCAGGGAAGAGGACAACGACAACTTCCTCTTCCAACACATCTTCCTCAGCACTCTGCCGCCACACATGAGAGGGACGCTGGTCAACATGCAGTGCAGCACCCAGCAGGACTTTCGCGCGCTGGCCCGCGAAGCGCAGCGACTCGTCAACGCCTGCGGCGAACAGATGGCCACAGCAGCATCCGCAGATCTCAGCACGGATGCCCAGAACAGCGGAGAACCACAGACATCCGAGCAGAGCCCGCCCACCATGGCGGCAACACGACCAAGACTCAACAGGCGGAACGACATCTGTTATTACCACCACCGTTTCGCCGAGAAGGCGTACAAATGCGTTCCCCCCTTCAAGTTCAAAAGTTCGGGAAACGCCAAAGCCGAGAACCGTTAACGGCTGCGGTTCTCGGCGAAAAAAATAAGCTTCTTTATGTGACCGACGGACACACCGGCAGACAGTTCCTGATTGACACCGGAGCTCAACTGAGTTTTATCACCCCTTCCCACACAGACCGGGCCATAGGTCCCCGGGGCAATGGGGCGATGGCAGCCAACGTATCCATCATTGACACTTACGGTGAAAGGAGCCTGCCTCTTTGCATTCACGGCCGCAACTATAGATGGACATTTATTGTAGCGGCGGTGAGTTTTAACTTGTTGGGCGCTGATTTTTTGTGTGCACATGGGGTTGTTAGTCGATCTAGCAAATAGACGCTTGGTTAATGCACTGTCATTTTCTTCTATCCCCTGCTCAGCTCGAGTTTCTCCACCACCCGTGCAGGCCAACGTCACAACAGCAGGAGGTAAGTTTGACCAACTCCTCACCCAATTTCCAGCACTCACAATTCCTAAATTTACAGCAACAGTAGCTAAACACGGGGTTGAACACTTCATCCCCACAACGGACCCACCCGTATTCGCCAAAGCTCGGCGCTTAGACACGACCAAGCTCGCCATAGCACGGGACGAGTTTACCACCCTGGAAAAATTAGGCATTATCAGACGCTCGAAAAGCCCCTGGGCATCGCCACTCCACATGGTCCCGAAATCCGACGGTTCTTGGAGACCGTGCGGCGATTACCGCAGATTAAACAATGCGACAGCGCATGACCGCTACCCAATTCCTCACATCCAAGATTTTTCACTACATCTGGCGGGTGCGCGCATTTTTTCTAAAATAGACCTGGTCCGCGGCTATCACCAAGTCCCCGTTCGAGCGGAAGACATTCCTAAAACGGCTGTAATAACCCCTTTCGGTCTTTTTGAATTTTTGCGGATGCCGTTTGGCCTCAACGGCGCTGCTCAAACCTTTCAGCGGATGATGGACGCGGTATTACGCCACCTCCCCTTCGTGTTCGTCTACCTCGACGATATGCTGGTAGCCAGCACGTCGAAGGAAGAACACGAACAACACCTCACTACGGTTTTTCAGAGACTAGAAGAGCATGGGTTAATAATCAATCCAGCCAAATGCAAATTCGCCGTGTTACAAATTGATTTTTTGGGACACAGAGTTTCACTGAAGGGAGCAGTCCCATTGCCAGACAAAGTCCGCGCGGTAAAAAATTTTCCACGACCACAAACGGTCAAATCGCTGCAGGAATTTTTGGGAATGGTTAATTTTTACAAGCGTTCCCTCCCCCGCGCAGCTCAACTCATGCAGCCCCTGTATGCCACGCTCAGAAAAAAACGATGTCTGCCACTGTAGTATTCTCTGGGCCCCTCCCCAATCTGACCAGTGATGACATGTTTAGCCGCTCGTCATCCTTCAACTGCTGGCTGTCTGTGTGGTGTCCTAAAAATGACGTGGGCTACATTGACAATTGGAGCTCTTTTTGGGGAAAACCTGGTCTTATGAGACGAGACAGCATTCATCCCACTTTGGATGGTGCTTCTCATTCATCTAACAATCTGGCATCTTTTTTATCCAAATTTCCAAAACCATGACTACTCAGAGTTGGGACCAGGAAGCAGAGTCGCAGTCTTACACGCCTCTCTGCAGCTCCTCTTCATCCGCCACCCCTCAGCTTAGTCCCTGTCTTCCCCATCAGAGAATCATTGTCTGCTCCCTCCAAAGTGAATAAAAATATAATGTATAAGCATCCCAAAGTGAAAAAGCAAAATATTGGTAAAACTCAAATTAAACATAAAGCCTCTAAATTGAATGATTTGGCCTCTGTTCCTCCTCATAATTTAAAAATTAAATGTGGTTTATTAAATATTAGGTCTCTAACTCCCAAGTCTCTGTTAGTCCATGATCTGTTAATTGATCATTGTCACGCCGCGCCGCTCATCAGCGGCGCCACCTGCTCGCACACCTGTTAATCATCAGCGGCGAGGAATATAAGCCGCCTCGCCCTGAGCTTCGGCCTGAAGCCGTCAGACTTCGATACTCATCCCTGTGAGTGAATCATCTACTTCAGCCAACATTTTGGTAAGACCTTACCTCCTTTTCTCTCCAGTCTGCTCCCCTGTGCACAGGTGGATTTCCCGGCGGCGGACAACGCCTCTCCATCGCCTGTTCCTCGCTGCTGCACCGAGCTCTCCAGGTGGCTGTCTTCCGGGTCTTGTCCCTTGTTGTGCCAGTCATCTATTCCATCCAAGTAAGCCTCTCTCTCGCCTTTATATCTCCTGTGTTGGTGTGTGCCCGTCACCCTTCTCCTTGTGCTTTTCCCATAGGGTTGCCCGGCTGTACGGTCTCCTGCCTCTGTGCCCGAAGCAGACGCTGCCACCAACACATTTACATTCCGCAGACACACACCCATACACCCCTGTTGTTAATAAACAGTTTGAACTACTCTGAGCCTGTGTGTGTGCGTCTCCTGAGCCGAACGTTATGTCAGTACGGCTTCAGCAGAGCGGCTCGGCAGACGGCGGGCTCGCGCACTGGCTTACCACTCTCGAGGCTCGAGTGGATCAAATTGCTTATCAGCAACAGGTGATCCTTAATCAACTTGTTAACATCACTAACCGATTGGACCGCCTGGACCCCCAGCAGCCGTTCCCCCCGGCTCTCCAGGGTGGCGCAGCTCCTGCTGTTCCAGTGGCCGTCCAACCAGCTCCAGTGGCACCGGCTCGGCTCACACCAATCCCGACCCCCGCCCGCTTTAGCGGAAAGCTCGGCGGAGCGCGGGGGTTCATTATGCAGTGTGAGTCCGTGTTCGACCGTGTGCCCGGAGATTTTCCCTCGGATCACAGTCGAATTGGTTACATAGGAAATCTCCTGGAGGGGTGCGCGTTAACTTGGACCTACGCCATTATGGCGAAGCCCAGTTACGCCACCCTCACCTATGACCAGTTCGTGAGGCGCTTCCTGGAAGTCTTCGACCATTCTCGAACCGAGACGGTCCAAGTCGATTGGCTTCTCGCTCTCCAGCAGGGAAGCCGGTCGGCAGCGGACTATGCGGTCGACTACCGGGTAGCGGCGGAGGAATTGGGCTGGGACGAGCGCTCCCTCTGTGGCCTGTTCCTCCGCAGCCTTGATGATGATCTGAGGGATGAACTGGCTGGGCGGGACATCCCTGGAACGCTAGCAGAGCTAACTTCCCTAGCCATCAGCTTGGATAACAGGCTGCGCGAGCGCTCCTCAGGACGAAAGTCGTCTACTTCTCGCCCTCGGGGAGCCTCGCTGCGCCTGCCCCAAGCTCGTCCCCTGGCGCCGCCGCCGCCATCGCGCCCCGAGGAGTCGGAGCCGATGGTGACGGGCTGGACAAAGCTCTCCCCGGCAGAGAGACAACGCCGCCGTGAGTTGAATCTCTGCATGTATTGCGGAGACAATCAACACACGGTGGAGCTTTGTCCACAAAAGCCAAACGGTGGGGTCCGCGAGTCACTGTAGGGGGCCTCGCGGACGTCAATCGGTCAAGTCCCCTTACTCAATTGAAGCTGCCCATCCATTTCTGCCACAACCCCACTGGGCATCTCACCCACGCACTGGTGGATTCGGGCGCAGAAGGCAGCTTCATTTCACAGAGCCTGGCAACCCGTTTGGGCATCCGCTGTCAGGCACTGAGGAATCCCATCTCCCTTGTCAACCTCTCCCGTGCCTCTCTTGGGAGAGTATTACACCAGACCATCCCCGTCCCAGTCATCATCTCGGGAAACCACCGGGAGGAGATGACTTTTTATGTCCTACCCAACTCTGTGTCGCCCGTCATCCTGGGGTATCCCTGGCTACGCCTTCACAACCCTGTCCTGGATTGGAAGTCAGCTGGGGTATCGGCATGGAGCACTTTCTGCATGGGCACCTGCCTTCAGTCCGCTGCCTGCTCTCCGTCCGCTCCTCCCACTGCGACGGACGCTGCACCCCGGATCTGTCTCTGGTGCCTCCGGAATTTCACGATCTGGGTATGGTGTTCAGTAAGACGAAAGCTATGTCTCTCCCCCCTCATCGGCCCTATGACTGTGCCATCAACCTCCGCCAGGGGGCTCCCTTGCCTTCTGGTCGGCTCTATAGCTTGTCAGCGCCGGAGAAGGAGACAATGAACGTCTACCTGAAGGAATCATTGAGTGCTGGGATAATCCGCCCATCATCGTCACCCGTGGGGGCAGGGTTCTTCTTCGTGGGAAAAAAGGATGTGTCCCTCCGCCCTTGCGTTGACTACCGGGCCCTTAACGATATCACTGAGAAGGACCGTTACACCCTGCCCCTCATGGACACTGCCTTCCACTCCCTCCAGGGGGCGACCTGGTTCACCAAGCTGGATCTACGCAGCGCTTACCACCTCGTCCGGATCCGGGAGGGAGATGAGTGGAAGACAGCCTTCCGTACCCCGAACGGCCACTTTGAATACCTGGTAATGCCATTCGGGTTGACCAACGCTCCTGCCGTCTTTCAGCGCCTCATCAATGACTTCCTCCGGGACTTCATCGGCCTTTTCGTGTTCGTCTACCTGGACGATATTCTCATCTTCTCCAAGTCCAGGGACGAGCACCAGGTCCACGTGAGGCGGGTCCTCCAAAGACTGCTGGAGAATCGTCTGTACGTGAAGGCAGAAAAATGTGAATTTTACGCCAGGACTACATCCTTCCTGGGGTTCATCATCGCCCATGATAAGGTGCTTCCTGACCCAGAGAAGGTGAAGGCGGTGGTGGAATGGCCTACACCTGCATCACGGAAGCAGGTGCAACAGTTCGTGGGCTTCGCCAATTTCTACCGCCGCTTTGTCCCCAACTTCAGCTCTATCGTCGGACCACTGACCCACCTCACGTCCCCAAAGGTCCCGTTCCGGTGGACCGAAGAGGTCGCTGCCGCCTTTTAGGCGCTGAAGGCGGAGTTCTCCTCCTCCTGGGTCCTTTGCCAGGTCGACCCCGCGCTGCAGTGCATTGTGGAGGTAGACGCCTCGGACACGGGAGTGGGGGCAGTGCTATCCCAGCGGTCGCCAGACGATGGCGCCAAACGGCCCTGCGCCTTCTTCTCCTGGCGCTTGTCCCCGGCGGAGAGGAATTACGATGTGGGGGACAGAGAGCTCTTGGCTATCAAACTCGCCCTGCAGGAGTGGCGCCACTGGCTAGAGGGGGCGAACCTGCCGTTTGTGGTCCTGACGGACCACAAGAACCTGGAGTATCTACGATCTGCCAAGCGCCTGAATGCCCGCCAGGCGCGTTGGTCCCTGTTCTTCGCCAGGTTCCAGTTCTCCATCACCTTCAGGCCTGGCTCTAAGAACGGCCTGCCTGACGCCCTCTCTAGGCAGTTCACCCCCGTGGAGTCGGAGGAGACACCCCACACCATCCTGCCCAGGTCGTGCGTCGTGGGAGCTATCTCATGGGACATTGAGAGCAAGATCCGGAAGGCGCAGGAAGTGGAACCTGACCCTGGCGGCGGACCAGAGGGAAGACTGTTCATGCCATCCGCGGTCCGAGGAGAGGTCATCCATTGGCTACACACCTCCAAGCTCACCTGTCACCCTGGCACCTCCCGGATGATAGACCTCCTCCAACGGTCCTTTTGGTGGCCAGGCCTGCGGAGGGACGCAGCCCGCTACGCCCGGGCTTGCCCAATCTGTGCCATCAGCAAGTCAGGAAATGCCCCTCCAGCGGGTCTGCTCCAGCCTCTGCCCGTCCCTGGCAGGCCCTGGTCGCACATCGCGTTGGATTTCGTCACCGGACTCCCCGTCTCCAACTCCTATGACACCATCCTGACCATCGTGAACCGTTTCTCCAAGGCTGTGCACTTCGTCCCCCTGCGAGGTCTCCCTACTGCCCTGGAGACGGCGGATCTCCTCGTCCAACACGTGGTCAGGCTGCACGGGATTCCGGTGGACGTGGTCTCGGACCGGGGCCCCCAATTTTCATCTGAGGTTTGGAGGTCGTTTTGTAACGCCATCGGAGCCAAGGTGAGCCTCTCCTCCGGCCATCACCCCCAATCCAACGGGCAGTGTGAACAGACCAACCAGGAGCTGGAGGCTGTGCTCCGCTGTGTGACCTCATCCAAACCCACGTCCTGGAGTAACCATCTTGCCTGGGTGGAGTATGCCCACAATACCGCCCGCTCTTCTGCTACAGGGATGTCTCCCTTCAAGGCGTCCCTGGGCTACGACCCCCCGCTGTTCCCGGTGCAGGAGAGTGAGGTAACTGTCCCCTCCGTTAGGGCACATCTCAGGCAGTTCCGCTCCATCTGGACTGCCGCGCGCAATGCGCTTTTACGCACAGCGGAGCGCAACAGGACTGTGGCGGACCGGCATAGAAGACCTGCCCCGGCGTACAGAGTTGGGCAACATGTCTACGTTTCAACCCAGGACGTTACTCTAAAAGGCGAGAGGAGGAAACTGGCACAGCGATTCATGGGTCCCTACCCCATCACCCGGATCGTCAACCCGGTGGCTGTGCGTGTGGCTATTCCCCCCTCCCTCCGCATCCATCCCACCTTCCACGTGTCAAAGGTGAAGCTGGCAGTCACCGACCCCCTTTGCCCTCCTCCTGCTGCGCAACCCGCGCCCCGGATGATTGGTGGCCATCCGGCCTGGTCCGTCTCCTCCATCCTTGACTCCCGGCGCCGGGGTCGTGGGTTGCAGTACTTGGTGGACTGGGAGGGCTATGGGCCCGAGCATCGACATTGGGTGCCCCCATCATTCGTGTTGGACCCATCGCTCATCGCTGACTTCCACCGAGCGCACCCAGAGAAGCCATCGCCAGGAGGCGCTGCTAGAGGGGGGAGTACTGTCACGCCGCGCCGCTCATCAGCGGCGCCACCTGCTCGCACACCTGTTAATCATCAGCGGCGAGGAATATAAGCCGCCTCGCCCTGAGCTTCGGCCTGAAGCCGTCAGACTTCGATACTCATCCCTGTGAGTGAATCATCTACTTCAGCCAACATTTTGGTAAGAAGACCTTACCGCCTTTTCTCTCCAGTCTGCTCCCCTGTGCACAGGTGGATTTCCCGGCGGCGGACAACGCCTCTCCATCGCCTGTTCCTCGCTGCTGCACCGAGCTCTCCAGGTGGCTGTCTTCCGGGTCTCGTCCCTTGTTGTGCCAGTCATCTATTCCATCCAAGTAAGCCTTTCTCTCGCCTTTATATCTCCTGTGTTGGTGTGTGCCCGTCACCCTTCTCCTTGTGCTTTTCCCATAGGGTTGCCCGGCTGTACGGTCTCCTGCCTCTGTGCCCGAAGCAGACGCCGCCACCAACACATTTACATTCCGCAGACACACACCCATACACCCCTGTTGTTAATAAACAGTTTGAACTACTCTGAGCCTGTGTGTGTGCGTCTCCTGAGCCGAACGTTATGTCAATCATCAGATTGATTTAATTTCCCTTACAGAGACTTGGTTAGGACAAGAGGATTATGTTGGTTTAAGATAAGATAAGATAAGCCTTTATTAGTCCCACAACGGGGAAATTCCAGGATTGCAACAGCACAGGGATAGCAACACTCAGAGCAACAATCAGAAGGCAAGAAAAAAAACAAGCAAGCAGGAGCAGCTAATATACATATGTACATATTACTATAAAATATATATATACACACACACACACAGACACACAGTGCAGAGCATTGTAGCTGGATGGAATAAATACATGAATATATGAACACACAGTGCAGAGCATTGTAGCTAGATGGAACAAATATGTAAATATATAAACACCCACAGTACGGAGCATTGCAGCTAGGTGGAATAAACATGCAAGTATACAAACACACACAGTGCGGAGCAATGTAGCTAGATGGAATAATATGTAGATATATAAAAACACAGTGCGGAGCATTGTAGCTAGATGGAATAAATATATAGATATATAAATATAAACACACCCAGTGCTGAGCATTGTAGCTAGATGGAATAAATATGTAAATATATAAACACACACAGTGCAGAGCATTGTTGCTAGGTGGGATGAAACAGCATAACCGTCTATTTAGTTATCCTACATGGTATGATCATGTGCCCATACATATTCTCACCCTCCATAGCGACCGGTATGTTCCTAGTTGTATACCGGAGAGGACCATAGTGTAAGTCTGTTGCATCTTTTGCATTCAAAAAACTATTAGTTTGTTACGTCTTTTTGCTATCTCTGCGAGCAGCCCTGCTTAGGTTGTACAGTCTGACAGCCGTTGGTAGGAAGGACCTACGAAACCTCTCGGTTGTGCACCTGGGATGATGTAGTCTGCTGCTAAATGAGCTCCTCAGTGCATCCAGTATGTCCTGCATAGGGTGGAACTCGGACTCCAGCAGAGATGACAGTTTAGCCACCGTCCTTCTCTCTCCTATCTCCTCCATCGGATCAAGGCGCTGCCCCAGGACAGAGCTAGCTTTCTTAATCAGTTTGTTCAGTCTCTTCCTATCGGCTGCAGTAATGCCACTGCCCCAGCAGACCACTCCAAAAGTGATGGCTGATGCCACCACCGTGTCGTAGAATGACTTCAGCAGCGCCCCTTGTACACCAAAAGACCTGAGTCTCCTCAGCAGGAACAGCCTGCGCTGTCCCTTCTTGTAGAGTGCGTCAGTATTGTGTGACCAGTCTAGTTTATTGTTCAGATGAATACCCAGGTACTTATAGGATGTCACCATCTCGATGTCTGTTCCCTGTATATTTACTGGTGCTGTGAGGGGCTGCCCATGCCTGCGGCAGTCCACCACCAGCTCCTTAGTTTTCCTCGCGTTGATCTGGAGGCAGTTCCGATGGCACCAGTCCACAAAGTCCTGGATAAGCCCTCTGTACTCACCTTCATCTCCGTTGGAGATGAGAATCTCCAATTTAAATGAATCAACTCCCTCTGGTTATTTAAACTGTCAAAATCCCAGAAGTTCTGGTCGTGGAGGAGGAGTAGCAACAATTTACCATTCCAAATTACTAGTTAATGTAAAGCAAAAAACATGTTATAATTCCTTTGAGGGCCTGGTCCTCAGTATTGGGCACTTTAGCAATTTTAGGTTAAACCCAATTTTATTTGCCATAGTTTATCGTCCCCCATCAACCTACTCAGAATTTTTATCCAAATTTGCTGATTTCTTAGCTGATTTAGTGCTGAAATCTGATAGAATAATTATAGTAGGGGACTTTAATATACATGTGGATGTAGATAGTGACTGCCTTAATGTGGCATTCAATTCAATATTAGATTCAATTGGGTTTTCTCAGAAAGTAGGAAATTCTACTCATTACCTCCACCATACATTGGACCTTGTTCTGACATATGGCATAGAAACAGAAAATCTTGTAGTGTCTCCTCATAACCCTGTACTGTCAGACCATTGTCTGTTAACCTTTGATTTTACTATTTCTGACTATTTGGCTCCTAAGGGAAAATATTACTACAGTAGATGCCTCTCAGATGATGCTGTTACCAAATTTATGCAGATTGTTTCTTCTATGCCATGTGTCAACACAACGGAAATAAGCTATAGACAGCTTGCTCCTTCTGTAATTGATAACATGGTGGATAGTGTTTCAGCTTCTCTGCATCAGACTCTAGACTTGGTGGCCCCCTTAAAAAAGAAAAAGTCTAATCAGAGATTTCTAACTCCTTGGTTCAACACAGAAACTCGTACCTTAAAACAGAAGACTCGTCAATTAGAAAGAAAATGGTGCTCTACTAATTTAGATGAAATCTATTTAGCTTGGAGAAATCATCTTTTAATTTATAAAAAATCTCTTAGAAAAGCTAGAACGAGTTATTACTCTGCATTAATAGAAGAGAACAAGAATAATCCCAGGTTTCTTTTCAGTACTGTAGCCAGGTTGACAAAGAGTCAGGACTCTGTCAATCCTAGCATTCCCTTAGAGCTTACTAGTCAGGACTTTATGAACTTTTTCAATAATAAAATTTCATCCATCAGAGATAAAATCAATCAGATTCGTCCCACAGTTAACTTAAATGCTGTAACTGCTACAACTCTTTCTATTGATGTCTGTCTTGATGAGTTTACTCCAATCGACCTTTGTGAGTTAGACAAAATAGTTTCCTCATCCAAACCTTCAACTTGTCTTTTAGACCCTATTCCTACCAGGTTATTTAAAGAAGACTTCCCACTTATTGGTAGCTTTATTCTTCATATAATCAATTCTTCATTAACTTTAGGCCATGTACCGCAGGCTTTTAAAACGGCTGTAATTAAACCCTTACTCAAAAAGCCAACGCTAGATCCAGGAGCTTTAGCTAACTATAGACCAATCTCTAATCTCCCTTTCATTTCAAAAATCTTAGAACAAGTTGTTGCTATGCAATTATTTGACCACCTGCAGGGAAATGGTTTACTTGAAGAGTTTCAATCTGGGTTTAGAATCCATCATAGTACTGAAACAGCCTTAGCGAAGGTCACTAACGACCTCCTCATTGCATCTGATAATGGACTAGTTTCTGTACTTGTCCTTTTAGACCTTAGTGCAGCTTTTGATACTATCGATCATAATATTCTACTTGATAGATTAGAACACTATGTTGGACTTAATGGAACTTCGTTGCAATGGTTTAGATCTTATTTATCTGATAGGTTCCAGTTTGTTCATGTAAATAATGAGTTTTCTTTCAACTCAAAGCTTAGTCATGGAGTTCCACAGGGATCTGTGCTAGGCCCTACTCTTTTTAGTTTATATATGCTTCCGTTAGGCAACATTATTAGAAAGCACTGTATACATTTTCATTGTTATGCAGATGACACACAATTATACCTGTCAATGAAGCCAGATAATAGTAATCAATTAGCCAAGTTAGAAGCCTGTCTTAAGGAAATCAAAGCTTGGATGACTTGTAATTTCCTGCTATTAAATTCAGATAAGACTGAAGTCATTCTTGTTGGTCCAAAAAACCTTAGAAATTCCTTTCCAAATCAAACTTTCAGTTTGGATGCGGTTACTCTTTCTCTTAATAGCTCTGTGAGGAACCTTGGAGTTATTTTTGATCAGGATTTGTCCTTCAATTCACATATTAAATTTGTTTTTAAGACTGCCTTCTATCATTTGCGTAATATTGCCAAGATTAGGAGCATCTTGTCTCAGAGTGATGCTGAGAAACTGATCCACGCTTTTGTTAGCTCGAGATTAGATTACTGTAATTCTTTATTATCAGGCTGTCCTAAAACATCTTTAAAAAGTCTTCAGCTGATGCAAAATGCTGCAGCAAGAGTTTTAACAGGTACTAGAAAGAGAGATCATATCTCTCCGGTTCTGGCCTCCCTTCATTGGCTTCCCATAGAGTTTAGAATTAAGTTTAAAATCCTTCTTCTTACTTACAAAGCTCTAAACAATCAGGCTCCTTTTTATTTAAAAGATCTGATACTACCGTATTATCCTAACAGAGCACTACGCTCCCAAAATGCAGGATTACTTGTAATACCTAGAATCTCCAAAAGTACAATGGGAGGCAGAGCCTTCAGTTATCAAGCTCCTCTCCTGTGGAATCAGCTGCCAATCTGGATTCGGGAGTCAGACTCGATCTCTGTTTTTAAGAATAGGGCTAAAACCTACCTTTTTGATATAGCCTACAATTAGGGAGGGATCATGTGTTTCTGACCCTTCCCTTAGTTATGCTGCTAATAGGTTTAGTCAGCCGGGGGACCTCCAGTAATGCACTGGGCCTCACTCCTTTCCTCACTCTCTATGAAATTTTTTTTTTTTGCTGGTCATTAACATCTGTTTGTTCTCTCCCATAGATTGAGTCCCCATCGTGCTGTTTGCTCTCTACATGTCTGTTCTTTTCTTCTTCTCTATCCCCTCACCCCCCAGCCAGTCGCAGCAGATGACTGCCCCTCCCTGAGCCTGGTTCTGCTGGAGGTTTCTTCCTGTTAAAAGGGAGTTTTTCCTCTCCACCGTCGCCAAGTGCTTGCTCACAGGGGATCGCCTGATTGCTGGGGTCTTTCTGCAACTGTGGGGGTTCCCCCCTACAGTTGATAGTGCTATGAGATGACTCTTGTTGTGAAATGGCGCTATATAAATAAAGTTGAATTGAATTGAATTCAGAAAACAAAAGCCTTCCAACGCGGTTGAATGGACCCCGGAGCGCGAACGCGCCTTCGCGGAAGTAAAAAGTGCTCTAGCGAACGCCACATTGTTGGTTCACCCCGATCCCTCGGCCCGCATAGCGCTAACCACAGACGCTTCAGACTTGGCCATAGGGGCAGTTGTGGAACAACACGTTGGCGGGACCTGGCAACCTTTAGCATTTTTTAGCAAATCGTTAAACCAAACCGAGCGTAAATACAGCACTTTTGACAGGGAGCTGCTAGCGCTTCATTTATCCATCCACCACTTCCAGTTCTGGTTAGAGGGGCGGCGTTTCACGGCTTTTGTAGACCACAAACCGATCACCTTTGCGATGGCTAAAATTTCAGAACCATGATCAGGCAGGCAACAAAGACAGCTAGCTGCAATTTCGGAGTTCACCACAGACATTCGACATGTGGCAGGCAAACTTAACGTGGTAGCAGACTGCCTCTCTTGCGCTGTGACATCGCCAGAGCACGAGGAGACAGATTATGCTACCTCAGCCGCAGAACTCTTCACCAACGCGGACACGTACGCGGCCCCAATTCACGTAGGGATAGATTACGCAGCCATGGCAGAAGAGCAAAGCGGTGACGTGGACGTGCGCGCGCTCCTGTCCGGACCAACAGGGTTAAGACTGGAGGAAAGGGGTTTACGTGACGGTGTACCCCCCCTAATCTGCGACATCTCAACCGGCCGACCTCGCCCGGTAGTCCCAGCTGCATGACGCCGCCGTATTTTCGACTCAATTCACTCCCTCGCGCACCCAGGTGTGCACGCCTCGGTTAAAATGGTCGCCGAAAAGTTTGTTTGGCCGGGCCTGCGCAAAATGTAAAGGAATGGGCAAAAACTTGCATGTCTTGTCAGCGCGCCAAAATACACAAACACACAAAAGCCCCTCTAGAGCCTTTTCGAATCCCAGCTAGAAGGTTTGACCACGTTCATGTCGACCTCGTGGGACCACTACCTTCGTCCCATGGCTTCACACACCTGTTAACAATGATAGACCGTACTACGCGCTGGCCTGAGGCGGTCCCTCTGGCGTCAACCACAGCGGCGGAAGTCGCTCGCGTTTTTTTGACAAACTGGGTGGCACGTTTCGGCGTCCCATCGGACATCACGTCCGATAGGGGGCCTCAATTTGTCTCAGAGCTCTGGTCAGCCATGGCCAGCAGCTTAGGGGCGACAATTCACCGTACCACCGCTTATCACCCTCAGGCTAATGGGTTATGCGAGCGTTTTCACAGATCTTTAAAGGCCGCCCTCAGGGCCTCGCTAACGGATACAAATTGGGTAAATAAACTTCCCTGGGTTTTATTGGGGTTGCGTGCTGCACCTAAAGAGGATCTAGACGCCTCCCCAGCAGAGTTAGTGTTTGCACAACCTCTCAGACTTCCAGGTGAGTTTTTACCAGTGAACCCAGAGCCGGGGCATCTTCCAACCCTGAGGCTGTTAGACAGTAACGGACCAGACACTCTCCCCGGACCGGCACATCACTCTTTCCCACGGGTTTTTGTTCCCCAAGCTTTAAAAAACGCCGAGTTTGTTTTTGTTAGGCATGAAGCTTTAAAGTCTACCCTCCGTCCACCATACGACGGACCATTCAGAGTGCTGGAACCTGGTGATAAGCATTCTGTGCTTGATTTAGGGGACAGAAAAGAAACCGTCAGCATTGACAGACTTAAACCTGCTTTCTTGTTGAGAGACGAACCTGCACGGGTGGCGAGGGCACCTCGGCGGGGTAGACCCCCCAAGAAAAAAGACTCAACCCCCCTGCAGGGAACAAATAACCACTCTCCTCCCCAAGCTGCAGATTCCTTACAGGAAGGTCCCGCCAGGACGCCCAAGCGGACCTACAGCAGATTCGGGAGAAGATTAAAACCCAGACGGCACAGGGACTGATGCAAATTAACCAAGAGTTGTTAACTATTTTATCAGATTGTGCCGTGACAGTTTTAAGGCTGATTTGTGATATTACTACACTGTTATGGTTACCACTGAATTCTCTACAGGAGCATGACTGCTGGAAAGATTCTTCATTGTTTTCCCTGTCAAGAGGTTTAACAGTATAGTATGTCATAGAAATTATCTTAAACTGTAGACTTACTTTGATTGTCCTTTTCTTAGTCGTTTGGGGGGGGCTGTGGTTTATATTAATCATATATCCCATATCTACATATGTATAAGCATATTAGAATGTTTAGTGATTACATATGTGCAATGACCTCACGCCTCGGAACAGGACAAGAGGTCTCGACCGCCAGCGAAGATCAAAGAGCATACGGAGTCGCAGCGGTGGAGACCAGATCGATCTCCCTGACTTCCCAGGGTCAGGTGGAGGAGACAGAGGACAATGGAGGAGATTGATCGCCCTGACCTCTCTGGGTCAGGTGGAGGAGACGGAAGACAAAGGAGGGGGGATTAAGTTAATGCGGGATGTCAGCTTTGATATGCAATGTCTTTTGTTGTGCGTAGTATAAGTATGAAGGTCTGAATGTGTTCGACCTCTTATTCTGCTTCTGCACTGAGATGAGACTTGTTAGAGGAGCGAAGCTAATATTAAACTTTGGTTTATAAATCACATCGCCTCGTTATTCCAAGCTCTTCTACACCCACTGTATATACAGTATAGGGCTGTCACTATAACCTCGCTACTGACAAGCTGACCACACAGGTTGCCAAGCAACCATAATAGCTGCAGCTGGTTTGTCCTATGTTTTTCATGTGAATGTGCACCCCTCCACCACCCCCACCCCACACACATAAATTTTGTTTTTCTGTAAATCTGCAGCTCTTTGACCGGCTGTTCCCGATGTTATGACCTCAGCCGGAGATGACACCGAGTTAAGTTTATGTGCCTCAAAATCAAATTATCAGCTAAAAAGGTTGGCAGATTTTTTTTCCGACTGCTCTCCCTCCCACCAGCTGAGGCTGTTTGTGTCTGTTCATCAATGTAGGATATTTTCCTCTGGAATACTTGAAAACAACAGACTCCGTTTTGGAAACTCTGCAGAGGGGCTCTTTCTCTGCCCACAACACCGGGAAGGAAGCTTCAGCGGTCACATCTGCCCCGGCTTCACGGAGCCCCGCCACTGTAGTGTAGGTGAGCAGTTTCAGCTATTCAACTGTACATTAATTTGAGGATATTCTCCAACCTATTAATTATTTTGTTGCCACTCTTCACCAATTAACTACAACCCTTTAATTAATTTTTAAAATGCATGCCTCCGACGGCAGGCTGCTGTGGCTGTCAGAACGTTGGTGACAGAAAAACTTATTAGAAATAAATTTAAATCAAACTCACCACTGCTGCTAAAGATAGTCTGTGCTGTTTTTAAACTGTAGCTCTCTTCTATGCTATTTTTTCTGGTGAATGTACCTTCTGCACCCCCACATAAATTTAATATATTTTCCACACATTTACAGCTTTCTTTCTAGTAAATTTCTAACTTTTTCCACTTAGTCCAAAAACAGTGCAGTACATACAAAAAAAGGCAAAACAAGAGAAACTTACAGACCATAGCACTCATGAGCTGGCTTGGCTCAGGAGGAAATGAGGAGGTGATCAGAGTGATGATCAGGCAGAGAATAATCCAGACAATAACCAGTTTTGGTACATGCAGTCTTTCCACACCAACACAGTGAAAAAGCAGTGCTTCAATACATGGAAGAGGATGAGCTGCAGGTGTGAGTCACTGAGCGAACAGGTAACCTAATTAGCCCAACTCCTCCCAGCTGGACTGATGGAGCACCAGACTGTGAGCAATTAAAGGGAGTGTCTGGGAAAAGGGGAGGCCCACATGAAAACAACCCAAAAATAAATACAGAGAACTAACATAATCAAATTAATCAGACATACCACACATTGAAAATGTGAGCTCAGACACATGACAGGCACGTTCGGGGAGACAGTTTTTGGTGGACTCTGGCTCCCACAAGAGCTTCATCCTGCCGGTCAACGCAGACAGGGTGGCAGGAGGCAGCGGTCCCAAGCTGACAGCCACCAACGGATCCACCATCAGGACATTTGACGAGTGGACAGTGACAATATGCTTACACGGACGCAACTTTCAGTGGGACTTTGTGATAGCTGCATGTTCCAACTCCATTTTAGGCACAGATTTTTTATGTGCGTATGGGTTGTTAGTTGATGCTGCTAATAGGAGATTAGTGGACGTTGTCTCTTTTACCTCACTGCCCTGTACAGCCTGGGGGAGCTGGATCGACAACACTGGCTAACGTTATAGCTCCAGGGGGTAAGTACCAACATTTGCTCACACAGTTCCCAGCACTCACGGTCCCCACTTTTTCGGCTATGGTAACAAAACACGAGGTCGAACACTTTATAACGACAAAAGCCCTGCCGGTGTTCACGCGACCGCAGCGTTTGTGAGAGTACTACAGGAGTTTTTGGGAATGGTTCATTTTTATAACCGTTTCCTTCGGTGTTCACGCGACCGCAGCGTTTGTGAGAGTACTACAGGAGTTTTGGGGAATGGTTCATTTTTATAACCATTTCCTTCTCCATGCAGCCCAGCTGATGCAGCCATTGTATGTCGCACTTAAAAAAAAAAAGAAGCCCGCGGAAACTATCGACTGGACTCCCAAGCGAGTCCAGGCTTTTACAAATGCCAAAACAGTGCTGGTGGATGTCACATTGTTAGCCCACTCGGATCCATCTGCATGGATGGCGTTCACTGCGGACGCGTCTGATGTTGCCATGGGGCAGTGGTGGAGCAGCATGTTTCAGGTTTGTGGCAGCCGCTCTCATTTTTCAGCTGAACTTTGCGCAACAACGAATGCAAATGCAGCATGTTCGATAGAGAATTGCTAGCTCTCTACCTGGCGACGCACCATTTCCAGTTTTGGCTAGAGGGGCGCGAGTTCACCGTGATCATGGACCATAAGCCGCTGACATACGTGATGTCCACGGTCTCGGAACGGTGGTCGGCCCGGCAGCAACAGCATTTGGTCACAATTTCAGAGTTTACAACCAACATTCAACACATTGCCGGTAAGCTCAACGTCATGGCCGATTGTCTGTCACGTGTGTTAGTCTCCCCGGTCTATATGGAAATAGATTTTCCTGAGATGGCCGGGGAGCAAGCCAGGGACACGGACATTTGCGCGCTCCAGTCTGCGCCTACTGGGCTAAGGCTGGAGAGCAGGGTGGTGCAAGAAGGGTGCCCTCCCTTGCTCTGCGATGTCTCCGCCGGCCGCTGGCCACTGGTGGTTCCGAGCTCTTGGCCCCGTCACGTTTTTGACTCGGTCCACTCCCTTTCACATCCGGGACTGCGCGCTTTAGTGAAGCTAGTGGGGTCAAAATTCGTTTGGCTGCACTTGCGCAAGGACGTGAAAGAGTGGGCTGCAGTTTGCATTGCGTGCCAGCGTGCCAGCGGGCTAAAGTGCACAAGCACACCAGAGCCCCCTCAAGCCATTCCAAATCCCGGCCAGGAGGATCAAAAACATCCACGTGGATTTGGTGGGACCCTCCCGCCGTCCCAAGGTTTCACGCACCTTTTCACAATTGTGGACCGCACCACGCGCTGGTCTGAAGTGGTCCCGCTGGCTTCTACCTTGTCCGCAGACGTGGCTCATGCTATTTTGTCGACTTGGGATCCACGGTTCAGATCCCCATCAAACATCACTTCCGACAGGGGTCCACAATTCGTTTCAGAACTCTTGTCTGTGACAGCCCAGAGCCTGGGGGTCAAAATTCACCGCACTACCGCGTACAACCCCCAGGCTAATGGGTGCATTTTCATAGGTTGCTTAAAGCAGCGCTCAGAGCTTCCCTCACGGACAAAAAATGGGTTGCTCGCCTGCCCTGGGAGTAAATGCTGGAGCCGCTGGAAAAAGAAGGGTGTGAGAGCAGCGCCGGCGTTATGTCATGGTAATGTGCCACACAGGCTTTGTTCTAGACACAATGTATGTTGGTCGGAAGTATCGGGTCTCAATGCATGGTATTAAAGATATAAAAGAGGAATTCACAGAGACCCAGGATTCACTTTTGCTGTACTTTATGTTGGAGAAGGAATAAAGTTTCATGTTGTTCAGCTCGTTGCCTCGCCTGCTTCCTTTCTCCACAATGTATTAAATATAGTTAATATTGTAGATGCTGGAATGATCATCTCAGACTGGATGCAGAGGGTAAACAGATGAGGACAATAGGTATTGAGATGGGAGAGATTATGGTGAGGTAGCAGGAAGGAGTGTCATCACCCGCAGCTCACGGGCTTCCACCTCAGCTGCGCGCACACCTGCTCCTCGTTAGTGTGCTGCTATTTATTCCATCCTGCCCTGAGCTGCAGCCTGGAGCCGTCTGTCTCCCAACATCAAAATCTCCCAGCAGCTTCCTCCTCATCAGGCCTGCTGATCTACACTAACGGACACGTAAGCTGTCATTATTGTCTGCTCATCTTCTCCTATCAGCCTCCCCTGTGCACAGGTGGATTACCCGGCGGCGGACTTACCTTCCATCGTCCCGCCACTCCTCTGCCTCGCCGCTTCGCCCGGACGCACAGCAGGATGTTGTCTCCCAGTCTTGGGACCTGCCAACGCCAGCCACCGCATCTCTGCAAGTAAGCACAGCTCTTGATCACGTTCCCATGTGGTTGCCTAGCTAACCCCTTTTCTCCTCTCTCCCATAGGGTTGTCTGGCCGCACGACGTGCTGCTCTGTCCTGGCTTTCATCCTCCACCCGCATCACACACTACTCTCTCATACACGCATCCATACACTCATCTTGTTGTTTAATAAAGCTGTCAAATCTACCTGAGCCTGCATGCGTGTTTCCTGGGCCGACATTATGTCAAGACGGCTCCAGCAAAGCGGCCCAGCGGACAGCGGGCTCGCACGCCGTTTTTCCACCCTCGAGGCTCGGGTGGATATGATAGCTCACCAACAGCAGGTGATATTAAATCAATTGACATTAATTACTGACCGGTTAGACCGCCTGGATCCTCCACGGTCCTTCCCTCCGGGTCCTCCTGGTGCCGCGGCTCCGGCTGTCTCCTCGGCCGGCCAGCCTGGCTCGGGGGCGCCAACCCATCTCACACCCATCCCAACCCCCGCTCGCTTCAGCGGGAAACTCGGTGGAGCGAAGGGGTTTATCCTGCAGTGTGAGTCGGTGTTTCTGTGCGTCCCCGGGGATTTCCCCTCAGACCACAGCCGAATCGGTTACATGGCCAATCTTCTCGAGGGGCGAGCGTTGACTTGGGCTTATGCCGTAATGACGAAGCCCAGCTACGCGAACCTCTCGTATGACCGGTTTGTGCAGGACTTTCTAGAGGTTTTTGACCATTCCCGTCTCGACAGCATCCTCGCTGACCGGCTTCTCGGTCTCCAACAGGGAGGCTGGTCAGCGGCGGAATACGCGGTCGACTTCCGGGTGGCAGCAGAGGAGGTGGGCTGGGGAGAGGCATCTCTCTGCAGCGTTTTCCTCCAAAGCCTCAACTCTGGTCTGAGGGATGAGCTAGCTGGCCGGGACCTCCCAGGGCGACTCTCTGAGCTAATCTCGCTCATGATTAGCCTGGACAACAGGCTACGTGAGCAGGCTGCAGAGCGGAAGTCTGCCAGCCGCATGCGCGGAGCTTCCCTCCACCCAGCTCAGCCTCGCCCCCTGGCGTTACCGGCTCCAGAGTCTGCCGATGAACCAGAGGCCATGGCTATCGGGCGCACTAGGCTCCCTCTAGCGGAGAGACAACGCCGGCGGGAACGGGGTCTCTGCATGTATTGCGGAGATGACCAGCATCCCGTGGAGCTGTGCCCCCGTTAAGCCAAACGGGGAGGTCCGCGAGTCACTATAGGGGGCCTCGCGGACTCTAACCGGTCTAACTCCCTATCCTCTTGTACACTGCCCTTACGGTTCTGCCACAACTCCACTGGGCACTCCATTCACGCACTGGTGGATTCCGGGGCAGAGCAGAGCTTTATTTCTAAAAGCCTGGCAACCCGTTTGGGCATACCATGTCAACCACTGCCTAACCCCCTAAACTTGGTCACTCTCTCCCGTTCTCCCCTGGGAACTGTTACACATCGCACGAAGCCAGTCCCCATCATAGTCTCCGGCAACCACTGGGAGGATTTGTCCTTCTACGTCCTGCCCTCCTTGTCGGACCGTGTCATCCTGGGATACCCCTGGATGCGGCTGCATAACCCTGTCCTGGATTGGAGGACCGGCAGCGTCCTGTCCTGGCGCCTGGCTCCAGTCGGTGCCCTGTGCACCGTCCTCCCCTCCATCAGCACCCGTCTCCGAACCTCCGGACCTGACCATGGTGCCGCAGGAATTCCACGACTTAGGGGCAGCGTTCACTAAGTCCAGAGCCTTGTCTTTTCCCCCGCATCGACCCTACGACTGTGCGATCAACATCCGCCCGGGGGCCCCCTTGCCATCAGGCCGTCTGTACAGCCTCTCTGCACTGGAGCGAGAAGCAATGGACACGTACATTAAGGAGTCGCTCAGCGCTGGGATCATCTGCCCCTCTTCGTCCCCACTTGGCGCGGGATTCTTCTTCGTGGCAAAGAAGGATGGGTCCCTACGCCCCTGTATCGACTTCAGAGCCCTGAACGACATCACCATTAAGGACCGTTACACACTGCCCCTTATGGACACTGCCTTCCACTCCCTCCAGGGGGCGACCTGGTTCACCAAGCTTGACCTCCGCAGCGCTTACCATCTCGTTAGGATCCGGGAGAGAGACGAGTGGAAGACGGCCTTTAGGACGCCCAGCGGCCCCTTCGAGTATCTCGTGATGCCGTTTGGGCTCACCAACGCACCTGCCGTCTTCCAACGTCTAATCAACGACGTCCTCCGGGACTTTCTGGGAGTGTTCGTCTTTGTATATCTGGATGATATACTCATCGGGCTGCACGGTGGCGCAGTGGTTTAGCACTGTGGCAGCACAGTTTACCCTCGGCAGGGGGATTGCGGGGATCATGAGATCGTGGGTTCGATCCCAGCCCCCGACCAACAGTGAGCTGTGTGGAGTTTGCATGTTCTCCCCGTGTTGCGTGGGTTTACTCCGGGATTTCTCCGGTTTCCTCCCGCATACCAAAAACATGTAGGTTTAGGGCACTCGCACACGCAGCGACCAGCAGCCGGTGGCTTGTCACCAGACTGCAAACCAAATCTACCTACGGGTACAAATAAGTAACAAAAAAAAAAAAAAAATCTTCTCCAAGGCACGAGATGAACACCAGGCCCATGTGAGGCGGGTCCTGCAACGGCTGCTGGAGAACCGGCTGTTTATTAAAGCCGAGAAATGCGAGTTTTATGCCTGTACCACCTCCTTCCTGGGGTTCGTCATTTCGCATAACCAGATCCTCCCCGACCCCGCGAAGGTTAAAGCGGTGGTTGAGTGGCCCACGCCCACCTCCAGGAAGCAGGTGCAGCAGTTTATTGGCTTCGCAAATTTCTACCGGCGCTTTATCCCTAATTTCGGCACCATCGTCTCCCCCCTGACCCGCCTCACGTCATCGAAGGTGCTTTTCCACTGGTCCAAGGAAGCGGCCACCGCCTTCAAGACCCTCCAGGCAGAATTCTCGTCCTCCCGGGTCCTGACCCAGGTCGATCCTGCGCTTCAGTGCTTAGGGGAGGTTGACGCATCTGACACGGGGGTGGGGGCGGTGCTTTCTCAGCGCTCGCCGGTGGATGGAGTCAAGCGTCCCTCCGCATTCTTCTCTCAACGGCTGACGGCGGCGGAATGTAACTATGATGTCGGCGACAGGGAGCTCCTCGCTGTCAAGCTCGCGCTAGAGGAATGGTGTCACTGGTTGGAGGGGGCAGCCCAACCCTTTGTGGTCTGGACGGACCACAAAAACCTCGAGTACCTGAGGTCAGCGAGGTGTCTGAATGCCCGCCAGGCGCGCTGGTCTCTATTTTTTGCTCGTTTCAACTTCACCATCACGTACCATCCAGGCTAGAAGAATGGGCTGCCCGACGCCCTCTCCAGACAGTTTGCCCCCGAGGGCCCAGAAGAATCCGGTCATACCATCCTGCCTAAGTTATGCGCCTTAGGAGTGATCGCCTGGCCCATTAAGGACAAGATCCTGGACGCTCAGAAGACAGAACCGGATCCTGGCGGGGGGCCGGAGGGGAGGCTCTTTGTTTCATCTGCAGTTCGGGGTGAAGTGACCCATTGGGCCCACAACTCCAGACTCGATTGTCACCCCGGCATTACCCGCCTGGTGAGTTGGCTGCAGCGCTCATTTTGGTGGCCAGTTCTCCATAAAGACGTTACCAACTATGTCCGGGCCTGTCCCCAGTGCGCAACCGGCAAGACCCAGAACTCTCCACCTGCGGGCCTACTCCAGCCCCTGCCGATCCCGGGCAGGCCCTGGTCGCACATCGCCCTTGACTTCGTCACCGGTTTACCAGTCTCTAACACCTATGACACGGTCCTGACAATTGTGGACAGATTCTCCAAGGCCGCCCATTTTGTGCCCCTTCAGGGTCTCCCTTCAGCACGCGAGACGGCCGATCTACTGGTCCACCATGTCGTCAGACTGCATGGTATCCCGCTGGACGTGGTCTCGGACAGGGGTCCGCAGTTCGTCTCCCAGGTCTGGAGGAGTTTTTGCAGCACCTTAGGGGCCACGGTGAGTCTCTCCTCAGGTCACCACCCCCAATCCAACGGGCAGTGCGAGTGCACGAACCAGGAGTTGGAAGCTGCTCTGCACTGCGTAACATCCTCCAATCCTTCGTCCTAGAACTCCTACCTGACCTGGGTAGAATACTCCCATAATTTGGCCCAGTCCACGGCAACTAGAGTGTCACCCTTTGAAGCGGGTAGACCGGTTGCCATGGGTTTTGTCAGGGTTGTGTTCTGCACCAAAAGAGAATTTGGAGGCTTCCCCGGCGGAGCTTGTTTTTTCTCAGCCACTGCAGCTCCCCGGGGAACTTTTGCCAGATAATCCCGCGCCGTACAACTGTTCGTTTCAGTGTTTGCAGCATAGCGCAGATGCAGGCACGCTGCCGGGCCCGGCCCACCACTGTTTTCCATGCGCTTTTGTGCCAAAAACTTTGTAGAACACGGCGTTTGTGTTTGTCAGGCACAATGCCCACCGCCCCCCATTGCGGCCACCTTACGATTGCCCGTTCAGAGTGCTTGAACCAGGGGACAAACATTTTTTGTTAGACTTGGGGGGGTCGTAGAGAGAAAATATGTATAGACAGACTTAAGCCCGCCTTTGTGGTGGTGGACGAGCAAGTGATGTTGGCTCAGGCCCCTCGGCGTGGAAGACCCTCACGGAGAACTCCCCAGGTAAGCGATTCATCAGAGTAGCCACACTGGCAAGTCGAAGTTTCCCCCCCCTCGCCATTGCCCACCTGCAGAGAGACACACCCCCAGGAGCCCCCCCCACTGGCACAGCAGCGCCGCAGAGGCGGAGAACTCCGTTACAGCAGATATGGGAGGAGACTGAAGCCAAAATGACGTGAGGACTGAAACTCGGTCTGAGATTCTGGGGAGGGCGGTGTAGACACTGGAATAATCATCTCAGACTGGATGCAGAGGGTTAAACAGATGAGGACAATAGGTATTGAGATGGGAGAGATTATGGTGATGTAGCAGGAAGGAGTAGCTGGGGGACAGTGGGGGAAGAAGGGTTGAATGTATTGTGATGTGAGATGCCATTCAGATGTGAGATGGGCAGATGTTATAAAAGGAGAGACCCTGGTGTATTGAAAAATGTTTTTTCTGTGTATGACTGATGTGAGAGTGAATAAAGTCGCCTGCTGCACGAGTCTGACTCCGTTATTTGCACTCTCCACAATATTATATTATTGTGTGTTATGGGTGCTGGCTTCACCTTTTCGGTTCTACCATCATCCACAGTATAAAAGGCTGATATGGTAGATGGACGGTCTCTTTTGACCTCGCCTCTGCCTAAACGGGAGCACCTTGTGTCACTGTGAGTCACCCATTAAAGTCATGTTCCATTGCACCTCCGGCCTCGTTATTGAAGTACTGGTTATGGACATAAATACGCCTTCAGCTTTAGAGGCTCAGGGGTAATTAAAAATTGCATTTCACAGAAATGAGAATGCAAACAGTACCTTTCAGACAATCAATGGGGTATAGCATACACATGAATGATATATGATTGGACACAGATATAAAGGTACATGGAAGAAACAAATAAATTCACTTCCAGTAATGACATATTGAAAATTTTATCAAAATAAGACACAAAATGTATTGTTTAGAGTCATTTTTTCTAACCATCAGAACATGTTTTTCCTCATTCTCTTTGGTCAAACAGTATTGAGAATTGAATTATTTCTTGAATTTCAATGTCATCTCAACTCCTTTCAAAGTTATGGAGAAATTCATACAAGGATACTGAAGAAATTTTTTTTTTTTTATGTGCATTGGAAAATCAAATGCCTTTTCCCCTTTTTTGTTAGATTTCTTTTCTTCTTGCTGTTGTGTTGTGTTAATGCCATATATTGTTGTGTTTACCACTTCAGGCCAGCATCATAAAGTTTAATTTCATTGAGACATCCAAAACAAGTCTGACTGTTGAACTGAAGCCTTGGTTGAGGAACTGAGGGTTCAGCTGCATTAAAAAAAGGATTGTTTCTCCTCCTCTAGTACACCTTTCTATGACAAAACAACACTGCAAGGAATACTGAATAACATTTTGAAGGAAAAATACATCTTTCAAAGAAGCCATGCACAAGGTTATCCATGAGCCTGAAACTTTGGCATACAAAAGAGCATTAACTTTGGACATTTTGCTTTTAAATTCAATGCCAGAAGAAGCACACACATACAAATGAAAAGCCCCAGGGGTCAAGTAAACCACAGCAAATATTAATAATGACAATTGTCATGTCTTTGGGTAAAAGACATTGATAAATTTATAAAGTTAATAAATTGGTTAAAAGGAATAAATAAGTTAGAATGAGTGATAAAATTGTCAAAAACCTGTGTTTAAAAAGTTATCGAAGTGAGACATCTTTTCCTTAAAGGATTGTTTTTTGTTACTGCAGAGTGTGTGCTCTTCCGTATATAGATGATCTTTGATGCGTTTTTTCCTTCGGCTACAGTCAGCTAGCCACACAGAAACGAAGTTAAAAAGTTCATTGAGTACGCTGTGTTGTTCTTCTTCGTTTGAGTCTTGGGAAACCTTTGTCTTTGTGAGTATTTTTATGTACAAGCACTTGATAGAGATCGCTGATGTTCAAAAGTATTACGTGAATGAGTTTTGTTAAAGCGATGATGTCTGTTAGTTATTTACGTGTATTAGTTCTTTGTGTTAGCATACCGCATGTTAATATGTAGATAGTAATTGCATTGTCCTGTATGTTTCAGTTACCACGTCATGCTACACACGCATGCAAGAAAACTTTATAAAGACAAGAAAAGCAAGCCTTGTGTGCGAAGTTTTCTTCAATGGTTCGCTGGCTGTCTAGCAGCACAGAGAAACGTGCTGTGAGGGCATCACAGTAAAAAGACATTAAAGACGTCCGGAGCGAGACGTTTTCTCGGCGGATTCAAGCAACACAGAGCAACATTAAGCAAACATGAGCTTACGTTCAGGAAAAAACTATTTGAAAAACTATGAGCTGCGAAACGAAGCAGAGCAACAACCAGACGTGGACGTGGAGAAGCCAGACGCCGCAGACCAAATGTCGGACATGCAGCCACCATCACCGCCATTCGACACCAGGTCCAGGGTTACCAGCAGGCAGTCTCACACATCATCTACAGGGTCTTCAGCCATAAAGGCCTACGCCAGGGCGCAAGCGGCTAAAGCTCAACTAGCCTTTGCTGAAAAAGAGGCTAATATGATGAAGCAAAAGGCTGACTTAGATGCTAGCCTCCACATTCTAAAATGTCATAAAATTATAGCAGCAGCTGAAGCAGAAGTTGCAGCCTACGACGAAGCAGAGAATCAGAGCGGGGAGAGAAGCATAGGGCCCCCTACTGAAACTGAGCCTCTTGATACAGTATGGCGCACCAGCGAATATGTTGCACAACAATGTGCACAACAATGTTACTCTCTTCAGAAGCTTCCAAGAGGCCACAGCAGCCCCTTGAAATGAGAGACAATGCAGTAGAAGTGCAAGCCACCAATCAGTCAGTTGATCAGCTAACAACTACAACCCAGTATGTACCTCCTCCAATGAATACAGGCATAAAACAAGAACAAAAGGTAACCAAGGGTCTGACAAACACCCACCTGTTAAACCCTCTAGCTCACACGTTTCAACCTCTTAACAATAACTCGGCTGAGTTTAATGGAGGACAAGATTTTGCAAAATATCTCTTCCGCAAAGAACTAGTCAGTACTGGTTTACTGCATTTCGATGACAAGCCTGAAAACTATTGGGCATGGAAAGCCTCATTTGTTAGTGCAACTAAAGACTTAAATCTGTCGGCAAGAGAGGAACTAGACTTGCTCACAAAGTGGTTAGGGCCAAAATCCTCAGAGCAGGCCAAAAGGATCCGTGCAGTACATGTCCTTAATGCCTCTGCAGGTTTGATAATGGTCTGGCAGCGCCTTGAGGAGTGTTATGGCTCCTCAGAGGCCATCGAAGACGCACTCTTAAAAAAGGTAGAGGACTTTCCAAGGCTAACAAACAAAGACAATGTCAGGTTAAGAGAACTCGGTGACCTCCTTTTAGAGTTACAGTGTGCCAAAGTAGATGGTGCACTACCAGGGCTAGCATACCTAGACACAGCTAGAGGGGTAAGACAAATAGTTGAAAAACTTCCCTTCAACCTACAGGAAAAGTGGACAACTGTGGGGACGAAATACAAAGAGACTCATAGTGTGTCATTTCCCCCTTTCTTTGTTTTTGTGCAGTTTGTTCAGCAACAAGCTAAAAGGAGAAATGATCCAAGCTTTGCTACATCTAGCTGTAACAGTCAAGCTTCCATGCGCTCAGAAAAGCCCACTCCATACAATCGCAAAGCCACTGTGTCAGTACACAAAACAGATGTCGCAGAGAAAAGTGGTTCTGAGACTAAAAAAGTAGAAGAACCAGATCGGCAGTGCCTGATTCACAAGAAGCCACACCCACTCAAAAAATGTAAGCTGTTCAGACATAAACCTATAGAAGAACATCAAGCTTTTCTCAAAGAGCATCACATTTGTTATAGGTGTTGTGGTTCAGTTCAGCACATCGCAAAAGATTGTAAAGTGGCAGTCATGTATAGTGAGTGCAACAGTCCCAAACACATATCAGCACTTCATCCAGGTCCTGCTCCTGTCTTGAAAAGTGCCACATCAGGAAGTGATGAACAAAACAAAGGTGAAGAGCAAACGGAGAGCTCTCCTTCAGTCATCTCCAAGTGCACAGAGGTGTGTGGTCAAAGTAATAGCCCACGCTCTTGCTCTAAGATCTGCTTAGTGAAAGCATATCCAGAAGGTCAGAAAGACAGAGCAATGAACATGTATGCAGTAATTGACGAACAGAACAATAAGTCCCTGGCTAAGACAGAGTTCTTCAGCCTGTTTGACATTAAAGCTACACCTGCACCGTACACATTAAAAACCTGCTCTGGCAAAGCTGAAACTGCAGGCAGGAGAGCTGTGAACTTCTTCATACAATCCATGGATGGAAAAACAGATATCCGGCTGCCTCCCTTGATTGAATGTGATTCAGTGCCGGACGACAGAACTGAAATACCCTCACCTGAGATTGGTCAGCACCATCCCCATCTGCTCCCTATCGCAAACAAAATCCAACCTGTCGACCACCACGCTCCAATCCTCTTACTCCTGGGAAGGGACATCCTCAGGGTACATAAGGTACGCGAGCAGATTAATGGGCCAAATAACGCTCCTTATGCACAAAAACTGGACTTGGGTTGGGTTATTGTAGGAGAGGTGTGTGTAGGAAAGACTCATAGCGCATCAGAGGTGAATGTTTACAAGACACACACATTAGACAGTGGTCGCACATCTTATTTTGAGCCATGTCCAAACGTCATTACAGTTAAAGAGAACTATGGCATTCTGTCAGAGCAAAACACTCAGTCAGTCATAAGGTGTAAAGACACAATTGACTTTGCTCACAACACAGACAAGCTAGGTCACTCTGTGTTTGACAGATCTGAATCAGATGATAAAGTTGCACTGTCCATAGATGACAAAACTTTCTTAACTCTAATGGACAATACAGTTAGCCAGAACAAAGAGAACAGTTGGGTTGCTCCTCTGCCCTTCCACTTCCCAAGAAGGAGACTCCCAAGCAATAGAGAGCAAGCCCTGAAATGCCTGTACTCACTCAAAAAGACTCTGGAAAGGAAACCAGAAATGAAGAGTCACTACATCCAATTCATGCAGAAAATGTTAAATAATGATCAAGCTGAAATTGCACCACCCCTGCCAAAAGGTAAAGAACACTGGTACCTGCCTACATTTGGTGTATACCACCCGCAGAAACCAGATCAAATACGAGTTGTTTTTGATTCTAGTGCAGAGTATGACGGCATATCGCTAAATCAAGTGTTCCTTAGTGGACCTGATCTCAACAACTCTTTGATAAGGGTGCTATTGAGGTTTAGAAAAGAGCCCGTAGCCCTGACAGCAGATGTACAGCAAATGTTTTATTGCTTTGAGGTGTGCGAAGAACACAGAGACTATCTTCGCTATCTGTGGTTTGAGGATAATGACATCACTAAGGGTGTAGTTGAATATAGAATGAAAATTCATGTTTTTGGTAACAGCCTGTCACCCGCTGTAGCCATTTACTGTATGAGACGGGCAGCACAAGAGGGTGAGAAAGAACATGGCACTGACGCAAGACAGTTTGTTGAGAAACAGTTCTATGTCGATGATGGACTCACGTCAGTTGCCACACCAGAGAATGCTGTTGATCTGTTAACAAGAACCAAAAACATGTTAGCTGAATCTAATGTGAGACTTCACAAGGTTGCATCCAACTATAGCCTAGTTATGGAAGCGTTTCCTGTGGAGGACCGTGCAAAGGATTTAAAAGATTTGGACCTTGGAGTAGATCCTCTCCCAGTTCAGAGGAGTCTGGGACTTTGTTGGAATCTACAGACAGACAGCTTCACTTACCTCGTAACCAATGAGACCAAACCATTCACACGCAGGGGAGTGCTGTCAACAGTCAATAGCCAGTATGACCCTTTGTGCTTTGTTGCTCCCATAATCATGCAGGGCAAAGCGCTACTCAGAGAACTGTCATATGAAGAAAGAGACTGGGATGCTCCACTTCCTCCAGAAAAGGAGGAGATGTGGGTCACATGGAAAGACTCTTTAAAAGCCCTTGAAGATCTGCAAATCAAAAGGTGCTACAGTCCAGGTTCATTAAGTACTATGAAAAGTAATGAACTGTATATCTTCTCTGATGCGTCTACTGTAGCAATAGGAGCTGTAGCTTACTTGCGCTCTTTAGACAGTGACGGTCAGTACCATGTGGGTTTTGTGACAGGAAAGTCTAAACTTGCTCCTCGTCCCACACACACTGTACCACGGCTCGAACTTTGTGCTGCTGTACTTGCGGTTGAGATGTATGAGCTAATCACAGGCGAGTTAGACATAAAAATAGACAATGTGAAGTTTTTCACTGACAGTCGTATTGTGTTGGGGTACATACACAATACCTCCAAAAGATTCTACATGTATGTAGCCAACCGTGTCGCACGCATTAGGCTATCCACACAACCTGACCAATGGCATTATGTTGCAACTGAGCTAAATCCAGCTGACCAGGCAACTAGACCTGTTGCAGCCGCCAAACTCAAAAACAGTAAATGGTTCACAGGCCCAAACTTTTTGTATACAGACTATCCTGATAAGTCACACAAAGACAATCTGTATGCACTAGTGGAACCTGAAGAGGACAAAGAAATACGTCCAGAAGTAAAAACACTGTTAACAGCAGTATCAGTGTCACAGTTGAGCTCTGAGCGGTTTAAAAGATTTTCAAGCTGGATGACACTATGCAGGGCAGTAGCCAAACTTATTCATGTTACTGCATCTTTCAAACAAAAGTCCAGTGGACAGAAAGAATGGAAAAGTCTCAAAGAATGTACAAACATGAAAGAACTCACTCAAGCTGAGAACGTTATCATTCACTCAGTCCAGCAGGAAGCATACAAAGAGACATTCGAAAAGATAAAAGAAGGAAAACAGGTAAACTCCAAAAATGACACACTCAAGAAGCTCAATCCAATTGTAGACAAAGATGGACTACTACGAGTCGGTGGACGTCTCTCCTCTGCCGATCTCACAGACAATGAAAAGCACCCTCTGATCATCCCTTCTGCCAGCCATGTTGCCACACTTCTTGTAAGACACTTCCATGAATGCTCAGCTCATCAGGGACGACACATTACTGAAGGAGCTGTCCGTGGTGTTGGTTTCTGGATAGTTGGAGGTAAACGACTTGTGTCTTCTATCATATATAATTGTGTTACTTGCCGTAAACTCCAAGGCAAACTGCAAGCCCAGAAAATGGCAGACTTGCCTGCAGACCGTGTAAATCCTGAACCTCCCTTTACTACTGTGGGCTTGGATGTGTTTGGGCCATGGACTGTTGTTATGCGTCGTACTAGAGGGGGTAGTGCTCAGAGCAAAAGATGGGCTGTCCTCTTTACATGCATGTCAACTAGGGCTGTACACATCGAAATGATTGAAACCATGTCCACAGATAGTTTTATAAATGCATTAAGAAGATTTTTCTCTGTTCGTGGCCCAGCTAAGCTCTTGCGCTCAGACAGAGGCACTAATTTTGTAGGAGCTTGTAAGGAACTGGGTTTAGACACTGACGACACAGCAGTGGGAAAGTACCTCCGGGACAAGAGGTGCTCATGGACATTTAACCCTCCGCACACATCTCATATGGAAGGGTCCTGGGAACGTCTCATAGGGGTGGCAAGGCGTATCTTAGATGCAATGTTGTTAAAAAACACTCAGACATGTCTCACTCACGAGGTTTTAAGCACATTCATGGCTGAGGTAATGGCTATTATAAATGCAAGACCTCTTGTTCCAATATCTGCTGACCCAGACTGTCCAGCAATACTCACTCCAGTGATGTTACTCACGCAGAAGTCAAGCACGGTTTCTGCCCCTTCCGGAAACTTCTCCTCAGGACAGTTGTTTGGAAAACAGTGGAAACAAGTACAGCATCTTGCAGATACGTTTTGGAAGAGGTGGAAAGGAGAATATTTGTCTACCTTGCAGAAACGCACAAAATGAATGACAGCAAACCAAATGTCAAAGAAGGAGACATTGTTCTGTTGAAGGACATTCAAGTAAACAGAAATGAATGGCCCATGGGACTTGTTGTAAAAACTTTGCCCAGCAGTGACAAAATGGTCCGCAAAGTGGAAGTGCGGATCGTAAAAGAAGGGACTGCAAAAGTATTCCTGAGACCCATCTCAGAGGTCATAGTCTTACTTTCAAAGACTGAGTGATACTGTATTTTTGATGTCATGTAACACTGGAAATGTTTTATTGTGTTTGGTATTTGTGGTGATATAATGTGATTATATCAAGCGGGGAGTGTCATGTCTTTGGGTAAAAGACATTGATAAATTTATAAAGTTAATAAATTGGTTAAAAGGAATAAATAAGTTAGAATGAGTGATAAAATTGTCAAAAACCTGTGTTTAAAAAGTTATCGAAGTGAGACATCTTTTCCTTAAAGGATTGTTTTTTGTTACTGCAGAGTGTGTGCTCTTCCGGATATAGATGATCTTTGATGTGTTTTTCCTTTGGCTACAGTCAGCTAACCACACAGAAACGAAGTTAAAAAGTTCATTGAGTACGCTGTGTTGTTCTTCTTCGTTTGAGTCTTGGGAAACCTTTGTCTTTGTGAGTATTTTTATGTACAAGCACTTGATAGAGATCGCTGATGTTCAAAAGTATTACGTGAATGAGTTTTGTTAAAGCGATGATGTCTGTTAGTTATTTACGTGTATTAGTTCTTTGTGTTAGCATACCGCATGTTAATATGTAGATAGTAATTGCATTGTCCTGTATGTTTCAGTTACCGCATCATGCTACACACGCATGCAAGAAAACTTTATAAAGACAAGAAAAGCAAGCCTTGTGTGCGAAGTTTTCTTCAATGGTTCGCTGGCTGTCTAGCAGCACAGAGAAACGTGCTGTGAGGACAGCACAACAATCAGTTTGGTTTCAAGACAGCTCATTCAACTGATAAGGCTGTTTATCTACTCCATGACTTTGTTGACTACTTCAGAAGTCAATCCACTAGTGTTTATGCTACGTTCTTAGATGCTAGCAAAGCTTTTGATAGGATTAACCACTGGTGTTTGTTTAGAAAATTGATCGATCGAGGTATTCCTATTTATATTGTTAGCATCCTGTTATACTGGTACAGAAGGCAGTCTATGGTTGTTAGGTGGGGCAATGTTGCCTCATCTAAATTTTGTGTGACCATTGGTGTTAAACAAGGTGGTATACTGTCACCCTTGTTGTTTAATGTCTATGTTGATGATCTCAGTGTACTGTTGAACAATACTAATGTTGGTGGCTCCATTGATGGTGCACTGTTAAATCACATTTTCTATGCTGATGATCTTTGTTAAGTTTGTCTACTGCAGCTATGCAACATCTCCTCTCGGTATGTGAGAAATTTGGTGAAAAAAATGACATCTTGTTCAACTGTACTAAATCTATGTGTATGGCATTCAAACCGAAGGGTGTCAAAACTTCGGATCCTGTTATGCCACTTTGTGGTAATAGTTTGAAGTTTGTTGAAAAAGCCAAATACCTAGGTGTGTGGATTGAATATGATAAGACCAATGTTGACTGTAATAGGCAACTCAGGAAACTCTATGCTCAAACAAATTTACTGTTGCGAAATTTCCATAGGTGTTCTCCTGATGTTAAATGTATGTTGTTCAAGACTTTCTGTACCTCAATGTATTGCTCGCTTCTATGGTTTAATAACAATGTTGCTATTAGGAACAAAATCCGCATTGCATATAATAATTCCCTAAGAAGGTTGTTAGCTATACCTCGTAGGTCGAGTGCAAGCGAGATGTTTGTGTCCTTGAATATTCCGTCTTTTGGCGAGTTGTTACGAAAGAATGTCTATAGTTTTATGAAAAGGTTGCTGGCATGTAACAACCATTTTATATCCGCAATTGTTAACTCGTCACTCACACTTCACTCCAGCATTTGGAAGTGGTGGCGTTCTATTTTATATTGAGTTCATTATTGTATTTTATTGCTGTTACATGAGCGCCGTGTGATTGCTGAATTTTATACACTTTTATTTTTACATGTTTTATACACTTTTATTTTTTTTACATATGTTTTGTATATACTATGAAACTTGAGTTTGAAATAAACGTTTGAATTGAATTTGAATTGAATTAAATGGGTATATGCACCCAGAGAGGATGAAGTTATTTACAGCGGATGGCTGGCCGCCCAACAAAGTCCTTGATTCCTTTATATTCAAAATTCTGCATTGCCCCTATTAATCACTCCTTAATTACTCCACAGTGGAGCATCCACACCAACAATGGTTTCTAATCATAAAACACTAAAATCATTAGTATGTTTCATCATTAATCTTTCAGTGCATTAGCTGAAAAGGTCTGGCTGCCTTGACGGGATGAAGAAATTCTTTGCGTATGATATTATAAAAGTGAAGCATTGTCTTATGTGGAAATAAAAACCAAAGCAAGAATGATGCAACAACTGCAACTAGAAATTTTACATTTGATACTTTATTTGTGAATATTTGTTGTGTTCCTGCTAATTAAAAATGTGAAAATGCTTCCAGCTTGTACAAAACATCAATATTTCATTGTGCCAGTGCCCTCTAGTGGTCATGTATGTTATGACCATAAATGGCCTGTGACCATAAACCAAAAGTCTGAACATTCAGCCTCTCTTGGTTCCCGCTCCTTTCGTTGTTATTCACCCTTTCAGCCGTGTCACCTTGCAGTTGATAGAGAGTCATCTATAAATGTGGAGAATGAAAATGATCAACACAATCTCTCAGACAGGAAATGGAGCAAAGACGTGAACGTTTAAAAGACTGCAACATTTTTACTGACCTCTGCTGTCATCTGAGGAGGAATCTGGTCTGGGCTTAGATGTTCTCGTGTTGAGTACCGGCATTTTCTGCCAAGACAAAAAAGCGGGGAAAAAAGAAGTAACTTTTATAATATCTTCTAGTTTCGTCATTTGTCATCTTCACACAGGACTTATAACGGTCACAGTGTGGAGATGTGTGGAAAGACGAGGCTGAGTTTATTACTCAAAATCAGTTTTTTTCACCACCACATTCTCCAACATCCAAAAACAGAGAAAAGAGGAAGGCATGCTCCCACAGCTGTCCTTTTATACCCCAGGACATCAAAGCAAACAGTCGCATTGTCTTTACATCCCCAATCACAATGCACCCCCCCTTCAGGTCTTCTGTCTCCAGTCGCATTGTCCTTACATCCCAAATCACAATGCACCCCCCTTCAGGTCTTCTGTCTCCACCTGAAGTCCTGGTGGTCAGGAAATCCTTCATGGCCGTCTCTCTGCATACAAAAGGCCAGACTTCGCATCCTCCTGCTACCCCAAGGAGGTTCAGACCTTTTGTTCCTCTGAGACGTGCAGTAAACAATAAGCATACAGTAACAAGCATGTGAAGCATATGGAAACAGCATATGTGCCCACATGACCTCCCCAAACGTCTAAGATGGAACAACATCACCACAGATTGCATGTCATAACAAAATCATTATATATCAGTCCAAATGCCGCTTAGGTCTCAACCTTCTCCCATACCTGCTATAAGCAGGCTGTACCACTTCCACGGCGTCTTCCAGCTGTGGATCTGCTGCCTGGGGATGAGAACTGTTAGTCAACCTCTGTGGGTGTTCTGGGGAATGCTCTCTAGGGGGTCTGCCACACCGAGGAGCCTTCGCCAACTGCACAACTTCGTCAGCTAACACAAAAGCGGGTTTGAGCCTGTTAATGCCAATCCTTTCTTTTCTGCCCCCCAAATCTAGCAAAAAAATGCTTATCCCCTGTTTCCAACACTCTATATGGTCCGTCATAAGGTGAGCGTAAGGGCGGACGATGGGCATCATGTCTGACAAAAACAAACTCCACATTTTTTTAAAGCCTTAGGCACAAAAACACATGGAAAACTGTGGTGAACGGGACCAGGTAACGTGTTCGCGCCCGGGCTATTCTGTAACCGCTGAACCGGGGAGCGCTCTGGCGCAGGATTATCTGGGAGAAATTCCCCGGGCAGCCGAAGTGGCTGTGCGAAAACTAGCTCAGCTGGGGAGGCTTCTAAATCCTCTTTAGGTGCAGAACGCAACCCCAATAAAACCCATGGTAGCTTGTCCACCCAATTTGTATCCATAAGCGACGCTCTGATGGCCACCTTCAGTGACCTGTGAAAACGTTCGCACAACCCTTTAGCCTGCGGGTTGTACGCAGTTGTGCGGTGGATCGTTGCCCCCAGGCTGTGGGACATCGCTGACCAAAGTTCGGAAACAAATTGCGGGCCTCTGTCAGACGTAATGTCCGACGGGACTCCAAAACGCGCTACCCATGCCGTTAAAAACGCGCGCGCCACCTCCTCAGCTGTGGTTGACGACAGCGGGACCACTTCTGGCCAGTGCGTGGTGTGGTCAACCATTGTCAGAAGATGTGTGCACCCTTGTGAGGGCGGGAGGGGGCCTACGAGGTCCACGTGGACATGATCAAACCTTTTAGCCGGGATGTGAAACGGCTGCAAGGGAGCTCTCGTGTGTCTATGAACCTTGGCCTGCTGGCAGGCTGTGCAGGCTGCCACCCACTCTCTAACTTGTTTGCGCAGGCTCGGCCACACAAATTTCTCTCCTACCATTTTGACTGACGCGCGCGCTCCCGGGTGCGCCAGACAATGGATCGAGTCAAAAACGCGGCGGCGCCACGCGGCTGGAACCACTGGACACGGCCACCCAGTGGAGATATCACAGATTAGGGGGGCATACCATCTTGCAGCACCCTGCTGTCCAGCCTTAACCCTGTTGGTCCAGACTGGAGCGCGAGCACATCCGCGTCGCTACCCTGCTCTGCGGCCATGGCTGCATAATCTATCCCCACGCGGACTGGGGCCGCGCGCACTTCCGCGTCGCTAACCTGCTCCGCGGCCATGGCTGCAGGATCTACCTCCACGCGGGCGGGAGCCCCCACGGCGCGCAAGAGGCAGTCTGCCACTACATTAAGTTTACCCGCCACATGCTGGATATCGGTAATAAACTCCGAAATCGCGGCCAGCTGTCTCTGCTGCCGGCCTGACCAAGGTTCTGAAATCTTGGCCATCGCAAAAGTCAGCGGCTTGTGGTCAACTAACGCGGTGAAACAGCGTCCTTCCAGCCAGAACTGGAAGTGGCGAATGGCCAAGTGGAGAGCTAACAACTCCCTGTCGAATGCGCTGTATTTTCGTTTGCTGTCGCGCAGGGTCTTACTGAAAAAGGCGAGCGGTTGCCAGGCTCCAACTACAAACTGTTCCACGACCGCCCCTATGGCCACATCTGACACGTCAGTAGTGAGCGCCATGCGGGCCGCTGGGACTGGATGTGCTAACAACGCGGCGTTTGCCAGGGCTGTTTTGACTTCAGAAAATGCGCGCTCTCGCTCCGGAGACCATTCGACTTTATTTGTGGGTTTTTGTTTTTTTAGTGCAGCATACAATGGTTGCATGAGCTGCGCTGCGTAGGGGAGGAAACGGTTATAAAAATTTACCATTCCCAAAAACTCCTGTAATGCTCTGACCGTTTGTGGCTGGGGAAAATTTGTTACTGTGCGCACTTTGTCAGGCAGAGGGACCGCTCCCTCTGGGGAGACGCGATGGCCCAAAAAATCAATCTGCGTCACCCCGAACTGACACTTCGCAGGGTTAATTATTAACCTGTGCTCTGCCAACCTCCGGAAAACTGCCGTGAGGTGGTTTTCGTGTTCGTCTTCGGACGCACTGGCTACCAATATGTCGTCCAGGTAGACGAACACGAAAGGGAGATTGCGCAGAACTGCGTCCATCATGCATTGGAACGTCTGCGCAGCGCCCTTAAGCCCAAACAGCATGCGCAAAAACTCGAAAAGCCCGAACGGAGTTATTACCGCTGTTTTGGGTATGTCCTCAGCGCGCACTGGGACCTGGTGGTAACTGCGTACCAAGTCTATTTTAGAAAAAACGCGCGCCCCCGCCAAATGAACTGAAAAATCCTGGATGTGCGGGATCGGGTAGCGGTCGTGCGCTGTAGCGTTGTTCAGCCTGCGGAAATCACCGCAAGGCCGCCACGAGCCATCAGCTTTCGGGACCATGTGAAGCGGTGAAGCCCATGGGCTCTTCGAACGTCTGATGATGCCCAGCCTCTCCAGGTTGGCGAACTCCTCGCGCGCTATGGTCAGTTTAGCTGAATCTAAGCGCCGAGCTTTTGCGAAAACAGGCGGTCCGGTGGTAGTAATAAAATGTTCCACCCCATGTTTAGCCACTGTCGCCGAAAATGTTGGGACCGTGAGTGCTGGGAACTGAGTGAGGAGTGTGTGGAACTTACCACCTGCAGCTGTAACGTTGGCTTGTGCTGTTGGCGGGGCCACTCGCACTGTACAGGGGATAGAAGAAAAAGAGAGTGATTTAACCAGGCGTCTGTTAGCAAGATCGACCAACAAACTATGTGAGCACAAAAAATCAGCCCCTAACATGTTGAAATTGACTGCCGCTATGACGAAAGTCCACTCGAATGTACAGCCGTGTAAAGACAGAAGCAGAGTCCTCTCACCGAAGGTCTTAATCGCCGAGCCGTTCGCTGCTGACACCCAGGGACCACTGGAAGGCGCCACCCGGTCAGTGTAGGAAGGTGTGATGAAACTCAGCTGGGAGCCTGTGTCCACGAGGAAATGCCTCCCCGAGTGCGCATCCTTCAAGTAGAGCAGCTTGTTCTCCTCTCCGAGGGCCGCAGCTGCTACCGACCCCCGGTCTTGGCGTTTCCCGAGCGCTTAAAGTGGCATGGTGGAATGCACTTGCGTGCCCTCTCTGCGAAACGGCGATGATAGAAGCAAAGGATGTCGTCTGCTCCGTGTTTCGCGGCCCCTGCCGCCGCCGTCATCGGTGCATCTGGTGCTGCAGTCTCTGGCCCCCTGCCGTCTCTGGACGTTGCGCCTGGCCCTGCTGCCGCAGCCGCACGCCGTTTACTGGCGTCGATGAGTCGCTGCGCCTCCTGGCCCAGCTCGTGGTAGTCCTGTCGGGCCAGCAGTGGTGAACTGGCCAGGGTCACTCTCACCTCTGACGGTAGAATCCTGAGGAAGAGGTGGGTGAAGATGAAGTTATCATCTTCGGAGTCTCTCAAACTCAACATCTTCCCCATCAGGTCTGCAGGTCTGTCGCCCTCAAATTCAGTCAGCGCCAGGAGCCTCTCTGCTCGCTCCTGCACCGAGGGGGTGAAGTAACGGATGAGTGCAGCCTTCAATGTGCTGTACTTGTCGCTGTCCAGCGGGTGGCTGATCAGGTTCGCCACCCGCTGGGCTGTGTGGTTGTCCAGCTTTGCAACCACATGGTAGAACTTTGTGTCGTCCACCGAAATCCTCCGGAGGTGGAACTGTGCCTCGACTGCGCTAAACCAGGAGCGCAGATTGTTCGGCCAGAAATCCGGTAGGTGGACTGTGGCTGCACTCGTTTGGCTGGCTCCTGGCGAGTCTAGCTCGGGAGATTCGTCTCCGCTCATGATACGTCGTAGGGTCACCAGTGTGGAGATGTGTGGAAAGACGAGGCTGAGTTTATTACTCAAAATCAGTTTTATTCACCACCACATTCTCCAACATCCAAAAACAGAGAAAAGAGGAAGGCATGCCCCCACAGCTGTCCTTTTATACCCCAGGACATCAAAGCAAACAGTCGCATTGTCTTTACATCCCCAATCACAATGCACCCCCCTTCAGGTCTTCTGTCTCCAGTCGCATTGTCCTTACATCCCAAATCACAATGCACCCCCCTTCAGGTCTTCTGTCTCCACCTGAAGTCTTTGTTCCTCTGAGACGTGCAGTAAACAATAAGCATACAGTAACAAGCATGTGAAGCATATGGAAACCGCATATGTGCCCACAATAAAAAGCATCTTCAGCAAAGAGTGATAAAACATTAGTGACTGTAGTGTCAGAATGGTATTTCAGATTTTCATGTCAAATTGCTTATTCTTTCATTCATTCAGCAACGAGACAAAATGCTTTCACCACACACAATGTGCTGTTTTGTTTATGTTTAAGTATATCAAGACCAGAAATGCTGGATTTAATTTTTAAAATATTTAACCTACACTACCGTTCAAAAGTTTGGGGTCACCCAGACAATTATTTTGTGTTTTCCATGAAAAGTCACACTTATTTACCACCATGAGTTGTAAAATGAATAGAAAATATAGTCAAGACACTGACAAGGTTAGAAATAATGATTTGTATTTGAAATAATAATTTTTTCCTTCAAACTTTGCTTTCGTCAAAGAATCCTCCATTTGCAGCAATTACAGCATTGCAGACCTAACATGATTGCACAAGGGTTTTCTAATCATCCATTAGCCTTTTGACACAATGAGCAAACACATTAAACCATTAGAACACTGGAGTGATAGTCGCTGGAAAAGGGCCTCTATACACCTATGTAGATATTGCACCAAAAACCAGACATTTGCCGCTAGAATAGTCATTTACCACATTAGCAATGTATAGAGTGTATTTCTGATTAGTTTAAAGTTATCTTCATTGAAAATTAGTGCTTTTCTTTCAAAAATAAGGAAATTTCTAAGTGACCCCAAACTTTTGAATGGTAGTGTATGTATAGGCCATTGTTTGCATCAATTTCATCATTGTGACCATGAACTTAATTCCCATCATCACCACTTCCTCCTAACACTGAACCATATACTAACCAGTCCAGCTGTGCAATAAAGCACACAGTCCACAGGATTTGTATAATACTTTTTGGACCTTTTGTATTGAGCTGTTAACTGATACTGCCTTAATTTTTGTGTCCTGACTCTGGAGTTACATCAACATTATCTGCAAACTTCTTTCTTTCTTTTTCTTTAATTCAATAATACAAACACCAATGGTTAAAATGCCTGAGTTTACCCTGTGCAATCTATACCGCAAATGATATTCAATTTACTTTTTTGATTAGGAGATTTTGGCTGACAGAAGTCTCTCAATATGAAATCATTTGTTGTAATTTATGTAAACACTGATATCCACAGTTTCACCCAGTTCTGTACATTGTAGGTCAGTTTCTTTTTATAACTGTTCTGCATCATTACAGAAAAACAGTTACTCATGATTTCATATTTACATCTTTGGAGTCCAAGCATTTTACTCACCTGCAGAGGCAGACAGCTGAAGTGATGGTAAATAGTAGCAGCCCGAATGCAAGTCGGAGAAAATTATTTAAATATTCCCATAATGAACTGTTTCCTGTATAGAGTCAGATTGGAATTATATTGCAGCTGTACTACCTACCTGTGAGTTTTTCACACAGTTAAACTCCATCTAATACTGTGTAGGCCGTCTGTATAAGTTACTTCACATGTGTAGAAGAGCTTGGAATAACGAGGCGATGTGATTTATAAACCAAAGTTTAATATCAGCTTCGCTCCTCTAAGAAGTCTCATCTCAGTGCAGAAGCAGAAATAAGAGATCGAACACATTCAGACCTTCATACTTATACTACGCACAACAAAAGACATTGCATATCAAAGCTGACATCCCGCATTAACTTAATCCCCCCTCCTTTGTCTTCCGTCTCCTCCACCTGACCCAGAGAGGTCAGGGCGATCAATCTCCTCCATTGTCCTCTGTCTCCTCCACCTGACCCTGGGAAGTCAGGGAGATCGATCTGGTCTCCACCGCTGCGACTCCATATGCTCTTTGATCTTCGCTGGCGGTCGAGACCTCTTGTCCTGTTCCGAGGCGTGAGGTCATTGCACATATGTAATCACTAAACATTCTAATATGCTTATACATATGTAGGTATGGGATATATGATTAATATAAACCACAGCCCCCTCCCAAACGACTAAGAAAAGGACAATCAAAGTAAGTCTACAGTTTAAGATAATTTCTATGACATACTATACTGTTAAACCTCTTGACAGGGAAAACAATGAAGAATCTTTCCAGCAGTCATGCTCCTGTAGAGAATTCAGTGGTAACCATAACAGTGTAGTAATATCACAAATCAGCCTTAAAACTGTCACGGCACAATCTGATAAAATAGTTAACAACTCTTGGTTAATTTGCATCAGTCCCTGTGCCGTCTGGGTTTTAATCTTCTCCCGAATCTGCTGTAGGTCCGCTTGGGCGTCCTGGCGGGACCTTCCTGTAAGGAATCTGCAGCTTGGGGAGGAGAGTGGTTATTTGTTCCCTGCAGGGGGGTTGAGTCTTTTTTCTTGGGGGGGTCTACCCCGCCGAGGTGCCCTCGCCACCCGTGCAGGTTCATCTCTCAACAAGAAAGCAGGTTTAAGTCTGTCAATGCTGACTGTTTCTTTTCTGTCCCCTAAATCAAGCACAAAATGCTTATCACCAGGTTCCAGCACTCTGAATGGTCCGTCGTATGGTGGACGGAGGGTAGACTTTAAAGCTTCATGCCGAACAAAAACAAACTCGGCGTGTTTTAAAGCTTGGGGAACAAAAACCCGTGGGAAAGAGTGATGTGCCGGTCCGGGGAGAGTGTCTGGTCCGTTACTGTCTAACGGCCTCAGGGTTGGAAGATGCCCCGGCTCTGGGTTCTCTGGTAAAAACTCACCTGGGAGTCTGAGAGGTTGTGCAAACACTAACTCTGCTGGGGAGGCGTCTAGATCCTCTTTAGGTGCAGCACGCAACCCCAATAAAACCCAGGGAAGTTTATTTACCCAATTTGTATCCGTTAGCGAGGCCCTGAGGGCGGCCTTTAAAGATCTGTGAAAACGCTTGCATAACCCATTAGCCTGAGGGTGATAAGCGGTGGTGCGGTGAATTGTCGCCCCTAAGCTGCTGGCCATGGCTGACCAGAGCTCTGAGACAAATTGAGGCCCCCTATCGGACGTGATGTCCGATGGGACGCCGAAATGTGCCACCCAGTTTGTCAAAAAAACGCGAGCGATTTCCGCCGCTGTGGTTGACGCCAGAGGGACCGCCTCAGGCCAGCACGTAGTACGGTCTATCATTGTTAACAGGTGTGTGAAGCCATGGGACGAAGGTAGTGGTCCCACGAGGTTGACATGAACGTGGTCAAACCTTCTAGCTGGGATTCGAAAAGGCTCTAGAGGGGCTTTTGTGTGTTTGTGTATTTTGGCGCGCTGACAAGACATGCAAGTTTTTGCCCATTCCTTTACATTTTTGCGCAGGCCCGGCCAAACAAACTTTTCGGCGACCATTTTAACCGAGGCGCGCACACCTGGGTGCGCGAGGGAGTGAATTGAGTCGAAAATACGGCAGCGCCATGCAGCTGGGACTACCGGGCGAGGTCGGCCGGTTGAGATGTCACAGATTAGGGGGGGTACACCGTCACGTAAACCCCTTTCCTCCAGTCTTAACCCTGTTGGTCCAGACAGGAGCGCGCGAACGTCCGCATCACCGCTTTGCTCCTCTGCCATGGCTGCGTAATCTATCCCTACGTGAATTGGGGCCGCGTACGTGTCCGCGTTGGCGAAGAGTTCTGCGGCTGAGGTAGCATAATCTGTCTCCTCGTGCTCTGGCGATGTCACAGCGCGAGAGAGGCAGTCTGCTACCACGTTAAGTTTGCCTGCCACATGTCGAATGTCTGTGGTGAACTCCGAAATTGCAACTAGCTGTCTTTGTTGCCTGCCTGACCATGGTTCTGAAATTTTAGCCATCGCAAAGGTGAGCGGTTTGTGGTCTACAAAAGCCGTGAAACGCCGCCCCTCTAACCAGACCTGGAAGTGGCGGATGGATAAATGAAGCGCTAGCAGCTCCCTGTCAAAAGTGCTGTATTTACGCTCGGTTTGGTTTAACGATTTGCTAAAAAATGCTAAAGGTTGCCAGGTCCCGCCAGCGTGTTGTTCCACAACTGCCCCTATGGCCAAGTCTGAAGCGTCTGTGGTTAGCACTATGCGGGCCGAGGGATCGGAAAGGGGTTATTACAGCCGTTTTAGGAATGTCTTCCACTCGAACGGGGACTTGGTGATAGCCGTGGACCAGGCCTATTTTAGAAAAAATGCGCGCACCCGCCAGATGTAGTGAAAAATCTTGGATGTGAGGAATTGGGTAGCGGTCATGCGCTGTCGCATTGTTTAATCTGCGGTAATCGCTGCACGGTCTCCAAGAACCGTCGGATTTTGGGACCATGTGGAGTGGCGATGCCCAGGGGCTTTTCGAGCGTCTGATAATGCTTAATTTTTCCAGGGTGGTAAACTCGTCCCGTGCTATGGCGAGCTTGGTCGCGTCTAAGCGCTGAGCTTTGGCGAATACAGGTGGGCCCGTTGTGGGGATGAAGTGTTCAACCCCGTGTTTAGCTACTGTTGCTGAAAATTTAGGAATTGTGAGTGCTGGAAATTGGGTGAGGAGTTGGTCAAACTTACCTCCTGCTGTTGCGATCTCCTCCATTGTCCTCTGTCTCCTCCACCTGACCCTGGGAAGTCAGGGAGATCGATCTGGTCTCCACCGCTGCGACTCCGTATGTTCTTTGATCTTCGCTGGCGGTCGAGACCTCTTGTCCTGTTCCGAGGCGTGAGGTCATTGCACATATGTAATCATTAAACATTCTAATATGCTTATACATATGTAGGTATGGGATATATGATTAATATAAACCACAACATGTATAATTTCCCTCATCATCATGTTGAGCACTAAAAATAGTTAGCTTTGTATTTAAGCCAGGCTCCATTTTCAGTCTGTGAGAGGAGAAATTTGAAAAAATTCTCTTTACGGGCAGGGTCATATATAAAGAAAGATTTGTTTTTAATCCATTTAATCAGTGTAGCATTCTTGTCCTCCTTTGATATGTTGAAAGTGAACATGACCTGGTCTCCTCTGAACACTTTCATCATGATGTGTTCATTTCTTGGAGTTTCTAAAAGTTAAAGAAAACAATTAACCACTATGAAATTCATGCAATTAGATAATTAGGTTTTAAAAAATCTACACTGTACCTGCGAAGACATGACACATCAGTACCATTTGAGCGGTGAACACTGCTGCTCTGTTACAGCTGATCATCGTGACTAACACACTACAACTTTACCTGCAGCTTAAAATGAATTTGAGGAGGAGACTGAGGACAGGAAGTGGTTGGTTGCTGTTCTGGTGAACTCAACTTCTTTTAAAAAGTGTCTGTTTAACAACAAATTCAGACACCAGCATGTTCCTAAAAGTGAAATGAGGGATGCAAAATGTAAACTAGAAATAGCTGTCTGTCGTTCAGTAACTCAAAATGAAATGGATGATTCCGAGATGTGCTGTTAGGAGCCAGTTTTCCAGGAAGAGCACAACTCACACAGGTGTCGGCGTCTGTAAACATCTCGTTGCGTCAAAGTGTTATCTTGTCACCTTCTGTTTGTTTTTATTGACTTCGTTTTTAATTTTTTATCTCTTTTCGCTGATATTAGCTTTTTGCTTGGTGTTAGCTTAGTGTTGGCCTAGCAGAAAGCCCGATCAGACACATAGGTGGATCGGACCCCGGGCGGGGCTGTTCACTGGGCTGGGCTAACCTGTTTTTAGCTGTTTTTAGCTGTTTTTGGCTGGCTGGCTATCCACTTCTCACCTGGAACGTCATTGCTCCATCCCCAACGTGTGTCAGCTGTGTGTCCCTCCTTAGGAAGGTTTCTGAGTTGGAAGTGAGACTCTCCAACCTCTATAAGATTCGGGAGGCTGAAGACCACCTTGACACTATAATTCTAGGGCGAACATCAGCCCCGGCAACTGACTCGCAGCTGGCAAAGACGGCTCCTTACCTGGGCGAATTCAGCACATCGCCATCCACTTCCACCTCTGCTCCGGTCTCTTCAGATTTCCAGGACCCCAGCAATAAACACTGGCTTCAGCTCGGAGCTAAACGCAAAGCCCCGGGTGGTTTTTCTCATCCTCAATGCACGCCCTGGGCCTTGATTGGGCCAACTAGCAAACATTGGTGATTGACCAGACAGGGCCGCGCCTCTTCTCTTCCCTTGCTACTGGAAAACAGATTCGACATCCTTTCCCTGGAAGATTTTCCCCACCTGGACGTTGATCATCCTCCCATGGCCGCCCCTCCTCCTCCTCCTCCTCCTTCAGCAGCGGCCCAAACCCACAAGCCCCGGATTAAAACTACTTTCGGTGTGTCAAATTGTACACCAGCTCCAAAAAGAAGAAAGCGCATCACCCCGCCATCACTGCATCAACAACAGCAAAATTATCCACCACTTCAGAAACCACTGACAAAGCCCCCCCAGACGACACTGGTAATTGGTGACTCGATTATGAGGAACGTCAGAAGCAGGTACTGTGTCACTAAATTTTTCCTGGGGCTAAAGTGTCTGACATTGAGACTCTTACCCCTGACCTATTAAATGAATTCCCCCACGCTAAAACTGTCATTGTACATGTTGGATGCAACAACATCCCAGATGAAGCGTCGGAGATCTTAAAGAGTGACTTCAAGAGCCTTCTGTCAACTCTTATGAACTGTGGCAGATGTGTGTTTATCTCTGGGCCTTTGGCACCTTTCAGACAAGGTTGCAATTATTTTAGCAGAACTCTCAGCGTTAATACCTGGTTGTGTTCTACATGCCCTACTTTTAACATTGGCTTTGTAGACCATTTCAACCTGTTTTGGAACCGCCCACCACTTATGAGGCCAGATGGCATCCATCCAAATAGACTTGGTGCATGTGTTTAAAGGGACAATCTGTTCTATTCCATTCAGCGTTTTTTAGTACAGTGACTGAAATTTGGTGCATTAACTCACCCCGAAGTTCCTGGGTCTGCCAGCCAGCCCTTCTTTGTTTCCACTTCTTATATTAATCCTGTTAATCCAAATAATCCTCACTGTTTAGATCAGTCTTCAATTGATCACTCCATAGAGATTGTGTCTGTCTCCCGTTACCCAAAATATTATAACCCAAGACAAATACAACATAACTTGATAAATATATGCGCACGCAGCGACCGGCAGCTGGTGATGATTCAGTTATTGTCAGTCTCCTCCAGGATGGTGAGAGTGGCCACGGCCCAGTAGTTGATGATTTTGTTCACTGGTGTGAGGATTCCTACCTGCAGCTGAATACGACAAAAACTAAAGACATGATTATTGACTTTAGGAGGAAAACTCCCAGGCACAAAGTCACTGTACTAAAAGGCCAGACCACCGAATGTGTACAATCCTACAAATATCTTGGGACGATTATTGATAGTAATTTAAAGTTTGAAGAGAACTGTGAAAGGGTGTGCAAAAAGGGTCAGCAACATTTGCATTGCTTGAGAAAACTTGCACGCTTCCAAATTGACCGAACCATAATGACAATGTTTTATCGGGCTTTTATTGAATCTGTTTTATCCTTTTCTTTAGTGTCATGGTTTGGTCAGATAAAACTGAAACAGAGGAAATCCTTGGATCAGGTAGTTAGATGGTCCAGTCGTTTGCTTGGTGAGTCACAGCTGAGCCTGACATCCCTGTACACCAGACAAGTACAGAGGATGGCTACCTCCATTTTAAATGATGACTCCCACCCTTTGCACTGCCACTTTCAGCTTCTTCCCTCAAGACGGAGGTTTGCTGTCCCAAAAAGTAAAACCCAGCGCTACAAAAACAGCTTTGTTCCTGCTGCTGTCAAAGAGTTGAACAAGCTGTAACAATATATTGCACATAATTTAGGTACCTATTTATTAACTCCATTTTATATTTACTTATTTTTGTAGGATGTTACTTGGGTTCTAAATATTTTTTTGAGTTTTAGACCTTTGAGTTTTTGACTAGTTTTTAACTTTTAATATGACTCTTCTCTCTTACCTCTGGTTTTTCTCTCATCTCTTTATCTTTTTATACCCTGATTGATGGAGCCTTGAGTATTTTTATCATGTTCATAGTCAATTTCATGTGTGCCTGTGTTTGTGTCTATGTTGAATGTAATTTGTGGTTTGTAAATATGGATGTCACCAGACTGCAAAACAAATCTACCTACGGGTACAAATAAAGTAACCTGAACCTGAACCTTTCTGCAGCTCCTCCACATCCACCACCACTCAGCTTAGCCCCTGTCTTCCCCCTCAGAGAACCTTTGTCTACTCCCCCCAAAGTTAATAAAAATATAATGTATAAACATCCCAAAGTGATTAAACAAAAAGTTGGTTAAACTCAAATTAAACGTCAAGTCCCTAAATTTAATAATTTGGCCTCTGTTCCTCCTCATAATTTAAAAATTAAATGTGGTTTGTTAAATATTAGGTCTCTAACCCAAGTCTCTACAAGTTCATGATCTAGTCAAATCAAATCAAATCAAACTTTATTGTCATATTGCTGTACATACAACTGTAGTGCAGGCAAGATGAAATTGCGTTTCTCTCGGCATCCATATAAATAGAAACAGCATGATTTAAGACACACTCACACATAGCTTCACCCCCCCACCCCCACCCCCACCCATCCATTCACACATCCCTGAGACATACTTGGGAAAAAACTAACTAACTATAATATACAAATAATATACAAAATGTCCGTAGGTGCAGTAGTGTGTATGAGAGATTCCGGGTCAACTGTTCAGCATCCTGACAGCTTGTGGAAGGAAGCTGTTGATCAGTCTGGTGGTTCTGCCTCTGATGCTCTGGAATCGTTTACCAGATGGAAGAAGTTCAAAGTGTTTATGCAGAGGGTGAGACCGGTCCTTGACAATGTTCAGTGCCCTGCTCCTACAATGGTTCTGAAAAAGTTCTTGGACAGAGGGGAGGGAGACTTCAATTACCCTCTCAGCCCCTTTGACTATCCTCTGCAGGGCTTTTTTGTCTGACATACTGCAGCTGGAGTACCATGTAGCAATGCAGTACGTCAGACCACTCTCCACCACACCTCTGTAGAAGGTCCTGAGGATGCAGGTAGGGAGAGAGGCCTGTCTGAGTTTCCGCAAGAAGTGCAGTCTCTGCTGAGCCCGCTTCCTGATCCCCAAGGAATTCTTGCTCCAGGTCAGGTCCTGCAAGATCTGCACTCCAAGGAACTTGATGTTCTCCAATCTCCACTAAACGGCCGCCGATGCTGAGGGGGACGTGCTCAGGCTGTGACCGCCGGAAGTCGATAATCATCTCCTTCGTTTTGTCCACGTTGAGCACCAGATTGTTCTCCCTGCACCAGCCCTCCCGGTCTCTCACTTCTTCCCTGTACATTGATTCCTCATCCCTCTGAATAAGTCCCACCACCGTGGTGTCATCTGCAAACTTAATAATCTGGTTCCCCTTATGTCTGGATACACAGTCATGTGTTAGAAGTGTAAACAACAGTGGACTGAGTACACAGCCTTGAGGGGATCCGGTGCTCAGCGTGACAGAGTTGGAGATGTTGTTTCCAACCCGGACAGACTGAGGTCTCTCAGTCAGGAAATCTAGGATCCAGAGACGTGACGGTGTTCAGAACAAGAAGAGGTAATTTCTCCATCAGTCTCTGGGGGATAATGGTGTTGAGTGCTGAACTGAAATCAATGTACAGGAGTCTGGCGTAGGTGTCTTTCTGGTCCAGGTGGGTGATGACAGAGTGTAGGGTGGTGACTATAGCATCCTCCGTGGGGTGGTTTGAACGATATGCGAACTGGAGCGGGTCGTGTGATGCAGGGAGGCAGGCTGTAATGTGTGGTTTGACAAGCCGTTCAAAACACTTCATCACAATTGGTGTCAGTGCAACAGGACGATAGTCATTCAAACAGGACGCAACTGGTTTCTTTGCCACCGATACAATGATAGAGGTCTTGAAGCATCTGGGAACGATGGCCTGACTCAGGGAGATGTTATAAATGTCAGTCAGGACATCCACCAAGTCGCTCGCGCAGTCTCGGAGCACACATCCCAGGATGTTGTCCGGACCTGCAGCTTTACGTGGGTTGACACTGGTTAGGGTCCTCCGTGTGTCCGCTGTGTTGATGGTAAAAGCTGGTCCAACCGATGGTGGGGATGGGCCAGCCCTCCCTCTGATTGTCGAGTTTGATGCTTCAAAATGTGCAAAGAAGTCGTTGAGCCTGTCTGGAAGCGAAGCGTCGTCATCATCGACCCCCTGCCAAGACTTATATCCTGTCAGTGTCCGAACTCCCTGCCACATCTGCTTGGTTTACCTAGTGTCACAGAGGTGTCCCTGGATTTTCTCCGCATAGGCGCGCTTCGCCGCCTTAATTCCCTTTGAGAGCGCAGACCTGGCTGAGTGGAGGGCGATCCTGTCCTTCGCTCTAAAGGCTGCATCCCTGGCTGTAAGTAGTGAGCGCACCTCTGCAGTCATCCAGGGCTTATGGTTACCCCGCATAGTGATGGTCTTCACTGTAGTGACATCCTCTGTGCACTTCGCGATGTAGCTGGTGACCGTTTCAGCATACTCCTCCACATCTGTCTTGTCTTCCTGGGAGGCTGCTATTTTGAAGAGCTCCGAGTCTGTGTGCAGAAAACAGTCTTTCAGTGCAGAGGTTGCACTCTCTGGCCAAATTCTGATTTGTTTCACTGCTGGCCTGCTGCCCTTCAATAAAGGTTTGTAGGCAGGCAGCAGCATCACAGATATGTGGTCAGAAAGGCCAAGATAGGGGTGGGGTATAGCCTTATATGCATCTGTGTTTGTGTACACTAAGTCCAATATATTCTCTCCTCTGGTCTTAAAGTCTACACATTGTTTAAACTTGGGGAGCACAGTCTTAATTGATTGATTGATTAACTGATCATCAGATTGATTTAATATCCCTTACAGAGACTTGGCTAGGACAAGATGATTATGTTGGTGTAAATGAATCAACTCCCTCTGGTTATCTAAACTATCTTAATCCCAGAAGTTTTGGTCATGGAGGTGGAGGAGCGGCAATTTTCCATTCTAAATTACTAGTTAATGTAAGGCAAAAATCATGTTTTAATTCCTTTGAGGGCCTGGTCCTCAGTATGGGGCATGTTAGCAATCCTAGCTTAAACCCAATTTTCTTTGCCATAGTTTACCATCCTCCTTCAGCCTACTCAGAGTTTTTATCCGAATTTGCCAAATTGGTAGCTGATTTATTGCTGAAATGAGATAGAATAATTATAGTAGGGGATTTTAATATACATGTTGACGTAGATAGTGACTGTCTTAATAAGGCATTCAGTTCAATATTAGACTCAATGGGATTTTCCCAGAAAGTAGAAAATTCTACCAATTATCTCCACCACACATTCGACCTTGCTCTGACTTATGGTATAGAAATAGAAAATCTGGTAGTGTCTCCTCATAATCCTGTACTGTCAGACCATTGTCTGTTAACCTTTGATTTCACTATTTCTGATTATTTGACTCCTAAAGAAAAATATTACCACAGCAGATGTCTTTCAGATGATGTTGTTACCAAATTTTTGCAGACTGTCTCCTCTATACAATGGGTCAACACAACGGAAGTAAAAGATGGAGAGCCTGTTCCTTCCATAATTGATAGCATGGTAGATAGTGTTACAGCCTCTCTGCAATAAATGGGAATACTTTTTTTTATATAACCTGGTAGGAATAGGGTCTAAAAGACAAGTTGATGGCTTGGATGAGGAGATTTTTTTAACTAACTCTAAAAGGTCAATTGGAGTAAACTAATCCAAACAGATGTCAATTGAAGGAGTTGTAGTAGTTAATGTATTTAAGTTAACAGTGGGAAGAATATGACTGATTTTATCTCTGATAGATGAAATTTTATGATTGAAAAAGTTGAATAAGTCCTGACTAGTAAGCTCTAAGGGAATGCTAGGATTGACAGAGTCCTGACTCTTTGTCAGCCTGGCTACAGTGCTGAAAAGAAACCTGGGATTATTCTTGTTCTCTTCTGTTAATGCACAGTAATAACTTGTTCTAGCTTTTCTAAGAGATTTTTTATAAATTAGGAGATGATTTCTCCACGCTAAATAGAATTCATCTAAATTAGTGGAACTGTAGAGGATGCGTTCAATGATGAGGCTGAGTTTTATTTCTCAGGTTCAGCTTTATTGACAGAACACATACTCTAGCATTCTCAAAGCAGGAAGAAGAGAAAGAACTATATCACATCACCTCTTTATATGTTTCCAGCATCAGAACTCAAGTCACATGGTGCTTCAGTAAACATACAGTCACAATGCAACCCTTTGAACTTTCACCATTGTCTCTTATTCATTGATGAACCGGAAATCTCTCTGGGGCATTTTCTCCAAGACAAAGGCCCAATCTCACACCTCCTCGTCATCTTCTGCAGATTCGAGCCTTTTGTCCTTCGAGACGTGAAGCCTCCAATAAACATGCAGTCATACCTTTGTGGAAAATGTGAGCCCAACATACTGTATGTGCCACATAACCCCCCCCCAAACGTCTATTAAAGGACAAAACATGCATGGCATAAAAAAAAAAAAACACTCCACATATTACAAATCAATTCTCCAGATGCCTGGGTCTTAACCTTCTGCCGAATCTGCTGTAAACCGGCTTTGCTACCTCTGCAGCGTCTTTCTGCCTCTGTGGATTAAAGCTGTTAGCACGTCTCTGTGAAGGTTCTGGAGAATGTCTTCTCGGCGGCCTGCCACGGCGGGGGGGCCTCGCCAGCTGCACGTGGTCATCAGCCAAAACAAAAGCGGGTTTGAGTCTGTTTATGCAAATCAACTCCTTTCTGCCCCCTAAATCTAGCAGAAAATGCTTCTCCCCGGATTCCAGCACTCTGAACGGTCCGTCATAAAACGGTCGCAAACTTGGGCGCTGAGCATCATGTCTAACAAAAACAAACTCCGCATTTTTTCAAGCCTTCGGCACAAAAACGCGTGGGAAACTGTGATGAACCGGGCCAGGGAGTGTGTTTGCTCCTGTGTCGCTCTGCAATGGCTGAGCGGGGGGGGCAATTTGGTGCAGGATTGTCGGGGAGAAATTCCCCCGGCAAACGGAGAGGTTGTGCAAAAACTAACTCAGCCGGGGAAGCCTGCAAATCTTCCTTAGGTGCAGAACGCAACCCCAATAAAACCCATGGAAGCTTGTCCACCCAATTTGTATCCGTCAGCGATGCTCTGAGGGCTGCTTTTAACGACCTGTGAAAGCGTTCGCATAAACCATTAGCCTGGGGATTATACGCGGTAGTGCGGTGAATCTTCACCCCTAAGCTGCGGGCCATCGATGACCATAGTTCGGAAATAAATTGGGGACCCCTGTCGGACATTATGTCCGACGGGACTCCGAAACGCGCAACCCACGCTGTTAAAAATGCTCGCAAAACTTCTTCCGCTGTGGTTGATGCCAGAGGGACCGCCTCTGGCCAACGCGTGGTGCGATCCACCATCGTCAAAAGATGTGTGTGCCCTTGTGATGGCGGAAGGCGGCCCACCAAGTCAACATGCACGTGATCAAAACGCTTAGCGGGGATGTGAAAAGGCTCCAACGGAGCCCTAGTGTGCTTGTGTATTTTGGCTCACTGACACGCTATGCAGGCTGCTGCCCATTCCTTGACCTGTCTGCGCAACCCGGGCCAAACAAATTTCTCCCCCACCATCTTAATCAATGCGCGCACCCCCAGGTGCGCCAGAGAATGGACCGAGTCAAAAACGCGACGACGCCACGCAGCTGGAACCACGGGGCGAGGCCGTCCCGTGGAGACATCGCAGATTAGGGGGGGGCATACCAATTTGCTGCACCCTGTGCTCCAGCCTTAACCCTGTTGGTCCAGACTGGAGCGCGCGCACGTCCGCATCATTAATCTGCTCCGTGGCCATGGCTGCATAATCTAAACCTACACAGACCGGGGCTGCGCGTGCTTCTGCATCGCTGCCCTGGCCCGCGGCCACGGCTACAGAGTCTGCCCCCATGGGGCCTGGCGTTGCTACCGCACGCGAGAGACAGTCTGCCACTACATTGTGTTTACCTGCGACATGCTGGATATCGGTGGTGAACTCCGATATCGCGGCTAGTTGCCTTTGTTGCCGGCCTGACCAGGGTTCTGAAATCTTGGCCATCGCAAACGTTAGCGGTTTGTGATCCACAAACGCGGTGAAACATCGCCCTTCCAGCCAGAACTGGAAATGGCGGATGGCCAAGTGTAGGGCCAAAAGCTCCCTGTCGAACGCGCTGTATTTACGCTCGCTATCGCGCAAGGTTTTGCTGAAAAATGCGAGGGGTTGCCAGGTACCTGCCACGAACTGTTCAACGACCACCCCCACTGCTAAATCGGAAGTGTCAGTGGTGAGCGCCATGCGGGCCGTTGGAACTGGGTGCGCTAACAAAACTGCGTTTGCCAGGGCTGATTTGACCTGGGCAAAAGCGCGCTCCCGCTCCGGAGACCATTCAACCTTATTTGCGGGCTTTTGTTTTTTTAACGCAGTGTATAATGGTTGCATGAGCCGCACTGCGCTTGGGAGTTACCGGTTGTAAAAATTAACCATTCCCAAAAACTCCTGTAGCGCCTTGACCGTTTGAGGTTGCGGAAAATCTGTTATTGCGCGCACCTTATTGGGCAGAGGAACCGCTCCTTCTGGCAAAACGTGATGCCCCAAAAAATCAATTTGCGCCACCCCAAACTGGCACTTCGCTGGGTTAATTATTAACCCGTGCTCTGTCAGCCTCCGAAAAACTGCTGTGAGGTGACTTTCGTGTTCGCTTTCGGACGTGCTGGCTACTAAAATGTCATCCAAGTAAACGAACATTAAAGGGAGGTCGCGTAAAACTGCATCCATCATGCGTTGGAAAGTCTGCGCGGCCCCCTTGAGACCAAATGGCATACGCAAAAACTCAAAAAGGCCGAAAGGAGTTATAACCGCTGTTTTGGGTATATCCTGAGCGTGCACTGGAATTTGGTGGTAACCGCGCACCAAATCTATTTTAGAAAAAATGCGTGCCCCCGCCAAATGAACTGAGAAATCCTGAATGTGCGGAATCGGGTAGCGGTCGTGTGCTGAAACGTTGTTCAACCTGCGGAAATCACCGCAAGGTCGCCACAAGCCATCAGCTTTTGGGACCATGTGTAGCGGCGAAGCCCAGGGGCTTTTAGAGCATCTAATAATGCCCAGTTTTTCCAGGTTGGTGAACTCCTCGCACGCGATGGCCAGTTTAGCTGAGTCCAAGCGCCGAGCTTTTGCAAAAACGGGCGGCCCGGTGGTGGTGATAAAATGCTCCACCCCATGCTTAGCCACTGTCGCCGAAAACGTGGGGACTGTGAGTGCTAGGAACTGAGCGAGCAATGCGTGAAACTTACCACCCGCAGCTGTGACGCTGGCATGTGCAGTCGGTGGGGCCACCCGAGCTGTGCAGGGAATAGAATGGAAAGACAGTGCATTAACCAAACGTCTATTAGCAAGGTCAACCAATAAACCATGTGAGCACAAAAAATCAGCCCCTAACATGTTGAAACTGACTGCTGCTACAATAAAAGTCCACTCAAATGAACGGCCTTGTAAGGACAGAAGCATAGTCCTCTCACCGAAAGTCTTAATCGCTGAGCCGTTCGCTGCTGACACCAACACCCAGGGAGCTTTAGATGGCATCAGCCGTTCCGCGTAGGTAGGTGTGACGAAACTCAGCTGGGAGCCCGTGTCCATGAGGAATTGTTTCCCCGAGTGTGCATCCGTTAGGTAAAGCAGCTTGTTCTCCTCGCCGAGGGTGGCAGCTGCTACCGGCCCTCAGTCTTGGCGTTTCCCGGACGCTTGAAGTGGCATGGTGGGACGCACTTGTGTGCTCTCTCTGCAAAACGGCGATGGTAGAAGCACAGGCCGTCATCCGCTCCGTGCCGCCTGGTCCTGGTCGCCGCCATCGTCGGTGCGTCTGGCGCCGCGACCACTGGCTCCAAGCCGTCTCCAGCTGTCGTCCCTGGGCTAGCTGCTGCGGCCGAAACCACGCTCCGCTTGTGGGCGTCAACGAGCCACTGCGCCTCCTTGCTCAGCCCATGGTAGTCTCGCCTGGCCAATCGGGGCGACTCTGCCAGGGCTACTCTCACTGCTGGTGGCAGGGTCCAGAGGAAAAGGTAGGCGAAAATAAATTCGCCATCCTCGGAGTCTTTCAACCTCAGCATCTTCACCATCAGGTCCGAAGGTCTGTCGTTCTCCGACTCCGTCAATGTTAGGAGCCCCTCTGCTCGCTGTTGGACCGAAGGAATGAAATGGCTGATCAGCGCGTCCTTCAATGCGCTGTACTTGTCGCTGTCCGGTGGATGATTAACCAGATCTTCCACCCTCTGGACCATGTGGCTGTCCAGCTTCGCTACCACATGGTAGAATCTTGTGTCATCTTTAGAGATTCTCCAGAGGTTGAACTGCACCTCAACCACGCTAAACCATGAGCGCGGACTGTGCTGCCAGAAATCGGGCAGCCGGAGTGTGGAGGTGGCCATCAGGCTGGCTTCCGCCGAGCCCCGCTCGGGAGAATTCCGTCTTCTCATTCTTTGTCGTAGGGTCACCAGTGTAGAGGATGCGTTCAATGATGAGGCTGAGTTTTATTTCTCAGGTTCAGCTTTATTGACAGAACACATACTCTAGCATTCTCAAAGCAGGAAGAAGAGAAAGAACTATATCACATCACCTCTTTATATGTTTCCAGCATCAGAACTCAAGTCACATGGTGTTTCAGTAAACATACAGTCACAATGCAACCCTTTGAACTTTCACCATTGTCTCTTATTCATTGATGAACCGGAAATCTCTCTGGGACATCTTCTCCGAGACAAAGGCCCAATCTCACACCTCCTCGTCATCTTCTGCAGATTCAAGCCTTTTGTCCTTCGAGACGTGAAGCCTCCAATAAACATGCAGTCATACCTTTGTGGAAAATGTGAGCCCAACATATGTGCCACAGAACGCCATTTTCTTTCTAATTGACGAGTCTTCTGTTTTAAGCTACGAGTTTCTGTGTTGAACCAAGAAGTTAGAAATCTCTGATTAGACTTTTTCTTTTTTAAACAGGCCACCATGTCTAGAGTCTGATGCAGAGAAGCTGTAAAACTGTCTACCATGCTATCAATTACAGAAGGAGCAAGCTGTCTATAGCTTATTTCCGTTGTGTTGACACATGGCATAGAGGAAACAATCTGCATAAATTTGGTAACAGCATCATCTGAGAGGCATCTACTGTCGTAATATTTTTCCTTAGGAGCCAAATAGTCAGAAATAGTAAAATCAAAGGTTAACAGACAATGGTCTGACAGTACAGGGTTATGAGGAGATACTACCAGATGTTCTGACTATGCCATATGTCACAACAAGGTCCGACATGTGGTGGAGATAATGGGTAGAATTTCCTACTTTCTGAGAAAACCCCATCGAGTCTAATAATGAATTAAATGCCAAATCAAGGCAATCACTAGCTACATCTACATGTATATTAAAGTCCCTTACTATAATTATTCTATCTGATTTCAACACTAAATCAGCTAAGAATTCAGCAAATTCGGATAAAATCTCTGAGTCGGTTGATGGAGGACGATAAACTATGACAAATAAAATCGGGTTTAGCCTAAAATTGCAAAAATGCCCAATACTGAGGACCAGGCCCTCAAAGGAATTGTAATGCATTTTTTGCTTTACATTAACTAGTAATTTGGAATGGTAAATTGTCGCTACTCCTCCTCCATGACCAGAACTTCTGGGATTTTGACAGTTTAAATAACCAGAGGGAGTTGATTCATTTAAACCAACATAATTTTTGACCAGGATTTGTCCTTTAATTCACATATTAAAACTGTTTCTAGGACCGCCTTATATCATCTGCGCAATATTGCCAAGATCAGGAGCATCTTGTCTCTGGGTGATGCTGAGAAACTGATTCACGCCTTTGTCAGTTCACGATTAGATTATTGTAATTCGCTATTATCTGGTTGTCCTAAAACATCTTTAAAAAATCTTCAGTTGATTCAAAATGCTGCTGCTAGAGTTTTAACTGGTTCTAGAAAAAGAGATCATATTTCTCCGGTTCTGTCCTCCCTCCATTGGATTCCCATTGAATTCAGAATCAAGTTTAAAATCCTTCTTCTTACTTTCAAAGCTCAACAATCTGGCCCCCCAATATATAAAAGATCTGATATTACCTTACCATCCTAATAGAGCATTACGCTCCCAAAATGCTGGCTTACTTGTGGTGCCCAGAATCTCCAAAAGTACGGTGGGAGGTAGAGCCTTCTGCTACCAAGCTCTTTCTCTCTGGAACCAGTTGCCACTCTGGGTCCGGGAATCAGACTCGATCTCTGTTTTTAAGAACAGGGTAAAATCCTTCTGATCCATACTGCTGGTTGACCTCCAATATTGTACTTGGCATCTTACTGCTATGTTCTTTATGCCTGTCCTTTCCATCCTCCCTACTCCCTCATCCCCAGCCAGTCGCAGCAGACGACTGCCCCTCCCTGAGCCTAGTTCTGCTAGAGGTTTCTTCCTTCCAAATGGGAGATTTTCCTCTCCACTGTCGCTTAATACTTGCTCATAGGGGATCGTCTGATTGCTGGGTCTTTCTGTGACTGTGTGGTTTTTGGTTTTTTTTTCTGTGTTGTGGCGCCACGAGACGGCTTTTGTTGTGATGTGGTGCATTATAAATAAAGCTGAATTGAATTGAATAATCCTCTTGTCCTAACCAAGTCTCTGTAAGGAATATTAAATCAATCTGATGATCAATTAACAGATCATGGACTAGCAGAGACTTGGGAGTTAGAGACCTAATATTTAACAAACCACATTTAATTTTTAAATTATGAGGAGGAACAGAAGCCAAATCATTCAATTTAGAGGCTTCATGTTTAATTTGAGTTTTACCAACTTTTTGTTTAATCACTCTGGGATGTTTATACATTATATTTGTATTTACTTTGGAGGGCACAGACAGTGATTCTCTGATGGGGAAGACGGGCTAAGTTGAGGGGTGGCGGTTGAAGAAGAGCTGCAGAGAGTCGTGGAAGACTGCGATTCTGCTTCCTGGTCCAAACTCTGAGTTGTCAAGGTTTTGGAAATTTGGATAAAAATGATGCCAGATTGTTAGATAAATGAGACGCACCATCCAAAGTGGGATGAATGCCGTCTCGTCTAATAAGACCAGGTTTTCCCAAAAATGAGTTCCAATTGTCAATGTAGCCCACATAGTTTTCAGGACATCACACAGACAGCCAGCAGTTGAAGGATGACAAGCGGCTAAACATGTCATCACTGGTCAGATTGGGGAGGGGCCCAGAGAATACTACAGAGGCAGCATTGTTTTGGCAAAGTCACACACCGATTCCACGTTAAGTTTTGAGACTTCTGACTGCCGGAGTCAGACGTCATTAATGCCGGCATGGATAACAGTTATGGAGTATTTACAGTTACTTTTAGCCAGCATTTTCAAATTTGACTCGATGTTGCCTGCTCTGGCCCCAGGAATGCATTTGACTATGGCCGCTGGAGTCTCTAGGTTCACGTTTCTGACTACAGAGTCGCCAATGATCAGAGTTTTTTCCTCAGCGGGTGTGTCGCTGAGGGGGAAAAGTGATTAGAAACATGAACAGGTTGGTGGTTAACCGGGGCTTTGCGGCTAGGTTTCCTTCTCACCATCACCCACCCAGTCTCCTCACTGCTGAGGAGGACCGGAGGACCGCTAACAGGCCGCCCTGTACTAGGGAGCTCCACTGCAGCTATGGGATGTCCATCGTTATTAATTGGCGCAGACGGTGTTACAATACAGCGGAGCCGGGATTCCAGATCACACAACCTCGCCTTGAGTGCCTCAAAAAGACATTTATTACATTTACCGTTATCACTAAAAGAGGCAGAGGTGTAGCTAAACATCTGACAGAGAGAGCACACCAGAGGAGGAGAGGAAGGAGAGCTAGTAGCCATAGCTAGAGGCTAACCCGAAGCTAACAAAAACACTTATGAAAGGTGAACAGAAGGCTAAAGAGGGTGATTAGATGACACTGAGTGCGCACACAGGTGCAGGAGGCTTGATAAACAGAAGTGAGAGCTGACGGTAGATGGAAAAAAGTGATTAAAATACAATTAAAGGCAAAATTCTCGGGAGAATGAGGAGAGCAAACCACAGACAGCCAGCAACACAGGAAGTGACGATACGTTACCACAGGAACACCTCAGCAGTACATTACAAAAAAAACCACAAGTACCGTATAACCACTGAAGGGGAGAAAAAAAACTCAAACGCTACAGAGTAGGTCAGCAAAACTACAGATACAGTCTCATACAATAAACCAGGCAAAGACAAAAAAGGAGCATCCTTTCATACTCACAGAAAAAAAAAACCCACAACTTAGAGGGATGCCAGCAGGTAGAACACGGAGAGAAAAAATAGGCAGTTTGGGCGGTCTACCTGCATCCAGATTCCAAATCGTTGGAAGGGAAAAAAGCAGTTCGGGTGGCCTACCCCAGTCCCAGGCCCGGAGAAACAGTACCTCAGGCGGCCGGACCAGGTCGCCGAACCAACAAGGCAGTCCTTCGGGCGGCTGACCCAGAATGCTGAACTGGCAAAGCAGTCTCCCGGGCGGCCGACCCTCATCTTTAGGCCACCAAGACCGGAGGGGAGAACTCGGAGGCAGCCTCCCTACCGAGAGGGATAGCAAGGGGAAGCCGAGCTGAATACGGGGAGCCCCAGCGGCACCCGGTGGAGGAAGATTGGAGGAAAGATGAGGGACCAGTCCGGCGTCAGACGGCAGAGGATCTGCAGCTCCTTCACTGACCTCGAACCGAACCGGCGCTGCGCCCTTGGTGGACCCCGATCGGACCAGCGCTGCACCCTCGATGGACCCCGATCAGACCGGAGCAGCACCCACGACGGACCCTGACTGGGCCAGCACAGCACCAGGGATGACCTCCAAGCATGAACCTGGAGCCTTCATGACGATGACCGGAGCTGATTCGTCACCGGTGACCCTGGGAGAAGACTCAGAAAAACAAAGAAAACTAGGATCAGGATCACCGGCAGCGCCAGCGGCAGAGCCCGGCGAGACAAGCTCGGATGAAGCAATCGGCTGCACCCAGCTTGTTTCCCCGAAAGACAGGCAATAATGCTCCAGAACGGAAAAGAGAAAGACAAAATATAGCACTTGCCTTATCTCGGGCTCTACCGCTGTCCAGGACTCTGACGATCCAGGCTCAATGATCTGGAGGTCCATTCCTAGTTCTGACTCAACTGCGGTGGGCTCCGCAGCCGGCATGATGGTCGTCACAGTCTGGGGACTCCCTGACGCTGAAGTCCACGCCAAGGGCCTGCACGGCGTGGTGGCAGGGTGTCCGTGACCTGTTGGGTCTGACTGCTCCTCCACAGAGACCCGGGGACGCTTGATCATCGGAGCAGGCTCCAAACGACAGTCCGCCCTCCTCCTCTGCCCGTGACGCAGCTGCGGGGCTGGCACCAGGCTCTCCAGGGCTGCAGGCTCCTTCTTCATCTGGCAGTCTATTCCTGGCACCGGGGGACGCTCACAGAGAAGGGAAGGAGACACAGAGGATGCAGGTTCAATATTTATGGCTACAGCAGGTGGAGGGAGGTCAGGGGACTGTGAACCCCGAACTCCACCCCCAGGAGTCAGACAAGGCAATTCATTATAGGGAGTGAGAGAATGAAACAGCACTTGCCTGTTCTCCAGAGGGCCGATGGTGACTGCTGTAGCACGCTTGGTTTTCCCCTTTCCCATGTGGATGGTGACAGGGGGCCCCCTGGGAAGACAAAGAGGAGCCGCTCTCACTGGACCGGAGACAGACGCAGCCGGGGAAGGACTCATTGGACTCACTGCAGCTGGAGAGAGTGCCAAGGAGGAGGGAGGAGCAGCCGAGGCAGTCCAGGGACGAGGAGCTAACAGAACAGTGGGAAAGGATGACCCGGAGGCTGAGGCTGCCATCTGTCCCTTCCGTTGTGACACAGAAATAACAGCTGGCTGGTAGGCAGAGTTCTCAAGGCGGACTGGAACAGGATTTGGACGGGGATCTCGCTGAGGTTGATTGTGAACAGGGTGAAGACGTCTACCGGCAGAGGGCGAGGCTAAGGTCAGCTCTGGGAAACGCCACTGCTACGCAGAGATAGAGGCTAGCAGCTCGGTGTACTCAGGAAAATCATAGAGTTCAGGATGGATCTCCACCAGTCTGACTGCAGCCACCACATGCTTCAGGATTTGGCTGGGATGGAAGGAAGAGCGAGCTTCAGCCACACGGCCCCGGATGAGCTCAGCTGCCCACTGCGTCTCTTCATGGGGGGTCCCGGCTGTGCTCTTCTTCTGCTGCAGACGGAGACGACCCTTCGGTGACGTAGAACCCTGGGCTGGATGGGTGGCAGGAACCTGATCCCGACGCGAGGAGTGGAGATGCCTCACCGTCAGCTCTGGCTTCGGCTTCCTGCTGGAACTCTTCTCAGGCCCATGGATCCCCCTCCAAAGCACATCGAATTCAGCCATCCTCTCCATGCCCTCAGTGTGATCAGCAAGGCGAGGATTGCGTTTAATTGCCGCCTCTGCGAGGTCCAAGTACCAGTGTGCGTCGAAGGAAGTGAAGGGCCTACGAGCGTCGGTGAGGAAGTAGTCTACATCTCTGAGGGCGATGATCAGCTCGTAGCCCAAGTCCAAGGAGTAGCCCTTTTCTAGCGACGCCATTTCCCAACATGCTGGAACACAGAAAAAAAGGGGAAAAAAACTACAAACCCAAAAAAACAAATTCACGGTGACCGGCGTCTCATTTGGCTGCGACCTACTGTCATGGATGTCCCTTGCGGGGCAACATTGAGAAGCTATAGGCTAACAAGTGAGTTTGCATATTTATTAATGAAAAACAAGACTGGCAAAATAAACCGCCACGATGGGCAAAACATGAACAACGACTAAGGCACGAGACAAAAGACTAAGAGGAGGAATAACACTTAATGGAAATGATGAACCATAAAGGAGACTGGAGTTGGGGTTAGGAATTCCAGTCAAACGTTGTGAAGGTTGCAGCAAGGAGAAAGCCTCAGCTGCTCCCTTAAATGAAGACACAGCACCAATCAGAAAAGGGGAATGTAATTAAATGAAATGACAAACAGCTGTCACAACGCAACTCGGCTTTGACAGCCGGAAGTCCCGTCATGACGCTGTCAAAATAAGAGCCCAGGCGAAGGCCACAATAACAAGGCTCGAAATGACATGAAACGGGGAAAATACTGGACAACCCGAGCGCGGATGGAATCAACTCCCAGGCCATAACACTTTCCAAATCAAACTCTTAATTTGGATGCCGCTACTCTTACTCTGAATAGTTCTGTGAGGAACTTTGGAGTTATTTTTGATCAAGATCTGTTTTTTTAATTCTCATATTAAATTTGTTTCTAAGACTGCCTTCTATCATCCGCACAATATTGCCAAGATTAGGAGCATCTTGTCTTTGAATGATGCTGAGAAACTGATCCACGCTTTTGTTAGCTCTAGATTAGATTACTGTAACTCGTTATTATCAGGTTGTCCTAAAATATCTCTAGAAAGTCTTCAGTTGATCCAAAATGCTGTTGCAAGAGTTTTAACAGGTACTAGAAAGAGAGATCATATCTCTCCGGTTCTGGCCTCCCTTCATTGGCTTCCCATAGAGTTTCGAATTAAGTTTAAAATCCTTCTTCACACTTACAAAGCTCTTAATAATCAAGCCCCCTTTTATATAAAAGATCTGATATTACACTATCATCCTAACAGAGCATTATGCTCCCAAAATGCTGGATTACTTGTAATACCTAGAATCTCCAAAAGTACAATGGGAGGCAGAGCCTTCTGCTATCAAGCTCATTTCCTGTGGAACCAGTTACCAGTCTGGGTTCAGGAGTCAGACTCGATCTCTGTTTTTAAGAATAGGGCAAAAACCTTCCTCTTCAATATAGCCTACGATTAGGGAGGGATCTTGTGTCTCTTAACCCCCCCTCTGTTTTGCTGTTAATAGATTTAGACTGCCGGGTAACCTCCAATAATGTACTTGGCTTCTCTCCATTAATGTTTGCTCTCTTTATGTCTGTCCTTTTCATCTTCTCTATCCCCTCACCCCCCAGCCAGTAGCAGCAGATGACTGCCCCTCCCTTAGCCTGGTTCTGCTGGAGGTTTCTTCCTGTTAAAAGGGAGTTTTTCCTCTCCACCGTCGCTAAGTGCTTGCTCACAGGGGATCGTCTGATTGCTGGGGTCTTTCTGCAGTTGTGGGGTTTTCCCTACATTTGAAAGTGCTATGAAATGACTGTTGTTGTGATATAGTGCTATATAAATAAAGTTGAATTGAATTGAATTGAATTGAAAGACCACAGGAACATTAAATCTGTCACGCTATATAAATAAAGTTGAATTGAATTGAATTGAATTGAAAGACCACAGGAACATCAAATCTGTCACACTTTACCCACACGGTGTGCAGATTGAGTGCCTCCTCACATTTGTGCATCAACTTACAAACATGATGCCAATGATTTTGTCACAGTGTGCAGGTTGTGATTTAATTAGAAATGCTCCTAAATGTGTTGGTTCCCCTTTTTATCCAAGAAATCTCTTTGAGATCGTCTGCCAGTCTTCAGAAGGGATACTAATATATCACCTACAGGAGCATAGTGTCTCATCTAACCACATTGCGTCAATTAAAACTGCTGAACAGACAACTTCCTGACTTCTTTGTGCTGTGGTCTTGTAGATGCATGGATATTTTAACATCATGTTAACATGCCCTCTATAGATCAACATCCCACCATTTCATCAACATAACTGTGCATGCATTTACAAAAATAATGTGTGAACGCCATGGTGCTTTAAATAATTTAAGAGCTTCATTAAACTTTGCAGCTTAGACAAAGAATTCATACTAATTACAGTAGTCCTGCAGTATACTGCAGCACTAGAATAACTGAAACTACAATTAAATTTTACACAAATAGTCAAGTTTAAGTTTACGTAGGCCATTGATATGACTTGTTGTCTTTATCTCCATTATGATTTGCATAATGAGGGACTACCGCTGTATAAAATGTCTCTCATTTCCTATATTCTTGCCCACACAAACCAAACTGAACTTTCAACGAGAACCAGAACAGGAAGCTCTTTTCTGTAGGTGTCAGAATTAACTTTAAAGTCCATGTACTGTCTGGAACTCTTTAGATTAGCAAAGATGTATTGTGGAGCACAAACATACCAATGTCACAGGGATGCAGATTGAGCCTTTTATTATGTTATAGCATCTATTTGTTAATTATGGTGTCAGTCATTATGCTTATACTGTATGGTGGAACACTATAACAAAAACAACTGCAAACTAAATGTTGAAAGGAAAACTTTCATAACGTGACAAAATATGACATCATTATAAGTACAAACACTTTGTGGCTTATATTAATCATATATTCCATACCTACATATGTATAGACATATTAGAATGTTTAGTGATTACATATGTGGAATGACCTCACGCCTATGAACAGGACAAGAGGTCTCAACCGCCAGCGAGGATCAAAGAGCAGACAGAGTCGCAGCGGTGGAGACCGGATCGATCTCCCTGACCACCCAGGGTCAGGTGGAGGAGACGGAGGACAATGGAGGGGGGATTATGTTAATGTGGGATGTCAGCTTTGATATGCAATGTCTTTTGTTGAGTGTGAGTATAAGTATGAAGGTCTGACTGCGCTCGACCTCTTATTCTGCTTCTGCGCCGAGATGAGACATGTTAAGGAGGTGAAGCTGATATTAAACTTTGGTTTATAAAGTCACATCGCTTCTTCATTTCTAACTCCCTACAACTTAAACTTAACACCTAGATTGGCACAGAGCATGGAGGGAGATTCACTGAAGTCAATTCCAATGATGTCGCTCTTAAAAGAGCATGGAAACATTATTATTATTACTTCCACCAAGGGAGGACAGAGGGAATGTTTTTAGTGGTGTTGGTTGGTTGGTTTGTCTTTTAGCAACATAACTCAAAAGTTATGTACAGATTTTAATGAACTTTTCAGGAAATGTGTGTAATGGCATGGGGAACAGATGATTAGATTATGGTGGTGATTCGGATCACGATCTGTATGCAGGAATTTTTTGAATATTATTTTTATACAGTTGTGAAAAAATTTGGACACTCCTTTAAATATTCAGTTCTTTATTAAGAACTGTTCACATATCTATGGCTAACCTTGTTTTTGTTTTTATTTGCATTATTTTTACATTTATTTTATCCATTGTAAGTTTGAATGAATGTGGGGGTGTCCTAACAAAGATGGGGGGTGTCCTAATTTATTCCTCACTATTTCTTTAGAAATACATTTTACAGAAAATTTGAAAAAAATAAAGTCTTTCATTCATTTTTAATTGTTTGGTTGTAGTACGTGAATCTCCCAGTATTTTTAACAGTGATAATAAATATCCATATGTCCAAATGTGTTAAAAAAAAAAACACACAGGCTGATACAGGGTGTCCTAATTTTTTCACATGATTGTATATTAATATGGCGTTTTTCATGTATTGCCCCTTTTTTTTTTGTAACTTAAGATTTTTATTCATTTTTCATTATATATATTGCATTCAGATCACAGTCTACATTTAAAAAAAACAAAGGGGCTAGAGTAAAAAAGAAAAAGGAGAAAAAAAAAAAAAAAAAAAAAAAGGGGGGGGGGACAAATGTTGGAGCATCAAGTTTTTAGTTTCCATCTCTTAATTCTTCTGGTTTTTCCAGCGTCTTTGGTTATTCTTTCAATATCTGTCTCGTTGTTGCACTTTGTAGTGTGTCCATTTCCGCCATTTTTTTTCCCATAGTCCTTCTTGCATTCTTTGTCGATATGTTAGTTTTTCCATCATACGTATGTCCTCAATAATGTCAGTCCATTGCTCTTGGTCAGGAAGAACTTCTGATCGCCATTTTTTTGTGATTGTTTTTTTACATGCAATCAACAAGATTTTAACTAGATATCTGTCCTCAGCCTGTATAACATTGTCTCTTTTAAGATCACATAGGTACATCAAGTTACAGTTCATTGGTATATTATATCCTAATATCCTCTGTATTGTCACATGTATAGATTTCCAGAATGATGAGATTTTGCAGCATTTCCAAAACATATGCGAGTGGTCTGCATTTTGAGCTCCACATCCCCTCCAGCATATAGATTGGGTATTTGTATACTTTCCTTGAATCTGTGGTGTAATGAAAAAGCGAATCAGGTTTTTCCATCCAAATTCCCTCCATGTTCTTGAATTTGTTGACGTGTGTTGTGTTTTCCATATTTCCTGCCAGCTTTCTTCTGTTATGTTTAAATTGAGCTCTTTCTCCCATTTCTCCTTTATATAGTTACTTGTATGATTGTTTGCCATAAGTTTCTGATATAGCTTTGAAATAATTCTTGTTTTATTTCCTGTATATGAGCTTAAAATGAATTGTATAATCTCGCTCACATCTGTTTGGAGGTTATGCCTAATCTTCTTCATATAATAGTCTCTCATCTGCAGATATCTGAAGAATTCTGATCTTTCTAGTTTAAATTTTCTCCTGATGTTTACAAAGCTCCCGAGATCTTTTTTTCCGATATTGCCCCATGCTGTGATTCCCTTGTTCACCAGATTTTTGTATCCCCTATCTTGTTTTGCCGGTTCAAACTGACTGTCAAATGCTACCCATTTCAATAGTTTTATGTCTTCCTTTATATTATACTTTTGTACTATTTTATACCACAGTTCTAAAGTAAATTTAGTGATTGGGTCTATTTGTTTGATTTGCTTATATGCATCTTTATCTCCTATTATGCTTTGTACTGGGAGTCCCTCAATTTCCTTTTCCATTTCTTTCCATTTTGCCTCGTATCCCTCGTCGCACCAACATATGATATATCTTATTTGTGCTGAGTAGTAATATTCCTTTAGACTCGGTAGGCCCATGCCTCCTTTCTCTTTTGGTAACTGGAGAGTTTTATATTTCACTCTTGGTTTTTTACCTCCCCAAACAAATCTCGATATCATCCTGTCCCACTTTGAGAATTGGGCATCTGGAATCTCTGTTGGTATAGCCTGGAAGAGGTAAAGTAATCTAGGTTGTATGCTGATTTTGACTGTCTCAATTTTTGAATTCAGATCCATATTTAAGATTGACCATCTATCAATATCTTTTTTTATTTCTTGTTCCAACCTATCATAGTTTGCTTTATAGATTTTGCTTAGATCTTTAGGTATGTTCACTCCAAGGTATTTTATTTCTTTTTGTTTCCAGTTTAGTTTGATCTTATCAGTTATCTGGTTTAGAGGGTTATAGTGGAATGTCAGTATTTGTGTTTTTGTTATGTTTATCTTGTATCCTGATAATTTTCCAAAATTTTCTATCAAGTTCATCATTTCCATTATTGATTCATCTGGTTGTTCAAGGTAAACTATAATATCGTCTGCAAATAGCCCAATCTTGTGTTCCGCCCCCTTTATTGTTACACCTTTTAATTTCTTATTTTGTCGTATCGCTTGAGCCAGTGGCTCTATGAACAGAGCAAACAAGGTGGGCGATAAGCAGCATCCCTGCCTAGTTGATCTTTGTATATTTACTTTGTCTGTTAAGCTACCGTTTATCTTGATTCTTGCCACAGGTTCTTGATACAGCGTCCTTATGCATTGTACTGATTTTTCGTTAAATCCAAAGCGTTCCAGCACACTATATAGGAATTTCCAGTTAACCCTGTCAAATGCTTTTTCTGCGTCTAAACTCATTATTACTGCGCTTTTCTTTTCTTTATGTATTTGATTAATTATATGTATTGTTCTCCTGATATTGTCATGTGTTTGGCGTCCCTCTATGAAACCAGTTTGATCATCTTCTATCAATTCCGTCAAGAATGTCTTTATTCGTTTACATATAATTGTTGTATATATTTTATAATCCACATTTAATAAAGAGATTGGCCTATAGTTTCCGCATTGTTCTCTATCTTTCCCTGGCTTTAAAATGACTGAAATAATGGCTTCGTTCCATGATGGAGGTATTTTGTTGTTGTTCAACGTCCAATTAAATGACTTTAGAAGCTGTGGCGTGAGTTCTTCTATAAACAGTTTATAAAACTCAGAGGGGTATCCATCACTACCTGGTGATTTACCGTTTTTAAGTGACTTAATCACATCTCTAATCTCTTGTGTTGTTATTTCTGCTGTTAGCTTTTCATTTTGTTGATTTCCTATTGATGGCAAGTCCAATGTGCATAAAATTTTTTTAATATCTTTAGTATTTGTTTCTTCAGGTTGCGAGTATAGTTCTTGGTAGAAATTATGGAATATTTCTTCGATGTTTTCTGGGTTAACTGTGGTTTTATTTGTGGTGGGGTCTTTAATCTTATATACATTATTCATTGTTTGTTGTTTTCTTAACCGTTTTGCCAGCAGTTTTGTGGCTTTTGGTCCCGTTTCATAATATTTTTGCTTTAGATATCTATTTTTCCTTTCAATTTCATCCATTTGTGTTTCTTTTATCTTTATTTTTTCTTCTTTAATTTCTTGATATATTTTTGGGTCATTTGTGCTTTGATGTTTATGTTCTAATTCCCTCAGTCTCTCACATCTTTGTTCATATGCTTCCAGTTTAGTCTTATTTGCTTTTCCTGTTTCAACAATTAATTTACCTCTTAACACGGCTTTTAGTGCATCCCATAGTATTGTTGGGTCCACTTCTTCATTGTCATTCTCTTGGATATATTCATTTATGTTTACTTTTATTCTTTCTTTCATTTTATCATCATTTAACAGTCCTACATTAAGTTTCCATGTTGTTTGTCGTTTTCTATTGTTTAAATTTATTTCCATGTATATAGGATTATGATCTGATATTTCTGCCCCTCCAATCCAACAATTTCTCACCCTGTGTCTGTCACCTTCATTCATAAGGAAGTAATCTATTCTAGAGTGTACTTTATGGACTGCTGAATAATGTGTATAGTCTTTTTCGAGTGGGTGCAGGTCCCTCCAAATGTCTACCATACCCATTTCTGCCAGTGAGGTTCTTATGAATTTTGTTACATGTTTTTTTGTCTTCTTAACACTTGTTGTATCAATTTCATGATCCATGACAGCATTTAAGTCTCCTCCACAAATTAGGACTCCTTCACTGTGTGTTGCTATGAGATCAAACAGATGTTGAAAAAAACCCTTGTCACTTTCTGGTGGGGCATAGATGTTCACTAATGTGATCTGCATTCCATCTATGCTACCCTTTATTATTACATACCTGCCTTCTTTATCCTGGATTTCCTGTTCACATTCAAATTGTATTTTATTTGAGATTAGTATCATAACCCCCCTTTTAGTTCCTCCCTTAAATGAACTGTAGTAGGAGTTCTTATAGCCAAATCTCTTTAGTTTCACATGTTCTGTCTTGCTCAAATGTGTCTCTTGCATAAATATAATTTCGGCTTTTTCTTTCTTGAATTTTCTTATTATTCTTTCCCTTTTAACAGGTGAGTTCAGACCATTCACGTTTAGTGTTATTATCTTAAGATTTTTACCCATAATCATGTTTTTCCATTTTTTTAACTTGTGCTCCTAGCCCCTTTAACAACAAAAATAACACATATTTATATAAAAACACATTAAAAAATCTCGACCTCCGTACTTTGGGCCTTTCTTCTGCCCACTGGTCCCTGTTGGTGGGTGGAGGGAATGTCCTCACAGAGTGAAGGGCCCTCCCTAGACCTGTATTTACTATCCAAGAAATAGTCATTAGTCTAGAAATGTCCAACAAATATCACTTAAACCTCTCCTAGCCGTCTGTTTCTCTTTTACCTTGTCTTCTTGGCCTTCATTTCTTCTGTGTCTTTCTTAATCTTTGTTATAATCTAGGCTTTCAGTTGAAAGCCTTGTAGTCTTTCCTGGGCCCGCTGCGCCACGTCTCCCCCCGTCTTTTGCCGCTCACTCGCCTCCACTCCGTCTGTCGTGATGCGTTCAGGGCCTCCGCTGCTCCTACCGTTTCCTCCGGCACGTACACCTCAAGGCCCCGCTCCATCATGTCCTGCGCTGCCTCTCTGGCTGTGTTGTAGGTTCTTACGCCGTTCTCCCAATGAATCCTCATCTTCGTTAGTGGCGTTTGGAATCTAATTTTTTTTTCTTTCAGCGTTTTTTTAATGTTGGCATATTTCTTCCGCTGCTGCACAATTTCCGCCGGGTAGTCATGATCAAAGAATATCTGCTTGTCGCCGATTCGTATCTTTTTTTTCCACGCTCGTGTCAGGATTCTTTCCTTTACATCATATTTCAGAAAGTTTACCACAACTGACCTGGGTGTAGAGCGTGGGTTCGGGTTCTGTACCGAGGCTCTGTGCGCTCGTTGAATCTGCAGATCCGCTTCGCTGGGCAGTTCCAGCTCTTTTTTTAAGAACTGATCCATGAATTTCGTCATCGAGTTGCCTTCAATGCCCTCCGGGATCCCGAAGATGCGTATATTGCCCCGTCTGGACCTGCTCTCCAAGTCGGTTACTTTCTCCTGCATCCTCTGCATTTGTGCCGTCAGGGTCTGCAGCTGTTCGCTTGCCTCGCTATTCCAATCTTCCAGCTCTGATATTCGGGCCTGCGCTTCTGTCATACACGCCCGCTGGGAGCGCAGCTCCTCCATGTTTTCTGCTAGCTTGCGCTCCATTTCTCTTCGGAGGCCCATAATTTCTTCCTTAATCTCTTTTTTCAGCTCCTCCTTAAGAGCCGCTAAATCCTGTTGTAGCTGCCGTTTGAAGTCTCTCAACTCTTTACCCAAACTGGCGATGCCAGTGTTCATGGTATCGAGTTTTGTGTCTTCCATTTTCTCTGCTGCGGTCACCTCGTTTTTTTGGGCCCCGTGTTCAGCGGTTTCTCCTGCGTTGTTGAAGAGGAATTCTTTAATTTTACTCTGCTTTTGTCCTTGTGCCCGGCTCCTTCGTGTTTTCATCCCTTAGTTTATTGATCCGCTTATGTCGAGTTGGCCATTTACCGATGATTTTTAATCCGGCTAGGGAGAGCTCTCTGTTTAAGCGTTATGTCTCTCCGCCATCTTCCCGGAAGTCTGGAACTTAACTTTGATGTATTGCCCCTTTAAGACGTGTCCACTGAGTTACCCCATAGGGCCACATGCCTCAGCAACCCAGAAGCCAAACACTGCAGAAAAAGTATGAGGGGGCGTGTCCACCAAACTCATTTTTCCTGCTGTGAGCGACTATGTTCGATTCCTTCTCTATGTAGTCCAGCGTTTACAGCACTGAGCACCCTCGGCACTGAAACACTTTGAGAAGTGGACGCTTTTTGTCGCGGTGCTCAGGGCTGAAAAAAGTTCAACTTGTCACACTACTGTACAGCTGCACTCGTCAATGTCAGACCTTTCCTAAGCAGCCAATCAGAATTAAGGAAGGGCGGGACATAGGACACCGGTACAGCAGGATGAGAATGTGAGGTGACGTGGAGGAAGTGGAGGCTGAACTATGCTGCATCAAACAACCCTGTACTCTTTGATCTGACACTAAAAGGATATCATGGTCAAAATTTGAAAGCAAACGTTTGGAGGAACATGTCCGCATCTGTCGGCGTGCTAGGTGAGTGTTTGTGCCTTTTTCATGGTCATATTTCTTACAAGTTTATTGCAACCTTGTCAGTAAACAATAATGGAGAAGAGGGGAGGGAAAAAAAAGAAAACCAACCTGAAAGATTTAATGAACCATGATGTTGATATAAGGTGGAATTGCCCAGCCCCAATGTATGGTCAATACAACTATGACAGTCTTGTTATTATTATTATTATTATTATTATGTCGTGGACCCCGAGTTACCAGCGGTATCAGAGAGGAGCGGTCGGGCCATGGTTTGTGGGACCGGCCGGTTCAGAGAGTGTTGGATGATGCAGTATGAAACGAATCTTGGTCTAGTATTCTGGGAAATTAACAGGACCAATCCCACTCAGGGCCATCGCGGGAGCGTTCTGGTGCCAGGGCCCAAGTTACCCTTGATGAGGGAACTGGGCAGCACAGTGGAACGCCTGTGACGGTGGGTGGAGCCGAAAGGATGGCTCTCTCTTTCAGCTGTCCAATGACTCATGGAGACACGCCAACAAGGAGAAGGAGGTGTCAGGGCTCCGATGTGGTTCATCTCCTGGGGTGAAGCGAAGAAGCAGCTCTGGACGGGACCTGCGGGACGGGTCTCCGGAGGGTGGTTTCTCCATCGGGACTGTGTGGTAGTAGGGGGGCAATGGGTTATGTTGAATGTTATGATGTGAATTGCCCGAGTCACGTAGCCTATATGTTCCACACATAGTTAATATGTGAATTGCTCTAGTTGGTTTAAAAAAAAAAGAAAAACAAAACGATGATTGTCTTAACGTGTTTAATGCATGGTTGATGTGTGGTTGGCCCAAGGTACAAGTTAATTATAGCACTGTGTTTAACACATGAAGTTGCTGAGAGGGCTGCCCAGGTTTTGAGGTGTTCATAGCATGACGTGGGTGTGGATATTGACATATGTGATCGTTGCATTTTGAATTCATGTTTAAGGGTTTATCCTGTTTGTATATATGTTTACGGGATTGTTTGATGTTCAAAGTAGGAACACGGCAGGGTTTTTCATTTCATGGACTGTATAAAATAATAAAGATGGCAAAATAAGCCATCTAGCCGTGTGGGGGTGGGACAGTAGTCCACCTGTCCCCCTCAAGTTTTAGTTATTTGTGTGCATGGATAGGCCTTAATTATTCTGTTTTTTAGTGTGTGATTCTGGTTATAAATGTGGGAGGGCCTAAATGGAGTGTGTGTGTGTTTTGGACTTTTCTGAAGTGGGGGTGTGATGTTGTGGGCTCATGGAGTGGGACTTCTCCACCCAGAGAAGAAGGCAGCTGGGGAAGGGGGGAACAATGGACCGAAAGAGGAGGTGTCACCAGGGGGGATCAGACGGGACAGTAAGGACTATGCCCCCCCCCCCCCCAGGGGAGAGGAGTAAATGCCGGAGCCTCTGAAAAACGAAGGGTGTGAGAGCAGCGCCGGCGTTATGTCATGTTAATGTGCCACACAGGCTTTGTTCTAGACACAATGTATGATGGTCGGAAGTTTCGGGTCTCAATGCATGGTATTAAAGATATAAAAGTGGAATGTACAGAGACCCGGGATTCGCTTTTGCTGTACTTTATGTTGGAGAAAGAATAAAAAATGTATATCATGATATATATCGTTACCATGATACAAGTTGATTTATATCGTGATATGAAATTTTTGTCATATCACACAGCCCTGGGCTATATACACAGTATAGGGCTGTCACTATAACCTCACTACTGACAAGCTGACCACACAGGTTGCCAAGCAACCATAATAGCTGCAGCTGGTTTGTCCTATGTTTTTCATGTGAATGTGCACCCCCCCCCCCCCACCACACACACACACATAAATTTTGTTTTTCTGTAAATCTGCAGCTCTTTGACCGGCTGTTCCTGATGTTATGACCTCAGCCGGAGATGACACCGAGTTAAGTTTAGGTGCCTGTATTTTAAACAAATTATCAGCTAAAAAGGTTGGCATGTGGCACATATGTTGGGTACATATTTTCCACAAATGTATTGCTGAATGTTTATTGTGTGCTTCACGTCTCGAGGGACAAAAGGACTGAGTCTGCAGAAGATATCGAGAAGGTGTGAGATTTGGCTTTTGTCTCAGAGAGACGCCCTGGAGGGATTTCCAAACCATCGAAGGCTAAGGGACAATGGTGGAAGATCAAAGGGTTACATTGTGGCTGGGATTAAGTACCATGTGACTGTATGTTTGCGTAGACACCATGTGACTTGAGTTTCGATGTTCTGGAGGTTAAAAGAGCGATGTGATTTTGATCTCATACCTGTCAAGTGATACGGTTTCGCCGTATTTTAATACGGGGAAAATGCAATTTTAGCAAATACGGGCGTATTGCCATTTCTGTACGCCAAAAAGAAAAATATACGGGAAAAAAAATTATTGAGAGTGTGGAGGAACACCTCGTGTGTGACCCCCATAGCGTACGGGGCAGGCAGAATGCTCAGCATCCGCCTGCACTTATTTCGATCCTCCACAAGCGCACCTAAGCAGTGTTTTTGTGATTTTCAAAATGGCTTCTTGCAGCGCGCCGTCGGCGAAGAAAACAAAGCTTGAAGAAAAGGGAAATCGAGGGACTGGACGTCACCGTTCTCCTTCACCGTCACCATTTATTTATTTATTTTTAGATTGCACAATATTCCATGGGAGAATGTTGTGGGCTTTGGTTCGGACAATTGCAACACGATGGTGGGTCGAGACAATTCTGTCCTTTCCAGACTGAAGGAGAACTCTCCAAATGTTTTCAGGTATGGGCAGTATTATTCACCTTCAAATATTACCCATATATAACAAACAAAATGCTTTAAAATCTTAACAAACATGCTTAGAGGTAGCCCAAATCCCCTATAGTGTACTGTTATTTTGTATCTTGGAACTTTGCTTTACATTCAATTCAATTCAATTCAACTTTATTTATATAGCACCATTTCACAACAACAGTCATCTCATAGCACTATCAACTGTAGGGGAAACCCCCACAGTTGCAGAAAGACCCCAGCAATCAGGCGATCCCCTGTGAGCAAGCACTTGGCGACGGTGTAGAGGAAAAACTCCCTTTTAACAGGAAGAAACCTCCAGCAAAATGTACATCTGAATGTATAGCATTATATTGAAAGGGCTGAATAAGATTGATATTTTCATTGTTATTATTATTAACACAATTTCAAAGAGAATTATTTCTGATACTTAACTTATGAAACAAAAATCCATTCTGCTTTTGTTTCAGCATTGGCAGCATAAATGAATGAATCTGAAATAGTTCATGTTGCAGTTGCTGTTTGTTTGGTTTTTGTTTGGTTTTTTGGGGGGTTTTTTTGCTTCAGTTTTCTTTCATCTGCCGATAAATACAGTTTTTAAGTACTCGGTACAGGTGTGAAAGCCCCCCCCCCCCCAGTAAGGGAGGCATGAGGTCAGTACAGGTGTGAAGGCCCCCCCAATAAGGGAGGCATGAGGTATGCCTTGACAGGTATGTGATCTGTCTCTTTTCTTGCTTGGAGATTGTTATAGTATGTGTTCTGTTAATAAAGCTGAACCTGAGAAATAAACTCAGCCTCATCCTTGAGCACATCCTCTACAGGCAGATTTTTTTTCCCCCGACTGCTGTCCCTCCCACCAGCTGAGGCTGTTTGTGTCTGTTCATCAATGTAGGATATTTTCCTCTGGAATACTTGAAAACTCTGCAGAGGGGCTCTTTCTCTACCCACAACACTGGGCAGGAAGCTCCAGCGGTCACATCTGCCCCGGCTTCACGGACCCCGTCACTGCAGTGTGGGTGAGCAGTTTCAGCTATTCAACTGTACATTAATTTGAGGATATTCTCCAACCTATTGATTATTTTGTTGCCACTCTTCACAAATTAATTACAACCCTTTAATTAATTTTTTAAATGCATGCCTCCGATGGCAGGCTGCTGTGGCTGTCGGAAAGTTGGTGACAGAAAAACTTATTAAAGATAAATTTAAATCAAACTCACCACTGCTGCTAAAAATAGTCTCTGTGCTGTTTTTAAACTGTAGCTCTCTTCTATGCTTTTTTCTGGTGAATGTGCCTTCCCCGCCCCCACATAGATTTAATATATTTTCCACACATTTACAGCTTTCTTTCTAGTAAATTTCTGACTTTTTCCACATAGTCCAAAAACAGTGCAGTACATCAAAAAAATGCAAAACAAGAAAAACTTATAGACCGTAGCACTCATGAGCTGGCTTGGCTCAGGAGGAAATGAGGAGGTGATCAGAGTGATGATCAGGCAGAGAATAATCCAGACAATAACCAGTTTTGGCACATGCAGTCTTGCCGCACCAACACAGTGAAACGGCAGTGCTTCAACACATGGAAGAGGATGAGCTGCAGGTGTGAGTCACTGAGCGAGCAGGTAACCTAATTAGCCCAACTCCTCCCAGCTGGACTGAGGGAGCACCAGACTGTGAGCAATTAGAGGGAGTGTCTGGGAAAAGGGGAGGCCCACATGAAAACAACCCAAAAATATATACAGAGAACTAACAAAATCAAATAAATTAGACATACCACACTTAAGAATAAAGTGAGGGTCTGAGCTTAGTGAAATCATGAGCTCAGACACATGACAGGCACATTCGGGGAGACAGTTTTTGGTGGACTCTGGCTCCCAGAAGAGCCTCATCCTGTCGGTCAATGCAGACAGGGTGGCAGGAGGCAGCGGTCCTGAGCTGACGGCCGCCAACGGATCCACCATCAGGACATTTGGCAAGCGGACACTGACAATGTGCTTACACGGGCGTAACTTTTAGTGGGACTTTGTGATAGCTGCATGTTCCGACTCCATTTTATGCACAGATTTTTTTATGTGCTTATGGGTTGTTAGTCGATGCTGCTAATAGGAGATTAGTGGAGGTTGTCTCTTTTACCTCACTGCCCTGTACAGCTGGGGGAGCTGGATCGACAACACTGGCTAACATTATAGCTCCAGAGAGTAAGTACCAACATTTGCTCACACAGTTCCCAGCACTCACGGTCCCCACTTTTTCGGCTACGGTTATGAAACACGAGGTCGAACACTTTATAACGACAACAGGTCCGCTGGTGTTCGTGCAACTGCAGCGTTTGTGAGAGTGCTACAGGAGTTGTTGGGAAGGGTTAATTTTTACCTCCGCCAAGGAGGTTATGTGATCATCGGCGTTGGTTTGTCTGTCTGTCTGTTTGTCTGTTTGTTTGTCTGTTAGCAAGATAACTCAAAAACTTAAGGACGGATTTTCATGAAATTTTCACAGATTGTCAGAAATGGGGTATCCTACAGATGATTACATTTTGGTGGTGATCCGGATCACCGTCCAGAAGAAAACCGCCATTACGGAAAATGCCATTTTCGTGAATAACTACTGAACCACTAATCCGATCATTGTCAATCCAATTGCTAGTCACATGTTTTCATGGCCAAGGAATCTGAAAACGTACACACAAACACTGTATGGGGGGAACTGTGGCCGCCATTACGGAAAATGCCATTTTCGTGAATAACCACTGAACCACTAATCCTATCATTGTCAATCCAATTGCTAGTCATATGTTTGCATGGTCAAGGAATCTGAAAACGTACACACAAACACTGTATGGGGGGAACTGTGGCGCTTGGCGGAGGTCTGCGCTCTCCGAGTGCTTTTTACCTCCGCCAAGGAGGTTATGTGATCATCGGCGTTGGTTTGTCTGTCTGTTTGCCTGTTTGTCTGTTTGTTTGTCTGTTAGCAAGATAACTCAAAAACTTATGGACAGATTTTCATGAAATTTTCACAGATTGTCCGAAATGGGGTATCCTACAGATGATTACATTTTGGTGGTGATCCAGATCACCGTCCAGAAGAAAACCGCCATTACGGAAAATGCCATTTTCGTGAATAACTACTGAACCACTAATCCGATCATTGTCAATCCAATTGCTAGTCCAGAAGAAAGCCGCCATTACAGAAAATGCCATTTGCCAAAGTTTCAGGCTCATGGGTAACCTTGTGCATGGCTTCTTTGAAAGATGTATTTTTCCTTCAAAATGTTATTCAGTATTCCTTGCAGCATTGTTTTGTCATAAAAAGGTGTACTAACTAGAGGAGGAGAAACAATCCTTTTTTTTAATGCAACTGAACCCTCAGTTCCTCAACCAAGGCTTCAGTTCAACAGTCAGACTTGTTTTGGATGTCTCAATGAAATTAAACTTTATGATGCTGGCCTGAAGTGGTAAACACAACAATATATGGCATTAACACAACACAACAGCAAAAAGAAAAGAAATCTAACAAAAAGGGGGAAAAGCATTTGATTTTCCAATGCACATGAAAAAAAATTCTTCAGTGTCCTTGTATGAATTTCTCAATAACTTTGAAAGGAGTTGAGATTACATTGAAATTCAAGAAAATAGTTTTACTAAAAGACATTCATATACTGCATAATTCAATTCTCAATGCAGTTTGACCAAAGGGAATGAAGAAAAGCATGTTCTGAAGGTGAGAAAAATACTCTAAACAATAAATTTTGTTTTATTTTGATGACATTTTCAATGTCATTACCGGAAGTGAATTTATTTGTTTCTTTCCATATACCTCTACATCTGTGTCCTATCATATATCATTCATGTGTATGTTATACCCCAGTGACTGTCTGAAAAGTACTGTTTGCATTCTCGTTTCTGTGAAATGCAGTTTTTAATTACCCCTGAGCCTCAAAAGCTTAAGGGGTTTTTGTTATGTCCATAACCAGTACTTCAATAACGAGGCCAGAGATGCAATACAAAATGACTTTAATGGGTGACTCACAGTGACACAAGGCGCTCCCGTCTAGGTAGAGGCAAGATCAAAAGAAACCGTCCCTCTGCCGCATCAGCCTTTTATACTGTGAATGACGGTGGAACCGGAAAGGTGAAGCCAGCACCCATAACACACAATAATATAATATTAACTATATTTAATACATTGTGGAGAAAGGAAGCAGGCGAGGCAATGAGCTGAAAGTCACAGAAACTTTATTCTTTCTCCAACATAAAGTGCAGCAAAAGCAAATCCTGGGTCTCTGTGCATTCCTCTGTTATATCTTTAATACCATGCATTGAGACCCAGAACTTACGACCATCATACATTGCGTCTAGAACAAAGCCTGTGTGGCACATTAACATGACATAACGCTGGCGCTGCTCTCACACCCTTCTTTTTCCAGCGGCTCCACCATTTACTCCTCTCCCCGGGGGGGGCATAGTCTTTACTGTCCCTTCTGATACCCCCCCTCCAGTGACACCTCCTCTTTCAGTCCATTGTTCCCCCCTTCCCTAGCTGCCTTCTTCTCTGGGTGGAGAAGTCCCACTCCATGCCCCTACACAGCCCCCCCCCCCAAACAACCAAAAAGGACACTAACCCCCCGGTCCTTTGGGCTTGAGCCGGCACCCATAGCGTCTGTAGCAGTGGGTCGCCGATCCAGTCGAACCGCTCTGCTGGTGGGGTGGACAGGAGGGCACGTCAGTCTGTGGAGGGAAAAAGGGAGGGGGAGAAAAAACATCAGCTTTGCGAGCTCAGGTCCCTGCCGAGGGATCACTAACTTGCGGAGCCCCCAATGGTGGGCGTCCGCGCCGGAGAGCTTGGGCCAACACCACCTGCTCGTCTGCCAACATAAAAGCGGTCTTCAGCCTGTCAGTGCAGACGGTCTCCTACGTCCCCCCCAAGTCTAACACAAAATGCTTCTCCCCAGGTTACAGCACCCTGAACAGTCCGTCGTACGGTGGGTGCAGCGGGGTCCGGTGCACATCATGCCTGACAAAAACAAAACTGGCATTCTGCAAGCTTTTTGGGGTGAAGGTGTGGGGAAAACAATGGTGGGCCTGGCCCGGTACGTTAAAAGCCTCTGTACTGTGCAAAAATTGCACGGGCGGATCAGCCTTGGGTGCAGGGTTTTTCGGTAAAAACTCTCTGGGGATCCGCAGCGGCTGACAAAAAACGAGTTCTGCCAGGGAGGCTGCCACATCCTCCTTAGGTGCGAAGCACAACCCCAGAAGAACCCAGGGCAGGCGATCAACCCAGTCTGTGCCCGTGAGCGAAGCTCTGAGCGCTGCTTTAAGCGACCTATGAAAACGCTCGCATAACCCATTAGCCTGGGAGTTGTACGCAGTAGTGCGGTGAATTTTGACCCCCAGGCTCTGGGCTCTCGCAGACCAGAGTTCTGAAATGAATTGTGAACCCCTGTCAGAAGTGATATCTGACGGGAATCCGAACCGTGCAACCCAAGCTGACAAAATGGCATGAGCCACGTCTGCGGACATAGTAGAAGCCAGCAGGACCACTTCAGACCAGTGCGTGGTGCGGTCCACAATTGTGAAAAGGTGCGTGAAACCTTGCGACGGCAGGAGGGGTCCCACCAAATCGATGTGGATGTGGTCAAACCTCCTGGCCGGGATTTGGAACAGCTTGAGGGGGGCTCTGGTGTGTTTGTGCACTTTGGCCCTCTGGCACACAACGCAAGCTGCAGCCCATTTTGTCACGTCCTTACGCAAGCGCAGCCAAACAAATTTCACCCCCACTAGCTTCACCAAAGTGCGCACTCCCGGATGTGAAAGGGAGTGAACCAAGTCAAAAACGTGACGGCGCCAAGAGCTTGGAACCACCGGGCGCCGGCGGCCGGTGGAGACATCACAGAGCAAGGGAGGGCACCCTTCTTGCACCACCCTGCTCTCCAGCCTTAACCCAGTAGATGCAGACTGGAGCACGCAAATGTCCGTGTCCCTGGCTTGCTCCCCGGCCATCTCAGGGAAATCTATTCCCATATAGACCGGGGAGACTAACACGTGCGACAGACAATCGGCCATGACATTGAACTTACCGGCGACATGTTGAATGTTGGTTGTAAACTCCGAAATCTCAGCCAAATGCTGTTGGTGCCGGGCCGACCACTGTTCCGAGACCTTGGACATCGCGTATGTCAGCAGCTTATGGTCCACGAACGCAGTGAACTCGTGCCCCTGTAGCCAAAACTGTCGCCAGGTGGAGAGCCAGCAATTCTCTATCGAACGTGCTGTATTTGTGTTGGTTGTTGCGCAAAGTTTGGTTGAAAAATGAGAGCGACTGCCACATGACATAATGCACGGCCCAGGAGACACACACACAGGCTCAGGATAGATTTAACAGCTTTATTAGCAACAGGGAAGTGTATGGCTGCGTGTCTGTGGAATAAGAATGTATTGGTGGTGGCGTCTGCGTCAGGCACGGGGGCAGGAGGCCGTACAGCCGGACAACCCTGTGGGAGAGAGCAGAGGGAGAAGGGTAATGGGCACCACACCAATACAGGGAATAATGATGGTAGCTGGCTTACTTGGTTGTGACAGGTGGCTGGCGTCGACAAGGGTGGAGCCCGGGAGACAGCGACCTGCGGTACCTGTGGCAGCAGCGTAGAGCCAACGGCGAGGTGATGAAATCCGCCGCCGGGAATGTCCACCTGTGCACAGGGGAAAGCTAGAGGAGAGAGGTAAGGGGAGCTTACCCAGGATATCTTCGCTAGTCGGTTTGAGATCCGTAGTAGCAAAGGGGCCGAAGTAGAGAGACGGCTTCAGGCCGAAGCCCAGGGCAGAGTGGATTAAATACCTCGCCGCTGACGAGGAGCAGGTGTGCGCGCGGCTGGCGCTGCTGATGAGCGGCGAGTCATAACACCACAAACCTGAGACATACTGCTCCACCACTGCCCCTATGGCAGCATCAGATGCGTCCGCAGTGAATGCCATCCATGCAGATGGATCCGGGTGGGCTAACAATGCAGCATCCGCCAGCACTGTTTTGGCATTTGTAAAAGCCTGGACTTGCTTGCGAGTCCAGTTGATAGTTTCCGCAGGCTTCTTTTTTTTAAGCACGACATACAGCGGCTGCATCAGCTGGGCTGCCTGGGGAAGGAAACAGTTATAAATCAGATTCCTTGACTATGCAAACATATGACAAGCAATTGGATTGACAATGATAGGATTAGTGGTTCAGTAGTTATTCACGAAAATGGCATTTTCCGTAATGGCGGTTTTCTTCTGGACGGTGATCCAGATCACCACCAAAATGTATTCATCTGTAGGATACCCCATTTCTGACAATCTGTGAAAATTTCATGAAAATCCGTCCATAAGTTTTTGAGTTATCTTGCTAACAAACAAACAAACAGACAAACAGACAGACAAACCAACGCCGATGATCACATAACCTCCTTGGCGGAGGTAATAAACTTTGGACATTTTGCTTTTAAAATTCAATGCCAGAAGAAGCACACACATACAAATGAAAAGCCCCAGGGGTCAAGTAAACCACAGCAAATATTAAATAGGTATATGCACCCAGAGAGGATGAAGTTATTGACAGCGGATGGCTGGCAGCCCAACAAAGTCCTTGATTCCTTTATATTCAAAATTCTGCATTGCCCCTATTAATCACTCCTTAATTACTCCACAGTGGAGCAACCGCACCAACAATGGTTTCTAATCGTAAAACACTAAAATCATTAGTATATTTCATCATTAATCTTTCAGTACATTAGCTGAAAAGGTCTGGCTGCCTTGACGGGATGAATTAATTCTTTGTGTATGATTTTATTAAAGTGAAGCATTTATTTGGAAATAAAAATCAAAGCAAGAATGAAGCAACAACTACAACTAGAAATTTTACATTTGACACTTATTTATGAATATTTGTTGTGTTCCTGCTAATTAAAAATGTGAAAATGCTTCCAGCTTGTACAAAACATCAATATTTCATTGTGCCAGTGCCCTCTGGTGGTCATGTATGTTATGACCATAAATGGCCTGTGACCATAAACCAAAAGTCTGAACATTCAGCCTCTCTTGGTTCTCGCTCCTCTCGTTGTTATTCACCCTTTCAGCCGTGTCACCTTGCAGTTGATGGAGAGTCATCTATAAATGTGGAGAATGAAAATGATCAACACAATCTCTCAGACAGGAAATGGAGCAAAGACATGAACGTTTAAAAGACTGCAACATTTTTACTGACCTCTGCTGTCATCTGAGGAGGAATCTGGTCTGGGCTTAGATGTTCTTGTGTTGAGCACTGGCATTTTCTGCCAAGACAAAAAAGCGGGAAAAAAGAAGTAACTTTTATAATATCTTCTAGTTTCGTCATTTGTCATCTTCACACAGGACTTATAACGGTCACAGAAGCATGTATGTGTCTAAACATATATGTATTGTACATAAGCTGAAAGAAAAGTTTTGGTGTTGCATTTAGTAACTGTTGCTGTGAAAGTCATGTGGGTTCTCAGGTCCATTGTGTCAACAGTCACTTTGTCTCCACAACAGCTGCACCACCACATTTATGCAGCCATCTGTGCTCAGACATTGTTCTTCTCTTTATGCAGCAACTCCAGCTACACATTAAAACATATAGATATTCTCTTTAGGAAGCATTAATTTGATGGATGTTGTGTTTGTCCGACCCCAATATACTGTAGACAACTGGCTATAAGGCAGCATAACAGACTTTAAAACTGATAAAAAGCATCTTCAGCAAAGAGTGATAAAACATTAGTGAGTGTAGTGTCAGAATAGTATTTCAGATTTTCATGTCAAATTACTTTTTCTTTCATTCATCCAGCAACGAGACAAAATGCTTTCACCACACACAATGTGTTGTTTTGTTTATGTTTAAGTATACCAAGCCCAGAAATGCTGGATTTAATTTTTAAAATATCTAACCTATGTATAGGCCATTGTTTGCATCAGTTTCATCTTTGTGACCATGAACTTAATTCCCATCATCACCACTTCCTCCTAACACTGAACCATATACTAACCAGTCCAGTTGTGTAATGGTCTGTTCTGGCTGCCTATTCCCTTCAGCTGTGCGCACACCTGTTCCTCAGCAAGGTCAGGGCTACATAAGTCACGCTGCCCTGGGCTCAGTGCAGAGTTGTCTGTCTACACTCCATACGACCTTCTCCTGCCTTCGTATTTGTTCCTGAGTTACAGCCATAGTCTACCTTTGTCGTTGCTCCAAGCCTCCTGCCCCGGGAAGAAGCTCCCTCGCTCATTCCTCGAATCCTTTCCCTAGTCCCCTGTGCACAGGTGGAGCTCCGTGGCAGCGGACCTCTCACCTTCTGCAACGGCGGACCTCCTTTCTTCCCTTCCTCGCAGTGGTCCACGCCGCACCTCAAACCCTGCTCACCTTCACCTCCAGCTGCCGCAACGAGAACGGAGAACAGTGTCTTCCTGGCCGTAGCCGCCGAGCTGAACCTTAGCAATGAAACATCTCTGCTAACAGTAAGCCCAGAACTTAACTGCTCATTCTCATCCGTGGAAACCCCTAACCTGCTTCTGTGTTCCCAGGATTGCTGGGTTGTACGGTGTTCTGCTCTCCCCCAGCAGTATCTGACTCCACATTCACACACGCACTCACACACACTCACACATTATTCTAATAAATGTAATTGAATCTATACCTGAGTCTGTGTCTGGTCACTGGGTCAATACACCATGTCAAGTTGTGCAATAAAGCACACAGTCCAAAGGATTTGTATAATACTTTTTGGACCTTTTGTATTGAGCTGTTAACTGATACTGCCTCAATTTTTTGTGTCCTGACTCTGGAGTTACATCAACATTATCTGCAAACTTCTTTCTTTTTTTAATTCAATTAAATTAATTGTATTATTTAAATGTATTGTATTATTTAATTCAATAATACAAACACCAATGGTTAAAATGCCTGAATTTAACCTGTGCAATCTATACCACAAATGATATTCAATTTACTTTTTTGATTTTGAGTTTTTGGCTGACAGAAGTCTCTCAATATGAAATAATTTGTAATTTATGTAAACACTGATATCCACAGTTTCACCCAGTTCTGTACATTGCAGGTCAGTCTCTTTTTATAACTGTTCTGCATCATAACAGAAAAACAGCTACACTCATGATTTAATATCTACATATTTGGAGTCCAAGCATTTTACTCACCTGCAGAGGCAGACAGCTGAAGTGATGGTAAATAGTAGCAGTCCGAATGCAAGTGGGAGAATAATATATAAACTGTTTCCTGCATAGAATCAGATTAGAATTATATTGCAGCTGTACTATGGTTTTACATTATTATTCCCACTTAGGTCTCTACCTACCTGGGAGTTTTTCAGACACAGTTAAAGTCCATCTAATACTGCGTAGGCCGTCTGTATAAATTACTTCACATGTATAATTTCCCTCATCATCATGTTGAGCACTAAAAATAGTTAGCTTTGTAGGTAAGCCAGGCTCTATTTTCAGTCTGTGAGAGGAGAAATTTGAAACATTCTCTTTACGGGCAGGGTCATATGTAAAGAAAGATTTGTTTTTAATCCATTTAATCAGTGTAGCATTCTTCTCCTCCTTTGATATGTTGCAAGTGAACACGACCTGGTCTCCTCTGAACACCTTCATCATGATGTGCTCATTTCTTGGAGTTTCTAAAAGTTAAAGAAAACAATTAACCACTATGAAATTCATGCAATTAGATAATTAGGTTTTAAAAAATCTACACTGTACCTGCGAAGACATGACACATCAGTACCATTTGAGCGGTGAACACTGCTGCTCTGCTACAGCTGATCATCGTGACTAACACACTACAACTTTACCTGCAGCTTCAAATGAACTTGAGGAGGAGACTGAGGACAGGAAGTAGTTGGTTGCTGTTCTGGTGAACTCAACTTCTTTTAAAAAGTGTCTATTTAACAACAAATTCAGACAGCAGCATGTTCCTAAAAGTGAAATGAGGGATGCAGAATGTAAACTGGAAATAGCTGTCTGTCGTTTAGTAACTCAAAATGAAATGGATGACTCCGAGATGTGCTGTTAGGAGCCAGTTTTCCAGGAAGACCACAGGAACATCAAATCCGTCACACTTTACCCACACGGTGTGCACACTGAGTGCCTCCAGGTGTGATAATGGAGTTAAATGAGCGGTCATCAGGTTCCTGTACATGAGAGGCTGCACACCACGGGAGACATTCAATGAGATGAACGAGACTTAGGAGGATGCCCCATACACTGGCATCAACAGTTCATGTGTGATTGGACATTGTTGTAATAATAATAATAATAATAATGAATTAGATTTATATGCCACTTTTACATGTCAGGTTGCCTCTCAAAGCGCTTACAGTGAATCCATTATTCATTTTCTCCAGACAGACATTGATAATGCTAAGCTAACTCTGTAGCCACAGCTGCCCTGTGGCAGGCTGATGGAAACATGGCTGCCAATCTGTGTCAACTGCCTTTCCAACCACTATCGAACATTTATACACATTCATACCCAGTGTCATGGATACTGGAGCCAAGGTGGGTAAAGTGTCTTTCCCACGGACACAACGGCAGGATGGCTGGGGAGAACAGAATTCGAACCGCCAACCCTCCACTTATTGGACGGCCTGCTCTACCTCCTGAGCCACTGCCACCCTTTGGTGGAAATGGCATCTATTCCCAGGCGACCACATTGTGCCATTGATGAAGACACCATCCAGCAAGTGGAGGCCACCATTTTGGAGGATTGCCACATAACCATTCGCCAACTAGCCCAAGATGTTAAATGGACTGCGGTGGATATAAATCCCCCCAATTGTCTAAAATGGTATCTTATGTCCCCTTTTCTATAAAAAAAAAAAAAAAAAAAACTTTCATTGTCTTACAGTTTTGTGTCAAAATCTTTTAACGTTTACTCCTCCTTCAAACGCCAGTATCTGTGACTAGGCCCACCCACATCCCACAGTGATGGCCAGCACTACATTAAACAGAATCAATCCTCTGATAAAAAAGACTTACTGGTTGAAGGACATACCCAGTTGTATGCATGGGGGCTCAGGATAATGGCTGAAACTGCAGCGGTCCTTAAAGTTTCATGGTAAGGCCCATCTTAATTTGGGTCAAGTTTTCAAAGCAGCTGTCCAAAAATGCTAACTGGCCCTGGAGGCTAACTTCAGTCAGGCCAGAGACAGTTCGTAGTCCTAATTGGCTCAACACTGCGGACGCGTTATTGTGACATCACCAAAAACGCTTCATCTAAACTTGCCTTTTTCCAAGGGGTGGAGCTTAACTGAAATTTCACAGCAAAAAAACACAGACATGACACATCTGAATGATTTCATTCTTGATAAATCTTATAAGTAGCATATTACAGACATGTTAACAAGAAAAAAAAAACTTGAATTTTGGCGGAGTGTCACTTTAAGGTCAGTGTGGGGTCTGTGGAGAAAAAAAAATATCGTCCATGACCATTTGCACATGTGGAAGTTGTCTGCAGGATGGATTCCTCAGTTTCTCACACCTTTCTAGAAGCAGGAATGAGTCATGTGCTCCCAAGCTCTTTTGGCCATATGCCAAGAAAACCAGAAGAAGGTCTCTGACAGGCTAATCACACAGAACAAAACATGGGTCCATCACTATGATCCAAAAACTTAAAGCCCAGTTTAACCAATGGAAGCATTATGACTCACCACTTCAAAAGAAGGAATGTGTAAAACCCTCAGCAGGCAAGGTCATGCTCATGGACTTTTAGGACCAGTATAGAGTATTGATAATGGATTTCCTAGAAAAGGGTACCACAATTGCCAGGATTTACTGCACTTCACTGCTGCAGAAATTGCAAAGGCTATCAAAACTGAGTGGCATGGAATACTGACCAAAGATGACCGCCTCCTGCAAGAAAATGCCCCCTCATCAAAAATGATTTAAAAAATGAAATAATTTTTGAAGTGCATGTACTTCCAAGACAATGAAATGCTGATTTCCAGGGTCAAGTTGTAGCTTCTCACGCAACCTACAGACTTCTACAGGCAAAGTCTCCACAGCTGCATAAAGCGATGTGAGAAGTGTGTGGCCCCTGGTGGTACCTATGTAAAGAAAGACTAATAACTGAGGCAAGTTTAGTTCCTTTCAGTCCAGGGGAAAATAATCAGAAGAAGTCTTTAATGAACAACCCTTGTACCTGTTACTTCTATAAAGTTCATCTCTTGGAGATACGAGTGGGGGCTGAAAAGTTCATAGGCTGAAAAGTTCGTAGTGGTCAATTTTAATCAATTTTCAACCGCAGGGATCAAAACGCTCCAACACCGATGGAAGAAGTGTGTGGACCGAAGGGGAGACTATGTTGAAAAATAAACCACATTTGGTCAAATTTGACCACTATGAACTTTTCAGCCCCCCACCCCCCTTGAATTATATCCTATATGTGTGTGTTGACATTAAATAACCTAAATAGACAGATGTACTTTATCGATCCCAAACTGGGAAATTACTGGGAAATGAATTATAATATGAAGAAACATGGCAGAGAGTTACATTTGCAATCTGTCTAAAGTGTTTCTCATCTTCTTCAGTACCCACCTCCATTTCCGGATCCGAGCAGTTTCAAAATCAGGAGACAGTGAAGACAGTACACATGGGTTTACCTCGACGTGAGAAATTCATACATATGAAGGATTTGCTGAAATATCTCTCAACTTTAGACAGATTGCAAATGTAACTCTCTGCCATGTTTCTTCATGTTATAATTAAGCTATTTAATGTCAACACACTCTTATAGGATATAATACGGGGGGGGGGGGGGGCTGAAAAGTTCATAGTGGTCAAATCTGACCAAATGTGGTTTATTTTTCAACATACGGTGCTGTGAAAAAGTATTTACCCCATCCTAATTTATTATATTTTTGCATATTTGTCACACTTCAGTGTATCAGATCATCAAACAAATTTTAATATCAGACAAAGATAGCCTGAATAAATGCAAAATGCAGTTTTCAAATGATGATTTCATTTATTAAAGGGAAAAAAAAACTACCCAAACCTACCTGGCCCTATGTGAAAAAGTAAATACCCCTCTTATTACATCATGAATTAACTGTGATTAACTTTATTTTTTGGAAAGCTGAGTTCAGTTTCAGTAGCTACACCCAAGCTTGATTACTGCCAGACTTGTTGAATCAAGAAACCACTTAAATAGAACCTGTCTAACAACCTGAAGTAGGCTGAAAGATCTCAAAAAGCTACACATCTCACTGTGATCAAAAGAAATTCAAGAACAGAACAGAACGTCTAAAGAACTGCAGGCCTCACTTGCCTCGGTTTGGACACTGGTCCATGAAGGAACAATAAGAAAGAGACTGGGCAAAAATGGCATCCATGGGAGAGTTCCATGACAAAAACCGCTGCTGGACAAAAGAACACAAAGACTCGTCTCACATTTGCCAGAAAACACCTTGATGATCTCCAAGACTTTGCGGAAAATATTCTGTGGACTGACAAGACAAAAGGTGAACATTTTTGGAAGGCGTGCATCACGTTACTTCTGGTGGGAGGTATGAGGTATGAGGCTAATGTGTGGTTGTTGACTCGGCTTCCTGTGGTAACGTGTCGTCACTTCCTGTGTTGCTGGCTGTCTGTGTGGCTTGCTCTGTGGTTAGCTCTCCTCATTCTCCTGAGGATTTTGCTTTAATTGTATTTTAATCACTTTTTCCTTCTACCGTTAGCTCTCACTTCTGTTTATCAAGCCTCCTACACCTGTGTGCGCACTCAGTGTCACCTAATCACCCTCTTTAACCTTCTGTTCACCTTTCATCGGTGTTTTTGTTAGCTTCGGGTTAGCCACTAGCTATGGCTACTAGCTCTCCTTCCCCTTCTCCTCTGGCGTGCTCTCTCTGTCAGATGTTTAGCTACATCTCTGTCTCTTTTAGTGATAACGGTAAATGTAATAAATGTTGTCTTTTTGAGGCACTCAAGGCGAGGTTGTCTGATTTGGAATCCCGGCTCCGCTGCATTGAAACACCGTCTGCGCCAGTTAATCTTGACCGACGTCCCTTAGCTGCAGCAGAGCTCCCTAGCATAGGGCGGCCTGCTAGTGGTCCTCCAGTCCTCCTCAGCAGCGAGGAGACTGGGTGGGTGACAGTGAGAAGGAAGCCTAACCGCAAAGCCCCACTTCACCACCAACCTGTTGTTGTTTCTAATTGTTTTTCCCTGCTCAGCGACACACCAGCTGAGGAAAAAACTCTGATCATCGGCGACTCTGTAGTCAGAAATGTGAACCTAGAGACTCCAGCGGCCATAGTCAAATGCATTCCTGGGGCCAGAGCAGGCGACATTGAGTCAAATTTGAAAATGCTGGCTAAAAGTAACTGTAAATACTCCACAATTGTTATCCACACCGGCATTAACGACGTCCGACTCTGGCAGTCGGAAGTCACAAAACTTAATATGGAATCGGTGTGTGACTTTGCCAAAATAATGTCTGCCTCTGTAGTATTCTCTAGGCCCCTCCCCAATTTGACCAGTGATGACATGTTTAGCCGCTTGTCATCCTTCAACCACTGGCTGTCTGTGTGGTGTCCTGCAAACAATGTGGGCTACACAGACAATTGGAGCTCATTTTGGAGAGAACCTGGTCTTATTAGACGAGACGGCGTCCATCCCACTTTGGATGGTGCGTCTCATTTATGTAACAATCTGGCATCATTTTTATCCAAATTTCCAAAACACTGACAACTCTGAGTTGGGACCAGGAAGCAGAGTCACAGTCTTACACGCCTCTCTGCAGCTCCTCTTCATCCGCCACCCCTCAACTTAGCCCCTGTCTTCCCCATCAGAGAATCATTGTCTGCTCCATCCAAAGTAAATAAAAATATAATGTATAAGTATCCCAAAGTGATTAAACAAAAAGTTGGTAAAACTCAAATTAAACATGAAGCCTCTAAATTGAATGATTTGGCCTCTGTTCCTCCTCATAATTTAAAAATTAAATGTGGTTTGTTAAATATGAGGTCTCTAACTCCCAAGTCTCTGCTAGTCCATGATCTGTTAATTAATCATCAGATTGATTTAATATCCCTAACAGAGACTTGGTTAGGACAAGAGGATTATGTTGGTTTAAATGAATCAACTCCCTCTGGTTATTTAAACTGTCAAAATCCCAGAAGTTCTGGTCGTGGAGGAGGAGTAGCAACAATTTACCATTCCAAATTACTAGTTAATGTGAAGCAAAAAACACATTATCATTCCTTTGAGGGCCTGGTCCTCAGTATTGGGCATTTTAGCAATTTTAAGCTAAACCCAATTTTGTTTGCCATAGTTTATCGTCCTCCATCAACCTACTCAGAGTTTTTATCTGAATTTGCTGAATTCTTAGCTGATTTAGTGCTGAAATCAGATAGAATAATTATAGTAGGGGACTTTAATATACATGTAGATGTAGATCGTGATTGCCTCAATATGGCATTTAATTTAATATTAGACTCAATGGGGTTTTCTCAGAAAGTAGGAAATTCTACCCATTATTTCCGCCACACGTTGGACCTTGTTCTGACATTTGGCATAGAAATAGAAAATCTGGTAGTGTCTCCTCATAACCCTGTACTGTCAGACCATTGTCTGTTAACCTTTGATTTTACTATTTCTGACTATTTGGCTCCTAAAGAAAAATATTACTACAGTAGATGCCTCTCAGATGATGTTGTAACCAAATTTATGCACATTGTTTCCTCTATGCCATGTGTCAACACAACGGAAATAAGCTATAGACAGCTTGCTCCTTCTGTAATTGATAGCATGGTAGATAGTGTTACAGCTTCTCTGCATCAGACTCTAGACATGGTGGTCCCTTTAAAAAAGAAAAAGTCTAATCACCCATCCATCCATCCATCCATCCATCCATTTTCTTTTGCTTAATCCTTTTCAGGTTACGGTGGGGGGGGGGGGGGGGGCTGGAGCCTATCCCAGCATCTTTGGGTGAGAGGCAGGGTACACCCTGGACAGATCGCCAGTCCATCACAGGGCTAACACAGAGAGACAGACAACCATTCACTTTCACAGTCATACCTAAGGACAATTTAGAATCCCCAGTATGATGCCAATTAACCTAACTTGCATGTTTTGGGCATGTGGGAGGAAACCGGAAAATCCCGGAGTAAACCCACACAGACAACATGCAAACTCCACACAGATCACTGTTGGTCGGGGGCTGGGATCAAACCCAGGATCCCCGGGCCAAGGGTGGGTTGCTGTGCTGCCGCAGTGCTAACCACTCCGCCACTGCACTGCCCAAAGTCTAATCAGAGATTTCTAACTCCTTGGTTCAACACAGAAACTCGTAGCTTAAAACAGAAGACTTGTCAATTAGAAAGAAAATGGTGCTCCACTAACTTAGATGAAATCTATTTAGCTTGGAGAAATCATCTTAAAAAATCTCTTAGAAAAGCTAGAATGAGTTATTATTCTACATTAATAGAAGAGAACAAGAATAATCCCAGGTTTCTTTTCAGCACTGTTGCCAGGCTGGCAAAGAGTCAGGACTCTGTCAATCCTAGCATTCCCTTAGAGCTTACTAGTCAGGACTTTATGAACTTTTTCAATAATAAAATTTCATCCATCAGAGATAAAATCAATCAGATTCTTCCCACCGCTAACTTAAATACAGTAACTACTACAACTCCTTCAATTGATGTCTGTTTGGATGAGTTTACTCCATTTGACCTTTTAGAGTTAGACAAAATAATTTCCTCATCCAAGCCTTCAACTTGTCTTTTAGACCCTATTCCTACCAGGTTATTTAAAGAAGTCTTCCCATTTATTGGTAGTTTTATTCTTCAAATAATCAATCCTTCATTAACTTTAGGCCATGTACCGCAGGCTTTTAAAACTGCTGTAATTAAACCTTTACTCAAAAAGCCAACACTGGATCCAGGAGTTTTAGCTAACTATCGACCATTCTCTAATCTCCCTTTCATTTCAAAAATCTTAGAAAGAGTTGTTGCGATGCAATTATTGGACCACTTGCAGGGAAATGGTTTACTTGAAGAGTTTCAGTCTAGGTTTAGAATCCATCATAGTACTGAAACAACCTTAATGAAGGTCACTAATGATCTCCTTATCGCATTTGATAATGGACTTGTTTCTGTACTTGTCCTTTTAGACCTTAGTGCAGCTTTTGATACTATCGATCATAATATTCTACTTGATAGATTAGAACACTATGTTGGACTTAATGGAACTTCGTTGCAGTGGTTTAGATCTTATTTATCTGATAGGTTCCAGTTTGTTCATGTCAATAATGAGTTTTCTTCCAGCTCAAAGCTCAGTCATGGAGTTTCACAGGGATCTGTGCTAGGCCGTACTCTTTTTAGTTTATATATGCTTCCATTAGGCAACATTATTATAAAGCACTGTATGCATTTTCATTGTTATGCAGATGACACACAATTATACCTGTCAATGAAGCCAGACGATAGTCATCAATTAGCCAAGTTAGAAGCCTGTCTTAAGGAAATCAAAGCTTGGATAACTTGTAATTTCCTGCTATTAAATTCAGTTAAGACTGAAGTCATTCTTGTTGGTCAAAAAAACCTTAGAAATACCTTTCCAAATCAAACTTTCAGTTGGATGCAGTTACCCTTTCTCTTAATAGCTCTGTGAGGAAACTTGGAGTTATTTTTGATCAAGATCTGTCTTTCAATTCACATATTAAATTTGTTTCTAAGACTGCCTTCTATCATTTGTGTAATATTGCCAAGATCAGAATCAGAATCAGAATCAGAATGAACTTTATTGCCAAGCATGTTAAAAGCATACGAGGAATTTGACTTGACATTAGGCGCGCTCGATAAGCGCTTCCTAATGACGCGGCAGCCATGCAAGGCGCCTCATCATACAGTGGGGGGTAAAGAGGGGAAGGGGAGGGGGAGGGGATGAGCAGAGAGAAAAAAAACCCATAGTTATCAGAATAGCGCTCGAGTGAGCAAGATTATGATCACATAGAAAAAAAACCCTCAATGCACACTTAGCAGACAAGTTACAATAAACACGTTAACAAAGCAAGTTGAGAGAGACAGTGTGTGTGTGTGTGTCAGTGTATGTGTATCAGTCATGTAATGTTGTATGCAGTGTGTGCATCAGTTACTGGTGAACAGCAAAAATCCTCTCCTGAGCAACGTTTAGATGTTATGTCTTTAGTGTCCTAAACATAGATAGCATGTCCACAAGAGTTCATCTCTCAGTGCATGTCCGATGGTAAATTCCATGCTAGTCACATGACGCTGTCCTTGAGAGTTCAGATTACTGCACACCAGTGTGTTTGGGTTAGGGAGAAGCCAAGCCAAAACTCCCTTCTGCCTTATCTTCCTCCAGGAGGAATGAAATCTCAAGGGCACAGAATCAAGGCCTGATAGGCACAGTTCACTTAGAGCATAGAAATTTCACCTCTCATGCGATTCCGTGCTTCATAATTTCCATATACATTTCCAGGCTTTAAAATCATTTCCTGGAGAGCACTCAGCGACTCCGAGATGTTACCAATCTTCCTATTCAGTTCACCATTAGCCGCTATCAGAGCTCTCCCCAGCTGGTCAAATTGTTGGAGGAGCTTCGCCGGGTCAGCATTTTGATTAGCTCTTTCCAGTTTCCTTAGTTTTTGATACACCAGGACAACTCCAAAGCCAAACAGCAGAAATCCTGAGATCATGATGCCAAACAGGTAGATGTCTTCCACATCTTCGATCGAAAGGTCACACAGACACATAAGTTTCCAATTGTATGTGCCTCTCACATAACCCGCAGCCGTAGTGCCTGCAGGACAGTTGGGCTCCCCCGGGCCCGATTTCCTATTTGAGAAGGCAGTGTCAATTGCATTTAAAGCCCAGCTTACCAAATCCATAATTTTCCATTTGGATCAAGATTCAGCCAGAAGAAGAGCGAGACACAGACAGGACACAGCAAGCTGGGATCAGTCAAGGGAGGAGGAGAGGAGAGGAGGAGGAGGAGAAATGCGTCTGCTCTCTCTGAAAGCCGGAAGAAAAGATGTAGATTGTTCCACAGTCTCTCCCTCAAGTTTCCAAGCACAGCACTCGCTCTTCCTATTCTGAAAGATAGTTCATTCTCCAGCCTAGCATTCTCTGAAACAGTACTCCCTAGATCAAGGGTCAAGGTCAAGGATCAAGGTCAAGATTAGGAGCATCTTGTCTCAGAGTGATGCTGAGAAACTGATTCACGTTTTTGTTAGCTCTAGATTAGATTATTGTAACTCTTTATTATCAGGTTATCCTAAAACATCTTTAAAAAGTCTTCAGTTGATCCAAAATGCTGCAGCAAGAATTTTAACAGGTACTAGAAAAAGAGATCAAATCTCTCCGGTTCTGGCCTCCCTTCAATGGCTTCCCATAGAGTTTAGAATTAAGTTTAAAATCCTTCTTCTTACTTACAAAGCTCTAAACAGTCAGGCCCCTTTTTATTTAAAAGATCTGATACTACCCTATTATCCTAACAGAGCACTACACTCTCAAAATGCTGGATTGCTTGTAATACCTAGAATCTCCAAAAGTACAATGGGAAGCAGAGCCTTCAGTTATCAAGCTCCTCTCCTGTGGAACCAGCTGCCAATCTGGATTCGGGAGTCAGACTCGATCTCTGTTTTTAAGAATAGGGTTAAAACTTTCGTTTTTGATATAGCCTACAATTAGGGAGGGATCATGTGTCTCTGAACCCTCCCTTAGTTATGCTGCTAATAGGTTTAGACAGCCGGGGGACCTCCAATAATGCACTGGGCTTCACTCATTTCTTCACTCTCAATGAAATTTTTTTTTTTTTTTTTTTTTTTTTTGCTGGTCATTAACATCTGTTTGTTCTCTCCCATAGATTGATTCCCCATCATGCTGTTTGCTCTCTACATGTCTGTTATTTTCTTCTTCTCTATCCCCTCATCCCCCAGCCAGTCACAGCAGATAACTGCCTCTCCCTGAGCCTGGTTCTGCTGGAGGTTTCTTCCTGTTAAAAGGGAGTTTTTCCTCTCCACCGTCGCCAAGTGCTTGCTCACAGGGGATCGCTTGATTGCTGGAGTTTTTCTGCAACTATGGGGGCTTCCCCTACAGTTGAAAGTGCTATAAGATGACTGTTGTTGTGAAATGGCGCTATATAAATAAAGTTGAATTGAATTTAATTGAATTGAATTGGTGCAAAACAAACACAGCATTTCATAAAAAGAACATCATACCAGCAGTCAAACATGGTGGTATTAGTGTAATGGTCTGGGGCTGTTTTGCTGCTTCAGGGCCTGGATGACTTGCTGTAACTGATGGAACCATGAATTCTGCTCTCTACCAGAAAATCCTGAAGGAGAATGCCCGGCCATCAGTTCATGACCTCAAGCTCAAGCGCTCCAGTGTGACTGAATCAAAATAATTCTGCAAGAAGAGTGGGCCAAAATTCCTCAACGGCGATGTAAAAGACTCATAGTCAATTTTTACAAACACTTCATTGCAGTTGTTGTCGCTAAAGGTGGTACAACCAGTTATTAGGTTTGGGGGCAATTACTTTTTCACACAGGGCCAAGCAGGTTTGGATGGCCTTTTTCTCTAAATAAATGAAATTATCATTTAAAAACATCAGACTGCATTTACTCAGGTTATCTTTTTTTTTTTTTTTGTTACTTATTTGTACCCGTAGGTAGACTTGGTTTGCAGTCTGGTGACAAGCCACCAGCTGCTGGTCGCTGCGTGCGTGAGCGCCCTAAACCTACATGTTTTTGGTGTGCGGGAGGAAACCCGCGCAACACGGGGAGAACATGCAAACTCCACACAGCTCACTGTTGGTCGGGGGCTGGGATCGAACCCACGATCTCATGATCCCCGCGGTCCCCCGGCCGAGGGTAAAACTGTGCTGCCACAGTGCTAAACCACTGCGCCACCGTGCAGCCCATCTATGTCTAATATTAAAATTTGTTGGATGATCTGAAACATTAAAGTGTGACAAATGTGCAAAAATATAAGAAATCAGGAAGGGGCAAATACGTTTTCACAGCACTGTAGACTCCCCTTCGGGCCACACTTTTTCCATTGGTGTTGCAGCGCTTGGATCCCAGCGGTTGAAAAATAAACCACATTTGGTCAGATTTGACCACTATGAACTTTTCAGCCTATAAACATTTCAGCCACCCCCCCTTCCCCCGGTATATCCGCGGTGGCATGTCTCTGAATGTAAGCACCTCAAGTAGCACCAAAGATGCAATAAATATTCAAATGAATCTGTCCTCTAATTGAGTTAGCATATTGGCAACCCTCAGTTTAATAGTTATTTAAAACTAAAGATTTATTCAACATTTTCATAATCACACCTCTTTTTTGTAACAAAATATCACGCATTTATTCATGTAAAATTGCTTTATATCTTCAAAGTTAATAACTACAGTGGTTAATTATTTTTTTTTACTTCATTTGCAAAATAAGTTATCCCTCAGTGCATAAAGTTTACTTTCCAACTGCTTATGCAAAGTGTTACCTTCATATTTTTAGAAAAATTTCATGAGTTATTTTTTTTAAGTGCAGCGCTGGTGTTGATGGCCTGCAGCCAAGTTGCAAGAGTGATACTATAACAGTTGATACTACTGTGTATAAGACTAGGGGCTTTTAAGAATCAGCGCACAAGCTTCTTTGTTTTTCTTGCTGCCTTCCAGATATTTCCTTTTCCTCCTCTTTAAATGCAGAGCACAGACAGCATAATTTGATTATAGGCTGAAGATCTATTAAAGGTATAGGCTGTAGAAGCACCAAGGGTTTCAAAGTGAAACAAATGCAAATTCATTTGGGTGGTTTGTTGTCAGAAACAACACACATACTTGTTTGCTTGCAGGCTCCCTCCCACTCTACCTGTCAGTTTTTGTGTATGAAGGTCCCCCCCACCTCCAAATTCAGTGGCAATAAATGAGGTCTATGATAAATGCAGGGGACACTAACCCCCTTAGTCATGTTCACCCGAGTGAAAATTCTCTATTCATGCAAACAACAGCATTATAATTGAGCTTGCCATCATCCCATTTGTTTCTGTTAGGGGCAGCTTTAACACATCTGTCTTAACACGGCCATCATTAGCACTGATCCAATTTTTTAGATTTTCCATTCTCCCCTCTCTTCTGTATTTGCATGTGGGGACTTGTAATCTTCAAGCAGCAGCACTGCAAATGGATCTTAAAGCACTAGATCGTGTGTTTCTGCATGGGGGCACCCACTTCTGTGACAGGAAACCTCAAACCTCACTTCTAAACCATGTACTTTACTGACAGACATGTTTCCATGAACAATGCCCTTGACCTATAGCCTCCCTCACGTTCACATTCTAATTTGTGCACCAAACTTTTCACTCTAATATCTTACCACTTTTTGTCTCAAAAACCTACTTTTACCATGCACATGCATTCAGCCTTCCTCACATTTACACTTTCCTTCTGCAGGCCTTGGAGAAAAGACATGATGGAGAAGCTGTGATTAAAAGAAAACTCCAGGAGCAAAATGGAAAATAATTGAATGTGTATGATCTCTTTCTCTTTCTCTCTGTGCACGAGGGGGGGTGTGCACATGTGTATGTGAATGTGCAGCTAGTCTTTGACCCTTTCAGGCATTGATGGATGATGGTGAATATTTGAGATGCCTCTTGGAAAGCCCCTGGCAGAAAACAGAGAGACATCAGAGGAGCAAATACCTCTGTTCTCTGCTCTGAACACGGCTCCATCCACTCACGTGCACGGTGCTTGAATTCAAATCAGTGGTTTAAAAAGCAGTTTTTTACTGTAATGGCTTGGCAAAAAAGAGAGATTATAAATCATCTGTTGGACACTGCAGCAAGAAAAGACATTGAAAGGCTTGTAAGTGCTCATCTTCTCCCACCTGCTTGCAGAAAATTCTAAATGCATGTCTTTTTTTTTCATATGCCTGTGTGTGTATGTGTGCAATGAATTAAGCCCCTTCTGGCTTTTGCATTACATATCAATCAAACTGCTTCAGGAAACAGTCTATTTGCATTTTTTTAATTTTAATTGTAGGATGAAGAAATTCATAAAGCAGAGGAAAGAATGATGCACCCTGCTGACTGCAATTAATTTTGTACATGTGACCCACGAAAAACTTTGACCCCCAGTATACTGCTTCCCACAAATTGGGTTTCAGTGCTGCAAAGATACGTCTTGACAGAAAACCTCAGAACAGATGCGGTTTGGAGCATCTGAGGTTATTTGCACTCAGACAAGAATGATCTCTTTCATGTGCTGTGAGAGTTTGAGCAGGAGAAACCCAAACAGAATGCTTTCACTCAATTTCTTTACAAAGATTCTGAAAATCCAGAGTGCATATCTTTAACAGAGACCAAACTGAAAAGCAAATACAGACAAATTTTTTTTTTGACTATACCATGTATTCAATTCATCAAAACCTGACAACTTTGGTACCCTAAATCATCCTTGATGCAAGGTGACTGCTGACAGTTTGATCATAAACTTAAAAGCCTGAAGCAGAGATAGTTCATCACATTTCTGTTGCACTTTGAATCGGTTTATTTTAAGACTAGCTGTCAGATCCATCTCACAGTAATCCAGAGAATCACTTGAGGCTTCGTGTCAGATGTCACAGACCTCTTTATTATTCCACATAAAGAACTTTGTGAAACGTACACCCCAGTCCCTGTATTATCAGTTCATGGGAAAAATCAGTTGAGAGTACCTCTCTAACATTCAGATGTTGCAACAAGTGGGAAGAGCAAACTCAGATGCAGGAATTAAACAAAACTCAAGATATAATCATGTAGCACAAGCAAGACAGCAATAGTAAAAATAATGGTGGTTGCCAGTGGTACTCCTCAGCCTCTGTTTGTTGTTGAGATGTAGTTTATATGGCATTTTGACCTTGACCTTTGACCTTGCAATCCCAAAACCATAGGCAGAGGTTCAGAGTCTCAGGGTGAACATGTGTACAAAGTTTGGTGACCCTAGGTTTCATTGTTGTTGATGTATAAATTATATGGCATTTTGACCTTTGACCTTTTGGCTCCAAATCCATAGTTGTGGGCTGGGGTCTCAAGGTGAACCTGTGTACTGATTTTGGTGACCTGAGCTTTCTTTGTTGTTATGATATAGCTTAAATAGCAATTTAACCTTGATCTTTGACCTTGTGATCCCAAACCCATAGTCAGAGGTCAGGGTCGTGGGGTGAACATGTGTACCAAGTTTGGTGACCCTGGCTTTACTCGTTCTATAGTTACTGTACAAAGGGAATGTTAACATTGACCTTTGACCTTCTGACCCCAAACCCATGGTCAGAGAGCAGGGTCTCAGCCATCCAAGACTTGTTTTTGGCATCATGACATTGGTGTGAAAAAAACTACATCATTCCTTTGTGTAGTTATCGTGTTACAAGATTTAGGAAAAACTAACCTCTGACCTTGACCTAAAGGTCAGACCTTGCCCTTAAGGTCAGAGGTCACTCAAATTTGAACTCATTCAAGATTTTTCATAGATACACTAATGGTATTGATTTCAAAAGTCCACATTATTTCTTTCTGTAATTATTGCATTGACAAGATTTTAGAAAAATTGATTTCTGATCTTGACCTAAAGGTCAGAGGTCACCCAAATTTGAACTCGTTTGAGATTTTTCATAGATACACCCATAGTATCAATTTGAGCAGGCACCATCATTTCTTTCTGTAGTTATCATGTTCAAAAGGTAGGTGTTGAGTGTTATGTCTTAATAACGGGAGACCTGAGCCATGTTGAACTGAGCAACGAGTTGAACTTTATTAAGACAGGCACAGACTATACATACTGGCCATAGCCCACCTGACATCACCACATCCACACCCCAGCGTCGGCTACGGGAAGCCCCAAGGGCCAAATCCCCACATCACATTGACGATGACGCCCCGTCATCTCTGCCCATTCGACAATACTGTGATGTATTAAATATAGTTAATTTTATGTTATTGTGTGTTATGGGTGGTGGCTTCACCTTTCCGGTTCCACCGCCACCCACAGTAGAAAAGGCTGATGCGGAAGAGGGACGGTCTCTTTTGACCTTGCCTCTGCCTAAACAGGAGTGCCGTGTGTCACTGTGAGTCACCCAATAAAGTCACATTCTATTGCACCTCCGGCCTCATTATTGAAGTACTGGTTATGGACATAACATTTGGCGACGAGGATAAAGACATGGATAGAAGAAGTTCTGGCATTTGGCCATTTCTGGAGGTTCCTGGCGAGCCGCTGGTTCTGTGGGAGAGGTGGTTTCCCGCATTCAAGAATTATCTAGTGGAACCTCAGTGAACTAGAGAAATTGCGTGCACGAGCGATACTGATCCATAATCTTGGCATGGAGGGATAACGTATTCTCAGCACTTTGGGTGAGAGCGACAGTTTTGAGGATGTGGTTGGGCTAATGGCGCGCTACTTTCATGCTCCTGAGAATGTCATCGTCCGGAGGATTCAGCTCCGACAGCGCCGCCAGCAAACTGGAGAGTCGGTGCAGCACTATGTTGCACACCTGCGCCAGCTGGCTGGGTATTGCCAGTTTGGGACCTTAGAAGAGAAAATGGTCCATGATCAGTTGGCGGAGCACATGCTGTGTGCAGCAGCACAGTCAAGGCTCCTCACATATTTCGGTGATCTGACATTGGCTAAGGCTGTGGAGATAGCCCAACAGTTCGAAGCAGCGGATAAGACTGTCATGGGACCTTGGTGAGAGAACTGCATTGAGGCAAACTGAATCACAGTCAATGGCGCAGGCTGTGGACCCGGGTAGCGATTATAGCACTGAAGTCACAGAAGAATACGCTACAGCTATAAGAATAAGTTCTGCCCTGGGGTCGCCCAGATGTATGGGCTGCGGGTCCACCAAGCACCAATACAAGGCAAGAGAGTGTCCGGCAAGGGGCAAATGCTGCGGCAAGTGTGGACTCCTACACCATTTCGCCAGAGCCTGCAGAAAATTCAAGCAAGGGGAATGGCAACGCGAAGTGGATTCCCCAGCCAAGACTCCTACGGTTATTCACACCGTCTCCTCAAGCACAGATGGCCGTATACACTGTGTGGTGATCCAAGATGGCGCCCACAGTGGCCGCCATGGTGCTTCGCTGCCCTTTAATTTGTATGTTTCTGTTCGTCAGTTGTGTGTCTGCCTGCTCTTACACCTGTGAAGAGCTATTAAATATCAGGACCTTAACTCCCACGGACCTACTCCCGGTTTTTTGGGGTCCTGCCGCCGATCTGGTTCACTTTTTAGCCCAAAAAGTGAAATGGCGGAAGACAGGAAGGCGAGCGGGCGCTCTTGTGCGGCTTCGTAGGAGAGGCACGCGAACGGCTTTGCCTGGCATATTTCTGTCCAATGCCAACTCTCTCTCTAACAAGGTAGATGAACTGAGACTGCTGATGCGTTTTAAGGACCTCTCTAGCTCGTCTGCCCTCTGTTTTACTGAGACTTGGCTTAAGGATTCGACTCCGGACAGCGCGCTCCTCCTCGAGGGATTTCAGCTGTTTCGTGCTGATCGTGACACAGAGCTCTCCGGCAAGTCTACTGGAGGAGGAGTCTGCTTCTACATCAACAGCAGCTGGTGCTCTGATGTAACGGTGATTTCCCAACACTGTTCTCCCGCTCTGGAATATCTTTTCATTAACTGCAAGCCTTTTTATTCCCCGCGGGAGTTCGCTTCATTCATCCTGGCCGCTGTTTACGTCCCGCCCGACGCGGACGCGCGCGAGGCTCAGCGCGCGCTCGCGGATCACATTCAACATACGGAGCGGACTTTCCTGGACTCTCTGGTTATTGTGGTTGGCGACTTTAACCAGAGCAACCTGAGCCACGATCTCCCCCGATACAAACAGTTTATTAAATGTCCCACCAGAGGAAGGAACACGCTGGATCACTGTTACACTACAGTGAAGGATGCGTATCGCGCTGTTCCCCGCGCTGCGCTCGGACTATCTGATCACGTGATGGTCCACCTCATTCCTACATACAGACAGAGACTGAAGCTCACAAAACCTGTTGTGAGCACTACGAAGAAATTGATCAGTGAAGCTGGGGAGAAGCTGAGCACATGCATGGAAATAACTGACTGGGGCATGTTTAAAGGAGCCACGCATGATCTGGATGAGTACACGGACACTGTGAACTCATATATCCACTTTTGTGAGGAGAGCATTCTTCCATCGCGCACCAGGGTGAGGTACCCAAATGACAAGCCCTGGTTCACTGCTAAGCTCAGACAGATCAGGAAGGAGAAGGAAGCAGCGTTGAAAAGTGGAGACAGGGACTGCTACAGGGAGGTCAAATATCAGTTTAGCAGAGAGCTGAGGAGAGCTAAATCTGTGTATTCTGAGAGACTCCAGCAGCAGTTCACTGCTAACGACTCTGCTTCTGTGTGGAGAGGACTGAGGCAAATCACCAACTATCGGCCTCAGGCTTCTAAAGGTCAAGATGACAAAGCCCTTTGTCAAAGACTGTCCCAACATTATGCCCGTTTTGACACCTCGTCAGCTGTGTCCATCTCCCCCCCTCCCCCCAGCGCCACTGCCTCCACGGTCCCCACTTCATCAAAGGCGCCCCCCCCCTGCCCTTGTCATCAGTGAGCAGGACGTGCACAGACAGTTCTCCAGACTGAACCCGCGCAAGGCCCCCAGTCCGGACGGCGTGTCTCCCTCCAACCTGAGACACTGTGCAAAAGAGCTGACTCCTGTCTTCACAGATATTTTTAACACCTCCCTGAAGTTATGCCACGTGCCGACCTGCCTCAAAACCTCCACCATCATCCCTGTCCCCAAGAAGCCACGGATCACTGGACTTAACGACTACAGACCTGTAGCGCTCACCTCTGTAGTCATGAAGTCCTTTGAGCGCCTGGTCCTGCCCCACCTCAAGTCCATCACCTCTCCCCTCCTGGACCCGCTGCAGTTTGCCTACTGAGCCAACAGGTCTGTGGACGACGCAGTCAACCTGGCCCTCCACTCATCCTGCAGCACCTGGACTCCCCGGGATCCTACGCCAGGATCCTGTTTGTGGACTTCAGCTCTGCTTTCAACACCATCCGCCCTGCTCTGCTCCGGGACAAGCTGTCCCTGCTCAACGTGCCTGACTCCCTCTGCAGGTGGATCACCGACTTCCTGATGGACCGGAGGCAGCATGTGCGGCTGGGAAAGATTGTCTCAGACTCTGTTAGCATCAGCACCAGATCACCCCAGGGCTGTGTACTTTCTCCCCTACTCTTCTCCCTTTATACCAACTCCTGCACCTCCAGCCACCAATCTGTCAAGCTGATTAAGTTTGCGGACGACACCACCCTCATCGGGCTCATCTCCAACGGCGACGAGTCCGTCTACAGGAGAGAGGTGGCCCAGCTGGCGTCCTGGTGCAGCCACAACAACCTGCAGCTGAACGCTCTGAAGACAGTGGAGATGATTGTGGACTTCAGGAAAGTCACAACCCCTCTGCCCCCCTTCACCCTCACAGGCTCTCCCATCACCACTGCAGATTCCTTCCGCTTCCTGGGCACCACCATCACCCGGGACCTCAAGTGGGAGTCGACCATCAGCTCCCTCATCAAAAAGGCCCAGCAGAGGATGTTCTTCCTGCGGTAGCTGAGGAAGCTCAAGCTACCCACCAAGATGTTGGTGCAGTTCTATACAGCCATCATCGAGTCCATCCTCACCAACTCCATAACCGTGTGGTACGCAGGAGCCACTGCCAGAGACAGACTAAGGCTGCAGCGCGTCGTGCGCGCTGCTGAGAAGGTGATCGGCTGCAAGCTCCCATCCCTCCAGGACCTGTACATCTCCAGGACCCGGAGGCGTGCAGGCCGGATCATAGCCGATCCTTCACACCCTGGTCACGTACTGTTTGCCCCCCTCCCCTCAGGTAGAAGGCTTCGGTCCATTCAGACTAAAACCTCCCGTCACATGAACAGCTTCTTCCCCTCTGCCATCAGACTGCTGAACACTATAAGTGACTTGACTATGCACTATGTTCAGCAGCTCAACCAGACTCATGTCAATCATCACTGTTTTCTTTTTGCATTACCGACTGCACTATGTGGTACTCCACAATATCTGCTGCTCGCTAATATATTTAAAAACTGCTTTGACTAGTACTACTCATTCATATTCTACATTTTTTGCATGTATAGTTTGTTTTTTTTTAATTCTATCTTTATTTTTACCATGTTTAATGTTGCAGCATTGCACCGAGACAAATTCCTAGTTTGTGTACTACATGAACAATGGCAATAAATCTGATTCTGATTCTGGTGAAACTGGATGGCGTGGAAGTGCCGTTACTGGTTGACACAAATGCAATGAGGTCCATGTTGAATTGGCCTACAGTGAGGAGCTTCTTCCCGCATTACCGTGTGAGGGGCCTGTCATCGCCATTTTATGGATACAGAGGCAATGGACTGGCTGGCCATCGTGGGTTCACTGGATTTGACAGCGAGGTACAAGTCAGTGGTGGTGTCCAACATACAGTTTATAGTGACCGTCAGTGGGTTGAATGTGATGGGCTGCAACCTTTTCTACGGACTGGGCTTCACGATCACCAGCAGAATTGGAGAGGAGTGGTCGGGCCGTGGTTTGTGAGACCGGCCGGTTCCGAGAGTGTTGGATGGTGTGGCGTGGGACGAATCTTGGCTGAGTATTCTAGGAGATGAACAGGACCAATCCTACCCAGGGCCATCGCAGGAGGGTTCCGGTGCCAGGGCCCAAGTTACCCTGGATGAGGGAACTGGGCAGCATGGTGGAACACCCCTGACGGCGGGTGGAGCCGAAAGGATGGCTCTCTCTGCTTCCGGAGTTCGCCCGGGAGATACTGAGAAGCAGGGGGCTACAATGGCTTTGCTGGCGTTACAAATGAAAGAGAGCAAGGCAGGACCGGCTGGCACAATTAACCAACGTGCCACACAGGAACACTGGAGGCCGAGTTGGACTTCTTGAAGGGCTGCTGGTGTGGTTCGACCCAGAGAGGAGGCCCAGTTTAGACGTTGTGGACATTGGAAGCTGAGACGAGCTCTTTTGGGGGTCGCTGATGTGGTTCAACTCAGGGAGGAGAGTCGGCTGAGAGGGATCCATGGCAAGCGGAAATGATGAGAGGACCAGGGGCGGCTGCAGGTGGTGGCTGTTCGGGAGGAAGGATACCGTCAGCTGTCCGATGACTTATGGAGAAACCCCAACGAGCTGCGGTGCACCAACAAGGAGAAAAAGGTATCGGGGCTCCGACGTGGTTCATCTCCAGGGGCGAAGCAAAGAAGAAGCTCTGAACAGGACTCGCTGGACAGGACCTGCCGGACAGGTCTCCGGGGGGTGGTTTCTCCATCAGGACTGTGTGGTGGTAGGGGGGCAATGGGTTTTGTTGAATGCTATGATGTGAATTGCCCGAGCCACATAGCTTATGTGTTCCACACATAGTTAATATGTGAATTGCCCTAGCTGATTTTTTAAAAAAAGGAAAAAACAAACGATGATTGGCTTAACGTGTTTAATACATGGTTGATGTGGGCATTGCCCAGGCTACGTTGTTGTTATGCCAATATTGGTAATACCTAAAAGTTGCTATGTGAAGTGCCCAGTTTACAAAAGAACTTTACCAGGCTGTGTAAGTCAAGATGGTAATGTCTGAATGGCCCAAGGTACGAGTTGATTATAGCATTGTGTTTAACACATGAAGTTGCTGAGAGGGCTGCCCAGGTTTTGGGGTGTTCATAGCATGATGTGGGTGTGGATATTGACATATGTGATGGTTGCATTTTGAATTCATGTTTAAGGGTTTATCCTGTTTGTATATGGTAAATGGCACTCACTTATATAGCGCTTTTATTCTCATCTCTTGATGACCAAAGTGCTTTACAGATCCTGCTATCCACCCATTCACACACACATTCACACACTGATGGTGGCGTGCTGCCTAACATGGTGCTTCCAGACCCACCAGGAGCAATTGGGGTGAAGTGTCTTGCCCAGGGACACAACGGCAGGATATCTGGGAAGAGCGGGATTCAAACCGCCAACCATTGTGGTTATTGGACGACCTGCTCTACCTCCTGAGCCACTGCCGTATATATGTTTACGGGATTGTTTTATGTTTATAGTAGGAACATGGCAGGGTTTTTCATTTCATGGACTGTATATAATAATAAAGACTGCAGAATAATCCATCTAGCCATGTGGGGGTGGGACAGTAGTCCACCTGTCCCCCTCTAGTTTTAGCTATTTGTGGGCATGGATAGGCCTTAATTATTCTGTTTATTAGGGTGTGATTCTGGTTATAAATTTGGGAGGGCCTAAATGGAGTGTGTGTGTGTTTTGGACTTTTCTGAAGGGGGGGTGATGTTGTGGGGGCATGGAGTGGGACTTCTCCACCCAGAGAAGAAGGCAGCAATGGACCGAAAGAAGAGGTGTCACCGGGGGGGCACTCTTCCACGGGCCCCGCTTTCCCCAGCACCGCCCCATTGTCCCCGTGTTTGCGCATTTTCCAGTAGCCCCAGCACCGGTTAGCAGGCGCTATTTTCGTACCTGATCTAGGGCAGGGTCCATCACGGCCGGCCCGGGGCCGAGATGTGACATCAACAGACTGGTCGCTGCTGATTGGTCAGGTCGTAACGTCACGAAATCGACCGTCTTCCCCGTCTTCTGATAACCGCCATTTGCAATATTGTCATGGACTAACTCTGTCACGGAGTAAATATGATATTAATACAGACAGCGTTGTAGGTTTTGCGGCACTCTACACCGTGGTCCAATGAAGAGGTGCGGAGTTTTCTCTGCTTTGTGGCAGATCCACAGTGAGGAGTGACCCGGACCTATGGCTGCACAGCATATAGAAACCGCACTATGGACAATCTGTAGACGAAAACCATCATGGTGAGTGATTTGTTATAATGTGCATCTGCTGGCTTATTTATCCTATTGGTGGTAAGCTCACTTTTTTTGAGCCATTTCTGTGCTGGCTAACGTTTTAAAGCTAACGTTTTTAATTTGCTAGCTAGCAAGTACCAACTGGTGAATCGCGCATGTTTTCTCCTAAATATTCGCTTGTGAGAGCAAAACGATGAAATATGTTAATCCTGGTTAAAGTCCTGGTTTGAGTTTTGTATTGCACTTTGGTCCTGTGCATTAAATTGTGTGCTGTTCTGTGCTGGCTAACGTTTTTTAGCTAATGTTTTTTTTTTTTGCTAGTGCTAACTGCTGAATCGCGCTGTTTTCTCCTAAATACTGTATTCGCTTGTGAGAGCAAAACGATGAAATATGTTAATCCTGGTAAAAGTCCTGGTTTGTGTTTTTGGATAAAAACTTCAGATTTTGACTGAGTGACTCCATACTCAGTGATTCACAGCATCAGTTAAAGTACTAGATTCCATTCAAGTGAATGTATTAATTCATTCTGATTGCTGAGGCCACAGTAAAAACAGATGATTTTTAATGTAACGCAGCCCTTGAAAAAGCTACCGAAGCGCAGCTACATGAAAACTGTGGTTAAATACAACAACGAAGTACTTTATTGTCACATTCAAATTGTAATCCCTCCTGTTTTGTTTTTCTTTTGAATTCTTGGATGAAATATGGTGGGCAATATAAGCTGCAGCTTCAGCAATCACCCATTTCAGATAACCTATGTAGAACTGTATAATCAGAGGAGTTATTGTTTAACCACTTGCGCTCCGTTGTTCCGCGGGCGGGCAAGTCTCTGCATCCTAGGGCGCACGAGAGCGCACTCGTGCGTTCTCGGACGCATGACGCATGATAGAGATACTGATGATGGTGCAGATGGAGATGGTGATGGCGTCCAAGCGTGCACTGAAAACAAAAGCTGCAGACACAGCCGCAAACAGATTAGTTCATCTGATTGACCTGTCATTCGACTAATAAGAGCCTTGAATTGGGTTTCTGAAACCATGAAGAGCCAATGAATGAAAATCTAGCCAGAAGGACCCGCCTCCCAATGGCTGCGAGCCAATTGAAGCACAGAAGTTCGCTGAGCTGTTGTCTAAAGCTGGGTGAAGAGAGACTGCTTCAGCAGCCACAGGCAGTGGTTTATTTATATTTTTTTTTTTATTCCAGCAGAGTGTTTAGGATTCTCTTATATGGTCATCATAGACCGACGGAGGCCGACGACGAAGGTCGTAAATCATTCGCCAAAATGGCAATAATGGAATTATGTTTTGACCGGGATCCACGAGCGGACCAGCGTCGCGTTCGTCTGACAATGGGGAAGAGAAGTTCGCCAGGACTCTGCTGCTGTGAAGAGGTAAGGTGTTATAAGCTAAATTATTATTTCTCCCTGAAAACTGTAATCCAAAAATGACTTTTGACCGATCAGTAAATTACAACTGTACGGCGCACGAAGTACGAAGTGCGTGCGCCGCGATAAACGGTTCATTTGCTGTGTTTGGACCGTGAACGCCCCCCCCCCCCGCTGCAGAAGAGGAGCGGGGGGGGGCGTTCACGGTCCGAACGGGGGGGAAGCGGGGGGAAGCTG